>LR990924.1:11205006-12670080 GCA_905163415.1 Noctua fimbriata | reverse complement strand
CTTCAAATGCACACCCTTGCATATTTGAAGTGTGGGCTGAACATTTGCATTTTCTTTTGCATGTATTATTAAATTATCTCCACAAAATGCCCACGACACAAGCACCTATGCATGAATATTCAAACTATCACATCAAGATTTAAAAGCAAAATATAGTTCGCTGAAGTTCAAAATAATAAGAGAACACTTATTTTTACTCATTGATAATCCAATGACGTTTAGCTTGGTGAATGAATTCAAAATATAAAGAGCCTTAGCATCACTCTGGCTATGCATATATTTGTAGGCTAGCAACATGCGAGTACGCATGTCAAGTTCAAATCAACATTAGCATAATAATTATGGCATAAATGATATAATTATTGTATCATAAATGCTATATCAAAATATAATTAGCCACCCAATTACCATAACAAACGACATTCCAACCACGAAACACACATCAAGCGGCCCTTTGCGCCTCAAAAATTAAAAGAAACCCGAATGAATTTCCCTGCCTTTAATTTCAATTATGTGCGTAACAAAACAATATTAACCATAATGTTGTGCACCCCATAATGTTGTCCTTACTCTACTAATGATATCTTTGAACGGCACACGCGTGGCATACAAAATGTTCGGCGCCCCTGTAAATTTGCCGAGGCTTAATGAAACCGAGAAACGCACTGTCGAAGTCTCCAGATTTGATTAGACTGGCACGCGAAACACGTAGCCTGTTATGTTCATTTGATTAAATAAATGTTTGATTCGGAATAGTTTGCCTAACACAGCGTCTGGCGCTGTCAAGAAATTAGATGCGCTAAGAATTAGTAATTCGAGACTAGAGGCCATTTTAGGTTCGCAATTGTTTTGCTTGTAGACAAAGGTTGAACTGGCTAACAATCTGTCACCAGTTGTCCTTTTTGGGATTTGTATACACAACACGTTTTCTTCCATATGTCTTCGGGAGTTGTTGTCGGTCTCAAGTTGTTGCTGATGTTGAATGCCAATTTAGTCACAAAAGAAATTGAGCCAGAAGGTTCGTCGGTGGAAATTACCCGTGAAGAATGGGTGACTCATGGGTGAGTAATGTTGTCCCGAGAAAACAGTAGTTTCATCGCCTTATGATTAAAGTTCCTGGGAGATTGTGAGTAGAGATCTGATAAATTTTTAATCTCTGATTTTTATACCTAGTTCTTCCTTTTTCGTGTGTTTGGTGCTAAGTAACCTGGTGACAGGCTTTTTATGCCACCCATCCATGGGCCTCTGATTTGGCTTTACATGCCGTCGAGATATATTTTTCAGGCATGTTTAGTTTCCTCACGACGTTTTCCTTCACCGAAGCAAGGGATAATTCTACAAAATATGCATCCGAAAAATCAGAGGTTCGTTTCTTAGATTCGAACTCGAAACCATGGAACTCCGACGGCCACACCACTAGGCTATCACTGACCTCCACAAGGCACTTAGTCACCTATACCTAGTCATTTTCAAGAACTATACAACATTAAACTCGTTCATCAAGAAAACAAAAGCAAAGTAAACATACTTGAGCTAAACCTTTTTCTGCTAACAGAAACAGTACTTGGATATTACGTTCGTACGGTACTTGATTGCTGCCAGTTACACTCGCAGATGACGTCATATGCGAGCACTGAAGATATGCCTGTTAGGAAAATTTCAAATTGAATGCAACATTTCATGGCTCTTGGAATGTCCATGTACAAGGAATTCTGTTCGTATCTTCCGAGAATTTCTGAATGGCTGGCTATGGTTCCGTAAATCAACCTTACAACCTATTTTAAAAAGTGAAATATAATGCACAGTAGTTACAAACAAGTTGAAAATATTAAAAAGTTAATTGTTTAAAACTAACATTAATTAAGTTCATAGCGTTCTGGGAATGAATGGACAACAAATAGTGCAGCTTCGATAACTTTTATTATTCTGCGAAAATTAGACAAGCTAACTTTTCGAGTCAATGCAGTTGCTAAATTAACTGTTGCAGGAACAACGATGTTCCAATAAAGTATAAAAGTTTAACCTGTTATTAGTTTACTAACATGACCCACTGCTCACGGAGAAGCTCGTGGCTAAATTATAACAGCCTCTCGGGGTCGATCTTCAGGTTAAGCCGCGGTTAACTGGGTTGGTCCGTGGATAGGTTACACACATTACTTAGGTACCGAGATTCCTCCGTGCCTCTGAAAGCACGTTCATCAGTTGGTCTCGGCTGTTACTTGTAGATCTTTGGCAGTCGTTACAGGTAGTCAGTGGCCTGAAAGTCTGACAACCAGTCTAAATACGATGTATCGTATTACCCAGTACTAAATGGGTTGTGGAGGTCATGAGGCCATCCCTTAGCTTCACGCATATGCCATAAAAAAAACAAACTGTCAATAGAGTGTCACTCATGTATTAAATCGTTGAATGAGCAAAGGAATCTTTTCCAGTGATGACGTCATCAGCCCTAAAAAATAAAAAATAAAATAAAATATACTAGCCATTGAATTTCAAAAATATTCAAATTAGTTTCTTAAAATACTATAATTTGACTAAAAGAAAAAGGAAAATATACAGGTTTTAAAATATATTTGCAAAATGCCCATTTTTAAAATTTTCTTTGTTAAAAAACAATTGAATTAATCTGGCTTAAAAACAAAACTAGTAATAATACCTATACGTCAATCCTGGAACTGCAACTGAGTTTAGTTTAAGCCTAAAAACCGGTTTGGTGACCCAGATTAGACCGGCTATTGCAAACGCATTCTGCTTTGTTCGTTTTCTATTACGGAAAACTATGTCCAGACTAACACCGATCGAATTTTCATAAAGCTGGAAGAGAAAACAGACGGAAAAAGAATTTTTGGTTACATTGGTACCTGAAAGGGACTTTTCAAATCTGCGGATGTCATGTTGTGTAAGAGTTTTTACAACATCACGTATGGAATTCCTGAAGTGTAAGGCAGAAGTTTAAGGTTTTGGTTTTCGGTTCTTAGCACACCCAGTTTTCGCAAGTTATGTTTAAGTCCTCTGTATTAGAGAGTGAGCCTATTGCCATCAACCCGGAGGAATTTCAAGTTCGGTAATTGGGCTGTAAATGATACATTTCTAATGGTAAAGCCCTGCCTGACCCGGGAACTGAAACAAGAATCTCTTGCTCAGCCGTAGAGCTTGCGACCACAAGACCAAAAAATTAGGATTTTGTGAATATAAAATACAAGCCGCGAAGCAGCCACGGAGTTTGGAATGGAGCGCGGTTGATGCCAAGAGGCTCGCCCGGTTCCCTAAAGTTTCACCAAAACTCCATTGACAAATATTCATTTTACAACCAACGTTTCGTATACTATTTATTTCGAAAACAACTTATTCCGCAAATGTATTATTGTATATCTCTTTTTTAGAAAAGTCCAGAGCAGCGCAATGACAAAAAAATAATATTCAATAGAGAAATCAAATGTCTTTAATGTCTTTATTCCAAACGTTATTTATGGAATAAAATTAAAAAATAATGAATTGTTTGTCAAATAATACGTTATTAAATAAAAGTTTAACGGATAATTATTTTGCTAAGTGAAATATTTGGTAAACTTGTCGTTGTAGAATGATGAAATGACGAATAATGTTTTTGCCAATCGTTGCTTGTCAAATAAAAAAAATTGAATTAATGTTTGGTGAACTGACTGGTCACCGGCTCGCCCCCTATTGTATGGGACTTAAATATAACTGGCGAAATGTGGGTGTACTATTACATACACCTCCTCCTAACCCTTCGGGGATTGCAGGCATGATGTTATGTACAATACAAGCTAAATAATAAACCCGATAATAACAAAAAACCATTTCCACATAATCAATGACAAGCCCAAATGTATTCCCATATGCAAGTGTGTAAACCCACAATCTGTTATCAGTCGCAGGGCCGCGGGCGCAGTCACCACAGTCCGTTATATAAAATACAGCGTCATCAAAAATGCAACGAAACAGACTGCATGAATTATGGTTACAACGCTTCAATGGAAAATAAATATGGAATGTCCGATGGTACTGCCATTTCGTATTTGTCGCCGCGGTAATTTCAACGGAATGATTTCAATTGATGGGGTGGATATTAACATGGAAATTATCTGTTATTACTAAAGCTGTACAAAGGAGGAGGAGGAGCTCGTGGCTAAACAATAACAGCCGCTCGGATCGATCTTTAGGTTAAGCCGTGCTTGCCTAGGTTGGTCTGTGGGTGGGTGATCACCCATTATATACCGAGTTTCCTCCGTGCCTCGGAAAGCACGTTAAGCCGTTGGTCCCGGCTGTAATTTGTAGATCTTTGATAGTCGTTACAGATAGTCAGTGGCCCAAAAAGTCTGACAACCAGTCTTACCAATGGGTATCGTATTACCCAGTACTGGGTTGTGGAGGTCAGATAGGTAGTCGCTCTATGTAAAATACTGGTATTCAGCTGCATCGGGTTAGACTGGAAGCCGACTCCAACATAGTTGGGAAAAGGCTAGGCAGATGATGAAAGCTGTACAAGATTTTTTTGTTGTGTGGCCAAAGAAGTTTGTCTTCCTTGCTGCCGATCTGTCTGAAGAGAGGCTAACAGCTGCGTCGATTTAGTGTGTCCCTACCCATTTCTTATTCCACCTACTGACGATCTCACACGTGGAATCAGTTACCATGACTAGCCAGGAAGTCTTTTAACTGATTCCGGACACAGGTTAGTCGAAGCAAAGGAAACCTGTTTCGGTGGAGATTTATAGACGATTCTAGCTTGGAGTGCAAATGTGTTGCTGTTCTACAAACAGTGGGTCATAGGATATCGTGTTCTGCGTGCGCTGATACCTTCACACTACAGAAGTTGACGACATGTTATAAAAAGAAGAATACAATTTAGAAATGTTTACCAACAGCAATGTCGTTCAAGTAGCAAACGTTTTTTATCCGTCTAAGCCAAAAGGAAGGGTTATGATTTTAGCAGTCTATGTTTGTATGTTTGTGTTTACGTATGTACCTCCCTAGCGCCTAAACTATTCATCCGATTTTAATGAATAAGGTGTCTATCGATTCGTTATTATGGCCCGGGTAACATAGGCTACATTTTAACCGACTTCAACAATAGGAGGTGTTTTATTAGAGCGTGATTTTTCAGTAGTCAGGTTTTTTAGTGGTAGTATAGCACACAAATTCTTTTTGAGACTCTGTACTTCTGATTCGTTTGTTTTTTGTTCAATATTTACAGATATAAGGTGTAAACGCACCCTTCACGAAGCCGTCAACCAAGCATTCTGTACATAAAATTAAGTAACTCTACGCAAAAAATGGGATGAAAAATCAAGTTATAAGGTAGGACTCAACGTAACGCTCTCAAAACATTGCGCCGATGGATGCATTGAATAGTACAGGGGAGGTATTTTAAGCAAAATGATGACATTAAAAGCTTGTTTTTAAAAAAAAAATTGTTTTGGAGCTCCAATATCTCCGTAACTAGGTGGTTCTCAGGTATGGTCCAGAACAAAAAAAAAGTGATCACAATGACGGGGAGAACAAGTATTTTTCGGCTTGTATTTTCAAATCCATTATTATTAGATGGTTCTCGGAATGAAACTGTTTCAAGTTATTGTTATTAAACCTCGAAATAGATTCTCGACTATGACCGAAGGCGGTTCTAAGAAATTTTACATTTTCGAAATTTGTCAAACGATGTGGTCGAATATTACAAATGCTTTGAGCCTATTTAATGATTTGAATTTCAAAGAAAGTTTTCATATAATTTATTTTCCTACCATGAAAACTGTTAACCAATTACCCCAAAAATAAATCAATGCTGTCGTAAAAAAGGAAGTGATTCATTATTTATGGACGTTAAATCGACAGTACGTGTTGGGCCACGCAGGCAGCGTGTAGAGTGCAACGCTCGCGTCCTCCCGCGCCCTATTTATACTGACAATAAATGTCTCATTAATGCATTTATACCGCCATGATTTATTCACACTTTCACATGTTTTTAAGCAACAACACGTTTGTCTGTCTTGTCAACGCTCGTGACAAAGAATCTTTGTGGGGAGCACAATTTTAATGGAATATGTCTCTGTGAAATTGTAATGAATGGGCCACATTATTGCGATTGGGGCTCATTTGGGAGTCACGTTAGAAATGTGAATTTTGCTTTATTTTGTAATTATGTGTCGTTTACTTAGGATTAAGTTAATTCGCGAAATCCTTTTAAAGTTTTGAATTTAGCCAAGAACGTTGGCTTTATTGAAAATGTTTGTAAAGTTTTATTAATGAGTCAGTCGAGCCAGTTTTAAAGCATGTACGATGAAGTGTATAAAGTCTTAAAGACGAACTATAATCCTGAATACCAAACCTTTTAAATTAATAAAATAAATAATTATTATTAAATGTTACATCACCATACTTTTGCTTCGTATAGGACCAATTTAGTTTAATGTAACTATGTCTTAATTTTGCATTTTTTTGGGTCGTTTTCCTTTTATTACCCGACTACGGCGAAGCCAAAAGGAAGGTTTATGATTTTAGCAGTCTATGTATGTATGAATGTGTGTATGTTTGTATTTACGTATGATTATCCGTAGCGTCTAAACTATTCATCCGATTTTAATGAATAAGGTGTCAATCGATTCATTATTACGGTCCGGGTAACATAGATTACATTTTAACCGACTTCAACAATAGGAGGATTCATTTCACCTTGTTAACCCCGAATCTAATTACCGCGTGATTTCTCAGTAGTCGGCCAGTTTTTTAGTTGTACTATACCACACAAATTACCTATGTCCAGCAGTGGACGTCTTTTGGATGAAATGATTATGATGATGATACCACACAAATTCTTGTTTAATTCTGTTTTATTGTTTTGTCCTGGTGGCCTTTTTTTTTTTTAGGATGGGAAATCATCAAATGACCCCCCCCGCTCTGGGCGGAGCGGAAGGGAGTGTCAGACTTGTACTGACTAAAACCCATCCATGTTTCTTCTTTGCCCTTTGTGTTCCAGGGCCGCAGTATCTCTTTCGAACAGTCCCGCAGCCCTGGCAGGCATCGGCCCGTGCGGACCCCTACGTGGTTGCTGACATCTCTTTGAGGCGCGCGTGGAACACGAACGCGCCGACACGGCCTGTCGTCATAAGACGGCCAGACGGCGAGCTAGCCCATAACTCGCCGTCCACAGGCCCGCGCCTACGGTGGCCGGGGGCCACCACGTGACCCCCGGCGCCCAGGGCGTCTCCCGCGGCGGCTGGGACGTGAGGCTCTTTCCCTCTCACGTTCCGCCACCTCCTTCACTAGCATGACAGCTTCGCAGAAGGTGGTGACGGCTTCCCATTCCCTCTCGCTCCGGACCATGGCTTGAACCAGGGCCGGGAGCGAGAGGTCGCCGCCGCCAATCGCCTCTACGAGGACACGGCGCTGCTCCGCCCAAGCGGGGCAGGCCTCCACAGTGTGCTGCACCGTGTCCTCCGGACGATCCTCACAATGGAAACACCCGGGCGTTTCCTCCCGCCCGATTCGGTGCAGGAACCTCCCGAAACAACCGTGTCCGGTGAGGACCTGCGTCAGGCGGAAGGTGAGGGCGCCGTGGCGCCTCTCTAGCCACTCCTCAAAGAGGGGACTTATCGCCACTATGGTGGCGTGCCCTGCACGGGGTTGCGACAGTCGCTCTCTCCATGTCACCATGAGATCGCGCCGGAGGTCTGTCCGCTGAGCGGCGATTTGCCGCGGCAGCGGAGTTTCCCCACGACGTAGTGCCTCCGCGCGCCATTCGTGAAGGCGCGCGAGGACTATCGCCTCCAGATCCCATGGCGGCAATCCGGCAAGGAGGCTAGGCGCCTCACCGGAGATCGTGCGGTACCCCCGGACTAGCCTTAGGGATATCCCCTTTTGGGGCGCGTTCAGGTAGCGGGCCGCTTGCCGCCTTAGAGAACGCGCCCACACCGGGGCCCCGTAAAGGGCCATGATGTCCTGGTGGCCTACCATGAAGTCTAAAAGCAGGAGTAAATTCAGTGTGGGAAAGAGTTGGCGCTAGACGACCTGTATAGCTCTGTCCCTTTCCCACACTGGAATTACTCCTGCTTTAAGACGTCATAGTAAGCCGCCAGTACAAGTCTAATAAATCCTTTTCTTTCTTTCTGTTATTAAACACAAATTCCTAATACACACTTAAAAACTCTAAAACATCATATCCAGCCAGTAATAAGTAGCCTAGTAAAGTTAAACAGAAGTCTCATGGGCCTGGTCATGTCTTCCCAGGCGACGACTAGCCTCGCAAGTTCCGAGTTCTTTGCTTGTGAAGTTGTCGAGACCTTATCGAACTCAGTGGAAACATACTCCTTAAGTTCAGCGAGGAATTTACATGTGTGGCTGGCGAAGTATCGAGTTGAGATGGTTTACTTGTTACTCGAGTTTGTTTTGTGACACTTTTCTTTTGATTGGATTTGGAAACTATGTGATGCCCATTGCGATTCGATTTTCTTAATAAAACTTTTAGGCCCTCATGAACCACATAGAGAGGAGGCCTGGGTCCCAGCAGTGGGAACATTATAGGCTGATTAAGCTTATGCTTACGCACCACAAGTTTCTGAATGCGTTAACCTCTGAACTTTAAGATCTGTCTGCCTACATCATCATCATCTGCCTAGCCTTTTCCCAACTTTGTTGGAGACGGCTTCCAGTCTAACTGGATGCAGCTGAATACCAGTATTTTACATGGAGCTAGTGCCTATCTGGCCTCCATAACCCAGATCTGTCAGACCGATATTTCAAATTCTTGGCCTGTATGTACCTACTTAGTGATTGTTGTACAAGCAGGCCTTATTCGTATAACTGGTAAATCAAACACTTATAGGTATTGTGTTTCTTTATCGCAGACAGCATCATACTAAACTATAGCCAAACACAAAAAATCTACACAGGTAGCAATTAAAATCATCTGTAAAGTAAAATACAAAATGGCATACTAAAAATTTAAAATGCAACATTTAGTACAATAAATGTTTGAAAAGAAATACCATTTCCTCTTAAAGTCCAAGTTGGGAAACAACAATATTTAAAAGCAAAGCTTAAAGTTGTTAAACTCGAGAAATAACACAAAACGGGGTTGTATCTTAGAAGAATTGGCCGTTAATGCATAAAAACGTGCAATTTATTAACCAGTGACGCTCTCAAAAAAGCAAGGAAAAGCTTTGTGAAAAAAAAACAGCATTTAGAACAAAAAATTTCGTAGACATGTGACTTCCAACAACACGTACTGGGCTCTAATGGTGAATAACACCTTCGGACCCGTGCATCTCACAACGACAAGGTTGGAGTCGAGCTGTGAAACCATTATCACTGAAAACCAGAGTTGTGCTGTGGGCCTCCACAGCACAGCATCATGCTGAGTGGCCTGCTTGTCGCAGTCACGACGTGCAAGCTGTAAACTAAAAATACATACGGCTTAAAAAAAACACCAAAAAGTGCAAAATAACTTTAGTTTCGAAAGTTTGTTTGATTTACTTTTTCTTGCCAGACAAAACAAATCTGAAAAATTGATAACCTCCTCCTTTTGCAAGTCGGTGTTAGGTCCCGTTGTTTTTTTAAATATTTGCTATGCGTTGTATGTTTCTTGTTTTCTTTTTTGTGATTTTGTATGCACGTCATGTCACTTTTTTTTTTTCGTTTGGGTTGTCATCAAATGAGGGGGTCATTTGATGACATCCCATACCCCGCTCTGGGCGGAGCGGAAGGGAGTGTCAGACTTCTACTGACTAAAACCCATCCATATTCCTTCTTTGCCCTTTGTGTTCTGCTCTTGTAGCATGACCACCGTAGAAACGGGGTTTTTAGACGGAGGAATCGACAAAATGACAGATTGTGTCGACACAATGACAGATTTCTTTGCACTATCTGTCATTTTGTCGATTCTTCCGTCAAAGAAATCCTTGTCTACGCGGGCAGGGCCATGGTATCTCTTTCGGCGACAAATAAATATTTTTTTAGTCTTTCTTTTTTCTATTATTGACTAATTATGTTAGATTCTTTCATAGATTAATAAATACTCTGTAGGATAATGTCCTATCTCGCTTTTTATCTTAGTATGAGCTTGATCAATATTTGTACTCGTTTTTCTCTGAACTTATCATTCTTAGAACATTCCAAATAGCAGGCTATCAGATTAATCTGTCTGTATCAACATTTACCTAACGTTGTACCTATATTTGCACTGAAATGGTACGTAAACGCACTGGCTATACCAACTGCATACGGTATACGGTTATCCATACAAGCTTCTTCCACATTCATGAATCCTTTCATAAATGGAGCCGTTTGCGAATGCTACACCTGACCGAATCCTAGTTTCTAATCAATATGGGAAGGCCAGTCCTCGTACAAATTCTCTTTCCAGCTATTCGACATGCAAATATGACATGCAATGTAAGAAATGGAAGAATTGAATATCGACCGACGAATTTAAATGCTTTTTAATGCATTGTGCTGGTCATCTTTATGACCCGAAGACATTGAACTTTTTCGTCGGTTATAAAAAACAAAAAACAATCTCCTGTTCCATAAATCTGAATTTGAAAGTTTGTGTCAACATTTCCTTATATATATGACGACTTTAAGTGTGCAGTTCAAGGTGGCGCTGTTCTTCAAGCAAAAATGCATCGATATGTCAAACTTGGTACATTCATTATAGTTATGTGTTTTCCCGTCTGTATAGATAAGTTGGTTGAAGTGTAGGTTTCGATTATTAATGTCGATACCAAGAATTATTGTGCTCATATGAATTTTATTCTGTAACAAAACTAAAGAAGGTATTAAAAAAGGCGTTTAAGAAAACCCGGGGTCCTTTTCTACTGAGATCATTACCGATTGACAATACTAGTTCTGATAATCCATCATTTTCACTTTTATCAACTATATTTTATTGAATGACTGTAATACAATGGTCTAGTTCTACATGGTCTACTTTATAACATAATCCTTGTATCAGCGTTTCTTATGACATGAACATCGATGTTAAAAGCATCATCTAACAAGTACCAATTTTGTTGTTATCGTAACATACCGTGTTTTATTTTATCTTCACATTTTTTGCAACATTTTCATCCAATTTTTGTAGGATGTTATTTATAACTGTTGCAGTCACGCAAAACCCTGGGTCTGATAGGGGTCATAAATCTTTGTATCGTCTGGTAATAAATAAAGTAAATAAGACTTTTAATAATCAAAGTTTGTGAAGAACGTTGTGCCTTTAATTATAGAACGTAAACTTATTTAAATAAAATACCTTATAATAACTTTGAATAGTTCTAAACGAAGTTTATTTTAGTTTTAGCTCACGTGTTTAGAAAGAAGAAAGAAAATGTATTTATAAGACTCGCACAGGACAAAACAAAATTAAATAAAACGAGAACAAATATAAAATAATAATAAATAAGACATAGACATTAAACTAAATTGGTCCTGAACAAGTCCTGTTTGAGTTAAGTTTACAAAGTTTTATCAAACAAAGTAAACAAACAAAAATACAGTTGCACTACTCATTTGTTTTATTCGTTTTTTTTTGTTTTTTTTCCCTAGCCTTCTCTGTTCCACTCCTGGGCAAAGGCCTACCTCCACTCCTTCCATTTCTGGCGAATTCGTGGATCCTCCTGCCAGTTCTATTTTCAATAAAAAAAAAATTGGATAAAACTCTTTATTAAGAATTGTGTGCTAACATTAGTATAGGAATTTATAGCAGCCTGGAGGCCCAATTATCGGACACAGATTCTAAGTTACGGTCTGAAAGTAGGTCACCATTATCCAATATTCCATTGCAAATATCTCTTTTCATGGATTAGGCCACTGGCTAACTGTAAGCACCATAGAAATATTTATATCTATGGTAAGCACGGTACGTCAAAGTACTTTTTCAAAATGATACATGCTACAAAAAAAAAATAGAATTAAAAACTATATATAGATTAGTAGATCTATATATAGTTTTTAATTCTATCCAAAAGGACCCTGATGTTTAGAATATATACATAAAAATACTGATATATATATTTTTTTATACCCTGGTTTCCGTTTGTATGAAAAATTTCTTTGGGTTTTAGCATCTTGGAACATGGGAAAAAAACTTAACCGTCATGATTAAATTTCCAAAACTACCCTTAAAAAGGGTGGAGTAGGTGTTGATATTCTAAAAGGTAAGTACGAAAAATGTCAAGGGTGAACAACTCGTTTTTAAATAATTGGTGGAAAACGACACCCACCGATTTTAACCACAGAAAAGACACATAAAACCAAACATACATTTTATATTTACAACAACATACAGACGTGCTGTTTACACAAACGTTGTGTGTAGGTAGCGCCTTAAAATTAATTAAATGTGTCCCAAGCAGACATTTGCGTGTGGTGGAAACGTGTCTCTTGAAGGACTATCACACTTAATCTCCATACAATACGTACTTACTCGGCTTTTCATATGAAATCGCGACACGCCGCGTATTTCACATTTGCACGAAGATATATTTTTGGATTTTTGAACGAAATAAAATATAAGGAAAATTGAAGGAAAGAGCCGCCTCACAAGAGCCCACGGCTGACTACGCACGTGGACTGGGCTTCGCTTTGTAAAATGTAGTTGGATTCTAGGAAGGACCATTGCGAACACTAGCCCACGGTTATACTACGCCCGAAACAAACGAATGAATCGTGGCAAACGTTTGTGTGTACTTACATTGTTAACATATTATAGGCGGGTTATGCAGAGGTGTACCTAAGTAATACGCCCACATTTCTCCAGTAATGTTTAACTCCCATGTAATAGGGGGCAAGCCTATTGTCTTCAACCGGGCACAAATCCAGACTCTGTGACTGCTACATAAAAAAAAATCCAATGGAAAAACTCAATAACACTGCCCGCCCTGGGAATCGAACCCAGGACCTCATGCTCAGTGGTGCTTGCAACCACTACACCAACGGGCATTGTATTATTATATTTCTAACTAGGAACTAACAATATTTTCACGACACATAGAAAAGAAGCAAAACAATATTTTGCTTATCGATTTTTAATTAAACGAAAAACTACTTTAGTAAAGCGAGCTCATAGTTGAAAGGACAACTTTTTATTCAGCTTCTAAAGTAAAAAGACTACCAGGAAAATAAAGATGTGCATCAGAAAAACATTACTCTCTCTTTTAGGTTTTTTACTATAGAAGAGTAAAGTAAAAAAGTTTTTTGCTCACAATTCAACTTTTATCCTTCACTGTGCGAGTATCTTCTCAAACGCAGGCCGTTTATATTTATGATTTGTTTCCATTAAACAATGTCTGTAGGTAGGTTCTATTTATTTTGAAAAAGGAACTCATTTAAAAAGGAACAACAAGAATTTGTGTGGTATATAACCACAAAAAAACCGACTACTGAAAAATCACGCTCTAATTAAATTCGGGGTTTACAAGGTTAAATCGACTCCTCCTTTTATTGAAGTCGGTTAAAATGTAGCCTATGTTATCCGGGCCATAATAACGAATCGATTGACACCTTATTCATCAAAATCGCATGAATAGTTTAGGCGCTACGGAGGAACATTCGTAAATACAAACATACATACATAGACTGCTAAAATCATAACTTTTAATTTTGCTTTCACCGTAATCGGGTAAAAAGCAAGCAGTAGGTAATGTGCGTTGTTTATCATCAGCCTAGCCTTTTCCCAACTATGTTGGGGTCGGATTCCAGTCGAACCGGGTGCAGCTGAGTATCAGTATTTTACATAGAGCGACTGCCTATCTGATATCCACAACCCAGTTTGTACTGGGTAATACGATATCCCTTGGTGAGACTGGTTGTCAGACTTTCGGGCCACTGACTACCTGTAGCAACTGTCAAAGATCTAAACAACCAGGACTAATGGCTTAACGTGCTTTCCGAGGCACCTTTTAAAACATTTTACAGCATTTTACCTGAGAAAGCAGCTACAATAGCCAACAATAAACAACAACAAACAACAACAACAACAATAGCCTTGTTGTCCCGGATATAAAAATCATTGTCATTTTGACACTGATGCCAAGTCACAGTTACAGTAAAATAACTGCGAATTGCTGTTCTTTTTAAAAGTGAAGCGAGGTGAATCTATTTTTACAAGCTTTAATTAACTTGCAATGTTTGTATGTTTTTTCAGGTCCAACATTCAAAATCCAATATAGCGGACTCCCAAATATGACGGACTAGTTATTTTTTTTGCAGCCCCATGATATGGGTATCATTTAAAAGACTTTGCTGAACGAATACGAAAAAAAAACGCCTGTTTTAAAAACATTTTTTTTTTAGTAAATATTATCTTGTTAGTTTAAACTTAAGACACGTCTTTCCTGAAATTTCAAGCCATCAATGTGGTTAATTTCATTGCTGCGCTCCAGGACTATTAGCATATCTACATACGCACGCATACCATCTAATCAATAAGCGTCCAAAATCTATTACCCATCAAGGGAATACTGCACAGCAACACTGTCCTGTTGCAATGCGGACAATTTGTCGGTCAGCGGACATCTGACGTCACCCACGTAACTGTAGGCAGATACAGACGCCAGCACATCAAGCTACCCGAAACTGTCAAATTTTCCCAATCAACCTTGAATCTTATGGTTTAGCGATAAAGTTGAAAATCTATTAAAGAAATTTGACAGATTGTAGTAGCTTGATGTGTCTGTACCAAATCTAAGTACCTACTAATTGGGAGGTATGTACTTAGGTACCACCTTCGAGCTGTCACGCAGCAGGTGGAACAGTTCACAGTGCGTTACTAATGCATAATTAGTAGGACATTGCTTTGGAAATGTATGATCTTGTAAGCAGAAGTACGATTGAATATTGAGGTCTGTTTTCTGATTGAAAAGTTATTGTTGAGGCGATTGAATAAGTGAGATTTAAGTGAACCTTTTCTGTATCTAATGTTGCATATTCAACATAACGGGAAGAAAAATACTGTTTATAATCAAAAGTAATTTATTCAAATTAGGCTGATAATCACCACTATTTGAACGACTAAGTTTACAAGAGACAGTCCCCCAAAACGAACGCCCTTCGATACTTCCGAGTGTTTTACCTGGGAAGAAGAAATGGCGGAACGAACTCCCCAGCACGCGTAGCATGAGCACCGTAAAAACGGTTTTTGTCGACGGAAGAATCGACAAAATGACTGAACAACAAAAGAAAGCTGTCATTTTGCCGATTCTTCCGTCGACAAAACCGGTTTCTACGGTTGTCATGCTACGCGTGCGGGTGGCAAGTTTTTACTGAGAAAAACAACCATCACTAAAGATCACAATATTATTTACGATTAGAATGAGAAACACATTTGTCACACAACATAACCAACTAAATTCCGCAGTCATATTCTTAAAGGTCACGTAACAAAACAGCATCTGCTATCCTGGCTATCCACAAAATTCCCGTACAACAATGGAGATAAGAAAGCAATTGTCGTGCCGCACCGAGCGCCACCTAGTGGCACCTGAGTCGGCGCCATTAATCCGTGCCCCATCGCAACTGGATCCTTTCAAACTTTATTCATTGTTTCAGTTTCGCTGCACTGCACCCCTCCCGCCTCGGTTTACTTAGATTGGTTTTGTCTTTCATACACACACTAAATAATTCTGGGATTTTTTATTTGTCCTTAACTTTGCAGGACGTATACATAAATACACAGATTTCAATGATAAATTAATTTGAAAAATATTCATGGTTTCCTAAGCAACTGGGCCGTGGAGGTTAGATAAGCAGATCGACCCCAACGTAGTTAGGAAAAGTCTAAGCAGATGGTTTGTAAAGGAGGTGTCTGATGAGATGACGAGCAATAGAGAAGTATGGAAGAAGAAGACATGCTGCGCGGACCCCAAATAAATTGGCATGAAGCCAGGAGAATGATCATGATAGTCATAGATAGGGCTCCTAGTATTGAGCAGTTCTAGAAAAGATAAATCAGAAGTACTTACTATATTATTGTATTGTATAACGGGCTGGTGTCCGCAACTCTATGGCACGGTTGGCGCAGTAGCGTAGCGAATGTTTGTAAACGTACTCACGATACAGGAGAAACTCCTAGTGTGGGACAACGTTTTATTTAAAAGTAAAGTAAAGTAAACGTAAGTATTATCAAGTTATACAACAATACCTCCCAACATAATCCAAATCCTTTATGACAAAAGCAATACTCACTTGCCTCGGAAACTATCGGCAATTGTGCTCCGATCGTTATTCTAATGAGTTACGCAATTGAAGTAAGTTTTCATTGGCAACCCAACAGTTCGACTAATAGAGCGGTGCTCACGTTTCGACATATTAATTGCTAGGATAGGAATTGTACCCACTTGCCTATTGTGGACGTGTCCCGTAAAGTGGGGAGTTCCGTACTAATTGTGTCTTGTAGCCTAGATTATGAATGTTTTCTTCAACATAACATCATGCCTTGTAATTCAAAGGGTTAGGCAGAGGTGTACCTAACAGTACACTCACATTTCGCCTATTGCTATCAGCCGAGCACAAATCCAGACTACGTGGCTGCTACTGAGCAATTCCTGGTGGAAAAATCCAAAAATACTGCCCGACCCGGGAATCAGACCCAGAGCCTTATGCTCAGCAATGGGGACAACCAACAGACCAACGTGGCAGTCGAGGAGATGTTTTCTTCTGTGGCTACTAAAGGAGTTTTATAATTGTTGAAGTAATTTATAAAAGTATTGTTTTTGGGTGGAAATCGTCATGATTTTTCTGTATGGTATGGATTTTCTTACTGACTAAAATCACACAGTGTTCTTCCAAACTACCTCAGGACAGGCGGCTCAAGCGCTCGCAAGTTCATATCGCACCCTCGGCAGGTCCAGCGTCCTTTACTCATCTCATCTCATCATCTCCGTAAAGTGAGACTCTTCTCAATACCTAAGCCATTTATGGCAATGCAGATCAACAGACGGTTTAAATTCAACAGATTATATTATTGAGATTATTATCATCAATAATTCAGCCCGGAATTTAAATTTCGTACTGCTGGGCCTCACTTTTCTTCCACCATACTTCGCGGTTCCGCAGCTCTCGTTCAGTAGATGAAGCTCTAATTTCTTGTACATCATTAATAAGGGCAGATCGATTGTAAGGTATTTTTTGTGAAAGTAAATGAAGTAGGGTCTGTTTTATCATAATTAGGACTTGTCATGCCTGGGGGCAATTATCGGCTCGAAGATAATTATAGTCTGAATTTATTATTTCGACCTTTGAGATAAATTCAGACTGAGAATTTTGATTTGAGATTTAAATGAGGTAGGTACCTAATATACCAAAAAGATCTGTTCTAAAAGCAGATTCAAACCTTATTTATGTTTTTAGAGACATCCAAAGAAGATCATACGTAGGATTATAAAAGAAAGCTGTGTGGATCACTTTAAACCAATTAGGAGTTATTAATAGGTCTTTTAACTATGAAATTGCCGTTTTTTTTCTCACATTTTGTTCTGTTTGTAACTTTGACGTATAGTTATATTTTTTCCTAATTCCAATTTTATTCGATTGATTGTTAAATGACGTACCTTTTAGAGTAAAAACCGTACTGTTAGTTGCATAATACCTCACAGGGTAGTGTGTCAAAACACTGTTTCAATGTGCCGTCGTCGGTTTCACTACTTCAAGTAGGTATATTTTTGTCATAGACTGTGTTTTTTGAATTTAAGATACGCAGTGCAACGCAGATTTTTTCTTTTTTTAACTCTAACTTTTTTTCAATTACATCATACCTAATCGGTTCAGATGTTTCCGAGAAAAATAAAAAAATGTTCGTATGGAAATATCACTTTTCACGAAATCGTCCATACAAATCGGCAATTTCATACTTTAACCCCTAATATTTACATTTCAATATTCGATGACAGCAGTAGGTTACACTGCCAAACTTGTCAGCTTTATGGCAACACTGCCTTATGTCTATGTTGTAAAAGTGAAAAATGTATATTGCCTGCCACAGAATATATTTATCGTGCCAGTAAAGCTGAAAACATCAGATTTAGAAATTCAGCTAGAGATTTGTGATACAGTTGAAAATGTTTCACAGAGTGCCTTGTTGATATTCCATAGTTTTATGTAAATTTTTCGAAATAAAGTCGATCCGCTTATTTTATTCTGAGTGCCAAAAATTGGAGCAAAGTCTTAAGATTGATTTCAGATGTTAAAAAAATAATGTTTAGGCTTAGGTATCGAGCCATATAACCAGACCCACGATGAAAAAAGATAAGAGAGAGAGACTAATTGAAAGGCAAAACAGAGTAGAGAGAGAGAGAGAGAGAGATCCAAATCAAGTCCCAATCAGTGTTGAATTAGTCAATTTGGTTGCATTACACAATTCTACGTGCACTTCGAACCCCAGTGTAAAGACAATTAGCGCTTCCGAACCTTAAAGGTTATCAAAGTCTATTAATCAAAGCTCACATACGGCAAACCCGGCAGCACTCTTTAAAGCAAATTCTGTGTTAAAAATAGTATTGGAAAGCAATTAATTTGGAAATTGGCCAGCTCCGCGGCTGCGGTGCGGCAACGCGCGAGTATCCCCGACAAATGGCACACGTCATTTAATTCTGCCGATCTCATGTTTGTACGCCGCGCCATCATATTTAAATTGAATTTTGGAATACGTAGAAATGCAAACAAAAGCGGATTATTACGCGCACAGTGCGACTGAACGATTTCAATGTTCCATCTTTAAAATTAAATTTTATTATTTGACGTTTATTTTAATAAGTCAGTATCAATAATTGTTATTTTAGTGTCAATATTATGACAGTGCGATTAAACCATGATCCATCATAACGTTTGCAGTAAAAACAGTTATTTAAAATTGCATTGAAATGTAAATAAAATAAAATTAACTGCACGGGCTTAACTATAGTTAAACTTAATGTTAATTATCGTGCATTAATTTATATTAGGTACCATTCCACAGTAAATATATAAAGTAGAGCTTAAGCTTGAATAGTGAAACAAAGACTAGAAATATAATGGCAACATATAAAATGGTAATAAAGATGAATGCTAAACTTTTATCTGAGTAACAAAAGTGCTGAGTCCTATTTAATCGTATATTTTGTCATCTGTGTTTGTATATGATTTTAAAGGCGAATGTTTATGCCACTCCACGTTTTGCTCGGCTTTGTTATTCATCTACAGTTTACGAAAGTCTGCATTCGTTTAATTTGATATATCAAAAACCATTCTTATTTGCTTTCAACTTTATCTATGAGTTTCAGTAGGCGCCTTTTAATTTCATGATAATGTAAAATAGATATTAAAATTACTGTAATAAAATAAGTGTTTGATCAAAGGCCAGGCGCGGTGTAACGTAACCTAAATACGTCGATTTTAAAATTAAAAACACGTTTTACATATGTATATGTCGGATATGTCAGCATACACTGGGTGCGAAACACAGTTTCTATTAAACTAACAAAATACTACTTAACATAATAACACGAGGCACAATGAATCGGGTACAGTACCAGGACAGCTCAACTCCGCTGCGATCAGACATTGACTGTCCACCTCGCCTCGAGCCGTTACCATCAGGGCTCTCTAGAAGCCACGCTGTGGTGTGGGTAGACTTGTAAGTACGTCGCGTGACGTCACCACCAGCGCACTTGCGATTCATTTTATGTCCGTACTAATAACCGGATCCGACATATATTATTTTCATTATTTTAAGAATTTATCCATATCTATGGATGATACTGATTGCGCTTGTAATTTAACTAAAATGCAGTAGAATATTGTATTTTCGATCAAAAAATCGACGTAATTACGTTACAAAAAACGTCAAACTGCTACCTGCTGTGCTAGGGACAATGGTCCACCTGTGAGGCCACGTTCTTCTAAACTGACATAAATCTTGTACCTTCCTCCTACCTAATTTCACACGTTTTAATATCTAAACGCACCCAACGAAAGAAAAACCCAAGAATTTTCCAAGAAAAATACACCTAACATAAACTGCATCCTCCGTAAGCTTCGTCGAGTTTTCTTATAAAAATGTTGGTAGAATTTTGACGTAATAATCTGGTGAGAATCATGAGTAACCCGGCTTGTCATTACATGCAGGATGTCGTCATGCTAACGAGCTGAGAGCAAATAACTCCTCATAATACAACCGAGAGGAGGTATACCATAAAAAGGATCGTTGAAAATGTTATGCTACTCGAGCGAGTTTGGTATTGTGATGAAAGTGTTTTGTTAACGTTGTTTGTTGAGTGAAAAACGTTTTTGGGATCTTGGTTGAGGATAATTGGAAAGCGTTATATGTCTTGGTGCATTAAGGGCATTACATTGCTCGATGACCTTGATGATTTGATCCCTGTACTGGTTTTTGTTGACTTGCCCCGCACATTTCGCAAAATTTCGGTTTATATTTATTATTTAAAAATATTAAAAGAAATAACACAAAAAAAAACAATACAGATTGTTAAGTATATCATTACGTATTTGTTGTTACAAAATTCATGCCGATCTATTCAGCCGTTACAGAGATAATTTACAATTAAGGTTGAAAAAGGACCTATTTTCTACGATTAACCAAAAAAAATTGAGAAGGTTTATTAAAATTTTAAACAATACAATTTATTTGTGATGAACTTCATACTTTTTTTACACGGAAAACGCACGAAGGGATTCATCAACAAATTTCTTTGAACATACGCTGTTTTTGGGATTTGAGCCATGTAATGCCCTTAACGTTTTGAACGCCGTTGACACGTAATACCCTTGACGAAGCCAAAAGGCATTACGATATTTTTTTTCTTCTAGACCATACCTGGGAACCTTCTAGTTACGGAGATATTGAGGGTCAAAGTTACAAGGTTTTTTTTTAAATACATGTTTTAAATGTAAGATTTTTACTTTAAACATAAACACGACCCCCGTACTATTCAATCCGCCAATCAGCACAATGTTTTGAGTACGTTACTTTGCGTCCTACCGAAAAACATGATTTTTCACCCCAAAAAAAAACTGTTTTTCACACTGAATTAACAAGTGCATTTCTTTTTTGCACTCATATTTACCAATATGCGACGTCGATTCTCGGTACGGAATTTCCCATTTTATGATATATGTAGGGCCGAATTAATTTATGAGTTTATCAATAGAATGATAAGCGTTTATACATCATGTATCAGAAACGTGTGGTCATATTAAAGGGTGTGGTATAAATATAACAACTTTATCTATGGGCACAACATTGTAATCGCAACAAAAATATCAGATGTCCTTTACAAAATTTGACATTGATTTATTTATTTATAACCATATAATAGGAAGTAAACAATATGGTAGATGTAAGAATAAAAGTAAGCAAAACATTTTTAGTACACAGTATTAGAATAAACACAATGAAATTACAATAAAATGAACAAAGCAAGTATCATTATAAAATTATAAAATGTATGGGACAGTTACTTTTTTTTAGATGTAATCTAACAATTCCACATTCAAATAACAAACATTTAGGTATGTTACATACCAGCAAACAATTTTAATTTAAATGCAATTCACTGTTTATTGGTACATCCTTGTTAGGTTACAAAAAGTAATTTGCACTATTAAACAAATTGTTATATCCTCATACAAGACACTGCGGCAATTTGACAATAAAAATGAATAGTCTAGAAAAATATATTTTCGTTTGATCTCTGAATCGTGACTAATTGATGGATGACAGTTGCTGAGAATCGAACTGAATGACGTTGCGATTGGAGAGGCATATGTCCAGTAGTGGATAGATATAGGCTAATGATGAGGTGGCCCATTTAATTAACAACCAATTATTATAATTTTCTTTGCTTCTGATATCATAATTATTGTATCTTAGTAGGTTGTTTCAGCGAATAGCTGGGTGTTCCGCTTGCAAGTATTAAGACCGCACTCTTTAAAGGAAAGTCCTAGACTGAAGTTTCATAATCAAATTTTCTGCTACAAAACAAATTACACCCCAAAGATACATAACCCAATCTACACCATAAAATTACCGTTATTTATCTACTTTCCTAAACTAATGAAGTAATAATGAATAAGACAAGTAATTACGACATAGTAATATTTTCCACTAGCACGTGCAAACGAGCCCGCACTGTCGCGAACTGCGGTCGCATACACTGGCAACACACTCGCTCTTATTAATAAACCTTCTTAGATTAAAACTAGCGTAACAAATTAACTTACAAGGTTTTAGTAGCTATCAGATTTGGAATATTATTTTAGCTGTTAAGCCTGTGTAATTATTTCCGTTATCACATGCCCTTCTGGATAATAAAGTACAGCGGGTCATCATTTTTGTCATAGAACAATAGTTAGTATAAAAGTAGATGTCAGTGTTTCGTCTAAGTGTCAGTCTTGACTAAATCTGTGCACAAATATAACAAAACTAGCACTTCGCCCGCGACTTTGTCTGTAAAAATTGTGATAGCTCGGCGAATATGCATTATATAAATATAATTTATAGCCTATAGCACCCACGAATAATGGGGCTTTCTGAAAAGGAAAGAATTTTTAAAATTGGATCATTAGTTCCGGAGATTACCCCCTACATAGATACAAACAAATACCTCTTCATAATATTACTATAGTGATGCTAGCTTACCAATACAATATAATATTTCTTTTATAATTCGTTTTACTTTTTCTTTGGTTCTTAATTTTTCGAGTAGTAGAATAAATAGAGTAGTTTCAGTATTTCTTTTGTTATTAAAACAAAAGTACTTCAAATAAAAACATTTTGACAATTCTCGACAAACTTATTGGTAACTTAATAAACATCTACCTACATAAATTTATTACTAAAAATAGCTTGAACTTAAACCAGAAAGATAACTTTGACTTTTATATTCTTTGATTTTTTTTTGGAGCACTAGCTTTATTTGAAATAAAAAGAGCATTCGTTATGATCAACGTCGGGTTTTTCTCTAAGATTTCACTTGTCAATGAAACTATTGTAGGCACAAAACGAGTTGCTTAAAAAACTAGTATAATTGAAGACGCCATAGTAAATTATTGAATAGTTTGTGGATGGGTGATCACCCATTATATACCGAGTTTCTTCCGTGCCTCGAAAAGCACGTTAAGCCGTTGGTCCCGGCTGTCATTTGTAGATCTTTGACGGTCGTTACAGGTAGTCAGTGGCCCGAAAGTCTGACAACCAGTCTTTCCAAGGGGTACCGTATTACCCAGTACTAACCTGGTTGTGAAGATCAGATAGGCAGTTGCTCTGTGTAAATTACTGGTATTCAGCTGCATCCGGTTAGACTGGAAGCCGACCTCAACATGGTTGGAAAAAGGTTAGGCAAATGATAATGACGCCATAATAATTAGTTATCAACTTATTATAAATTGAAATAACTGCAGAAAATCACAGACTTATTATATTATAATTTTAGTAAACTTAACTATCTAACTAATCTCTTTCAAGAACACTCTTGTTTTAGACGAACGTTATGTTTACCTCGAAAAATAAATACATTTCTTGGAAGATAAAAAACAATCTTAAAAATAAATGTACCCATTAAAAATCACAAAAAACTTGAGTGTGACTTTTAGACTCATCTGACTGTTATAGGAGCCTTCAATAACACCCTTTATTATTAAATTCCTTGAAATTCGTGTGGGTAGTATTATATTACGTTTTGCTGGCGGCTGTTATGAACGCGCGAACGTAAACGTAACGTAAATTCGTAAGTTTTTGAATGAAAAAGACGATTTTTTCGTTTATTTATTTTTTTGCGACAATCTCTATTAATTTCACAGGAATTTGTAAAAAACAAAAGTTTAGGGATGCTTTGTAAATTGTTACAAACTTTCTAAAATTGCACCCATAGAAATTAATAAAGTCCTACAACTTTGTAAATTATGTATTATACGAAGAATAGCCAAACTGAAGTGGTAGTGGGCAGGGCACATTGCTCGCAGAACGGATGGCCGATGGGGCCGAAAAGTTCTGGAGTGGCGACCGCGAACCGGAAGACGCTGCGTTGGAAGGCCTCCCACTAGGTGGACCGATGACCTGGTGAAGGCTGCAGGGATCCGCTGGATGCGAGTCGCACGGGACCGGTCAATGTGGCGACACTTGGGGGAGGCCTATGTCCAGCAGTGGACGTCTTTCGGTTGAAATGATGAATGATTATACGAAACGAGTATTTAAAAATTTGAAATCAGTTGAATTTGCGTTATGTTTACTGCGCGTTTGTACTTGGCCCACGGTTTTGTAAATATGTTACTGTAAAAACCCGAACTCCGGTAAATCCTAAGATTTCCCAGTAAAACCTAAGATTTACCAACTCAATGGTGCAACCCGAACTATTCTTTGATCGTTAATTTCGTACCACCGTACACGCGGATATCTTAGGTTTCACCTCAAAGATACGGTAAATGTATGTATACATGTGAGCGACTACAAATCGTGAAGACGGCGAATTGAAAATACGCATCCAACTTGGATGAACCACTCGCCGGCCGCAGTGCCGCAGCAGCTCGCTCGGCTCATTTGTTCACAGTTCTAACCTAACCTAAAAACCTAGCCCATTTGGACGGGGTGCCCTAGCTTAGTTACTGCGACCATCTCGACTCGCACATGGATGGTCATGGTTCTAACCTACCTAATCCATTTGGTCGCTCAGTTTAGTAGAACAGTACGTCATATATACGCCAAACAGTCATTGATTATTCCCAAAACCAATAATTACCAACGCACATTGGTAAAACGTAGCATTTAACAAACTCTGATGCCCGAAAAATCTTCTCTTCTTTTTAAAATCCTTAAATTTATACAAATAAATAAAATCTAACTGTCTGTTTGTACTTTCAAAATTACAGCTTTTTACAGAATGCATATGAAAGTATAATTTATACGGTACTTATATATAACAAAAAAAACATTTTTTTAAATTTTTGTCGGTCTGTTTGTTCCGGCTAATCTCCGAAACGGCTGGACCGATTTTGACGGGACTTTGACTGGTAGATAGCTGATGTTATAAGGAGTATTTTGTAAAAGGGTTAGGGTTCCGTGCAAAAAAAATTAAACCCTTGAAATTGTTAAAAAAAATCCTGATTCAAATAGGGATATTTTTATAATAATTTCACGCGGACGCGGGGCACAGCTAGTACAATCCTAAAATTTACTAGAAAAAACATAAGTTTTACCGATATTTGGGCTTTTACAGTAACAGATATATAGATACGAGTATAATCCATCGAGTTTGGTATCGAGTAGACGATAAAATAAATGTTCATTATATTTTCCTGTTAAGACTTGCTTCCACGTTTTCCTTCTGTGCCATACAACACATGCTACGTATTAAGCTGAGACTGACGGATCTTTAAATAAAACTCAATTTCTATCTTTCTTTTCCATGCTAGAAGAAAACCTTACTAAGTAGGAAACTGTAAATTTATTAATTTATGTACACACAAAATACTTAACATCACATTACATTAAGATAGAAGAGCACAAAGGTACTGCTTATTTCATGAGAAATTTCTTTCAGCAGACCTGCGAGAGGAAAGTTTTATTAGACACAGTGTGTAGAAAAGAGAAAACAGGAAAATTTCAATTAGTACTTAAAACATAAATATACCAATATTAAATAAAAATACACACAAATATATACACATATAAAAAATGAATACTGGTATTATATACCTGTCGGATGTGTCAGGATTTACTCCTTTAGGCTCGTACATCATGTGGGCAGACCATGGGTTTCCTGCTATGAAAACACACTGGGTGCGATACACTGTTTCTAGCAAACTAACGAATTACTTGAGATTACAACTTAACGCAATAACACGGGCACAATGAATCGGGTACAGTTCCAAGACGTCTCAACTCCTCCGCGATCCGACACTTACTGTCGTCCTCCCTCGACTTGGACATCAGGGCTCCATACAAGCACGCTGTGTTGTCACAACTGCACACTGGCGCGCTTTCCAATTCATTTTATGTCCGTACTCATGACCGGATCCGACATACCTATATATATATATCCAGAATATTACAGTATAGAGGAGAGAATATTTAATCTATTACACAGACCAAATTTATTAAGTAGACAACAAACTCAATCGAGGAATTACTATTTACCTTCATTCCGTTTAAATACACCGTAGTAAAGTATACAGAACTTTCCCATGAACTTTAGTAACAGACGAACATCTAAACTAAAACTACTAAGCAAATTGTATCGAGCGGCATGGTTCAGTAGACGGTGGAACTTGGTTGAGACACAGTCCAAGACTAACCGCAAGAGTTCGTCATTATTGAAGTGCCTTTAATTGGAACTGAAGAGCAAGCAATTATTATGCATAACTTTACAAGAGCCATCGTCTCTCTCGACCTAATAGAGGTTCTGTTAATTGACAAGAATTGATTTTCTAATACTTATTATGATTGCAAATTTTTACTTCTCTCAATAACTTTGGCTCCATCAAAAATAGATTCAATATTCAACGGATAAATCTAATTAAAAACTGTACGCATAAAAAGTTGTAGATTATAAAATTCACTTGTGAGTTACCAATATTAATTTAATTACGTCACATAAAAAAAAAGGAAAAAAAAAATAAAAAAATAAATGTTTTCAAAGGACATCAATTATAATATCCAAATATTTGTAAGCAACAAAGTTATTTATTATGAGGGTATTTCTATAAAACATTACAAAGGAGAGGGAAGTCTTTTTTCAAGAACGCAATGAATACCTCGTGAAGAAAGAAAAAAATTAGTTTCCGCTTTCAAAGTGAGTCCCTTAGATTTTAATATTTATAAAATCCCGTTGAGGACCGGAGTTGTGCAAACTGTCTTCACGTTTTTTGTGAGGACCCCAAAGTTGGCGTTTTCATAACTCTTTCTTTGGTGGAGGGACTTTAACAAGTTTTCAGCTGACACAACATTCCCTCTAGTCGTTTTTGGGGACGATAAATACAATGTAAACGGTTTAGTAAACCTTCCATTTGAGAAATATGTTCGCAATAAAGAGATTTAAGATTTTCTAGCTTACCAAGTACGTTTTGATTTACGAGCTTTGCTGAATGTAAAAAAAAAATGTAATGGCCGAAAATAAAGTTGCTACATTCTTATGATAGTCTGTACTGACGTTAGTATCTTCAACATTGAATTTATTTTAGTGTTGCTAGACTTGATAATATTCTGACTGATATATTACATTCATTCGTAAAAGGCTTCAAAGTTTTTGCACGAAAAAAGTCGTAGACATTCAAAGTTAATTTAGTTGTCTGCTGTGCTGACTTGTGCATGTGAGAGACTAGTGGATATGACAGTTGGAAAAGCGAAGATTACATTTTTCTTATATGAAATTACCAAAAATGTACTCTGTAAATTGTTTTTTTAGGAAGAACGGAAAGATGAACTGGATGCTTATAGTAAGAATGACCCAAAAAAGTAAGTTACGAAGTGAGATTAGAAACGCAACACAGACTACAGTCGCCACTCGCTAGCGCATCAAGTTACCACAAACTGTCAAATTTCTCTCAAATGATTTTAAACCTTAAAATATTGACGGTTAAGTTCAAAATCAAATGAGAAAATTTGACAGTTTGTGGTAACTTGATGCGCTGGGTACGTCAGGCCGGCAGCGTTTGGAGACAGTAGTAGATACTCGGTATGAATAAATTCGTGGCGCTAAAATTGTAGAACTTCTGTCCCTACCGTCTTGTAAGCCGTCAGTTTCAATACGATAGTAGTGCGAGTAAACGATGGCACGCTTGGTTTGGTATGAACAGTGTTAACAATGCCACCTCTACTAGCAGCGACCGCCGATGCGTCTCCGTAAGCTCTGTGATAAGATATGATGTTCAAAATCCAATGGATATTTTTCTTTTTTTGTTAGCTTACTATGTGTCCTACTGCTGGGCAAAGGCCTCCTCTTTCTTCTTCCAAACCTCTCTATCTTGTGCGATATCTAGCCATGTTCTCCGCAAGCAAGATCAGATCGTCACACCACCTCCGCCGCGGCCTACCTCGACCGCTATTTCTTACATCAGGCGTCCAGTGAGACGATCTTTGCCTTTCCGGGTGTATTCGCGCTACGTGGCCAGCCCACTCCAATTTTTGGAAAAATGAAAATGAATATAATAAAAAGAAAAAATGTTTATTAGTTAATTCCATTTATTAAAACAACCAACCCTAAAAAAATCCAGTCACACCATATTCTCTATTACCTCCACGGGAAGGCACCAAACATTTTTTCACCGTCAAATTATACCACCTTACTCCTTCGTATTTTTAACCTTCCAACATATTGGGGTGTTCGTGGCGACAGCCAGTAAACAAAATAATATTTAGATATGAAGTCGTTATCTGGGGTTGAACTCGCGAGTGTGACAAAGTGACATCTATAAAGGCGGTTGAAGCGGCAAAACACTTGAATGTCGACCTCAGAGAGCCACGAAACACGTAAATTGAATCAGAAGATGCGGTATTGTGGGGTTAAGATGTGGAATTGTGGATTGATGTTAAATTGGTGTGATTTGTGTACTGAATTCAATGTTACAGCGGTTATTTTTAACATCCGAATTTATAAAACGCTGCAGTACCGCTCTATTAACTCACTCGCTCGCTCTATTAAAGAAGTAAGGGTCATGGACATGTAACCACACGAATTTCCACATCGGTGGGATATTTATGAAAAAGGGGGAAACTATGTGCAACCTTCCTAAAACGTTGGGACAGTAGGACCAATCCGCACTCATCAGGAGAAACTGGTGCCAGAAGGCAGTCGCCCAATGATAAGAAGACTACCTAGGATCCCATGTTTTGCAGTCGCTCTTGTGATTACGATACCAACGAGGCAACGAGGTAGTTAACCCAATATTACTTACTTGTTTGTGAGGATGGATGGATGGATGTTTGTTACTCTTTCACGCAAAAACTACTGGACGGATTTGGATGAAATTTGGCGTACAGATCGTTCATAACCTAGACACATAAAATATTTTTTATCGCTGTAATACGATTCCGCGGGACAATAACCGAACTCCACGCGGGCGAAACTGCTGCACGCTGGCTAGTGATTTTTTGCATATTTTGCTTTCTCAAATATTTTTTTTCAATTCCAACGCGAAATTATTGCTTCTCTTTAATTTTTCTAGATGTATGCATTAATAAAATCAAGTAAATCGACGTAGTCTTCAAGATGAAAATATTAGGACTCAGTTCGGCAGTCTGTAAAGTTACAACCGTTTGAACAAAGGGATCGGGGGATGCCCGCCGGCTAAGTCATACGATAGGTGCACAGGATCTTACATTTGCATTGGTAGAATTGAATGTATAAAATTCAAGTTCCGTGGCGAACCTTTGAAATATTCGGTGATAATGTCGGCAAACTTGACTCACTCGTCACTATCCTAGTAACTCAGCGGGTAAACGATTACATAATACAATTTAAAAAATAGTTTTAAAACTAAAAAAACGCGCTTTAGAGTAACGTCATTTTATTTCTTGTATTCTTCTCAGCAGTCTCTTTGATTTGATACCCATATCATGGGAATGCATAAAAAAAACTAGTCCGCCATCTTTGGGAGCCCGCCATATTGGATTTATAATGCGTCACTTAGCTAACCTTGCATTGTCATAAAAACTAAATGTGTATGCAAAATGTCAGCTCCATCGGTAGCCGCGAAGTGGGTCAAATTTAACTTCTAAGATTATTTTACACAATTAGTTAGTGAAGAAATGCATTACGTACATAAAACATCACGCCTGAATTCCTCGAAGGGTTAGGCAGCGATGTATCTACCGTGAATACACCCACATTTCGTCAATATGTTAAAGTGCCATGTAATAGAGAGCGAGTCTATTACCGTCAACCAGAGTTCGTGGAAGAATCAGAAATTCCTGATGGAAAAATTCAATAACACTGCCTGACCAGAGCCTGTGCAGGTAGTAGCTGTTTAATACTTGGACATAATAGAGCTAAACAACTCTGCTTACCCCAAAAGACCCTAAAACAAAGAGAAAAACATAAAAAAAATCGACGGCTACCCTCAAAGTGGGACCGTTTCATTACATTCGGTTTAATTCATCATTCGTAGCTCGTCGTGTCGGTATTGTTCGCGAGTTTGGGCACTTCGAAACAAAGTTCTCTGCTCAAGTGTTTGCGTTCCTGGCTCTTTAGTAAATTGTTATTCATAGCTTTGTATAAACGCCGCCCTCTCGGAAAGAGTACTTCACTCATACTCTTACCCTCTTATCTACCAGTTAATATCATCCCCAGTTGTAAGGAAATTATTTTTCCCAAGTCCTTTGTTTCCTTTGTAAGTAGTTGGAGATTGCAAGTTGGGATGTCTCGCTTTGATTCTGATTTTGTCATCAACTGTATGTTTCTGTGAAGAAAACAATGATTAGGTACCTATTATGTCGTTACGTTATTATTTATTGATTTAACATCTTATCAGAATAATTGACGATATGGTATTCCAGTATTCATTGATAAAGCAGCTATAAAATTCGTACGTCCAAAATATATACAGTGAAAAATGTTATGAAATAAACACACCTGATCTTAGAATTTAATTCATACTTTATTTATAAGTTGCTCAGCTCTTATTAAGGCGCCCGACTTTATAGCTCGTAAAATATCCCAGCGTTCACCCCAAAGAAAAAATAAACAAAGAAATGCTACTACCAAGTTGAAATATAACTTAGTTACCAAACAATTTGATTAATTATAAAAAGCCACCAAGATATGCGCGACTCCGAACAGTATCTTTGAAAATTCAAACTGAAACTTAAAGAAAAATAAGGATAGCAATAGTTTTCGTAGTTTCACGATCATAAGATTGATAACGGACATGCGCAATTCTGCTTTAGCTCTGTCTTTGAATGAACACTACTTCTTTAAAACGTTCAAAAGCCAACCTTATATACCATCTCATTATGTTACATAATCCTTCAGTTAACCTTAAATTGTGTGCACCAACGCATTGGTACATTACTGTGAAGATGCGTCTTGAATGAGCTACACTCTCATATTCCTATCAGTGCACACAGCCGTCCTATAGAGAACCTCGACGACTCGAACTAAGTTGTTGTGCATGTGTGTAGGTATATCTGTGTGTATATAAATTTTCGTTAAAGCAAGATAGGGCAAAAGAGGAAAAGCGCCCGTAGTAAAAGCGAGCAAAACGGCGGGCGGCCGGGTGAGCTGTGACAGTTGTCAGTATGTTGTGGAGCACGGTAAGGGATGGTGGTCTCGGGGGAGGTCGGTTTTGGCGCTAAACACTCCGATTTCCCGCGCTTTATCGCCCACGTGGACTGTACTATCAATTAACTTTATAATGACACGCTGTCATAGAACAATTTGATAACTTGTTAAAATATTGTGCCGTCGAAATGAACTCGTGTAGTTTTACGAAAAAAGTAACTTTGAACTCATGATTGTGTCGTGCCATATTGGTAATTATCTTCGATTGTATGAGAATGTAAGTATTTTAGATATTTTTTACATAATTTCCAATAATGTTGCAGATTAATTAAAATTTTGGATCGCATTAAAATATTTTATTCGGAAATTATAAGTTGTGCTTACTTTTAGCTGTAACGAATATTTCGGGCCAATGATTTTAGTGCTAATTATTTTAAAACTGAAACATGAATAATAGTGGACATTAATTTGAGTGCCCAATGAGGCAGAACGAATTGGACACACAGTTTGTTTAATGTGGCTGCATTGATTTTAATTGTTGTTCAGCAAACCAAAATTTATTTAACTAAAATACCTGTATCTTTTAATTTAAATGATTAGCAGCATTTATTATTTTTTAATTCTTTTGAAAATTTAAATCTATTGGACGAAATAAAAGCAACTTTCGCAGAAGTTAAAAGTAATTTTTCTGAAAAACTTTGATTCTTGGTAAACTTTTAAAATGTTTGCGCCAAGAAAAGAGTTTTAAAGAATTTTTGTTTTTAGAAACAAAATGGTGTAATTTGTTTTACGGCTTCCGCTCAACTTTGCCAATAAACATAATTAACTTAACTTTTAGTATGAACTGAAAGCGTCACGCACAACGCCCTTTGGGACAGCTATTATCAAATTATGTCTTATTGTCTTCATTCATAATTCCCGCAGTCGAAAACTTTCGTGTCATGTTATTGTGTTTCATTTAGTTTTATTAACGCCGTTGTTAATTGTTTTAAACACTTACTTACTTGGTTATTTTATTGAGAAGTTATTTAATAGTTACGTCGTTTTTAAAAATAAAGAAATATTTTCCTTGTATAAAATTCTTTCTACTCAAAAATGAAGAATAATAATTTGAATACTTTTTAGAGCTTCTAAAATTCTCTGAAAAATATGCCATAAAAAATCACCATGCATATTATAATATTCTGACTTTTTTTTAAAGTTAATCGAAATAAATACTCGCGAAGTATGACAAAACTTTACTAAAATAAAATACTACCCTAAATGAATGTACTCTACAATAAAAACAATATTTAAAATTCAGTGACAAAACAGAATCTCACAATATAAAAGAAAGTGAGCATAAATCAGCCAGCCACTTGTACCCTGGTGGGTTGACGTGAATTTGTCTGTGGTCTGGCTTATTGCGTGCAACAGAAAATTAAAATAATAATATAATCAAAATAATAATTGAAAGGAAAACAAAAACTTCAGATGACTAAACATTTAAATGACGCCGTTGTTTTAAAAACAAAAACAAAAGCTCAGTGACAAAATAGAGCTTTACTTACATTAAAAAGGAAACCGTGCATAAACAAGCCAGACCGTTGCAACCTGATGGGTTGATGTGCATTAATTATCTGTGGTCTTGCTAAATGAGCCAGACTTTACCCTCGGGAGCCGTGACACAGGACATGTTAGGATTTAAACATCTACATTGTATGCCAGATGAAGCCCCGAACTTTAGAGCCACGTAGTCATTAATTTTAAATGTCTGTGTGTTCTGGAATGATCAGTTTGTAGCAGCAGTCTATTGTTCGTTGACAGTGTTAATATTTTTAGTCTACGACGCAAATGGAGAAGTATTTATAGTACTCACTTTCTCAGGTAGAAAATATTTTTAGGTGCTATCCACGATTTTTGAGAACAATTTCCGTTTTACATCTATCGGATATTCTTACACCAAGGATTATATCCAATTAGCGACCCGCCCAGGCTTCGGACGGGTGCACTAAACATATAAACCTTCCTTTTGAATCATTCTATCTATTGCTGAAAACTGCATTCAAATCCGGTGCGTAGTTTAAGAGATCTAAGCGTACAAACAGCGGGAGCGACTTTGTTTTATACTATGTAATAAAGATATCGCAATATTTAAAATCCACATTGATTAATTTTAAATAGAAATTCAAATATTTTAATTGTGCACAATAAAACCAAAATTATTAACCGATTTCCTACCCAAGGTATAAGTACGGAAATGGAAACGTGATTTCCCAGATCCCAGTTCGCGATTGGCAGCACTAGCAACTTCCATAGTGAAGTCAAATGAGCCAGAGCTCACCCGGGAGGTTTCACGTCAATAGATATGAGGATTTACATACGAGTATCTACTTCGAACGATAGATGAAGCTTGAAACATTAGTGCCGCGTCGAATCGTATATTCTGAATGTTTGTTGGTAGATTAGTTCTTGGTATTATCGTGTTTACTGATGTTTCTCATATGAGTAGGAGCAGGAAAGTGTAAGCAATTTTAAAAATGATCATTATTTATGGGAACTATTATTTACAATTCTAAGAGCATAACATAACATCACGCCTGTAATCCCCGAAGGGTTAGGCAGAGGTGTACCTTTAATACCTTTAATAAGGGGCGAGCCTATTGCCATCAACCAGGCACAAATCCAGCCTCTGTGGCTGCCACAGAGAAATTACTAATGGAAAAACCTAATAACACTTTTCCTGGCCCAGGAATCGAATCCACGACCTTATGCCTAACAGTCGTAGTTGCGACCACTACAAAAACCAGGTAGTTTCAGAGAGAATAAAAATTAAAATACAAAGTAGTAAAAACCTAAAGATAAAAAGTTGTCGCTAGTACTTTGGCCACTAATCAATCGCGCTAGGCCACCATTTTACAAAGAGAAAATCGCGTTTAAATTGGTTCATCCGTTTCATACATACAGTAATCACGAACTACGAAATCCACTTCATCGTTAAAGTTTAATTTCAATTTAAAATCATGATAATCTGAACTGTGGCATGGCATTCATTGGCTGATTAACTTGGTCGGTTATGCAGCCATTTATTCACGGTCTGGCGAAATGAGCCAGCCTTACCCTATGGAGCCACACGATGCATTGGATGTGTCAGGATTTTAACATCTTTATGGGCGAATGATTTTTTAGTATTGATACGCTTTTTGGCTTTACTTTGCGGAAATTCATTACAGTAAAATATTATGCAAAAATATTTTAAAATACATGATTCATTATAATGTATTTTATTTTATATGTACGTCATCCATATGAATAAATAAACAAAAAATAAAGTTGCTAGCAGTATCGGATACATGATTGCTACCTATCGATTACATAGGTTCAGTTATCTTGATTGGATATTCATATAAATACGTACATACTTTCACCCGCTGATGCGACCTCGAAACGAACTTTAAGATAGATGTTTATAATAAATTCCGTAATAAATCACCGACACCCTTACATAAAATATTAATAGAGTTAGCTATCAGTAGAAGGGTAACTTACCGTTCACTACATAGACAAATAATAATGCCTCCAAATATCGGGTGTTAGATACTTCATAAAACCTAAGTTTCATGTTACTAATATACCGTATCCGTGAACTTTTTGGTTACGGAAATGTTGAAGGTCAAAATTTCAACGTTTTTTTACGAAAACTATATTTTTATTGAAACATCATGCATTCTTCCCATTCTGACATATGGATCCCAGACTTGGTCTTTGACAAACATTCAAAAGTCCAAGCTCTAGGTTTGCCAATGTGCAATGGAGCGCAGTATCCTAGGCCTCAAACTTACCGGCCTTGTACGCAAAACCACACTGCGCTCCAAAACACAAATTACTGACGTTGCTCAAAAAGTCGCTAAGCTAAAGTGGGACTGGGCTGGCCATGTCTACCACATGCCGGACGAGCTGTGGGCTAAAATAACCACGATGCGGAGCCCTGACACAGCCAGAAGGCGACGCGGTAGACCTCGCAGGAGATGGCGGGACGAGCTAGACAAAACTAATTACCAGTGGTTCACATTGGCCCTGGATCGAAGAATTTGGAAGTCAAGGAGAGAGGCCTTTGCCCAACAGTGCGATGACACAAGCTAACAGTATTAGTATCTTAATTTTAAATTACACCCCCACGATGCTTGTAAAGTGCACGTACATACTCGAAAGCACTATTATTTGCGTGCAACTACACACTACCGTAAACTGCAGTATTTCAAGCCAAAAATAAAAGTAGTTTCCCAGCAATTATTTCTTCTCAAAGTTACTTACTTTGATGTACAAAACGCGTAGATGATGGGCCTTTTGACATCCTGTTTAGTTAATCTAAAGCAACATACTCAATTACTTATACAACCACGAGGTGTTTGATATCATCTTTGGGGGATTTAAATAACTTAAATCTATACTATACCCACCCTAAACCTCATACGGAAATGCTCAAAGTTTACTGTCGTACACAGTTATTAATATGAAATAGTTGTGGAACTAATTTCGAGATAATTAATGATTATTATCTTAGTGACTGTATCTAACATCCTGGCTTTCCCCTTATGAATGTAAATTGATTTATTATTATGACTATCATCAAAATTCAGGTGCCATATTTATTTTTCTGTTTTTATACATATTTATTTTTTTATATTTAAATAAAACGTTGCCCCGATGGGTGCGTTTACAAACATTTAAACTCACATACACAAACAGTCAGATCAACTACCTGTAGGCCATACAATGCGACATATATTGAGCAATACTTGTATATTTTCTCTACATTTTGTTGGGTATAATGGTACTATATTTTTTTCAGTAACTGTATTTCCTTGAGTAGGTATGACAAGGGCACAACTATAACAAATATGTACTTACTATGAGTGTGACCTCGACTCCGAGGCAGCTTTACATTGAACCCGGTCATAACTTAGTTCAGCGCGTTCATTTGTTTTACCCTGGTCTTCCAAGGCCTAACATGCACTTTCGCAGAATGAGAACGTTTAAGGCAGTAAGTATCATCATCTGCCTAGTCTTTTCCAAAACATTTTGGGGTCGGCTTCCAGTATAACAGGATGCAGCTGAACACCAGGATTTTACATGGAGTGACTGCCTATCTGACCTCCAAAACTCTTTACCCTTTAGTAATACTGGTTGTCAGAATTTCCGGCTTCTTAATAATCAAATTTAAAAAAAAAAAATTGCACAATATTTTGCAAATCACTAGATAAAAAAAATGTACCTCATACACTATCTAGGACAATGCTAGTTTCCTGATAAATGATCTTGCGAGTTCCTCATTTTGCGCAGTATGATCATAACACATAAGGAAACCAACACATTCACTGATTAAATCCATACATCACATTGTAAGAGATGGGGTGACATAAGCTTGGCACCATACTGTTAGATTTGCATACATTATTAATATATTCAATTAATTAAGTATATTATATTATTCATTACTCGTATATTCAATTGCTGGTATATATTTAGAGGTAATAGTATACGGTACAAATACATAGTTATTATATTAATAACGGTAATCCACAGTAACACAGTAATTGAAATAAAAAGCTACGAGATCCGTAGCGCGTCACGTAGCGACCGCTACGTCGTAGCACGTAGGTATGATTGCGTCCGCAGTACAAATAAAGATTAGATACTACCTAAGTTCATTATAAAACGTACTACAATACAATGTTATCATTTTCATAAAAGGATATGGTAACACAGTTATTCTCATAACCTACTATTAAAATTATTATCAGTTTATTTTAGAGATTTGACCTATTTTTAAGTAAAACATTAGCTGATGATATTTGTTTAAAATTAACACTAACTAAATACAAACACAGTGTTAACCCAGAATCTTTTTCGTAATGTAGATCTATTATCTCAAAATTAATAGCTACTCTGCACTGTGTGATGATGGAACAGTACTAAAGTCTCCACACTCAGGGCGAATTACACCAATTAAAGTAAACGCGATGAGCATTAATGTTACCATTCCATAGGAATATAGTTGTATATCAAGCCAAGACAGAGGCCCGTGGGCGGTTTAAAAACTCTGACACCAGGTTAGGCACTAAGCACACAAAAAGATAATAGCAATATGACACTTACATACACCTCTTGAACGCAGTTTAGACAGGTGATCGCGTTCAGTTTGATTCGTGAAATTATTCGGCATATAAAATCAATACTGTAGAACTGCACAACGTTTAAGAACCAAGGTCCCCTTAATGCTGTCCATCGCCCATCGGAAGCGTTTAATGAGTACTATTAGATAAGTTCACGATTGATAGTGGGTATATTTCGTTAGTCACAGCTCACAGGCAAGTTTTTATCTTCCAATCGTAAATGCTTTTACTCCTAGAACTTCTAGGAAACGGTCATTTGTTTTACGGAGACAAGTAGCCACTTATTTCGTTTTGCGTTTAGATTACATTCTGTAGTGGAAAATGTTGCGCTGAATACGAATTTTCGGTTTCTTTGTTTGTAAGTGTGTGGGGATCTGAATGTTTAATGATTGTTTCCTTATTTTGTTTGTTGTCATAATTGTAGTAACTACAAGTTTATTATGTTCCCACTGCTGAGACACAAGCCTCTTCTTTGTGGGAAGGAATGTGCTGCTATCCACAACCTACAAAATGGGTGTAAAAAGACTCCTTAACGAATCCGAAAGGTTCTCCACGGCATTGTGATAATTTTTTGTTCTAGATCATACCTGGTTACTTTTTAGTTACGGACATGTTGGTGGTTAAAGTTCCAAATTCTCACACGTTTTAAAAAAAATACAAGTTTTTAATGTTATAGTTTTGCTTTTAATATCTCCATGATCCCTGTACTATTCAATGCATCCATCTACTGTGATTTTCCACACCAAAAAACTTTGTTTCCCAGCCATATATTTTGCGTAGTCTTACTTATCTTTATGTACAGAATACTTGGTTGAGGACTTCGTGAAGGGTCCATTTTCACCTTGTATAACTACATACAACTAGTTATAAATAAGAGTCATCTACACATATATACACTAGGCTCAGTTATGCATTCATGCTATAGTCATATAAGATTTTCAATCTATACAAATCTGCTGTAAATGTCATGTGAGCAAAGATAAAGATAAAGTATTATTATTTGTTCAACGCAATACACCTACCAATAAACAATCAAATCATTGATGCCTTTGAAAACATGCGTAATTGGTACATTAAGTCCCTGTTAATCATAATACGCACCATCACATGAAACTTTTATCAAAAGCCGGTGAAAATTATACTTCGTTATCAAAAACATACATTCGCACATATTCCAATTGGCTTGACCCAAAAAAACATTGCCCTTTCCTTTGTGGCTGTTATTACATTGCAGTCACTTTTCATTCGCCGATGAAAATATGACGGTCTGCAGTGCACAGTGGTTCAACGCGATCATATTTTTAGTTTACATGACGGTACCTCCATTTTATGTGTAAAATTAAAGGATTTATTAGTTTACGGTACGGAATAGTGCTGAATGCAGAACATAAAATCGGACAAGTTAAGTATTTTTCAACGTTTGACAAACTTTTTAAATGGTAGGTGTAAAATATTTTCCAATAAAAAAGTGGCGTAGTTGGGACACTTAATAGGTATCTAATGTCCACGAGTTTCGTAAAGAAAACTTTTTTCTTGCGGTAAAAATTTCAGATTATAATAACGTCTTGGTTTGGGTAGCTTTCAAAAAGATTTGATTCACACGGTGACACATCAAGCTATGCATGTTGAACATAACATGGCCTCGCTTTGTATATTTATTTATGTAACACTTCAAGCACAAAATACAGAGGCGGACTTAATGCCATAGGCATTTTCTACCAGTCAACCTTTTTTTTCTATAGATTTCTCATCGACGTGCGTACTATCGTATCATCGTGATAGTTATAATTATAAAAACGAAACATTAAAATAACCACGTTTTCTCTTTAAAACAAAGTAAGCAACAACGATACAAAACGGCATTACTCTCATTAATAAGATCTTTAAATGGTAAAACTATGGTTCAATTAGAGACCCTGCAGGGCACAGCAAAAAGTCGGTTCAATGCAGCTTTCTCCCCATTCTTTTAAGAAAACTCATGTGGATTTCACGTCAAAAGTGATTCTTCCACATTACATTATTTCAATTCCAAAGCCAATGGACTGGTTAATTCCGGCGGGCGACTGTTTTCACGCGTAGATTAGTGTATAACGCAACATGACGGTATAGATCGCAAACAGTTAACTGCTCATTACAGTAGTAGCCTAAAGGTACTGTCAAACACATGTTTGGTCGCCGCAATTACTGATATGACAGGGATATGTTGACAGATTGAAGTCGAACTGAACGCCAAATGCATCACTACGTAGTATAAAACAAAGTCGTTTTTCGCTGTCTGTCTGTCTGTCCCTATGTATGCTTAGGTCTTTAAAACTACGCAACGGATTTTGATGCGGTATTCAGTAACAAATAAAGGGATTCAAGAGTAATCAAAAGTAAGGTTTATATATATATTTCACCCGTGCGAAGCCGGAGCGGATCGCTAGTATAATTATAAATGCACTAGCACTTCATCCGCAAAAATTGTGCTAGCTCGGCTAATATGCATGATATAAATATAATTTATAGCCTATAGCAACCACGAATAATGTAGGTTTCTGCCAGAGAAAGATTTTTTTTGTATTGGAATTTACAAACGATGATTTCGCCTTTTTTCAGAATCCATGTGGAGATCGAAAATTTTACTACTGGTATAAAAATTATCTTATGTCCTAGCCCAAGTTATGGTCCCTGTATGTCAAAGATTTGTCAAAACCAGTTATAGCCGTTACGGGTTACAACCAGACAGTTAGGTTCGCATTATCAATATTAGTAAAATGATAGATACGTATTGATAATGCATAACAATATTCCTTTGACATAACAAAACGCAAAGGTAAAAATACCTTTTCTTTTTTTTTAAAGATTTATTTCTCACTATATTATTTGGTTTCGTGAACAGTACATAATAATTTGCATAATAGGCGACAGTCGTCAGCTACAGGCAAAAACTCTGAGAATACTGGTCGCGAAAGGTGTGGTCGAGATTTTTGTTTTCTTTTCCGTTCCTAGAAGCGGCCTCTAGTGGCCAAGTTCGAGACGAAGCTTAGCGTGCACTTGGCACAAATTAATTATATTTAATAAAAACTTCGATATTTTCTGATCTGCAGTCGACCGACACCGCTCCGTGCATCTTAAATAAGCAATTACCCGACTACCCGTATTCTTGCTACAAAGCCTGCTTGCGAAAAGAGTTATTAATGAAAGTTAGTTCGAACCGTACCAGTTAACCGAACTGCACTATCAAACTATGAACTTATCGCTACAGTCTCTATTTCGATACGGAAGCTTATAATATTACAGTAACTAAATGAAACAACTCACAAGTCAACAACAATAAAACACAGATGTTATAACCGCAGAAACAATTCCATGCATAATGTATTTGTACATCACTATACATACATAATACCCAGGTGTAGTGGCTCGCAATTCAAACATGACGTGTCCCGGTAGCAATATTTTGACTGTGACATATCTTTACGACTATACAGAACAGTACAGATATATATGTATATGTACATATACATGCCAGCAATAATGTCATTCCACACATTTCAGGTAATAATATACACCGCAGAATCTCATATTTCGTAGTCTACGCCGACACCACATGCTGGGCCAAATGTCAAATAAATATTGTAAAATCTTGGTACTGCTCTCTCATAAACGGGTAATCGTTAGATATAGTATTATATGTTCGTATTATATTCGTCCAAGTGGCTGTTTTGAGTTCAAAATTCTTGAAATTGGTTTTTGGTGTAGCACGCTACTGTTCATTTCTGTGGACTATATGTATAGATTCTAGTATTTTAAACTTGATTGGGTTTTTCAAGATAAGACGTGTGTAATGACAGTCGTTACAGGTAGTCAGTGGCCCGTAAGTCTGACAACCAGTCTTACCTAGGGGTATCGTATTACCCAGTACAAACTGGGTTGTGGAGGTCAGATCGACAGTTGCTCCATGTAAAATACTAGTGTTACCTGCATCCGGTTAGACTGGAAGCCGACCCCAACATAGTATGGAAAAGGGTAGGCAGATGATGATGATGACGCGTGAAATCAGAGCTTAACTATATTGCCGTGTCGTCCCTTTGGACTATGAGAGTGACGGAAGAGAGAGCGCACCTGTGCTCTGAAGAACCTTACCAATAAGGTCAGGTATGCAGAGTCTTTTCAATTTAGATGGCTAATACTACTGGAATAGGCCGCCATGACCAAATATGGTCAGGAGGGCCATAGTTTCTCATACTTCCTACATAGAATGATGGATGCAAAAGTTTAACATAACACCACGCCTGTAATCCCCTAAGGGATAGGTAGAACTGTACCCACATTTCACCAGTTATGTTTAAGTGCATGTAATAGGGGGCGAGCTTATTGCCATCCACTATTGGCTACTACTGAGAATTTCCTGACGGAAAAACCCAATAACAATTTGCCCGACCTGTGAATCGAACCCAGAAACTCATGCACAGCAGTCGCGATTGCAACCACTAGACCACCGAGACAGTAAAAAAAAGCAAGAAGCTTTATTGGCACGTAAAAATAACACTTCTGCTACACTGTTTACATAAGTTAAACAAATTCAGCTTCATCAGAATATCCGGCGCTCAACTTGAGATATGAGGTCTACATCCAGCAATGCCCTGAACTAAACTGAGTTAAAATGATAACTAGTTACGCCATGTTTCGACCACATCATGCAGGTAGCAATTAATACGTCGCCTCGGGCTTATTTAGGTAATAGCTTGTTTTCGTAGCTATGCAACAGTTTGGCCTATTACTATTTCTGTTTGGATAAAATAACATAACATAACATAACATCACGCCTGTAATCCCCGAAGGGTTAGGCAGAGGTGTACCTAATAGTGCACGCACATTTTGCCAGTTATGTTTAAGTCCCACGTAATAGGGGGCGAGCCTATTGCCATCAAGCGGGCGCAAATTCAGACTCCATGGCTGCTACTGAGAAATTCCTAATGGAAAAACCCAATAACACTTCGCCCGACCCGGGAATCGAACCGAGGACCCCATGCTCAGCAGTCGTGCTTGCGACCATTAGATCAACGAGGCAGGCAGTGTTTGGATAACTAGTAGAATTGTCTACATAATGTAACATCTATATTCCCCAAAGTAATATAAAAAACAGTGGAGGGAACATCAAAAGGTCTCATACAAATTAAGGCGCAAGCCAATTACTATTTACCTGAATAAGATAGGAATTGGTTCTGATAATTTTCTGAAAGGTACGTTGAACTTGCTAATATAGGAATATAACCCAGAATTCTCCGGATAAAACCAGCACCGACGAATATTCTATCTACAACCACAGATAATATAATACTTCGTCTACAACTAACAAAAACTATATCTGTCTTCAAAAAGCAAGTCAAAGAGCATTACCTCTCCTCTATACTGTAATATTCTGGATGTATATTATAGGTATATTTATAATTTTAAGTGGTATATTGGTAAGTATTTATTTTTTATATGTGTATATGTTTCTGTGTATGGTTGTTTAATATAGGTATATTTTTGTTTTAAGTTCTAATTGAAATTTTCCTGTTTTCTCTTTTTAACCCTCGACGCTAGGGGTTTTATAAGTTTCACCGCAACATGTGTGTGTGTGTCTGTCTCTGGCACTAGCTCTTAAACGAGTGAACCAATTTGGATGCAGTTTTTTTTATTTGAAAGTTAGAGATACGTTTTATCAAAATCAGTGCAGCCAGGATGAAAGTGGGTATGAAAAATCGAACGTTTTCAAATATACCCAAGTGGGGTATCAAATGAAAGTGCATGATGTGTATATTACAATTAGACATGTTTTATCAAAATCGGTGTAGCCATTTACTAGATTTGGGGGATGAAAGTGGGTATAAAATATCGAACGTTTTCAAAGATATAATACAAACTAGCGACCCGCCGCGGCTTCGCACAGGTGCAATATATACATATAAACCTTCCTCTTGAATCACTCTATCTATTAAAAAAAACCGCATCAAAATCCGTTGCGTAGTTTCAAAGATTTAAGCATACAAAGGGACATAGGGACATAGAAAGCGACTTTGTTTTATACTATGTAGTGATACCCAGCAATTTTATTGACTTTTCAAATGTTTGTTCGCTTTTCTATGTTGCGATGGGGGTTTTCAATTTTTTTTTTTTTTTGAACACTTCATTGTGTCTACATTTCTAATAAAACTTTCCTCTCGCAGGTCTGCTGGAAGAAATTTCTCATGAAATAAGCAGTACCTTTGTGCTCTTCTATCTTAGCGACCTGTGAAGTATTTTGTGTGTACATAAATAAAGTAAATAACGAAAAGTACCCTAGAATTGACAAAAGCGCTATACTTAGTTGCTATAATATCTTCTATCAGTATTAGAGTCATTACTACGATTTCGTCAACCTCAATATGTCTATGTTACACAAAAGCCAACTCAATTAACTCTTATCATTTATGCCAAATGTTGGCTATTACCAGCTTAGGGACAACAAATGGACCTAGAACGCCCTACTTTCTGTCAAAGACCTCATCATATTTTACTTGTCCCATGTTACTTGAGGTCGGCATAGAAATTTTTTATCGGTAATTAAAAAAAAAAACAGCTGATGTTCCATACATTTTGACCGTGTAGGTATTGCAGTTTTGTAGTTTTTTTTTAATAACCGACGAAAACATTTTATGTGAGGGAGTTTAGAATGATGTACTGAATACGTGGTAACCGTTTTAGCGTCGGTCCACCCTGTATATATTTTTATTAACATTTTATCAATGACTGAATAGGCATTTGACATTTTAAATGAGTTTGTTTTAAAAATCGGTAGTGTCCATCTAAATTGTATTCAGAAAGAGAAAGGAGAATATGTTAACATTTCTTTGAATGATACATCGTGATTTTGGAGAAAACAGCCGTTCCATTTTTAAAAACCGATGAGAGATTTACAAGTGAGGGTAAACCGACCTTAATACTTATATTTACATGATTTAAAAATTTTATCAGCCTAGGGTAATTTAGGAACAGTCATGTGACTGTTCCTAAATTATCATGATTTACTAAATACGTGGTAACCGTTTTGGCGTCGGTGCCCCTTCCACCCTGTATATATGTATTAACATTTTATCAATGACTGAACAGGCATTTGATTCTAAAACATTTTAACTGAATTTGTTTTAAAAATCGGTAGCGAAATTGTATAACAAACATGTTGTCCTATGTTACTTGGGGTCGGCGCAACACGTTTTTTTCTTCCATTCTCCTCTGTCAACCGCCACGTTATCATTTATTCTTTTATCTTTCATATTATTACTCACACAATCCATCCATCGTTTCTTTAGTCTTCCTCTCCCTCTCCATCAACATACAAGACCTAAAAACTGCTAATTATAAATTGTTCTACGCTATAAATGTAAAGCCTGCCAGTAACTTCGTCACCTCCACTCGCTTCCTTTGTTTGTCCAGTACTAAATATAAGCGGCTTTCAAGGAACTGTTCACGGGCTATCTATGCAAATCACATCAAGTACTTGAACTGAAACAAAATAAACACCAAGTATAATAAGAGCGAGTAAAGTTAAACGCTCCTACAATTATAACAGAGAACGTCGTCTTTGTAAATAGAACGTCACCTCACCAGTCGTTTCGTGTATTTGAAATTTTGAGCTGCATTTGAACACGAATGCTTTTGTCCGTGAACCGGAATGGGGAACAAAGAACGGCACACGGCTTCAGTGGCTGAAGTGACGTTCAATAAAGTTCCTTTAATTTTTAAATGCGCGAATAACTGTATTGCACACTAAAGTTACGTGGAAGTAATAATAAGTGAGAAGAATATTGCTGTAGTAAGCATAATATACTGTATCCTTAATAATAATATTATAAATGCGAAACTAAGTTTGTTTGTTTGTTACCTTTTCACGCCTAAACCACTAAACCGGTTATCCTGAAATTTTGCATATACGAAGTAAGATGTACAGAAAAGAACATAACCTTTGATTCAGAAAAAAAGAACTATTCCCGAGGAAAACAACTATATATTTCTAGTTATAATAGATGGCGCCACGTGTCTGAATCATGATTGAATTATATTATTACAAGCAGAGTACAACCAGAATTGATTGCCAAATTCTAAATTAACGCAAGCGAAGCCGCGGTCAGATGCTAGTTTCTAATAAATGTTGAAATGTATAATCAGATTTTTATGATTCTCACACAATAAAATGTCAAGTAGATAAGAGTGTGAAAGTCATTTCAAATAAAAATGAACTCGTCACAGAATCGATGTGCGACTCAAGTTCCCACAAAACACAAACTTGATCAGTTATGTATAACATAGAGTTAGTTGGCTGCAGTCACAATAAAAATAAAGGAAACGTAAAGGAAAGATTCTAACGATACTTTTCTGAAGAAAAGAGTCGCAATCAGCTGTTAGATAAACTTCGAGTTGGCGGAGCGCGCAATCTAGAATTGGCGAACAGTTTTAAAACTGTGTCCACGTGCTTTACTTCGAAAGGAGGAACTTTTTTAAAAATATTCAAGTAGGTATGTATTAAGCAAATAAGTATTATAAACTTGGAGATTTAAGTCCCGGTCTCCCAAAGTTTTATACTTCTTATACTATTTGGTTGCGGAAATTTTCCTAAAGAACTCTGCGGTCCAGTTATTTTTGCGTATACAACTTACAACTTTGTTCTGAAAGAAAACATGAGATGCATATTGTGTTCTTTTTATATTATATCTTGTTTGTAAAGATTGGTAAAGTTTTAATAATGCAAACTATTGTACAGTGTTTGATGATAGATCTATGTATTTCTAAACCAAAAACAGCTGAAACCTTGTCTATTCTGTGTCAATATTAAATTAACTAATATTAGACTGACATTTAACTATTGTATCAACCCACAAACTCATTTAAATTTAATTAACCAATCAATTTCCGGAAATGCTCCTAAATTATGCATATGGAAGGCAAATTTAATTCACATGTACCAGACGTAGTGTCCGATTTAATCCCGATGTGAATTCGGTACGAGTCACAGCGGTCGAGACCGACAGTGCTTACTCGGAAGTTTGTAACTTTGCCCACTCACCCCCTTATGCCCTAAGGATACGTCCAGCTAATATGTGGCTGAATTTTGGGGATTCCAATTTAGCCCTATTTATGCAACACCTTGGCTTCGAGCGGGGACTGTGTATGCAGTGCACATTCTATTGATTGTTTGTTGTTTCGGTCAATATATTTGAATGAGGCGTGCAGAGTTGAGATAAGTAAGGTGAAGTCTGATGTCTGAGATGACGTCACGTTTTAGGATTTTAAAGGCAGTTATAATTTAACCGATCTCTAGGAACGTTTTTTATACGAACGACACATGTAATCAGTTTAAAAGACTGTTTCGTGATTGGTTTTTTTATCTTGTTTTGTTGTATGTTGTACAGCTTCTATGAATTTGTAGAATAACTAAAATAAATTGGATTTTGACACGTGTCAGAAAATCCACCAACATTTCTGCGTATATTATACACTGGTACACACTACACATGCTACTAAAATATTTGCATACAGGTCAAACAAACATTTGAAATGTTGACGTAGGTAAAGCATCACGATTTTAGCAAACACAGTTTGTTACACAATTTCGAGATAGACACTACCGATTTTCTAAATAAATTTAGTTAAAATGTTTCAGAATCAAATGCCTGTTCAGTCATTGATAAAATGTTAATACAAATATATACACGGTGGAAGGGACATCGACGGTAAAACGGTTACCACGAATTTAGTACACCAGGGTTATTTAGGAACAGTCACATGACTGTTCTAAAATTACCCTAGGCTGATAAAATTTTCGATTTTCCAAAATTATATAAATATAAGTATTATGGTCGGTTTCCCCCCACATAAATTTCTCATCGGTTATTAAAAAGGAACAGCAGTTTCCTACAAAATCACGTACAATTCAAAGAAATGTTAACATTTTCTCCTTTTTCTTTCGGAATACCTCATGCTATGAGCGTGAGGTTTTACTTACTTTTTAATCTGTATACCAAAAACTCGTTGCTATCCCTAATTTACTCCAAAACTCAGATGCCAGGGGTTGCCAATCGACGGAATGTTTTGTTTCAGGCATTCAGTCTTCATTAGACCGTAACTGTCTCGATTTTTCTGTTTTGTGGCTTAATTAACAACTTCTGCCTTACTGCGCTCTTTGCCAGGGAAGGCAAGAAAAATGTTTTCTGTTCCAAAAACGATTTACGGTTTTTTTCTTAGTAGTTGCCGTATTTTTGTAATCTTTGTAAAAGTAGGTAACTAGAACTTTTCATCATCATCATTTCAGCCGAAAGACGTCCACTGCTGGACAACCCCAAGTGTCGCCACGTTGACTGGTCCCGTTCGGTTCGCATCCAGCGAATCCCTGCAACCTTCACCAGGTCATTGGTTCACCTAGTGGGAGGCCTTCCATCGCAACATCTTCCAGTTCGCGGTCGCCACTAGAACTTTTCGTATCTACATAAATGGAACTTCAGAATTACCGTAATCTCTAAAAAAAAATGTATGAAGTTTTCAGTATCTTTTTGAGCAAAATACAAATCTTTTATTATGTACAATAGAATCTTTAAAACCATTTTGTAGCCTAATTAACCATTTAAACAGATCCACAATACTATATTCTCGCCAAAACAGCTGTCACTCAAGTGGTATGGGGTTCGCGTCGCCGCAGTGCAATCGCGCGCATGTTGCAATCACGGCGCGCATTGTTGCCGCTCCGTGCAGCGCTTATTGTGCGATGTTGCACCTGAGCCACCGTCCCTCTTGTTTGGAAGTAGAGCACACAGCGTGAGCGTCTTTTCACTGCAATTGTATTACGGGCCATTGTCCCGTTTCATTTATTCATAGCTATTCACGGAGGACAGCTTTCCCTTTCTAGATTACAGCCGAATATGTGTTGTGTTGAGAATTTTCATACGTTAGCGAGTGTTTTCTGGTTTTATGTTTTGTTGATTTAAATGGAAAGTGTTTCACTCCGACTTATATTTTTACTTTTCAAAGTTAAATTTATTCTTTTCGTAAATAATCATTTTCCGTGGATTTAAGGGACTTTTACAGGAAAAACAAATAGTGGTCATTATTTTTAGAAACAACAAACCAATCTGAATGTGAAATGAAAAAAACAGGAAAGCAGTTTTTATAAATAATTGGAGTAAATATAAAATTGGTCCACTTATTCTAACTCAATAATTCGAATCAATTTCATTGTTTACCTAACAGTTTATTTAACTTGCCGGTTTCCATAAATAACTGCTCAGACTGGAACTGTTTCAAAAATATCACACAATTACAAAACATTTTTTATTTTTTGATAACGACTTATAGCTTTCCGTCAATCTTCACCGGGTTTTTCCAGACTTTATTCTTTATTCTGGTAGATTAAATATGGTATAATATATGATGATTTTTATTTTGGTGATTTTCTTGATTCGGGTTTCTTTTTCATAGAGAGGACTATGCTATGCTTATCAAGATTTTATCTACAACACGTTCAATAAATTTAAAATGTCACAATCAAAGACTTCATGTCGTCACTTTTGACCACTAAGGCCAACTCAAGCTTTCTAAACTCATGAATTGTTGATGAGAACAGGTAACTTTCATGAAGAACCCAACCTTAAATGAAAGCTTTCGTAACGATGTGTCTACTATTAAGTATTTATTTCAACGTCGTCAATTTGTTAACACGAAAAGTGTTTTGTGAAACATTAATTTCATAAGGGCCGCCATGACAAGATTGTAAAAAAAGAATTAAGTGTGAACGGTAGACAGTATAATTAACATAATTGTATTCCCATATTTGGAACTTTGACACAATTTTTTTAATTACTGTCTACCGTTCACACTTAATGTTTTTGCTAGACGTGTATAATTGTTAGGTTTAATAAAATATGAGCACATATTAAACCACCTGATAAAATATGTTTCGTGAAATTGTTTCTATTCTAGCCGCACGTTAGTGGCTAGTTGTTTACATCATAATATCTATTATTAATGCGAAAGTTTGGATGAATGTTTGTTACTGAATCACGCCAGAACGACTGAACGGATCTGAATAAAATTTGACACAGAGATAGGTTATAGTCTGGAATATCACATAGACACCTTTTTTTTAATTCCGCGAACGAAGTCGCGGGGAACAGCTAACAACAACCAACAACATTTTAAATTAAATTCAAAATTGATATAAAAATCATAAGCATCATTTTGGAATTCATAATGAAGCTGCATCTTTTCTGACATTCAAAATGTATGAAAAACTAAAAAGTAGGTAATCGTCTATTCTTTGACATACTCGTAACTATGCTGAAGTAAACCAAGACACCTCTTGATGCCTGAGTTTGTGCACCTACCTGTCCGAAGTAACCATAGCTGCCAAGTACCTCCTACGGAACAGTGGGAGTAATTTTCAGTTTGAAAGCCAAAGTATAGTGGAAGACTGAAGTCATGTGAGCTGCCAGAGCGGTAATAAGCCGTTCTTCTAAATTGAGCTTAACATCTTAAGACCCAGTCAGATGTATTCTCCATTTTCCATTAGCTGCTAGCATGGTCAGAAAGTGCTTCCGTGTGCTTTGTAAAAAGTAACCATTAAAGAACTTGGTACTTCTTAAACATTATTTTGAACTTAATTTAGACTCTCCCGAAATAGCGTTGAAATCAAGTATTCGCAAAACGGTGCTTTCCTAAAGGTCAAGTAGGTCCTGCAAACGTAAATCTTGTATAATTAGAATGTTAATATCTAAAGGCTGTTGACTTTAAAACACATTTATTTAGCCCATAAAATACGTAATATTAACATTATAAGACAGATCATTCGGAGGAGCTCGGATCAATATCCATGTTAAGCCACGATTGCCTAGGTTAATCTGTGGATGGGTGACAACCCATTACATACTGAGTTGCCGCCGTTGGTCCCGGCTGTCATTTGTAGATCTTTGATATTCGTTACAGGAAGTCAGTACCCGAAAATCTGACGACCAGTCTTACCAAGGGGTATCGTATTACCTAGTACTAACTGGGTTGTGGAGGTCAGATAAGCAGTTGCTCTATGTGAAATACTGGTTTTCAATTGCATCCGATTAGACTGAAAGCCCACCCCAACATAGTTGGGAAAAGGCTAGGTAGATGATGAAGATATTCATTATTTTTACGTATTTATTTACCCCTGTGCTCAAAACAATGACGAAAAACATCACGAAGACCTGGCATGTCCTAAAACCGAAAAAGTCGAAGACATGGTAACATTCACTTACACACAGCGTAGACCAGTGTCCCAGCAGTGGGAACATTATTGGCTGCTTATGTAAGAGAGACAGAATATTAGTTCCGAAATATTGATTGACTAAGTAGATACTCGTATTAATCTGAAACTGCCAGGGCGACCGAGCTCTGCTCGGGTGAAAATAGTGAAAACGTATTTTCCCTGATATGAGATCTAGCTAGATCGATTTTTCGCCCCCGTAACCCGCAATATTGTAATATTGTAACTTTCACCCGTAATATTGTAACTTTCACCCGTAATATTGTAACTTTCACCCGTAATATTGTAACTTTCACCCGTAATATTGCAACTTTCACCCGTAATATTGTAACTTTCACCCGTAATATTGCAACTTTCATCGAAATGGTTAGAGCCGTTTTCGAGAACGTGCAAATATTGCTCATTTCGGTGGCCCAGAGATAGCGGCCTCGACTTACGACCAGTAAGTCGTGGATTCGAACCCAGGCAGTTGCATTACTTTGTGTAATTAATTTCATCACCACTGCTCTCAAAACGGTGAAGAAAAACATAGTGAGGAAACCGGCATGTCCTAGAACCAAAAATTGACATGTGACATCTACCAACCCGCACTAGGCCGCGCCATTCCCTCTCATAGAGAAGGCTTGAGAGGAGGCCTGTGTCCCAGCAGTGGGGACATTATAAGCTGATTAACCATCAGCCTTTAATCATTTATTAATCATAATCAGTGATTATGCTAAATAGTATAGTATAATAAACAAAGCAAAAAGTAATTTATGAAATACAAACTCAACTAGCAAACTAAACTCACAATGCCTTTGCCTATTTTTAGCGTGTCCGTAAAACGTCAGATATGTGTAAATGCAAGTGTTCCATCCATGTGGCTGGGGCATCTGCCCATCTATCACTCAGATATTGCGTATGCCTGACATATCTGACGTGCCGTTTTGGTTTTTAGGATACCGTCAGAACCGAAATCCTGTTAACGAAGCTCTTTTATCTGTCTGTGTATTCGTTAGTTTTAAAGAATAATTAGATAGTGTAGTATAATCTGCCTGTAATGTTCCCAATGCCAAAACACAAGCTTGTACTGTTCTCCTGCACGCGCAGCATGACCACCGTAGAAACGGGTTTTGTCGACGGAAGAATCGATAAAATGACAGATTTCTTTTGTTTATCGGTCATTTTGTCGATTCTTCCGCCAACAAAACCCGTTTCTATGGTGGTCATGCTACGCCTGCTGGTGGCATTGGGCTTCTACCGGACTGGGCGTCCATCAAGATTTGTAGATGTCACATATGTTCGATTTAATATTTGTAGGACGAGCCTCTTTTTTCACCGTTTGGCAGCAGTAAATTAAAGTGTTTTTGGAGTTCAGAACACACCCATTGATCTTGACAGGCCGGTTACTAAGTAACATGATATTCCTTGGTAAAACTGGTTGCCAGGGTAACAATAGATACTATTCTTGTACGCCTTTTAACTTCCTTTTTAGGTTCCATTGGTATCCTACAAAAGAATTACACGTGTCCTTTACATACGTACTGGATCATACAAAGAATTGGAAATACACGTTCATTGCTAGCGGAATGTTCGAATATCTTTTTGTTCTAATCAACGTCATGGCATTCTATGCCTTCGATACAGCGTGTATTAAACATAAACGGACTTGTGTCAAATCTCTGCTGATTCTAAAAATATTATATAATTGTTAGGTGCTGTAAAATATTTAAGCCCCGTTAGTCTAGTGGTCGTAAGCACGACTGCTGAGCATGAGGGCCTTGGTTCGATTCCTATGTCAGACAAAGTGGTATTGGGTTTTTCCATAAGGAATTTCTCAGTAGCAGCCACAGAGTCTGGATTTGTGCCCGATTGATGGTAAAAGGCTGCCCCCCCCATTAGGTACACCTCTCCCTAACGTTCTGGAGTTATAAGAAAAATTAAGGGAAATATTTTGATCTCACTGTAGGTCTGACACTGTAGTGTGTATATACTAAAAATAATGTTGTATATCCAAGGAGCCCTAAAAATATCTAGTTTATTTTCTAAGAGTATTTTGCTAATGGATTCGCTTCGGTATCTGTCAGTTTGTTTGTCAATTACATGGTTTTTTATGTTCTTATACCTGACGTTAGAACCGATACATAGATATTGACAAGTATTTCTATTTTGGTAGAGTTATTAAAATAGTTCGTGAAACATAATATGTGTCGGATGTGACAGGATTTATTCCGGTAGTCTCTTGCATCATCTGGGCAGACTATGGGTTTCGTGCTATGAAAACACACTGTGTCTAGTAAAAGTAACGAATTACTTGAGATTACAACTTAACACAATAACACGGGGCACAATGAATCGGGTACAGTTCCAAGACATGTATTAAATCTATGGGAATGCGTTCTAATTATCAGGAAAATTTCGCTGTACTACTATTAATTACTATTTTGGTTCCGGTACCGGTAAACCGAAGTCAAGTGACTGAATTGGAGTGGTAGGCAACCGCAGTGTTTGGTCGCTTTAGCTTTACTTTATTTAAAAAGAAAAGCCCACTCACTGGCTGGCAATAACGAGCAGAAAAATGAAGTGCTATCGTTTACAGTTAAACCGGTTTATCATCATATCGTGGGAAACTGGTGAAACTTATGTTCTTTTTATTTTATTTATTGGGTAAAATAAACAATAAAACATTATAAATGGTTTACAAATAATTGTATGAGACTACATCAGTGTGCAACTAAGCTTAACTACTTTGTCATTATTCACCATCATCATTTCAGCCGAAAGACGTCCACTGCTGGACATAGGCCTATCCCAAGTGTCGCCACATTGACCGGTCCCGTGCGACTCGCATCCGCGGATCCCCCCTTCACCAGGTCATCGCTCCCCCTACTTTTTTACTCCAGAGCTTTTCGCCCCATCGGCCATCCCCTGCCCACTGGCGAGCAATGTGCCCTGCCCACTGGCACTTAAGTTTGGCTATTCTTCGGGCTACGTCGATTACCTTGGTTTGTCATTATTAATCTGTCCTATTAAGGCTATGCTACTCTATCATATAGATTTTGCCAATATCACGCCTTTTCCCAGAAGGGTTAGGCAGAGGCATGCCACATTTTATCATTGAAAATTCATCCGAACACGAAACCAACACGGCATAATATTTTTACCGACCATAAAAATCCGCTAAATTACTTTGCAGTTCACATCCACAAAAACTAAATAAAATGAAATATAGTCCTGATGTATCAGAGTGATATTTAGCGTCCATTTTTTCCAGGCTGCTGGTCACTCACAAACTAATTCAGGGCGTAAACAGACTGTATGATACGGGTACAAAGCTGCGGTCATTCGGGACTTGGGGACGACTGTCATCAATCATGCTGATATTGCGTGACGCATCAACTTGCGAGGACGGACGGACGGACGGACTGACGACATTTCTCTTTACGTGTTTATCGGGATTTAGACCGTTTTGTTATAGTGGGGCTAATGAGGCGGTTTTTAGTTTTGATGGGTGGATTTAGCTTTATTTTGTCGGGTTTTTTCGCAGAAAAAAATGCTATTGGTCAAAGCTTTACTTTAGCAGATATTGAACCGGTTTGTGTTGTGAATCAACTTGAGTTGGTCAATATTTTCAGATGAATTAACTTTCACATACTTCTGTCGAGTGGTTGGGCAACAATCCTATGTCTCTGTTTAGAAGGAGATTTGTTTTTGTCTGCAAATAGCGAGAAAGTAATAAAAATAAATCTTAAGACAAGTTATTTATAACGTAATATGAAAGGAACGCTCGGTAAATCTAGAACATAATTTTTGATTAGCAAACATGTACCTACAACTTCAGGAGCGTATTTTAAATCACTCTCGTAAAACCAAGACTCTTGAACCCCAAATCCACGAGTGAGGGGGCGGAAATTCAGCATTTGAACGCGGTGACATTTACCGCCTGGCCACGAGCTACTCGCTCAAGCGACAAGCGTCTTGCGACAGCTACTGCGTAAACAAATTGCATAGTGCATGCCGCGAGTCAACGTGTCACGACTTGCGGAGAGACGGTAATCACGCGTGTCGTTTGATGCAAGTGGTATAGGAAGTCCCATCGCCTGAGGTCATGGACGCGGCATTGGAGTACGCAATTAAACATCTAGCACCCAACTTCTACATCCCATGCATAACCTTTACAAAAAGTCAGTAAAAGAAATGTAAACACAAATTCTTGCTTGCAAAGCTCGTATCGAGTCGCAAATAATAAATATTTGCACGATCCGAGTACTGGCCGACAGCACACGACGTCGAATACGTACTGCATTTGAAACTTGAAACGCATTCGAGAAGTGTAATATTTAAGCTTGGCAGCGATACCTATATTTTTGCAAGCTTACCACTTCATCTTTACTGCAACATGTTCAAAGAATTTAAGGAATCACATGATATCTCAAATAATAGTTTCATGAACTTGATTTATAACATATCATCGATCAATCTAACTTATTAGTATAACACATTCCCCAATATTTATTTATGGTAATTCCTTGATAAAAAACTATGAACTTCCACATAAACTTTGATCTCTTAATTTACTTCCTCTTTATATACAAAAATCTTCCTTGGCGCTCACCATAGTTACATAAGGAACACTTATGCAGGCAGGAAGATGATGATCTAATATTTCATAATTCAAGACTCAGCGTTTGGCTGTGTGTGGGCTCAGAGATGAAGATGGTAACTGGGAAATTCGATAACCCTTGATAAGACTGGCTTTCAGACTTTCGGGCCAGAGGCCTGTAACGACAGTCAAAGATCTATAAAAGACAGTCGGGACCAACGGCTTAACGTGCTTTCCGATATGCAATGGATGGTCCCATTCACGGACCAACCTAGGCAAGCGCGTGTGAACCAAAAGATTGACCCGAGCGGCTGTTATTATTTAGCCACGAGCTCCTCCGATTGTATCTGTACACCAACGCATCAGCTATTTGTAAACTTCAGGATCTATTTGTGGAATACTTTCAACAAAAACAACTGATCTGTAGGATAAAGAATGGATATAAATGGATTTGACCAGTTGAGGTTTACCGATGCCTAAACATTGGTGTGGGAGGTAGATCTAAATTACGGAAATGTCAAACGTGACGTTTTGGTCAAAGCGTGTTGCGCCCCCGCTCCAACACCAGTCACGTCTTGAAATAGATACGAATTGATCAATCGGTCATTGAGAAAGTATCTTACTCACACATATATAAATCGTCTTAGCATAGAGTATATTCAGCCGATAATGTTCCCACTGCTAGGACACACGGCCTCCTCTCTAGAGAGGGAATTGGCTATTATCCACCACGCGGGCCCAGTGCGGAATGGTAGATGTCATATGTCTTCGAATTTTTGGTTCTAGGACATGCCGGTTTCCTCACTTTTTCCTTCACCGTTTTGAGAGCAGTGGTGATGAAATAAATAACACAAAGCCTGCCTGAGTTCGAACCCACGACATACGTAAGCCGAGGCCGCCACCACTGAGCCACCGCTGCTCTCGAAATCGTTTTATCATATCATTATTATGTGTAAACCAACGGACAAACCAATTTTCTCATCTATACTTCTGTACCACTATTATAAAGAGGTAAAATTTGTTTATAAGTTTGTATGTAGGAAGACTAGGGAGGTAATCTCTGCAACTAAGTATAATAAAAATGTTTTCACTGATAGGGAGATACGTTATTCGTGGGTGTTAAAGGCTATAAATTGTATTTATATCGTGCATATTAGCCAAAGTATCACAATTTTTGCGGACGAAGTCGCGAGCGAAGTGCTTGTTACTACATAAAAGTGTAACAAACAAGCGCGTGAGTCACAGATAAATTACGCCGATCGGCGGCCGCGCAGAGAGCGGGACCCCTCCCGCTTCCTCGTGCTTCACAGGCGCTAGTCCGCTGGATGCCCTCTAGCTAGACATACGCTTGTGCTAAATATCGTATGTTCCTCGCGCGCTTGTTTTCCTGACCTTATGTCTCTGCTTACCTATCTTCTACTTCTGCTTACGTAACTGCTGTGCTTCTTCTTGTGTAGACTTTCTCCTTCTGTTCTTCGAACTTTATATGTGTGATGTGAGTGTGGACTTAAAACTAAACAAAGCAAGTGAACCCACGGCTTGTATTCATCTCCCGTACGTATCTACTTCAATTTTATCTCATCGGATTTATTACAAAGAGTAATTAATAAATTGGGTGATGGATGGAAGACTTGTCTATTTTACTCAATAGACACTCAAGCATTATCTTTCTCCTGCCCTTATCCCAATTTATTTGGGGCATGTCTTCTTCTTCCATACTTCTTTATTAGTCACCTCTTTTCTTGCCATATCGTCCTTCACACAGTCCATCCATCATTTCTTTGGTCTTCCTCTACTCTTTCCCCTCCTTCTTATATCCAAAACCATACTCAAAACTTTCCTCACGACGTTTTCCTCATTCCTACGCATTCCAGAATTCTGCTACATAAAATAATATTCTACAGGATCCATTTTTAGAAACCAGAAACAGCTTTATCAAATACCTTTATTATTCTACCTGAAAAGAAATACGTTTTACCTAACAAATCACTTAGTCTTGGGTCTATTTGTTCACCTTGATTGAATTACTCGCTACGCCAGTCTTAATATTAATATTGATACATCCAGAAATCCATTAATACTCGCTTCTTCAAGGACCTTCCGCCATAACAAAAGAAGAAAATATCTAGATGGTAGCTATGGTTTGATACCGATTAAAATAAATGTATGATCCAATTATATTTAGGACTAAATTTTGCCTACGGCTTCGCTTGGGTCATGGAGGGCAATTATCCCACGGCAACGTTTTAAATATAGCCTATGAAGCTAAGATAAGGTAGCTTCTTATTAGTGAAAGAATTTTCCAAATCTGATCAATTGTCCCGTAGATTACACCTACATCCAAACTTACAAACTATGCCTCTTTATGATATTATTAAGTATAAATGGCAAAGAAGAAAGTGCTGTGGAGTGGAGAACACAGACGGGATAGAATAATGTGGGAAGCCACAAGACTAGGTGGATAGACGATCTCATTAAAGAAGCCAGAAGAAACTGGATAGCTATGACACAAAACCGCCGAAAGTGGAGACATTTGGAAGAGACCTTGAAGAAGAAGATGAAGAAATGGCAAAGAATAAAGATACAATTGAAATAATTTTTCAAAACATAACAAGCTTTATAGATGAAAAGTTTTATGGGACGCTGAGATATAAAGTACGTCAATCGTCTCAGCCAAAGTAGTTATAATTATTGAATCAAATATGCATGAGTCGCGTCATAATTTCGCAATGTCTACGGCGTATGTGTGAGAAAGCCCTAATGAAACTAACAATACATTACACAAGCCGCTTCCTCAACAGGCTTTTAAACCTAAGCGGGTAGATAAGCAATTCATATAGTTTATATTTTCCTCTTCGCCCACTTACAGAAGAGCGTGTAAAGGGAAAATATAAAAGCGTTTAGCACTGACATATTCCACGTATTCAACTAAACAACAGTTTATCGTAAAAATCTATGTGACACGAGGAAAATGGTCAATTTTATTTATACCAAGGCAACAGAAAGGTTGGGAAGTGAACAGGGAGGGTCAATATTTGCTTCTCGTCAGGCAAAATTGTGGGTGAGCGCACTTGACACCGGACTAGTGGAATTCAAATAGATCCGTGGAAAACTTTGCCTCGTTACATTTTTGTTAACAACTGTATACATTGCCCATATGCTGTTGGGTAGCATTGAAATTAAACTAAAAACGTTGCTGTTTAAAGAAAAAAGTCGTGCAGTGATATTAGAGCTACATTTTTCTCAAATGAATATGTGACACTTTAGAATATGTCTGCTAGAACAAAAACAAGTTTTGCTTTAAACTTCTTAGTTTGCTGTTTAAAGAAAAAACTCATAGAGTGAAATTAGAGCTGATTTTTTTCGCAAATAATTATGTAAGTAACGGTTTAGAATATGTCTCCTAGAACAAAACCAAGTTTTGGTTTAAACTTCTTAGTTTACTGTATAAAGAAAAAACTCTCATGGAGTGAAATTAGAGCTGATTTTTTTCGCAAATAATTACAGAAGTAACACTTTAGAATATGTCTCCTAGAACAAAATCAAGTTTTGCTTTAAACTTCTTAGTTTGCTGTTTAAAAAAAAAACTAATGGAGTGAAATAAAAGCTAAATTTTCCTCAAATGAATATGTGACACTTTAGAATATGTCTCCTAGAACAAAACCAAGTTTTGCTTTAAACTTCTTAGTTTGCTGTTTAAAGAAAAAACTCATAGAGTGAAATTAAAGCTAAATTTTTCACAAATGAATATGTGACACTTTAGAATATGTCTCCTAGAACAAAACCAAGTTTTGGTTTAAACTTCTTAGTTTACTGTATAAAGAAAAAACTCATGGAGTGAAATTAGAGCTGATTTTTTTCGCAAATAATTACAGAAGTAACACTTTAGAATATGTCTCCTAGAACAAAACCAAGTTTTGCTTTAAACTTCTTAGTTTGCTGTTTAAAGAAAAAACTCATGGAGTGAAATTAGAGCTGATTTTTTTCGCAAATAATTACAGAAGTAACACTTTAGAATATGTCTCCTAGAACAAAAAAAAGTTTTGCTTTAAACTTCTTAGTTTGCTGTTTAAAGAAAAAACTCATGGAGTGAAATTAGAGCTGATTTTTTTCGCAAATATTACAGAAGTAACACTTTAGAATATGTCTCCTAGAACAAAACCAAGTTTTGCTTTAAACTTCTTAGTTTGCTGTTTAAAGAAAAAACTCATGGAGTGAAATTAGAGCTGATTTTTTTCGCAAATAATTACAGAAGTAACACTTTAGAATATGTCTCCTAGAACAAAAAAAAGTTTTGCTTTAAACTTCTTAGTTTGCTGTTTAAAGAAAAAACTCATGGAGTGAAATTAGAGCTGATTTTTTTCGCAAATATTACAGAAGTAACACTTTAGAATATGTCTCCTAGAACAAAACCAAGTTTTGCTTTAAACTTCTTAGTAGAGACCCCTAAATATCTACTTTCCTTTTAGGTGTTAACGGCAGGTAGTAGGTACTATTTTAGTTAAATCGGTGCTCAACAGTTTCTAGGCAACCGTTACATCTTACCTTAAGGTCCTCTGAAGAATAGAAAGTTCTAATACCTACCCGGGAAGTGTCATGAGAACATAAAAGTTCAAGCTTGGTTTTATATTCCATTGTCTTCCTCGTGGCTTTCATAAAATTCCTTATAACATGTTTTATTTGAAGAAAAATTAAGTAGATGTTCTAAAAGTATATTCAAACATTTTACGCTTTTAGAAAATGGCTACTTATATTTTACCTTTTCTACTAAAGCATAGAAAGCGTGGAACTTTAGTATCTACTAACGTTAGCTTGAGTTGGTTTTTTATATGATGCAGGATATTTGAAAAAATCTATGCTTTGTGAAAATGGTAGGATAACATCTGCAAAAGTCCGAATGATTGGAAACTGAGATAGATTTTCGTATGATACGAGCTCATATCAAAGCATCCGTCAGTTAAACAGTGTTCAAAGTTATCATCGTTCTTCTTAAATTACCGAAGATAATCTGGATTTTGGCAATAATCCCAATAACAGCTCGTAAAATTATGATTGTTTTTCTAGTTACAAATGGTATTTTTTGTAAAACTCAATTAAGTCATTGATAATTATAATTAGGTAACTAATTAATGTAGGTCTGGACTTAGTCATTTTTAATTCCTGACCATCGAATAAGATTACAATCTCTGCAACAGCGGTACCGACGTTTAACTTGTACACTGTAAAAAGCCTGGTGTTTTATCATATTTTTTATTTCCCTGTTCATCCAGACTAATCTCAGAGCGGCGAGATAAAGTCATGACATTCTTTTTTTTTTCCTGAATAAAAAAGGGCCTCGCTACTCAAGCATTATTACGGTCAATTCCTCTAAAAAGTGCAATAACAATAACACAGCGAATTTCTGTAATAAGCAAAGCAACGTTGGGTAAAACCCATGCACTTAATGTGCACTAAGGGAAAGAAAATGTCTCGCATTTTATTTGCTGTGTCTTCGATCTTACTTCTCTTCCTGTTCGCACAAAGCGAAACACATTGCGACATAAGTGTCGCACACTTGTCGCCATTCCCATTGTGGTTTCAACACTAAGCACAGAAACTAGAGCTTTATCTGAGGATATTAAAACTTGGACAATAATAAAGCATAAAATGTATAGCAACATGGACAATAGTAAGGTTAATAAAAATAGTACATTTTGATTTAAATGGGGAAACTTTGTTATTGCATTCGACGTGGAATTTACACCCGAACTGCAGGTGAGGATGTTATGGAGCCGAGAACTGCAGTAACAAATCCCCACGCGTATCAATGCACTTTCGAAGAAATAATATATTAGAACTGAAAGTATTTTTGGCAGGAATTATTAGGAAACTATGATTTAATTTACTTTTTTTCCTCGCTTTGCTTGTGTGAAAGTGAAATACATTGCATGATGAACCTAATCGTAGTGCGATAAGAACCAATTTTCGAGAAAGTGTATTGAAAAAAAAGTATTGTTGTTAGTAGCCTGGTCACTTATCTTTTTTGTTGATTGTACTGTCCATCACTCGGGTCAATAACCTCACTCACTTATTCTACTCCAAAAGAAAAGTCAGTTTAGGTACCTTTACTTAAGACCTTTTTTCAGTACAAAGGTATAAAACACAGATAGGCTTTTTAAACGAAACCAAATTCCCTGAAGTGATTTACCATTTATTATTAAAGACATTAAAAGTACCAAGCGCAAAAAAAATGTCTAATCTGTTAATGTCTTTGACTTCAATTTTTTATTAAAGCGAATTTTCTGTGGTCAACGCCTCCACATCCGTGTCATCCCTAATTTAAACTTTCGATCTCTCGTTATCATGGTGTATCTCCAATTAATGTTAATGGGAGAAATTAAAAGTTTTCTGAATGTGTCTAATTGGTCACGTCAAACTGATTTATCTGAATGAGTGATAATGCGGGGTACGTCCTGTTGAAGGTTATGTACACTTATCATATTTGATCTGAACGTAACCCATTTATTTATTGGTGACCATCTGTTGCCCGCGACCTATTACGCGAGAAATTATTAAAAAAAATACTACTTCCCTTTATGAATCGGATTTTGTTACCAATTTCAAGGGTTTTGATTTTTTTTCCGGAAGACGCTGCGTTGGAAGACCTCCCACTAGGTGAACCGATGACCTGGTGAAGGTTGGGATCCGCTGGATGCGAGTGGCACGGGACCGGTCAATGTGGTGACACTTGGGGGAGGCCAATGTCCAGCAGTGGACGTCTTTCAGCTGAAATGATGATGATGATGGTTTTTTCTCACGAAACCTTAATTATTTTTTTAAAATCAAAGTAACCTTAGTTATTCCTTACGACATCAGCTATCTGCTAGTAAAAGTCCCGTCAAAATCAGTCAAGCCGTTTCGGAGATTAGCCGGAACAAACAGAAAGACAAACATACAAACAAAAATTTAAAAAAATGTGTTTTGGTATACGTGCCGTATACATTTTAATATCCATTCAGTAAAAAGCTGTTATTTTGATATTACAAACAGACACTTCAATTTTGTTTATTCGTATGGATTTTTGTTCAGAATTAAAAGTCAGATGCGTAGTAGAACGTTTATAAACAGCTAAAGGACACTATTGTTGGTCAGAGGAGAAAAACATTTCTAGTCTCATTTAGACTTAAGGTCGGCATTATACCTCTTGTCACTAACTGTAAGTTAGTATTAGACTTCTATTCACTTACATTTAGGCCTTTAGCTCAATTGAGCTTTAGTAGCGCTAGCAAAGACTGAGACAATGACTGTAAACATTTCTACTTCATTGAAGGCTTAAGTACTAAAGTCTAGAATGCGTTGCCTATTTCGTATTTAAGTATCTATATCTTCAGTTTTTAATCTCAGGAGCTCGTGGCAAAACAATAACAGCCACACGGGTCGATCTTCAAGGTTAAGCAGCGCTTGCCTAGATCGGCCCGTGGATGGGTGACCATCTATAACATACCGAGTTTCCTCAGTGCCTCGGAAAACACGTTGTGCCGTTGGTCCTGGATATTATTTGTAGATCTTTGACAGTCGTTACAATAATCTGTGGCCCGAAAATCTGAAAACCAGTCTTACCGAGGGGTATCGTATTTCCCATTACTAACTGGGTTCTCGAGGTCACATAGGTAGTCACTCCATGTAAAATACTGGACTTCAGCTGCATCCGGTAGACTGGAAGCCGACAGTAAAATAGTTGGGAAAACGCTATACAGATGATGCTGATCTTCAGATTTTAACATAATAAAGTTTTTTTTATTTTTTTTTCAACTATTGTGACAAATTTGCTTTATGAATGGTCGTGAATGCCAGTTAATCGTGCTGTGATGGACATAATACCATTATACAGGGTGGTGCCGACAATACGACAATAAATTAAACTGCGTATACTTCATGATGTTCCCAGTCTGCATACAAAATTCAATTCGAATAAATCCAGTAGTTTAGTATCAGGGCTTTATTTTCTATTTTCTACATGATGTAGATTAATAGCCTAGCACCGACAGGTTGTATGACCCCATCCCCCATCGGTATAAACACTAAACACATGTTGCAAAGGTACCCAACCTTTAGTAAACCAATATTTATAAATGGTGTATTTCGTCCACAGTTTTATGCTATTTAGTTTTTTTTTTATGTTTCATTTCGTTGTTAGTATTTATTTGATAGTTTAAAAATATTCCTATGAACTAGTATTAGCAGTGTTTTCATTTATTTTCGTACTGTCGGCGCCACCCTGTATTTATACGAGCTTGTGGCTTCGCCGGCGTGGAAGCCGGAATTCATCCTACAGAAAAGTATTACAGGAATAAAAATGCCTACTCGTCTGTCATATTTCGTCTAAATCCATTAAGTTGTAAGGCGTGAAAAGGTAATGGAGCAACATACAGAGTAACCAACCTCAACACTTTGAACTAGGAGACTATCTGTTGCCAAGACCCAGTGGAAACACTCACTTGCATTTCTGGTTACCGTTCTGACGATTCCGTGAGGTATATCAAACAGGGCTGTTTTCCGTGCGCACCTAAGCTGCGGTCAAGCGTTCTATGTTTGGATTGACTTGCCCAACGTTGCGAACCAATCAACACACGGAACGCAGAACGTTATCCTTGCAGCCTGTGTAAACTTGTGTGTTTCATTACTGAAATCTGTACATATTATAAATCGACTGGTAGACACCTTGAAACGAAGGTGATATAAAAAAAGAAAAGAGCACTTATGATTGAACCTCCATGCTTTAGTGAGTCAAGAGGCTTTGAAGTTTGTATACCAATAAAGTCGAAAATAGTGCCCAAAAGGCGGCAACATTAACACGTTGGATGGCAATACTAATTCTTTGGCCAAAAAAATAGGCCAGCCCTCTAGCCACAGGAAGAGTAGATAGATATTAAAAGGGTATTCATTATGGTGAGATAGGCAGTCGCTCCTTGTAAAATACTGGTATTCAGCTGCATACGGCTAAACTGGAAGCCGGCCCCAACATACTTGGGAAAAGGCTATGCAGTTGATGCTGAGTATTGTCAACAATTTGCAGGTCGATGGTTCGAAACCAGTCAGGTCCTTTACTTTGTACATTTCACCTTACTGCTCTCAACAAGTAACATTGAATTAAAAGTTAAAAAGCCGAATACAAGTTGTATTATCTACCTATATATACCTATTACGTATATTTAATTTCCTTCATTTTGATACCCTACTCGATAGGTTTGGTTGCAAAAAAATATTAACGACTTACAATTTAGCGCCAAAAATCCGCAATTTTTTTTTAATATGACACTTGAGTTTTTAAAATTAATCTAATGAAACCTTAATCGTCGAAATCCATCCAGCCATTTAGAACATACGAGATAATAAAGAAATTTACAAAAAAACAAACATAGAAACATACGCGAAAGGTCTACGCGCGAAAAACATAACCCTGTCTTGGCAGTCGGGTAAAAACGGTGAAAGAAAACACCGTGAGGAAACAAGCATGTCCCTGTGTCCCAGCAATGGGAAAGATATGGGCTTATTATGTATGTATGTTATGTATTCAATATTAAGGCATTACGTACGACCAATAAATACAATAGGTACCATTTAGTTGTGGTCAGATTTGTAAACAGTTTGCGCTTCAGTTGGTAATTTATACGCCATCCAAAATTGATTGGTGATTATAGGATTACAATAAATTATATAGATATGTACATTGTACAGGTATATATTAAATACGTGATTAGTTTAATGCCTGCATTGTGGTATTAATGACTAAACTATAAATTACTGTTGAATATTTAAATGTATTTAGTCATTAGTATCCAAATCCAGCAGCTTCACTAAAATGGTGCAATTTATCTAAATCGTGAATCATTAAGGCAATAGAAACAGTCTTCTCTATAATGCCAACGATCACTTTGTCTTATAATTAAATAAATCAGCCCACCAGCCTATGACTGCCTCGTTGGTCAAGTGGTCGCAAGCGCAACTGCTGAGCATGAGGTCCTGGGTTCGATTCCAGGGTCGGGTAAAGTGTTATTGGGTTTTTCCATCAAGAATTTCTCAGTAGCAGCCACGAAGTCTAGATTTGCGCCCGGTTGATGGCAATAGGCTCGTCCCCTATCACATGAGACTTAAAACATAACTGACGAAATGTGGGTGTACCTCTGCCTAACTCTTCAGGGATTACAGGCGTGATGTTTTGATATATTATTAAATCAAGTCATCCTCCTGTGAGAGGCACTTTGTCCTATAATTACTCACGAAAATATCCAATCATTTGTTAATTCTAAGCCAAACTAACCTGCCTACACTTAAGTTTCCGCATTTCAGTTAATTCCTCCCAACCGCTCTCAGAGACTGCAATTACGAATCTTCATTTTCATTAGGAGCTCAAATGTTCAAGATTCGGTTTAGATATCACCACTATGGCACTGTAAGACGATTATGTAAACTATAATGCCATTACCGGCGCTAGGTATGGTGGCTTTACGTAAAACGATAAGCCTGAGGTGAAGCTGCGAGCGCTGATACAACCCAGAAAGTAAATTTCAAAGGAAAATTCAAATAAACGCACGCGAGAAAACGTATTCGGATGTATTTAACTTGAGTAAACAGAAGTTTTCATTCAGAGAGTACGGGGGAATATAATTCAGTATCAGTATTATTAAATTCTTGACTGCGAAGTTGAGTTTGGAGTGACGTGTTTTCGTTTTAGATTTATCACAATAAGCTTAGGTAGATTTATGTGACGTATTTTTATCACTTCTCTGTTTCAGGTAGGGGTTAATATAGGATTGGCATTTTATGTACCATTTTGGTACCTATTTGTGATTTAGCTGCACAGTTGTTGGGATTTATTCGTCAACTGGCGATTCATTCCGATTTTACCTATTTTTTTGTCGTCAACTCGCTCGCACATTATAAAGTACAGTCAAATACCAACGGATTGAAACCAATAAATAACTAGCTCTAAGTCATTGTTGGGGATTTAATAAAAAATTTGAAAGGTAACAATAAACTTTGCCTCTCTATTTTAATAAAGGGCGAGTATCTGATGAAGTCTTAAATAACAATAACAAGTTCAAATATTAACTTACAAATCAAAATGACCTACTAAAATCTAATTCCAATTATCTAGATCATTATGTGTACTTAATAGTTTTCTTTCTTTATTTTGACCATGGAAATTAAATAACAAATATTTTGCTCTCAAAATAAGTTTTGAACAAGTTGGTAGGTCATCATTATCTTGCCCCTATTCATTCAGTCTTCTTCTTCCATACTTCTCTATTACTCATCATCTCATTAGACACCTCCTTTCGTGCCATATCATGCTTCACACATTCTATCCATCGTTTTTGTCTTCCTCTACTCGTACATTCACACTCAAAATTTTCCTCATGTTCCTAGGTAAGTAAGTAAAATTAAAATATTTGTGCACATCATTAATTACCACAGTGTATCGATAGCTTAGCCGTAATTATGTATTAGACCGAAGACCCTTAAATTAAATTCAACAAAATATTAAAAGGGACAACCACAGACAAGATTTCCCACAAACTTTTTTAAAATACACAGTCGCATCTCTAGCCGACAAAAGGGTAGGGTTCACCAATGACAGTATTAATGTCCGATGTGATAAAGGGTGGGCCTATCGCCATTTATCGGACACCGGCCGAAACCCAGGTCAATTGAGAATTTTCCAACAGGAAAATCACATTATCACTTTGTCCGAATGGGGGATCGAACCCAGAACTTTACCAGCTTTCGTATTTTGTTACCACTTGAGACGGGTTTCTTGTAAATTGTATGTTTATGTTATTGAACTTGTTATGGAAATAACCAATAGTGACGGTACTTTCATGCAAGCTTAAACGCTTGGCTTGCCCTTATAACCTACTCCTCTTCATGTTGTTAGGGTTTCTGAACAATCTGGTAGCCCTAGACTTGCTGTATTGTTGGGACCTAGGCATGGCACTGATAACCACGTCTACGCTCAACTGATTTTTATCAATACGTAAATTTGATTTTCTATCTTTCTGTTGTGTCTTATTAGTTTTATATTTTTACTAGCTGTTGCCCGCGACCTTCGTCCGCGTGAAATTAGCGGTGTGAAATATACTTTAGGACCTACCAAATATAAATAAAAATCGGTCGAGCCGTTTCGGAGGAGTGCGACCACAAACACCATGACACGAGATTTACTTTGTCGGTAGTCCCGAAAAATACTTTTGCGAAACTTAAAAAAAATATAGTTTTGATTGTTTCATCATCATCATCATTTCAGCCGAAAGACGTCCACTGCTGGACATAGGCCTCCCAAGTGTCGCCACATTGACCGGTCCCGTGCGACTCGCATCCAGCGGATCCCTACAACCTTCACCAGGTCATCGGTCCTCCTAGTGGGAGGCCTTCCAACGCAGCGTCTTCCGGTTCGCGGTCGCCACTTCAGAACTTTTCAGCCCCATCGGCCATCAGGTATGCGAGGAATCTGATAAGGCCCATTGTGAGCGACCACGTTTCGGTCCCGTATGTAATCACTGGCAACACACACTGGTCATAGACCTTCGTCTTGAGACACTGCGGTAAGTTGGAGGAGAAGATACCACGCAACTTCCCGAACGCTGTCCAGCCTAGTCGGATTCGACGATTGACCTCTTTCTCGAAGTTAGACCTACCTAACTGGATCGTTGTCCCAGGTAGACATAATCGTCTACAACTTCGAGTGTAGAGTCTCCGATCTTGATAGGAGTGGGTGTTACGTGGGCATTCAACATGATTGTTTACAGTCACCTAAATAGATGAATACCGTAAAAGCGTAAAAACGCAAAACACAACACTTATTTATTATTTGGTCTATTTTCCAATCCTTTTCCAGTTCCTCAAGCAAAACAGGCCAAATAAAACTGCCACTTGTAATAAACATTTAAATCATATATTTTCGTTTACCACAAACGGAACACAACTTATAAGTTCATACCGACTTCACTAAGTGCCGTAACCAAAAAGCCGATTTGCCTTTGATGGCAAACTATGTACTTATACAACCCTTAACAGGTATGTAAATATTAGCTCAATGTAATAGCTTTTGATCCTATATTATGTGCCCACACGAAAACTAATTACCATTCAAAAATACTAACGTACGCCAGAAACGGGTTTTTCGGAACAATTGTTAGTGTTTCAAGGTCACCTTCGGGTAGATTAATTAATCCAGTAATGAAGATACAGGTACGTTTTCAATTCTCGTTAATGTTACGGGAGTAAAACTTTTCTAATTATTTCATTAGTGTGTGCTTCTGGTATATACGTTGTGATGTCTAGCGTGTTTTGCTTACGTCGAGTTGGTGTTACAAGTTTAATTACCCAAATTATTAGTTGACGTAAGGTTTGAATTTCATCAAAAACTTTTTAAGGACTTTCTATAATTTCTTGGAAACTAACTAACATTAGTTGTATTAGTATCCATGTTTCGATGGACGTGTCGATTAATTTGAGAATTCTAACGGCAAGTGAAAGATGATAATTTACATTGTGTAGTTGTGTTTGTTTGTCTTTACTTTGTCTATGCTTTTACATAATATTGTGAGAGTCTGTAAGATTAAAACATTTTGTTCAAAGTTTTTGTTCGTTAAAATTGTGGCAGGCTTCCTGAAAGTATATTTTTGAGTAAAACTTGTTATAACTGCGCTTAATTTGCCAAGCTCTAACGTGTACTAAGTTTCGATTACGCAAGTTTTCTGGAAATATCTCACCAACTTGTTAAACATGTACGATGAAAAATTAAATACAGTACAAAATTCACGAGAATAGCCAAAGCAGTTTCTTTACCTAATGTTTTACTAGATGGAGAGAGATCCAGAAAACACCTCCATTAAATAAAATACTCCTTTCAGCGGCAACCCAGTGTTAAAGGAACGACCGTTCTACTGTCAAATAAAAAACACAAACACTATCTTTTAAACGTTCTACAACCAAATTATCCCACGTACGCCGCAATGAAACAGCCATAGAACCCAAGGAATTGGCAGTTTGCGGGGAAAACCGAACAAAAAGGACGTGTGAATGTGACAGTGGGCAGTAGGGGAACGACACCCATTCTCGTCACCTGTCGTGCTCTCAATTGCAACGTCCACGAAGTTTTGCACGCAAACAATCCTGCGTTCTGTGTCGCGACGCGGGACGTTAATAGAAATGGTCCATTAGAAATGTTGGAACGTTGAACGTTTTTGTTTGATATTGTTCTTTGTTGGTGTTTGTTGGTTTATTTAAATGTTGAAAAGTTTAATATTTTATTGTAAAAACTTATACGAAAATATTTTTAGGAGGCAGAAAGAATCATCATCTTCCTAGCCTTTTCCCAACTATGTTAGGGTGGGCTTCCAGTCTAACCGGCTGCAGCTGAATACCAGGCAAATAGAATACAGAAATATTTTTCAAACTTTATTTGACATATGAGGAGCCGCAAGAGAAGAATACTTGAAAGGACATGGACAGGATTGTCCAGTAGTGAGACATACAAGGCTTTTAAAAATATATATAGGCATACAACAACAAACAACTTACAACTTTACTTTCAAGCCATCACCGTCAGTCAAACCAAACCATATAGCAAAATGAATATATTACATTACGTAAAAACCCTCAAAATTAACCAGGATGTGAAAAACATATGAAAATAAAATTTAACAGTGTTAAATTTATAAACCAAAATTTTCCACTAACAATGACAGACAATAATCCCTATATGTATACCGACATGGCCACAATTCCCTCAGACCACATCGTGGTATATATCCTCTGCTCAAATAAGCGTTATAACCGTAAATGTTTGAGTCCTATTATAAATTATTAGTTTCATCAATTTATATTAAAAACTAATTAAACCTACACGTGGATGATAAAAGGATACCTACAGGGAAAACCAGGTTTTGTCTACCTTCATTAATACAGTATTATTTCCATCAAAGTAATACGTACTTATTTATTAGGCATTCTACTTGCTTGGATTTAGGGGTTTTGTAAACCTCAAGTCTAATATTTCTATAAAACTTTATGTCTAACACGATGTAGGTATTACTACGTATAATTACGAAGAGTACAACCTGCCTCTCTGTTTAGCGTTTGTGGACTACGAGAAAGCCTTCGATTCGATCGAGACTTGGGCTGTACTGCAGTTTCTCCAACGATGCCAAATCTACACTATCTACTACGACTATCTGTACATCGAGGTGTTGAAGTGTTTGTACAAAAACGCCACCATGTCAGTCCGACTTCAGGACCAGACCTTGGAACCTTTCTGCAGCGAGGTGTGAGACAGGGAGACGTCATATCTCCGAAAATATTAGACAGAGTGCACAAATTATAAAAAAGAATATCTTCAGGTCAGTACACTCAAATAATTCGATGCTTAAATTTTACAAAGCAGATGTATTGACACAAGACATATACAGGGTATTTTAGGGATCCGTAGCCAAATGGCAAAAAAAATCAACACTTATAGATTCCTCCTGTCCGTCTGTCAGTCCGTGTGTTTTATAAATTAGCCATGAATGTCCCACTGCTGGGCAAAGGCTTCCCCAATGCCCTTGTATCTCTCTACAGTACTCCTCACGTGCATTATCTCGAAACAGAAAAAATATCTTATCGTAATATACTAAGTTCAGCCTTACCTTTTCTATTTCGCAACAACATTAATAACATAGACAAGAGGCTCATTAAAACGTCCGCCACCCTATGACGTAATTAATGAAGAAAATGTTTGAATAATCTTGTCCCTATGCGCGACGTGGAAGGAAAGGCAAACGTCGGAGATAATATCTGTCTCGCAGGTTTATCGAAATAGTTTTTAAATAGTCAAAGTATCGATAAGGCGAAACTTGTCATTAATTGGGTGGTTGACTATATTAAAAACTAGCTGTTGCCTGCGACCTTCGTCCGCTTGAAATTTTATACCTTCCTCGATAAATGGGCTATCCAATACTATAAGATTTTTTCAAATCGAACCAGGAGTTCCTGAGATTAGCGCGTTCAACCAAACAAACAAACTCTTCAGCTTTATAATATTAGTATAGATTAGGATTTGTTCGACAAATGCTACCTTATATATTTACAAAAATAACAGTCTTGATTTAATAATAGTATGATTCGTGAAGATTTAAAATTAAATTATAATATAGATATAATATAATAAGAATAACATTAAATATAAAAACGCGTAATATTTTATTTATAACTTCTCTAGAACACTAGTGTTCTCTAGCTACAAAATTAAAATAAAACTAGTAGTTAACATGAACTCTGTTAAAAAGTAGAATACCTATTAAGCTCAATTTAAAATGAGTAGGTTTGAAAGTGTATCCACCCAAGTATTAATATTATCCGTCATTCCGGATAAAACAGGGATACTGTGATACTTAATCAAGTATCCAGACGCTCGATTTATCATGTCACATCACTTTATTAGAAAGATACATTTAAAAATCTATAAAGCTCGTTAAAAATCCTTTTACGGAAACCACAACAATTACAGCATTTACTGCAATTAATAGCTCAATAAATCTTTTCACGAAATATTTCGCGGTATGTTCCGAACGTTTCCATCGACATAATATGCCTTCGTTGTGAAAAATGGATGATGTTAACTCGGAGCGAAACCCGCTGCAATAACGTTTCTGACCAATGAGATAGCTTAGCATTCGTCATCATCACATGACGTGACTCACACACGTACTACACACATATTTGTCAAACAGAGAACTTTACGACTTAGAAAACATAAAAATATGATTGGCCGTGTCGAGTGTGTTTGTGTGTGAGAGTGTGAGTGTGTGTGTGTGAGTGTGTGTGTGTGAGAGTGTGGGTGTGTGTGTGTGTGTGCGTGTGTGTGTGTCTGTGTGTGTGTACGAGTGTCCTCGATCACAAGGATTAAACTTGAGATTGAATCCAGTAACGACGTTCCGATTGTTTCCAATTGATTATCACAAATATTTTCCACTTGAAAGGTTTGATTATAAATTTCAATCCAGGGATACCTCAAAAGTGATAACGGCCTGAAAAGCCAGTGGATACCACTAAGCCGGCCTTTCCGTTCGCCTTCAATAGGGAGTATCTTTAAACTCCATATCGGTCGAAATTATCTTATCAGTTTCATAGTTCAATAGGCAGCTGTAATTTCATCAAGCATGTCCATCAGAGTTTCGCCACGGTCTAACAGTTCTTCCAATATCCTCTGGCTTTTGGAATTAACGAAGACAAAGGTGGACTAAAACGGAATAAAAAAAAACTCTTTTCCCAGTGCTCCGAAAGTGGACATCAAACGTGCTTTTCATGTCCATCATTGAATGAAATAGTCCTGAACACCTCTTTTACATTGCAAATTTAAAAAAAAAAACTCTTCTGTCATAGACCTTTTTTGGCGCTTTTATTACGCTATGAGCTATGCTGTGAATTTGATTCGTTTGCACTTTGCAATCGACAGGTAAAAAAATAGGAACAAAAATAGGAATCGTATTTCGAATCGCTTTCCATCAAAAATATGTATATTCACCGTTGTTCCGATTTTGGAACTGTAGTGTAAAACTTTTACAGAATTTTTATCAAAAAGCGTTTTTATATGGAACAGCTTATGATTTTTTAAATATTATGTTAGTATTAGACTCATTTTATAGCTAAGTGGCGTGCAATTGGAGAGGCCTATGCCATTCCATCAGTGACTGCTGTAGACTGATGATGATGATGTCATATTATAATTAGCATTATCCATTTCTACAAAATTTGTTAGTACCTACTTTAAAAAATACCGTATCCAGGATGGGTAGAAACCATTTTGAGGTTGAAATAGTAGTTTATCTCCAGCACCTACCATTGTGGATGAGCATGGAATCTTTTCGTATACTGTCTATCCTAGGCTACTCACAGGCTCACAAACGTAAAATATTATTGTGGTAATTTTTTTTAAGCTCAAAATTAATTAAGCGTCACTAAAACACGTACCTCCGATCCACGATATGTGTGCCGACCGCTGCGACCGTGTGTCCGTTATCCAGTGGGCGCATTAGCGACTCTGACAGTTCATTTATCTTATTTGCAGCTCGGTTAATTAAGTCCTCCCCACAGAGGTGTCGTAATTTCGTTGCTGATTTGTTAATTTTCTAAATATGTCAAGAATAACACATTTGGATTCGGGTTAAGATATGGTGGTTGGTGGTGGTTCGTCTGTTCAAAACAGATAACATTAGATGTGTCTCAAAATGTGTACCTATTGCCTGAAATTTAATTTTAGGTTTTACAAATTAAAGGTTTCAAGCGATTAAGGGTTTTGATAAAGTATTTGTTTTTTTTAGTAGCTTCAATATAAGCATTATAAAAACTGCTATCTACAGTAATGTTATTGATAATTAGAGTTTATACTTTACTACTTCGGAGCTACTAATTCGATTCCGATGATTCTTACACTTATGGGAATCTATATTATCCCCGAGTATCATAGGCTACATTTAATACGTTGCCGTGGGATAATTTCCTACCATAGCGCGAGCGTAGCCGCAGGCAACATCTAGCTATTTACTACTACAACAGTCGAATATAATTTTGCTTTAAAAATGTAAAAAATAATTCAGAATGAGACAAAGTTTACATAATAGGTATTTTATTAGGTCGCTGTCTCAGTCATGGAAGACTTTATTTAAGGTTCAAAATCCAGGTACTTATAAAATAAATATTAAATATACCTGAGATTTATAATATTTTTTGTGCACAGAAGACGGCCTTTTAGAGCCTGTTTTTTGAACCTTTTAGTTTTGTAGACCCTCAAGTTGTTTTTGGTATTATTAAATATTTTAAAATTTTATTTAAAAACATGTTTTGTTGAACCGCCATAAAATTGTATGCTGTATGCATACATACACCAATGGGGTATTTGTGAAAGTCACTCAAAACAACTTAATTTTTTTCGAAATAAACACCATAACATCGCGCCTATTTTCAAAGAGGGGTTCATACAACAGGATTCGAGCTTATTACCACCAACTGGGCATGAATTCAGACTGCGGGCTCCTACAAAATAAATCCTGGAGAACAGGCCCAGCAACCGGCCCGTAACTGGAATCCGACCCAGGACAATATGTTCGGCAGTAGTGCTTGTGACCACTAGACCAACGAGGCTTAAATAAATATTTTAAATGAATAGGTCCTCTTACTAATATGTATACAAACTTTTAGTAATAAAAATAAGACATACTACAAAATGCCACAGCATTTACAAATATCAATTTACCATCCATGTCACAACGTTAGCCCAAAGGCTCAGTTAATCTAATATTATAATATTGCGATATTAGATGTAATCCAAATGGTTTGTTAGTACAGTAATAGCGCCAACCAAACCGGTGCTTTCATTCAGGTTAGATAATCGAATACTTAGCGTTCAGCAATTACATGCAGATGTGAATTTAGACCAATTGCATAGAGTAGGCAATGGTGACAGATGGTTCAATTAGGTATAATATTTACACTTTTGCAGGGTCAATTTTATCAACTTTTAAATACTGTTAAATTAAATGAGTTGTAACTGTAGAAAAACCGCTTTGTGGCATGATCATTAAAGTCTCTGTCTTTAGCTCGATTATTAATATACCTACTAGGGTACCTACTTGGCGATTGTAAATCAGTCAAACATTAAAAAAAAACTTGAAACAAAAATGAACAAAGGTATCTGTTTTAGAAAAAGTATATAAAAGATCATAAGAATGTAGACACAAAGAAATTTTTGTCTTAACCCTCTCATGGTAAGCCTCTTCACATCCTTTTAATAGTTTATGAGAATACTCTAAGCGGTTACAGAGGAATGCGTCAGAGAAAAATAATGTCTTTTACTTGTCATTATAATATTCATATTGGGCATTCAGGGAATTAGAGGGGGTTGACCATTTTTAACTTAGTTTTGACTCACAAAAAACGTATTTTTACAACATATTGTGTATAGAAGGTGTAAAATGGCCCTTAACGCCGAAAATCACTTGTTCTGCCCGTTATTGTGATATTTTTTTGTTCTGGACCTCTGAGAACCTTCTAATTACGGATATATTGAAGAAGTAGTCCCAACTTTTTAATTTAAAAAAAAAAAAATTTACTCTTTGTAATTTATTTTACTTAAAATAATACCTCCATTAACATGACCCTTGTACTATTCCACGTGTCAATGAGCACTGCGTTCTCACACCAGAAAACAGCGTTTTCTAGCAATAATTTTTGCGCAGTGTTACTATTAGTTTGATGTACAGAATGCTTGGTTGACGGCTTCGTGAAGGGTCCGCTTACAACCTGTATATAGTTTCTTTGAAAATAAAAGTTCATAAGAATAACCAGTGTCCACGATGTACAAAAGATACTAAAAAGACATATCGGCTTTCTGTCCAACCGAATATTGCTGAATACCAGTATCTGGTTGTAAGATGTTCGAGCTTCTGATTACTCTTAAAGACTGTCAAAGGTCTACGAAAGACAGCCGACCCGTACGGCTGTCATTACTTAGCCACGAGACTCTCAACTAAAAATGAACTATAATAACTAAGAATAAGCTCGTTCCAAAATTGGGCTTAAATGAGTTAGTAGGTAACTGAACAGTACCAATCACATCGATCACTCCTTAGTCTTTGTACCAACCACAGCAGAAACCTCAGATTAAATACACGCTAATTAGGTTTAGTAATTACATTGGTATTTGACAATTAGCTTAGGAAATATGGCGGTTTAGACACCGGTTTTAAAGTAAATTGAAATCGGTACTTTTGGCGGCATTAACCTATCTACATATACAAGGTGGCGACGACGACGAACGAATTTGACGAAGGTATTTGAAGTAGTGATTGTTTTCTTCCTAGTTTTATAAATAATAATCTTAATTTATCCAATGCATATAATAACACAATACCACGCCTGTTATCCCCGATGGATTAGGCAGAGGTGCACCTAATAGTTGACCCACATTTCGCCAGTTATGTTTAAGTCCTATGTAATAGGGGACGAGCCTAGCATATAGGGTGACTAGTAATTAGTGACCGATAATTAAACACAAGCTTGTACTCATGATAACAAGCAACTTTCCCGAAGAAACTATTTTTTATACACTTCACTTTTATCACAATAAAACTGACGTAGTTGCCTACCCACTGTTGCACGGTACGATAGTAATGAGACAGAACAGCGTCACGCGGCTAACAGCTGATAGGTCAAAGCGCGTGCGCGCGGGTTTCATGCAGCTGTTGTGTTATTGTGATAAAAGTGAACGCGTATAAAAAATGTTTCTTTGTGAGAGTTGTTTCTTATCACGAGTACAATCACGTGTTTTAGTATCGGTCGCTAATTACCAGTCACCCTATATAATACGTCTAAAATAATTATTATAATCAGCACAATTTAAATTCCTTGGTCCCAACAATTAATTGGCATCACATAAAACCGAAGAATAATTGAGCATAAAGAATGAACTTTTAAATTCATTTCAGGTCTTTGGAAAGTATCAAAAGTTCTTAAGTAATCTCGATCCATGTCGAAACTTCGTAATAAAGTAACAACGCTTAGGGGGAAGAAATTTTTGTTCATAAAACGATACATTTTTAGTAACTTGTCCTCGATGATGTCAGTTAGGATTTTTACTTTGTTAATGGACGGGGAAAGAGACTATTTTTGTTTCATGAAAGAAATATGTTTTATAATGGTTTTGTTAGTTTTTGGTAGGTATATTTAAAGGCGGTTTTTTTTTTAAACTTACTTTTTTCCAGAAATTTTCGTGAATGTTTTTATATTGTAACCCCCAACGAAGCTGGAACATGACAGGCTTACAGAATAATAGTAGCGATACAAGAATAAAACCTTCATTTCTGTGGAATAGATTCAGTATGGATTTTCTGACACAATAGACGAAGCCGAACGTTGCGGTGTGTAATAATGGGGAGTGTCCATGCAGAATTGTGGCGTATTCAATAGACGGCCAGTCGGATTTATGTTCCGTTCCACGGAGCGCTGTTATATACGCACTTTATGCGTTCGTCAATACGTTTCGGGGCCCTGAAAAAAAAATTCACGATCAATTTTTCAACGAATAGTTGGATTTTCAACGTAAGGATACGCCAAGATCGCTGCCTCTACGTCACATACGATCTCTTCATGTACGACGATGTGTATTTTAGAAGCAATTTCCAATTTAGCTCCAGCTACTGAAGTTTGTTTTTCATCTATTGCGATATAGACTTGTTGGATGAGCTTCGTATCTAGCTTGCAAAATATACGTATTAGTCTCAAGACAAGCTGTTCCAAGACAAAGAGTCAAAGCTACTCTGAATCCATTGTTCTTGTGGTGTTTAGTCGACAGACCAACTTGTTAATATCTGTCTTACGTTGCACTGATTTTGTAGGTCATTTCGTGCTAAGAAAATATTACGTTAGAATATCCTGAATCCTCAAGTCGGATATTGCAAATAAGACGACGGTGAGCGAGTAATAATATGATATTATAGCAGCCATTTATACTGATAACTCGATGGGAACAGACGGGGGTCTACCATAGAAGTGCTAAACACGGAAATTCAATTTTCATTTCCATTGAGTTTTCCTTTGATAAAACAAATAAATGATTATAAAAAACCGGCCAAGTGCGAGTTGGACTGGCGCACTGAGTGTTCCGTATATACTTGTAGGTATTTTGTTATTAAACTACATATTTACGGTTTTCAGATTTTTTTCCTTTACATGTGCTGTAAGACATTGCTTCTTGCCAAATTTCATGAATCTAGGTCAACGGGTTGATTCCGTTGTGAAATCGCAAAATATGCGACTCAAACGATCTATATAAAGTATATTTTTTGATGGCGTTTTCTTACAAGTTTGATTTTTTCAGTGCTCCAAGGGGTAGCAGACTTGAGTATTTGATGTCAAATTTCAGCTTGATACCTCCACGCGTTCCTGAGAAAAAGGATCTTGACAGACAGACAACAAAGTGATCCTATAGAGGTTCCATTTTTGCCGACTGAGGTACCTAAAAATGGAGGATTGTATTTCGAAACGACCTGGAACTTACCTAGTTCATTAGTTGGAGTTCCTTGTTGTTGTTAGTGTGAGATGTACAGTTTCTTAGTGAACAAATCTTAAGTGCTTCGTCACCAAACGAACTTGAATGACACGTCACTACTTAGTTGATCAAAGCGCTTCCTGTATAACTGTCTAGGTTAAATTACAGTTTGTAACTGTAACTACGAGTTGATGAATTCAACTTGTATGTACACATGTTATTTGGCGGTAAACTTGTTACTGTGTTCCTTTGGTAATGATAGGATTAGTTTAATTGGGAGTGTCGGAATGCCATTTCTTCTTTTATATATTCAGAACGGACTTAAATGAGACAAAAGAAAAAAAATACGTTATTTCATTTGTATAGAAAGTCAAGACTAATTCACAGCCAGACAGCTTTCTAAACAGCAAATTACCATTTACCTTTGTCAAGCGACACAACCCACATTTATTTTTAACTACAATTTATTTTTAGCAAAACATACTACACCATTTATAGGAGCGACTGTATATACAGGGTGTGCTAAAACAAAAAAGTATTTATCATTTATGGTAGGCTGCTGGTGACACGTGGGAAAATTGTCGTTATGAATAATGGTTAGCCGACAAGTTGTCAACGGACTGTCGGGCTAAGCTACACTGACCCGACACTACGTTTAAATATGTGCGCTGTCTCTTAATGTGTGTGTAGTCGGTTATGTGTCACATAAACTGTGCTATAGCAACGAGTTACGGACGCGGTTGCAACCGGAATGATGCTTGATTTAATACGAGTTTGTTGTGTTTCTAACCTTGTGTCTGTTATTTTTTTAGTTAATTTATTTAAAAAAAAATCTAATTAATAAATTGATTCGCAAAATAGAACTACCTAATTAAGTGGTACAAGCATGTTATTAGTTTGGGATAGTCATGGAAATTAAGAAATGAATTGCTGAGAACGATGAAAATCTTATTCAACAATACCATCGTAAAATTCCTATCTACAATAAGACGACACGGCACACAATGAGGTGAAACGGCACGAATGTAAGGAAAACTAGTGTTAAAATTGTGTGTCAAATCATAAAATGTCGTATTATAGAAAATAACAAGCAAAACGCCGTTTCTATAAGTCTTTGAGTCAATTACAACCCCAAATGCGATAACCTACTCCACCACAAAAACCCCAGAGGACATATAGCATTCATGCGTTGTTATTATTTATTCTTTCGATCTCCGCTGCAGGACCAAGCCAGGAAACTCGGAACAAGACGAGAGAAAAATGAATAGCCCGCCAAGAAAACTTAAAAGTGTAAGTGAATTCAGGTATAGAACTAATCATAAAGGATTACGGATAAACCCATTCAGGTAGACAAAATTGCATTGGAATAATTTTTCTAACATTTTTTCCGTATTTTCCCCGGGAATTTTCATTCAAGCCTCATTAAACCTTATTTAAAAGTACTCAGACGTTAAAATTGGTCCCCAAATTACAACTTGATATCGTCCACAGGCGATCCGTTCCGTGTTGTTCGAACAATTTATTTAACAATTTATGGCGGCTAGAGAATCTGAGTCGAACCGGATTTATTAAGGTAAGCCTTGTAAGAATTTATTACGCCGTTATGCTCTTATACATCGAATGAAAGAAACCGTGTTTGAACAACAAATTTAATAGACTCGTTAAAATGGCTCGTTGCTTCTAACAAACTGTTTTGTAATAAGTATATAAATCTTATATCGGAACTTTGAACATTTTCTCGCTGAAAGGCAATTATGAGAACGTTATGATTGAGAGCTTTTTGACGACATCATTAGATTTATTTCGTAAACTTAATTAGTATTTTATTAAGAACATGATGCTTGATGAAGTATGTACCTTTACCTTAATCGTGTCTCCCAATTTAATATTTAAAAATAGAAATAGTAAAAAAATGATGTTCATTATACGCAACCTTTTTTCGCGTGAAATTACTATATAAAAAAATTACTTCCCTTTTTTTAATCGGATTTTGTTACCAATTTCAAGGGTTTCAATTTTTTTGCACGGAACCCTAATTATTTTTCTAAAATAAAAGTAGCCTATGTTAGACCTTATAATATTAGGTATCGGCCAGTAAATGTCCCGTCAAAATCGTTAAAGCCGTTTCGGAGATTAGCCGGAACAAACAGACAACCGACAGACAAAAATTGATAAAGAAAGTGTTTTTGTTATAAGTATACAACATTATTTTTAGTATATGCGAAACTTGAATATAGTTTGTTCAGAATAAGTTACTAAATCGATTCCAATAATTTTTAAACCATGTTATATTTTGTGCCAAAAATATTTAAAATAGCTACAACTAAACTTGTACTGTCACTTACGGGATACCTTGCGTGATAAGCTTAAAACAGTGTTTAAATAGTTACAAGTTGGGCACCGAGCGAAATTAAGTGCCTATAGCAATAATTTAGGTACGACGCTGGAGGTGCGCGCGCGGGCGCGCTGCGTGTTGAACACGTTTTTGTGCGGACAACCACGTAACAGAACAAACTTATAACTTTGTGATTTTTCATGATACAATTTTGAAATTTTGTTCATAGATTCTTTACACAAAAATACTAAACACGTGTTTCAGGTTTCGCATATACTAAAACTAATGTTGTATATTTTCATATGCATTCAGTAAATGTTATTGTGATATTACAAACAGACACATCAAATTTTATTTATTTGTATAGCTTGATATGCTCTCAGCCGTTATATACCACGACAACTACGTATTAGTTACCCAACATTAGTACCAGAAACTTTTATCACCACTTAAAACGGAAAGCAGAAAAACGGCACAGAGGATAATATTATAGAGAACTGATAAGTTATCGTCACCTGTTCACCATTAATAATACATTACACTCCAACAATATAAAACGTTCAAGTTAGAAGTCATAAGTTGGAAACAAAAAAATAAAAATGGATCGTCCACGGAGTTTTTAATCATAGTTTATGGAACAAAGTTTTAATTACAGTTCTGTTCCCGCGTAGCGATCGCTTCCAAGGTTTAAATCCTTTAATTGGAGACCTTCGTTAGCTATAATAATTCTCTCCGTTTTTTTTCTTAAACAATAATTGTAAGATCCTTTTCGTATTCTGTTTTGTAATCCTTTGTAAGATTTTCGTCCGAAACAATTTCGTAATGATTAAAGAGGGCATTTATTTTTTGTTCCTCTGTTAGACACGAATGGTTTTTCCCTTTTAGGGATATTTATTGCTATTTGTTGCTGGATATTATTTTAATTGGTTCTGGGTTTTTAAATGTGCCACAGGTTTACGTGTTTCACACTTTGTTGAGTTAACAAAATGATGACAGTGATGTCAGGATAGTCTTTTATTTTTGACTAGATGTTGTCCGTGACTGTAACTTATATGCTTTATTTCATATGGTTCTCTAATTGTGTTCCCTAACTTTTTTATCCATAATCTAAAGTGCTATATATTTTTTTGTCCTAATTATCATTTGTCCGAATGATAACTTATCCAAACTTTTCTTCGCATAATATCACATGGCATAAAATTGAAATCCCTAAATACAGTATGTCCTAAGTCTGTTTGCCATTTAAATTGACGATTATGTGACGCGTGCTCGCTACGCTCGCACTTTACATTACACACCCACTTTCTGTCACAAATATCGTCGTCGCTTCGGCCTACGCTCCTCACGCCATCTAGCAAGACTTTTAGGATAGTTTTTAGGAAAATTGCTGAGTATCCATGCGTTGCGGTAATAATACACATTATAATATAATACAATACTTAAGACATATGATAATACAATACTTAAGACGTACTCGATATTATGACAAAATAGTTTTAGAAGTAAGGATAATTATTTAAAACAAAATTTCGAATTTTTGAACATTATGGTTACTGAAGTTTATAGCAAACGTGTTATGGATAATGATTTTCCAACAAACAATTTTAGGAGAAGAAAGGGAGTACCATTTCATATACCTACATTTTTCTTTTACATTATTTTTCAGATCTTAGGTTATCTATCTATCAAACGTAATGATCTGTTCAGTAGTTTCGGCGTGTACAGGTAGACAGAATATTCTTACAGATGTATTTATTTAGGTATGGATTAATGATGAAACGTGTGATTTAATAAACCCTTTAAAATATGCTTAGACCATTACAATAATATAACGAAATAAAACAAGAATGATGAACGATAATCGCATTTTGTGGATCCGGGATAGATAATTTACATTGATCCCGGGGTGTAGGTAGTGTGCCATCAATACAGCTAGGGCTGCAATTAGTTCCCCCGGGATTCCGGGATTCTCCCACACGGGATATTTATTTCTTGGCCCATGTTTACTGATTGCCGTTCAGATCAATTGGAACTACATTCCTGCATCGATTTGCGGTTCAAAGAATTAATTGAGTTGAAATATTTTTGAAGCGTGAATTTGAACAAGGAAAATGTGTTTTAATGTTCGAAACAGTTTTAGAAATTGTTTTGTATTGTGTTATTGGGTGAATATTGTTTCTATTGACTGTTAAAATCTAGAGGTTCATTCTTGCTGGTTAAAGTTAAGAGACGTTTAAAAGTCACAAAAGTAAAGTTAAACTCATTACTTAACTTTTGACAGCGTTAATGAATTAATACGGAACTCTAAATAAGGGTTTATTTAGAGTTCCGTAGACTAATTGAAAAAAAACAAAACCCTTATAGACTCCTGTTCGTCCCATTCAGCATGTCACAGCCATTTTTCTCCGAGAATGTTTTTAATATCCATATCCATACCAATACTAATATTAATGCGAAACTTCGTTTGTTACCTTTTCACGCCTAAACCACTGAACTGATCATCCTGAACTTTTGCTTATACGCTCTCAGGTTTACAGGAACGGACATAGCGTACCTTTCATCCCGAAAAAAAGTACTGTTCCCGATTAAAACAACAGTAACGTTCTTATGATGGCGCCACGTGTCTTTCAAATCATGATTGAATTATATTATTACAAGCAGAGTACAACCCGAATTTATTTTCAAATTCTAAATTAACGCGAGCGAACCCGCTGGCAAAAGCTAGTTTCTCAATATACTTTCTCAACCATAGGTTAGTTTCTAAATCTACGTAATATTATAAACCTATATGTAAAGATAGGTAAAGGCTATAGGTAGGTAGCTGGAAAGGAACTCGAAGCGAGCAATACGAACTGCGGTTGTCCTGAAACGGATCCAAGTTGCATATAGACAGTATAATTGGAAAACTTTCCGCGTTTCACATAACTATAAGTACAGCCATGCATTTAATAGGAAGATATGTCGACGTGGATATTTACGACATGTCTTGATGATTTTTTTTATATAGATACTGACTGTGTAACTGTCTAGGTATTACTTATCACTAATATGTCTATTAGGAGAAGACTAATGGAAAAACTGCCAGTCTTCAGTAAGCATTGTCACGATAGAGTTTCTTTCTATTGTTTATATCCCATTGACGTCATGATTAATGTTAATTTAATTAATTATATAAGTGTCTATTTAGGTGATAATAGTGGATCGTATCGACTGCTTCGTTGGTCGAGAGGTTGCAAGTGCGACCGCTGAGCATGAGGTCCTGGGTTTGATTCTCGGGTCAGGCTAATTGTTATTAGGTTTTCCATCAGGAAGTAGCAGCCACGAAATTTGGATTTGTGCCCGGTTGATGGCAATAGACTCCCCTATAACACGTGACTTCAACATAACTGGCAAAATGTAGGTGTACTATGAGATACACCTTTACCTAACCCTTCGGGGATTAGAGGCCTGATGTTATGTATCGTCCCATAAAAGTGTGTGGCTTTCACGATTAGGTTTCTTAGAATGTTAAGTGTCAGTTTACATAAACTTTCTGGGACTATAAAACTCTTAAATAGAAGCACATCAACAAACAAACCTTAACCTCTCGCAACTTACTGGCCGAAAACAGCTAACAAATAAAAAAAAAACAATTGCCAAATCGAATCGCTCCTCACAAGTTTCCCACCTGTCCCATATTACAATAACTCAAAGAGCTCCCATCCTTTATTCTGGAGGTCCCCGGTCGTATTTCCCTTCGATTGCAGGCGCGGACGGGCGCTGGCTAAACTTCTGACACTACTCTTGCTACGTCAGCGCCCGCGTAATTGAATCTTGTGGGTCCGACGCGACCGGCCCAAGCGACGATTGCTTATGGAAACTGCTTGCTCCGACTTTATCGTGAGAATGAATACGATTATTGGTTGGTGCGTGTTTTCGGTGACTGTGGGAAGAATAGGATGGGTGAGTTTTGTGTCTAGTGTGTTAGCATGTGTGTCTTATGATGTGGGATGTAAAGAGTAAAATTGATTGTTAAGCTGCTGGTTAAGCCACTTCTGACTGTTTTGTGTTACTGTAAGGCTATGAAATTCTGACGTCTTTACTACACGTTCTATAATAGTACCTTTTCATACACATACCTAATTATTAACACTTGCGTGTTTCACATCACCATCTCAGGTCCAGTTGAAAACCAGCGTCGGGCACTAGCTGCTCGACAGTTTGCTGAACTGGGCCTATTTGGCGCAGCCAAATATCACTATCTCTTTTTCACACACAATGTTATCTCTTTTTTGTCTGTTTAGATTTATTTTCAAGTTTTTTATTTTTTGTTGTGTCCACTTGTGGCGTGTGCCAAATAAATATGTTTTTTTTTCTCATATCCAACACTGCAATTAGCAAAAGACCAATTTTAAGTAATCTATCTTCCGAAATTGAATCATAAATTCATTCCATTGACACCCTGACACACTGAGCAGTGTGAACTGTCATTAAAATGAAATAAAAATATCATAATGGCATACGTCTATTGATTTTCAATAATAAACTCACAGTTGATTACCAAAAACTACTTTAAAATCATCATCAATCATTCCTGTTTCTTTCTCTGTTCTCCACAGTTAACAATATAATTAGAAAGTCGACAGAGAATGCTAACAAGAAACACTAGGCACCTCAACAATAAATGGACAAGTAAAACTATAAGGAAAACACGAGTTAGACGCCTGTAGTCACGTACACCACTAACGTTAGTGGGTTTAAAGTGAGCAGTAAACCACAAGTCTGGGAGAATGATTACTTGGCCTAGAATACGCTTTGGTGTTTACTTTGGAAGACATTGCCTGTCACAGAAAATTATTAGTGCATTTATTTTAATACTAGCAGCCCCCGTAGCATGACCACCGTAGACAAGGATTTCTTTGACGGAAGAATCGACAAAATGACATTTAGTGCAAAGAAATCTGTCATTGTGTCGACACAATCTGTCATTTTGTCGATTGTTCCGTCAAAGAAATCCTTCTCTACGGTGGTCATGCTACGGGGGCTGGTACCCGCGACCTACATCCGTGTGAAATTATGATAAAAATTATATTATAAACATGATAACATCAGCTATCTGCCAGTAAAAGTTCCTTCAATATCGGTCAAGCGGTTTTGGAGATTATCGGAAACAAACTGACAGACAGAAAACAGACTTTTTTTACTAGACACCCCATGTCAATTCGCTGTACTATAGCCATTACATACATCTGTATAATAATGACTATTTGTGATTTGAAAATACGAAGTATACAGGGTGACAACAAAACAAATGAAATACCTCTCGTGTGGTGCTCAGACCATGAAACTGAACAACTTTGTTCTACGATTTCTGGAAATTCATAACTTTTTTGTTAGTTTTACCATACATGTTGATCAGCTGATCGCGTCGTATATAGAAAGTCCAATTTTTAATGAGAATTTTCATAATTCGTACAACAAAAGTTGTTTAGTTTTATGGTCCCAGAGACAAATAAGTTTAAGTCTTAACAATAAATTCCCCTAACTACACATTTAGGCTTTTTCTTTGATACATAACGCCGTATAAATCGAACAGGAATAAAACCTTGTCTAGTCAGAAACTTCACAGTAACCCACATCTGTCCAGCGACTCGCACAAGTCGCACGTTACACCGGAATATGCACCTGCTACAATCTATATTCTCTTTCATTCGTACGTACAATATTGAAACAGCGAGATTAAAGTTTCCATGTGCTCCCGGATTGATTTTTGAATTGGCTGAAGATCAAAACAGAAAGAATTTGTCTCTCTCTTCGTCAATCACAGAATCTTGTTTTACAGTTTCCTCCGTCATTAATAGTCAACAGTACAAAAGCACCTCTGATTTTTCGGATAGATATCCATTTAGCACTGGGTAATACGATACCCCTTGGAAAGACTGGTTGTCAGACTTTCAAGCCACTGATTACCTGTAACGACTGTCAAAGACAAATGACAAATGACAGCCGGGACCAAGCTTAACGTGCTTTCCGAGGCACGGAGGAAACTCGGTATGAATTGAGTGGTCACGCATCCACGGACCCACCTAGGCAAGCGCGGAAACCTTATCCTGAAGATCGACCCGAGTGTCTATTAATATTTTATCCTCGAGCTCCTCATGATTCATGTGTGTATTGTACAATTAAAGGAAAAACTATCGTGAGGAAATCAGCATGCCTGAGAGATATTTCTCGACGGCATGAAAAGCCAAGTCAGAGGCCCATGACCGGGATGAAAACTCTGACACCAGGTTAGGCACTAACCACACGATAAAGAAGAAGAACGGTAGAACCGTTGGACAGAAGTCATCCTTAACTAGGCTGGCATTACTCAATGTCTGATTGATTGTATGTACTCTTTCCAACATCTTGCATCTTTCCGCGAAACAGAGAATCGTTTTATTCTTGATGCTCGCCTTTTTACAATCTGAACGCGATCAACGCACCTCAACCACGTCCAAAGGCTCCAAGGTTCAGTTTCGTTGTTAATTTCGTTTTGTTATTAAATTCATATTTCATTATTCTTAATAAACAGCCGGATAAAAATATACGTAGCTAATCTAATTTTTAATTAACATAATGACGTTATCTGGATCGAGTTTTGAATAATTTCATTGATTTTATATAACATGGTATAGTTTGGCTTCTACGAATGCCTTCGAGCGTTACACAGCTTTAACTTGAAACTCAAGTTAACTGCGTCTGCAACGTTATCTAGACGAGCACAAACATGATGTGTTTGTAAAGCAATATTAATAACTTCGAGCATACACTTGTTTTCTTTATTGCAGATACTTGAATATTTCCAAGTCCTTATCAAAACTTATTGCTGTTTCTTATTTCTCATTTTTGTTGAAGCAATAACATAGTTCGCCAATAAACATTATAGTGAAGAGATAATACTGATACACTAATAAAATAATGAAATTCTCTGTTTTTAAGAAAGGACTTTTATATTACTGCTTCGATGGTCTAGTGGTCGCAAGCGCGACTGCTGAGCATGAGGTCTTGGGTTCGATTCTCAGGTCGGGAAAAGTGTTATTGGGTTTTTCCATCAAGAATTTCTCAGTATTCCCCGTGGGTGCCCACGGAGTCTAGATTTGTGCCCGGTTGATGGCAATAGGCTAGCCGCCTATTACATGGGACTTAAACATAACTGGCGAATAGTTGGTGTATCTTTTTTTTTTTAAACTTTGCACCACAATTTCTCCTGTATCGTGGGTGCGTTTACAAACATTTAAACTCACATATACAAACAGCCAGACCCGGAACAACTACTTGTAGTTCATACAAATATTTTTTCCGTGCGGGGATCGAACCCGCGACACGCAATGCAGCAGCCAATCGCTCAGCCACTGCGCCAACCGTGCCATCACACATTAGGTACACCTCTGCTTAACTCTTCGGGGATTACAGGCGTGATGATGTTATGTTACTTTTATATTACTTGTTATATAATTGACCACTGAAACATAGCACACTTCCATAAACGACAAAAAAAGGAACGGTCACCCATCACCAACACAATGCGCTTCAATGGCTGCTTAACCCCACAAACCAAAAAGTTACAGCAGTCATTAAGCTACGAAACCTTAGTCTTCTACACCATTAAAGTTTCCGCACCGAATTGATAGCGAGAAACGACGACATTTGATATTACTGCAATTTGAACTACGGCAATGCAGCATTGTGAGTATTGTGAATACAAGACGTAAACAAACGCATTTCAACTTACAGCAATGGCTGCTCTGAAATACAGCTCGAGAAATTCTTTTGATTCCGTCTATCTCCATCGTATTATTCGTGGGCCACAATTTCCACGGTTTCGATGAAGAATATGGAAGAATAGATCAAATCGTGTTAGAGATCGATAAACGTATCAGTTCCTACTATTTTTAAGCTACCTTAGTATTGACAGCTACGACAAACGTTGCTCTTTTGAACACCAAAGTTTTTTTTTTGACAATGTGCCGTAATCCATTTGAAAAAATATTTTTTTCAACTTCGCCTTTGACAGTTGACAGATAGTTGTTAACATTACAACATCAAATAATAGGCTCGAAGTGTGGGTGTACTAGCTACGCCTGTACCTAACCCGTCGGGGAGTACTGGCGTGATGATATGGTATCAAATAATACGTGTAGACCAAAGTGCTTTGTAGGTATTATTTGCGTGAGCTAACCCAAAAATTCTGTATTCAATTGAACGATTCTAGAATCAATTTTTGAATCTAACTCGGATGAAATTAATACTAGCTTTACTGTTAGATTAGCATCGGCAGTAAATGCTAGTTAGCTACTTACTCGTTATTAACTAAAATCAGCCAATCAGTGTCCAGCGATATAGATACCTCCAACTTGTACTGGTACTGCCAATTAATACGCATAATAACTGCACGCCAGACATGTACATTGTTGAACTGAATTATGACTTACTGCTTTGAGTTAAGATACTTTTGACTCAGAATTGACTTAAGCTGGTCAAACAGTGTTATATTTCCATACTAGCTGACGCCCGCGATCTTCATCCGCGTGAAATAATTATAAAAAATTGACTTCTCTATTTGAATCAGATTTTGTTCAATTTCAAGTTTTTTTTTGCATGGAACCCTAAAACGGCATATGCCGTGTTTCGGTTCCGATAATGCATCTCGACACTGCAACGAATTCAATGTGACAGATGTGGAAATAAGTGAAAGGGTCAAACTAATTCCACTCAAGCGCAGGGTTTTTACTAATAATAATATGTATTTATTTTTACCTTAAGTGTACTTGATTAAGCTCGGCTGGGCAGCGTTCGGGAAGTTGCGTAGTATCTTCTCATCCAACTTACCGCAGTTTCTCAAGACGAAAGTCTATGACCAGTGTGTGTTGCCAGTGATTACATACGGGACCGAAACGTGGTCGCTCATATCAGAAGGCTTAAAGTCACCCAAAGGGCAATGGAGAGGGCTATGCTCGGAGTTTCCTTGCGTGATCAAATCAAAAATGAGGACATCCGCAAGAGAACCAAGGTTACCGACGTAGCCCGAAGAATAGCCAAACTTAAGTGGCAGTGGGCAGGACACATTGCTCGCAGAACGGGCCGAAAAATTCTGGAGTGGCGATCGCGAACCGGAAGATGCTGCGTTGGAAGGCCTCCCACTAGGTGGACCGATGACCTGGTGAAGGTTGCAGGGATCCGCTGGATGCGAGTCGCACGGGACCGGTCAATGTGGCGACACTTGGGGGAGGCCTATGTCCAGCAGTGGACGTCTTTCGGCTGAAATGATGATGATGATGATTAAGTTCAAGGTCAAGCGTAAACTTTTTAAAACAGATGTCATTTGTTTCGCGGAACGACATAGAGGGAATGATTCATATTTTTCCTGTTGCACAATATATAGCCTCAAAAGTATGCATATTTTATTTTGAAGGCTTTACTAATAACTTTGAACGCATTCTCTAATAGATACTCATGCCACAAATCGCTACTAAATCGTTAGAGAAAATGCTTTTGTAAAAATATTGTGCAAGATAACATTTTTATACATTGTATAAAAATGAATTCTTGAAGGCAAATAACTCTTCAAGCTCGCCACTTTAAAAGAAAACACCTAGATAACACACTAATACAAAAAGCTTACAAAGTGCAGGTCGGCTTCACACGTTAAAGGAAAACAGAATATTTTATACATGTTGCTTATCTTTAACCAGTTGAAACCGTCGGGTAAGGGAATGGATTACCTCAGCATTCGTGGGCGCGAGTCTATTTACTATGTAAAGAAAGAGTGTGATACACTTTGGTAAAAACAACATCCTATACATGAAATTCACCTTTAAATATTTAAGCGTCGTATAGGCGTTGAGGTAACAGTTTCAGATCGTCTACCCACACACTTCCTACGTAGATACTTTTAAGGAATATATGGGAATGCTTTAGACAGGTAACAACTTGTTTTTTCTTGAAGAAATCCTCTCCTCCTACAGTAAGAAAGAAAGACAGAAAGAAAGAAAATATATTTAAGAGGAATATGTTTACAAACTACAATTCCTGTATTGTCATTAACAATAGAAACGGGATCTTCACCATGTTTACTGATTGTTTTGGATATTTCTATCCTGTTTCTAGTGTTAATGATAATGTTAGTGACCATGATACTTTAAGAACTTATAAAATTTATGTATTTTTTCCACGACATTTCATGTCGAGAGGTGCAAAATTCGACACTTCATCGGCAAATATGAATGATATAGTACTGAGAACTTCTATTTTAATAGTAAATCTTCACTTAAAAGCAGCAAATTTTTGTAACAAAAGTTACAAAACGAGGAAAAAATCAATTTGAATCTAAAATGGAGTTTGCATTACGCGGACTAAACTGGTTCATTATTTAAAAATACAGACGGCTGCATATAACTTTTGTTGGATTCTGACAGCAGTTAACAACGTCGCCGTGTTAAAACTCATAAATGCACAGTTCAGCTACACAATTATGCTACTTGTAAGTAACAAACAACAAAATTCAAACGAAAACAAAAAGTAAGTAGCAGACAGACGCAGACGCAGTGACGCAGTTTTTTGCAGATATATATACTTACCACTGTTTGTCTCTGCACCACCCAATGTTGACTGGTAGAAAATGCCTATGGCATTAAGTCCGCCTCTGTACTTTGTGCTTGAAGTGTTAAATAAATAAGTACTGTAAAATAAGACTGAGGTCTCTTCACACCACCCAGTCACTAACTCATAAAGTGTTTAATTCATTAATTAAAACCGAAATTGGATTCTTGTGTCTGGGACATTTTCAGACATAAAGAATTCAATTTCAGTACCAAATTGCTAGCGTATCTAGATTTTTTTTCTACAAACCTAAACTATTAAATTTAACTAAAGCAACTGTTTCAAACAATAAAGAAAAGCGTCGAACTTTGAAAGTTTTTAATTTCATTAGCCCAGGGACTGGCTGTCTTAAAAGTCACTACTGGATGTTTAAAAACTTTGTAGCTGCTTAATACTGCCAGTAACGACACCATTAAAGATTGACAAAGAAAGATAAACTAAAGAAAATACAGTCAGGTACATTAAACGCGGAAGACTACCGGGTTACAATGTACATATTTTCTTTGAAGGTACAATTTTTCAAGCCATCTGTTTCAATAAAACTCAAATTATCAACGCCGGGATCAACTCATCTCCTTTGAGGTTTGTTTATCCATTTCCTATTATTTCACGGAATATTCCCAATGATTGCAGGAAAATTGTAATATCTTCAGATCCTGTTACGATGGGGATTGGAAGCAATAACAGTGTAATTTGTGATGTTAGGTATTTTATTGATAAATTTAATAAATTATTGCAACTAGATAATCAAATTGAAATGAGCAAATTTAAACATATAACAGTTTTAAATTAAATGTATTTGGGTGTACACAAATACATGTAATATGTACAAAGCCCATATTTTGCATTTTGTGGCTAGAAAACAGAATTATAATCACATATGATGCTTTTATTATATTTCCTTTTTTATTTAAATTGCCAGAATAAATTTATAAATTCATTTTTTTTTTTTTTGTTTTTCATTAATTGTATTTAATCATTCTTGACATTATAATTAATAACCCTTGATATTGTATTTAATCGTTCTTGACATTAAATAATAACCCCTGACATTGTATTTAATAATTCTTGACATTATAATTAATACCCCTTGACATTGTATTCGATAGTAGTTAATGTTTTCCATAATCTCGACATTGTATGGTTTATTATTAATTTTATTTTTTCAAATATTTGTACGCTGAAAACAGTAGAATATTATGGACATCACGTTTTGTGTGACACCTAAGTAACAACAATATTCTAACAAATAAATTTTATTCTATCCTATTCTATTAAATACGCAGTTAGTTTTAACATACTCGTGCATACATAATCTAAACACAACCATTTATTTACTTACATAAAACACAAATAAGTTCATCCTACATTCAAGTTTCTCAACTTGTCTTCAAGAGAGAATATCCTAGCGGATTGAGCACAAAATTCAACGCAACCGCGTAAAGTCACGTCCTTCTGTAACTTGTTCTAGAACACTGTTCTTGCACCTATAATTTTGAAACAAGCATCGTCCAACTCCTAAGGCTTTCTGACTTGCATTGAGAGATCTTCTGGTTAAATCGTACTTGAAAGTGCTTAGTTGCTTGTACGACCATCCAACTTATTGAAATGAACACGGATTTAGTATTCGTATCTTATATTGAGAAATGCTCGTCTATCAAATAGCTCGGTAACATATCGTCAAGAAAAGTCGGGTTATACACAGTTTGTAAAAAGTTATACTGCCACCAATTCACTTTGGGTCACAAAGATCTTAAGAATTTACGAAACTATTTTTGCGAATGGGTAATTGATTTAATTCTATTTTCGTATTTGTCGGCTTACAATACTTTCCTACCCGGGCGTTACATGACACATGTATAAGACCGAGACGACCCTCTACAAAGCCAAACATTTTTTTCTAAAACACGAGGTATATTTACGCCCAAGCACTGAACCTGACACATAAGGTATCTTTGAAGCACAAACAAACGATGTCCCAAACACCTTTCCCCAATCGACTTACACGTTAAAATGACAAATTCGTAAGCTTTGTTTTCATTCCATTCGAGATCAACACGAAAATATAAGTAAACAGGGATACAAAAATAAATCAACATCCGTATGTAAAACGTTAAGTAAATAGGCAGGTGGCTGGAACAATTTTCGTACCATCTCCATTTTCGTAAGGAACACACGTACATTCTATTTGCGTGCATGAAGGCTTTAATTTATAACTTTTCGTCTCAAAGTATGCGATAAATCATCAAATGAGCCATTTTTTTCAATGACTTGTCAAATGATTTGATAGCTGTTTTACTATTAGTTTTTTTTCTCGGGTGACCACTGAAAACCAGCGCCCGCTGTGGGCCCTCATAGCACAGCATCATCAGCATACTGAGTGGTAACCTTCTGGTCAGTCACGACGTGCAAGCAGTCATATTTTTTGTTTCGTCCTGATGTGTTTATATTTTGTTAGCCTAAAACTAAGCCACTGTCACGGCGTCGTCAGTGGCAGTTCTTCGGCTGCATGTTTTTAGGTTCAAAGGCCGAGTAGGAGATGGAGCATAGCACCTCCACATGTCAGACGAGAAGTCGCAAGCGCAGTGGAGAAACACAAACAGGAGTCGGACTCCATACACCCACTAAATAGCGCCCAGCGTCCCTATCAGAAAGCCCGGCTGATATCCGATCTAAACTGAGAGAAAATACCTGTCCCCCTCCCACTCACTACTTACCACCAAGTGAGCATCATCCTACAGGTTCTAATCTTTCGTGGTCCACGAAATGCTTTAAAAGCGATTGGCTCTTGTTTGGATCGGCATAAGGAAAGAGAGTTCTCTGCTCTGCAGTGGGTGTAGTTGATGGTATATTGAGACCAAAATAAGATATCTAGAAAAAAAAATTCCATGTTAATTTTGAATAGTAGGTACTTTTGAAACTCATGTTTGTTTGTTTTTGTTTCAGACTAATCATCGGCGGACACATGTTTTCGCCGTCGTCGACGAAAGCGGCCTGGTGGCTGGCCACATTTTTTAGTGTATTTGTAACAGGTAAGCATACTTTTATAAGTATTCTATATTTTTTTTCATTATCTTACCTTTCTTCTTCTTCTAAGCGTGGCGATGGCAAAAAGTTCAAATGTTATGTTTAGCCAAACGAACCCCACTTGCAGATGCAGTAAGCAGATCGTCAAGTGCGCAGGTGATAGAAAAATGCTTTAAATGTAAATATAATTCCTCTGTAAATGCTACATACGAGTATTACCCTGAATATGTAGCATTTACAGAGGAATATTAACAACAACTTCTGATTACGAATTGCGGAAAACCAGACCGATATACTGAAAATAAATACCAAAAAAATTGCTTCTGTACCAAGAAAATGCTATTCAAGGAATCGCGTCTCTAAAGATTAAAGCCTCTCTAACTCCTCTCTCTTTTCCCTTCTACATTATTCATTATCGTGCTAACACGAAAGGCGAACGAAAGATCCCGTAAATAAGAGCGTCGCATTACTAAAATAAATATTGCAACTAAACCACGAAGTGTTAGTAGACTGTTATGTAATTCACCTGTATTTCTGCGGCTCTAACCGGCACAGGACAGTAACTCGTGCAGCTACCCCATCGCCCGAGAGTACTATTCAAATAAATTCCACTCGGTTGACCTTTACTACGTCTATGGGACCTTAGTGACACTGTTTTTCTTTCTCGTGAATTATAGTTTAGTTTTGGTGTAGTGGCCATATTGTTTCTGTGAGTTTTCAAGTGTTCATATCAATAAATTTTTCATTTGTGGTGCGAACCAAACGAGCAAATGCTCATTTTAAAGCGGGAGGCTCATTTTTACGTATTCTAATTTATCATTTGATAAATTAGAATACGAAAAAAAACAATGGCCTGTCGATCACATTCATATGTAAACAGACATGGAGCATTTGTTCTTTGTCTCCGTATAAAGGGTGTAACTAGACCCTTAACGGAGCCGAAAGGCACATGTTCTGCCTGTCACTGCGATATTTTTTTTTGTTCTAGACTATACTTGGGAACCTTCTAGTTACGGAGATATTGGGGGTCAAATGTCCAACTTATTCACAAGTTTTTTTTTTAATGCAAGGTTCTAATGTTGTAACTTTACTTTAAATATCTCCACGACGCCCGTACTATTCAATGCATCCACCAGCACAATGTTTTGAGTGCAAAGTCCCAAAAAAAAAAGTCGTTTCCTAACAAGTATCATTTTTCAAAAAAAATTGCGTAGGGTTGCTTAGTTTGATGTACAGAATACTTGGTTGACGGATTCGTGATCCGTTTACAACTAGCATAGCTTCAATGGAATATTCTTGAACTTCCCTATGAATCGCATTATCTAACGATGAATACTAATTAATATATGATCGAGAAAAAGGTACTAATTTCCCAAAAAAAACTTCCTTTTCCAAGCAAATGGTTCTGAATCGCTTTAGCTCACCATTTGAAGGCCAAAACAGCGCCATTTCCGCTATCCTGTTTCACTACTCAAAAATAAAATCTAAGGTTTACAACCTCACTTTCCATCTACCAAAAATCACGTCTGCCCTCTAAAATCACGGAATATGCTAATGCTTTCATAAGAAACCTCTCTCGACCCACACCTGTTTCTCACAACACTTAGGTATTAACCCCTATTAGTAGAGTTTACTTGTTCCGCTAAATCGGACCGGTGCTACGTTACATTTTATCCACACTGCTTCGCTGTTCGGTTTAAAGCCTACCCTTATTTAGAGTGCGCGGCTAATACTCGGTGACTCCACCCTAAATAACGGGGTGCTTAGATATGACCGTGATAATGGATTTTGTTTGAATTTTGGTTGTGTTTATTAAATTATTATATTACTAGCTGTTGCCCGCGACCTGACTCCTCGTGAAATTATTATAAAAATATTACTTTCCTATTAAAATCGGATTTTTTTTACTATTTAAAGGGTTTTATTTATTTTGCACGGAATCCTAACAAACTGACAGACAGACGGAAAGACGGACAAATATTACATAATACAAGTCTTGGCTAAAGCTAGGAAAAAACAAATTCGGGCTTTTATACAGAACCTCTCCATTGAGTAACTTGGAAACAGTTAATTTTCTACTGGTTTTCACGTAAATATTAACAGGCGTATCAGCGGGAAGGTAGCTCTGACGGACAATAAAAAACCTAAGATACAAACTTACAAGGAGTTTAAAGAGGAAGATAGTAAAAGAGTTCTTAACAAGTTCCTAATTAAAGTATACAAGATACTTAAAAAGTTGTCAACACTTAGACGTAGAACTTAACTGCACAAAAGCTTTACACTTTCTTCATTATAATCCCAGGCTAAAGGAGATATTAGTTCAGGATAAATTTTATTTTTTCAGGTATTTATTTTCTCAGTTAGCCTTGAAAATATTAACAGCATTCAGAATCCATGTCAAGTCCTTTCAAGAAATAAACAAACGTGTCAGTTTCGTTAACAATTCTTGAAAAAACTTTTAAATTGTTTAATTTCACGTTTATTAACTACTATATTCAAATGAGTAGGTACTGATGATATGTACATTATATACAGACTACAAATAGAACTAAAATAATGATAAAAATTATACTAAAAGTAAGTAAATATAAACAATGACGACAATACTTACTTAGACTTAGGCGTCAAAGTACTCCTCCGCATCGGCTGTCATCTGGAAACGTACGCCCAGAAGACTGGCAATGCTAATTCTTTGGCCAAAGAAAGAGCCAGCCTTCTGGTCAAGCGAAGTGTCGACCAGTCGGCGAGAGATTTCCTTAAAAAGGAGACGCGCACTCGGGCCCTATAATTTTCGACTTGAATAAATCTAATTAATTTTTAGATTGCCTTCTAAACCGAATTTAAACAATAAATATAATCCCTAGGCTGTTTCAAAATGCTACAAGTGACATTGAAAACGCTAGAGAGTACTTTAGAACACTTTAACCAAAATTATTTTTCATTTCACGACATCGACAATTTAATACTCGAGCCTTAGCAAATAATTGAATATTAATTTGTTACAAAACTGTTTCAGGTGGATTAAGTAGTTCTTACTTACAGCCCTTGACAAAATTAAATTATTTTATAATAAAGTGGGATGGTGAATTTCGAAACTTCATAAAAAGTTAATTAGCCAACAGTTTGAGTTATTGCATTAATTACTCTAAAGTTGTGTGCATTGTTTTGGTTTTTAGGCGTACATTGTTTTGTAATTGTTCATGATATTAATATTGGATTTTCGAGAGCAATTTGCAAATATTCTGAATACGTATTGAAATAGTTTTATATAATAGTGGCTTTAGAAGCCATGGAGCTTTGCTCATTCCAGATCATGAAGTATATTAATTAAAATTAAATTTGTGTTGTATTAAAATACAACACAATTTTTTTATTGATGTTTGTGTTCAGCAATGAGTGTCAATGTTTTTGGGTACTACAAAATAAGGATAGATAATTAAGAATGATATAAATAGTATACTTTATTGTACCCCAAAACTTGACAGAGTGTTAAATGCAACCTGAAATCTTAACTACATGTCGTAAAGTCATTGTCATACATCATCGTAATTCTAAATATGTTTGTTCTGCGCAATGCTAAGAACACAATGCTGTTCTCGAACTTTGTACCGAAAAACTAACTGGCTTGTAATTGCAGGTGAAATGCCGATCCAGGCTGAGCTGGAACCTGAGTTTCTCCAGGCTCTGGAGAACCACACAGTCACACAAGGACGGGACGTACACTTCACTTGTGTCGTCAATCATCTATCTAATTATAGGGTGAGTAAAAATACATTTGTTTTTTTATTTTTATTTTAGCAAATAAAATGGCTTTTTAGTCAATTGATCCCACACAGGCGGGACCCGCGGGTCCACTCGACCTAATGCATGTTTGAATTGGTCACTTTGTAACCATATAAATCCACTGTAATTTGCTACACTGACGTGTTTGGTTGACCGAAATAATTAAGTAAGTTCAATCAAGCATTGAACTGGAAAGACTTTCAAGAGTTTTGCTAAAATCATTCTGTACAGCAACAGCGTTTTAAGACAATAACAGGACTCTGCCTAGCCTAACCATTTCCTAGCTTTGTTAGGGACTGCTTCCAGTCAATGTGGGATGTGGTAAAGTGGGATACCATTGTATAGGTATTTGAAAATCATCTTTAGATCTCTCATAACATTTTTCATTTCAAATGCCCGTTTAGGATTTATAAAACGATTTAAAGTTGGTTATTCGAAATGACAAATCTATAAAATCAAGAACTTTAATCGTCTGTAAAATCTTTCACTTATTAAATTAAAAAAACTGGAAGTAAAAAAAGTTATTATGAAAACTAAAAAACCGTCTGATAAATAAAAACACACTTGGAAGCAGGCGGGACCCATTCCATGTTTTAATTAATTGTATATTTGTTTTCAGTCGGGTTTTTTAGTTTTTATAACTTTTTTACATGCAGCAACTATACCCCTTGGTAAGACTAGTACTCAGACTTAGAATTACATTAAAATCGAGTTATTATTCTTTGATGTTAAAAAAACGAAACGTCTATGTAATTTCATATGTATTGATATAAAATGCATTTATACTAACAAGCTTTACGACGAAATCCGAGCACGATTAAACTTATCCCAGAACGAGATAAGCAGAATTTGCAATAACAGCATTTACTTTGAGCATGTTTAACCAATCCTAGAGCTTCATAGTCAAACACAAATATGAACGTACAATATTAACATCGAGTACTTTGTGGTGCAGACTTGTGATGTATTATAGCTAGAGAGCAATATATGTTAGGAGATGCTTAGGGGTCGAAAAGTCAAATTATATGGTTGGTATAATTATATCCAAACGTAACCACGTTTATGCGGATGATTCCATATCCATACTTCCATTCATACTTCCATACTTATATTATAAATGCGAAAGTAAGTTCGTTTGTTTGTTACCTTTTCACGCCTAAACCACTGAACCGATCATCCTGAAATTTACGTTGTCAAGTATTCAGAAACGGACATAGGGTACTTTTCATCCGGAATAAAAGTACTATTCCCGAGGAAAACAACAATAACGTTCTTATATTCGATAATAGATGGCGCCACCTGTCTTTCGAATCTTGATTGAATTATATTAGAAGCAGAGCACAATCCGAATTGATTGTCAAATTCTAAATTAACGCGAGCGAAGCCGCGGCCAAATATTCATAATAATGGGCTGGCCTTTTTCCTATTTTGATACTTTTACATATTTTATTATTAAGTTAGATCTATTTGTATTTTGTAAATAATGTGAATATTGAATTCAAATAAAGATAAAAAAAGATTATAATATGAAGTTCGGCTTGTTGTACTTTTTACCCGACTACGGCAAAGCCAAAAGGTAGGGTTATTTGCTATTATTTTCAACCCAGTGTTAAAAGTATTGACTGGACGGAAACTTCACTCATAAATATGTCAGATTTAGCAAGCACAGGCTTAGAATATTTTCTATCGGAAAAATATCGGCTCTTTTACAAATGTATTTGTCCCGTTTACACTATAGCGGTGAATGTATGTTTTAAATCTCTTGTTGGCTACAAAAGGACGTTTCGAAGAGTGCATTGTGGCATATCCTTGCTTGAAAAGATTTGACACGGATTCAGAGGAGAAACTCGAATATCTTATAAAATCTCTGAAGGATTATCTTGAAAGGAAAGCGAAGTACAAGACGACTGTTTGGTGGAATTGTTCCCAAACTTGAAGACCACTTTGTTGTAGAGTTTTAAAAGGCATTGTTACTTTACCGAACGTTTTTTAACGTATAGAAAAAGTTAGTTTAGAGTGCATGCAACAATAATTTATTTAAACATTAGAGATCTATACATATAAAGGGTGTAACAAGACCCTTAACGAAGCAGAAAGGCACTTGTTCTCCCCGTCATTGCGATCATTTTTTTTTTTGTTCTAAACCATACCTAGGAACCTTCTAGTTACGGAGATATTGGGGGTCAAAGTTCCAACTTTTTCACAAGTTTTTTTTTTTTAATACATGTTTTTAATGTAAGATTTTTAGTTTAAACACCTCCACGACCCCCATACTATTAAATCTATCCATCAGCACAATGTATTGAGTGCGTTACATTGAGTCCTTCCTCCAAACAAAATAGGCGTTTCCCAGCAACAACTTTTGCGTAGAGTTACTTAGTTTGATGTACATATTGCTTGGTTGACGGCTTCGTGAAGGGTCCGTTTACGCCCTGTATTTTTGGCACATCCTTATGTTTGTTAATTTTACCACAAATATTTGAAGAGAATTCAACTGATCTCTCATTGACTGCTATATTTTATATATTGATCTCCTTACCTATGTTATCTATTTCTTATTTATCAAATTACTGGCGAAGTCCGACTCTTGAGAGAAATTGAATTGGCATACATTTGTAATATAATAATATTATTTATCTTGAAGTTGAACAAAAATTACCTAACAAGTCGAAGTAACGAATGTCTAGAAAGTTATTTAGATATTTTCTTTTAGGGATTCATTTCATTGCTATCAAAGTTGCAATGCAAACTTAAAATTACGACTTTTAGTCAGCTTATCCGACAGATGTCTATCTTTCTAAAAGTTCACTTTTAAACTTTACAAAAGTCAATCAAAACTGACAGCATTATCGTAAGTTTAGATAAAACCAGCAGCATAATTTTTTTGCTTCACAAATAAATAAATAAAAGCTTGTAATATAGGAACACTTTTATCATTTCTTGTTTATCTGTTTGTTATGTTTCATGCCTTAACGCCTGAACGTCTTTGGATGAAACTCACACAGAAAGACCATAACCTGGGTTGGAACATGGGGTAATTTTTATCCCAGTAATACGTTTCCGTGGGATAACTTCAGACCTCCACTTGAGCGAAACATCGAGCAAAACCTACCGTCCTATACTTTTGCCTAGGATTATAAAAACAAGGTCCGGAATAGACTTATGAGGCATTTTTATTATAAGCCTATGTTGATCCACTTCAGGACAAAGGCCTCCCTTCCCTCCTTCCACCTTATATGAGGCATATTTCTAACAAAAACCGACGTGCACCAGATGACAAGCCAAGCATAAAATAAGTGGTCCACTGTTCCACACTCCGCTGCATCCAACTGAAATGTACACTTCATCCATCATAAAGTTTGTAATCTATGAAGGATTTTGCTTTCTACACTCGGAGAAATCATGTTAATAAAGACTGATAACATTTTTTAGACACGTGTAAAGATGAAAAGAAGTTAGTGATGTAACATAACTGATGAAATGTGAGTGTACTATGCGGTACCTCTGCTTAACACTTCAGGGACTACTGGCGTGGTGTTATGATTATTATGAAATAAAATATTACATTTATTTAGTCCATAGGCAAGGTAACGTTGTTAGTTACAAAAAAAATTACTAATACTAATGTTAGTAATTAAAAAGTAGGCTCAACGGTTTCGCAACACGTGGAGGTCATTGAACCTACTGAGCAGAACAGTATCGGTTCTCTCGCCTATCATCCTTAGGACGTTATTCAATGATTTTTAACTAGCAACCCGCCCCAGCTTCGCACGGGTGCAATATACATATAAACCTTCCTCTTGAATCACTCTATCTATTGCTGAAAACTTCATTAAAATCCGTGGCGTAGTTTAAAAAATCTAAACGTACAAATGGCGGAAGCGTCTTAGTTTTATACTATACTAGCGACCCGCCCCGGCTTCGCACAGGTGCAATATATACATATAAACCTTCCTCTTGAATCACTCTATCTATTTAAAAAAACCGCATCAAAATCCGTTGCGTAGTTTCAAAGATTTAAGCATACAAAGGGACATAGGGACAGAGAAAGCGACTTTGTTTTATACTATGTAGTGATAAAGATAAAGGAGAAGGGTGATCAGAATTAAGCCCAAAAACTGTGTGTGTCAAAGCTTTACCGATACCAGATCACTCGAATCTTCTAGACCCAACAGTAGCCTTGTTGGATAGTGGCCATAACATGTTGCAATTAGACTATAAGTGTAATACAGTGTCATGTAACGTTATCTGTCACCAACATAAACTATAGTTACAACTTGAGCACAGCGAATGCCAACATTCATCTTAATAGACGAATGATTAAGTGCCCCAGTTAACTGCTCCAGGCGTTTAGTTACCTGGAAAATTGGTTACATAAATATTGTAAATGGTTACTCTTCAGTAGCCTTACAGACAAATGTTCACTTTGTTTTTTAACTATAAAAGAAATAGCTATACTAATACTGCTAATAAGCCACTTTCCGTTAAACGATGGATGGGTTGTGTGAGGGATGATATGAAAGAAAAAGGAGTAAAAGATTGAGTCAATGGAAGACAAAAACGTGTTGCGCCGACCCCAAGTAACATGGGACAGGGGTAGTATGATGATGTTGATGGTTAGATTTCAAGCCGACCCCAGTATAGTGGGGAAAAGGCTGGGCAGATGGTGATGAGATATGGCCATGGCCCGCATGGCTGATTATGGCCCATTTACAGAGAAGAGATTTGTGTCTCAGCAGAGAAAACGTTACATGCATCAGCATGCATAATCATATGCAATTTAATTAAATCAATTTGCTTTCTTGTCTGATTCAAATAATCAAAGAAGTCACATTGTAATGACTCCATCATATAGTCATGGTAACGTCATGAGAATTAAAATGTTTATTTTCAAGAGTATAATCAACTTAATAAAGTTGCATCTGCACGCGAAGCATGACCCGGGTTTTGTCGACAGAAGAATCGACAAAATGACAGATCAACAAAATAAATCTTTCATTTTGTCGATTCTTCCGTCAACAAAACCCGTTTCTACAGTGGTCTTGCTACGCGTGCTGGAATTCAACTATTAGATAATACTGTTAGCGATACAAAAAACAACAAAAATCTTATTATTTAGACTAGGAACGGGATATTTCGGGAACTCAATAAAAACAGTAAACATGGTAAATATCCCGTTTCTAGTCTAAATAATAATGTTAGTGACCATGGTAGTTTAAAATCTTATAACAAAAATCTTGTATTTTATGTACAACTACAAGTGAGCATGTAAAGCACCTACTGTAATAAACGCTACTCTTTTCATGCTCTCTGTGTTAGTGAGTTCTTAGAAGCGCTTTGGGCAATGTATATGATAAAATAATGTAATCGCTTCATAAGGTACCTATCTAAAATAGATTTGTAATTTTGTGCTGTCTGGTATTTTCATACTCGAATCAATTTACAAGAATTACTATTAACTAACACGTAATTAGTTATGAAGTTACAACAAATTCTTTAATTCCACATCTTTGAGAAGAAAACATTTGAAACTCTATATTTGTACTTATCATTTTGTTCAATTTCGATAACACGTGATAGCCTACGTTGTATTAATTTTGAACAAATGACAACCTACGCCCGTGCCAGATTGAAATAATATATTTTTTGGTACATCAGCTGGTACATATTTGGATTGAACTATCCCCCAAAACCTTCTTTCTTCTTTCCACTTTTGGGTTTACATGTACTTATACTACATTAATTTACACGGAAGAATAAATTAACTTTAGAACTAAAGCTAATTAACTAACTTACACACAAGAACTGCACAACATAAATCGTGTCTATAACTCAAATGAAACAGTATGTAAACATCTAACTATGAAAGCTTGTTTGGGTAACAAAAAGTGGTAGTTGCGACAAGTGCTCGCATTCAGCCGCCAGCACTAGCCGTGCTTACGCTGAAACTCCACGGAAATAATTCTCACAAACAATGAAATTGTTACTAATTTATTTTCCAACCGCAACAAAGCGAGATGTCACATGAAAAATGCTCGGGAACGGCGCGGATGAGACACTGTGCATTCCTCCCGCGGAACTCTCCACAATTTCACGTGTCGCACCCTCAGTTTTACATTTGCTACAGCGTTTAAGTCACATTAAGTTTCGTCTTCACTGTGAACAATACAAACGATTTAAAACTCGCGAGAGCTCCGGGGAAATGGGAGCGATTTATGACATTAATCCTAGATATAAAATGAAATTTCACGCTCGTATGCAACGCTACGGAACCGTTTTGTTTTGTAGACACCCGCTCTAATTGCATTGTTACATTTAGCTTCCGGCTGTTTCAGATATTCTTGACTTTGATTAAACTTCATTTGGCGCTTCTGTTTTATAAATGTGTACTGTGTTTGTGTCAATATGAAGCCAATTCTGTCTGTATTGTCTCGTAGTCAATATTTATATTGTCGCTACAGATTATAAGGAATCCAATAAGGCTTTGGTCGAGCTGTGAAATAATAGCAATGTTATTTTTAGGTGGCGTGGATTAAGTCAGACTCGAAGGCGATTCTGGCGATACACACAAACATGGTGGCGTTGAACCCTCGGTTAAGCGTCACCTACAATAACCACAACACGTGGAAGTTGCACGTCAGCAACGTGCAGGCCAACGACTCCGGCACGTACATGTGCCAAGTCAACACAGACCCTATGAAGAGTCAGGTAAGCTACACTTTGTCACCTACTAAGCGTACGTACCTGAGTTTACAAAGTAACAAGTTATTTCGTAGAGAGCGCTCTAAAACTTAAAATGTAACATTTGTCAACAAGATAGCATTTGTTTCCTTTTTAAGCGAACATTGTGAACATAGCAACACTTACACTGAACACTGAAGTTGTGCAACAACAAGAAGTGTTCAATCAAGCAGCGAGTGCTACAAGCACTTATTTTATTTTCCAATAAATTAAAATGGAACACTCTGCTAGGGCGAGTGAACGCTTGATTAAGTGCTGTACAGGAATCGATAACAGTAGACTTACAATATATAGTTATATTTTAAAGATTAGTCTATATCTATACTAATATTATAAAGATATAGTTTGTAAGTTTGTGTGTAGGGGGTAATCTCCGGTACTACATTACTCGTGGGTGCTATAAGCTATAAATTATATTTATATCATGTATATTAGCCGAGCTATCACAATTTTTGCGGACGAAGCCGCGGGCGAAGTGTAGTATTTTATAAAACTTCAGTCCGTCACGAGGAACAAACAATGGCTGAATAGAAATTATGTTGGACTGAGCGCATTTATTTGTTCTGACTTCTAGAAATGCATCAGGACTCATAGTATCATAGTGGTACAGAGGTATATAGTAAAGGTATTATAGTCCCATATCTTCCCGTGGGTGTCGTAAGAGGCGACTAAGGGACTTACCAGAGAATGGGCAGCAGCGTTCTCTGTGTTTTATAACAACCATACTGCGATCGCCAACCCGCCTGCCAAGCGTGGCGATTATGGCAAAACCCCCCTTCTTGGGGGAGGCCTATGTCCAGCAGTGGACGTCTTTCGGCTGAAATGATGATGATGATGATTAAAGTAGCCAAAAAAATACACAAAGTAGGTAGAAATTAAGTGTAACTTACCTACGGCTACGGTGTCCAGGATTATACAGCGCTTTATTTTACTTTTCAAACTCACGGACGAGGTTCATACATTTTACATTAAATTCTATGTAGGTAATCCTATCCAAATATTTAAGTACGTAATTACTACAAAATGTAGGTGATGAATTTAGGTGTTTATCAAATTAGGGCGAAATTAATTTTCACCGCAAACTCAATATCAATCGGATTAATGAAATTAGTCTGTGTTTAGATACGGTATAATTGTGTATACTATGATTAATTCGAATAAGCTGCAATACGCCAACGCTGGCTGGTGGGAAACCTCACAACAGTTTTGTGCTTCTTTAGACTCGAACAGTTTTTTGTGGAATTGTGTCTTCGTATCTAAAAGTTACAACCAGAAAACTTCCTTTACAGAAACTTATTTGTCATTTCAAAATATAATAAAGCAGCATAATAAAACTCGGAAGGTTCAGTTTCCTAGCTCCTAAAAGGGTCGTCAGTTCGTTCCCAGGCTATACATGGTGTAAACAGACCCTTCAGGAAGCCGTCAACCAATCATTCTGCACATCAAATTAATTATCCCTACGCAAAAAATATTGCTGGGAAACGACTTTTTCTTTTGTTGGGGAAAAAAATCACGTTTTACGGTAAAACTCCATGTAACGCACTCAAAAATTTGAGCTGATGGATGCATTGAATAGTAAACGGGTCATGCAGGTATTTAAAGTAAATTAATATCCTTAAAAACGAGTACTTTAATAAAAACCTGTGAAAAAGTTACTAGAAGATTCTCACGTATGGTGCATAACAAAGAAATGATCGCAATGACAGGGAGAACAAGTGCCTTTCGGCCTCGTAAGGGTCAATTTATACCCCGCCCCGGCTTCACACGGGTGCAATATATATATATATAAATCTTAATCTTGTCACTCTATCTATTACTGAAATCCGCATCAAAATCCGTTGCGTAGTTTTAAAGATCTAAGCATACATAGGGACAGACAGCGTGAAGCGACTTTGCTTTATACTATGTAGTGACTAACCTAAGTTAAATTTAGAAGAGTTGACCTGCCAGTAATGTGTGTGACTAGAAGGTAACTAATTACCACATCGAAACGCACCCTCAAAAACAAAATAGTTTTAGTAGCGCCCAGTGAGCCTGTCCTAATCTATCACCCTACAAACATTTTCTCACAGACTTTTCTCACTCCACTGCCGTCCAAACAAAAGACGTCACTAATAAAGCCTAACAAGCACAATTATTTTTGTCAGATGGGTCATTTATCCGTGGTGATCCCGCCGGACATAGTGGACAGCGTGACGGAGGGCAGCTCGGCACAGGAGGGAGGGAGCATAAGATTGACGTGCACCGCAACCGGGGTGCCCCCGCCGACCGTGTTGTGGCGACGGGAACACAACCGACCTATAGTGTTCAGACATGACGGGGGCAGGGAGAGGAAAGGTGAGTTTGCCTTTGTTTTTTTTAGTTGTTGACAAAAAAAAAAATTTTGAAGCTGAAAACAGGAATCTTCTAAAATTTGTGTATTTTCATTTTTATTTATTTGTGTTTCAATATATTTACCCATCCTGTAAGTTTGGAATTAGCCTATTATTTTTTAACCAAACGCTCATCATTAATAATTGACTTATTTCTAACAACTTACCGCCTTTGAAAATGTTTGTTTGTTATTCAGTTTTTTCGGCACAACAAACACTTTTTCCATGGATTAATATTTACCGTCGATAAAGCTTTATGCAGTGTGAAATAACGCGGTATATTAAGCCCAGCACACTTATTGAAGATAATTTTATTACAAGTCCCGCAATGCTGTGGTATCGGCATCAAAACTGATCTTATTTAAAAGCGACGGCGACTGCGAGTTATCTTTGTGTTGGAGTTTGATTGAACTTCTGTTGTTGTAATTGTTCATCGTTAGGCCACTAAAGCCGGGGCTATGAATATACGCAGAGGGTACTATGAATATAGCCTCTAAACGAAAACCGTAGTTTTGACTTCATCAGAATTTAAGCTGCCTTAAAGCCATGATAATATAACATTTAAATTTAATATGGCATTTAAAATATACAACAGATATACTACATTCTTATTTACTGTGATGAAAAATATATTTATACTAACATATTCCTGCGACTTCGTCTACGTTAAGGTACTTAGTAGTTGGCGCGTTCGTGTTCCACGTGCGCCTCAAAGAGATGTCAGCAACCACGTAGGGGTCCGCATGAGCTGATGCCTGCCACAGCTGCGGGACTGTTCGAAAGAGATACCTTCGATTTTAGTCAGTAGAAGTCTGACACTCCCTTCCGCTTCGCCCAGAGTGGGGAGGGGTCATTTGATGATTTAAAATCCGAAAAAAAAAAGATAGGTACTTACTTAGTTCATATTTTTTTAATCCTGAATGAAAAGTAGAATATGTCTTCCTTCAGGTCGCAGGCCACCTATCTGTCCAGACACAGACAGATTTATAGACAGACGAAGTTAATTTCTCATTTATAATATTCTAGTTGGGATTGATTCATTCACCAAAGCAGAATAATCTCTTTAACAAATCCACAATTCGCCATACCTACAAACAATCCACAATATAAAAATCTATCTGAAAATTTATCTGAGCAGTGATAGCCTAGTGGTGTGACCGTCGGACTGCCAAGTCATAGATCTCAAGTTCGAACGCAAGGCACGCACCTCTAATTTTTAATTATCACTTGCTTCGGTGAAGGAAAACATCGTGAGGAAACCAACATGCCTGAGAGATACTTCTCGACGCCATTGTAAACCCAAGTCAGAGGCCCATGGCGGCATAAAAACTCTGACACTAGGTTAAGCATTTAACCGCACGATATAGAAAGAAAGAATACAAAAATAAAATAGTTTTATTTACCCAAAATAAAATGATAAGCCATACTGATAATACTGTTCATAAATACTACGATTATATAAAAATACAAATAAATACATGTATCATTTGACAGGAAACATAATGTATGGCGCATTAGATAATTCTGAAAGCCGTGATTATTACTTGTTATGCTTATGTGTTATTAATACGTATATCCTGTCAACCTGCCACTATTATATGATATGGGATATGTGGATGCTTGCCAATGTTCGAGTAAAATGGATTCTTAGATAAAACTAACTCTACTTATTCCTTATTTTTATTTATTTATAAAATAAGTGATATTTGGGGGTCTCTATAATAAGAAATATAAATCCGGGGGAGGGGGAGGTCCTGGGGTTCGATTCCCAGGTCGGTCAAAGGGGTATTGTGTTTTTTCATCAGAAATTTCTCAATAGTATCCAGGAGTCCAGATATGTGTCTGGTTGATGACAATAGGCTCGCCCCTTTTACATGGAACTTAAACATAACTGGCGAAATGTGGGTGTACTAGAAATCAGTGTACATACGCGTCTACCTAACTCTTTGTGGAATATGAACTTGATGTTATGCTATTATTATACATCCTGAATAATAAAACACATTCAATCAAACTGAACACAAGTTTCGCATCATTAAAGACAGCGCAGACGCCATAGCGTCTGTCTGGTCGGAAGTAATCAACAGTCGGTATTGTGGTACATAATAAACTGTACCGCTTCTTGGTTCCTCTCGCTACAATATCATATCTAGGTATTTACATATCTTCAGGCTAATAACTCCTTGGAATAGCTACACACACAATAGTTAAAGACGTATCTCGGCTAAGCTTTGAACTACTTTTTTCTGGGGATTGGGGTGTCTCTGCTAAACCGTAGTCTTTTCCTATTTCTGGGGGGAAACCTCCAAAAGGTGAGCGGTCTTTTGGGATTAAGAGCTTAAGCCCGGTCAGCATGGAGTTAATACCACATGAAATCACCCCGGTGATCATCAGCACCGTAACATCTTAAAAGACCATCCCGGAACTCCTTCAGTGAAACATCTGCTAGGACACATACCTGGGGAGTCTGTAAAGAAATCTACGATCATAATCATGTAAATAACTTTTTCTTTAGGTTAAAGATGCAGTCATTAGCTTTTCAACTACATTTATTTAATTTTTTTAGAGACTACGCATCAAGTTACTACAAACTGTCAAAATTCGATTTTGAACTTAACCAACATATTATGGTTTAAAATCAATTGGAGAAATTTGACAGTTTGTGAAATCCATGTAAAATACTGGTATTCAGCTGCATCTGGTTAGACTGGAAGCCGACTCCAATATAGTTGGGAAAAGGCTAGGCAGATGATGATCACGTGCTGCCGACTAAACATCGTCTAAAATCTCATGGCATTGTCACTTCTTGTACCTATACACAGTCTCCTTGGTACATAAAAAAAGATGTAACCTTCAACTCTTTATGTGCACAAACAGACAATGGAACCGAAACGTTAAATAGTAATGTAAAACATAAAGGCACTTCACATAATCAACTCTATTACGTAAACGAATAAGGGAAGAAAATTACCTCAGAGCTTGTCTCACTTTTGGTCTAAAGCCAAACACAGACTTTTAAGTTTTAGATTAAATTACCATGTCGGTTAAAAGTGTTAATAGCTTTGTCTAGAATTCTATTCGGTGTAAAAGCTTGCCGAAAATATTCTCCAGTTTGTAGCTAAATATTCATAATTATACTAAACAGTGTCAGCGTTTCAATTAGTAAATTAAATAATCACGCTGAAAACAGTTTTTGATAAAAATACGCCACTCAAAAGTTTGTAGCATTCGCGCATTTAGCTCCGTTAGTTGCTTACATTTATAATTTCAGCGCTTTGAATTTTTCAAGCTGCTTTTTTATCCTTTTATCATGGAAAAGTTCTGTTTGAATGTAGCAACTACTAGCATTTTTACGTAACTCCTACTTTGAGCTGCGACAACTTTTTGTAAATTGAGTATCAAATCCAGGACATCGCGTGGTTGCAATGTTAATAAGGCAATCAAGTTTTAACATAACATAACATGACTCCTGTTCTCCCCGCAGGGTTAAGCAGAGATGACTGTTTTTAGTACAGTCACGAGCACCAATATGTAAACACTTAACAACTTCTAAAAATGTTTTTCTCCTACTGTTCTGATTAAAGTTTCATGTTGTTACGAACATATTGTTCTGGAACTCATATTTTTATGATAAAGGTCCTATCTCCAAGTTACAATCGTTATTTCTCACGAAAATTGCTTTTAAATTTAGGAAAGTATATACATATTGGTGCACGTGACTGTACACCCACATTTCGCCAGTTATGTTTAAGTTCCTTCTAACTGGAGGCAAGCCTTATGCCATTAACCGTGCATACCTCATAGAAACACCCAATAACACTTTGACCAACTCGGGAATCAAGACCAAAGAAGCAATGCAATAAAATTTTAAAGCTAGGTTTATAAGTAAAACAAGAAGCATTCAATAAACTTGAAGGGGAAGATAGAATCGTTAAGTATTAGCTTCATTGTGCAGCCGGTGAGTCGCGCAGACGAGCGCATCCAGCGGTTGTAATGGCGCGGAAAATATCGTGATTTCTACGCTTCCTATTTCCTTACTTAATACTGGCAATTTCAAATCTGATTTATACGTCTCAACAGACACGGATTAAAATCAATGATAACAGTGAGTATATCTTCAGTAACTCGTACTATAGTAGAGCAGCTTTTTGCTAAATTATAACAGCCGCACGGGTCGATCTTCAGATTAAGCCACTCTTGCCAAGGTCAGTTCGTGGATGGGTGACCATCCATTACATACCGAATTTGTCGTTGGTCTTGGCTGTCACTGGTAGATCTTTGACATTCGTTACAGGTAGTTCGTGGCCCGAAAGTCTGACTAAGGGGTATCGTATTACCCAGTACTAACTGGGTCGTGGAGGTCAGATAAGCACTTGCTCCATGTAAAATACTAGCACTCAGTTGCATCTGTTTAAATTGGAACCCGACCATAACAAAGTTGGGAAAAGGCTATGCAGATGATTAAGTAGTAATATAGTGCACTTATTCTGGCGGGCACGTTCGATTCGTCATTATTTGTTGAACAACAAAGTCTCTTATTTGGTTTTAATCCAGCTCGTGCCAATCGGCAAACTCTTTAAAGCATCTCCATCGCTATTTATTGAGATATTTCTCGACGATACCGTCGTAAAGCCAAGTCTGACACCAGGTTAGGCACTAACCACGCGAAAAAGAAAGAAGAAGATCTCCCATCGCTGAATCACGTTCGATGTCAATTTTCGGGTTAGCTCGGATTGGGTTAAGTAAGTAAGTATATTTACTTGCATAAAATGTGGTATATATGTGGTATATGTTAGTAAAATGTTATAGAGCAGGCAGTGGCGAAGGTTCTATACAACTCGATTCCTACTGGCTTCCCTTTGAAAAATGGCACAGTCAGTATTCTATAGACAAATAATATAATCATATTAAAGATATGTACTGCGGCTTACCTCTTACAAAAATTGACCCTTCGCTACTGAGAGCAGGATACATTCCGCTATAATAATAGCATGCAAATTTTTTTTTTTTTTTTTTTACATTAGGTAGGTATATTTTTAGATTGGGTTGAAAAGAGTGTCCATGGAGTTTCTTGCCCATTCTTCTCCATGAGATCTACGCTTTGAAATAACCAACTACAGTCTAGTCACAGTTATTATGCCTGTGACTGGACTATTGGTACCTTATTTTTGGCTGTAAAAAAGTGCCTGTCTCGGGTCTATTTGAAATAAATGCTTTGAGTTTGGCACAAATTAAGTTTAGCCCAATGACTTTTTCCACAATAATAAATAGTGTAGCTCCCTTTAAGATTGTTACAGAAAAACGGACATTGGTAGTAGCAAATACTGTTTCAATTGGCACATCGTTATTGAATGCTGCAAGGCTGTTTCTGCTTGACTCGAATCCTCGAACGCCATTGTTCTAGACGCTACACGTGTCAAAACAACGTGTCACAGATTGTGTTCTCTTCTAGCACTTTTGACGACTTCACCCAAGCCACTGTTTAAACAAAACCTCGAATAACATAACATAACATCACGCCTGTAATCCCCGAAGGGTTAGGAAGAGGTGTACACCCACATTTTACCAGTTATGTTTAAGTCCCATGTAATAGGGGGCGAGCCTATTGCGATCAACCGGGCACAAATTCAGACTCCGTGGCTGCTATTGAGAAATTCCTAATAGAAAAATCCAATAGAAATTTGCCGACCTGGAAATCGAACCCAGGACCTCATGCTCAGCAGTCGCGCTTGTGATCACTAGAGGCAGTCCTCGAATAAATTAATTTTATTATTTTTATAATGATTGTGAGACAGAGCGACGCAAAATAATTAATCATTTTTGCTCACACAAATACTGGCTATGACGCCCATGATTTACCTGTTTGTGTGCCTAATTTGTGCTTGAACACACCTATATTCTGCCGGTATAACATAAAAGTTTATCTCTTATTTGAGTAGAAATTGGAGGGTATTATTATTGTTCATAATAATATTTATTTTTCCTTGGAAACTGAACACCTAACATGACCTAAAGTAACGTTACGAAGCATAACATAACATCACGCCACATCCTGAATTATAAGGCAGAGGTGTATCTTATAATGCACCCACATTTCGCCAGTTATTTTAAAATCCCATGTTATAGGGGGCAATCCTATTGCCATCAACCAAGCAACATTTCATTTAAGTATTAAAGACCATTACGATAACAAACACGTTTCTGCATTTTACATTGCGGCTGGAATAGCAAAGGCATCCTTTAAAATGCCAAATAAAATTCTTCAGCTGCTCGTTTCCCGTCAAACGCAGCTAGCGTTTGAGGGTAAACGAGCAGCTGCTCAAAAACTAACAACACTTACTTACCTACATATACATATGCACCGTGTGACTCTGAGCCCAACACTAGTCTTTGGTGTCAAGTATGACAGTTAAGCTTTACTGTTTAAAGCATTTCGTCGAGTACTACTTACCCGTACGTGAGAGGTTAAGCAGCTTATTTGTAACGCCTTTGTCTTAGCTATTTTTATAAAAGTAGTGAGAGAATTTTAAAATCTAGTGACAAAATCCTAAAATCTTTTATAATCTGGTTTCTCAGAGTTCATTGCCATATTCAGACATATTTTTGCGTTTTCAGCTGCTACATATGTTTTTAGGAATAGAAAATTTCGCATGAAATGGTATTTCTTATAATTTTGCATTTTTTTTTTCATGTTAGCCTATTTGTGTGTCCCACTGCTGGGCAAAGGCCTCATTTCTCCTTCCAAAACTCTATATCCTCTGCAATATCAGATCATGTCCGCCCCGCAATTCGATCAGATCGTCACACCATCTTCGCCTCGGTCTACAATTTTGCAAATACTGAGATTAATTAACAAAAACAAAAGAAAATATTAGTATTTTATTTATAAATATTGTATGCATTCCGTATATTAGTATGATATGTATAAGTTAAGTTTGTAAAATCGTCTGTTTATGCACATAAGTATATCCTCCTCTGTAAAATCTCGCAATACAAGTAAGGTTTGCTGTAAGAAAACCCAATTCTGGGTTAAGCTCGCCTTTGTACATAAACTATATGTTGTAATTATGTATTTCTCTTATTTTTGTGTGCAATAAAGAATGATAATAAGAATAAAAGTACGGAAAAAATAGGATAAAGTGCCTTTAATTAAACGAAAATATTTCCAGGAAAACTTAATTGCAAAACATTTATTGGCATCCGTCGAGTGCTTTCTAAATAAAACTCAGGCAAAGCAACATCCCTCAACTTTAACTACTAAATACTTCAAGCACCTCTCATAGGTTGTTCTCTATCGCTACTAGTTATTTAAACGAAAGAATTTCTCATTTCGTTCTATTCCTATTTTTTTAAAAGTGTAAATGAGCTTTCAGTTCATAACGGAAATGTAACAAGAGCAAAGTGAAGTTCAAATAGAAAAGTTCAGTGTAATATATTCACTTATAATTGAATTATTCAGTTCCACATAACTTTGTTGAAAGAATGTCTTTCTATGTTTATTGGATGCTAAGCAACTGCATGCATACTTCACAATTTCTAAGTAGAAATTCTTTTTACTAAATGAACTACATGAGAATATAGTACTTATGCATATATAGCAGTAGGGTTACCCAAGATACGCCGGACGGACATTTACATAAGCATCGGCACTCATTCGAGCTATTTTAATGCTCTATGGTCTTTAAAATCCCGTGCATAAAGTAGAAATAAAAGGTAAGACACATAAATTATAAGTAGGTAATCTTTATGGAAAGCTTTTATTTTCAAAAATATCTATAAACTAAAACGTAAAAGGTTCAATAATATAGTAAAGTCAAAACTGTAAACGCAGCTTGAATTGATTAGTTAAATTAAATTATGGTAATGCAATACAAAATGGCTGTTGTCCGATTAACGGCTGGATGCCAATATGAAAATGAAAACCTTGTTCACGAAAATAATTCAGTTTAAAAAGAATATAGAATATACGTTTCTATAACATAGTATGAGCACATATACACGCATTTACTCTGTTCCGTAATGCAAAAGTTCGAGTATTGTGCTTAAAACTTTTATTTTAGACGAAAATTTTAAGCAAATTTTTCCTCAATACTCCCTCGTAATAGGAAAATGAATCCGAAAGCTATACTTCACAACACTGCAAAGCGGCAACATCTATGGACACCGCTCTCATTGTTAACCCTTCAGAGCGAGTTTTCCTTTTCCCCGGGGTGCCGAAAGCCGCCATTCTGTTCAAGTCTTTTTTCCAATTCAATCTACTTTGCATTGTCCCCGACACTCGCATGAGGCATTACACCTAGACGCCCCCTACCCTTGCACTTGCTCCCAAGCACTTCTCTTTCCAATGGATTTTATTTACGCAAGAGAAAGCAAGCTTTAATACATATACCGCCGAAGACAATAAGGCGCCTCCAAACGAGATATAAAAGCTTTGAGTTAGTCTCGCGTTCCTTTTAGTAGGATTCCTTTGAAATGAATCGAATAATTCGCGGAGTTTATGCTTATGGACGCTTTTTTATGTGAGGAGTACTTTGTTAAGTGTGAAAATAATGATTGTCGCTTGCGGACTGGGCTCGTTGTTATGACAATAATAGGGTCTCAAATTTCAATGGGACGGATATAATTTGATATCCATCCCGGCCTACGCATGTATCCAGCTTCTGTTATTTACTAATCACTGAAGCGAAAGTTGATAAGGCGTCTGAAGTTTTGTTTGTCTTCGCTTGGAACCCGAGCCCGAACTTTGGCGAAGGTATTTTGTAGTTACTTACCTGACCAAATAACTGAGTTTATTTATCTTCCATGCTTCTAAAAGCCAGTTACATTATTGATTGGACTAATTTATTTAATCTAAAGGAGCATGACGAAATTTCTGCCGGTTGCTCAGACAATACAACATTTTAAAAAACACTGTAATGAGTAAGTAGATTACTTTTAATAACGTACCATTCTCAGTATGCCTAAATGAACGCACCACATTCTAAGTGTTTTAAGAAAATTTGTGATAAAAATGTAATTTAGGTATTCTCCATTCGTAACTTAAATCGACTTCTTCAAACAAGTTTCTGTCGGACTCTTTTACATCGTCCCGTTGGCGGAGCGGCGACCAAAAAAGGACAACTGCCTCTCTCGACTGAATTTTTATGAACTTTTTTGTTTGCCTTTTTAAGACGAAATGTAAAGTAACATCACCGCGGGCCGGTTTTTGAAAGGGCACTGCATCTTAAAGGAAACTGTAAATTAAGTTTCTTTTTGAATCTTCGCCTTTTCTGTTTCGTTTGCGTTTACGTTATGACTCATATTCTGAAGTTATTTATTAAAGTTGCATATTCTGAAAGTACATCGTAGCCTACTTTTTCTCCAGTGTTGTCTTAGGACGTGTCCACTATGGCACGTATTTTACATTATATAATGTGTAACGATGGGACCAAGTTTTATCTGTGGCTGTCTAGGCATAAAAATAAATCAGAGAATTGCCTAGTTTATTCTATAAAAAGGCAGTCAAAAGATGGGTTAGATTTTGATTACTGAGCAAATATACCTACTTTATAGTGGCATGTTAGTTCATGTCCGGTATGTTCTAGAACGATAAAATTCAAAGACATGTGAGGTCCACCAGCCCACTAAGCCTATGTGGTTTACGGCCCCTTCTTTCATAAAGAGAGGGGGCATACTGTTCCAGCAAAGGGAACAGTATAGGCTGATTATAATTAGGCAAATAAACCATAATTATTGGGTGTTAAAATACACTAAACGAAGCCGAAAGGCACTTTTTTGCGTTATTGCGATATATACCATATTCCAGTTAAAAAAAAAAATCGCAATGCCAGGTCTGAGAACCTTCTTGTAATGCAGATATTGGGTATCAAAGTTCCACGTTTTTCACAATTTTTTTACCTTTTTCTTGTAGATTCTTAATGCATTTTCAAATATGAGTAAGTAACAGGTAAAACAACATCATCTTCTATAGTTAATACGTCAAAGACAAATAAACATAGGTACTTACACTCCAAATCGTAAGTACCTCAACCCTAAACGTAGGACATACAAAAGTCGTTCACAGACAATGAACACAAACGTTACGTTTATGCTGTAACAATAGCGTGGTATCCAAACAATTGACTAATAATTCCGCTGGCAAACTGTTACATACCAAATGGAAATTTCGTGTAACGTGCGCTGCAGCTATTGGCTCTCTTAATGTAAATGTGTTGTTCGACGATCGACGCCACAGCGCGAATCGTAACCATTATTTATGTTATTATGATCAGCAATAGCCCACATTATAGCTACGTACGTAAAACTATTCCGCGAACCAGAAATATTATTAGTCAGAAGTTATTTCGTGAATTATTGTTGAGAAATCATTCGTAAATCATATTACATTATTGTTTTACGTAATGATATCGCAGTTTGGCCAATCTCTTTCCAACTCCATTTCCCTACAATTGGTACTTAGGAACGCAATATCAATATCTCTTCTAAGTACTTACGCATTGTACTTCACGAGATAACGAGAAAACTTTACTATCAAGTTTTTTACTTTGCGCCAAGTAGCTGCTACTATACGTAGGTGTTCCATCAGTTTCGGTCAGTCCCCACTAATACTGGACAGCGATAAAACTCCACGTACAAACATCAAAACAGGGAGAAATAAAAGAAATACAAAGCAAAAAACGAATCGGGATAACGTTAAACAATATCGGCGTAGGCCGAAATAATCTTTAATACGTAGGTAATACTTTATCGGGTACCCAAGAAGGGTGGCTATTGCGTAGAGGATTACCAATTTTATAAGTTAGGTATTCGTGCGAATGTCACCGCAGTAACCATAACGTTTTAGTGGCAGTTTGCCCCTCGTTGGAACACTTCGTATTTTTAATAAAAAAAGCAATATAGTTTTTCACAGCCAAGAGCTAGGAGAATGGGAAGGCTTGGAATTTTCAATTTTAAAAATTAAATTGCTTTAAACAATTGTTGTGTTGATGGTTCCTTTTAGTTATTGCGTTGTCTTATCGGGTTACACGGTTTATATGTTCTGCACTAATCATTGTAGAGGACGTCTTGAACGGAGCCCGTTTTCCTCAAGCAGCTCGCTATAATATACGAGGTGCATTGATGCGGAACACAGAGATATCGGAAATGATTGTATGAACTTGAATACGTATGAATATAAATTGTACCGGAGTGATAAAACATTGGATTGAAAGTCTGAAAAATGCGCCAATAGTGACGGATCGCTACTGAGAGTATCGTTAATTCTGCAATTCCCTCGACACTGTAACACAATGCCAATGCGAGGGTATCACAATGAAATAAAATATTTTGTCCTTTGGCTCTTTTCATGAAAAATGCAAGGAAATTGTAGTGCACAATACCCATTTACGGAAGTGCATTTTTTTGTTTTAATTAAATAAAGATTTATTTGGGCGTAGGTAAATATTAATGAATTAATGATTCTCTGCCTAAAAGATTTTTTTATAGTTTTCAAATTTTAAAATTATTCAATGCATCACAGTGTCCATAATATCGTCAAGTTCTCAATATTCATTTACCGAATACACCATACATCATAGCACAAAATCCAAAGGGGGTTGCGTAATAAATAGTCCCTTATGCGGACGAAACCGGCGGCAAAAGCTAGTATAAATCTTTAAGTGTCACATATATTATTGAACACAGTTGCACTTATCTAGCACGTACAGTCACGTACATAATAATATCATATATACACTTAGCAAACTTCGAAAGCGATTATCTCATGGGACAACGATTGCAACTTTGAGGTAAGACCTAGTGGCCTACCATGAAGTCTTAAAGCAGGAGTAATTCCAGTGTGGGAAAGAGATGGCGCTAGACGCCCTGTATAGCTCTGTCTTATAGTAACCGCCCTGTAGTGTTCATAATAGTATGGGTTCCAAAATACTTGTACTATATTCGTAAAATCATAAAACCAACAGTAGGAGAAAGTCACCTTTAAAAGTTGCTTATTGTATACATATTAGTGGTCCTGACTGTACACTTCTGACGTAGCTATAGTACAGTCACCGATAAAATTCAATAGCATCAAACGTATCCAAATCCTACCACCATGTTTTATTGTCACTTGCGATTCAGGTGGCCGGGATTCACTTTAGTTTTATTCACTTTCGTTCAAACTACGCACATAGTGATGTAGTTCTAACTTATACATATGTATAGTTGACTCCGTAAATCAATGGTAATATGTTGGATCAGTGTCGCTTTTGTAGGTTCCCTTAATTTTATGAAGGCTCTATTGGTTTATGGACGGGAATTTATTGTTTATTCATTGTTTCAAGGTAACACTATTTAAAAGACATCACAACTTTGTCTATTTATTTACTTCCTCAGGAGAGTTTGTTTCTTAATACTTTTTTCTCACAAATATTAAATGTTTAAGCTTAACATGATCGAGAAAGCAATTATAATAATATTACAATAGAAAACACAGACAAAAAAATTAGATAAAATACATACAAACAGATACAACCAAGTACAGTGATGTATTAACAAAACATATCACGATCAGTACTCTTGATTGTAACTACTGCAAAGGATATAAAATGGGGCATAAACTGGCTCATATAACAATAAAAATAAATTAGATAAAAGCTCGCAATGAAACTTTACCCATTACTCGGCTCGCGTAAAACACAGTTTCATGGGTTTGTAAGATTTAATTATTACAAAATACTTCCCTGATAATGTGTAACGTAAAACCTTTCGGTACACAAATTAACGGAGAAAGTTAACACATTATTTTCTTTTGAAATTTTGAAACGTCTGTCGATGTTATAATATTAGTTGACGCGCGAAGTTAGAAATAATTTTAATTAGTATGCATAATAAACGAGTAATTACGCGCAGTCATTAACATACGAACCCATTAATTGTTGACCTATTAAAATGTGTAATGAATGGCGCCTCTAGTAATAATTGCAAAGTGATTGATTGGTTCAGATATGACTGACATGTTTGTGTCAGTTTATTTAGCTTTTTTTTTGAGTTAGTTAGTTTATTTTTGAAATAAAAATTAGTATTTTTTTTTTAAATATATATTTAGTTTTAATTGTTTTAAAAGTAGATAGTAATTCATTGATGTATTTATAATATTGATTATTAATTTTGGGAATTATATTTTGTTGATTGAAAGTTAGTGTTTTCCTGCTGACATAGATTTGTTTGATTCGGGATTTGAAAGACTCATGTGAAATACTAAATCTCGGTTTAGCTGCACCTTCCATGGTCAGCCCATGTCAACAGAATTGTCATATTGATTATTTTCGATATTCTATCATCGTTATCACTGATAGAATATGTCTTTTTCCAAGTCCTAAGGATGATTTGAAAACCCACCTTTGTACTTTGAAAACAGATATCTCAGATTATGATGATCATGTTGCCATCTAGCCGATTTCGGCCACAACGACCGCATTCGATGGCTTTCTAGGGTGGTTGTGGAGAGCTTTGGTGTGCTTCTTTTTCATGTGCTCTCATGCTAGCCAGCATATCAAGTTTTGAACGAAAAAATCAGACCACAAAGCGGACATGTCAGAACACCGGTGGAGCTGTTGATGATCTAGCTTTCAGGTCATCACGTTTTAAATCTATTTGCGACTTTCTTCTTTCTTCAAAGGCCTGAAGACGCACATGGCGTCGCTATTCGTGCCGATTTTGTCTTTCCCATACTAAGCGGTGAATTTCGCATCTTTTGACGTAATAATAATAGTAACAATGAACACTCAGAAGCTTGAAAGCATAACAACTGGGCTGACTCCTCGAGAACTGGTCAAAATGATGCCCCAATCCGTGTTAGGAAAACCCTATGCAGAAGATGAGTGACATGGCAGATAATTTCCATTTGACACACCTATATACTAGCTAATGCCCGCGGCTTTTACCGCGTGAAGTTGATAATTGTCCCACGGGATCATACTACCGGGATAAAAAGTATCCTATGTATTAATCCTGGTTATAAACTATCTCTGTGCAAAATTTCATCCAAATCCGTTTAGTAGTTTTTGCATGAAAGAGTAACAAACATCCATCTATCTATCCATCCATCCACCCATCCATCCTCACAAACTTTCGCATTTATAATATTAGTAGGAAGTAGAATGAAAAAATGTATGAAATATTCTCTCTTAAAAAAACATAGTAGTATTAATATATGAGTGTTGCACTAAAGTGTACAGCAACGTTCTATTATAAATTGTAAGCGGTAACCGTTCCAAGATGCTAGTAGTTTTGCGCCGGGCGTCCCGCCGCCGGTCTCGGGGCCTCCAAATTACCGCAATAACGGTAATTGCAATTTGCTGCTGAAACTACCCACTGTCTTCATTCTCTTCCGTTCTAATGTTGATATAGTAGCATTGCTTTGTACACGAATTGTGGGTGTGAGTTAAAGTGTGCAATCATTGTAACACCTGAAAAGACTTATGTAGTGCTGCAATATCGTTCTGGCTCTGTTTGAATGTATTTATTTATTATTCAGAAAATATACAATATGTTAAAAAAGAACTGTCCTACCCGAAAGGGGAAATATGAAATATTAATGAAAGTAAACATATTAATGATTTTTAAAATACATGATTTTTGTGCCCTGTTTACCTAAACTTTTCAAACGTGACCGCACCATCATCATCGACTCGAATAGTATGTTCGTTGGTCAATTGATTGTTTATGACGTTACTATCCGAGAAGCGACCGGAGTGTCGCATGTCGCCGCTCACGCCCCCATGCCGTGATGCCATGTAAGATTACATTTTATTTAATTTTTATCGCGAAATTTTTTTTCTTTTTATCCAAAAAGTATTACATAAATAGAATCTAATTTCGATACCCAATAATACCCTCACGGATCGGACAGGGTTTTTATACATATTGTATAAGTAGGCTAAATAATGAAAAATAATTACTGACATTTGCCATTTAAAATTGACTCTACAATTCAAATTTAGTTTCCGCTGTCGGTTTTCTTACCCCCGATTTTGTTTGAAGTTAAATTCTTGATGAAAAATATACAGGATAATTCTGTTTTACGATCTCGTTTGTACGGCATAAAAAGAAAGATCCATTGTAGATAAAAGTATCGAGATTATTAATTTTCGAAAAATAAGCTTGTTTATCGAATCCATAAAATATTTCGTAACTTATTTCAAAGCTAAGTATACCTTGATGGAGACTCATCACTTTTAAAGCTAAATGCTTAAAACTCCGTCATGAATGTTACTGAAACTAATGCTCCCATAAAAGCAGAGATAAATCTTCTTACACGCTTATGAGGTAATGTAAGCACTAGAGGAAGCATCACTACTTATTCTTGAGTAGTTCCTTGCAAGGAACTATATTCAAAGTGTGTCTTGTCTACGCTCGGTAGCCAATCATTTGAAATAAAATTACTTCTGATATGAACTATGTAAATCGTTGGAGTGCATTCAAGAACGAGGATCTTTGAGTAAAATAGATACGCCAAAGAAAGTAGAAGTTGATTTTTATATTAAATTCAAATTGGAGATAAAAACTTCATGTTTGTGAAGTAAAATGTCTCCGTCGGAGAGATAACAAGCTCCGAGTCTTTCTTGGAGTTGCTTATCGATGTGAAAGCATTATGTCTCCAAGGTACTTTCATGTGCAACAAAAAACATACGATTTTTGAGAAGTATTGACAGAAAATAACGAAAATTTTCAGAAAATGTTACCAGGTGTTCGACACGAAAAGGTTTGTTAAAAATTGAGGTAAGGTAGCTTTTTTTATAGAAGCAAAGCAAGGGTGCAGGTCGGTAGGTAACACACAGTATTATGTGTTGTGTAATAAACATAGAATACGTTAGACAAAATCAGACGAACGAAGACAAGGACTCGACGACTCAGTGCACTCACTAAAATATTTAAAAGACAGAAGTGTACTATTTGCATTATTCAGTTCTTTTGTCTACTATGTTACACTAGGACAAAGAACTATAGCTGTCACAGTTCACAGACGCCCGTCAGTCATTGCAATTTATAGCTTAAAAACATAACAAAAAGTATAAAACAACAAGACGTCAAGACTTACGTTTGTGAACTGTGTTTCCACTTCATTTGTTTTTGCGTATTGTATTTATAGATGAAAGATCGTATCGTTATAAACGTCTATGTAGTAAATGATACCTATGTTTTCTCGTTGATTGGGCATAAAAATATGATGTATCTATTGTCTGTTTATTATTCCGAACAAGTTTTAGGAGGTAATAACTAGGTGGTGCTTTTGTTATATTGAATTAGGCTTCCATTTATTCGGTGCTAACAACGAATATAATGAGAGACGTTGATCTTGAGAAATGTTTTGAGGACAAATTTGTCGTTACATCGCGTTTGCTTATAATTGGATTAAAATAATTTACAGGAGGTCTTGGCCGAAATATAGTAATAACTTTTAACTTCAATTACCGTCATTATATGACCTAATTAATGTATAACGAATTTAAATTATTAATAAAAACATACTAACTTAAAAATAAACTTAAAAAATGGCATAAAAAAATTAATCTATATATATACATATAATAAAATCGTAGACTTTCCGTGTCTGTACATTACAGATTTTTGCAAAAAAGTCACTGGAAGGTGCGAGAAATAAGTAATAGAAAGTAAAAATATCTTTTTTTTAAATTTTTGTCTGTTTGTCGGTTTGTCTGTTCGTTTGTGCGCGCATCACGTAAAAACCCCTCATTGTATTCAAAATCTAAATATTACAAAATAAGAAGCATTGTTGTGGGTATTATTTAGCGTTTATTTTATCAAAATCAACCAACAGACGCAAAAGATATTAATTTTTAAAATTTTGTTAGTAACCTCATACGCGATTTCTATGATAAAAAAATAATTTACGTAAATAGGTTTTAGTCGTAGTGTAGTCACTCGGAATGGCTGAAAACTAATTTTGTTTTATTTTTCCTTTTGTCTTTACTCTTTGCACGGAAGTAATAAGTACTTCGTACGCACGCGACGGCCAGTCAAGCTTTACAAAACCAGTTTATGCGGATCTCTCATTGTATAGGAAATCTATACAAAGCAAGGACAATTTATACTGGAAGTTTATAGCTTCATGTGCCGCCGTGTGTACAACTGCAATTCTTGCTTGCATTAAAAATTTGCCACCAAAAGAGAGGTTAACGCTAATTTAGTCTCTTTCTAATAAGGTCACCATTCATTTTATGTAAAAAGTAGGACATGATGGAAAGGCTGAGAATATAACATTATTAAATTAAATTAAAAAAATATTTTCAATTTTCGTTTCAGAGGCAATTAAATAATAAAAAAAAATAATACGAGAAAGCTATTATTATATATTAGGCGTCGGTAGATAGGTATTAAAAATTAATCATAATCATAAATCTTTATTTAATTCAACATCAGAAGTAACAGGCACTGGTATATGCACAATCTTAAATAGAGAAAGGTGTCTGAAGTAGGAAGGTCCTGAGGTACAGATCACCTCTCCGGCTTAGATATACCATTTTATTTACAGCAATTTACAGCAACTAAACCTGAAGTTTATTTAATAAAATTACTATTATTTGCATTTTACTATATTTAATGGTGACCAGTGAAATGATGTATTAAATAAGATTAGTTCTTAGATAATAGGTAGATAAACAATATCCCACAAAATAAAAACTTTATGGGGACAATACCAAAATAAGACAATGACGTTGTCAAATTCAACCAGACCACCTTTTTCCAATGTTGCCCGCACACAAACTCAGTAAAATACTTTCGTTTGAATATTAAAACAGGACTTTCAGGATTACGTATTTTTATATGTGCCTACCGAAATGACTTCGAATACTAATAATTTAGTAGATTAATGATCATGTCCACATTGTGCGAGTGGGAAAAGGCTAAAATTCGGCAGAGACAAGCCTCAGAACGGCTATTTAAAACTTACGTTAACGGAGTAACATACTTATATGAACAAACTAACATTGCGAATGGGTTGCCTGATAAAGTTAAGTCAAGGCTACCCTTTATTAAAACTAACGGAACTAATCTTTTTTTCAAACCAAACGAAATCAAAATGGAATTAGAGTAAATTTCTACAAAGCAATCAAGCCAAGAATCTGTTAGGTTGTCATCTTTTTGTCCCTACTACAGAGTTGTAAGATATAAATAGATAAATTGATACTATATGTCCACTCATCTATTTTCTTATTAAAATATGTATTTAAAAGAACAGATAGGTAATTTTATTACAAACACGATGGCATACCGTTCGGTTGTCTAAGTAAAATCGGTCAAGCCCCACGGTTGTCGCAATTTTAAATAGTCTTCACTTAATGATATCAGGCAACCCATTTGTTATGCTTTTTTTCATGTATATTTAACATATTTTTGACTCAGTAAACATAGGATTTGTTTTGATACTAGACAGGCTTATTTATAATGGTAGGTACCCCAGAGTAAAGAGGAGTTATATCCGTTTAATTTGTAAGGATGTTAACCGTTGGAGCCTAGGATAGATCATGGGTTGCATCTACATTTTGCTTTCGTTCATAAGCTTTGACCATGACAAAATAATGTGCGCTCACGTGAGCGAAGCCGCGGGCACAGCTAGTAATTAATAAAAACATTAGGTGTGTAACTTCGATATTTTATAAACAATCGCACCGATGCACGTAGAAATGTGCCACAACGTACAACAGCCATAAGACTTAATGGAAGCGAATACAAGTCGCTTACAGTGGCCGTAGGCGACGGTTAGCCAGCTATTATTACTAAAGTACTGCCACATTTGTCAGCCCCACCACTTTGTTCCTGTAAGAGTCAGCAACACCACTATATTTCATGTTGTTCCTTTACTTCCTTCGAACAAGGATCGTTTACAGGAGGAAAGATTCTTGCACTACAAGGGCGATTATCAACAATTGACTCGTGTAAACTGTGAGATAGATAGCTAGTGATGTCAAAATATTGACAGTGTTTGTGTAAAACGAGTTTACAGATCCCAGTTCGAAAAATAGCGTGTTATACATTGAAGAACATACACTGACCATAATGTTTATGTTCTCTAGAGAGGTCAGGCTCTAGCACAGGCCTGTCCAACCTACGGCCCCCGAGCCTCCTATCCGCCCGCATAAGTCTTTCATCCGGCCCGCGAGCTATTTAAAACTTTTAAGACATTAATAAATATTGCGCGAACATTGTTAAAAAATGTCCCAATGTCAGTTATATCCGCGCCATATATAACTAACCGCCCAACCTCGCCTACCCACGAATGCAGATCACATCATCGCAGTCTAGTCCTGCTAAGCTTGTTCTAATTAGGTCAGTTTGCCTTTTTTTTGGCCCAATGTCAGTTATATCCGCGCCATATATAACTAACCGCCCAACCTCGCCTACCCACGAATGCAGATCACATCATCGCAGTCTAGTCCTGCTAAGCTTGTTCTAATTAGGTCAGTTTGCCTTTTTTTTGGCCCACTGCGGCTACAAAAATACTAAAGTTGGCCCTCCATAAAATTATTTAGGACACGCCTGCCACTAGCACGTCAATTATAGAATTAAAAATACCCGTTTCACATTTAATATTTTCCGGGCATAGGAGTCGGTACTCGCAACTGGCGAGAGTGTATGATCAGACGCATTAACGTGAACGAAGGAAAAGGAGTGTGTGTAAGGATAGTGCCAGCTAGCGTAGCTAGTGAGTGTCTGCCTACTCTCATGGGAGTTTATGTAAGTAGGTAAAAAAGTAGTTGTAGTTTTTGATTTTCCACTATTCTCATGGACATTCTCGCCTCTCGCCGCTCAAAGAACTCTTCTCGTGTAAACGAGCTTTAAACGTGGAACATCCAATATCCATGGTACTTTGATGTTATTATGACTTTACAAAATTCATTGTTTCTTGTTCATTATTTCGTAACGATAATGTGAAATGTGATGAAGAGTGTTTTCCCGAATAAAGCCGAAAGACACGGTTAAATTAATTTGAGTGCTGGAAATATCACATTTGAAGTTTCTCGAGGCACCTCATTTTCGTGAGGAGCAATATTGGGATTGGAGCTTATAGCGTGGTTTACGTTGAGAACATTAAGGTAAAATGTGTTAAAACGGGACCTGGAGGATGAAGTTTGTGTTCTATTATCTAGCTTATAATTTTCCTCACATTTCAGCTGGAACGAAAATAAGGGGGATATTAAAACATGAACTGACGCCTTTTTCCTATGGGGGAAAAGCAGAGGTTACAGAACTCCACCTGCTACGATTCTTACATACTCCTTTAACCTCGTTCATACATCTGGTCATACACGTAACAAAAGATATAAAGGCTGTAAAAAGACCCTTAACGAAGCCGAAACACTTGTTCTCCTCATCATTGCGATCTTATTTTTTTTCTGGACCATACCTGGGAACCTTCCAATTACAGAGTCATCCGAGGTTAAAGTTCCAACTTTTCTACCAGTTATTTTTATAATATTATTTTTTAAGGTTATAACTTTACTTTAAATACCTCCGTAACCCGTTTTCTATTCAATACATCCATCAGCACAATGTTTTGAGTGCGTTACATTGAGTTTTACCATAAAACGTGATTTTTTACCCCAAAAAAAAATTCGTTTCCCAGAAATATTTTTTATGCAGGGGTACTTAGTTTGATGTACATAATGCTCGGTTGACGGCTTCGTGAAGGGTTCGTTTACACCTTGTATAATACATGTAGATATCTAAATAATTTTGGCAGGTTCCAAGGTTTCCACGTACTGAAAAAAATGGTAGGTATTACTGATTTTTTTTATGTGTTATTTTAGCAATTTCTAATTACCATTTTACATTAAGGCGCGACGAAAAACATTACCTTAAGCGACTTATTATTGTTCAGTGTTCTACGTTCACTCCTTCCAGTGTACAGTAAGATTATTACGATCCGTCTGTTAAGTGAATGTTGTGTCTTAAAATGCCAGAATGTTTATTACTTTCGTACATAATCTCGTCTGGCATAGTTATTTACTCTCTAAATGCTGAATACAGTTAAGCTTTATTGTAACTCTTGGAGTAATTTAGCAAATGTAAGGCAGGTACATTAATAAAGGTAAATCAAAATAATGTTTAATTTTACTTACCTGCAATATATTAAATTTAGTTATTACTTTACTTTACATTAATCAATTAGTTTACTTTAAGATAAATATAGTTGGATAAGTGAAAATCAGAGCGTAGTTATCAACATATTATAGTTACTTTTTGTCCCCAATAATTCATTATTATTGTCAAGTACAGTATAGTAACAAGGTCATTGCGTTGAATGTTTGAAACATTCAACGCAATGACCGGCTTGTAATGAAGGAAGTGTTCCGCTACTTACCCCTCAACGCAATAACCGTGAAGATTAACTTTATGACGTCATCCTCATGCTTCAACAAATACCTACTATTCTACAAGTCGCCGAGACGTAAACAAAAACACCGTCTCCCCTCAGAACAATATTGATACGCAATAATACAAAGAAACTAATAATGGCAAGCTTTCATAATACTTGTAAACGTTACAAGAGCCACTTGTTTCTCTTCAAAGCAAATAATAAAAAGGGTAGACAAAGTCATAGCAATAATTGCGAGAATAATGTGGAAGTTAGCTGACACAGCCTTCTGTTAGCTAGGTACTACAGACAGAAAAATATCGCTATTTATTAAAGACAACTGAACCGTTTAGATGCGGCTGGACAATTAGATGTCGATGTTTTACTTTTATTTTTATCGATAAATTGCTAACGTTGGGAAAGTTGACTGTGAAGTTAACGATAGATAAATATGATTTAATATTTACTTATAAAATGATTTAACTTGGAACATAAGCAGCTAACTCAGATCTTCACTTGAGGACTTCTCGAGACGTTGGAACAAGATTTCTTAGAAAATACTTCAGGGTTTTGAAAACTATTTGGTCTAGCCTGTTGACAATAACATGATATTATAAAAACTTCGAGTAACCACTGCTTATACATGGCCAATTTCGAATATTTAATCGAAAACGAAACCTCTTTCTATTCGACCTCTATCTAATTTGCTGCTTCATTTAAAAACCGCTGATCGGGTCATTCGAGACCAAAGGCCACGGATTAGCCCCACTTAGGCCACTTAAGGATTAAACCCTTGTAAGCACTAAGTAATGCTACATGCTCCACAGTAAAGGCTATACAAATCTAGACCTTTTGACCGCAAGTCACCTAGACCTTAACGTTTTCTTGTCGAGATCTGAAGGTATAATGTGTACCTGTGACATTGAGTGGGTTTCTATTCATCGTGTCAGATAGGGCCAAGCAGATACAGGGCTGAAAATTAGCCACCTAATAGACCGTGTGAAGTCAGCCCTATCTCTATAAACTAACCACTTACTTGTAGCAGACCTGAGACCTTATTACCCATATTTACCATATTTACTATTTGTTTTATCGGGAGCTCAAAACAAATAGTAAACATGGTAAATATCCCGTTTTCAGTGTTAATGATAATGTTAGTGAACATGTCAGTTTGAAAACTTATATCTGAGGCAAGTTGTTTATTGATTTTGTATATTATGATCATCGTATTGACCTGGTGAAGGTTGTAGGGATCCGCTGGATGCGAGTCGCACGGGACCGGTCAATGTGGTGACACTTGGGGGAGGCCTATGTCGAGCAGTTCACGTCTTTCGGCTGAAATGATGAATGATGATGATGATCATGCGTAAATATCAGTATCTTTCCAGTATTCGTACCTTTTCAGTAAGAGAAGAAGCTCTAGGCCTACAAAGGCTCAATAAGGCTGATATTATTATATTATACGTGTTCATTTGTATGCTGATTGATTTTCTACACAATGCAGCTCTAATCAAGTCCAGTATTACGACTTAAGCCTGGCTATAGACACAGTTTTTCTAGACAGATGACCTTTCCAGTTAATTAGGTTTTAGAAGATTCATCGTAATACTTGGTCCCATTAATTAATTAATTTAGCTAAATGAGGCGTTATTGTGAGCCGATTTCGTTCACTGATAGTATTAATAATCCTTAGATTAGGTGTCTACTTTTGTTTAGTGTGATTCCTTTGGGATTAAAAGTTCTTAAGTTTTTAGTTCGTCAAAGTATTTGTCAAAATAATAATCTACTAGAATAGGTGGATTACACAGAATGAATCATTACAAGCCCACTTTAGTAGATAATTCCCAAAGGGCAGACTGAAACGTACATACGCCGTTTGCCAATACAGTATTAGGTCAGTCCCAATCTGATATTGGTCGAGCTTATCGCCATTTACCGGGCACGGTTCCAATCCCGAGCCATAATGGAGAAATTTCCAACAGAAAACCGCAACGTTTAATTTTAATTTCTATTTTAAATATCGATACAACTTCAAGAACTCAAGATGTCACATCCCTCGGTTTGACCGGCGCTGTAAGCTTCACCAAGTACAAATAGAGAATGGTGGTTGCAGTAATAATGGCTTGGCGTATAACTACTGCTGGCAGAGCGTTAAATTTATATTAAAAATGTCCTGACGCAGTATTACACAACACGTGCGCTTTGTTGTCAATGCTATGTTATTTACTTTCACACAGACCTTGTTTATACGTCCATGTGTGGAACAAATTGATTACAAAGGGCGCTAACTATTAGTTTCCAGTACCATACTCGTCGCTGTTAGAGTAAAATTATAGGTGTCGGGTTTACCTTTTTTTTTGTTGTTTCACCCGAGCAAATAATTGTTGCCGACAGGCCGTGAAATTTGAAACTCTGGCCTAGGTCGATTTACAGGCTTATTTTATTCAAACGAAATTTTTTACCTCAAAAAAGCTTTTGTTGAAATGTGGCAATATTCTAACCAAACCAACATGGTTTTATGAACTACTGGTATAAAAATGGCGTTATCTTTGTATCTGCCTAAAAGATACAAGCCAGTACAGAAGAAAAACAAGATTAATCGTATTAATTAGGCGCTACTGTTTCACTCTGTAGGTATTCGTAGCCATAACTCGGGTCGGGGCAAAATTCGAGTAAATTGTTCGGGCCCCCAAATCAAGTGCCATTGACCGAATACAATTATCTTTTATTCTGAGAACTAATACACGAAGAATAAGTAGATAAATAAGATAATTATTGTGTAGTTAGAAACATTTTCTTGGTTGCTAAGAAAGAGAGAACGTACGATCATTAGGAAACGGGTCGAATGAATGCTGATTCTGGTCATCAATCCGACAGAATTCCCAGTAACTGTGAAAATAAAGGTATATAAAATAAAGTAAAAGTAATGATAATTTCACACCTTTTTTTTTGGATGGGGATTCATCAAATGAGCCCTACCGTTCAGGACGGAGTGGAAGGGAGTGTCAGACTTGTACTGACTAAAACCCATCCATGTTCCTTCTATGCCCTTTGTGTTCCAGGGCCACGGTATCTCTTTCGAACAGTTCCGCAGCCCCGGCAGGCATCGGTCCTTGCTGACCCCTTCCTTGTTGCTGACATCTCTTTGAGCGCGCGTGAAACACGTACTCGCATAATTTACACACACACACCTTTACGATTACATCCAATCCCCTCATCATCTTCCTGCCCTTGTCCCATGATTTTACCTACGTATTAATTATGATATACGAGTATACACTTACTAACGATATTCCAATCATTATCATCTAGCCTAGCCTTTTCCCAACTATGTTCGGGTCGGCTTCCAGTCTAACCGGGTGCAGCTTAATACCGATATTTTACATGGAGCGAATCATGGCTAAATAATAACAGCCGCTCGGATCGATCTTTAGGTTAAGTCGTGCTTACCTAGGTTCGTCTGTGGATGAGTGACTGATCACCCATTACATACCGAGTTTCCTCCGTGCCTCGGAAAGCACGTTAATCTGTTGGTCCCGGCTGTCATTTGTAGATCTTTGACAGTCGTTACAAGTAGTCAGTGGCCCAAAAAGTCTGACCACCAGTCTTACCAAGGGGTATCGTATTACCTAGTAACCCAGTTAGTACTGGGTAATACGACATCCCTTTGGTAACACTGGTTGTCAGACTAACGATGTTTAAAACGCCAATACAATTCAAATGAACAAAGCAAAAATATTTAAAACAAAATATCGAAGCAATCCACAGCATCTGGCTTCAACAAATGGACGGAATTATATATTTATTGTGATAGGGTTGTTTTGATCTTTGATTGTACCATTAAGTTGATTGCTGTACTTTAGAAATTCAGTACTAAAAGTTGGGCAAAGTGTTTTAATTATCGTCTTAACTCGGTGCCAGCGAGCGAAGTACTATGAAGTTTACGAATTAACTGAAATATCCGCTTCAGACCCTACACAGTTGACTTTAAAAATATTTTACACGCTTTTTAATTTTGCTGCATACTAATTTGATACTGGAGTTTGTTACTATTAAGTAAGTAGCCTTTTTACTCTGTTCAGGACTGTATGTATGGTTATAATTATGTTTATTGTTAGATCTGTATGTGTAGATTAGAAGATTATTTTGTAAGAAAGCCTCTTGATTTAGCGAATGCTACATCTCTCAACCTTATGTTACTCAGATTATTAATTGCCTTATCATTATGACAATGATCAAGTCAGTATACAACATTAGTTTTAGTATATGCGAAAACTGAAACACGTGTCTAGTGTTTTTATGTAAAGAATCTATGTACAAAGTTTCAAAACTGTATCATGAAAAATCAACAAAGTTATAAGCTTGTTCTGTTACCTGGTTGTCCGCACAAAAACGTGGTCATCACGCAAAGCGCCCGCGCGCGCGCCTCCAGCGTCGTCTTGAGCTCATGGATAATAATAATTTGGCAGTAGGTACCTAAATTATTGCGATAGGTACTTAATGTCGCTCGGTGTCCAACTTGTAACTTTTTTTTTAATATTTTTGGGACAAAATATTATACGATTTAAAAATTATTGGAATCGATTCAGTTACTTATTCTGAACAAACTATATTCAGGTTTCACATTTACTAAAAATAATGTTGTATAAAGTTTTTACAATAACAGTCAGTGACGTAGTAAGATTCACTGACCAAGACACCCTCGTCAACCCCGATGACGCTATCACCCTGCTCCAGGAGAGCAGTTGGGAAACTAGCACGCTCAAGAAGCAAACAGCCGTAATTCCGTCCTCGTCATCGAGGCCCGTCGTGACATCCCGATCCATGCCCACCCCGATCTTTGCTCGAGTCAGCCAGTGTGGCTGAGCCTTTAGTCGAAAATCAGTCCCTAAATAATGACACCATTCAGCTCCAGCTTGTCCCCTTGCTGTCCTCCCCCAACGACGCCCTAAGCCGAGGCTCGTACCCCTCAGGGGGTGCCCTTAGAGTGTAGTCCCTTAGTTTGTAAGTATTTTTATCCTGATTGGAGGCCTTACACTCAAGGCAGCCACAGGATAGTCCGGTTAAGCAGACGACAACCTCCTAGGTTAAACTGCGAGAGGCCATCCACAAAAAAAAAAAAAAGTTAGTGACGTGTGTCCCGCCAGTTTTCATGATTCAATTCTTTAATGACAACTTATCAGAGGTATGAGATAGGTAATTAGCTATATGTTATCTATGTGAACGTACGAACTATATACAATGCATAAGTTATAACTTATTATTATGTAAGTTTGTACTTAATAATTATGCATAACAGAATATCGAGTCTACCTCGTTGGTTTAATGGTCGCAAGCAGTCAGGCAAAGTCAGTGGGTTTTCCATTAGGAATTTCTCAGTAGCAGATACGAAGTCTGAATTTGCGCCCAGTTGATGTCAATAGGCCCGCCCCCTATTGCATGGGATTTAAACATTACTGGTGAAATGTGGGTATACTATTAGGTACACCTCTTCCCAACCCTTCGAGGATTACAGGCGTGATGTTATATTTCAAGTCTAATAAGTAACTTCTAATTTAAACAAATAACGCAATTAAATAGGGCAGCTACATACAGCTGCGTTTGCCAACGTGACCGCAGTCAGGCTGTTATCAGTTAATCCGAAAAGCCTACGGCACTTAACTGTGCTTAGGATTAGCTTCAATCGACCCTGTGGCTGTAAAAGTTCGTTTTCATTTCATTATTAATTAGTGATAAGTAATTAGAATTTCAGGTTTCAGAATTTCAGGAGCTCGTGGCTAAATAACAGCCGCGTGGATCGATCTTAAAGTTAAGCCGCGCTTGCCTAGGTTGGTCCGTGGATGGGTGACCGCCCATTATATACCGAGTTTCCTCCGCGCCTCGGAAAGCACGTTACAGCTAGAGTGGCCCGAAAGTCTGACAACCAGTCTAACAAAGGGGTATCGTTTTACCCAGTTATAACAGGGTTGTGGAGGTCTCATAGGCAGTCGCTCCATGTAAAATACAGATATTCAGCTGCATCCGGTTAGACTGGAAGTCGACCCCAACATAGTTGGGAAAAGGCTAGGCAGATGATGATGAATAAGAATTTCAAGTGACTGTAATAATCGATTAAATCAAACATACGTACTTAAAACATATAAATAAAATAACGCCTGTAATCCCCATAGGGTTAGGCAGAGGTATCCCGAATAGTACACCAACATTTCCCCAGTTATGTTTAAGTCATGGAAAGGCGTGAGTTTGTGCTTAGTTGATGGAGATAGGGTCGCCTCTATTACATGGGTCACGTCTTTTTTTCATTGGGGGCAGGCAGAAACTACGGAATGCCAAATCCTATGATCCTAAACAAAAAGGTTCTTTCGAAAACCATAATGACAGTTGCATAATATATTTTGAAGAATGCAATAATTTGAGGAATGTTAAACTGCTAAAATCTAATACCACTCTTACGCATTGTTAATGATTATGGGACATGTGGTGCTAACCTGTAAAAAATTACACTAACCTTCGATTATGGTATATCTTTACTTTAAATATTTACAGTGGAAACAGTTCATGGTTGGCCAATAAATTAAATTTATTACTACAAAAATAGCCCTATTTGCAACAAAGTAGTACAAAACGACACCCCTGACCACAACCACCCATCAACCTAAACAATACAAACATGAACATTATCTTTCTGTTACAAACTTATATCAAAACATATTTCCACAAATCCCATCGAATTCCTCCCTACATAAAAGGCCGGGAAGGGTTGAAAGATTCACGCTGAATTTGCGACTAAAATAGCTGACTCAAACCAAAGCCCTGTCAAGCCCAAATTGGATGAATCACGTGACATTACGAATGTATCGTGTACATTTATTTGATAAAAGCTTGCGTTGAACGTGTCAGGAATGCAATAATGTGGGGATAATAGCTCCGCCAATCATGGCCCATACGTTTAATATGTGCTATTCTACTATATATAGGAGTATGCTAGAAGGCGTTGTCGTCGCATCAAATTAACATGATGTTACAACGTTTAATCACGTCGGCTTAGGACTTCCTAAATTAGTTACTTATCTTATGTGGGAAGGTACAATCAGGGAAGTTTGTTGGTTGTCAAGCTACGCAACACGCTACTTCAATTTTCCGTATTCGAGCCATATATAGAACAGCTGTCAAGGAATGGCAGTTGTGATTTGAATTTATGGTTTGACATGGATTTAATCGATACTAACGCCGCCATCACAAACATGCAAACATGCTCAAAAACTGAAATGGAAATGGACATGTGATAAGACTGTCAGACGAGCGGTAGACCTTAAGGGTAACACGGTGGAAAGGTCCAAGGGAAGACCGCCTACGAGATGGGTGGACGACATCAGTAAAACGGCTGCCCCAAGATCGATGCAAACAGTCAAAGTTATAGAGGGTTGGAATTTTTTGGAGGAGGCCTTCACCTGCGGGGGTTCTTGCAAATTAATAACTTATATCGTATAAGGTTAAGATTAGTTAACTTATTTTGTTTTTGCATGAAATAAAAGGCTCTTTTTATTCTCTCTATCTTGTTTTTTCAATTTCCTCAGACGATTTCACAAATGCTTACGAACAGCGCTCTCCTGTCAATGTCATTCAAATTCAAACACCAAAAGAAGCTTGCAATACTGTATGGGCAATTGAATTTGATAGTCAATTTGGTAAACAATTAATTTCCTTGACTTTACTTCACATTCGAAACGAGGTTTACTGAATGTAATCTCAGAACTTTGGTGTTCGCGTTTGTGAATCGCTAAATTGAGCGAATTCCTACGAGCAAGTGTATCGTATATTGTTTTGTTATATATTTGCGTTCATATTGCTAGCGGTTGGATATTAAGACTAAATTAGGTATTTAAATCATGATTTGAAGCAAATAGAGTATGATAGGAACCTGCCTTACCCCATGCGGAAAAGGTGTGAGTTTATGTTTGTACGAATCTCGATTATGGGGATGGCTTGTCGACCTCATCAAATGTCAAAGCAAGAATGAGCAGATAGCCTGTTTATGAAGAAATTTAAGTTCTAATAAGAAATCCCGAAAGTCACCACTTGCCTAGCCTTTTCCCAACTATGTTGGGTTAGCTTCTAGTCTAACCGGCTGCAGCTGAATACCAGTATTTTACATGGAGCGACTGCCTATCTGACTTCAACCACCCACTAAGTACTGGGTAACGATACCTCATGGAAAGACTGGTTGTCATACTTTATAGCCGACACTGACAGGCAAAAATGAGTCGTTGATAAAAAAGTGTCATTTCAATTTAATGCCTCAAAAAGTAAAGAAAGAAAAGAAAACAAAAAAAAAAACTTAAATCTAAACAAAAAAATAAAATGTGACACTATGTGCCTCTCGGCTGCGCCAAATGGGCCTAGTTCAGCAAAATGCCGGACAACTAGTGCCCGACGCTGGTTTTCAACTATAATGGAAGTTTTTTTTAAGTACAATATACCTAAATCTACCCAATCATCTTAATAACCTATCTTCTGTGGAAACATAATTATCGTATGTTTATTATTTTCCATTTTCGACCCCATTAAACTTCCGCCCGGGTAAGGTAAAGTTAGTTTTATCCCTATTAAACTATCGTTCAGTTGGACCACAGATCTGTTAATGAAAGAAAAACACTTCAGCTGCAGGTTCTCATGGTATTGTACCTGTATTTATGGTGTTACGTATAGTTAGAACCGTAGTAAAAGGTGCGAAAGACTTACGATGGCATTTGTTGGCGATTGTCTCTGTATTTATGGCCTCTTTGTAACAAAAGAGAAATATTGCAGGTAGATCCCCAATCATTTATTTAAACATCACTTCAAACATGATCTTACACAAAATTTAAATTAAATTGAAAAAAATAATCACCGAAAGATAATTTTCTAACAGACAATATGCATACACAACAACAACACACAACACTATAAACACACACACACAATATATATTATTTAGACGATCTGGACGCGTACCGCGAAGGCTGGTTCCAGGAGGCACGGGAAAAGAGCACACGGAAGGAATTGGGGGAGGCCTTTGAACAGCAGTGGGACAGTACAGGGTACTAAAAAAAAACATTTTTAATCACCTTACGGTAATCCGTAAGATGATTTTGCTAAAAGAAAATCTAAACTCTATAATAACGTACATATGGGAACACGCTGAAAGTTCAGTAAGACTTTAAGTATTTACTTTATTTTACAGAAACGAGCTCATAGCCGTACTTCAATTTATAAGGCACGTATAATGTAATAGGATGCGTTGCCAGCGTTATGAAAACGCTTATAAATCGGTTATGGGGTTCCGTATACAATTTAATTTCCTAGAAAGCGTTAGCTCAGTAAATAAACTGTTATTTTTCCCAGCTACACGCGCCGAGTACAATGCGAACATAAGCCTAATGGATTTAGCGTGTAAGTTGCATTTAGGGGACTTAGTTCATGCAAAATAATCGCACTAGCTCCGGCAAACACGTTATCATGCAAACTGGCTTAAAAGAACTGCTTTTTTCTTTATTTATTTCCTTTATGAAAGCAAATGAACTGTTGGATGTCTTAATTAACTCGGTAGTATACACGAAACTCTCCTTAACTTGATTCAACAAGTAGCACTGGCATAACTAACTAAATTAATTTGATTACGCGGTACTGGATCAACGTCCCCACACAGTTAATGATCCCATTCAAGATGATCATGAGCAAAAGTTTCCACGTTCATGTTTTGCGACGAACTTGTGTAAATGCAGACGTTTCCTTTCTGTTTTATATGAAATTAGACATTAACCTCATTACAAGACAGTTTTTAGTTTTAGTTTCAAGCAAGTTGCTGAGTAATGCAAGTAACTATCGGTTACGGTTGCATGCGACCGCAGCGCCATGCCTTCGCCCGGTTATTATGTAAATTGAAGAAAAAGCCCCTGCCCAATCGGCCGAATCAACGAATGCGCTTCCAAAGTGTTCATTAACATAATTTATTCGCTCCTGTCAGTGCCGGTCTTAAATTTGTGGAAGGTTATTTTTCAACGTGGAAAAATTGTGTAAAGCGGTCACGTATTTTTTAGCGTCAGAGGATCCGTACGGTGTAGTTTAATAATGTCATAACCAGGGCCGAGTGAGAGCCGCGCGATAATATCGAAGATACATCGCGCCACTCGGATTTCCAACAATAATTTATTTTATGCGTAAGGTCTCGGTTACGGGGATAGATGGATGTTTTATGCACAAACGTCGAATGAATACCAAAATGTTATTACCATATTTATTACGAAATTAAAGGTTTATATTACTAACTTTACTATCAGAATCTTAAAGGTGATCCTTGAGCCCAAATTAAATGTGTTTTCAGAATTAAGTTCTCCGTGGAGACTAATATAATATTTCAGAGGATTACACGATTCTTAAGTATTAATAGCCGGTCCCTAGTTCAGCTGAACGGTTATTCGGGAACCGTTTAAAGTTGTCACTTTAATCTGTTTTGGCTACGAGCACTACTATTGCATCTGGCGTAGAGATCGTTTAGATTTCTATTCGGTTTAAAGTGATAAAAACTAAGCACTTTTTTGTTTATACGCTTACGTAGCGAAAAGTTGAATAACTACCTACATAATCAATAAATTGACGACGGGATTCTCGAACGATTATAATCAAGAAGAAAATCAAGTTACCTAATTGACAAGTGCGCGTAAACTGGTTTGATTTTAAATGAATTACAATATCAATAGCCAATCACATCACTCGACATAGATACGTTTAATCGGGACGAGTCGAGAAAGCCTTCCATCCACGTTGCAAAAAAGCCCCTGTACAGTCACGAGCATCAATATGTAAACACTTAACAACTTTTAAAAATGTTTTTCTCGTACTGTTCTGATAAAAAAATTACGTTGTTACGAACATAGTATTCTGGAACACATATTTTTATGAAAAAGAGTCTATCTCCAAGTTACAATCGTTATTTCTCGCAAAAATTGCTTTTAAATTTAGCAAAGTGTATACATATTGGTGCACGTGACTGTACATCTTGTCACGATGAGTGCGACCCTGTGTAATCAAAGGAAATCCACGTTTCAGCCTCCTAAGATGATTTTCTGAAAATATTTTAATTAATTGATCTTGCAAGCGCCAAAACAAACAATCTCAGAAGTGAGAAAAGGCGAATTGCTACTTGAATTAAACGATACTATTAATTTTCCTGGTATAATCCTTCCTTGTGATAAGTTACATCAAAAATAGCCAAAGTGAACAAATTTAATATTTATTCAATAAATGTTCTTATTCTTTATTGCACACAACATAAGAGAAACACATAATTACAAATATAGCTTATGTACAAAGGCGAGCTTAACCCAGAATTGGGTTTTCTTACAGCAAACCTTACTTAGATTGCGAGATTTTCAGAAGAGGATATGCTTATGTGCATAAACAGTACATTTTAAACTTAAATTAACATAATCTTATAACCATACTTAACTAATACATACAATAAAATATACATAATGCATACAATATAAATATTTAAACATACATATAAAATACTATATACATACTGTTATCACGTTGACAGGAAATGTTCTCCTATTCCGTTCTTGAACACATCTAACGAAGGACTATCCCGCAAGGAGTGTGGAAGCGAATTCCAAAGGCGCACAGCGCGAACAGTAAATGAACCATCATACCAACTTGAGGAGTGGGGAGGGGAACGAAGGAGAAGAGATGATGATGAGCGACAAGGTTTACCTCTAAATTGGCATAGCAATCATTTACAATCAAATTAAATAACATATCCTCATAAAGATATGTATTTTTTCATATTTTTACACTAGATTTTCAAGCAGTAAAGTACTCGTATATAAATTAGTTACTCGTCGTACAGGTATAAAACCTGGTTTCATAACCGTCATAGATGCTTGTTCAGTTACCCAATCAAACAATTTCCTGTTTATTCGTTAGCTACATGTGATCAATACACGTGTATTTTATACCAATACACGTGTATTGATCACATAATAATACTACATGACATTCGTTCGAAAAATTATACAAACAATTAATTAATCTGACATTTAGGAAAACCGGGCATTGTGAGGTATGATACCTTAATACCTCAAATATTTCACAACAAACTACGTACATAATGAGTCGAACAATGTGACAAGAATTATCTACCTTTGTGTCAAAGGGTTTCTTGGTCCCTTATTCCGTGAAACGGTCCAGAATATCGCGCGTGCGGCCTGCCGTTTACTTGTTACTTATTAGCGAAACACGGCCATATTTCAGACAAAAAACCTCCATTAACCTCACGTCAAAAGATTAAAAATAACAATAACGATCTTATTTTGTACAACCTTGTTTATTTTCGTATTGAAATTAGGTTATTTGAGTGTTGGAATCTTGAAGCTCTCCGAACTAATTATGTTATGTTCCGAAGTTTGACGTGTTAGGAATACATAAGTTTATTAGTTAGGTATTATCTAATCACTAAACGCGACTTAACTTTTTGAATAATGTAAGTACGACATTCAATCTAAAGTCGGTTGTACTAACTTTTGATGTGGTGTAGTCTGATTACTCCACACATATTATTAGTGAACTTCGGAAATGATGTCATAGTGGTTACATCATAAAAGGATTGTAAAAAGGCTTCTCGTGTTGAACTTGACATGATCGTTAAGACTGATTGTGCCAAAAGGTACTATTGCAACAACCACGTAAGCAATGATACCCTTGTGGTGCGACCGTCGGACTGCACAGACATACGTCTTAAGTTCGAACCCAAGACTTGCTTCGGTGATGGAAGAATCGTGAAGAAACCAGTATGTCTGAAAGATATTTCTCGACGGCATGTAAAGCCAAGTCAGAGGCCCATGGGCAGCATAAAAACTCTAACAGCAGGTTAGGCACTAACCACACGATAAAGAAAGAAAGCGACCACGTACTAGAAACTGTAGGATGACCTGGAGAAAGCTATGGGATTCCGCGGGATACAAAAAACACAAGACCGGGCGATGTGGCGACGCTTGGGAAAGGCCTACATCCAGTAGTTGACGTCTTTCGCTTGATATGATATGATGATCCTTTACGTCTCAAAAACAGCTGCGTGTAGCCTTTCAAGAGCTAGGTTCAAATAACATTTAAAATATACAATACACTTGATCATATTTTTATCCATATAAAGTAATCAAATTAAAGAATTTATGTATCACCCAAAATCTCCATACAAACGACCTCATACAAGATAAGTACGTACCATTCAATTTTCATTTCATTTTGGTCAAGGGTAAAATGTTCATAGACATTTCATGCTAATGCCATACGAGGGTAAAAGTGATCGGATATCTTTGGTCATAATACTTAAGTGCTTTTATGAAACCTGACGACATTTGATACGGGGGGATGAAAAATAAAAATTAGCAATAAAACGGGACACGAATAAAGATCACCTTGTATATTTTGTGCTTTTTTTTGAGTTGTGATTTGAATAAAGGAGTGGTCCAATCAGTTAGATCCTCCTCTAACTGATTGGACCACTCCTTTATTCAAATCACAACTCAAAAAAAAGCACAAAATATACAAGGTGATCTTTATTCGTGTCCCGTTTTATTGCTAATTTTTATTTTTCATCCCCCCGTATCAAATGTCGTGGCTAAATAATAACAGCCGCTCGGATCGATCTTAAGGTTAAGCCGTGCTTGCCTAGGTTGGTCTGTGGGTGGGTGACCCATTACATACCGTGTTTTCTCCGTGTCTCGGGACGCACGTTAAGCCGTTGGTCTCGGCTGTCATTTGTAGATCTTTGACAGTCGTTACAAGTAGTCAGTGGCCCAAAAAGTCTGACAACCAGTCTTACCAAGGGGTATCGTATTACCTAGTACTAACTGGGTTGTGGAGGTCAGATAGGCAGTCGCTCCATGTAAAATACTGGTATTCAGCTACATCCGGTTAGACTGGAAGCCGACCCTAACATAGTTGGGAAAAGGCTAGGCAAATGATGAGTGGTCCAATCATTATACGCAGATTGCGGACCAGCTGTAGACATCGGACACTGACGGATACTTCAGTACATTTTCAGACAAAGTTGGAGCCGTACTGGTTTGATGGAAACATACGTTTTTCTTTTTATGGAATCGAATCTGGACTGCCTCGTTGGTCTAGTGGTCGCAAGCGCGGCTACTGAGCATGAGGTCCTGGGTTAGATTTTCACGTCGGGCAAAGTTTAATTGGGTTTTTCCATCAGGAATTTCTCAGTAGCAGCCACGGAATCGGGATTTGTGGCCGTTTGATGGCAATAAGTTCACCCCCTATACATAGGACTTAAACATAACTGGCGAAATGTGGGTGTACTATTAGGTAAACCTCTGCCTAACCCTTCGGGGATTACATACGTGATAGGGTCACCCCCATTACATGGGACTTAACATAACTGGAAAAATGTGCTGCCTGACTCTGCCTAATTCATCTGGGATTAGAGACGTGATGTTATAAAGTTATGGAACCGATTTTTTTTAAAGTCACTAGGACTTTTATAGAAACCTTTTGATTAATCTTGTTGGACAGGAAAGAATAATGGTTCTAATAGTCAGATTTAATTTTTTGATTTAATTTCATTTACAGGGCTGCCTTAAAGCTGGACAGCTTTTTTTTTTAGTATGTACGTTGCCCCACACTAGGACTTTCAACTGTATCGTTGGTGCGTTTACAAACATTTAAACTCACATACACAAACAGCCAGACCCGGAACAAGTACCTGTAGGCCATACAAATATTTGTTTCGTGCCGGAATCGAAGCCGCGACACGCATCGCAGCATCCAATCGCTGAGCCACTGCGCCAACCGTGCCGTCAACTCAAAACCGTGCCGTCAATTTGAAACTTGGTTTAAATAATAGAAGTCATTTGTATGATTAGGTCTTGAGTCACCTTTGACGTCACCTTATGAATAGAGATGCTGCGCAGAATACATAATGGAACCAAGTGACAACCTACATTTACACTTAACCTTTTGAACGTCAGTCCATAAACGCATCGGCGTCCCCTCCCACGCCAAGCCACAAATTCGGCGCAAATACCTACAAACAACATTTTATCGATAGCTAATTAATCATTGTTTTTCGTCCCATATTTTTTTAAGTAAAATATCACTCGTAACAACATTCTTTTATTTAATTTGACACTATTTTGTACTATACCATCATTAAAGAGCAGTTACAAAGTTTAAAAAAATGTCGTTTTCTTGTCGGGTTTAGCCGACGCGGTGGCGTGTTGGGTATGTTTTCATTTGTCGGCTAAATCCGACCGTGGTGGTCAAAAGATTAAAGTTTGAAAAACAATAAAAATAATTCTCGTTACACTACTCACACTCACATCAATATCACCTCATAAATAAATAATAATAAAAATATAAGGGATACACGTCGATCCAAAACCCGTACTTTATTACTATTTGATTACCACATCAGCCAGCTTTATAACACGTACCAATTATTATGGGGGATACTAAAAGCATCCGTGAACAACATGAGTTATGTGAAGATACGCCCATAACTCACTCACTTACTTTATGGGTATTATCAGCCATAAGGAATTATCTGTTGGTATAGTGTTACGAACATCATTCAATTTCATTTGCCATTACAGATAGTTGTAACTATGGAGGTTATAGTGTAAATCGCCAATATAAGTGTACTGTTTTTAATTGACAGCCTCGTTAGTGTAATGGTTGCAAGCGCGACTGCTGAGCATGAGGTCCTGGGTTCGATTCCCGGGTCCGTCAAAGTGTTATTGGATTATTCCATCAAAGAATTTCTCAGTAACAGACATGGACTCTGAATTTGTGTCCGATAGGGTCGCCCCCTATTACATGGGACTTCAAATTAACTAGCAAAATGCGGGTGTATTATTAGGTACATCTCTGTCTTACCCGTCAGGGATTACAGGCGTGTTATTATTCTAATTGATTTTAATCTTAAAAAATAGATAGATTCAAATCCACCTGATCGACATTACTTCAACGATAAATAATCATCACCGCTTGAACGAACGATCTGGATGAAATCTGACACACAGATAGTTTATAACCTGGATTAACACATGGGTTAATTTTGTATTGTAGTACGATCCCATAGGACAATTATTAAGGAACTTGATTCGGGTGAAGCCACGGGCATAAGCTAGTAATTTATAAAGTGTTTGATTGTGTTCTTTCTGAATGCATAAATGTATATTCTGGGTATAGGTACGGTCTTCTAGTAATAAATACCTTCCGGGATTCATGCCCGCCTGGTACTGCCCATACACAAAACACACACACAACTGTACTAACGCTACTCGATCCCATGCAATGTTTTTGAGTAATATTTTATTACTCAAAAATACAGTGGGGCCAACGGGAACAATTTTTAATTATTTTAATCAATTCCCGCTGGCCCCACGGCCCCGCCAGTGGGGCCACGGGTGGTGGGGTCAACGGGAATACACCTGTAAAGATAGTATAATACAATTATTAATCAGAATACTTATCGAAGTGTATAGTTTTCTGAAAGTGAAAAATAGGTCTCCGACATCGTTGATTAAAGTCAGCGGTTGACAGACGAGAATCAATCTTTGTACGTCTGTATATCACGTCAACCTAATATTACATAATTGTAATGCCATTTGTGGAAATTAATGTATGCTACCCAAACAATGAATTGTTAATAAGTGACATTTGTAAACAGACACCGATGTTAATGAATATTAGATAACAGATAAATAGACCATTTTTACTGTCATTATTGCGATTTGTTTGATGTCCAACAAAACGGTTTTAATTACTTTTTTGTTGGGACTACAATCTAATGTACAATTAAAGATGTTCAAATTAAATTTAGTATTCTATTAATAAACGAGAGTTTTTAGATGTTCAAAGTTAAATGTCCCTTCAGATATTATTTTATACTTTGTCCTAAGCCAGGCTAGATTTTCCCCTTCAAAAAAAATAGACGTTTTGCATTATCTCGCTGTCTGATTTTTTATGAAAATTACAGGATTGACTTAATATAGCATTTTTATTTTGGTCACGTTCGGAATTTTATAGTCGAGAGGCACCCTCCTTTTTTGGATTAAAATGTCACTTGCAGATGAATTTCAACGAGATGAACAAAACATTATAAAGTATGAAAAGTCTAGTTTTCAACTAATGTAGCTAACGCAGTACCGTTTCGGCGATTCGTAAATGATGCCCCTGTTAGATAGATAAATTATCGAATCCAAAACCATGGATTTTATAGAAATCTTTTTATTATTCTACAAATTAAAACACGTATAAACATAACATAACATCACGCCTGTAATCCCCGAAGGGTTAGGCAGAGGTGTACCTAATAGCATACTCACATTTCGCCAGTTATGTTTTAAGTCCTATGTAAGAGGGGGCGAGCCTATTGCCATCAACTGGGCACAAATCCAGACTCCATGGCTGGTACTGAGCAAGTCCTCTTGGAAAAACCCAATAACACTTTGCCCGACCTGGGACTCGAACCCAGGACCTCATGCTCAGAAATCACGCTTGCGACCACTAGACCAACGAAACAGTCGTATACAGTGAACGCTTAATTGTTCTAGAAGTGATATCAAGTTCAACAATTAGAACTCTTGTAGTTTTACGTGAGCCTAGCAGCTAGCGGCTACGGCGTAGCGGCAACAGCTACGCCGTAGCATCAATGAAACTGCAATTCTATGCTGGCGTTTCTAGATGGGCACAACATTATGATTTTATATACTAAATGACATTGAAACGTTTAATACTGTCTTTTATCAGATATTTTGCTAATGGTAAATTTAAGAAATTACTATTATTATACATGCGATAGTTTGTGAGCGGATTTGGATAAAATTTGGCATGCCATTAGTTTGTAATCTGAATTATTAACACATAGGATATTAGAAACTTTGGTTCCGGTAGTACGATGCCTAATGACGATTACCGATCACGACGCGGGCGAAGCCGCGGGCTTAACCTAGTGTGATATAATTATTTAGATAAGGGACACTTTATGTATATTTAGCCCTTTCTTATATTAATTTAGCTTTACTAAAAGTAATGATTCTCGATAATTGAATAAAACTTCCTAGTTTTAAGATTTTATTACAAATCTTGAATATTATTTTAAATGGCCACCATTATTTTAAAGTAATGGTTCCACATTGTAACATTTCCAATAGCATTGATATCTTAAGTGCAATTGAAATGATTTTCATAGAATGGAAGTATAGAATAGTTGCTTGCTATTATTTTACGGCAATTCAATACCAGTAGTGAATTGCTGTTTTATACCTGAATGCTAAGTGAAAAATGGGAAAATAAAAGCATTATTCAAGATTTAATTCATTGCTAAACAGAAGTGCACTGCAGCTTTTATTATATAAGGTTCATAGCTTAACTTAGCTTGAAAAACGATCAACTCATAGTTTTCTGAAAATAGGAATGAAATGGGACTAGGTGGCCTATCATGACGTCTGAAAGCAGGAGTAATCTTAATGTGGGAAAGAGATGGCGCTAGACGACCTACATATCTCTGTCTCTTTGCTGTCTTTTAGGCCAACGTCAGATACGAATATTTTTTTTTAAATTACAACATACACACCAAACAAACTTCGTTGCATATCATCATCATTATTTCAGTCCGAAGATGCCCACAGCTGGATAAAGCCCTCCACCAAGTGTCGCCACATCCTCATCAGTACAATTAGAAGAAGTTTTTACATAAAACATTGCCAAACCTCTATATTCTATTCCATACTACGGCGACTTGTAAAAGAACATCAATAAAAAATAAACTACCCTTCCCTTTTTCAAGATATCTATAACACGTGACAGCGACAGGCAGAGTTATACCGATATTAGTGACAAAATCTACACAACTAAATTCAGAGATAACATCCTCAGCAGAACCACACAAAATAGAGCAGGAATACGGTTAGGGAATTATTGCGAACAAATAAAAAATAAAAAAAAATGTGAAATATCATCATTGATTTTGGAGGGTACTATATAAGTAGGTACTGTGAGGTTGTATATCTTGCAACCAACCTTAAATTATACAGGCTGACTATTTAATAGGCCTGTCTGTATTGGAATTACTACAATATTTAGAAAAAGATTAGATGGTTGTTATTCATGGCGATGTCAGTTTTGTCTTAATAATGTAACAGTGAGCGCCATAATGTACACAAATAAATAAAATTGAAGTGTCTGTTTGTAATTTCAAAATAACAGCCTTTTACTGAATGCATATGAAAGTATATACGGTACTTAGATATAGCATTTTTTTTTTTTCTGCCTTTCTGTTTGTCAGTTAATATCCGAAACGGCTGGACCAATTTTGACAGGACTTTTTCTGGAAGATAATTGATGTTACAAGGAATAACGTAAGTTATTTTTATTACAGAAAAATGATAAGGGTTCCGTATAAAAAATTAAACCCTTGAAATTGTTAACAAAATCCGATTCGAATAAGGAAATAATATTTTTATAATAATTTCACTCAGACGAAGGTCGTGGGTTAGTTTAAAATATAAAATAGGTAGTCTCTGCAATTTAAATAAAATAGTGTACCAGCTCAAACACTGGTACATTACAGTATGTACTATAATGTTGGTACATATTTTTCAAGCCGCTAATGATGATGTGTGCCTAATGAATGGACGCTCGTCATTAATACTGAGGTTAACGCTAATGTCCAGTTTCACGCATCGACTGCGACTAATTCACCCCCCCTTGCTCACCTCCTACCCCTTGAAGGGGCAGCGTTGATCAGTTTGGGACTTTTTTCTCTTTTTCGGGGTAAAAACTCGTTTGTAGGGAAATCTTGGTTTTGGGTTTTTTTTGGGAAAAAATTACAAACACAGACACAAAATTCAATATCTAGTGCTGGCAGATAAAAGATGTGTACTGCGTGTGATTCTTCCATTTTGTCACTAAACATTGGTTTATACCAGCTCATTTCTTTAATTTCCCGTTTGATAATTATTTGGGGAATTCGAAAATCGGGGAAAAAGCAAATAATTTGGGGAAAATTCAGACACCTCATCTAGCAACCCTGCCTTCCCCGATACATGTCACGTCCGGCATAACGCACAGTTCGTTACTGTCTGCTTTTGCTGTACAATCTCTTAATTACACTGACTTGTCGGTCCACCGCGAATTAGCCAAATAGTTTTTGAACGCGTTTAGCTAACATTCTCAATGAAAACCGAATGTTGTGCTGTTAAATTTCAACTAGCGCTCGTGTGTAACTGCCGTTATATTAGCTGTTTGAAGTTAATCAGCCGGTTCATTAAAACTGCGCTGTTTATTTATTGTACTCGGTTTTATGAGATTGTAGTTTAAATGAAAAGCGTTTCTCTGAAATGGTCTTCAATGAGCAAATGTTAATTAATATTCGCTTTATTATACCACGTTGAAATAAGTTTGCATCGGAAAGTTATGAATAATTACATTAATTTTTGTAATTACACATACGATTAAATGGGAATATGCATGAATATTGCAAACCTACGTTGAGAAAATGTAGCTTCGAATAAATAGTTCACAATGTCTGCCAACTGTTATGCACGGGTAGGCTTGCACATTGTAGTTCCCGCAATAAACGGAGGTTTAATAAATCATCGGTAAACTGCGCTAAAAGGAACTTAAGCACAATACCTCGGCACGGACTCGTAATATCCCCCTCCACCCACTACGTCCATATTTTACAGCTCTTTTACCCGTTCATTTTTAAAATACGATGTTCGACAAATTCACTTAATGCCGCGTTAAATGAACCGTGTTCGCATAATAAAAGATTTTATACTCAAAAGCGATTTCAGAATGGACGATATTTCCGTGAAACGAGAAAATGCCGCACTCCACGTCGACGCTTCATCTCGTCTCTAGTAACGTCGGAATATTTTTTTCGCGCTCGAACGACTCCGAATTCCGAGGAAATAAAGTTAAGAAAACACCACATACAAATAACGCTCAGATTACTTTAAATACCCTGGTAAAGTGAGCTCCGAGCTTTTTCCGGATAATTTATTCGTTTATTAAAAAGTCCCGTGAAAATTTTATTTTTGCTGTCACAATATTAAGTTGGCCTAAGTCTATGCGGAACATTTTATAATCCGTGATGCTCGTCCAAAGTTAATAAAGAAAACAAGAAAAACATTCCTCTTTCTAGGAGCGCCAGGCTTTCTAAAAGTGGCTAATTACTGCCCAAAAGCGATGTGAAAAAAGTCTCCTTCATTTTTTTATGGGCATGTCATGCTAGGCTCATCATCAAAGGTTCGCATAGTTCGGCTTTCATCACGGTTTCGTTGGTTAAAGAGAATTCCGTTTTTATTCAAAAAAATTGTTTACCTTTTACTGGCTTTGAATCGCAGATAACTCTCGTATTTAAACAAATAGTATTCCAGTTCAAAATAAAATTTAATTAAGCCTCGTGTCACAGAGCGTGATATTTTTACAAACTTTTATTTAACTTGCAATGTTTGTATGTTTGTTTAGGTTAAAAACTTGCAACTGAATTTTAAAACAGTTATCCCTAAACGATTGAGCTGAAATTTTGCACACACTTTTACTTTGGATGACAATACATGATTACCTAATTGACGTTATTCTAAATTCAATACTTCCAAAGATGGCGGACTAGTTATATGCACCTCCAAGATATGGGCATCAATTAAGAGTTTGTTGAGAAGAATACGAAAAAAGGAAATGTCGTCACACCTATATTTTGAAGTTTGTTTTTTTACTATAAGCTTGTTCGGAATTTATTAGTGATCAATAAATTTGAAACAATAAGTAGTTCCTGTATACAATGTTTTCCTTTTTGCAAATACATGAATTGGAGCTTTCCTATTTCTTAAAATAAATCCGTGTAAGTGAATTCCTCTGTAGATCCCTATCACAATCCTGAAAGCCTTTTAGCGCATAAAATATTCCCATGTGTGGTTTATTTTTGTTGGTGTGTTCTAACCTTTTGCATTGATTACGTATTTTATAATTCACTGTAAGATCGTGAATTTGTTTACTGTAACTGAAATAAAAAGGTTTTTAAAGCGACCTACTTAGCCACGTTTTTCTCGTTTTTACGTGGAAATGAGATAAATGTATAAAATGCATTAGCCCGTTATTTTTCTGGCTCGGCTTGGCGCGAGAACGTTTTAAGCGATGAGCTAACCCATAACATTATAACCCCTTTACACATAAATGTACTAAAAGAGATAATTTAACTAAAAGGTTCTATGACTGTGTTGCCGTCTCTTTTTATTTTACTGAATGTGAAAGAGACATTTTACTGTTATTCCGCATTTTTACTTACCTATTCGAGTAAATCAATGCTAATAAAATCCTCTTTTTCAGTGGTGGACATCCACAAAGGCGAGACCTTGGAACTGGCCCACGTTCAACGGACAGACATGGGGGCCTACTACTGCATCGCCAGCAATGGCATCCCGCCCACCGTAAGCCGGCGGTATCATGTCGAAGTACACTGTAAGTCAATTTTTTTTTTGCAGTACTTCTTTGGAGGTCCTGTTTGTTTGACCTGAAACATAACGAAGACAAAAAACAGTCATCTGTGTAGCTGTCGAAATAGTCCATAATTTAGAAAAGGAAAACATGTTTACCTTCAACGAAATTTAACATACGCGTGCATGGAATTGTTGTACAAAGGGCAGGCAATAGTGTTTTAACAAAGGGGAATTGAATGCGCGGGGCCCGAACTCACGACTTTTCGATCGACTGTTGATAATATCCAATTTGCTCTTGTTTTCACTCCCAATACGTATAACAGTCCTACAACCGTCAAGAATTTCAGCAAAGTACTAGAAAAGCTTATTTCTTTCCTCCAAAATGGGTACATGAAGTACACTTTATGAATGTCAAAAGATCCGCCCGTTCGATTACTCCGCATTGAGGGGAACGGCAAAAAACTCACCCGCCAAAGTTTCACCCAAGTTATTATTCCGTTTAAATGTTTTACTTTGGACTTAAGGGTCTTTATTTAAGCAGTTTAAATTCACAAAATAGAAAGATAAAAAAATCTCTCAGTACCTACTGATTGAAAGGATTAAAAGCTTCCATCAAAGTAAACTTTAATTGAAGTTAATGATCGTCTAGGAAAAAGAAACAACATTAAGACATTACCGGGAATGAATGAAGGATGGCAGATGCTAAAGAGTTGCAGTTTTGTTTCGTCTTTTCTGTCTTGTTTCATTTGCTTTTAAATAAGCAGAAGTTTATGGAAATTTTACAGAGGTTACTGAACTTTCACAGATGCTAAAGCATTTTAATATTGTATCAATATACATGAACCATTCAAAGATCTAAGTGTTTTTCTCATCATGTGTCAAATATTCAAGAAAGATATCTTGACTGAATATAAATTAAGTGCCTTGGTGTGTCTCTTTTACGTTTCAAAGAGTACAAGTGAGAGATACAGTCTGTTTTTTTTCGCATTTCGTTAAAAGAATACATTTCGATAAACATTTATATTGGAATTGACTCTTCACCCTTTTCAACGTTTCTTTAAGTCTATATTCACGAGCCTGTTAAATTGAACTAAAACCTTGTTTATCTGGCTCACACGTTGATCGAATGAAATTTCTTTTTTGTCAATTGATGGCTAAAGTAAGTGAGTTTCTGCCAGGGCTGCGGGACTGTTCGAAAGAGAAACCGCGGCCCTGGAACACAAAGGGCAACGAAGGAACATGGATGGGTTTTAGTCAGTAGAAGTCTAACACTCCATTCCGTCATTTGATGATTTCGCATAAGAAAAATAAAAAATAACAAAAAAAAATGTATGTGAGCTTATAACAAAAGTATTCGAAAAACCAATTTTCGTTGGAAACGTACTTAATAAAAACATAATCGTTTTCACTAAACTTTATCCTATAGTCGTTTTGTACTTCGTAAATTGTAATGAGTATGAACCAAAACTGGGTATTTTATTAGCACATTTGAATTGTTATTGGTTTTATGATATATTGTCCAAAGAGATAGATTAGATAGCGAGAGATATATGTATATCTAACAGGGAAAATATAATTTACGCCTATTAATTATGTTTAGTAATAAATTTGCAAAAAAATTGTATGTAATCTTTTAGATAAGCGTTTATTTTATACCATGGTATTATTGATACTCACCAGTCAACAAGACTGGTGAATATAAAGTGTTCCCAGGTTCTGATCCGTATTAGTTTAACCAAATTTCAGAGAGAGGAATCTCTCTGTGACATTTGGATTCGCCTTGTACTGGCAGTGGGAACATTACTAGTGTTTGTGTAAGTTTATGCTACTTACTATGATCATGAGCAATAGATAAATTTAATTGAATGTGTTTTTATCTGTTCAACAGTCATACCACAAGTGAAGGTCACCAATCAACTGGTAGGAGCCCCGCTCGGCAGTGACGTCGAATTACAGTGTTTCATCGAAGCCTCTCCTAAAGCTATGAACTCCTGGTACCGAGAAGACGGTAACTGTAATTATTCCAACGAGTTTTTATCCTACAAAAATTATAAGAATTACTAATGTTAAACAATTACTAATGTTCCAAACATATAAACGTATCTTACTAATGTTGACTGCCTTTTTGGTCTAGTAGTCACAAGCGTGACTGCTGAGGATGGGGTCCTGGGTACGATTCCCGGGTCGGGAAACGTGTACTTGAATTTTTCCATCAGGAATTTCTCAGTAACAGCCACGGAGTCTGGATTTGTGCCCGATTGATAGCTATAGGCTCGCCCCCTATTACATGCGACTTAAAAACGTGTACGTACTATTAGGTACACCTCCACCTAACCCATCGGGGATTACAGACGTGATGTTATGTTAAATAATTAGACAAAATATAAATGGACTAATTCAGTAGCCGCAATCACAAATGTAAAATGGCAGATCTGCTCTCATTCGTAGATCTTCGACAGTCGTTACAGGTAGTCAGTGGCCCAAAAGTCTAACAACCAGTCTTACCAAAGGGTATCGTATTACCTAGAACTAACTGTGTTGTGGAGGTCAGATAGGCAGTCGCTCCACGTAAAATACTGGTATTCAGCTGCATCCGGTTAGACTGGAAGCCGACCCCAAAATAGTTGGGAAAAGGTTAGGCAGATGATGATGATGGGAGGTCCTGGGTTCGGTACCCAGGTCGTGCAAAGTGTTATTGGATATTTCAATCCAATGTTTTTCAGTAGCTATAGGATCACCCCATCCTACTTTAACACACCTAAAAAGCGAAACGCGGGTGCTGTCATGTTATGTTTAGACAGACAAAGAACTAAAAAGCCTTTTCTATCTTAGTATTCTATTTAGCAACTGACATTTTAAGAATCTAATCCCGAGAAACCTTTGAATTTATTTAGGTGTTGCTTTTAAAAGAATATCGCTAAGTAAATAATAATCCGTTGAAAGTGCCGCCTTAAAACGGTTTTTTACAGCGAACAAGGTATTATCCCTTCTTTTTGTTAAAAGTCAAAATGAAGACGGTTTCCGCTTTAGCAAACAACTTGTGAAACATCAGGGTAACTTTGTACACACCTGAAAAATTTGTAGAACACGTGCAAAAATGTTTTCCGTTGCCAAGCTTTTTGAAGACGCGTTCGTAGATAACTATTTTTCCTTGTTACGTGTTCTTTAAACTCTAGACAAGGCAACACGTTTACAAACAACACCAATAAAAATTAATAAAAAATCTACTTTTCGTATGTGTATTTTCATTGTGTAGAATAAATTACCTATTAAAAAAAATATTTAAAGGAAAACAACACAACACAATATCGTGATATAAAAATATTTTTAAGTCTTTATATTTTATATACTACAAACCACCCAGACGGTACAGGTCATGCAGGATCAGCCGTAATTATTCGGGACAAAATAAGGCACCATCTACTGTCTAAATATAAAACCGAGCAAATACAAGCCACTACGGTCGCAATACAAGACAGATGTGGATACTTTAATGTCTCAGCTGTATACTGTCCACCAAAACATCGAATAGACTCCGACCTGTTCTCTCACTTCTTCTCAAGTCTAGGCAATCGATTCATAGCAGGAGGTGATTGGAACTCCAAACATGTCCATTGGGGTTCAAGACTAATCACAACTAGGGGAAGACAACTAAAGTTGAGCGTTGATATAAATCACTTAAGTACAATTGCCCCATCAGAACCTACCAACTGGCCAGCCGACCACAATCGAATCCCGGACATACTCGACTTCTTCCTAACAAAAGGACTCTCCAAACACTACATGAAGATCGAGTCATGTGCTGATGGGTCATCTGATCACACCCCCGTCTTACTAACTATCAGCTCAACTATAATTGAAGTCGAGAGACCCACACTTCTTTACAACCGGCACACTGATTGGCCTTCCTTCAGGGAACACATAGAAGAAAACCTTAATCTGAATATCAGACTCAAAGAAGCGGAGGAAATTGAAACAGCAGTAGTGCAATTTACTAATCTCATACAAGTTGCCGCGTGGAGAAGCACGCCTACTACTGAAAATAGAAACCGGTTCTCAAACGTACCATTAGAAATAAAGATCATGATCCAGGAGAAACGCAGACTACGCAGAGTTTGGCAGCTGAGCCATCATCCGCAAGACAAGGCTGTACTTAATAAAGCCATTGTAGAATTGAAGGAAGCTATAAAGAATGCCAATGACTTAACCATGCAAGCAAAGTTGGAGTCTTTAACTGCTACTAAAGCCAGCAACTACTCGCTCTGGAAAATCACCCGTTCTTGTGACAGACCTAACGTACCAAACACCCCAATCAAAAAGGAAAACGACTGGGCCAGAACAAGCCAGGACAAAGCGGACTTGTTTGCGGATCATCTAACAAGCGTTTTTAAACCGAATGTAACACTGGACAACTCATCAGAAGAATATGTTGATCTTATTCTAAAACAAGAGCTTCAAATGGACCTTCCCCCAAGACCTGTGTCGCCCGCGGAAATCATAAAAACGATCAAACGGCTGGACAGTAAAAAGGCACCGGGTTACGACCTGATAACTAAAGAAGTATTGTTGGAACTACCGAGAAAAGCTATTGTCTTCATCACCATCATCTTCAACGCTATGTTACGAATAGGGTACTTCCCGAGTGCGTGGAAAGTCTCGGAAATCATCATGATTTACAAGGCTGGCAAAGTAATGACTGAAAAAACATCCTATCGACCAATCAGTCTTTTGCCTACTCTATCCAAGGTACTGGAGAAGATAATACTTCGCAGAATTATGCCAAGCCTCTTGGAACGCAAAGTGATACCAGACCACCAATTCGGCTTTAGAGAACGCCATGGCACAGTGGAACAAGCCCACAGAGTATGTGACGCCATAAGAAAGTCCTTAGAACAAAAGGAATACTGCTCGTCAGCGTTTTTGGATATCCAGCAGGCATTTGACAAAGTCTGGCACAAAGGCCTACTATGTAAGATCAAGCAGAATATTTCCCACTCATACTTTCCAATACTCAAATCTTACCTCGAGGATCGCATATTTTATGTGAAAGAAGGTGACGCCATCTCTGAGTTCCGAGATATTGACGCCGGGGTGCCACAAGGATCTGTTCTCGGCCCCATGCTCTACACGCTGTACACTGCTGACCTACCGCTAACGCCAGGGATAACCACAGCTACATTTGCAGACGACACCGCTATATTAGCAAGTAATAAAGATCCAAGACTGGCATCAGAGAACTTGCAGAAGGGCTTAACAAAGTACATGAATGGCTCCAAAAATGGAAAATAAAGGCTAGTGCTGCAAAGTCAGTGCAGGTGACATTCACCCTTAAAAAAGGAGACTGCCCACCTGTAAAGTTGGGGCAATGTACTCTACCCCACAGTGACCATGTAAGATATCTTGGCTTACACATTGATCGTAGGCTAACCTGGAGGCACCACATCAAATGTAAAAAGCAGGAGCTTCAGCTAAAGTACAACAGCCTATACTGGATGCTAGGAAGGAACTCAAGACTATCTTTGGACAACAAGCTGCTCATATATAAAGTCATCCTAAAGCCCATTTTACATATGGTCTGCAACTATGGGGCAGCGCAAGCGATTCCAACATAAATATACTCCAGCGCCAACAGAACAAGATCCTAAGAACAATTTCAAAAGTACCATGGTACATAACCAACAATGAAGTACACGAGCACCTTGAAATGAGAACAACCAAAGAGGAAATTAGGAGTTTGGCAGCTAAATACAAAGAGCGGTTAATCCATCATCCTAACGAACTTGCTCGCCAACTCACCATGGACCAGTATGTGAGACGACTAAAACGTCATCATATCCTAGAGCTAGAAGACCGACAGTAGCTCTGGGCAGCAGATGAGTAGATGCTTCCATTGGGAAGCCACTCCGCATGCCAGCATCACAGAACGAATTTGCTCATAGTCTTCAGGGCTGATTGCAAATACAAGCAGAAGAAAAAAAAAAAAAAAAAAAAAAAAAGTCTTTATATTTACCAACAATTGTATTTTTTAAATGTACGCACGACGACCAATCAAGCTATGCATAACTATATGCATTCAGTATAAACGGATCTCTCATTGCACAGGAAATCTATACAAAGCGAGGTCACGTTATACTGAATATTTAAACGCAAACTAAATAATTAAAATTGTGAAAAAATTTACTTACCTACATTACCATTATTTGTTAAGCCTTTGACTTATTTAGCTGGTCCAATTGAACAGCACTTGATACTTGTTAGCCAAAATCTTAAATTAAACTAGGTAAAACGATAACAAACGGCAGCTACTTTGCATGAAAAAAATACAGAATCATAACATGACATCACTCCTGTAATCCTCGAAAGGTTAGGCATAGGTGTACTCTATAGTACATTCACATTTCGCAGCGTGTTTAAGTCCCAAGTAATAGGGGCAAGCCTATTGCCATCAACCGGGCACAAATCTAGACTCCGTGACATATTCCTGATGGAAAAACACTTTGCCCGACTCGGGAATCCAACCCAAAACCTAATATTTAGCAGTCGCGGTTGCGACCTCTAGAACAACGAGGCACCCCAAAAAAAAATACAAAACTAAAGAATATAAAACAACATAGGTACTGTACTGTAAGTTCACTCACACAGATCTTTCATTCCACAGCGCTATTAAGCGACAAATTGACCGAGAACCCGAAGCTCCGTGTATCAGAAACTATAATGAACGACTACTCGCTGTGGATAAACTTGACGATCAAGTCTCTTGCTCCGGCGGACTTCGGGACTTACGTGTGCGCCTCTGTCAATGCGCTCGGAAAGATGGAGAGCCAAGTCAGTTTGCATAGTAAGTGGCCAATATCATTATACGTCTTAGTTTGTGTAGCAAGCAGCAGCTTAGAACACACACATAGCGTTAGTTAGTTCGGTAATGTAGCCAAGGAACATTCAATAGACGCAACTAGATTGGTGAGTATGTTGTGAAATGGAACTCACGTCTCAGATTTAATCAAAGACCTTGTGGTATGGAATGTTTAGAGGAAACTTTGGTTATCAATAATTGGTATTTGTATAATTTGATTCGCAGTTCGCGTTGGTTAAACGTTCACATATGACATGATCAAAATTGTGACCGATACTTAAACACGTGATTGTTCTCATGATAAAAAACAACTTTCCCAAAGAAACATTTTTTTATACTCATTCACTATTATCGCAATAAAAATTTCGAAGCGGGCCTGCAAGCCGCGCGGGTGCTCTGCCTACCCACTATTGCACGGTACGATAGTAATGAGACAGAACGGCGTCACGCGGCTAACAGCTGATAGGTCAAAGGCGCGTACGCAAGTTTCATACGGCTGTTGTTTTATTGTGATAAAAGCGATGGAGAAAAAAAAACATTGGGAAACTTGTTTGTTATCATGATTACAATCACATGTTTAAGTATCGGTCACTAATTACCAGTCACTCTATATATTCTAAACTTATACTTTCGCTTCCGGGATATCTTCCGTGATTGTTCATTATTTTGTGCTCCCGATATTTCGACGCTGTCCAGTCAACCAACAAGCATGGCGCTTGCAACAGTGTCGAAATATTGGGAAGTGACAGTAAAAGTTTAGTTGTAAACAGTGAAAGCTTAAAACAGTGTTTGATTCTATATTCTCTCTCTTATCTATTAGTTGAATTCTCTTTTATCTCATCAGACAGAATATTTTCTATGACAACGTCACGGCTTCAAATCGCGAAAAGACTTATCAGTGTCTCCGTGAAAAGTTTATAACTATGTTTATAGACAGTGCAATATCTCCTAAACTTAATAACACTGCTCTCAAAACGGTGTGGACATCTTCATTCCTAAAATTCGAAGACATATTGTGACATCTACCGACCCTTGCCCTCGCGGATTACAGCCCATTCCCTCTATGATACCTGTATCCCACCAGTGGGATAGGCCCTTTTTTCAGGTCTAATGTAGACCGGATTGGCTGATTATGCTTAGTAACCATTTTCAATGTTCACAGGACTAGAACTAAGCATGAACGGCTTCGGTGCAGAGGAACCGATGGTATCGGGCGCGGCGTGGCAGCGCGCACGCAACTCCCCCTCTCACCGCGCGCGTCCCGCCGCGTCGCACGCGCATCAATACTTCCTCGCGCAACATCTGCCGCCACAACTGTACGCGTTGCTACTCACCGTGCTGAGATATATACATACTTTTTAAATGTTATGAGGAAGCATTATTTGTATAGAGTTGACGTGGACGTCGAAATGGGCATGTACTAAAGAACGAATTCCAGCACAGTATACGCGATCATCATCGCGTCAACTCGAGTTATTCGTGAATCTTTCTATGTAACTCCGACAGCAAAGCACTCATTTAAGAATCACCTTTATGAAACAATTTGAATCAAATCTTATTTAATTGTAAAGATCGAATTTGCCATTTAATGAAATAAATAGTTCAACTTTGAATTGAGCACCGTAACGGCATGGCATTGGATCGGGACTAGTGAGTATGAGGTGAGGTGATGCTAATCCAGTGACATGCTTATAAGTACTTATACTTATAAGTACCTACGCCATGTCCGTTGTCTGTCGTCTTCGTCTATTCTATATAAGTTGTGCTAAACGACGAGCAGTATGTGCCATATTTATTGTACAGATATTCAAAGAAATGTAAATGAATTGTAAACAATATTATCCTAACATCTTTCAAAGAAACAATATTACGTAGAAAACCCTTTTTATTGGAACTAAATACTTCTGAAAGAGTATTATGTGTCTATTAACAACAAAAGGTATTCTATAATTCACCGGAATTAAACTTGTATTATTTTTAACAGAAATTCTGATGCTTTGTGATTTTTATTACCTTCATGGAATTTACTACTGGTAGTCGGATTCCATAACTATTCATTCCCCTTAAAATCTTTAACTATGGAAAAGCGGGAATTTCCGAACGATATTTATTAACTGTCTATGATTTAGGTACTCTGTTTTTACTGGACTTTAATAATAGAATATTGTCTTCTACCAGGAATAGTCAGATTGACTTACAAACTATAGATACTAATTAAGAACGTATAAGAAATTCAATAGGAACTAATATTAAAAAATCAATTGTAATAGCCGGATTCTATGTAAAATCTAATGATAATATGTAATAATCGATAATATTTAACTGACTAGTATAAGTTACAATGTAAGCAACTAGTTATATCGTTAGGAACATTTCAAATTATCGATCGATATTCATGTTATTTTAAACCTATCTCGAAATCTTGTGCTAACGTTACGTTGACTTTGACAATAAATGTGTAATTTATGAAATATAATATTGAAATAAATGTCCTTATGAAACCCTTGTCGAATGTGTTGATTTTAAACTGAAACTTTTTATATGCAAACACCAACTTCAAAAGGCTGTGCTGAATAAATGAGGTTCGTAAAATACTAAAGAGCAATGATAAAAACATTTATGAGTCTACAAATATGCTAATGAAAAAAATATTGTGTAAATTGACGTGAGAAGAGTGGAAGGCTATGGGGGAAGCCTTTGCCCAACAGTGGGACAATAGAGGCTAAGTTAAATAAATATTTAAAAAAAATACGTATTACTCTTTGATTTTGTAGCACGATGCCTAATTTCGCACTATGACTACTTTTTTGGACTACTAAATAATGGGTAGCACAATGCCAACATTTTGAAAACATCATACATTTGATCATGTGCGGTTTCAAAATATTGGCATCATGCTACCGATTACTTGAAAGTACAAAAAAGTGGTCATAGTGCAAAAGTAGGCATCGTGCTAGGAAATCTACTCATTCTTAGCGCCGTAGTTTAAACAAAACTTGAAACTCCAACCCCTTCATCACATTAAAGCTGAAAGCATTAAAACAGTAAAAAGATCAACGCAGACCGCTCTAAAGGAATCAATCCACATTCAAAAAGCAATCGACTTTATTTTTAAAGCTAATTCAATATCCAGGCATTCCAGTGACCTATCTGAAGCTAGATAGGTATTGCAGGACAATGACGAATGGTAGATCCGAGCCGCTAATGCATTTTTCGTGTTGCACTTGAATTAATGTGTCTCCAGTTTCATTTGATGGGGAGCGCCGGCAATGGGCGGGTTTAATAACCGTGAAAAGGTCGTATAAAGTTAATCATTTTATTCGACGTGGAGTTTACTGGCCAGTCTGTTATCTCGTCCTCATACGTTGATTCAACCTGCCACTGGAATACTCCACTTTGCGATAACGTCGCAGTATATGTGAATTTAAAGATGCGATACAGTTCTCTGTTTTTAAATTATTTTGGATAGGTATTTCATAAACAAGTTTAGTGGTTTTCGTAAACGCTTGAATTGAGTGGAGATGAGATGTAAATGATTTAATACAAAGTTCTTTGTTCAAATAAAGAAGGATTGCGTCCAATGATTATTTCAAATAAATATTCCACAAAGTAAAATTACTTCAAATCTACTTAATAATTTGTAGACCGCACAATCATAAATGACAAGCTCTGACCCGAAAATTTGTTTGAAATGGCCTCCAAATTACGTGAAAATATTGTTCAGTTCGTTTTAAACGTCTAATAGACCCTGAATCCCTGTTCCCGATTGTACAAGTTGGAAACTTATTAAAATTCTCTCAGGATCCTTCAACTCCTGCTTTCTGAGAAAATCTTTCAGTGTAGTTTTAAAATTGTAAGGTAGAAAGGATGTTATAGTCTTTGAATGGAAAACTACTATATATATATATATGTAATATCTGACTTTATACACTAACGCAAACTACGTATAAAACTTTAACAATCAGGAATTAAAAGCAACAACAATAAGATTAGTTCTAGTTAACGCGACAACTACCCACGAAAGTTCAGGATTCATATCTAATGATTATTAAAACGAATGGCAGGGTGCGGTATAACACTCAAACTAAAAGTTTCATCAACATAATTTATTCGGGACACTCGACCGAGTGGGCCGCGGCCGCAGCTATTTTTTTCTTTATTCGTTCAGGATACGCTCTGAATTTTGGGCAGACGATTTTTCAGAGGGAGCTTCAATTGTGCAACGCGGTCACGTAGTTTTTTAGCGTCACTCGAGCAGACATGCGCCTGAGTTTAATAATGTCATAGGCAGACCCCGGCGTGCTTATGTGCGCCGCGGTTGGATGCTCATAGCCACCAACAACGTGACTTAATATACACCGCGGTTTGAACTAGTGTTGATTCGAATGGATCAGTGAAGATATCGATTATAGAGCTGTTAATTGTTCCAACATATTGAACAGAACATTGAATGTACAAAACTAATCGTTCACTATCAAGTGAAATACTGTAGTTAATTTATCGGTTCCTAAAATCGTTAGCCTCGCTTACCCCTGCATTCCTCATAACACTTTAGCGAGAAATCGATAAATATTCGCAAAACTGCACAGAGTCACGATCGTTGCACTGTTACCAATAAATCGCATACAGCGCTGATAAACAAACGCGGCCATTGTGATTTGCGGCATTTTGTTACATTCGTCCGCGTGGCCAATGCTGTCATGCGACAATAATTCTTTGAAAACGCTCCTGACAGGTTTGCCGCAAGCGACGCCTCTGCGCTAGAATGGGATTTACTATGTCATACGAAACGTTAGCGGTCGACGAGAAATTTTTCACAAAAGCCGTTCAAACAAAACCGATGTTAGCTAGCTAAACGGACATTTATAGCTCAATGTTCTATACCGGCTTGTCTCCCGTTGTTTGGAGGCAAAACGAGATCGAGGCTTTTTGTCACTCGCAATTTACAAACCAAACAATAAACATCAAAAATAATCTCAAAATCCAGATGAATAGCGAAGGCGGGCGTCACGACGGAATAAAAACAAAAACAAACTGAAGGTAAGTCGTCGCGTTATCTTGATCTTAAATAAAACCGATTTCTTTAGCCAAAAAGTCTGTTTAGAAAAAATCTTATCCGACGCCGGATTCATTAGGATAATTGCACAAGTCAGACAACAAAAAGTTAAACTTGATAAGTATCGAAAAAGTAGCAGTAGGTCGAGTCGATAAATTAATTATTAGATATTGCTTCGTAACTATCGCGAAGTTGAAAAATAGAGCAAGTTCGTAATTGCAACGAGGTTATTAGATTAAAAAGCTCTTCAAGGAACAGGAAGTAAATAAGTTACTAAGCTGCAGCTTTTACATTTATGTTTGAAGGGAGAAAAACTATTCTGTATTCATGTGGCACAAAGAAAGCTAATTCACTAACGCGACAGAAATCGCTCGAAAACCCCTTTTATTGGAATACGTAGTGCCTGCTTAGTTTTACATAAAAAGTAATGTTTTCAATCTTACAAACGTACTTTGTTTGTGGAAATATCTAACTTGGGGTAACTTTTGTCAGGTTTTTTGTAATACGACTCGCCAAAAAAGACTAAAATATTCGCATTTGTATAAAATTAGATATAAAATAGGGGCCGGACCCTGGGCACAGTGGGCCGAAATGAGGACGTCATTCAGTGCGGTGATCAATCTATCGGTCTCGCCGAAGTGACGCATCGATGGACAGCGAAATATATCGATACCGAGACCCGCGCGACCCTACGCAAAAACACGTAAGTATAGACGCGTACATATTTTAGTATCGCTCAATTACTTAGATTGGTACAGTCGAGTAGAGATCCTTTTTACATGCTCCCCGCTAGTACATATTGTACGAATTTTCGATTCGCTCGGAGTGTCTATCAGCGATATTGGGAGTTTCTTCGCAGGGTAGTTTTAGGCTTTGAGATTGGCATGGTTAACACATAGTGGAAAGCGATGTTTTGCAATCTGATTTGGAAAAGAAAAGTGATGCTTAGAATGGTTTAGGCTTTGAAAATAGGGTTGACTACGTTAAGAAAAGAAAAGATTGTGTGTTCTATTTGTTTAAGATAACGTTCTATGTAGGTACCACAGATGTAGTTATATCTAGGTAACGTATTTTAGCGCAAGTATCACAACCCGTATGAAAACCAAGCGTGCCATTTTATGTTTACGACTTTGACGTCATAAGCACTATTTAGTTACTTTACAAACAACTAAATATACAAAATATATAGGGCATCTCCCGCGGCGGCTGGGACGTGAGGCTCTTTCCCTCTCACGTTCCGCCACCTCCTTCACTAGCATGACTGCTTCGCAGAAGGAGGTGGTGGCTTCCCATTCCCTCTCGCTCCGGACCATGGCTTGAACCAGGGCCAGGCGCGAGAGGTCGCCGCCGCCAATCGCCTCTACGAGGACACGGCGCTGCTCCGCCCAAGCGGGGCAGACGTCCACAGTGTGCTGCACCGTGTCCTCCAGACGATCCTCACAAAACACCCGGGCGTTTCCGCCCGCCCGATTCGGTGCAGGAACCTCCCGAAACAACCGTGTCCGGTGAGGACCTGCGTCAGGCGGAAGGTGAGGGTGCCGTGGCGCCTCTCTAGCCACTCCTCAAAGAGGGGACTTATCGCCACTATGGTGGCGTGCCCTGCACGGGGTTGCGACAGTCGTTCTCTCCATGTCACCATGAGATCGCGCCGGAGGTCTGTCCGCTGAGCGGCGATTTGCCGCGGCAGCGGAGTTTCCCCCCGACGTAGTGCCTCCGCGCGCCATTCGTGAAGGCGCGCGAGGACTATAGCCTCCAGATCCCATGGTGGCAATCCGGCAAGGAAAACAAATGGGCTTGCTACGACAGTAGCCACGTTAAGCATAAAAAGCTTAAGCCGAGCACGCGAAGTAGGTGCTCTTGCGTTATCGAGGTATACTATATCTATGGTAGTTTTATAGGTCCTATAGTTAGTTTAGGTCTACATAGTGGCTTTTATATATTATGTCATATTAATCAACAACTAACGTTTATATATCTAAGTCTTCGTGGATCTCAAGACAAACTAGAGTGTATTAAAATTGGCGCCACAGAAAATCACCGTCGACGAAGTCCTATTTATTTAAGTAGGTAAGTAACTTAACTATTATTCTAAATTAAAAACCGTATTTGCAAATACCGACGGAAACCTACAATTCTGATTCAATAAACCCCAACCACCATCAAAAATAGACCAAACATTTTGCAGAGTCGAACGAAACTTTAAAAAGTATAAAACCAGTCACCAATTGTTCGGAGGCTAAACGCAAACGGCTCAATAAAAGCCGGCGTGTCCCGTTGGTAAACAAAACTGCCAGTCATTAGACTGAGCGAACGAAAACATTCGGTCCAATTATCCGGGCCGAGCGGTCCGCACGAAAAACGCCCGGGTCAGACCGGGACCTAATGACGACGTCAGACGGACTCATCAATCTATTTCGGAGACCTGAAGACCTAATGAGAACTTTTAGTGTTTACCTATTAGGCTGTCTTAGAAGCGAAAGAATGGAATTGGGAAAACTTAGGAAATGAAGGACGAAAGTAGTGAATTATGTAGAAAGTAAAGTACCAACTTTTGAACCACTACAGTGCTTGATTAAGATGTGAGTAGCCTCGCAAGTCAAATTATATCTTATTGTCTTATATCTAAGTTCGAATTCTCGACACCTGGGAATCTAACGGAGAAATGAGTTTTATTTGCATTAAATATTGCGCAACAACAGCAACAACCATTCACTACAAATGAATGGGTACTAAGTAGGCTAATAAAGGATTTGTGTGTTCATCATCATTCATCATTTCAGCCGAAAGACTTCCACTGCTGGACATAGGCCTCCCCCAAGAGGGGCGGGGGCTGCCATAATCGCCACGCTTGGAAGGCGGGTTGGCGATCGCAGTACGGTTGTGACCAGAGCATAGAGATCGCTGCTGCGTGTTACCTAATTTATTCATCTGTTTTTTGTGTGTTACCTAATTTAAATGTTACCAAACACTCCGCGTATAGTAATTTTAACAATTATTATTGTAATCGCTTACAAATTATTATTCTATAAGCGCATTATATACAGCGTTTCTATTAAATTTGTAATTAATTCATCATCATCATCATCATCATTTCAGCCGAAAGACGTCCACTGCTGGACATAAGCCTCCCCCAAGTGTCGCCACATGACCTGTCCCGTGCGACTCGCATCCAGCGGATCCCTGCAACGTTCACCAATGTAATTAATTACCACAGCCCAATTATATTCTTCGGTTAGGTTTAGGAGCAGCTATTATTGTAAGGGAATCCAGCCAGAAATTCAGTAATTCTATTTTCTAAAAAACGGAATCGCCAAAATCACCCTATTCTAATATATTGTGATTAAATAGCGTTATTAGTGTACAGCTGAATTTCTATCCATCCTCGCCACATAAGCCTATTCACCATTAACGACACCCACGGGACCAGCTATTTGCATCGGATGACAGCCAGCTGATAGCCTCTAAGTTTGCCCTTTATTCTGTCATTAGCATGGAAATTTAAACGTAATAAACCATCAGAAAACCCTAAGATTCCCGTCTCATTAAAACGAGCACGAACTACCAAAGTGCAGGGGCTTGCTAGTTTTACGAGTGACAAATTACTAAGAAAATACTCATTTACAAGTCTATTATATTCTAGCAAAGGAGAATTTTTAATGGACAATATTTCTGTAAGCTAGTGCGCCCGGTCGGCGTCCGTGGAGTTCGCTTTACTCTTTAACTTGTAACTTCAGATGGGAAAATTATTTTTCATTAACGCTCGGTTGCGTTTCAACGTACTGCCAGTGGAATTAAAATCAATTACTTACTTCCGTTAGAACAAAACAAAGTTCTAGAAAATTCTCCCGTCGCGTCGCCCCAGTTTGTAGCGATTTCCACGAAATTCATTTAACGACTCCTATGGTTTAACTGTTCGGTCCAAATTCATTCGATTTGCTAAGCGAATAATGCATTTTGTTCAATATTCAGACTACATTTTTGAATATCTCAAACTACTCGTAGTTTTAGTTCTTTTTAAGCTTCAAAGCAAGTTTAAATTGCTGGCAAATTCTAAAACAAGAGAAACTTAAAGTACCTAGGTACCTAGATAAAATCCCCTGGAGGCAAATTTACGATTTTTCTATTTATTTTATGCAAGTGCAAATCATATAGGGACTAAAAAGGCAACAAAGCAATTCATATGTAAATTTCTCTTTCAAGAGATAATAAAAATTCGATTACAAGGAAAGTCGCAATGAAACTAAGAATTTACAGTCACTGAACCCCTTTTCACTAAGAAATTCAATAAGCCGGTGTACGGGGGCTCTCACGATGTTCTTCACCCTAGTTATGATATTGTTAAGGATCAGTCCTAGCGAAGCCACTGACACTAAAAAATACGTGACTGTTTTATACGATCCTATTCCACGTTCGTGAAAAATCGGCGTACTTGGATCGTCTCCCGATATAAAGAGATCCGAATAGGCGTTCGCCGGATCACGCCACTTACAGGATAATGCAAGTCTTTTGTCTATGTCGCTCAATCAGTGCTATAGTTTCATTCATTCTAGCCTGAATGAATCTAAGGAACAAGAGAGCCGATTGTAGCAAATCTAGCTTCGATAGTAGGAAATGTAGGCGTTTTGTATTTTTTACGGTTTTATAGGAACGATCTGAAAGCTGAAAAGTAAACTGGATTAGGTGCTATTGGTCGTAGATGTGAGCGTAGACATGGGTCCTTTTAAATGTGAATGGTCGAGAACGTTCCGCATTCGGATTAGTCGATTCCACTGCTAGCATGTAGATGCTATTCAAGATTAGACCTTAGTGAAAAGTCTTTTAGTGGTAGGTGAGAATGTGAGTGAAATAATCCTTGGGCCAAACGTGTAGCTGTAAACTTGAACACTGACTAAAAACATAAAGTATGTTGATGACATTATACCAAAAAGTAAGTAACATAATCCTTCTGCAGAAACTTTGCATTTACTCTATGATTGTGCTTGTAGATAATTGGAAAAAAAGAATCTTTAAATGAAAAATTACTTTTATGAATATTTCAGTTACTTTATTTAGTTTTATATATATTACCCGAGACCGGCACTATTCAACGGTTACGGTTCCAAAGAATCTAAAAGATTGGAAATATTTAACAATGCAATACAATTTGCCGCTTATTCCGAGCAAAACACTTTTTACTACTCCATGATTTCTGATGAAAACAAATCGAAAGCTACAACTACAGTAAAAAACTACTACTGTAAAAAATCTATAACTGAATATAGAACTAACTGAATCTCGTTGAATATTCGAAACGATTGAAGCGGTATCGCTGGATACATTTTTGCGGTTTCAACGGCAGGTGTCGGGCAGCCATTATCAAATACACACACCAACGATCGCATGTTATCGCCCCACACTGTCACTTTAACAGATTTATTGGCCGTTCCATTTGACCCGACGCACTCCTGTTCTATATAAAAACGTTTACAGAAAATGTGCTATTCCATACTTTACCAGTATCGAAAGACTTATGACGTAATTTATTGAATTGAAACGCGTCTGTGGAATCGGTAATGAATTTTTGACTTTTCATTTTTCTAGTGGTTGAAGTTTTATGACAAAGTATCGTTGATAGTCTTAAGAAAACGTGGTAGTAGCCATTTGAGTTTTTAAGATTTAACACGTTAAGAAACTTGAAAGCAGTGACAGGTAAAAAAAAGCAAAAAAAATGTATGAAATCTTTTTTATATAAAGCCACTTCCTGAAAATTTCTGTTAAGAAATATGACAGATCCCTACTTTTCTCTGCAGCGTTTCTTTTGGGCAGTGAGTCCATGTGTAAATGATTCTCTATCACAATCAATTGAAGTAGATACCTAAAAAATAATCAATCTCCAGTACTCAGGGTATACATTTAATTGCTCCGTAAAACAAATTACGTCCACCTCGTTGCTCGTAAATGTCTATAGAGATTTTTTATTATCTTTACAAATTATTCCGCAATGGGGTTTTTTCGCATTGTTTATTTACCCTTTTCATTGCATTGTGGTGTCTGGTCAACGATTATTAATTCCTCTCAAAAGCGTCACACAAAAGAACGTTTATTATGCATATCGATAAGTATAAACAATATATGTTATAAGAGAAACGAGCGTATTTGAAGACGTGGCAGTAAAAAATGTAATATTAGAATTTATGACGCGTTTAAAGGCGTTGAAAATCAATGGGACACGAATAAAGGCCCTCAGCAAATGAAATACCAACTCTATATACTTGTCAGAAATATGCATGTTGTGACGTAGGTATGTATTTTCCAATTGATTCGTTGTGATTGCAGCCTTTATCAGCTTTATAAATAATTCAGCCCAATGACTGCTTTTATTTTTAGAATTGTTCACTGTTGGTCATGCATATCTGCCGTGTTCGGAATTCAAACAATGAATTCTCCCTCTGTCGACGCACTGAACAGTAAGCGTTAAAATTATTGGAATTTTATTTAAATAAAAAACTATTGAAAACCTCGGGAAATACGGCGTTCGGCAAGCGAGTCCCTGTCGCGGAGATGTGTCGCTTAAATGGCAGAGTGCGATGTATTCGAGGGCACGTTTATATCGCATGTTATTAAATTCTTTTCCTCGCGACTGGTGATGGCAATCGTCTTATTCAATTACACGCCAAACAAGGCATGAGAATAGCTGACAATGACTACACGGAGAAAATGCCGCTATTGAAAATCCGAAGCTTATTTCATTTAATTCTGTTGTGATGTGACAAGTCTGACAAGCGACTTCGAGTGTTTTTATTATAAAAGATCGTGAAAAAACGCTCTTTTCAAGTTACAAGATGAAATGAATTTTATTGTTTCTATATTAAATGGCGTGCGAATAAAACTTTAATGTAAGCCGCATTAATCCTAGAGATTATGGAACAAAGAACTTAATGATTATGAAAAAGTGTAAAGGTTACATTAAACTTGTCTCGTGTTTTTTTGAGCCGAGATAATGCGTTATTTTAAGGTAAATTGACAATTTAAAAAATAATAAAAACCCCTCTATTCTGTAGGGACGCGTTAAAATATTCTAAAGTGTATTTTATGAGGGGCATATCTCGTTCTTCCGAGCCATAACTATAAAACAATCAGCACAAGAATCTCGAATATTTCGCAGCATTTCCTCAACGAACTTTTATTAAAAAACTTTTTGGTTTTTATCAGTCCCTAAGTGGCGTATCTATGGAACTCTGTGATTTTACTATCTTTTCACACTTTGGCTTATTACCCGATAGCAATTTGCAAGTCTAATACCCTAACTTACAAACTGTTCAATGTTTGAGCAAACGTTCTTCATTTTTCGAAAAATCAAGACATTATTATCTTTTGTGATTATAGAGAAGATCTTGCATCCTTTAGAAACGTTTAAATATTGTAATCTTAAAGCAAATACAGCAAAAAATACTGTAAGACAACCACTATCCGTTTGACACTCACATAGCCGTTAAACTGACTTTACGAATAGAATAGAATAGAATAGAAATAATTTATTTGAATTGAATGTAGGTACATACATCAGTTGTTACATTAGTAATTTGTTCCTGGTACATTCTACCATTTGGCATGCAAAAATTTATACTTATATACAATTATACAACTTCAATTTAAGAGTACATCTACATGAATATGCTCACTACCTAACCTACATTAAATTTCGCCACGAGTATGTTATTTCTGTGAGCTACCCTCTTTGAAATCTAGGAAACATATTGGAGGCAACACCATAATTGTTTAAGTATGTGTATGATTGTGAATGAGTTGTATCCTCTCTTCTCATTAAACCTTATTCTCATAAATTCATGTCATCTAGTCCGTAATAACCACTCCATACATACTCAATGCATGAATGTGTGCCGTCATTTCATAACGACTTAAATATGTCAAATCCGGCCATTGGTACGGACATAAAATGAATCGCAAGTATGCCAGTGGTGACATCACGCGGCCTACTTACAAGACTACCCACACCACAGCGTGCTTCTACAGAGCCGTGATGTTTACAGCTCGAGGTGAGGATGACATTCAAGGTCTGATCACAGCGGAGTTGAGACGTGGGGACGGGGGCACGATTCAAGTGTTATTGTGTTAAATTGTAATTTCAAGTAATTTGTTAGTTTTATTTAAACACTTTATCGCACCTAGTGTGTTTGAAACCCATCTTCTGCCCACATGATATGTACGAGCCTAACGGAATAAATCCTGACAATCCGATAAATACATAATAATGTTTCACATTAGTTCGGCTTTGTGCAACCACTCACTTGTTCACGTATTATGATCGTATTTCGCGGTCGGTAACGGATATTGCTCGCCTGTCCAACTCCTTCCCGAAGCAATCTGTGTTTGACAGATCTCACAGTTTTGATCACTCGAGCGAACCTATACCCTAGCCTTTCAGAAACCACTGCTCCGTTTTATTTATATTTTCTTTACATAACTACACTCAACCTTCTACAAATAAATGGTATAAAGTACTCATGCGTGTATTTTCCGAAAAGAGCATACGGATTTTCGTCGGTATATTCGCACATAATATTGTAAACTTTAAGCCGTGTTAAGCCGTGATGGATTTGAGCAACCTTTGAAATATGTTTAGATGACCGTACTTGGAGTTTTATGTAATAAACATTTAGCCTAACATATTTTGATAATAAACATCGCAATCGCGGAGATGTACCAACACATTCATCATCTGCCTAGACTTTTCCCAACTATGTTGGGGTCGTCCTCCATCCTAACCGGATGCAGCTGAATACCAGTATGTTACATGGAGCGACTGTCTATCTGACCTTCACAACCCAGTTAGCACTGGGCAATACGTTACCTCTTGGTATGACTGGTTGTCAGACTTTCGGGCACTGACTACCTATAACGACTGTCAAAGATCTACAGATCAACGGCTAACGGCCAACGGCCAACGGCCAACGGCTTAACATATTTTGATAAAAACATCGCAATTATGGAGCTGTACCAACACATTATCAACTGAAAATAATCTGATAGTTGATTCGCCTGATATAAAAGCCAAAAATGGCAACCACACGTTATTTTCACGCTAGTGATTCAAAATCCGCCTAGAGGCAGACAGAGGTGCTTTTAATGTCACCCACAATGTTATCTGAACAAATTTATAATATCGTCAGTCACAGAGGTGGCTATTTATTTAGGTTTTTATAAGCCTTCTTTATTTATATGCTCCCCGCATCAGTGTTAACTACATCATTTGAAGCGAAGCATTTGATGTACGGTGGATAATAAAATGTTGAGGGCCTCTGTGAAAGTCGGGGTTTTGCGAACTAGTTTTTGGAATAGTTTTACGTTTATTTTAGACTTTATATTGTGATACTTATTCAGTTCTATGAGAGTTCTTTTTTATACGGCTTCCAACATGTCAAACTTCTGAACTACTTTATAGTTATATATGTATCTATACTTCCTTTAATTTTATACGTTTTATTTGAACACATAACATCACGTATGTAAACCCCGAAGGGTTAGGCAGAGGTGTACCTAATAGTACACCCACATTTCGCTAGTTATGTTTAATATCCATTTAATAGGGGCAAGCCTATTCTCATCAACCGGACACAACTCCAGACTCCGTGGCTGTTACTGAGTGAATAATTCCTGATGGAAAAACCCAATAACACTTTGTCGGACCCGGGAATCAAACCCAGGACCTCATGCTCAGCAGTCGCGCTTGCGACCACTAGACCAACGAGGCAGTCGAACTGTATTTTACTTGAAAACTGGGTAAAATAAAAATAGATACTAAAATTAACTTTTAAAAATAATAAACGAACTTAAAACTCACTCCACAATCCGGAAACCTGTTAAACCCCCAATTGAATCTGTAATAAATCCGTGTAAAGACTTTCTGAAGCATTAGTTATAAAAGTCATCTTATGATTTATTTATTCAAGATGAAGATAAATTGAATCGTCTAAATTAAATGGCTATAATAAATGAAATCTTCATTACTCATTGTCAGGAGCATGCCGCCATTCACTCGCTGGATTATTTTGTGGACGGATCACATTATAATACATAGACGTGCGTAAACTACACTTCCTTATTAAAATAAATAAATAAAAAATACGGTAAAAAATTTCGCTTCAAATTAAAACTCTATTGGATTCTTTGTGTTCGAAATAAAATAGATAACTTAATTTGTAGAAGTAAATATTATATACATTAATAAATTAAAATAACCTATATTAACTAACTAACTTAAAAATAAACTTAAAAAATGGCGTCAAAAAACTCCTCCTCAACGCTGTCAACTGGTAATGCACCCAAAAGACTGGCGGCGTTTCTACGTAGTACGGCAACGCTAAGCTTTTGGCCAATCTAAAAGCCAGCCCTTGGGTCACGGGAAGAGTCAACTAAGCGTTTAGAAATGTCCTTGAAAAGGCTGTGACAAATAAAATTAATTCATCTATGAAATATTTCAATGATTGTGAACTGTTTAGACACATAAAATATAACATCACACCTGAAATCTCCGAAGGGTTAGGCAGAGGAGTACCTAAAGTACACCCACATTTCGCCAGTTTTGTTTAAGTCCCATGTAATAAGGCGCGAGCCTATTGTCATCAATCTGGCAGGCATCCAGCCAGTCTGGCAGTTTGATGAAAAACAAAATAAGACTTTACCTGACCTGAGAATCTAAACTAGGGCCATAACACCAGCAGTACATGACGTGGTACTGTAGCTCAAACAAAAAAATAAAAAGAAAAAAGAAAAAGAAAAAAAGAAGAAAAAAGTGAAGAAAAAATAAATCAATCCAAAATGAAGTAAAAGATTTTATACTGAACAAAGTATTATAATAGTTGGTTTCAGAGTTTAGATTATTGTATAATAAAAATATTAATTTAAAACATAATCTAGAAAAACTAATAGTTCAGCGGTTTTCGAATAAATCAATACATAGTACGCCATACAAGCTGTTACATATCTGAAACTACATTTACGCAATGGCAAAATTATTTTTTGGTTATATCTTAGCATTCAAATGTGTTTTAAGTAAGGTCTAATTCATATAATAAATGACTGGCTTAAAACACCGAGTACTCTAAAATTAACGTAAATTATTTCGTATTTGAAAGTAAAACTGCTATCTATTTCAATCCATTAATAATATTAATTTTACTTGGTATAAAAATATTTTAATGCGCTCTCGGCAAACTTACTGCATAAATTATAATAACATACTGTAATTACATTAGATTTATTAACGTATCGCACACGACATGCCTTGTGTTTTGTGGTAGGTACTAACATACGCTGCTGCGGCTGCTGAGGTCCTCAAGCGGCGCAAATACTGTAACCTTATTGGTAACTACAGTTTTGAGCCGTTTGGGGACGAAACGCTCGGGTCATGGGGCCCGAGTGCGCGTCTCCTTTTTAAGGAAATCACTCGCCGACTGGTCGACACTTCGTGTGACCAGAGGGCTGGCTCTTTCTTTGGCCAAAGAATTAGCATTGCTATTCAGCGTGGCAATGCTGCCAGTCTTCTAGGCACGTTTCCAGATGACAGCGATGCGGAGGAATACTTTGATGCCAAAGTGTCCTATTTTCGTCGTTGTTTAGATGTTTATATTTTCTTACTTTTAGTCTTATTTTTATCATTACTTTAGTTCTTTTTAGTCTGTATATAATGTACACAATAGACACAATAAGTAGGTATCTAATATTAAACTTGACGTCTTTGTCCTAACTTTTTCTATTTATCGAGTAGAACTTAAAACAATCAAACGGTTTCGGGTTGAGAACTTGTCAAACTCTAAGTATTACTTTAAATGGTTCCTTTTAAAAATTCAAAATTTGTTACTGAAAATCCGTTAGACATTTTGAATTTGTGGGCTACATTGGAGAAATCACTGTAAAGCTAAAGTAGGGTTCAGTCTCAACTTCAAATTCTCAATTAAAAACTTTTTACATTTCAGACACATAATCAAGTGTCATTTTGAAACCTAAAACAAAAAGTACAAAGACGTAGAAGTAAAGCAACTGTGTCAACAACGGCTGATGACAAGCCGTAGTACACTGAAACTGAAATGTGTCAAACGACGGTAGTATGATAGGAGCTCGCAGGAAATAACCGACCCGCATCAACGGCATACTGCTTGACATAGAACCTAAATTCCCTTGTACTAAATATGTTACCAGTAGTCAATGACCCCATGTCGTAGAAGACAGCGAAAGCAATAGACAGCGGGACGAGTTTACGTCTAGATTGTAGACGGACTGATCCTTGCTCACAAAAAACCAGGCAAATTCAAAATCAAAAAGAAGCATTTCTGAAGCAGTGACAAAAAACCGCAAATTCAAGAAGATGCACAAGGCCGAAATACTTAGTAACAGAGTGAAGGGTCTTTGAATTAATTGAATGCCAGGAATCGGTTGGTGTGGTAGGTATATGGGAACATAAGTGTAAAGTTTCACACGAATAAGCAATTCAGACCCATAACCCCCAAAAATCCTATCGCACAAAACTACACAAGTAGCAACAATAACAAAAGTATCGGCTCCCATTTCAACAAAAATACACCATAGAATAGGTGACACGAAAATAGCAAGTTTTAGGATTTTTCTCTTGCCCATAATGATATGATAATTCGATTGCCCATTGTGTATTATTGCGGTCGGCCGCGGTCTTGAACCCAGTGGGAATATAAATTTTCAAAGGTAAATACGAAAAAGGCACTGCCGTGAATCTTTTTATGGCGCTATTGTATGGAAAAATGATATGCTCTCGTTATTGAAGAGAATCGTAAGCGTAAATTTTCACCTGTACTGTTGTACTCGTAATATATTCTCGAAGCCATTACGGTTTCGATTTCGCCGTAAAATCTGGTTATGTGCACTTAATTTGAAACAAAGGGTTTCCATTGTGATGGAACGTACTAAGTGGGTCAGGTCTGTACATCAGTGGAAACTTTAGTAATTTGCTATACACGACGTACTTGCCGTGACGACCAAATAATGTTTCATTTGCAGTAATGAGATTTTGCGTGGGCGTTATTGTGAACCTCTTGTGACGTGTTTTCAATGGATAAATCCAGCCGGCAGATGTAGGTAAATTGTTGGAGGTCCTAGTTAATCACATGAAAACTTTGATGTTCTGTACATAGAAACAAAGGCAAACAAACTTGAGCCATTAATATCTTCATTACTTATTTTAGGAAATAGTTATTGTACTTAGACGGTATTATTTCCTCGTAAGAGGCAGACTGGTAAACTAGCACGTCGGTTTCACCGTTTCAGATCCTAAATACCAGTTAATCCAAACCTTAATGCTACATGCGACGCGTCATGTGTACTTTATCTTAGTTTCCCTTAAAATGTAACTTGTTCTAAAAGAGACAACGAGGTTGTAAATGTAAAAATACCTATTTTAGGATCCCAAATTTCTTCGCCAAACATTTTAAATCGCTTTGAACACTATGACAAAGTAATCAAAATAGGCACAGTATATACCTAGTCGTACCCAGTCTGGAAGAAGTCATAAGAACCCACATACTTTGTCATATTTATCGCGTATAAAAATAAACCAGTATGAAAATACTTTGATAAACCATTGCGTCATCAAGTTCTAACATCACCTAAGTAAATTTTTGGCAGTTTTGACATTTTGTTGCCGTTTGCTAGACAATCGGAAGACGCGTTGTTACAGCCAATCGGAAACAAGCAACGTCTCTCTAATTTGAAAATGGTTTTGTACTGTTACCTAGGTATAATTATGCAGTTTTCTTCATCTCCTCTAAAGTTGCTATTTTTGACTTACGTGGTGTTAGAACCAGTGACGATTGGAAACTTTGGTAAATGGCAAGGGAAACTATAAATAGGTTTCTAAAAAAGAAGATTAAGTAATCAGCAACATAATTTTCACTGGCACAAAAAATCTAATCCAGCGTACATGCTAGTCATGGTGACTTTATCGAGAGCTGAGATTTTTACGCCGCACTGAACTCAGTAGTGACGTAGCCTCTTTGATTCTAACGCTACGATTGGCCCAGGCCGAATAACGTAATAACAGAATAACCCAAAATTTTTGCGAGCAAATGCCTTTGATTTAAGAATATTCTCTCCAGGCAACATGCGTGTATTTAACAACATATCTTAAAAGAATTTCTTTGTGAACTAAAATGTGAAAAATTCTCACTAAATCCCGGCGGCGCACATAGGCCATTATGTCCTCATTTTTTTTTTAAGTTTTATTAAGTAGTATGTAATCCTGAGACCCTTTGGCTTAACTGACAACACGGTTGGGTAATGAAGATCCATCCCTCGTGAGCCGCCCATCACTTTTTGGAACGAAGCGTTTTTGCTAAAGAGGGATTAGTGTACCCTCCTCCGGCTCGATTTTCCTGAGATGCTTTATCATTGGGGTTTCCGACTAACATGAGGTTAACTTGTAATCTTAGCTTTATTTGGTCGTTGTAGCGACTTAATACCTTCAAGCTCGGTAATGAAGCGGTTTTTATGAAGACCCTATCCTTATTTGATTTTCATCATAATGCTCGCTCAATGGTCGCTTTGTTACTCCTTTATTTCAATTGTTTACGGTTCAGCCTAGTCACAGATTTCAATGTAATAGTGGTACCCTTTGTACGTGTAGGTTTCGCAAAATTGGGAAAAATTCAGAACGGATTTAAGGCTACAACAAAAGGGCGAACAAAAAGACAGTTTTTACAAAAAGGTATTTTTTAATAAAATTTAATTAACGTTGGTAAACATCGAATGTTTTTAATTATCTTTGGGCCGTTCATTCTGACGTTTCAGCAACTACGTAGATGCTCTCCTTGCGTAAAAAATATGGAATACAGTGAAAAACGTCGAGTCAATTTGCGAGCATTTGTCTGGTCGCCTTTATTTGCCGGTCGAGCGGGCACAAGAGGCCCCTGGCCAGCCACGGTAAATCAGCTTACATTTTTTTCAAAGGTTTTCTGTGTTTGGCGGTCCTCGCATCACTGGCGTAAAAACCTTTTCATTTGTACTCTAACATGTTCGCTAATTCCGTATAAGTAGATAAACGAGTCAGACAACATATCTTCACACTTGACTCAATTTAAACAATGGTTGGATTTAGTTTCAATAAGAGTTGACTAACTAGATAACTTTGGAATTCAGGTACTGTCGCGGACAAATATTATTTGTTCACTATTTCACAACTAGTATGTTTCAATATAGCGTTTTTCTAAATACAGGTGCGACTTAATTATAAATCAGATTACAACGACTTAAAAACAAACTGGCAACATGAATTTCTAATGGCATCGCGTCTGATACCTGTCGTACCTTAATCTTCTATTACCTTACTTACGAGATCCTACGAGGAATAATTAAGCCATGTCAATGCAGAGACCCCTATAAAATAGAGTTGATGGAACGGCAAGCTTAAGCCATAACAATATTCGTGTGTTTATAATTCCGTGAGATATTGTACAAGCACCGTAGGTACAAGACAAAGCGACTCTGATTCCGACTGTGTGTTCATTTCACTAGCTTTCAGTTCAGTTAGTTTTCGCCTCACTGACTAATCTAATTGCGTTAATACAGATAAGTACTTGGTAGTGTAATTGCATTGTAACGGGACTACGCAAGATGAAGAACATGAAACGTGACTACAATGTAACCAAGTTACAATACTTCACCAACTCTAACATTTCTAATATAATACCTATAAGTCTGTGCACCTATTTCTAAATGGAGGGCTAATAGCAGATTCGAGGCACGTCGGGCCGACTCTATCGCAGTTTTCAATCCGAAGTCGAAACTAGAAGATTTGTCACGTACATTGCAACTTTTACAAAGGAACCGTATCATTTCCTCACCTTTTGTCGAAACTTTGTCACCGCAATTAAGACTTAATCAGCTGTGAATAAATAGCACTCAAATAACCCGTCATCGCGTATCTCAAACCATCATAAAACACTCGTGTAAATGTTATGTGAACATACAGCGCTGAATAAAACCCATATAGCAGAAAGTTCCTGCGGAATTCAATTTTAAGAGGTCCCCATCCATATTTTTCGCTGAGTCACGTGTCGAGTCCGCAGTGCAAATAAGAAAATAAATAGTCTTTTTCAATCTCCTGACCACGCCGATATATCGCAACGTTAAATGACCAAGTACGAGTAATATGATCAACGAGGCTCTCGATCACAATCCATCAACTTGAGTCCCCGTATGGAGCGCCGCAATAGTCTAGGTCCCGACAATCCGACGAAAAGCTCGCCTTTTAAGTGGCTGGATTTTACATTACCCCGTGACAATGGAGGAAAACCTGACGGAAAAAATAAGAAGGTCAGAGTACCCTACTCCCAGACAAAGGTTCTTTCTGTGTAAGCCACTCAAGGTGACACTTTACCCGGATTAAAGTTATCGTAGTCTGCCAAACTGAATACAAATGCAGGGGCGCCGGGCCCGTGTTGTTCGCTCCTATGTGCCTTGTTAAGATGATTAGCTGGTGTTAAGAATGGAACTGCGAGGACTGATTTTATGGCTTCGGCTTTTACTGGGCTTTGTGTTGGAGTGATTGATTTTTGATTTAGGAATATTTTAAGAATGGTTTCCAAATTTTATGAATCTTGGTGGATAAGTAGCGACATAATTTAAAGCGTCACTCGGGATTTTCGGATTTAAATAAACCAAGCTAACAGTTAATTATTAAAAGAGGAAGTCGTAAAATCCATTCTTCGCAAGAAAATGAAACGCACAAAAACGAATGCGGATGTCTCCCGTCGAGATCGTTCCCCCGAGAGCGGCCGGGTTCCTTACACATTTCGCAAATTCACGTTCGGGCTTTAAAGTGACCGGATAATTTTCTTATCCTTTACTTTTAGAGGAAAACTCGCAAAAAACGCCAGCGCTCTTTGTACCACGGGGTCGTTAAACAACTTGCGGAGGATGCCCGCCGGCCAAATATAACAAACTCACTCATTCGATATTTCTTCATCGTCTGTCAAATAAACGAGCACAATAAATGTTTATTGTCCTCGAATTACTCAAGTGAGAAACTGTATAAAGAGAAAAGAATGGGGCGCGCGGAAGGGACCACGACAAAAGCGATCCTTCTTCGGACCACCAGCCGTGACGGCGCTTACATTAAGGTTATCGTCATCCGCCAAACTGAATACAAAGACTCGCCTGGCAAGAGCTCTGTGATTCATGTGACCGACTCGCCGTATTATCATACCATAATACTATATTGAGGAAATACGACATGGATACTCTTGAGTTTATGAGTTGTTCTTATGGAAAAAAGAAGGATTCCGCATAAGCACTTAACAGAAAAATACGAACCTTCAATGGAGCTCCGCTGACGATTCAAGAGGATCCTTATTTTATATGTTACGAGCATCGTTATATGCTATGTAGTTACGCAAATTCAAACATAAGGGAAGAATGCTTGTAAAACGCAATGTAGCTTGATAATGCAATTTAAGAGATGGAACGTCAGAGTAAGTCATAAGTGCAACGAAAAACTCGGAATTACGGCTCAGGTTAAGAATTTCTTAAACATGACCGAAAAGTCTGTCCTTATCTTTTTGTTTTATACAGCCATTCCAACTTTTCCCATAACAATAAAATGAAGCCCTCAACACAACTCACACTCATCATCTGCCTAGCCTTTTCCAACTATTTTAGGGTCTGCTTCCAGTCTAACCGGATGCAACTGAATACCAGTATTTTACATGGAACAACTGCTTATCTGACCTCCACAACCCAGTTAGTACTTGTCAGACTTTTTGGGCCACTGACTACTTGTAACGACTGTCAAAGATCTGCAAATGACAGCCAGGACCAACGGCTTAACGTGCTTCCCGAGGCACGGAGGAAACTCGGTATGTAATGGGTGGTCACCCATCCACAGACCAACCCAGGAAGCACGGCTTAACCTAAGGGTCGATCCGAGCGGCTGTTATTATTAAGCCACGAGCTCCTCAACACAACTCACACTAATCCTAACCAAATTCGACCACAACATAAATCAAGTTACCAGGATAACATAAACTGCAATCGCGATGTGTAAACATCATAGTAGTGACGTCACGAACGGTAGACAAAGGTCTAAACAACCGCTCGTAATATTATTACGTAGCGTAACAACGAGAGACAAATCCGAGGTCGCAGGCGTCGCGGCCACTGTTATCTGTGACCGTCGGATTCCTCCCCGGAGGAAACATTATCTAATGCCCTGTATTACTGCCACCCGATCTGATTTTCTCTAACATACTACGACTGTATTTGTAACACAATAACATTTTAGTTTCATTTCGGTGTTTGTATTGTTTGGGTTAGTTTAGGGTTGAACCCTAAATGTTGGGGCGTTTTTTTGATGATTGAGTAAAACAACCTAATCGTGTTAGGTTTTATCTCTTGAAATTAGAACAACAATAATTCGCTTTATCTGTTCAAAATACAAATAGTAACTCGTTGTGCGTGTCCCAGAAATCTATACAAATAAATCAAATTAAAGTGTCTGTTTTTAATTTCAAAATAACAGCTTTTTACTGAATGCATATGAAAATACATACGGTACTTACAACAAAAAAAAAATCATTTTTTATTTTTGTCTTTCTGTTTGCTTGTTACGACTAATGTCCGAAACGGCTGTACCGATTTTGACGAGGCTTTTACCATCAGCTAGCTGCCAGCAGCTAGCTGATGTTATAAGAAATAACTTAGGTTACTTTTATTTTAGAAAAAAGATTAGGGTCCCGTGCAAAAAACTTAAAACCCTTCAAATTGTCAACAATATCCGATTCAAGTAGGGAAGTAATATTTTTATAATAATTTCACGCGGACGATGGTGGCGGGCCACAGCAATGATATTTTCCAACTGAGTATAAATAAAATTACCAATGTAACAGTTTCATAGGAAATTCGCAAGTACCGTAAATAGGTACTTACATGCTACAAATTATGACATCGTTAGCATAACTTAGGAACAACATCATTTACTCAAATTCTCGTAACATGCCAACGCCCTGGAAAACTTCACAGATTTACTCCTGTTGTAACGACGAGTCAACAAAATGTTTCAGAGTAAACATTTCTTTTCATGCGTTCACCACGTTTTCAGTATGTTATATCAGCATCATCATACTCTTGCCCTTATCCCAATTCATTTGGGGTCGGCGCGACATATCTTCTTCTTCCATACTTCTCTATTACTCGTCATCTCATCAGACACCTCCTTTCTTGCCAAATCATCCTTTACACAGTCCATTCATCGTTTCTTTGGTCTTCCTCTACTCTTATACCCATCCACATTCATACTCAAAACATATCAGTATATTATATAACTATGTTTAATACTACTTTTGTTCCAAAATTTAAATAAACAATGAATTTATTAAGATTAATAACCACATCATAGACCATATACTGACGCCTGACATTATCAATGTCAAGTAAGTACGTAAGAGTGCTATTAATTATTTATTACTAAAATATAGGTAATGTCTTTACATCTGAATGTAAACAGGCGTCATAAAAGGAGCTTTTAGTTGAAATTATATCATAAAATATGCTTTTCAGTGATAATACATATTTATTAGGTGTTGTCGGCTTGAAAAGTGAAACAGTAATTTAGAGTTTTAATGTCGCGTGCGTAAAAAGTAAATTCATTCAATCACAAAATCATTAACAATTAGAAAATTATAAAGGCGAGGAAAACATCGCGACAAAACCTTCATGTCCCAGAAGCAATAACTTGAAGTCATAGGACATCCACTATCATTCACACTGAAAACGGAATATTTACCATGTTTACTATTTATTTTGAGTTCCCACTATTTCGGCACACCCATGAGGCACCCGCAATAACTTCAGTTTATCCGTGATCATGGTGCTTGCAACAGCGCCGAAATATCGGCAACTCAAAATAGATAGTACAAATATCCCGTTTTTTGTGTTAATGATAGCGTTGGTGACCGTGTCAGTTTATGAAAAATTACATAAGATATCCTCCTACTCGCGTAAATAACGGTATACTCGATCTCACTAAGAGGACTTGAGGAACGTTACAAGCGGATAAGCATAAACAGCTTATCATGATTATCATCCCTATAGGCTGATTTTGCATATATGACATCTACTGCACCGCTTTGGGCCAACTTGGTAGATTACTATCCACACCCTTTCACAGCTAGAAGCAGTAGTGAGAACGTTCATCATTCATCATCATTCTCCTGCCGTTATCGTAATCATTTGGAGTCGCTGCAGCATGTCTCCTTCTTCCATACTTCTCTATTTCTCGTCATCTCGTCAGCCAACGCCTTTCTTGCCATGTCATCCTTCACACAATCTATCCATCGTTTCTTTGGTCTTCCTCTTCTCTTATACCCATCCACATTCATACTTAAAAGTTTCCTCACGACATTTTCCTCATTCCTCCGCATCATATCCAAGCCAACCGATTGCCACATAACTATTCAGTCACCGGCCACTTTGAGTCTATATTCTGAGTATTAATTTCTTATTTTCTCCATTCTCATCTCAGCCACACACAACGTTATAGGATGATAAAATACTAGGTCTGTGTGCTCCCAACAGTTACCAAAAAACACGAGGTACAACGACACAAAACTAAAAAATCTTCTACCCACATTTACTCAAGCCAAGCAAAACCTTACGCTAACCCAGTACACGCAACGTAAACAAAGGCTCGGGATAAGTCATAAAATAAGCATCGTACTAATTGAAGCTTATTATGCGACACTTAATTAGGTTCATAAAGCGCGACTTTTGCTCTCGAGAGCCGAAGCGAATTACTTTGAGAGGAAACTTTGGAGACGAGTTTGTTTTGCAGTGTTGGGTGAGTCTTTAGACGTGCATGTGACCGCACATTGTTAGAGCATACGCTTGATGTCTTTGAGTATGGAATGGAAATTTTAATACCTGCTGTTTAGGTCTTGTATTGTATTGTAAAACGGTCTGGTGTCCGCAACTCCACGTCCGAAGCACGTATTTTGCGTAACTAGGTCTTAAATAAATTGGTTCATAAGAATTTTATAACAAAATATTCACGTCTGTAATCTCAGAACGGTTATGCGGACTGAGAAATACTTAATGAAAAAACTCGGTGACACTATCCTCGGCCTAGGAATTCAACCCAATGCAGGGTTATAAAAATGTTATCGTACTTTTATTGGCCTAAAAACATCAAATATCTGGTACCCACTTTCAAAAGTAGGTAAGTACCGTTTTCAGGCCCACTAAAATGCTAAATCATAAGTACCTAACCATAGGCTTTTACGTTACAAACTTTGATATTCGAAACGCGTACATAAAATCGAAAATGGGGCAGCATAAGTACATGAGTTATTAGAGCGCTACACATTTTTCTTAGTTAGCCATCTATTTCTATACTAACACATACGTTGCAATAAATTTTCATATTGCAAGAGAACGCAATATTACGAGGTACGGTAAGTGCGTTATATTTCATGTCCGCGGCCGCGCTCTGCCTGCCTACTTGATAATACAGTTATTCCGCGTACCTATTGAGATATTGTCTTTGTATGGAAAACTGATCATTCTTTCTGTATCAGATGGGAGATTTTGTGAAGCCCACAATAGACTGGAGTGGATAGTTTAAACTTAAATCTATTTGATATCGATCTACTGTGTTCGGCAGGACACTTCTGCAAAAATTGGCACGAAAAGTCTTTTTGTATTTTATTTATTTTATTGTGTTTGGGTGGATTACAGCTAACAATACAAAAATGTATAGCGAAGCAATCAACGATAAGTCACTTACAAGCCTCCACAGTTAGCAATAAACTATTGTTGAACAAACTAATAACTAAGCATAATATCAATAACTAAGCACAATGTATGTAATGCACAAAGAATAGGACTAAATTAAATACCTGCACAAGCAGGCATACAGGCGTAACCACTATTAAAATTCATCATAAACAACACGGGTTTTATTTAGACAAGGCAGAGATAATTGTCGCTTAGCTATAATATACTTTTTTTATAGTGACAGCTACAGACATTATTATTTTCTGATTGAAAGCATATTCTTAAAAAAAACTCACTCCTTTGTACCTACCACAAAAAAAAGGAAATTTGATCAAGTTAGTACAAGTTTCATCGCTGACTTTTTATTTAGGCATCTAAAATAATAAATATCTACCAAAACATAACATAATTTCTTATTCAAATAAATCTCAAACAATATACCAACTCAACCGACAGATTGGTAGGTGTATAGACGGCTTAAGGCTTCGTAAATGTAGCATCAGATTTAATTTAAGGTGACACGTGGATTAGGCCGTCCCTTATAAACATCAGAGTGACTTGTGTCCCGAACTTGAGGTCCGATTAGCAGGGGAAGATAAAGTGCCTTGATGCTCCGTTGTGTTTCACTTCCTGATTCTGATTACAGCGTATTATTTATTGCCAGAAGTAAATTGGTTAGGATATGAGCAGAGATTTGAATAGATTTAATACTAAATTGAACTTGTGGTTTTTAATTTAATGTTGAGGCAGATAATCCTTTTAGATAAATACACGGAAAATCATGATACTGTGTTCAGCACAACAATATCAATCTTCCATACCAAAACATTTGAATACGTTTACAAAATTAACTATTGTCCATATTCCTATCTGGCTCCGCTTAACATTTCAACAATTATTCACAAACCATTTCAAACCTCTGTACACAAAACAATATTGATATAACAACATAATAGACCAACATCAACGAATCGTAAGTGAATTAGACCGTAAATGATAAGTTCAATATATTGAAGGGCTATTTATTATTCCGTTCTATTTACGTGCAAAGCTAATAAAACAGACCACAAGCACTTTGGATTGGAAACCAAAACTAACACGCGATATTTGTAAAGGGACACTTAATTGTTTAAGAAACTTCGGCTTCTAGTAACGACCTTTAATTAATAGAGACAGCTATAAATTTTCAAAGATATGAATAATAGTGACTTACGTCTCGGTAAGCATAAGATACGCATCATCATCTGCCTAGACATTTCTCAACTATGTTGGGGTCGGCTTCCAGTCTAACCAGATGCAGCTGAATACCAGTATTTTACATGAAGCGACTGCCTATCTGATCTCCACAATCCAGTACTGGGCAATACGATACCCCTTGGTAAGACTGGTTGTCAGACTTTTTGGGCCACTGACTATCTGTAACGACTGTCAAAGATCTACAAATGTCTGCCGGGACATTTTTCCGTCGATTTTCGATAACTTACACTAGGTAACTGCTTTGTACCAATTATGCACGTATTTAGATGTTCCTATTCATAAACCCGTAATCTACTTTTATTCATTATTTTTTTATTAGACTGAACCATGAGTACACTGTTACATTATCATTTTGTTCATTGCAGACTTAAGTCTAAGCGCCTCATCATTATGCATATAAAAACACAATTAAATAATTAAAACAAGAAATGTTAAACAGTTAGAAAAAATTAAGCTATTCAAAACTAAATTGATTATATAATAATTAAATATTTCAGTCACTCTTGGTACGAGTCTACGAGTTGAGCTTTTTTCCCATATTATAAGTATAGGTAAGATGCCATAAGAACCGTTTTTGCAGCCGTTCAATGCGCTTGATGTGAACCTTATACTCAGGTGACCAGACCACACTGCAATACTCGAGATAGCTTCTAACTAGCGAGTTGTGCCTACATGTTTTTATTCAGTTATAGTTTGTCTAAAAATAATCTTGACAATGCAAGCTAGTGTTACTCGAACGACATTTGAACGGATAAAGGAAATAGCACAAATATCAACTCGGAAAGGAATCGTCACCGCATCGTGAGCTTGTCTCGAGGCGAGGCGATACGATTCCGATTAGTGTGCGTCGCAGTATTGAGTTTCATACAAAGAATACTGAAAGACTCGAGTTGATACGGTGACGATCCCGTTTCGAGTTGATATGTGTGCCGTGACCTTAAGAAGTTACCATGAACCCGCGATAATTCACTTCAGAAACAAAAGATGTTCGAAGTAGGCACAGCGGGTCTAAACAAGTAACAATAGCTTCCAAACCGTTTGGTTACGTACGCCCTGATAGGCTGGCTGTGCTGGTTTGCTTAGTATGTAGAGGCTAGCAAGCAGCCAAGTTACATCTAGATTCTAGAATCTTCGCAGTCGGCCGCACTGCGCGCTACTTCGCTACACGCTAGGCAACTAGTGAGGCGCTTAGCGCGCAGCGCAGTCGAAAAGCATAGAACGTCCGTTTCACTTTGCTACTCGCTAGGTTCTAAGCATTAAGCAATCGAACTGTCAGTGCATCCGTAGCCTTTCGGTTTTCATATGATGACTTTCGACAGAATAGGCTATTTGACAACATCGAAAATTAAAAAAAAATGGTCGTCAGTTAGAACACCAAAAAATGTTAGACACGAATTTTTTCTTTTGTCACATAATCAAAAAATGGCGACGATACAGCGCAACAAAGTTCAAGAGAGGGGGCTTGTGACATCACTAGACATTAAAAAGTAACAGAAATTATGACGTCACGCGAGATTTCAACGCGCTGTATCGTGGTCATTTTTTGTTTACATGACAAAAGAAAAAATACGTGTCCAATATTTTTTGATAATCTAACTGACGCGCTAAATAGGTTTTTTCAGGCAAATACCCTATTGACAAGTTTTGCGATAGCTTACTTCCATTTCTACATTTCCACCGTCATTAACACTGATAGAATGTCAGTTCTCCAAGGCTCCTTAGTCCTTTTTAGACTTCATCTGTTTCTTAGAGCTAATTATAGAATAACACTTCGCACACTCTGCACACATCCTTCTGTATATTCAAGGGCCAAGGGCGGAAGGCGAGACGATAATTTGATAAAAGCCGCACGTAATCTTAGTCCAACTAACAGTATTAAGTCGTTGCAGGCTGTCGAGGACTAAGTGTAAGAGGTCGGGGTTGTTATAATGACGTTTTAACATAATTAAGTGACGTTTCAAGCTGTGGGGACTCGGTTTCGGTTAATTGTAAGCTGGTTGAATTTTGTTAGTCATTTTGTTGCAAGCTTCTTTTTCGTTTTACGTTTGTTCTTGTGTCCCGGGACTTAAAGATATAGTTTACTGTTTATCAAATTGACTACTTACTCATATTATCAGTATATTATTTGTGTCACAAACGTCATTCTTTGACTGTTGTATAAAACGACAAGTACACGGCAAATGAAGTACATATTGTGCCAATTGTACTTTACTAAACAGCTAATCGTAACTTTGAACATAAAGGTAAAATAGAGTAACTTATTAAACTGTTATAAAGCAGAAACATTGTAGTTTATCATTTCAGACAGACATCTTGTCTCATTCGAAAACCAATACCTAAAAATTACACACATAATTCGCAAAACATTCATGTTTAAGTTAACAGACATCCCAGAATTTAAGTTAATATTTCGCAAGTATAATAAACCGAGCAATAAAAATCTCCAATCTAATACCCAATTCATTTTAACCCGAACCGCTTCAGATTTCGTACGCATCGATTTCAAATTTATCATCCATCCGTACGTTCCATAATACAGTTCGCTTACAAATAACTTGCATTCGGATTGAGAGACTGACATATTTCTCAGTTCTACGAAGCGACTTCCAGAATATTGATCAGCTGAATCTCTCATACCGCGCTGCCAGATGCTCACTGAAAATTACTTTCAAATAAATCTGGTGAACTTGTTACAATCGTGACGTGGTCGATGTACCTAACTAAAGTACCAGGAGTACATAGAGTAGCAAGTCGTCCGCGATAACGCGTTGAATCACAATGGAAATTATAATTGAGTTATAAGTTGAGACGTCTCTAGTCCTTGTTTATTGTGATAACGGCGGCGTATTATAATTTAGCGGGCCGATTGCGTGCTGCGTTAAAATGATTAAGTGTATCGATTTAGCTGTGAGAGGAAATGCGGTGTGGAAATGGGTTTTATATGAAAGATTATTGTCATAGATTGAAACTTTTTATGAGAGACTATTCGCTATGATCGAAATCTATATTCGAAGCTTTCCTTTTCAGAAAGATCGAAGAAGACTTTTCTAATAAAATAGCCAAGTTAAATTAAAGCAATAAATATTAAAGAAACGTGTTCAGTACTTGTTGAAGAAATTCTATTCTCAGAATAAGACGAAGTCTTGACACACAGCTCCTAGCGGACAAGTTATTTTTACTTCGTTTTATTAACTGGCAGACTTCAAGAAATCTTATAGATTTGAATAGAAGTTTTTTTTTACTACTCTAGGTACCACATTTACGATAAAAATGTAAAAAGAAGTAACTACTGAACCCTGCTCTAATGAACCAAAAGCTCATACACGAGGCATCTTTACTCTATTTAGTTTCTTATTTCTGAGGAAATCGAATACTAACCAATCTAACGGCCTCATATACCAGTTACTATGTTAAAAAATTGAAAGAATGTATATTCAAAAGTAAGCCTAGATGCCTATGTTGTGTCTTGTAGGCTGTGCAATGCATAGTTAATGGAGTGTCCATCAGTTTGATGAATGCCTGCCGAAGCGTCCATATCGAGTCTGAATAATAAGTTATGTGTGCCTACCTGTGCCAAGGTTGCAGTAAGGGAAGTAGTAATAGTTTTACAGCCACCGACATTGCTGAACCTCCTTTCTCACGCTGAATTTACACGACAAGTGGGTTAGTCTCCTTTTGTTTTTAGGATGGGAAATCATCAAATGATCCCCCTGCTCTGGGCGGAGCGGAAGGAAGTATCAGACTTGTACTGACTATAACCCATCCATGTTCCTTCTTTGCCCTTTGTGTTCCAGGGCCGCGGTATCTCTTTCGAACAGTCCCGCAGCCCTGGCAGGCATCGGCCCATGCGGACCCCTATGTGGTTGCTGACATGTCTTTGAGGTGCGCGTGGAACACGAACGCGCCGTTGACACGGCTGGGTTAGTCTCCTTAACTTACAAATAAGAGGTCCTTATAGGTAACTAATTTGTTTGACTAAACTAAACTAATTTTAAAGTGTTTTTCTCCTACTGTTCTGATTAAAATTTCATGTTGTTACGAACCTATTTCTTTTTAAAGATCCTATCTCCAAGTTACAATCGTTATTTCTCGGGAAAATGGCTTTTAAAATTAGGAAAGTGTATACATATTTGTGTTCGTGACTGTACCTGTAGTTAAGTCGTCGTCGCAGTTATATGTCAATCTCAAGAAATACGAACAAACACAAATATTTCCCAAATAACCTTTAATATTCTTCCATAGATGCGATTTCATCATCTGCCAGCCTTTTTCAGCTATTTTTGAGAAGTTTACAATTTGATTGTATACAAAAAGTGTGAAAAGTGTGTGTGAAGTGTGTGTGTGTGTTTGTGTGTGTTTACTTTTGATAGGTCATTGCGTCCTTTCCATCTATCAACGGCATTTTAATTTTCTTGGAATAAAATAAAGAGTAAATGTAGAAAATAAGTATAAGCTTCAGTTTCTTCTTGTTGTATGTACCATTGTGTTCTTCAACAATGATCTAGGACTTTACTCTGTAGTATTGTGGCAATTCCTTTATGTTTTATACAAGACGTCGCTATTTATCTATTATTTGGTTGTGTTTGAAAAGAGATTTTATCTAGAAATACATAATGTTTGAAAATGGGCTTAGAGTCTCTAGCTATGTTCCCAACGGGTAAGCAGACATCCTTCATCTTAACATAACACATAGCATCACGCTTGTAATCCCCGAATGATAAGGCAGAGGTGTACCTAATAGTACACCCACATTTCGCCAGTTATGTTTAAGTCCCATGGAATAGGGGACGAGCCTATTGTCAGTAACCGGGCACATATCATGACTCCGTGGCTGCTACCGAGTAATTCCTGATGAAAAAACTCAATAACACTTTGACCGACCTGAGGATCGAACTCAGTACCTCATCATGCTCAGCAGTGGCGCTTGCTACCACTAGACCAACGAGGCAGTCTTACCCTTCATATTCTACAATAAAAGAAAGATATAAACTTTGAACATCTCAAAGTATGCCTCTGAAAATCTTCACGAATAAGTAGTATTGATAACCACAAAAAGTAAACTCATGTCAATGCACTTTATTTTGTATCACAAAGTGATGGATTGACATAATGTTTCGAATAGTAAATTATGTCCCACGAGACAAGAGTGAAAGCATACATACTTCTTAAAATTTATTTGGTAATATGTTGGAAGGTGTAACCTGGTTGAAGAGAGGTGATTTTACCAACTATCTTGCCGCATCCTTATGATTGACAGGTTAAGCGATTTTAAGAGCTGTAAGTACGTATACCTAAGTTGGATGATGACTTTAATCATTGTATTCTTTACTACTCTTTTACTTAATTATTTTGTTTTGCCGGTTGATCGCAATACTCTCACCTATTACAAGGGACTTAAACATAACTGGCGAAAGGTGGGTGTACTATTAGGTACGCCTCTGCCTAACCCTTCGGGGATTCAGGCATTATGTTATGTGTTTTACTTAAATTTCTGTTTGCTTTACAAGTTGCTCAAAAAGCCGCTCAGCTGATGTGGAACTGAGCTGGCCACGTCTGCCGCACGCCTAATAAGCTGTAGGTCAAAATAGCTACTTTGTGGAGCCCTGATGCACTCAGAAGACGTCGCGGCAGACTTCGTAGAAGATGGCGAGACGACACCGACGACCAGTGGGTCGTCGGTGTCGTCTAAGGCTGGTCCACCTTTGGATCGAAAACAAAAAAGTCATGGGGAGCTTTTTTACTTTAACTTTAGCTCAGGATTTGCACATGTTTACTGTAGCCTAAGAAATCTTACCTGCACGATGCTATTGTATGTATTGATAAGTACCTATTAATCTTGTAAGACAAAAAGTCTAGTCTCCACGACACTGGGAATCCTAGTGTGGAGGCTAGTGATATTCAGCTTGTGTAATGTCCTCTTCATCATTAAAGCTTTCTTTTTTACTGCTAGGATACAGATCTCTTATCTTTGAGGGACTCAGCTTTGGGCAATAAATCAATAATCCACCACGCGGGACAAATGTGTTCTCTTAATATCACAGGGTCCATATTTAAGTTGGTCATATCACACGTCCAGTCGTTCACGTCTCCAAGTTTATAAGTAGAAATAAGGAAGTTTATAAGATCTCCCTAACTACCTACTTCCACTCATTGTGGTGGTGGTATTAGAATATTTATTAAAACCTGTGAAAAACGAAAAGGGCAAAAAAATAAACAACATTACCCAGTATGATTACTTTGATTATATTTTTTATTTTAAAATGTCATAAAATGATATCAACATCTTAAAGTTAACATTGATAAATAGTCGCATTTCGTACTAATAAATTGGTTTAACATGAATTCAATTATTTACAATGATTGTTGTATTTATTGTCATTAATTATTTGAAATTCAAATTTCAATTAGTCGACTTTATAGTTTAAAATGCAAATACATTTAAATAAAATTATATTTACATTGTAAAAACCAAAATTAAACAAATAAAAACATATTTCATTTCATTTTGATAATTAGAAATCTATTACAAACAATTAGGTATTTTAAATCCATTTTAAATCGCTAAAAAAAACTTAAAAATAAAACTTAGCGATCGTCATAGTTATTGTTTAATCACAATGTATAAAGTAAAATCTACGTTGTATAAATTTTAGGAAATTATGCATATTCCTTCTATTTTGCAAAAATGCCAGATGTTTAATATTATGTAAGTAAAAACATAAGTTACCTACTTGGTATATAACATTCCGTATGATACTAAACCCAACTGAATAGTGATATAACTTTAAAATATTCAATTCTATAATTATTACTAAATACACGTTCATTCATTTTTACAGTAGAATCGATTCTTATCAAAATTCATGTTTTATATTCATCGTAACACTATCCCTACAATAAATTCTTTCTCGTCACTTACATAAGACTACGTTATTGGGAAGTCCAAAAGGAACTTCGTCTAATATTTTATTTAACTCATAAACACGAATGAGCCGAATACATTAATTTAATATACTATCCGGAAGACATAAATTTATTATTATCGAATATCCAATTTTATCGTCTAACACTTTTTTGTTTACAAAATAACTAATTTATTCTTAGACCGTTATTTAGAACCAAAATTTAATACGCTAAGAATAAAATAATACATTATTTTGTAAGCTGATAAACAATTAGAAAAAATACATAAAAGTATACATTCTTAACATTTATAAAGCGTCTTATTTTATATAAAATATGATTTAAAAATACACTTTGGAAACCATTTAAACTTAAAATTATACACCAAGTCATGCTTAAAAGAATAAATGCTGAATTAAGGTAGGTACATGATATTTTCAAAAACTATTTAAATGTTGGTCTTTTATTTCGTTGTTCTGGGCACCTGTATTGCTACAGAATCCCTTATTTAGAAGAAAAACATATATTATTTTAACAAACAAAAAATAACACTATAACTACACAATGCAAATAATATAAAATCGACTATTGGTAATATAATTATATAATAATAACACTGGTCTCTAATGTTACCTTAATTCTACTAGCTATTGTCTTTACAATCGTATTGTCATTATACAAATTATTATATACGTACTAGCATAATTATTATCATATTTCTTTTTATAAATACAAGTTACCATACTAATTTATCATGCCATTATTATTGTATAATAAGAATTGTATAGAATAATAATACGAGAATAATAAAAATGTTAGCTAAACGGAGTTTCTAAAAACCACTTTAGACACGTTCGATCCTCTTCAAGTCTATCAAATTCATCTTCCATTTTTAATTAATAGCCATCTGATATGATAATAATGATATTTTCAAAATTTAAGGTGTTATTATGTAAGTTTTATCATCAACAGCAATTCCAGAAAAATACCCGTTCGTAATGAGTAGTGCGATTGATTATTAAAAGTATATTTCTTTAGGATATTAATCTCGAATTAATTGCATATGCTTTGTCAGCACGCTCAATCTAATTACTTTCAACTAATCACTCGCATTAATCAAAGTTTACCTAAACAGGCCTTAAAGACAGTCGAGCCTTACCCTTAAGAAGTTCATATTTATTGTCTCAATTACAGAATAAGGCTGAAACTCATTATTTTTATTCACTAACTGCCGATAGTGTTTTTACATAACAATATTAACATCGAGATCCACTAAAACGTTTACAACAACCTCAAAATACGTACTTACACATATAAAATTCAACAGCCATGTTTTTATCACTACATGTTAATGCTATTTCTTTTTAAATAATGTAGAAATCTAATTTCTTTCTATACAACAAATTTTAGTAGTAACATGAACATGGAAAAGAATGTAGAGGCTTTGTCAGTTGTGTAGGCTTTATTATATACGATGTATTGTCGAGGTGAGCCAGTGGGGCGTAGTTTCTGCCGTTCGGTTCTTTGGGCGTATTCGTTGATTGAGTTGTTGGGTGGTGTGAATGCGGTGTTGTAAAAGTTGAAAGCGTTGTTGAGCTCCGCTTGTCGCATGTCAGCGTCGAGAGCGTTCTGGTTACCGCGGTCGTGTTGTTTCTTGAGGTGACGCTTCGGAGGCCGCGTTGTTGCAATAGTTGTCGTTGTTGGACGCGGCGTTGTAGTTGTTGTAGTCGTGGTTGTTGTTGTAGTTGTGGTCCTTTGAGGCGTCTCTGTTGAGGAACAGAAGAATTTGATTAGTTGTCGTATTAAAATAGAACGACATGTAACTACATAAATAAACTCATTAAAATTTAAATTAAACTTTTGAAGGGTTAAGCTTTGCTCGTAAAATAATATTTTGTTCATACGAATAAGAGTAACTATCTAGTTTAAAATTTACATTAACTACAAATTACCCTGGCCAAGTTCCTTTCATACCCCTTAAATGCAAAAGCAAAACTCTGACCTGCAAAACCTATTACGGATATTAACTATTCATGACTCTAATATGACCAGACTAGAAAATGAAATTACCTTTCAAAGTGATGATGCCCTCGGCTTTGCCGTAGCCGTTAGCCGCCGAGCATGTGTATTCACCGAAATCGTTCTTCTTCAGTCGATTAATAGTCAGGTTCATTCGTAGTGCATACTCGTTCAGTATCTCTTCTGATATCACGTACTTTGAACTGTTTAGCAGCTTGCCACCTAGGATACAAATAAAGTAATTAGTAACTATAATTTTATGTTTTTCGTTTTGATAGTATCATTGGTTAAGATAAAATTGAAGCATACATTTCCAACAAATTATATGTCTTCCTATTTATACATGAAAATTCATAAATGTATTTGTATCCTTAAAACTATTGGCGCCCAGCGTGGGCCAGTCTTGATAAACAATTGTTTTATACCAGTATATTATTTCGAGATAATAAAATACTACCTACTAAAATCAATAAAAAATCTAAGTACTACGCCATCATAACCAATAACTTACAACATGAGAAATTGGCGCCCAACATGGGACCTTCAATCTTAACAATAAACCAGAGATTTCCCGAAGTATTACTTACCAGCTTGCGATTTTCCTCGCTGCCAGGTGTTGAGTGATTTAGGCGAGGCCTCAACGTAGCACTGGAGGGTGACTTGCATGTCTGCCGCTCGAAGAACCACTGGACTCGCTACTCGCACGATCGGCTCGACTGGACACAAATAATGGGGGGGTTAGATTGAAAGAACGGACGGAGTGGCGGAATAATGGACGTTTTCCTTAAGTGATCAAATAAATTCTGAGTAGTACATTAGTTATTTTGGCACCCCTCGAGTCACATTAGTAGGGTTTAGTAACTTACAACTGGTGGAAAAAGTTCGAGATGTTTTAATACAATTAAATGTTAACGACAAGGAAGCTTTTAAAAGTAACCAAAATGCTATTTTAGAAATCGAACCATAACACTAGAAGTGGTAAAAAACGTCGACTGTGCTCAAGAAAACCTATTCCACAAAATCTATTGCACCGTTAAAGAAAATGCTTTCAACTCCAAACACTTTAAAAACATTAAGCATACAATACAACATTACCTCGAAACTGTATAACCTAATTACCCATACAAAAGAAATGATCAACAAAGTTAAACTAGGACGAAATTAAGTCCACTCAATTAGGTTTACGCAAGCCTTTAAAGTCGGCCAGTTTTGTTAAAGAGATAAGTTACACACTTTATATTCTTGAATCTCTATTTTTGCGTAAGTTTACGTACTTTTTGTTCATACAATAATGCAAAACTTTGCAAGTCACACCACGCTTGTTTTATTCAAAGGGTAGACAGAGGGGTTCGCCAATGGCTTTTAAATTTAGTTCTAATGACGTCGGAGAAAAGACCCTTGCTGCAACTTCGCAAAAAATGCAAATACCTTTTCTTCACTCCGACGTCTTAAGTAAAGGAAAAAGGGCTGAATATATAAAACACTGAATACTTACACAACACAGACACTTCGTACCGCCGACTCTTGGTCGGGGGGATGCCGTTAGCTGCGATGCACAAGTACGTCCCCATATCAGAACGTTGGAGCCCCTTCAGCGCCAAGGTGGAGCCTACATAGCTCTCTACCACTGTTTAACAAAAAACATCGATTTTATCAAACATTAACTTCTCCAAGAATAATGTCAGTCAATTTTATTGCAATGATTTTAGTCCTCTTTTTGTTACTGAACTAGGGAAGGCTATAAAAGAATTACTGGACATAAATAAATCTACCGCGTTATTGGTATTAATGTATTAAAACAGCTGGCTGGACTCAATGGCGGTTTGGTCACCGCGTAACCTACCGAATAGGTAGATTGTGCGGTGGCGAATGAATTTGTGAGTGGCACTGCTCCAATGCGAATAGTAAAAATGATCTATTACAGTTACAGTAAAATGATCACTAATATCAACACCGAAGTTTTGTCCTCAAAATGTCCAGGCGTTGAATTCAACGAGCATAGTTCGTACCCTGAGTTATAAGCCGAACATTGAACTACTTTAGCCCAACTTTGAGGTCACATAGCCTAAGTGAGAGCGACCCAAAGGAGTGTTTATTACCTTTACTTCAAGCCGGTATCAGTAAGCACCGTCAACAGTTATGATCTAGGTCTCACATCATTGAAAGACGGCCTCTTTATTACTGAACATAAATCAGGCCTCATTGAAAGCCCGTTTAAAAAAACTTACAGACATAAAATTTGTAATGTGCCAGATTTAAGTGAAGATAAAATGTTTTACAGAAAATTTTCGCAAAAGGCAATAAGATTTCTGATAAAATTTAGGTACTAAATACTGCGGTATTTACTATCATAGGTATGCAAGTTTTTCAGCATCGATAAAAATTGAGAAAGGAGCTTTGAGCTTTGAGCTAACTTTTTAAAGAGCGTTCCTTACTGTTACGAGAAATATAATGAATAAAGATTATTTATTTTCCTTGAATTATGAATATTTAATATAAATTATACCAGCTCATAATATGCATATGCCTAATCTGCTCTTCAAAACAAAACTAGAATATTATCTGATAATTCGTCAAGGAGAAGCTGTCTCATACAAGCCAAGGGCATTGACGTCTATATGTTATTTTGATATAACATTCCACAGAATACGTGACTTCAACACGTTCATAATATGGCACATCAAACAAACTAGCACTTCACAACTTATGAATAAAGCGAAACGCGTCTTACATGAATAAATTTACTAAAGCGGCAAAATCTTGGTTCATATTTATTACAACAATTTCGTAACCGAGTGCGCAACGCCCAAGAGATACATTCGCTCTGAAAAATTATGCCTTACTTTTACAGTGAGATGTATTTACTTACACAATCGCTTCAGCCAGCGGTAATCTTGAGATAAATTGTTTATTACTTTAAAAGTAACAGCTCCTTTATATAGAGTACCTATTAAGTCTGACGATTGAGAATCTAAATCTTAATTGAAAACTGTACTCTATGATTTCTTGATTATTTTATTATATTTAACTTAATCACGCCTGTAATCCCCGAAGGGTAAGACAGAGGTGTACCTAACAGTACACCCAGATTTCGCCAATTATATTTAAATCCCTTATAATAGGGGGCGAGCCTATTGCCATCTACCGAGCACAAAACAAAGCTCCGTGACTCCTGCTCAGTAATTCACAGAATTTAACTTAAAGCAAAATAAAATAATACCCCACTACCAGGTTGACAGCGATCTAGAGGAGTAGGTAAGTACTTTGATATTTAAGTCGCTTTTTCATTCACTAGACACGTTACAGGCTTCTCAGCAAGAGAACAAATGAATAATGCTATTAGAATTCTTTGGCAGGGTCTCAAGTGTCAATGACGTAATAAGAATTGCAAACGAGCTTCTAGAGAATGAACTAGGAAGGTATGATAACTTGAGCTCTAGTGCTATCTTTATTGCTTGTGTTTTACTGCGCCGTATCAAGTTCTCTTTTCATTAGTACTGATTAAAATTCCGTAATGGAAAAGAATTTTATGAACTGAACATGGGCAGCAGATGTAAACTGGAAATGTCTTAAAGTGTGCTGAACATTTTCAGTTAATACATTTATTTATTAATAACTAGCGACCCACCCCGGCTACGCACGGGTGCAATATAGATAATATTCATTTACACATAAACCTTTCTCTTGAATGTATCTATTGCTGAAAACTGCATTAAAATCCGTTGAGTAGTTAAATAGATCTAAGCTTACAAACAGCGGGAGCGACTTTGTTTTATAGTATGTAAAGATTTATTATTTATTTATTAATTTTTGACATATCTGCCCATCAGCAAAGAGGGCTAACAGTGTGGTGACGTGAGCTTTAACCATGCTATGACCGAACTAGGGAACTGCTCGACCAGACAAAAGAAAATAAGACGCATTTTTCACTGTTTCGTGTTTACACATTCACACAAACAACAAATTCTCGATAATCTTATCCGAATCACAAATCAAATCTCACACTTTAATTAAAACATAACTGCGAAAGCTATACGTTTCACGATGCCTGTCAAATTAAATTTAAATGGAAATAATTCATCGCTTTATTATAGCATACGACCCCCGCTATACTAGGGGAACATAAAACACTGTTACTACGTAACGCGTACAATATCAAAAGCTGGCGTTTGTATGAAATTGTGTTTTATTAACGGGTTATAAACTTGGGTTGCGACATGTCGTAGCTAACTTGTTACTTTAGACGTCGGCTCTGATTCAGCAATTCCCCTTTATTATTGCGCCAAGACTAATTGTTTTCCGATTTCATTCTGGCTGAAATATTTTCTGCAACTGAACGTATTTTAAATGATGATATTGCTCCATTGTTGAGGGACGTTAATTATGATGTAGTTAGGCTGTAATTCATGTGGAAAGATATGTTGTAATAATTTGGTTTAATTATTGTTATTATTTCCGGGAAAGATTCCGTATTTTCTAGAATAGTTTATTGTATTAATACGATAAAACTTTTTCCAGAGAATTCAATCATGTGGATTTAGAATACACCTCTAATTTTGCAGTTTTAAACACAGTGCAGCACAACCAACTGTATGTAAACACCAGTGATTTTCTTTTCGAATAATAATGGCAGGGACCTACATAACATAACATCACGCCTGTAATCCCCGAAGGGTTAGGCAGAAGTGTACTTAATAGTACACCCACATTTCGCCAGTTATGTTTAAGTCCCATATAATAGGGGTAGGAGGCGAGCCTATTGCCATCAACCGGGCACGAATCCAGACTCCATGGCTACTACTGGGAAATTCCTTATGGAAAAACCCAATAACACATTGCCCGACCCGGGAATCGAACGTAGAACCGCATGCTTCGCAGTCGCGCTTGCGACCACTAGATCAACGAGGCAGTCATCGAAGATTAAATTTATTTCATAATAATACAGTTCGAAAACTATATCCATGTCAATAACATCATGATCAAAGGATCAAGCAATCCATTAGGAGAACAGTAGGATAAAATCAGTTTTTGAAGTCAATCTTCATGATTAATCCACTCGAATCTCTTGCACATCATTATCAGTCCAGCCATTTCATAACTATGTTGGGGTCGGTTTCCAGTCTAGCCGAACGCCAGTATTTTACATGGAGCGACTGCCTATTTGACCTCCACAACCCAGTTAGAAGTGGATAATACGATACTCATGGTTGTCAGACTTTCGGGCCACTGACTACCTGTAACGACTGTCAAAGATCTACAAATAACAGCCAGGACCTACAGCTCGAAATCGAATCATAATAACCCTAAAAGCAATCAGACTCCATTCATTCGCCCTTAACATCACCACTCAATGTCACAAATAAAATAATCTCAAAGACAATCTTAAGGACTTAAATACTTCGTTAATCCAATTTAACGATACATTTGCGTTGTTTCCTTTATTTATTTTCTAACATACTTGTTACATTTTTAAATATTTCTTAACAAAAACTATATAAAAAACATTTAAAAATATAAAAAATAGTGGTCCGCCGGTAGCGGGAGCAGGGTCCAAGCTACCGGTGGTTAGGGCTCCAGAGACAAGAACCTCCTCACAATACGAGCCGTATCGAGGAGTACTGCCTTCTGAATCAGGCCCTTGATCCAACCGCCTAAGGAGAGCTTCGAAAGATGGTCATCGAGGCTCTTGGCTATGAGGCCATTGGCCGTCACGACGATCGGCACAATGATAGCCGAGTTCACATTCCACATGTCGACAACCTCGTGTGCCAAGTCGAGATATTTTATTTGTTTCTCTTTCTCAGCTTTCACGAGGTTCTCGTCATGCGGGATGGTAACATCGACTATCATTACGCGGCGCGCTGATCGGTCTATCACTACTATGTCAGGCTTATTGGCGACAATAGTCCTGTCAGTAATGATAGACTGATCCCAGTACAGCGTAACATGGTCTTTCTCGAGAACTGGGTCGGGCACATACTTGTAGTACGGTACCTCAGATTCCACAAGTTTATATTTCAAGGCAAGTTGCTGGTGAATAATCCTGGCTACTTGGTTGTGCCTGTGCAAGTACTCGCCGTTAGCCAGACGAGAACAACCAGAAATAATATGTCTGATAGACTCACCCGGACGGTGGCATGCCCGACACACGTCAACCGTCCCGTCCTTCATAATATATTTCCGATAGTTGTTCGTCAACATAACTTCGTCCATAATCGCACAGACAAAACCTTCAGTTTCTCCAAAGAGATCGCCGAAACGTAACCAGGACACGGACGCTAGAAAATCTACATCGGGCCCATGAAGAGCTCGGTAGAAGCGCCCGTGAAGCTCCTTGCCTTGCCATACTTCCTTGCGGTCATCGGTAGTGAGTACTTCAGGTTTGCGCCAGTTCTCTTTAGCCATGGACAGCGGGGTGAGTCCCTTGTCCACTGCGACCACATCTCGGTGCATACCCACCTCGACTTTTAAAAAATATTCTCTGAGACTGCACATCTCGCGGTTGTGAAGGGACTTCGCGTTTAAAAACCCTCGACCCCCACACTTCCGCGGGATGTACAGCCTCATCACTGATGATCGTGGGTGATGCATCCGGTTTGCGGTAAGCAGTGTACGAACTCTCCTATCCAGGGCATCGAGTTCGGTCTGAGTCCATTTGAGTACGCCGAAAGAGTACATTAAAACCGGCATGACCCAACCGTTAAAGGCGCGCACCTTGTTTCCGCCTGAAAGAAGGCTATGTAATACCTTGTTCAGGCGTCCAAAGAAGCGCTCCTTCAACGATTGCTTCATGTCAGTTACGTTAATGCCTATGCGTTGTTTTATTATTACAAAGTTAATTAAGTTTGCTTTCAAGATATAAGTAATAAAGATATGGTTTCCTTCATTTCATGACTATTATTGTTTCTGGGACACATGTTGAGAAAAATATTGTGTTTTATTTTGCTGGTGTATCGAAGCTATTGTTTCCTTGTAGAGTTGCTAAATCAGAGAACTACGTGACTAGTGATATGGAGCATCTTAGGGCTTGTATTCTGTACAGCAAAAGGGGAGCCCCCCTTGCCTTTTCGATAGAAGGTGGTGTATAGATAACACAATTAGGAGTAGCTTCCTTATGTCTGCTAATTACAACTAATTGCGATCACCAATTTTCCTCCCAAGCGTAATGATGCCATTTCATTTACTATTAGATCCTTTTTTTTCCCTAAAACCTCCAAATTATCCCCCTTCTTGTTTACATTTTGCAAATGCAGAAAAAACGGTACAAATTGTTAATTAACGGCGCTCCTATCACGACAGAATCAATGATTTACAGTTACTAATGCGCTCAGAAACAAATTCTCAATAATTCCATTCCAACTCGCGTTCGCCGCAAAAGAGGAAAACGATAAATGGGAAAAAGGAAAATGAGGATAGCTACAGCGAAGGCAATTCTTACATATTTAGTGAAGCGTGTTTAACATGTCCAATTAATACAAAGGCAGAGCCGGTTCCACCACTCTGTTAACTATTACAACCACCCTCCGTTTACAGAGGGACGCCAGTCTTTTGTTTACGCTTAATGGCTTAAATAAAACGGGTCAAATTCGTAAAACACCGCACCGAAAAGGTTTTAAATAGCCCAGCGGGGACCGGCAATTTTGGGCCTAATACATTTATATTAAGGTATAAATTACAACACGGGATTAGACACCATTAGAAATACAACAGTGTGCGTATGTGTTAAAATGACTAGCCCTATAATTGCTTTAACTCCTGTGTCTTTTCACCTAGTGTTGCGTTGCGCTGTAAAGGGTACGTCATTATAACTATAAGAGATAACAGCCTTTTGTCAGGCCGGTCACTAAGCCGTTCGTTTAATTTCCTGACCGAAACCCGGATTGCTACAATATTTTGTTTAAGTAGTAATTGAGTTCTTTGAACACGTTTTTTCCGCGGAAATGAATTCCGGCCGTGAGCATCAGACGACGCCTTCTTTTGTTTAATGTTGACAGCCCTGTGCTTTTATCGAATAAAAAAATGTTCTCATTGAATTTAAATATTACGTGAACATTTTATAAAATGATTTATTGTATAGAATCATAGGTTTTAATTAAGGCTTTGAACAAAAAAATATTTATTGATGGTATAAAATAAATCAGTTTTACAGGCAATTTGAGTGGGCGTTTCTTATTTAACATAGCCTCGCCTCGTCCCGCCTGTCGATGTGAATAATTTGTATATCTACCCGTAAGAGACGATAAATAAATATGGCATGATTATGTGTGCGGTATCGTGTCGTTCCATCATTATTTAGATGTCACTCTGTGAGCACGTTGTACATTATATCGAATTTGAATTTTCTTTCCAATATCCTTAGGACAATATCTTAATAAATCCCATAAAACTCCAATGTTTTAACCGCTGTAGCACCTGCGCCCGCTCCGGGCGGGCTTTGAATGCAAAATTAGTCTTGTTTCTTTTTTACCACTTAGCCGGATCTCACTGATGCGAATAAAATTCAACGGAAAATTGACGGTTTATTTTTTGCCTTTTAAAGGTACGTTGATTATTATCTTTTATTTGAAACAATTGCTACTCGAGAGATAAACGATTTCTTATTTTATCGGAAGTTCGCTGTTTTCTTTTGGTGTAATAATGTGGTGAAACTCTGCCATTTTTAGGGTTCCACAGTCAACAAGGAAAGGAACCCTTATAGTTTGCCATGTCCGTCTGTCTGTCCGCAGTTTAGCTCAAAGACTCTTAGTACTAGAAAGCTGAATTTGGTATAAATGTACAAATTAGTTAGAACCTACACGTAAAGTGGGGATTTTATTTTCCTCGCTTATCCTATAGTGTGGTATGTTGTTGGATAGGTCTTTAAAAAATATTGCGAGTTTGTTTGAATCATTTTTCGATTATGGGATTCGTTTGTGAAATATTAAGCTTTAAAGTGCTAATTGTTGTTAGACTCAAGTGTCCTCCCCTCTACCAGCTAAACGGTTTTGTTTGGGTAGTATATATAACGAAATTAAAGGAAAACTAAGTAGGCTTTACAAGTTTACGAGAAATAGTCGACCAACTTATAAAATGTCCTTGCATAAAATATTTTCTTAAACATAATGTATGGGTTTTTCAACTGCAAATGTAATTTTGTTTTTATCATTACAATAAAAATCATCGTTCGGCAGCAAATCCGCATATTTTGATGAGCAACTACGGAACCCTACATTGTGCGTGGCCTTACACACACTTGGCTGGTTTTTTAATAGAACATTTTATCCGATCATCATAAAACCATCGATTGTTTCCGAAGTATATTCACTTACCTACACCATGAAAATGCAAGAAACCCTCGTTTTATTTCCACTCAAAAAAATAAGGAATTCGCTCAATCAATCACTGTCGCAAGTAAGCCTATCAAGAAATTAAAACTCTCTCAATTGGAAGGATTTAGATCATATATCTAAATTCTTTAGCCCAAGTCAATAGGACAACATTTATCTTTTTCAGTTTGCATTTTTAGCAAAGATAATATTTTTAAGCGCTTTTGTAAGTAATCATTTATTTCGAGAATATGAAAAAATATGTACACTGGACGTGTTACTGGTTATTAATAGTTCATGAATTGGAACCAGTCTAGAATACGAAAGAAAAAGATTATAGTCCTGTTGCGTTGAGTTGACAGCATGATTTTAAGGACTTGATTTTACTCGACTTTATCTTTGTGTTAAGCACATTACAGGCTTCATATTCTTTTGTAAATTCAATGTCTCCTGCGAAAAACATTTGTGGCTAGTTTTCAAAAGCTCATAGTAATGCGATGACATTTTGGACAAAAAGAAAAGCCAGAATATTTCAGACCGAAATAGAAGTGTCTCTAAATATGCCTCTCCTTACGTAAATCCCAGTTTTAAAATGGCAAAAAATTAAGGACTATATGGTGTGAAAACTTAAATTCATAATATAACATGGTTGTTTTATCTCTGACAGCCCATCAAGAACCTTGTGGAAACAAAAACAAATACCACAGTAACTTGGACAGTCATCACCTCATCTGTCTAGCCTTTTTCCAACTATGTTGCAATGTCCGGTCAGCTTCCAGTTTAACCGGATGCACCTGAATACCAGTATTTTACATGGAACGACTGCCTATCTGACCTCCACAACCCAATTAATACTGGGTAATACGATACCCCTTGGTAAGACTGCTTGTCAGACTTTCGGGCCACTGACTACCTGTAGCGACTGTCAAAGATCTACAAAAAACAGCCAGAACCAACCGCTTATCGTGCTTTCCGAGGCACGAAGGAAACTCGGTATGTAATGGTCACCCATCCATGGACCAACCTAGGCAAGGGCGGCTTAACCTGAAGATCGACCTAACCAGCTGTTATCTACACTAATATTATAAAGAGGAAAGATTTGTATGTTTGTAACGAATAAACTCAAAAACTACTGGACCAATTTCTATAATTATTTCACCATTAGAATGCTACATTATCCCTGAGTAATATAGGCTATACTTTTTTTTAAATATCCACCTGTGCGAAGCCGGGACGGGCCGCTAGTTATTTATACATGTAACTAGACCAGTGATTCAGATTAAATCAGGGATAAAATAACTGTAAGAGGCCTGTAATCAAGTAAGCCTCATACACAGCCTAGGGACATGAAGCTGTACATTTCCAGTATAACTTGGCCTCGCTTTGTATAGATTTCATACAGAATGAGAGATCCGCATAAACTGGTTTTGTAAAGCTTGATTGGCCGTCGTGCGTACATTTGTTTCTATGACCTTAATGTCATCAACTTTTTCCTACTCAAAGGAATTCCTTACCTTTAACCTCCTTCCCATTTTCATCACGGAACACAATGTTCCGTCCACCAGTCCTCTTCCAGGATATGATAGGAGCTGGTACTCCCGCGGCTGTGCAGCGTAGTTCCACCGCACCCCCTTCAGGAGCGCTGGCTTCGGAACCGTCCTCATCGGCAATGTCTGGTGGTATCACCACTGACAGGTGGCCCATCTGGGGAGGAGGTGGTTGGTTAGTATGTTAGGTAGGTAAATCTACAGCTAATCCTAACGGATTTAAACTTGAACTTGATAATTTGTGAACAGGAATCCAGTCAAGTAATGTCCACAAAAACGTATTGCCGAAATAGAAATTATTTTATGTCGTAGCCTAGGTCAGGTGATATGTGCCAAACATCGAAATCTGTTTAGTCTGTAAGGTGCGAAAAGGTAACAAACAGACAGAAAACAAAATTACATAACTAAATTACACATATCACGCCTGTAATCCCCGAAGGGTTAGGCAGAGGTGTATATAATGGTGGTAACACCCACATTTCGCCAGTTATGTTTAAGTATCATGTCATAGGCGAGCCTATTGCAACCAACCTGGAACAAACCGTGTCTGCTACTGAGATATTCCTAATAAAAAACCCAATAACACTGCCCGACTTGGGAATCGAACCCAGAACCTCATGCTCAGCAGTCGCGCTTGCAACCATTAGACCTTTGAGACAGTCACAACAAAATTACTTTCCTTATAATATTAGTATCGATGGACATATTCTCTTTTCTTTTTAATAGAATTCACCAGCTCATTGTTTATCATGTACCCAAAATATTTCACAGCTAAGTTCCTCAGGGAAGGCCTTCGTTACTATTCAAAGTCACCGGGCTTGTGTAGGTATGTGTAACTTCTAACCGTTATTAATTATTATGGGGTGAGCGACACTACAAGTTCTATTTAATAACTGTCACGTTTATAATTAAGATCCTTGGGTTATTGGTTAGGTAAGGGTATGGAGTACGCGAGGCACTGATGAGGCTATTTAATTATAAGGGTATTGCTGCTGTACATGGATGTTTTGGCGCGTGGCCACAAGAGGAACTAAGGCGGTCGTCTTTATTCATTCAATACAATTTCCACGGCAGTTTCACAAATATCTACTAACAGAGCCCGCCTGACAATGCCATGCAAGCGCTAAAGATCCTTGCAGTACTGTAGGTATGTAAGTTACTAATGATATCTCATGTTTATGAAATAATATAAATGCACATTAATGAAAGGCACATCCAATCAAAAAGTATCCTATTTAAAAAAGTATGTATAATATCTCTTTAGCTTTGAAGGCTCTCGTATATTTGTCAACTAGCTGACTGAATTTGAAATTGGGGAAATACAAATCAGAGGATTAATATTTCAATGCAAAACTCCACTGGCACTTTCCGAAATAGAATATCTAGAAGTAATTTGGGGGAGTAGACTACAGGTAATAATGTCGTATAGGTTCAGAATTTCCAATTCCACATTCTGAACCTAGACGACATGTTGATGGAAAAGTGATAAATGTTTGGGGGTATGAAGTACATGGTGAAAGTTCTTCATCCCCCATAGAAAACGGCAATAGCCCGTGGTACAACGCCATCTATGACACAGACGATGAACTAAACATCGAAATACATCTACATCCTACATTGCAGAAGTTAAGTTATCCAAGACTTAAGACTAAATAGAAGAACCCGACAACAACTCTCTGGCAGTAGTCCACCAGGCACAACACCCATCTGGTTGGAGGATCCTCCTTTTCCATAGGGATTAAGTACTACACACCCACACCATACCCCCAAAATTGGATTGACTTTATACTACCAAAAAGCTAATGTCAACTCCTGTTCAAACAGAAAGTCGTTGTAAAAATACGACACCTCCCGAGAACGATTGGTACTTTTATTTCCAACGTGCCTTTTAAAGTCTGAAATAAAGGAAATAATAATTTCTTACTGTTTGAAAGAATAAAAAAAAACAAGCTTTCAATAATTTGCAAAGAAGAAAATTAAGTTTAACTGTCAAAATTGATCGTGTATACAAAGTTTCGTATCCGTGCTATTAAGGTTGAGGAGTTCTCTCGAGAGGAGGTGATCCTGGCTGCATGATTAGTTCATGTATGCCATAAAAAGGTATTGTCACCAGAACCAAAGGTATGTGCAAAATTTCAGCTCAATCGGTTGGGGGGAACTGGTTTGTAATTCAGAACCATGATTTGACCAACACAAAAAAAAATTAAAACAAAAAAAAAGCAAAAAAAATGTTTAAAAAAAATTAAAACAAAATATAAAAGTTAAAAGCAAAAGCAAATTAAAGCTTATAAAAAGGTATTACTCATTAGTATCAACCAATAACAAAGACAGTTTCTGACAAATTCATAATATACTACAGACAAACCTGTACGAGCCCCTAGCTCCTCTTTAATAGGATAATTTCATAGACCCTGAGCAAATTCCATGAAATAGAACTTCCTCCTATCGTTAATTTTATAAAGGCAATCTGTTTACCTATGTTCATTAAAGGGCGATGACTGGCACCGTATTGGTCTAACATTTATCAAGAACGGTAACAGATTAAGTTATTGGGGCCGGACCCTAGGTCGTTGAAAATATTATCGAGTTATTTTAACAGTTTAAAGCTAAGTTTAAATGAATTTAGTCTCGCCTTTTATCGCCTAGAACTTAATGCCGATAAAATATGAGTATTTCTCTGCTTACATATAACATAACATCACGCCTGTAATCCCCGAAGGATTAGGCAGAGGTGTACTTAATAGTACACCCACATTTCGCCGGTTATGTTTTAAGTCCCATGTAATAGGGGGCGAGCCTATTGCCATCAACCGGGCGCAAATCCAGACTCCGTGGCTGCTACTGAGAAATTCCTAATGAAAAAACCTAATAACAATTTGCAAAACCCGGGAATCGAACCCAGGACTACACTAGACCAACGAGGCAGTCCTCTGCTTACCCCTATGGAAATTATAAACATGTCGCTTCAATGTTAGTACAATAAAGCAATACATTGTTTTATTATACTCTGTGAAGGCTTACACCATTACGTACATACAAATCAATAATCCCGAAGCAAATATACTTCTATTGCCTCAATCAATTTGAAAACCCTCTCACTGCGCCACAAAAGGCTAATTACTATTTAGTTTACTATATTTGTTAGTTTTTTTCATCACCTTGCCCAATCAAAGTCATAATTTTTAGTTTGATTTGACTTTTGTAGACACTGTTTTGTTTATCGTTTACATCATAATCTGCCTAGCCTTTCCCCATCTATGTTGGGGTCGGCTTCCAGTCTAACTGGATGCAGCTAAATACCAGTATTTTACATGGAGCGACTGCCTAACTGACCTCCACAACCCATTTAGTACTGGGTAATACGATATCCCTTGGTAAGACTGGTTGTCAGACTTATGGGCCACTGACTACCTGTAACGACTGTCAAAGATCTACAAATGACAGCCGGGACCAACGGCTTTCCGAGGCACGAAGAAAACTCGGTATGTAATGGGCAGTCACCCATGCACGGACCAACCTAGGCAAGCGTCGCTTAACCTTAAGATCGACTCGAGCGGCTGTTATTATTTAGCCACGAGCTAGTTTACATATAGTATCAATAAAATCTATTTTTGAAATTATTTTCTAGTAACTCTATATTCGAAAATTAGTGTATGTATTTATTTCAATCATTTTATTCTATTTACACAGTTAAACTAACTCGTGCAAAAATAAACAAAGCTCACATAATCCAGTTACAAATTCAAATATCAATTCGTGCTTAGATTGTTAATCAACATCATTTTTTTTTGTTAGTTATACATTTGTCTATACTGACTGTTTTGTTTTGTCTCGTTACAGCTTTTTGTATTTAACTATCAGTCTCCTGCGGTTATTCTAGCTTAATCTATAATACCATATAATATTATAAAGAGGTATTTGTTTGTAAGTTTTTATGTAGGGATTAATCTTCGAAACTATTAATCCAACTCTGAACATTCTTTCACAGGCAGAAAGCTACACTAATCGTGGGTGCTATAAATTATATTTTTATCACGCATATTAGCCGAATTATCACAATTTTTGCGGACGAAGTCGCGGGCGAAGTGCTAGTCGTCTATACTTTCCGTAATTATTAGACTGCATTTTAGTATTGAGATTCTTTCTTTTTATATTCACTTATCACCTTTCACACGCTCTCTTCATCGTCTATGGTCTTCCTCTACTCTTATCATCAACATCATCACTCTCCTGCCCTTATCCCAATTTATTTAGGATCGGTGCAGCACGTCTTATGGTCTTCCATACTCTATTACTCGTCATCTCAGCAGTCACCTCCTTTCTAGCCATATCATCCTTCACACAGTCTATCCATCGTTTCTCAGGTCTTCCTCTACTCTTATAACCATATATATTACAACTAAAAACCTATCTCATAACTTGTTCCAGAATTGCACGTGTCGCGTGCCTTTTGTTTTATTTTATTCTAATTACACACACTTCAGAGGGCTTTAACAGCCTGTCACTTTATGTTTTAATTACATTTTAAAATACAAATTAACGTCCCAAAATATACTCGTTCATTTTGCTTCGAGAATAACAATTAATTACCATAATAAAGCACACACGGTTTTGATAAAGCCGTCAGAGGGGTATTTTTTTCTTTTTAAACAATTTTGGAACGAAATTACTATTTATAGATTTTCATTATTGATAAAATTATGTCATTTAAATGACTATTGTTAGTTTTTAACTTAAAAAAAATGTTATCTACTAACCGTTAATCAAACTAAAAATTTTTTTCAACGTAATAACCACGGCCATGCCATTTAACTAAATGACACGGCCCCATTAAAACTAACAAACTCCCATAACATTTCAACCCGTGCGAATAAAATGTGTTGTTAATGGAACAAGATGAAGTAAAACTCGTTAAAATGAATTAAATGCACCGTAGCCGTCCGTCCGTAGCAAGACGGCTAAACGATGGAAGCGTAGCGGCCACGCTACGAGCAATGCTACGAACACGTAGCACAGCTACAAGCTACAAATTGGTACATGCTACCCATTTGTTGAAGTCAATTAAGCTGGCTACTGGGCTGTAAAAACTTGAACGTATTCGAGTCGCACGCAACACACACAGATATTAATCGGGGACATTACTGACATACTCGTAGTCGGTCCGCGTTGCAGACAAAGGAAAACACAGTCATTACGGCGCTCGCTCCCACGAGAAAACAACTAACTTAACGTAGAACGTCGCCGGTGGAGGAAAATCGACTATTATACTAGTTTCATACACGAATTGTTATTGTTTAATTGCTATGCTGCGGCAAAAATTAAGAAAAATGGTACACATTCACAATCATTAAACTTACAGTCTTCATTTACATAATTTCTTTGTTATTTTTACTTAATCTTAGCTTTAATTTGCAATTTACTCTTCATGAACTGCAAAATAGATGCTAACTTAAATGGCTAAACCTCTGCACATTACTTAATAGAGAACACCGCTGCAGTGTAACATCATATTGCATCGTTTATCTCCAGTGTTTAGCACAATAGTACCTAAGTTACGCAAGCCCTTTGTCTAACAGATTAACTGACTACAATTTACATCCGGACGAAAAGTGAGGAATGAAGAGGTGTTTTGGTATTTAGGATAGGAATCCAATAGTTTATATTCTCATAGTTCCATCCTCGATTCTAATAATGTGAGGTCAGAGGTCCGTGAATGTTGCATGAAGACGTATTGTCCCCATTCCTGGGCCCGGCGGAGTGACTTTGACAAAATTCCCGGCGGTACCCCCGACCTCGGTATTCGAGGGCCAGGTAGATGCCGAAAATCGCCACTTGGATGTTTTTGTACCTTAAACAACACCCCTTTGATGGTAAAAGACAAAGAGCAATTTCACTTTTTTATATTTTTTTGTTTATTTTTTACGGAGCACTGGACTTTTACGCTGATGTGAGGATGATGTTGAGTTTTGTTGGAAAAGGATGCTTTGGAGGTGGAAAATGTTATCGAAATTAGTAGCTTACATGAAATATTTTTTATTAAAGGTGAATTTAATTTCAGTTATCTCTCTCTCTCTCTCTGCCTAGCCTTTTCAAGAATTTTTAAACAGAGGCAGCTGAATACCAGTATTTTACATGGAGCAACTGCTTATCTGACCTCCACAACCCAGTTAGTACTGGGTAATACGATACTCCTTGGTAAGACTGGTTGTAAAGACTGCCAAGATCTACAAATGACAGCCGGGACCAACGGCTTAACGTGCTTTCCGAGGCACGGAGGAAACGCGGTATGTAATGGGTGGTCACCCATCCACAGACCAACCTAGGCAAGCACGGCTTAACCTAAAGATCGACCCGAGCGGCTGTTACTATTTAGCCACGAGCTCCTCATATTTATTTTCTGTATTTCAGTGATCATAATTCCGAATTTTATTATTATGCCCGACAAAACTTCACATCTAAAACAACAATAGGAATAAAGTATTATGTATAGAAGAATGTTGTACATATTGCCCGCGCCTCTGATCCCTGAAGGAAACCAGCGACAGGCGGACTTTGACAGAATTCCTCGCGAGCTGCACGACTGGGCTCCACTGAATGAGACGCATTCCTCTCGCGAATATTCACAGATATAATTTCAACATCCTGCCATTTTAAACTTACCCGGTTACATTTTCGCTGATATTTCCAACACATTCTAATGTCCGGCTTTCAAAGAAGGTATGTAAGCACATAATGTTAGGAACGTTTTCCATCTCTTTTCTCTGCAGTGTAAATTCTTGGAGACAGTTTCGTGTCACATGAATTATGTAAATTCGTGGTGCAGCCCGCGAACCGAGTGGCTCCGAGATTTACATCCGGGAAGCGCGCGACCTCACATTATAAATAAATATAAGTATATGTAATACTATTGTCGCTGAATATACAATGTGTTATGTGTAATGAATAGCTTCGGGCTGCGGGCATCAGTCTAACTATGTAGAAATGTTATTTTGTTGCTCGGTGTCTCAGTTTCCTAGAATTTCATTATCTTCCTGTCCTTGTCCATTCATGTGGTCGGCGCAACACGTTTTTTTTCTTCAATTCTCCCCTGTCAACCGTCACGCAATCATTTACTCCTTTTTCTTTTTCATTCCTCACACAATCCATACATTTCCGAGGATTTATACCCACAAAATTCAAAATGGTTGAAGGGTTGACATAAACATCAATCATAATCTAAATATCCAGTCATATCCTAGACGTTGGCAAATAACAAATAACATTGTAAACAAATAATCTACAAAAGTAACTTGTCCCAAAATCTGGTATACAATTATTGTTTACGTGCATGAAACCTAATAACGTAGATTTTAAAGCGGTGCGTATTCTATTGTTATCGCTGCGAGCGCCACTATTTATTGGCAGATTAAATAGAATATGCAAATCTGCCGCACTAAATGTTATCTAAACGCGTTTCCATTCTATTCTTATCACGGGAATAAAAATACATTGACACTAGGAACTACGCAGGTCACGTAGTACCGTTCCAAGTTATAGATTCAAAGGCTCTTTCCGCTCCATAGGTTGGGCATCAACAGGTAAGTGAGTCATTTGTTTCTTGGGTGAAACATCTCAGCTAAGAACGGTCTTGACGTGTGCTGCGAGCCGGGATGCGAGTAAGACGGACAAGCAACGTGCACGTGCTCAAACTGTTGCCCATTTTTACACGTCAGTTTGGGTCACTGTTGACTGGCTTCCTCATTATTTTTCCCGAGTATTTGTTCGTGTACCTGGCAGTTTCCTGGTCAATAAAACAACATAAGGTCCGAAAGGTGGGTAGATAGGCCCGTATTGTGTACACAAAGACACTGATTGTATTATGCAGGCACGTAGATACACCTAATTGATTATCATTATAATTCGGTTAGTTAATTGAAGCTTAATTGGTATGCAGAGCGTTTGACAGCTATTGAAACTACTGACCTATTTAGGGCTCTTGCAACCGTATGCAGGGATAAGATCTTGGTTCTAGGTAATTGGGCTAACAGACGATTAATAATTTGGTGATATTTTACGTATGTCATAAACTCACTTAAACTAACATAACCTTATATTATAATCCCCGAACGGTTAGGCAGTGTGTACACACGCATTTAAGTCCCATGAAATAACAGTTGCGTCATAAAGTACTTATTTCATAAGCCTCGAACACACGTTCTTTATAGTTCTACGGGATTTAAGGCTACACGAGATTGGCTGTGCAAACATTTGCACGTGAAGGCTTGCGCCGGACGGAGCCCGTTTTTCCGGCCAGCGACGATTAGCTCGCGGAAACTCGATGCGTCCAACCAATTATTTGAAGCTAAAGCCGCCCCGACTGACACTCACCATGATGGACGACAGCCGTCACTTTATCGCCTATTTTTTCACCCCCTCTTGACCCCAACCCCTGCTCGGCTTTTATACCGCTGCATTTACGACTCAATGCGTAAGTAGCTACCACAAATATAAATCTCTTGCCAAAATAAAAAACTTTTCACGTATTGTGTTACTGAATCCGTTACGTTAGAATAAACGTGAAAGGGAAAACTTTGTATAATAAGAGAAAAATCTCTTTAGACACTATAAATATTGATGTATTCCCGAGACGGCTTTCACCATATTCAGTTGTGGAGTGCCAAACCCTTATGAAAAAGCAAATACTTTGGTTGAGCTCGCACCTGTAGCCCGACACAACAAAGGAATGCTGAGTAACGCCTGCCGATTTTTCGGCTAAGAAATAATTCACTTGTTGATTCTTCTCTGTAGCTTTCTACTTACTTTCCTTTTATGTATTATTTATTTTACTTCCAACGAGCTTTGGCACGTTATCCGGTTAGCGAGAGTACATACAGAGCCGACGCCAGAATCCTGTATACAAGCAACAACAATATCTGTATATTGTACGGGACTAGCACAAACTAGAACAACTATGCCTATTCGTAGTAAACATGCCTCGAGATAATATTTCAACGAGCTTACGTATAATCCTGTAAGCATCGTAAATCCCGCATAGGAAGCTAAGCTTCGCCACAATATTTAGAAGCGCTTGAATTTTAGGCGGTCGCTTTAATGCCTCGGCTTTATATTGAAGGTGAAATAATTGTGTAACATGCATAATAGGTTCACATTTTACAAGGAAGGATTCCTCGGAGCGTCTCAAATTCCTCCGCCGGAGTATTACTAAGTGTTTGTTACGGCGGGCCTTAGTTGCGACATCACGAGGCAACTATGTGTCGAAGAATGTGTTTATGGTGCCAAGAATGAAGCTCCTTAGCAGCGGCGGGATTCTGTGATGTCGCCGGGTATACCCACTACCTACCGAAGTAACGGCTTCATTTGTGTTACGGACCTTTTCATTTACCCCTTACATATTTTTGTGACTTTATATTCTGTGATCAGTACTATACAGAAACGGAACAAAATACGAAATCCGAGTCACATCTGCACGAGAAACGATAATGATAAAATTTTGCGGTTACGTAATACATAAACGCTACGCAAATAAAAGCACCCAAATGAACAACAAACAACACTCGAACCATTTTTATTCCGCTTGTGGTATCAAACCTTTTTTCCTGATTTACTTTACAAATCCATCGTAATTCCGCCGCTGACCTTTACAAATACCAAAAAGCCTTTTGCCTACCTGTTAAATTGCAAAGCTTTTATTATAAAAATTCCTTAAATATTATCCTATGAGGTGGAGGAACGATTTATTATAAACTTTATAATTGTGAAGATTCTTTCACTTCACGAATTTCATTATTATTTTGCATCGCCCGAAACTCTTTGCCGTTTTGGAAACCTCAAAGGATTTCTTTATATTTTATACCGGTCGTTTTAAAATCGTGGACCATAGTAAGCATCTATCGTCCAACTGGGCACGGAGTTCAGCGCTGTAAACATTTCGCAAACGGGACTTTAATCCCGATCATAAAAGTAATCCGCTCATAAAGTTACGCGACGATGGACAACATAAGGGTAGGGATTTTCTCTCACAAAGATTTCTAAGTAATTAAGATAAAATACCAGGAGTTTTTGTATGTAACTGGAAGCCAGAAGCTCTCGTTTTTCAACGCTCATATACCGAGTTAATCCTCGAGTATGCAATAAAGCTGCTAAAGTATTTGTGTTCCAGGCGAAATTACCCATATTGAAAATACCCTTCGTCGCTAACAGCCGGCTGAAGGCTTATTTATACGCTCGTGTATAGACTTCCCCTCGGAGTAGGCACGTAACAGCCACGGCCTAGGTACCCACATTAAATTTAGAGCCTCTCTGAATCGTTAAATACTCACAATTTAATACAATCCGGCGGACTTATGAACTGCTGCGTATTGATTTGTAATTACGAAATTGCTTTTGTTTAAGTTATGCAAAGTATTTGCTATTAAAACGGATTTAAATTGCGACTGAGTTTTATTTGAGCGGCAAAGTTTGGAAGTTTGTAATTTGTTTGATTGATAGGAAAACGCTTTATTTTTGTATGGTAGCCACTTGACTGTGTTGAAATGTGATCTTTGTGAGGGGCGTGAAAAGGGGTAGGATTACAAAAAACACGGTCGTCCATCACAACCTCTGTCAACACAGCTTCCCATCAATGCCGCAAAAACAATTAGTAGGTCAATATTTATTTAATTGCCTGAAACCGACCGGCCGTGAATGATGACCGGTGAAGCCGTTGTGTGTATTTGTTGTGCTGATGGAAATATTATAATTACCCGATAAATTAAACGTTATGGTCACACGTATTACGCAAGACTCAATGACTGTTGTATTGTAATGAAATGAGGAACTGTGGTGGGACTACTAATGCGGCATCAGTGTGGAGAAGTAGCTAATAAAATATTTATGAGTGTAATAAAAGCGATGCCTAATATGGACTGGTTTAAAAGATACGAAAATAAATATTTATTTTATATTTACGTCTTACTATTTGAAATACATTTTCTAGCTAATTGAATGTCAACTTGAGCAGTTCGTTTACGCATTAGAGCGTTAATAGTGTCTACTGTGTCAACATCTCAAGCGTAAAGATGCGCTTGTAACTTGATTCTTTGCTTTAACTCTTAGGAGGTGTTAGTAGCAGTTTGTGTAAATAAAAAGCCTTTTCGCTTGCGCCGGAGTAATAGCAACCCTAAGCAAATACGCAGAGACGTAAAGTGAGCAGTCTCTTTTGTACGGAGATATCAACGTATAATAATGGTGAAAAGAATTTTTGTAAAGGTCTCTTGTTGTTGTTGTCGTCGTAAATAATGAGAATTTTAGAGGAAAAATAGCTGTGTAGATAGTTTTAGTCGTCTTATCTGCAAGCTGTGTAGCTGAGATTTCGGATTTCAGCTTACAAAGTTTAGAATCTTAAAGACAGATTCCTAAAGGAACCTCAAAGGCCACGACGCTAACCATTAATTTGACCAAGGAGCTTTTAGACATTAAAACAAAAATGTATAGGGCAGTCGCAATTTAAAGTAATGAATGTTACGAACAAAACCGACGGAGCCATGATTCACAATGAAATACAGTTTTTTCTGTAACAAAACTTCACTGTTTTTTGATAGAAAATGGTGTTCATATAAACTTAACTTCATGTTCTGGACTACTTGTCCAGAACATGAAGTTAAGTTTATATGAACAATGTCTTTAGCCCGCCATTAGTAGTACAGTAGTAGTTCAACTAGTAGTAGTTTGCAGTATTTCCAAATACTGCAAACTACTACTAGTTTATTTATGCGACGATACAAATGAAATCAATGTTGTAATTTTTTAACCTGAAGTTTTTCAGCTGGGTGCAGTGTGACCTTAAAACTATTTAATTGAAAATTTTTACTGAAAGCTGGTATAACTCAGGGCTGCGGGACTGTTCGAAAGAGATACCGCGGCCCTGGAACACAAAGGGCAAAGAAGGAACATGGATGGGTTTTAGTCAGTACAAGTCTGACACTCCTTTCCGCTCCGCCCAGAGCGGGGTCATTTGATGATTGCCCATCCGAAAGGAAGCTAGTATAGCTTGCAGTGCACCTGCCTGACTTTGCTACTGTTAATTAAGCACTAGAGAGTCTCCCAAGAATTACCTTAAACAGAAAACCTTACACCAAAACACGGAATTTCAAGCCAAAGCATATTCGGCGCAACTACCACGCTCAACGCAACTATGTAGTTGTAAAACGCTTTGCAGCAAAATAAACAGCGACGTGGAACATTTGAAAGTTGTCTCCTCATGAAGATGTTGCGGTGACGTTCCGCGCCTCCCTTTGGCAAGCGCGTGCATTCCTCGCACGACTTAGCAAAATTCCACGGGTACTCTGCGCGTTGGCGGCGTTATGTCACAACTACCCGCAAAAGGTAAACTTACAACTTAATAATTATCAGTTTTGGTTGATAAAAATAAAGCTGTGTTTTTTTAGTTTTTGAGTCGGTTTGTTAATTATCTAATAAAATATTGCACTAAGTAACAAAGATGAATAGAAGAAATAAATAGATTTCGAGATATAAAACCTTCCTTCCAAACATGACCCTGATTACAGATCCATCTATGTTATGGCTGTTCTTTATCATCATCATCAACATCATCTTCCTGTCCTTGTCCCATTCTATTTAGGGTCGACGCATCACATTTTCTTCTCCCATTTTCCCGTTTTTTGCAGTTCTTTATAATACTGTATTATTGTACTGGCCGAAAGTCAGTAGGTTGTCAGTTATGTCAATAAGTGTTACTTGTGTGCGTGTAGTGTCGTGTAATAGTGCAGGCTGCTTGTTTTGCTAGGGAGTTTAATATATTTTTCTTTATTATAAAATAAAATATGGCTATGAATAACGACGGAAAAATAGATGGAATAAGGTCGTTTTAGCAATTACAAAATGTACCTTCCAACATTCATCATCTACCAGTCGAAGCTATTTATTCTTTACAATACTGTATTCCTGACCTATATCTAGCTTCGCTTTGTTCTGATGAACTCTATAGGTAGTGACAAAGGGGAGTGAGGCCCAACTCAATTATAGCGCCAAAGATCAAGCTTCTATAAATCGAACCACTGATGGATAAAGGAGCTTTGACAGATATTTCTTTACTGTGGCAAGTCCTATATTTATTGGCAGACACGTGGCAAAATAGAGAACTAACATAAAATGTCATCATCATCATCATCATTTCAGCCGAAAGACGTCCACTGCTGGACATAGGCCTCCCCCAAGTGTCGCCACATTGACCGGTCCCGTGTGACTCGCATCCAGCGGATCCCTGCAACCTTCACCAGGTCATCGGTCCACCTAGTGGGAGGCCTTCCAACGCAGCGTCTTCCGGTTCGCGGTCGCCACTCCAGAACTTTTCGGCCCCATCGGCCATCCGTTCTGCGAGCAATGTGCCCTGCCCACTGCCACTTCAGTTTGGCTATTCTTCGGGCTACGTCGGTTACCTTGGTTCTCTTGCGGATGTCCTCATTTCTGATTTGATCACGCAAGGAAACTCCGAGCATAGCCCTCTCCATTGCCCTTTGGGTGACTTTAAGCCTTCTGATAAGGCCCATTGTGAGCGACCACGTTTCGGTCCCGTATGTAATCACTGGCAACACACACTGGTCATAGACTTTCGTCTTGAGACACTGCGGTAAGTTGGACGAGAAGATACCACGCAACTTCCCGAACGCTGCCCAGCCGAGTCGGATTCGACGATTGACCTCTTTCTCGAAGTTAGACCTACCTAACTGGATCGTTTGTCCCAGGTAGACATAATCGTCTACAACTTCGAGTGTAGAGTCTCCGATCTTGATAGGAGTGGGTGCTACATGGGCATTCAACATGATTTTGGTTTTGTCCATGTTCATTTTAAGACCCACTCTTTCGGAAGCTCTACTAAGGTCATCGAGCATTGTACTGAGGTCCTCCATGGTCTCAGCCATGACCACTATATCGTCGGCAAATCGAAGGTGAGAGATGTACTCGCCATTGACGTTGATGCCTAGCCCTCTCCAGTCCAGAACCTTGAAGATATCCTCCAGTGCAGCGGTGAACAGTTTCGGAGATATGACGTCTCCCTGTCTCACGCCTCGCTGTAGAAGGATATGTTCCGAGGTCTGGTCCTGAAGTCGGACTGACATGGTGGCGTTTTTGTACAAACACTTTAGCACCTCGATGTACCGATAGTCGATTTGGCACCGTTGGAGAGACTGCAGTACAGCCCAAGTCTCGATCGAATCGAAGGCTTTCTCGTAGTCCACAAACGCTAAGCAGAGAGGCAGGTTATACTCTTCGGTCTTCTGTATAACCTGCCGCAGCGTATGTATGTGGTCTACGGTGCTAAAGCCTTTTCGGAATCCGGCTTGTTCGGGAGGCTGAAAATCGTCAAACCTGCGCGCGAGACGATTCGTGATGACTCTTGAGAACAACTTGTAGACATGGCTTAGAAGTGAGATGGGCCTATAGTTCTTCAGCCGGGCATTGTCGCCCTTTTTGAAGAAGAGTACCACCACACCCCTGCACCATGCCTGCGGCGTCTTCCCCTCGAGTATGACGGAATTAAACAGCTTCTGAAGGGCCTTAAGTACCGGTTTTCCACCCGCCTTCAGGAGTTCGGCCGTAATTCCGTCATCACCCGGTGCCTTGTTGTTTTTAAGCTGTTTAAGAGCCATCCTAATCTCGTACAGGCTGACATCCGGAATGTCTTCGGTATAGTGTCGGGTCAGTCTAGCTCTTGGGTCGTTAGCTAGAGTTGCAACGGGCTTTCTAGTTGAAGTGTACAACTGCCCATAAAAACTCTCGATCTCCCTCAGCAGCTCCGGTTTGGCGGATACGATCCTGCCATCGTCGGTCTTCAGTTTCGTGAGCTGGCTCTGCCCAATAGCCAGATCTCTTGAAAATACCTTGGAGCCTTTATTCCGCTCAATAGCGTCTTTAATACGCTCGGTATTAAAGCGGCGGAGGTCGCTCTTCAAGGATTTAGAGATCCGTCTATTGAGCTGCCGGTATTTCCACGCCTCGTCTGAAGACTGCAGGATCATCTCACGCCGCTCCTTCATGAGCTCGAGAGTATGATCAGAGAGCTTTTTGTTGTGTGCACGACGTGTCTTGAAGAACTTAGACCCAGTCGTATGGACAGTTTCCACGAACCCATCGTTGCATTCGTCCACTGAGCTTCCTAGGCACTCGAAACGATTCTGGAGTTCAAGCTGAAAGCTCTCGGGGTTTTGGATCTGGATCTGTGCTGGACGGAGCGTAGACTTCATCAGTCGAGACCTTTCAAGCTTTATATTGATGTTCAATGTGCCTCTTACCATGCGGTGATCGCTCCCGGTTTTCACCGAATTGATCACAGAGACATCATTGAACATTTGCTTCTTGGTTGACATGATGAAGTCAATCTCATTTTTAGTTGCACCATCGGGACTCTGCCAGGTCCACTTCCTGTGCTCGCGCTTTTTGAAGAAGGAGTTCATCATATAGAGGCCCTCCTTCTCCATAAAACTAGCCAGTTGGTGACCCCGGTGGTTCCGACGTCCAAACCCAAATTGCCCCACTTGTAGCTCATCCCCGTCTCGTTTGCCCAGTTTTGCGTTGAAGTCCCCCATGACAACGGTGAAGTGAGTTTTGAAACCATGCAGGGCTTTAGAAATATCCTCATACATGGTCTCCACTTCGTCGTCGGGGTGTGCCGAGGTCGGGGCGTAGACCTGTATGACCTTCAGCAAATATCTTGAGGATATTCTGAGTATAAGGTACGCCACCCTGGTCGACACACTCTCGATCTTCACCACGTTATTCACGAGGGACTTGTGGACGATAAACCCAACACCACCCTGGGACTGCCGGTCACCCTCTCGGAAATAGAGCAAGTTGCCGGATTTTAGGATTATCGTGTCCTCACCCTCTCTTCGGACTTCAGATAATCCCACAATACTCCATCGCAGCCTGCTCAATTCCTCTTCGAGTTCCGTTATCTTCTCGTCGGTCCGGAGTGTACGCGTGTTATATGTTGCCAGGTCAAGTCGTCGGTATAGGTAGCCTGATCCCGTCCGGGGATTCTTCGCACCCCTTGCCACGCCGTAACCTCGACCGCTACCATAGTCGAGGGTAGACGGGCTGCCGGGTACTAGGGGCCGTTTTTTGGTTGTGCTCGTCATTCGGGGGGTTTTGCCATAATCGCCACGCTTGGCAAGCGGGTTGGCGATCGCAGAATGGTTGTAAAAAAAAAAATCGCAGAGAACGCTGCTGCCCATTCTCTGGTAAGTGGTAAAATGTCATGTTTGATAGGTTTTTAACATATTTCATACACATTCACAAAAATTTGTCTGTCTACTAAATTGTGTCTCACATCACACATGAAAATAGAAATCTTCTTCTTCGCGAATCGATGACTCAATTTTTTTCCAACCAGTACGTAGCGACCAGCTCTGTCGTTTGCCCCATTCAAGTTCTGGAGGGTGCACTTTCACACTCTCGGGCGTTTGGAATCGTAGTTCGATTAAGATTAAGGCCACACGGGGATGCTCCTTTCAACACCCCATGCTTCACAAAATGCAGTTGTTGACTCGTACAAAAATCTTTCCATTATTTCTACGTTAACAAATGAGTAAAAAGCGTGGGTCTTAAGCTGTAACAACTAGGAACTACCGTATACGAACAATTCCTAGAATCAGCAAAAACATCAAACATTCTTTAATCTTTCCTGCAATGCGTTCAACTTTTGCTCCGCACAATCTGTAAGCTGTAGCTACACAATGTTTTGTCCAACCCTGTTACTATGTACTTGTTTATCGCATCGCAAAGATAACGAGAGCATACAAAACGAAACTATAACCAAGTCAAGGGTTACCTCGTCTTACAAAAAATTTTCCGCTACAACTTATAAGCGTAATAAATTGGAAGTATCTACTTATATCGCGGGCAAGCAAAATGTTTACGTTTAATGCCCGCATGACTATGAAAGACACTCTGTTCCGCCCAAAATAACATACAGAGCTTTGAGTCGCGTAAAATGTTTTGCCATTTACATAACCAGGCTGGGATTTTCGGAAGGTTAGGGAAAATGGCTTGGTGATAATGGGGTGAGGTCTTGGAGAAATTCGGCCAAAGAATGATCGTCAAACGGTTTGGTAGTGAAGAATTTAGTTTGATTTCGTGAGCTAACTAGGCTTCTAAATGAATAAAACTAGGTTCTAATAACTTTAGCATTCAGAAAATTGTTCTGAATCAATCGCATTTCCGCGTTTAAGCTATTCGGTGTGCAGCCGGCAAACAATGATATTTTAGTATTTTAGGCTCGCATTCAGTAATGATCGTTCAATCATGAATTACGGGGACGGCTGTAACCTAGATTCGTGTTTTTTATGGAATAAACTATCAATTTGAAACGAGAAAAACCTCGAGTTTCTTTTTAGATTACTGACCTTAGACTGTATCAAATAACTAATTTTCCTTTTTATAGGTTTGGTAAATGAAACATAACATCACGCCTGTAATCCCCGAAGGGTTAGACAGAGGTGTTCCAAATAGTTCACCCATATTTTCCAGTTATGTTTAAGTCCCTTGTAAGATGGAGCAAGCCTATTGCCATCAGGTTAGCTAAAGCAAATAAAAGAAAGAAGCTATCTACTCCGAGTACAAATACGTATTATCATTCTTGTGCATAATACAGTCTTATAAGGTGTGATATCCTATTAGCGACGAGGGTCGATAAACGCTTTGAGAGGCTCTCGTTAAGTGATTGGGTCAAGCACTTAATGCAGAGAACAGTACTCCAAGACACCTATTGTGAGGGTTCTAAGAAACCTTAGATATTCGAGATCCTCTTCTCGATTGAGAGGTGGGTACGTTATTCCACCGATTGTATTGTGATGATTATGGAACAAAGGATAGCCGTTTGTATGGGTGGTATTTGTACCACCCATACAACAACAGCAACAGTGATGATGCAGATAAAATTCTGTAAATTGGTTGGCAAACTTTTACTTGCCACTGATGAGTGAAGTATGTGTTTTCTATCGAATTACTCATTAAATAAACACTGAAATTATGAGGTCAGTTTCTTTTAAAGTCATAACGTAACATAACATCACGCCTGTAATCCCCGAGGGGTTAGGCAGAGGTGCACCCATCAGTACACCGATATTTCACCAGTTATGTTTAAGTCCTATGTAATAGTGGGCGAGCCTATTGCCATCAGTCATCATTTAAAGTTCAAACATAAAATTTTTCAAGCTATATGAGGACCATGCAGATAAGGGTTTGAGATGGTCTTTTGAGAAAAAGAAAGACACAGAAAATTTGAATAAATCTCTACTTTCATTTATTGCCAGATTCTAACTAGAAGCATTTACAGTACACATAAGGACATAAAGTTAAAGGTTACGACCTTTATTTATACTAACATACATAAATAATTAAGGGGTAGGTACAATTTCTAAGTTTGGATGTACGAAGTAATCTCTGAAACTTCTTATTCGATTACCAAAGCTAATGAATGCGAATGCTACACAATTACCGAGACTTAATTATTCGATTTTCAAGATTCGAGTAAGTATTCGAATAATTTATTCGATGTGTAGAAAGTCGCCGGCAAAAGCGTTTGCATTATAAGAGAAATTGAAAATGCTACGATAACACCATTTTAATAAACGCTGCGCTGTAAATAACGTACCGTACAAGAGTTCGTATGTAAGGCAAAGCTGCTCTGGTGTCATAATATTGTATCAAAGTTACACCGTTCTGCGCTAAAGTTGACGTAATAATAACAGACTTTCTTCATGGAAATAAAATAGATATTTTAAAAACAGGTTCCGATACAACACTACGTAGTAAAGTAAACAAGGGAGACTTAACTGATCGCATAGTGAGGTGGCTTACCTACATATTATATAATAATAGTTTTTCACCGTAAAACTTGATAAAATAATACTAAGAGGTCACTCGCAAACATAAAAATGAAATGTTGAAATGAAACTGTCACATTTTTGTTTGTGCACTAATGCACGGTGTAGGTGGGTTTGAAATGTAACTTTATCTTGGACACTTAAATTAAGATGAAGGAAAAACATCGTGAAGAAAACTTGGTCATGAAATATTCGTCAATACGCCATCACATATTGGGCATGCGTGGTTATTCATATACACAAGATGATATAAATCATGGTATAATCTACACAAGTCTCCCTTCTTTGCAACTTCTACTAACATAAACATAACGGAACACAACATCAATCTTGAATCCATGAAGAGTTAGGCAGAGATCGCCAGTTATGTTAGAGAGCCATAGACAATTGATTATGATTTTGATTACCGTTTACATTAAATGTAAACACACCTTATTTTAATTTCTACTTAACATGATGACTGTAATCCTCAAGGGAGTTTTCTCAATTTGAGTTATACCTCTAAAAGACCCAAATGTAGTAAATTAAGTTTGAGTCCTGTTTAAAGTTGATAGTGGTTTTCATTTCTGTCTTACGTTAACATGACTTATCCACAAAAAATCCTAGATTTTAAAAACACAGCATACCAAATACGACCCTTACCAGTAAAATATCGCAGCACATCGCACACAGGTAAGCCGCGTCCTCTGGTTATAATAATAATGTATGAAAGTTACTCCGTCACCGGCATTCGAGGCACGACGCGCGCCGTAACAATTTTGTCTACACTTTGACATGACGCGTTCAGGAATATGGACCTGTTTCATGGTGTTTTATTTAATGTTGAGTTGAGGGTGATTAAAAATGTTTGACGTAGACAACGAGATTGGCTGGTTCTGTCGGTCTTGGAATCGATTCTCGCAAGCTACATTATGTAACAATTTTGTCTACACTTTAACATGACGCGTTGAAGAATATGGACTTGTTTCACATAGTGTTTTAGTTAATGATGAGTTGGTGTGTTTGGTAATTAAAAATGTTTTACGTAGACAACTAGATTGGCTGGTTCTGTTGATTGGTCTTGGAATTGATTATCGCAAGCGATGTATGTACAGACGCCAGCACATCAAGCTACTACAATCTATCAAATTTATTTAATAGATTTTAAACTTTATCGCTTAAGCATTAGGTTCAAGGTTGATTGGGAACATTTTACTGTTTCGGATAGCTTGATGTGCTGGCTTGATGTACAAAGTATACCTAACAAGTTTGTCTACACGAATATGGAATACTTCAGGAATATGGACCCGTTTCATGGTGTTTTATTTAATGTTGAGTTGGTGGTGATTAAAATTGTTGGCTTTGTTGACGCAGTGAGTGAGTGTTTTCTGCAGTTTTATGCCCTTTGTGAAATGATATTTGTATCGCACGAGAATCATTTCCCATAGCGGTAGATAGCATGTGACATATATCAACCAACCTGCACTGGACCCGCGTGATGGATTACAGCCTCAGCTCCATCTCATAGAGAGGAAGCCTGTGTCTCAGCAGTGGCATCAATATTGGCTGATTATGCAAAATTATGAAATATCGCTTATTTAAATCAATGCTCAATTATATAATACTAAATGTGTGTCGTTTAGGAACATCTATTATTATCTATACAATTCACTTCTAAGTTTGAATTTCCGTCTCCAAACTAGCCTGACCTACCATGTAGAACGGAATCACGTATCGATGTTTCATCTAGATATATCGGTATGTCTAGCCAAGCAGAAACGTCCGAGATTCTTATCTTAGAATTGATAGATCATTAATCTGACAATTTAGTCAATATTTCCGATACACTGGACTGAACGCAACTGAACGGTAGTAAAAATGCTATTTTATACGCCATGACACTTTAATAGTTTGATAAACGGTTCGTTCTTACTCCACTAAAGCCTGATGAATAAGTTGCCGAAGTAAAATTATTATGCAGTGAATACCTAAAACCTAGTACATAAATATGATTGAATTTACACAATTTGCGTAGCCGATTAAAATTATAATCTGTTATTCAACATTGCCCGAATTATTAATCAGGGATCGTGGTGAATGTAATCCAGAAGTAGAATTATCCTGGATTAACACATCGAATGCTTTTCCGGAAAACGCGGTCAAAACCGAGATCAGAGGCTAGCGAAATAGTCCTATTTCCATAATACAAAAGCAAGCTCGCGTTTGCGAGATCACTAAAAAGTCAGCGAGTTTAACAGTACTAGTGGAACATGCAACAGAAAAGACTGGCGCTCCGTTCTAGTATGTGAAAAATGTAGAAGCGAAATACAAAGAATACGGATTTAATTTATGAGATGAAACGTTCGACACGTGACATAGTCCCGGAGCTCGGTGCAAGCTGACGATCCCTATCGATTGCATACATTTTAATATCAGTCGACACAGACCGTTCAGATGAAAACCAGTTGCAATTACTGCCCATAATTGATAAGCAACGATGTTCTAATTAAACTATGTTAATGTAAATGATTTACTGCTATGTCATAAAGGTTTAATTATACACAATACTCCAATTATTTACTCATGGTTTCATGTTGAGCGTGTAATAATATTATTATTGAATTCAATGGTTTGCGTTTGCTTTGTGATGAAAGGTGCTTGGTTTAGTCTAGCTGCTTTCCGGGAATACGTAAGTTGGTCTAGCACAAATGAGCGAAATGGGATGTTACCTTAATTCGAACGGTATGTATTTAAATTGAGAAGACGTGTTTGTCAAAGTCCGAACTCCGGTCTGTCCGGAGTCTGGTCCGGTCAGTTTGACCACACAACACTTCAGACTCCTTTGTGATAGGTATTCATTGTTCGTATTGCATAATACAAAAAACTTTGACAATACTAGTATTTATTTTATAGCTTTTTATTCCGCTCGATCGTGTTAAGCCTTTAGGGAAATATGTATTCAATTTATAGGTACAGGATAAGTGAGGTCAGGCTAACACTATTTTTCAGACTATTTTAGTGGAAGGGTGTCCTAAAATTACCTAACCAGACCTTAAAGTTCATACATCAGAAACTTATCATATTAGTTTTACATAGTACTTGTTCCAAATTGCCTCGTTGATCGTGTAGTCGCAAGAGCGACTGCTGACTATGAGGTCCTGGGTTCAATTCCCGGGTCGGACAAAATGTCATTAGTTTTTTCCGTCAGGAATTTCTCAGTAGTAACCACGTAGTCTGGATTTGTGCCCGGTTGATGGCAATAGGCTAGCGCCTTATTACATGGAACTTAACACATAAATAGTGAAATGTAGGTGTATTACACTATTAGGTACACCTTTACCTTACCCTTCGCGGATTACAGGCGTATTGTTATATTTTGTTCCAAAGTTTCATCAAAATCCGTTCAGTAATTTTTACGTGAAAGAGTAACAAACATCCATCCCTCCATCCTCACCATAGGATACATAAATAGGAGTAGAAGTCTTCTACGAGTTACTAACCTGGCTCATCATCGGATCAGTGTTGATCTGGCACATGTAGGTGCCAGAGTCCTTTGGCTCCACATTGCTGATGTACAGCTTCCAGGTGTTGTGCCCGTTGTGCGTCACGGACAGTCGAGGATTCAACGTCACCATGTGTGTATGGATCGCCAGGATCGTCTTCGTGTCTGACTTTATCCAGGCCACCTGGGAATTCAAAAGAAGACTAATGATTTTAAATGTTGATGGATGGAGATCTAGAGAAATAATGGATGGATTGTGTGAGGAATGAAATGAAAGGAAATGGAATAAATGATAGCGTGACTACTACTAAACTTGGGACAAGAGCAGAAAGGTGATCTCCTGGTAATTGAAAATATGCCGTTGTTAATCGTTCTAACTTCTGTGCTCCAGCTCTTTGTCTAACTCGATTCAAAATTTCTCTATCTAAAAATGTAGAAGCCTGCGATATTGTTTCTTCTTTTTGGTCTTCCGTGCTCAAAGTGTGCCCTTCTATTGGCTGTATCCTTTTGACTTATTACGATACAAGAAGTAGTGCAAATTTTAATTGATTTATAACTTTAAAATACTTACTAACCAGACTAGAGCAAGAGTTAGTTACCAACACAAAATATTGACTCAAGTTGATATGAAATGGGGCAAACTACTTTAAACTATAAGTTAGTAAATATGTATTTAGTTCTCAGTTTACGGCTGGAGTTATTAAACTTTGTGGTCTGATAAACAGCAATGACAATTCACATTAACACGATACTTTAATGTATAAATGGCCGTATATTGTTACTTGTTTAGAAGGGGAATAACTGTCTTCTTAATTGGAAACAGAGAAAACATACTATTGTAATATTTTCTGCCTTCCTCAATGGTTGTCAAAACGGTTTATAAATTACCATGTCTATCTGTTGTTGTATTCTACTGATTTATATAGTTATTTGATATTTTTTTGTATATGGTCAAAAATGGAAATAAAGGAGCCCTATGTCGCAACACAGCCTGACCTAGTAGCTGATTAGTTCTAAGTTAATGTATTAAGAAATACTTGTACTTGTTTATGAATTAAGGAGTAAAATAAAGGCATTTTTTTATGTATATGGTCGCGGACATAAGTACAATATTCTACAGAATTATAATGCAATGTCCTCGTAAGAAAATGCTAGTTTCAAAATAAAAAATATTCAACACGAAAATATTATGTTAGTAATACCATAAAAATCTATCAATACTTTGGGAGAAATTCTTTTGAATCTGGCGTAAGAGTAATCTATTCATGCTCACGATTGAACGCAACATATCACGTGACATCTTACCTTGTAAGTGCCAAGATGGTTGACAGTACACGTGAAGTGCACATCCCTGCCCTGAGCCAGCGTGATGTTCTCCAGCGGCGACAGGAACTCAGGCTCCTGTTCACTGTAGCCCGACCCTTGCAGCTGACCTGGCACATACAACATTGACCTTCAAATCACCCTCATAAGCAATAAAATAAAATAACAAAACTTTACTAAAAAAGATGAAAAACTTGGGTGAAAGTCAGCGGATTATACAAAAGTTTAGATAGGTAGGTACGCCATTAACTAGCCATTTACTTCTCAAACAAAAGCTGATCCACCCAGCTCACAATTACTAGAATAAATTAACTGACACTTTGCAGAGGCTCTCTTGATAAACAATACAACGAACAGTTGGATCAGCTTTATATTCAACGATAGCCAAATACAATCAGAAGAAATACAGGTCGAATTGGCCTTTCAAATTGGTTTAAATTGGGTCAGGCTTGCACAAACAAAAGTGGGGAATTGCTGATGCTACTGAGTTCTATAGCAATTCATCTACTTTCATTAAATAAATCTCTGCACCCGTAACCAAAAATCGCAGCGAACAACTTTGTTTACCGGAGAGTTACACAAGCCATTTAATTCACATCATACATTGAACAAGAGTACGTTTCGAATAATATCAGCATTTTCCAATATTGGCAACGCTCACTCTGAAAAGCTGAGAATAAATGAATTCCTGGGAATACGTTTTTACATTCAAATAAATAGCATTCGAACGTATAGCGAACAAAAGATATGCATAGTGTAAGCGAGTCTAAAGTCTGGGAAAGTATGGAAGTGGCTAAGTGCCGATTTGCGAAACAAATACAGTAGCTCATGTCCCAAAACATCATTTGTATAATCCTTCACAATGAACCAGCAACGCTCAGTAGCCGGCACCGGCGTTTTAACGCGACCAACATATGAACGCCTGAGTTTCAGTTTTCGGCGTTCGGTATTCGGCGATTAGGGACGTAAATCGGGAAAGGTTGGCGCATAAAAAGGGTCACACTAAATGTCCCATACTGTGACATCAAAACGATTAATGGCTTCGTGCGGGATTACGGAACGCCGAATATTTTCGTTCAATTCAGCTAATGCGGGGCTGAGATTAAATAAATTTTTCACTTTTTAACTCAAGCCACAAAACGATTCAATTAAAAAAATGGAGGCGCCTCCATTATTTTTCCCCATTCATTTGTAATGACAGAGATATCCGTGAAACGTCAAATCAAATGGTTTTATGCAGTAGAATTTGTAAAGCCCGTGACTTCGCTCGCATTCATGTAGACGAAAAGTAATGCCCACCCCGCTCCGCATTTTCCTTGCCTACACAGCGTTCTGTATTCGTCGATTTGCCGCAATAAAATGGTTCTGTCTACTTTCCACTTCAACTTACTTTCCTATATCATCTCCCGCGAGTAGTGCTCGGTTAGATAATCAATTTGATCTAGATTCAATTTATATTTTCTCGCCAATACAAAAAGTATATTCGCGCATCCGAGTTTGTGGAGTTTTAGGTTCATGAATTTGAACCCTACTTACTCATTGTTCCTTTGAATCTACTCTCATCACAAGTATATTCATGTATTTTGGAAGGGTTAGTTGGATAACACCTATCTTTCCTGCGATCTTTTTTACGAGAATGTGGTTGGTAGTTGTCAATTTTGGGTATGGATATAAAATGGAGCAGCGGTTGCCCAGGGGTGGTGGCTCCGACTTACGAACAGTAAACCGTGGGTTCGAACCCAGGCAGGCGCATTACTTTGTGTAATTTATTTTATCACCACTGCTCTCAAAACGGTGAAGGTAAACGTCGTGAGGAAACCGGCATGTCCTAGAGCCAAAAATTCGAAGATATGTGACATCTACCAACCCGCACCGTGCCCGTGTGGTGGATTATAGCTCTCATTGTGAGGAGGTCATGTGTCCCAGCAATGGGAACATTATAGGCTGATTATGCTGCGACGCCGAACTATGATGGTATGTAAATGTTTAGAAGAATATCAAGACCCAACTTCACATTTGATTTTGATATTTGATTCGAAACTAATTAAGCGTATTTTCCAATAACTTAATTATGAACATTGATTGTGAATTGACCATTTAGGTGTAAATATTACATAGAACTGGCAGACAAACACTCACTACAATTCATTATTAGTAGGGTAAACACAAATATTTTAGAAACAAAATTGGAAACTGAAAATGTAATTTATTAATAAACAAGTTTTGAATTGTTGGACAGATTTGTTTAATTTAGTGAGGATAACATTCCATTGAATTTGATTAATTCTCAATTGGTCATATTGGTGGAAATATTTAATTTTCGAATAGATAACATCATTGCTTTAAATCGATATTAAACAATCCAGAAACCCGTTTTAAATCAATCTAAAATGACATCGATTCTTCGATTCGATCTTTATTAATGCAAAAGTTATTGGGTATGTCTGTAACCTTTTTACGACTTTATTGCTAAATGGATTTCAATGAAATTTGGCAGACAGGTAAACCGTGATCAGGGTTAGGCTATTAGGGATACTTTTTCTGCCTGTAGTACTTCTCCATGGGATAATTTCCGACCTCCAAGCGAGTGAACCCGAAGTCAAAAATTATTACCATTATTTTTATTTATTATTTTATTTAATAACTAAGACTATCTAACTAATAAGCGAAAGAAATCGAAAAACCCCAATACGCTCAAAAACTAGAATCGCTGTTGTGGGCAATAAGACTGCTGTGTTGAAGTGGGATTGGGCGGGCCATGTCTGTAGAATGGATCGGGACCGATGGGACTGCGAGGTCACCGAGGGAGGCCTAGACAACGCTGGCGTGAAGACTTAGAGGCGTTTGTGAGAGATTCGCAGCAAAAAACTGCACGGAGCGAAGAGTGGAAGACTATGGGGGAGGCCTTTGGCAAGCAGTGGGACAATTTTCATTCTCAAATCTAATTAAAATTGAATACAAAAAAATAAAGTTATGATATTATTTGTCAAAGCTTTCTAAATGTTTATTCGACAGTAAGAAATGATAGAAAAAAGTTTAGTGATGTACAAACGTATTTAAACAGTGAATATTAATTAGAACAAATTAATTTTCACCCCAGTTACAAAAGTGAATAACTGAAATGTGTTATGGGAATGTTAGCCATGATCATTTACTTTCCAAACATAAAAATCTATTTACCTTCTGCCTAGCCTTTTCCCAACTATGTTGGGGTCGGCTTTCAGTCTAACCGGATGCAGCTGAATACCAGTATCTTACATGGAGCGACTACCTATCTGACCCCCACAACTCAGTCAGAACTTTGTAATACGATACCCCTTGGTTAAAACTGGTTGTCAGACTTTCGGGCCACTGACTACCTGTAACGTCTGTCTAAGGTCTAGAAATGACAGCCGGGACCAACGGCTTAACGTGTTTTTTGAGGCACTGAGAAAACTCGGTATGTAATGGGTGGTCACCCATCCACGGACCAACCTAGGCAAGCGCGGCTTAAGTTAAAGATCGACCCGAGCGACAAATTATTCTCCGGGAACTGCTCATAAAAAATCTATTTACTAACAATTATTTTGATTTATTTGGCTTGAACTTGAAACAGTCCGTTATGGGTAGTTTAACCTAGTAATTATGGTATTTTAATATAGTATTATATAGTATTTTATATTAGTGTATAATCACGGTTATTTCCAAAGAGTAATCTGATGCATATACAAGTAGGTATTTTTTTTTAATTTTCTGTCGTAATTAGTGGTTTTGCAATACCGTGTAGTGTTATATACTCGTACCAAGTACCTACGAGTATATTAGCGTCCCCTACAAACACTGCGGTTGGAAAATACCTGGGCTTTGTAAACTGTAAAGTCAGGTTAGCAGTTCAAAGCTTAAGCTCAAAGAATTAACATAAACAGACTGCACGGAATATAAAATGTTCGGTTTTCAGAACAAAAGGAATCTGATACAACTAAAATTCTACTTTCTACACTATTATTATAAAGGTTATGTTTGTAAGTTTGGATGTAGGGGTAATCTTAGGATCTACTCATCCGATTGTGAAAATTCTTTCATTAATGGGAAGCTAAATTACCCCGAGTGTCGAAGGCCATATTAATGAAAAACAGAACGTTCTTTGCCTCTTTGGTCTAGTGGTCGCAAGCACGACTGCTGAACATGAGGTCCTGAGTTCGATTCCCGGGTCGGGCTAAGTGTTATTGGGTTTTTCCACCATGAATTCCTCAGTAGCAGCGCCCGCTTGATGGCAATAGGCTCGCCCCCTATTACATGGGACCTAATCATAACTGGCGAAATGTGGGTATACTATTAGGTACATCTCTGCCTAACCCTTCGGGGACTACAGGCGTGATGTTTTGTAGAACGTGCTTGTGGGATAATTTCCTACCAAAACGCGAGCGATACCGCGAGTAAAAGTTAGCAGGTCATATCTTTTACTGTAATACATAGTTCGTCTTACGACAGAAATGTATGGAAGTGTCCTGTCCTGTGGCTGAAATTTATCAGTAGGTGCACAGTTCTCAGTATTCACAGAGCTTACACTGACCGTTACCGACCCCTTAATATATTCACGGAGCACTTACTTGTCACCAATTGTTCAAGTTATCGGTACAACCCACATTCGCATTACTCGTTCCCCCGAATTTGGGAAGGGAATCGAATAGAACCTTCCGATCGGGCTATCGATTAATATGATCGAGATGTTGGGTGTCTGATATAGGGAGATATCTTGAACAACACTGTTAGGAAAAACGTAATTTCTAGAAATTGTGGACTGCAATGCAATTGACCGGGCAGTAGTACTAGTCTAGATTAAGTATTGCCAATATTACCTGACCTGACCCTTATAAAATTACGACGGAACTTATAGCTGATTCACATGACACATAACATAACATCATTGAAAAGAGTAACCATGGAGTTTCTTGCCGGTTCTTCTCCATAGGAAACGACCAACCCGAACCGTGCACCTTTTTTTCGACGTTTTATAAGTGCCCATCTAGGCCTATGTAAAATAAAATATTTTGATTTTAATTTTTGATTTTTATCACGCCTATAATCCCCTATCCCCCCCATCCTAAGGATTAGTCAGAAGTGTACCTAATAGTACACCCACGTTTTGCCAGTTATGTTTAAGTCCGATGTAATAGGGGGCGAGCCTATTACCATCAATCACGTAGCTGATTTCTGATTCACATGAGCGTTAGTTAAATAGTGATTTTAGTTCAAGTAAGAAGAGTTGTTTCCAAATGTTACACCACAAAAATTTGTGTGGTACAACTAAAAAACCCGAGTACTGAAAAATCACTCTCTAATTAAATTCAGGGTTTACAAGGTAAAATCGACTCCTCCTATTGTTGAAGTCGGTTAAAATAGCCTATGTTACCCGGGCCATAATAACGAATCGATTGACACCTTATTCATCAAAATCGGATGAATAGTTTAGGCGCTACGAAGGAACATACGTAAATACAAACTTACATACATAGACTTCTAAAATCAAAGCAATTCCTTTTCGCTTCTCCGTAGTCGGGTAAAAAGTGACAGTTTTCATTATAAGTGTCACGCAGACGTCACAAACTGAACTCATTTCTTATATAATACCAATAACAAAGGAAATCAGCCATAGGTGATGGTAAACCGCCGGGCATAGATATGTGTTCCTCAAAGATGTACGTACGATTTTTTTTTCCGTAATGGCATCTCGCCAGTCAACCTATGAAGCTGGTTTCTGCATCCTGTGGATGCCTGAGTATAAGGCCTCCAGCCAAGGGCAAAAACCTAATAAACTAAGCTACGAAATATTATATTTCCCGGACTTATTTCTACGAAACATTTACTCAGAGTGCTGTGTATCGAAAAGATAAGAAGTCGAGAAAATTAAAATTATTATTTTCGTCGTACGGCCGGGTAATGGATTTCCGGTTCAATGCTGGTAATATGACCCTTGTAAATTAAACGGGAGTGGATCTGATTCACCCGAAGCTTCAGTAATACTCTCCTAACTTGGCTTGTTGTGTGTTCACTCGCTCAGTACTTAAGATTTTCTATCTCGACGCTTTCACAACTTGCCCGTTGTGAATTCTAGTGTAAAACTTTATGCTATGAAGTTAAGTTATATGTGGGGGAAATTATTGACTGGTAGCTTCCCTTCAAAAGGTACTTAAATTATAATAAACACTGTTTTAAGCTTTCACGGTTTAAAACTAAACTTATACTGTCACTTACGGGATATCTTTCGTGATTGTGTGGGAGCTCAAAATTATGAACAATGACGGAAGATATCCCGTAAGTGACAGTATAAGTTTAGAATATATAGAGTGACTGGTAATTAGTGACCGATACTTAAACATGTGATTGTAATCATGATAACAAACAACTTTCCCAATGTTTTTTTCTTTCAGTTGTTCACTTTTCTGTTAGTCCAACCTTCGAAGATTACATCACACCATCATTTTATCCGTGATTCGAATTCTAACATGTGAGCTTTGTTCACAACTTATTTGTTGACATGAAAAGTCATTTTTTCCTTTATAGAAATATGGTTGGATATTGCGATATTATGGTTGTTATTATTAATTATTTTTTCTCTAAAGCCTGCTTAGTAGGGAAACCTTTCCAGGATTTACAAGTTCAGTAAAATGTGTAATTATGCCCGTTTTTTTTAAACTTCGTTTTTCACATGCTGCATTGTGAATTTAAATACCGATTTTTTTGTTCCGTTCCTCTTCTAAAAAACAACCATGCACGAGTCTAAAATCCTTTACCACAAAAACAGACAACGAACGTACACTATTTCCCACCGAGTTACAAGTGCTACACTATTCTCCGAATCACAGTCCACAGTGAGCCGATAATGGAACAAAACGAGGCAGTGTTTATAGTAGAGGCGAGGCCTTTGTCGTGTCGCATCGCGAGGCTGCCTTGCCGAGTGAAGCGACGTAACTGTCAAATGAAAATTAATAACACCCCGATACGGAACATTCGTCACGCGTCTCCGGCCACACATCATCCCTTTATCGAGTTAAAACGAAAGTAAATATTTTTTGAACTCAAAAAGTCGAAATTGAAACATAAAAGCGAATAATATATTTAATTTTTATTCATGGAGTATTTCGGCGAATGAACTGACACTTATGATCACGTCAATTAGTAATGCGTAAAGCTTAAATATGACAGAAATGTATTAAAATGTTCAGTACGAAATATTCACATAAGGATTATATCGCAAAGATGTCACAAAACAGATTACTCAAAGACGTTTAATGGCAATAAGTAAGGCTTTTATCCGAGTCAAATGAAAATTAATAACTCGGGGCCAGTAGCCGCCAGCTACGCGGCCAACTTTGTCGACCGACGACCCCTTTATCTTGATATCCACCACCCGAGCGATGGATAAAATTATATCTACAGCCATAAATCACCTACGCATTGTAGCACATAAAAATATCATTAACAACATGGAATAAAAATTTTAAAAAAATTCACATACTGAACAGCTGTCCCAATCAACATTTTGCTTAATAACTTATCACCCAATATGAATAAATTCAATAATTATATCAATTATAGCGAACTTCACCGGTCGAGGCCTCCATATTCGATTACGTATTCCAATTATTCAGTATTTCACGCTCATCGACGTCTATAATTACATTCTGATAGAATTGCGTTAAATTCACCACGCATACGATCACTAATTTCCATACAATTAATCCAATGATTAGCTGTAATCCGATGTAGGTTTAACGCATATCGTTCGCATTGCACACAAACATCATTATTTATATTGTACGTGTTTATTTAAATTGTGGAGTTTTCATTAGGAACTATAATTAAACATTTCACAGAGCACGGGCAAGGATGAAGTGAAAGCTTAAACAATTAAAAGAAAAGGTTATATAAAGCGTTTTCAATTAAACTTGGAATCCGGTAGGGCAGCGTTGAGTGCGGGTTCCTTACGTCTGGCGCGTCGGAGGCGCGTCGCGGTACGTGAGGGAATCTGGGGCGGTATTGCTTCTAAACTGCAGCTCGCCATTGTAGACAGTCGTTAAAGTGCAACAATTTGCAACATCACGTGAAGTGCGGTCTAGTTTTAACTCACGTACCGAACAAACACGTACAGAAAAAAACAAAGCTAACCCTGCATGGAATTGTGACTTGACATGTTGTTCTTACATGACGACGTAATTTTACATGTTGCGGCTTTAATTTCCAACCTTTGTAAATGTTCAGTTCATTTTGAACGCGTATTGTAACTGAACATTTGCATTTTTGCATAGAATCGATGACAATACAAAATTCCAAGAGATTGCAGAATTCAAACTGCAAAATTCGAATATTTGCTGCACGAGTCCTGGCTACCGAAACTTTCCTATTTATTTTAGTGCTGTTTTGGTGATGTTAGTTTGTTTAATTTTATACATTGAATGCTTATTACAGCATCTGTATATGTTACCTACTTGCCCATTGGCAAATAACTGAGTCTAGGAAAAACCAAATCTATCTCTTCTATGTAATCTCAAACGGCTGTCAACAGTATCACTCACTCGTTCGCATATCTAATGTAATCACATTTTAATGAAGTATCAATTACTAAAAAAACAACTCAAAGGATAAAGGTGGGTCTAAAACTCACTGACAATAATAAAAGCTTTCAATCTTTGACATAGAATTTTCAACTCTTAGAACATCATGACGAGTTTATTTCCCAGAATATTTGGCAAATATTCGGAGAGCCCCGACTTTGGGACACCAGCTTTAACATTACTGTACTACGAAGGGAAAATTAATGTTTTCAAAGCGGCACGAGATGGTCGACAGGATATTAAGCTTTTCATCAGGTTTTCCATTAGTGTGTTCGGTTGCTCACTGCTGTCCAATAGTTGTAAACTTACCTCTACCAATTTGCGAACTGCATGCAAAAAGCTTTCAACGAACTAGTAATAATGTTACTGAGAGATGTATTACCGGCAACTAGTTATATATAGTACTGTGCTAGTTAACTTCGCTTGTAAATAACAAGGCTTTTTTTTTGTAATAGCGCCTGTATTTCAAGGAGATTAACGCAGGGATAAACCTACGAATGTTAGCATATATTTCACTGATGATGGGATTAAAATTCTACACTTTAGAAAAACCTTAATACTGTAGACATTTCCTAACCGAAAGGAATTCAGTACTGCTGAGTATGAGGGCTTGGGTTCGATTTCCAGGTCGGGTTTTTCCATCAGCCATATCTCAGAAGCAGCCACGGAGTCTGAATTTGTTCCCGGTTGATGACAATAGGCTCGCCCCCTACTTCATGAGACTTATGCATAACTGGCGAAATGTGGGTGTACTAATTGGTACACCTCTGCCTAACCCTTTGGGGATTACAGGCGTGATGTTATGTTATGTAAGTCATTACTGCCAAAGCAATATTGTACTGAATTTCACTACTGCCCGCTGGCGAATAATATGATTTGAATATGGAACCTGAAATATTTAGTATGAAAACTTTTACCAAAGAGGACAGACAGGACAGGACTTTTACTTCGTAGGTTTTAGTAGCCGTCGATGACAAAAATAATTAAATTACGAAACTTAAAAGTAATATTATATGAAATAATAAAATAGACCAATGTTAATAAAATAAGTAATTTAAAAAAAAAAATTACTGCGAATGGTTATGTCGAAAATTATTTTAAAAATTGGCTCGACCTACAAGTCATCGCAATAGCTGATTGGCGAGTTTCTGATTTTTCCCCAGAATCAAATTTTTTTTTTCCCAAAATGATACGATTTACAACGTTTATACCTATTATTTTTTTGAAATTGGAAAAACAAACAGAGATATAAAATTATGCTCATTCTCAAAATAACCACTTAGTATCGAATTTTGAGTCGGTGTTTGTATTGCCTGATCCTGTGAAATGTGGGTGTACTAATAAACCCAATTTTTTATGATTAATTTTTTCTCCAATGATTTATTTTCTCAAAAAATTCCTTAATTTTACCCCTTAAAAAGGGAAACATGTCCCCAATCTACAGACACTGGTTCACCCCCGCGGCAGAAGGTTGGTGCGCGACGCCATTTTTGAAAATCGAATTTGTTTTTTTTTCCCCGCAATAGATATAGAAAGTAGAGTGCCAGCTTCGGGCCAGCTTATATCCCTCACTGCTCTCAGGATTCTAGTCTTAACTCCCTCGCTTTACTCGTGACCTAATTCAAAGTTCCCTCACTCTGCTCGGTAGTCCTAGAAACCGTCGTTGCGTTCGGGATTCAAAATAACGCCCGTGACGTAAGACACTGCTTTATCCCCTTGGTACTTAATCTACTAGATCCGTCCTGAGCATCGATTTCAAGTTCAGGTCCAGGACACACCAGCCCCATAATATACCAATAGGTAATATTATTCGGTCCTACAATGTAATAGGCATAATATTCTACATTGGAACAAGGTTCGTTAGGCACATTAAGGTAATTTTATTCAAAATGGGCGTTAACTCTCCGCCTTGAAGTTTAACAATGTTTATTACTAATTAAAGTCAGAGGCGAACATAAAGGGAATAGATTCGTGAAACAGTCAAATGCGAGGCTTCTCTCTCTCTCTCTCAAACCTTGTCTCTTCTGCCTTTTGGCTAAACTAGGAAATCTGAATTTGGTATTTCAAGCTTCATCATTTTAAAGCTTTACTTATTTTTAATACTTGTTGAATGTTTTGTGATTTGGATACTATCTCACAGACAATCTCCAATAACCAATAATCGAAATAATGCATGAAAATAATGGCACTGTAATTTATGCTTGTACCTACATGATTCATACAATCATGTCAATGACGTCATTCGTTGGTCAGTAGAGGTAAGAGCAACCTCCTACCACCAACGAATTCATTATACAGGGTGGACAGGACACCGACGCGAAAACGGTTCGCACGTATTCAGTACATAATTCTAAGCCCCCCGTAATAGAAATTATTTATAAAAAAACAGCTGTTCCATGTATATCACTTTCGTAAGAAACAGCTGTTTTTTTTTTTAATAACCGATGAAAAATTTCTATGTGGGGGGCTCAGAATGATGTACTGAATACGTGGTAACCGTTTTCGCGTCGGTGTCCCTTCCACCTCGGGAAGGAAGGGAAGGAAGGTCGTCACTAGCTTACCTGCAACAATAGTGAGGAGCGCAAACGTCGAAACCAGTGGTAGGCCGCCGGTTTCCATGGAAACGGATCTTGACCGCCGTGATGATTCCGCCGTCATGGCGTCAAAAGACATTTGATATCAGTAAGCTCTTTGGTCGTGCTTCACATCGCGTTATTGTCATACCAACCCTCCTTCTGAGGTATATTCTCTCAACATTTCAATAATAATACATATAATAAGAACATTATTTATCCTACGTTGAGTATATTTAAAACAGTTATTTATTGTCTCGTAAAATTACAATGTTATTGTGGTTTCATTTCAGCTACGCTCGGTAAATCTGGAACAAAAAAGAGAAATCAAATGAGTATAAAGGATATTTATTTTTCCTTTTCGCGAGAACAGGATTCAAAGCCTTGTGAATGCGAAGTGCGTTACAATGGGAATGGATCTTTTAGAATTAACCAGCGCGTAACGTCACTTCAAATCTTTTATTTGTTACCGACTTTTGTAGAATGGTAGATATTGACCAATGGGAACTCAGTTTCAAAATGTTTAAAGTCTACTGCTTTTGACCGAGAAATACGTCTTAATAAATAACTATTACTTCGCCCGCGACTGCGTCCGCAAAAATTGTGATAGCTCGGCTACTATGCTTGATATAAATATAATTTATAACCCATAGTACCCACGAGTAATGCAGCTTTTTGCTAGTGAAAGAATTTTTAAAATTGGATCATTAGTTCCGGAGATTACCGCTATCTTCAAATAACCTTACAAACAAATTTTATAATATTAGTATAGATGAAGTCCCATATTCGCTTACATCATAAATGAAATAGTTACATCACACTATTTCATTAAGAACCATCTGCCCAATTTCTTGCCAACACTTAAGCCCCAAACAAGACTTGGGTCTCTACTTAGTGAACTTGTAAACATAGCTTATATAGCACACTTAACCGTGAAAAAGTTTGTAAGTAAACTAACTTGAACCCGAGTCTCAAAGGTAACCCGTCCTCGCCCGCAGTCGAACCACAGCTTTACGGTCAAAAGAATGGCATTAAATAAAGCCTGATTTATTTTTTCATACGCTCATGTGTCTAGGATTTTTAATATAATTTCCACTGTGGGTGGCAATCGTTATAATTGTCGAGTGTATGGTATCTAATGGCCTGATTCAAGTTGGTAACTGGGGCAAAAAGTTTACTGTGTTGGCTGCAGAAGATCGCATGGACTGTTACTGTGCACTCTCGACCTATTTTATCTTTTTGTTATATAAAAAAAAAACACTTTTTTTTTACATTTTATTGTTATGCTATAGGTACAAAAGCAAACCGTGTAGCGTGTATCAAAATTTACTTTTACACATAGTAGTTTAAAAATATGGCGCCAAAACAAACTAACCACCCGAATAAATCTAAATATGCGTCCAAATATTTACCTACTCCTGTGAGAGATGCGTGAAATAAAATACCGAATGTTCGATATTTTTCAGTTTCTATTCAATTGGCTTTCGAAAATAAACACATGGGAAGGATATAAAAATAAACAAAGTCGTTACACTACTCTTGTGAAATATAGAAATTTTGTTTCACATTCAGAATTAAAACGTATTTTATCTGCAAGCGTATTTGTAAAACCTAGAATCGACCACGTATCGGTTTGTTAAAATCGAATAGGTATTTCAAAAACTCGAACAAAAAACGAAAGCATAATATTTTCTACTTCATATCTGCAAGGAACAACGCAGGTGCAGCACTGCAGTAACCTATACGTGTGTACCGTGCACACTACGTATAGGTATGTACGTAGAAACACATGGTAGTTTTTTTATTAGAGCAGTTTCCGCGGCGCAGCGTGCACAAACTGAGATAAAACAGGAATGATTGCCGCTCTGTCGCGATATTGTTTCAAGTGTTTTGTTCCATTCTGCTGGCTCTTCAGTGCTTTTTATTCATCCACACCCGAACGCCGAACTGTCGCATAAAAACCGGCCGACTGACGAGGCGGTTCGTACAGATGTAGATGTGGCTACGCACTCGTCTAATAGCTCCCGATTGATAAAACCTTTCACTTTTATTAGACAGACGTGTGTTTTCTTAGTTGGTATTTTGGTTTCGAATAGGATGTTAACATTGAATTCAGAATTACCTAACAAACAAATCGATACAAATGCCCGTTCTATAGTAAGTATGTAGATAAACACTCGAGGTTTTGTTCCACATTCGAAATACTATAAAGCTCTCTTAGATTTCAAAGGAAAAGCGACATTAAGTGAGGATAAGTATCGTTCGTGGGCAGGAATATAATAGTTCACTCCGGGGACTGTTCGGCTCCATCAATTGAAACATGCTCTCCCGTGCCGGCGACGGCGGCGGCATCTTTGCCGTACGAACGAGCGTCGCGACAATAAACAATACAAACAACCCTGGCCTGCGTTTGACACCAGCCCGTTCGGAGTGGATTAGAGCGCTCTACAGGGAGTTCGGCAGCATTTAGGGAACGTAATAGCCTTCCGCCGTGACCTGTTTTAGTTGCGACAAATAGAGATTTACGGGATTGCTACCGAGGGATTTTCAAAGGAGACTGTTCTCCGTAATAAAATTGAATGGTGTTTACTTTGTGGCAGCTTTATTCTCGTTGCCAATTTGACACGGACGCCATTTTTAAAACGATCGACTTTCAATATCTGTGAGGTTTCATAACGACAGAATCATCCGGCTGTCAATCGATTCCAGCCTTCTCGCATTCGACAGAGTGTCCGACAAAGTTTGAAACAATTTAATCCCGCTTGAAATATGCACGAAAAAATTTGTCTGAGCTAAAAGTGTGCGAGGGGAAACCATCGCACAGCGCCGTTAAAATACATTATAATTTTTGGTGGATAAGGAAAAAATATCGAGGCCAGACAATAGCTGGCCAGCGATATCATGAAACATAATTAGGTACCTACGCCCGGAATTCGATAAACTTAATCGTATGAAACCCCATGTTAGGAGCGAGTCGCCTCTAACCCTTGATATTACAGAGGCAAACCCCATTTACGGCATTCCGTTGCTTAATAATTTTACATCCGTCCACAAAGACGGCGCGTTGTGTTATCTCACGAGTGGCACGCCACCGATACGAGTGCCAACCAGCCCCTTACTCCTGCTCCTATTGTCATGTTTACATTGTCTATGCTCATTCCCGAATTCCGATTAACGCAAAGCTAAAATCGCTTTCATATTAACACACTGTTTCTCGGGCAGACACAAGTTACGTAGATAACGTACACAATTAGGTAGTGCCGCCTGCGCTTTGACTACACAATGAAGCTTTTCTGTTTTTATTTAACTTTGTTCAAACTTTAAACTTTCTTTATGAATTCAAGTTTCGGAAAGTTTCCCTCTGCTTGCTACGGACACTAAGAAAAACTAGGATTATGGGTGAAAACAAAGAGCCCGATAAAAAACTACTCGGTACAACTTTTAAAACTGCGGTGTTAAGCAACCTTGGAAATATATATTAAATAAATTTCTTGTACTTTGTCTATTTAATAGCAGACCATAGATTATGCCAAGTAAAAGCTGCGGCAATTCTTTTCTCTTAATCTGGCATCCAAATAAATGCATAAGTAATAATTTAAGGGTTATTATATTACGTTGAATTTATTTTTTAATTTTATAATAAGGTAAGAAAAGAAGTGGAATATAATAATTGAAATATTGAATAATGTTTAATTTTAAAATAAATGGAATGTAACTGATGTGAATTGAAAACGAACGTGACATTATTTACGTCACGTTCGTTTTGTAATGTTAATTGTAATTTCATGTAATTATAAATTGATTTTGCATACCGTTAAAACGTTGAGACATGTGGCATTATGCAATATTATGAAGACCTTTGTAAACATACCATGATACTGGCAATAAAAAAATTATTAAAAAAAAAAAACATTTTTTTTTATTTTCTCATCCAGTTTCGCTTCGTAGCGCAATGTGTGAACATATTATGTAAAATGGTCCGGCGGACAGTAAAACCTTTCTTGACAATTAATTCCACGGGCCGTGTTCAACCTTTGCACTCCCCAGTTTCTTAATTCGCAATTAAAAAGTTAAATTGTCCGGTTAATTGCTGCCATTGTGGTGGACGACGTCTACTTATTATTCAGAATTGCTCTCTGAAAATTTGATGAAAAATTTGCCGAGAACCGGTTGCTAAATCACAATAAGTAATTAGCTTATCTGTCGGCGTCACGCGGGGTGCCGGGGTCTCGCGGGGCACGGGGGGGAGGGTTGAGGGGGGGGTGGCGAGTTCACGTCTTACGTTAAGCTCTCAGTATTAATCTCGACTCTGCTTAATAAACGAAGTGAATAACTTGGATTAAATAAATCACAGTATACGAATTCTTGGTTGACTTTGTAACCGATGTTTGAGTTGGCATGCTCGACTTGAGGTGTGCGTATTTTACGTATAGTACAGTCAGCAAAGCTAAATAGTTTACATCGCACACAGCGGTAACAGTCATTGTACGAGCCGGTAATGTTCGTACAGCCGCTCCTTATCATTGTGTGCGTATACGTAGTCTACCCTTCACGGGGTTTATTTTTTTTATCTTTAAGCTTGTAGGGTACAAGGAAAAAATAAAAAAACGGGTTTACAATAAGGCCAACATTTTATACAAGTGTAACATGGTCACCATAGCTGATTGGTGTAAGCGCTTGCGTCAGTTAGTGACCTAAGCTTAACGATGTGAGTTCGATCCCAGGTGAGGAGTTGCTGTTTTTTACTTTTTGTTCTTTATTAAATTAATTTTGTGACCAATAAAATCACTCAAGCAAAAAGTAAAAAGATAATTAAATAAAACCAATAAAATAATTTGATTTTTTATTAGATAAACATTGAGTTTGAAAGGACCTTTGCCTTCCTTACATTGGTTGTTTTAAGGTTCAATTTGGTGGGAGTTGTATGTTAGCAAAAAAAACTTGTGTGGCTGATACAATGATTTAATACGAACTGGTTTTAAACATACATATATAGGCTATAGCTATCCATACTAGACATTCGAATGAGTAAAACACTGTTGTTTACCAGTTTTATTGACAAAGGCAAAGTTTTTTGTTTGTAAGGATGGACGTAAATAATTTGTCAAAGTAGCAGGTATATAAATTGAATCAAAGTAAAATTAGAGGTGAAGTGAATCAACATGTTAGATAGTAAGAAATTATGACAACTTCTAACCGCATAACAATAACATCACTTCACCATACTTTCAATACTTTACGAGTTGTGCTTTTAAAAAGAGGATTAGAGGAGGAGATTATTAACATCTATACCTATTTGTTGCTAAGGTTTATATTTGTTTACATTCGCTTAACAAATATGAACATTATTTGCATAAAAATAAGATTCATATTCGCCTACTAATTAAAATAAATTCGACTATATTGGTCGGGTAGTGTTATTGGGTTTTTGCATCAAGAATTTCTCAGTAGCAGCCACGGAGTCTGGATTTGAGCCCGATTGATTTAAATACCCCCCCCCCTATTACATGGGACTTAAACATAACTGGCGAAATGTGGGGGTAGGTATCTACTAATAGGTACACCTCTGCCTAGCCCTTCGGGGATTACAGGCGTGATGTTATGCAACTATTTTCCTGTACTTCCAGACAAAATCTACTAGCCGTTCTCTAATCTAGAAATAACCCGATAGCGATTTTCATACCTTACCCGAAACGCCTTTCTGCGAGATCTGATAGTACCTAAAGAAAATCTTCACCTTTCACCTACATATACAAACCTTATATGTTTTCATGATATGATGATAACTATAGTATACTAGCTTTTGCCCGCGGCTACGCTCGCGACAATTAAAAAAAATATAAATTCTTAACACATTACTAAAGTTTCTACAATAATGTAATTCAAATATGATTCGAAAAACACGTGGCGCCATCTATTATCATAAGATTGTTATTGTTGTTTTCCTCGGGAACAGTACTTTTTTTCGGGATGTTATGTACCCTATGTCCGTTTTTGTACATTTGACAACTTATATACAAAATTTTAGGATGATCAGTTCATTGGTTTAGGCGTGAAAAGGTAACAAACAAACTTACTTTCGCATTTATAATATTAGTTAGGAAGTTAGGATTAGGGCAGTCAGGATGTAAAGACTGAGTTAGCCATCCACATTCAAGGTATTATTTAAATTGAACCGTGCGCAGTCTGGTCGTTCAGTAATTAATGTTTTGCATGTTTGTATTGCATCAGTTAACCTCCGGAATCTAAACCGGTTCAATTTAATCTGAAGCCGATTCTCATAGCAATTTTGATTGGCTGCGAACATGAGAGACTTTTTTGTAAGTACTAATCAGAGCTTGGATTACCTATGCTTTCTGAAATGTAATCAGGGATAACCAGTTGTTGTTCTTCCAGTCTAACCTGATGCAGCGGAATATCAGTATTTTATTTTTTCTGACCTCCATAACCCAGTTACTACTAGCTCTGGATAATACGATACCCTTGGTAAGACTGCTTGTCAGACTTTTGGGCCACTGACTACCTGTAACGACTGTCAAAGATCTACAAATGACAGCCGGGACCAACGGCTCCACGTGATTTCCAAGGCACGTAGGAGACTGGGTATGTAATGGGTGGTCACCCATCCACGAACCAACCTAGGCAAGCGTGGCTTAACCTGAGGATCGACCCGAGCGGCTGTTATTCTATAGCCACAAGCTCAATACATGGTTTGACAATTACTTAACTTCAATCACTCTATTTAAAAACTGGTAAATAGTCATAATTATTATGAGATCACAAAAATTCGTAGTGTAATACGACCCTATAAATGTCCTTCGTGTATATAAATAATTGAGTAATAAACTCTACTAAACAATGAAAGCCGTGATTACTAATCCGTTATCAATACAGATCGTACTAATCTCGTCCTAAATTGCCTGTCTTATTTTATTGGACCTGTTTCTGGCTGAAGGAAAGATTTAAAGCGATAGATTTGCTCTATCGCGTCATGATTATGTTTCTATTTAGTTGACAATGACATTTGTATAGTGTAGTCTCGCTCACTCATAATGAAAATCGTATCTATCGTTACATGCGGAATATCAAATAAGAAACTTCATATGTAGTGGTAGATATTTAATGCAACTACTTATCTATACTAATATTATAAAGCTGAAGAGTTTGTTTGTTTGGTTGAACGTGCTAATCTCAGGAACTACTTGTTCGATTTGAAAAATTCTTTTAGTGTAGGTTAGCCCATTTATCGAGGAAGGTAACAGTCAGTTTTTTATCAAAAATCCGTAACGTAAACATCTTTTTTCTTTTTTTTAAGTCCTCTTCCATAATATATTACCCAGAAAATTATTATGAAAAAAATCTCTCATTTTTCATAAAATATGTTGATGAGATCAAATAACATTAATTTTGAAAAGTGGTCGCCCTTATTTGTGATTAAACTTAAGAACTGCTACTTAATTTTAAAAATCAGTCCCTAAACCGAACTGTTTCGAAACTTTTCCAAATACAAATTGCTCCAAAATGACCAAAGACAAGCACTATCACCAAAGAGGATAAAGTTAAAAATTAAATTTTCGATTAATTACATTCATTGTGGCCAAAAACTTTGCTCGTTACCGGCGATTCTCTTAAATTCAGGTTTAACTTAGTATTAATCCCTTTTGGAAGTTTTCAAAAGAAGTATTGATCTGTCACTGGCACGCTTCAGAGTCGGTCCGTTTAGCCACCTTCGAGTCAATTGAAACTTTTTATCATTGACTTTCAAATAAGTGAATTGCAACTAAAATAAGATTCAACAAACTAAATAAGAATATCAGTCTGAGCGGCTTCAAAACTAAACAGTACATAAGTTGGATATATTAAACAAAGTCTTTCAGATATACCACAAACTTTTTGAATAAGTTTACAATATTTTAGTTGTCTTTTCTTAACTTTCGACTAATCTCATTCAAATCACCGAAATATGGGTGCATTATTTCAGTAAAAAGATTTTTGTTTATCGAAAATCTTTATCGTTAACAATTTAGAATTAAATATAAGCAATACGGTACTTCTATAGATTGTTGATAATTTACATAATTCTCAAAGTTTTCACGTTTAAAATGCAAAGATACCTTTTGGTAGTCATGAAAGGATGATTTTTCACTGAGTCTTTTCATAAATTAAGATTCTTAAGCTGATTTTCATTATCTCCACTTCCATACAAAATAGGGAACCATGGTAATGAACACGAAGATTTTACCCTTACTTATGATTTCTGCTTATCTTTTGAATTAAACCATTACAATAATACAAACGGCAAATTACCTAGTTACCTTTTATAATCATTGGCTTATGATAGGATTATTAAACGTTTTACGAAAAGGGGGAATTATAATATCTAGAAATATAAAATAAATTGCTTCGTTGGTCTAGTGGTCGCAAGCACGACTACTGAGCATGAGGTCCGGGGTTCGATTCCCGGGTCGGGCAAAGTGTTATTAGGTTTTCCCATCAGGAATTTCTTAGTAACAGCCACGGAGTCCGGCTTTGCGCCCGATTGATGGCAATAGGCCCGCCCCCTATTATACTTGGGACTTAAAACAAAATTGGCGAAATGTTGGTGTACTATTAGACATACCTCTGCCTAACCCTTTGTTGATTACAGGTGTGATGTTATGTAAATATAAAATAGACTACTTTACTCAGTTCTATAAATCGAATAACAAAACACAATTATCGAATGTTAACTATTAACGGTACGAATCGGAACCGGTAAAGGTATTACCGAATTCCATTTATCGAAATGTTTGGTCCGCCAGTGGACCAAGTGCATACCAAATATTGGAGCGGCACTTGAACCGGGCCATGTGATCCGCATTCGAGATAAAACTGTTACTAACTGCGTAACAATCAACCATATAGATGTAGCTACCGATCGTTGAAAAACATTAATACGTGAGCCGCGTTTTGATTTCAAATACCACAATCAAATCCAATTCCAGTGTGCGTTCAATTCATAAAACCAATGAATCGGAAAAAAATGGGTCTTCACCACTGTTTTTTTAAAAGAAATCTCTCAAGTACATTAAAACAACTTTCAGTGACCAGTCAAGTAACTCTTGTTAATTGTTCGAAAAATGTTTAGTCATTTGTTTTTGTTCATAGATCTAATAACATGACCTTCAACTACCTTCACATTGTAGGCACATTTAAGGCTTCGTCTAGACTTATTTCTTTTGGAACCCCAATAACAAAATCAATACAACCAATCAGAACGCTCGCTGATGTTCTTAATTTAAATTTTGTTAAGCGCGGGATTATCGAAACAAATACCGTGGAAATGATTATTGTACCGATAATATTGGCCGTTAATAGCCTGCTCCAAAGCCAGGGTCTTATTGGGCTGAAGGGTTGAGCATTCGTGCCCAATATCGATTGCTGATCGAACCCGTTGTCTTTAAGAGAACCCTCGTTTCATTTATCTGTCAGTTCAATATTTCGGTTAAACTTGATTAAGGAATCCTTGAATATTAGACATGGTACCCGACCGATCTTAGCATATTTGATGAAATATATTTCATCATAACATAATTATTTTCCTGAAGGGACTGAATTTTTAAACGATAATTTAACTTAATGAAGAGTTTAAATTGATATAACACAAACATTACGCCTGTAATCCCCGAATGGTTCAGTAGGTGTACCCACATTTCGCAAGTTATGCTTAAGTCCCATATAATAGGGGGCTAGCCAACGGGGCACAAACACGACTCCGTGGCTGCCACTGAGAAATTCCTGATGGAGAAATTCCTGATGGAGAAACCTAATAACACTTTGCCCGAACTGGGAATCGAACACAGGACCTCATGCTCTGCAGTCGTACTTGCGACCACTAGACCAAAGAGTGATGTTAGATAAATAGATAAGAATAAAACACGAAGCTAACATACTCTAAGCTAATGGGCCTACCCGTGTTTTGCTTCATATCGGACTTCAGGAACGACGAGCGAACGCGACGACTAGACCAACGAGGCGGTATTAAATTTATATATTAAGGCATAATTGTCAAGTAAGACCTAATTTCCTTTACATAATTACCTACCTATACCTACCGGGAGCACAACGGTGATAATATCTGATAATACATATAAGATTTTAAACTATCATGGTCACTAACATTATTATTTACACTAGAAACGGGATATTTACCATGTTTACTGTTTTGTTTCTTGATTCTGTTTTTTTTTCTGTTTTTTTATTTGTTTTTTTTTTTTTAGATCGTAGACCGATTTGTCTGCTCATAAACACCCACCCGCAATAACTTCAGTTTATCCGTAATCATGGTGCTTGCAACAGCGCCGAAATATCGGAAACTCAAAGAAGACAGTAAACATGGTAAATATCCCGCTTCTAGTGTAAATAATAATGGTAGTACATAGTTATAGTGTTGTTCTTCACCAACAAAAAAATATACATTTAGGTATACGAGAGGATAATTGGTTGGAAATGTGTCACGAATACAACCCCTCACTATTAAGGAAGAGAGGTCTATCAAGGGCATACAGGAATAATCGCTATCTAAATCAAATTAAGATGCTTATCGTTCTTAATTAATTGTTGCCTGTTCTTTGTTAACATATATTTGTTCAGAATGTGCTTCCAAAGCGATAACATTTCAAAGTTCTTAAGCCAACTTAACCATCTTAATTTAAGATCTTATTCGTTGTCAGATAAACGTAATGTATGTAATAAAAATAATGAGTGTAATCTCTGAAAATGCCAAAGAATAATACCAAAGTACATAGAGCCGTCAGTATTTCCATTAAATCTTTTGTTTTTCGTGCAAGTTCACGAAATGTTTTAAGAATTCCACTATATTATTTGTTTGTGCTCGGCGGCACGACATCACGGCGAGTTCTAGTGATTTCCTCGGAGACAGCGTCAATGAGATTTACCAAATTTTCCTCTCAAGTTATTTTATTCTCTGTGCGGGATCGACGTGATTCCACATTCAAATATGGTTATTCGGTAAATGCGAAGTCAATAATGTTTGTGAGTGAGAACAAACGAATAGACTATAGTGATCCTTAAACGTAGGTAACTTAACTGTCAAATTTTGTCATTCGATTTCGAGCTTAACCATCAATATTTTATGCTTTAAAATCATTTTTAGAAATTTGAGTTTGTGGTAACTTGATGTGCTGTCGACTGTACTTTATCCAGTTTTCCTTGTTTGAGCGTAGACACGTGTATGTTTATAATTTCCTCGAAATAATCATTTTCGAGAGCCCACTCCAAATTATATATAACGTAATAAAGAAATATAGGCGTTTCTAAAACTATGTTAGGAAATAATGAGTTAATTTGAGTGAGGTTACCGTGGAATTCAGACAATCTGCGAAAGGGATCCAAGTATGTACCGAACCGCCAGCTAGTCGGCAACTAAGACAAATTCCTGAGTCCTCGAATACAGCTGTTAAGAGTGCCGATCTTCACGGTTGATTAACCATTACGGTCTACCATCCCGTTTTATTTAGTTTTTGTAGCGGTCTGCGATAGAATATCTCAATATTATTTTCAATAAACGGGCTTGTTTACCCATATTTTGGCTTTCGATATGAACGCATTCGGCTCAAATCTGGTCGGTCCCAAGTTTGGAGCAATAAGTACGGCGGCGACATCCTTTCCTTATACAGGTCCGCAGTATATAGGTTCTTATACGTTCGGCGGCTCTGTGTTATTGGGTTCGCGGCGGGTACCGGCCAGCTCTGCCTTTATTATCTGTTGACACTGTATTTGTTCTCCGACACGACCGACTAAATTATTGTTTTCTCGTTTGTCGGGACCTTATTTTATTATTTCCCTCCTTTCATATCTTCAACGATACCGAGTTTACTTTAAAACAACTTCTTGTGCTACTAATCATATTTTATATCTTCTACTTGTTGTAATATTTTCCTTTGTAGAAGGAATTTCTTTGTATTTATTATCGCTAATATAAAAAGTACCTAAATACGAGTTTGATATTTATTAAGAAAGTTTAACATTCCTTTATTTCTTCCTTAAGCAAAAATGTTAACAATGCTTAAAATATCGGCCGGGCTGGTGTTTAAACTTATGAGTTAAGGATCAAGGAAGAATAAAGATAAAGAATACAACTTTGGTGAATTATGATTATCTTTACAGGCAACTTCCCGGGGAGACACGGGTGTATCAGCGACAGTTAGCTAATGCGCGGAGGGTGACGTCGGCAGCGGCGGCTCTTATTGGGGCATGTATTGGAAAATCTTTATGTTATTATTTACGCGACGAGGAATTTCGCGGCACTAATACCCGTCGTGTTGTACATTTTATTGAAGTTTTTATTAGAAAATACCATTCATACTTGGTGTCGTTCGCGAAGGAATTTGACTTATTAGTATTAGGTAGTCTTGTTCGCTTTAAAAGTGAATGTTGTCGGAAATCTCATTAAAATATCATGTTCCTATCACATTTAGAATTTAATATGATGAAATTGATCCGAACAAATATTTATCCATTAATCCTAGAACCCAGTCGGTTTTGAATTCCACATAATTCCAGAGACACCCGAACTTTACAAACGTGTCCCTTTACTTGTACCGTTCGTCGAATAGGAATTTTCTCTTTATTTTGATAAGTAAATCCGGTCTAATTGAATCGTTAACACAGTCAAATCCTTGTTTATTAAAGCCTATTTTAGCATAGCGATACCGCAGTAAACGGAAATTGTGCAACGTTTTATCAAAATGCTTCCGACGCCCGACCGCGCTCGGCGATACCAATGTTTGCATCTGTGCTCTGCCGCAACCGCTTGCTATTATAGCTATGCCCTGCTAACTCCTGACCTGGGTACATGAACCTTAGGCTTTACACAGGATTGCCGAATATTCGGAGAAAGTGCCACATTGTCAGTACCTAGTCAGCGAAAGATTTTTATTGGCTCTGTTATCGACGACCTCACTATATTACTCGTCTGACAGGTCGGTACTTTTTGCTTTATTTTACTATCCACAAAAAGGTCGAATTGGAAAGTTTTTATAGACTTTTTATTAACTTTAGACTTCAGCAATTTAAACTAGTTTCTAAGTTTTAATTCTTCTCACTAGTCTGTCAATCAAGTTTCGGTTTGCGCGATAATTTGACATTGCAATATTAAAGGTCCAAGTTTTACGAATTATATTGGAAACAGGCTGAGGCACCTAAAATTGAACAAGTCCCCTCTGGTCGCAAATCAAAAGCTCGTCGGGGCAATTATTGGATTTCGAAAATTATTTCATGAAAGCCGTTTATGCCTGCGGTCCATATAAAATATTTTATTGGCTACGTAAAAAATGCCTCTTTTATCAAAGTCAAGACTCGTGGCTAAATGGCTATAATGAAGATTTATTTGAGGTACATAAACACTGTCGCGTGTTCTGCTCTCGATAAGTGACCGTTCCTAGCAGAATTAGGATGGTCTGTATTTTGTAAAGCACATAGTCAGTTTTTTTCTTTCATTCTGGTTACATTCGATCTGCGGATATAAGATGTATGTTTTGTATCATCTGTGTTTACCAATCATTTCTAGGGAATTTGTTATTTAATACTAGCTGTTTCCCGCGGCTTTGCTCACACTACGTTATGAATTTGAAATAATGTAGCTTTCCATTAGTGGAAAAAAAAAATCCGATCATTAGTTCCGAAGATAACCCCCCACTTACAGACTTTACTTCTTTATAGTGTCGAAAACTAACAAGCTGATAATAATGCGTTTTAGAAAAGAACAATGGGCACTTTTACTAAGCATCTTTTAGGCGTATGGCAACTTATTTTACAGTTAATCTATTGCCAGCCATTGTTTCACTAAATAAAGAAGCCTTCTTCGAGTCAAAGGCGCTACGGCTACGCGCTCGTAGCATTTACTGCTACGCCGTAGCTCGTAGCGTAAAGGCGTTTGTGCACTACAAGGAATTTTACTGTCCCGGCAGTCAGATTTTTTACGGTCCGATGTGGCATGAAAAAAACGGATAATTAGCTTGTGCACTTGTCCGTCTTTACTAGGATCGGTGCTGTGTAGTTTACGGTAGCTCTCTTTAAAACTACATGCCACACACGCGTAATTACGCTAGGAACGATGAGTTTCTTGGAACGTCGGCAGTTGCTTGCTTTATTACTTTACGTGCGAAGACGTAGTAGACAAAAACAATTTTGGGTTCATCCCCTTACAAGTGAAAGGTACCTGACAGGGTCATTTTTACATTAGCCACAATAAATTGAGGCAAGGCGAAAGAATTCATTTTAACTACTATCGGATGTCCACAGCTACTTATGATTTTTTTTAAAAGGGCCCGGAATGGGGTAAAGTGAAATGTTGGACGGTAAAATTACGTATAGTGCACAAACTAGTATATACATTTATGGCGTGCCATATCGGACCGTAAAAAATCGAACTGCCGGGCAGTAAAATTCCTTGTAGTGCACAAACGCCCTAACAAGAGGAATTTTTACGTTTTGTGAACTAAGAACTATCCAAGTGTAAAGGGCAACTATTTTAAACTAACAAGGAAGCTATGTATTTTATACTGAGAACTATGTTTGAATTTACATACTCATTCAAGTTTTTTTTGTCAGGTATAGAAAACAAAAACAATGTTTTTAAATTTAATATCGTTTTTAGAAAACCAGTTCTAGCAATTGAATCAACAGCAGTTCCAGTAATCGTCTATAAACGAAGTGAATCCATATTGATTTCTGATATTTGAACGATTTCCATTCGTTCAAACGAAAACCATTTTACTGATTGTGCTGTGTTTTATTTAATTTTTTTTACGATTCTGAGAACGTTTCACATACCATTTTCCCGTAGCCAGTAACAAGTAAATACCATCCATGTTTGTAGAGTATATAAATATATTTAACAGCATAGCTATGGCTATGAATGGAGGTAGAAAACGAAAGAGGAAGCTAATGGGGTGTGCAGAGTTCGTAAACGACGATGCTTAGTTGTTCCTATGGGTACGCAAGGCTAGGGTTGTCAGTTTTGGCTATTTTTGTGTTCCATGGCACCAGATGGTGTTTTTTTTTTTAAATTTGTTATCTGATGGCGCCGGGAAAGTTACATTCTATCAGCATTAGTGCAGAGTTCGTAAACGACGGTGCTTAGTTGTTCATATTGGTACGCAAGGCTAGGGTTGTCACTTTTGGCTATTTTTGTGTGCCATGGCACCAGATGGTGTGAAAGTGACATTCTATCAGCGACACAGAAAGTTCAAAAATCTACTGAAATGAGATAAACTACCAACACTCCTATGGCAGCCCCATGACTAGCTCGTGGATAAATAGTAGTGGAATATTATATTATATTATATTATTATATATTATATTATTTGTGACCCGGGTGGCTCTTTTGCCGCCGGTGTGAGTTTCGCAATTTTTGAAGAAAACACAACAGACATACAGACATACAGACAAACAAACAAATAAGGTGGGTATAATAAATTATTAACTCGTAAAACTACAAATAATTAACGAGCGTGAATTGTACACAGCTGGTGAATTCAAAAGTAGATATGAATTAAACGCAATATTGAGCCCAAAAAACTTGATATATCCCACAATGGCACCAAAGGTTGAATCATTGTAATTGATGCCCAAATTAATCATTATTACAGTTCCAATTCATTTTCCTGGCATTAAAAGTTATCTGTGCGTTAAACCATTGCTGACCGTATCGCCATCGAAGCGCTACCAAGTTATTTCTGTAGTGCAATTTCAATTACTGCAGATGCATAAATTTTATTTATATCGTGGTAACAATCTACAGAGTAGATATCCGTCTATAATAGGATTGTTACTTCCATGCTCGGGTTATAATTAAAACGAGAATCGATATCTGCATAAATCGATTTCGGTAAAAAAAAACCATTGATATGTAATGCAGGATTCACACGAGTTTAGTAGCTTGTACATTGTGGGAACTGGCTCTTGTGCCAGATGTCTATGACCTAGCACAGGAGTCAGGGACTTCACACAATTTTGAAACCACTTTCTTATATGATTAAATTGATTCATTAATTATTTGATTTGACAGTTACACTCATACCTTGAAAACATGATACAAGTTATTAGTATAAGTGCATACAAATCGATTAACCAAATAGTGTCATATTAGGTGTCGTTGTATCGTGGTAGTCACTTCATTTAGAAAATTGGTATGCAGCTGCATCCACCTTAACATAGTTGGAAAAAGGCTAGGCAGATGATGAAAATGAATAGAAGCTGATCACGTTACCGTCTTGGCTATAAGTTAAGAACATGTAATCTCATGTAAACTAGGCAAAAAGCCTTTCAAACAATGTCAGTATGAACTAACTTTCTTACCTACAGCCTCCTTTCTTGCTGTACTAGCTTATATTCAAACAAAGAACCCATACTAAGTATAGTAACTGAATATTCTTACACACTTTCAAGTATACAACATTAGTTTTAGTATATGCGAAACCTGATAAACGTGTCTAGTATTTTTATGTAAAGAATCTATGTACAAAGTTTCAAAACTGTATCATGAAAAATCACAAAGTTATAAGCTTGTTCTGTTACCTAGTTGTCCGCACAAAAACGCGGTCACAACGCAGCGCGCGCCTCCAGCGTCGTTTTGAGCTGATTGATAACAATAATTTGGCAGTAGGTACCTAAATTATTGCGATAGGTACCTACTCAAAGTCGCTCGGTATCCAACTTTTAACTTTTTTAAATATTTTTGGGAAAAAATATAACATGGTTTAAACATTATTGGAATCGATTCAGTTACTTATTCTAAACAAACTATATTCAGGATTCGCATATACTAAAAATAGTGTTGTATAATATCTATCTGTATCTATGTTATTTTTTAGTGTTACGTGAAGTGACTGGCGACTGACCTCCACAACCTTTGGAAACCCAATACGATCTTATCGATGAAGGCGTGCGTGCTTCCCTCTATCTGATATAATGTCTTATTTTTATATACTAGTGGGTTGACCTATTCTTCTATACGCTGACTAGAATACCTATTTACTTGTATAAGCGTATTTCTGAGAAAAATGACTCCTGTGACGCGGTAAGTGAGTATTTTTAAAAATCGTTGAGAGCAGATGCTCAACCGTCGTACGCTGCCAATAGTGAAGTGAAAACTGTCAAACAGATTACTAGGTAAGTAGTACTATAAGTTACCTCTTCAGTACAATAATCTGTTATCTTCAAGTGTATACTTAATCTTCAATTAGTTAAGAAGATTTACAATTAATATTCTGTCATACCTGTAGCCTGAACATGGTGGCATAAAGTGTTACTGTTACTATAATTTAAAAAAAAAACAAAAGCGCTTTTTTTGTTGGCAAAACCTTCTAATTTTAAATGGTTGTAATACTTAAAGCCATCTACATTCATAAAGTCAGCTCAGAATTCTCTTTTATACCACTAACCAGAACCTGGCCGGAGGGCCAGGCTTCATAGCCTGGCCCACCGGCGCAAAGTTGCACGTTTGTCGGTCTTTTACAGATTGTACTTCGGTGAGTGTGCCCAAGAGCTCCACCAGCTCATTCCACCGTCTCCCTTCTTCCATCGGGAGTCCAGACGTACTGCAAGTTATCATTCAATATAAAAAAAAAACAAACAAAAAGTTAAGTCAAAAAGTCCAAATAGTTATCCTACAAACTCTTTCAGTTTATTAGACCCGCACACGGCACCTTTAACTCTCATACTTGATTCACAGGTCGAACAAAAAGTGTAATTGAATTTTCCCGTTAGAAAGATGCCCAGTTATAGCGAGATTGGAACTGTGCCCGATAAATGGCGATAAGTTCGCCGCCTATTACATGGCACCTAATAACGTCATCGGTGAACTAGGGGTGTACCGCAGCCCAGTCTTGCCACATATTTCAGGGGTCACAAACATGTCGGCCCCAGAATATACTGATGTTGTTTTGATGGAATATTTTGGGAAACTTCAAAAGTTCCTCACGTTTTTGTTGAAATATGTTGCTAATGTTGTTGTGCGCATAAAAATACCCTCACAAAATGATGAGCAGTTTACTAAAGCACCTAAAGAATGTAACGCTCGCTCCACGTCGCAGTTCTTTTTAAGATAGTGTAAACTATTTTATTAAAAATGTTTCTGAGAGAGAAGACTGGCCATGTATAGGAGTCACTTTGAAACTCGACGTTATAGGAAGTATAATGAAAATATTGTAGCCTCGCTAGCTAAGCCGTGATCGATTGCCGTCATGCAGGGCCGGTATTGCATGGATCATGCTAGCATCGCCGGTTACATTAGATTGCGTTTGATACCGCCGCGCCGTATTGATAGCAGATTGATTCTAGATGGGTAATGTGGATAGGTAATGGATTATTTTATTGAAGCTTTATTAGAGTTAGCAATGAAGTTGAACGATCCTCAGATGAAAATGATGTCTGGATGATTTGATAAAAGAAGACAAACTGACAAGACAAGACAAACTACTTTGTCTTGTCTTGTCGTAGGGGATAAAGAAGACAAAATATCGAAAAGAGCTAACAGACATTGTTGTTACTTTTAACTAAGCTATCTACTACTTAAAACATGTCAAAAACTTGTTTGAAAGAAAATCATACTAATTACATCGTACACTTTGACGGACGCCTCAACCGCGTCTTCTTTTCTTGTTCTAATTTGAACCTTATTGTTTATTTCCTTTTTCTTTACAACGTGCCAGAGTTAATTCCTAAATTACCACAAAGGTTAAGGTCTCAACAGTATTATAGTATGACTATCCGTAGCCGGAAAGTCCGACAACCAATCTTAAGACGGGTATCGTGTTACCCAGTAACTAGTTGTAGAGTTGAGATAGACAATCGCTCCATGTAAAATACTGGTATTCAGATGCATCCAGTTAAACTGGAAGCCGAACCTAGGTAACATAGATGGAAAAAGGCTAGGCAGAAAACGATGAGTATAGACGACTGCTCTCGAATGCAAACCAACTGTCCATAGCTAGAATCAATCATGCAATACTTAACCAGTAGAAACAAAAGCTGAAATTCATCACAGGACCAGTAACGTACGAGATAATACCCTATCTTCATTACCTACACACATAATGTAAGTAAGGGAGAGGAATCGCAATAAAAATCGTAATGATACCGCAATAACGAACTCACGATAACTGCCGAAAGGAATTGATAAGGAAAATATAGGGAGCGTTACATATGGGTAGCACATGCTCGACGGAACCCTTATTGGATGGGGCGTGTTGCCTTAAAAGATTCATGGATTCTGTATAGAATGGAATGTTTCTGTATTTAAATATTCCGGGAGAACGTAGAATGAAGAATTGGAATTTGGAGGACGATGTATGTAGCACGACGCACGAGTATGTGAGACTCGACATCCCGGGAAATAGGGACCTTAGTTCATATTAAGCTGACCTTAGGCGTTTAGTATTCCCTGCCAAACATGTAGGCGAAATATAATGAGGTGTTCATCTACGGTCAAAACCTAAATGGAGAAGATATTCTAAGTTAATCTTTTGTTGACTGGTAAAGAATGAAGGCTTTAAGTCTGCCTTTTTGCTTTTATTTGATGCATATGTACTTCATAAACCCACGCCATTTTCCCATGGGGGTAGGCAGACACAGAACGCCACTAAACGATCCTCACATACTCCTATGTGATGCAATAAGTTGAAATAAATAATTAAGTTGCGCTTCGCTCTTCAGATTCTGTTCCTATGAGTATTTCCCAGTAAATATAATGTACAGTTGTTTTATAGACCTATCAAGCTTTCTAGACACGTGCCAAGTCAATGTAAGGGCGTTAAGTTTAAGTTTTAATTGAAGTGTTCAGTTAAAAGTCCTTTTGAGAATAAGTACCTAACAGTATGTTGCATTAACAACAAGAATGTAGCCATCATCCTTTGTATTTTCCAATCATATAATAGGCATGATCCTTTGATATATGCATAGGAATGTAATGTAGCTTTGTATTTTTTCCGTAAAATTGACGCTGTAAAACATCAAGAAATGGCCTAGGCGTTTAAAAGTTTTAAAATGTAAAATGTCAGAGAAAATGAGCGAAGCATCATTTTTGTTATTCATCGACAGTTCATTCATCTCCAGTGAAACATTGACAGATCCATTATAACTACGAACAATGGTAGCGGCACCATACAAATTTGTAAGGACCGTTTTTCATAATGCGACGCTAAATTGGCGAATAGCTGCGATAATACAGCGTTTTGTTGTATTCAATGTTTGATAGCATTTACATTGACGCAGAAAATCTTAATAAACGCCGCGTGATTTAACTGTAGCTATTTATCATTCCAGTACTTAAATTAAAACGCTTTTAATTAATTTTCCGTTCCATTGTTGTAAATAACGAACGTGTGTTTGGCTTTAAATACGAGTAGGTTTTAAAATAACGTATACAATATTACACAAACAGTGTCACCGATATGAAAACGAAATAATCAACAACGCGGTTTAATATCGTCACGAGACCGACCTCTTTCGACCCTTTCGTTATTTACATCCCAGATTATAATCAAAGTAAATGTTCTTCCAAAACATGGTTCACTTCCAAAACAGACTTATATCAAAGTTATTTTATAAATATTTATTGAAATTAATTACCATATAAAGCCGCTTTTAACCAGTAATATTGTTATAAACTTTTACAAAAGAGTGCAGCAAAAGAAAAAGAACTAAAATAAAAACACTGAAACTTGCAACTGAAAATATTTTTACAATAAAAAAGTTGTGCGGTATCCTTTGGTTTGCTTAAACTAATAAAAAGTTATAATAAAACAAAAGTGTATTTAAGCACGATTGCATGCATTACCTCGTGACGGTTGCAGCGTCGGAAGCCACCACCCGCGGATATTATTTTGTTGCAACACGAGAGGGCGCGAGGGAGACGGCGAGAAAACCTCCTTAACAACTTTTTAAAGGGAGCACTCGGATGGAGCGAGCGCAGCGCGAGCCGCGGGTACCGGCGATTCATTAAGAACGAGCGTGGAGGCTGCGATGGGCGAACACCCCCCGCGCCTCCCCGCGCTCGTGGCCCCACCGCGCATGCGCCCCGCTACCCTCCAATCGCGGCCCTGTTGCTTCTGACGGCCGCACAACGTCAAAACGTAAACGCTATGAATACGTTTAATCGCCGCTGAATCTTCCGACAATCGCGATGATCTACGTTTAGATTAGGACAACTTTTGCGGGAAGCGACAGATGCATTGTGCTCGCGAGACGCTACTCCGCTCGACTGGCCAAGACGTTTGGCGCACAATTGAGATAATAATATGTCTCTTTGCAATTTATTAGACCAAAAATATTTTTAAATCGTTTGACTAAATTTTTTTTCTATTCCTACTTACAAAGTACGTTTAGCTTATTATTATTTAATTAAATTTTCATGCAAGTAAAAGTTCAAACAGCCGTAACGAAACCATTTTAAATCTGGCGAAGTGAACTTAAGCTCGGGCTACTTAAAAAACATAAAACCCGCTCGTTGGCTGACTGTAACCCGCTGAACCTCCATCAGGGCCGTACAAGCTAAATCTAAATCCCTTAAATACGTTACCCAGATATTTATGGCAGGGCTAATAGCGCCAGTTAAGCCGAAGACCAGGCGTACCAACGATATTTTTGAAGATAAATGCAAAACGGCTCTGTTTCTTCAAAAGTACCTAATCCCACATAATTAGAAGTAATTGACAAACGAAACGACAGATTTCCAAGCCGACTAAGTTTTGTTTGGATAACTTTCACAAAAATTAATTTAAATGTAGATGCTGTATTAGCTAAATAATTTTTTGATCATTTTCTTAGTTCGCCTTAATTATAAGCCCCGCTGTCTTTTCTTTAAGAAAAATAATCAGATGAATGAATACCCTTGAGCATTCCAGAGCCGTCCTTTGAGAAAAGATTTCTCAGATAAAGAAAAATGTGTACCTTCGCAAAAAGTATGGCGCCGAATAAAACGATTCAAAAGAATTCTTTAAACATCATTTATAATACAAAACAAGAAATAAATAAAATATGGATCTCTATTACGATAAACAGTTTAATGTAATAATTAAAAATTAAACGAATAAGAATTTTAATAATAAATATAAGTAGGTACAGCTGTACTCCTGGACACGGCTCTTATTGTTAGGAGGTTCCTCTCTCTGGAGCCCTGACCTTGGACCCTGTTCCCGATGCCGGTGGGCTACAATTTTTTTATATTTATTAATGTTTTTTATATTGTTTTTATTTTAAGGAATATTTAAAAATGTATTAAATTTGTATAGAAATAAATAAAGTAAATAATAATTAATAAAAACAGGAATTTCAGACGTAGACAAAAAGGCTGCCAGGCTCAAATAGGATTAGGCAGGTCACGTGAGCCACATGCATAACGACTGGTGGGCAAAAGTCTCAACTCGATGGATGCCTGAGGATGGACGCCGCCGAGGCCAGCCTCGAAAGAGGTAACCTGCTGATCTGGACTCTCCTCACGAGAGCTGGTTCGAGGTGGTGCAGGAGAAGAGTACCTGGAAGGATATGCAGGAGGCCTTTGCCCAGCAATGGGACATATAAGGCTAAATAAAAATAAAAATAAACTTTGGAATGTGCAACTACAGTACTTTCTCAAGTTATTATGTCTTGTGACTGTGACTGTAGCTTCGCTTTTTTTGTTTTTTTGACTTTCAAAAGTGCCGGTTATGGTCTAATTGAAATAAATGCTTTGAGTTTGAGTTTGAAATACTGCTGCTTTCGGTTTTTAATAAATGAGATAAACTAGGTTACAGTTTATCACATTTCAAAATAAAATAAGAAAATTAGCCCCTGATAAGAGATAACATTCCAGAAAATCAGCAAGTAATAATTATATGGTCACGTGGAAGTGGCATGCATCCATTGTAACGTCTTAAAACAGCCACAGTAACTGATAAAAAAATGACACAGTTTGTTAATAATATTATATTTTGGTACAATATTTATAGTTAATTTATATTGGTAACAGACAAGGTTATGTAAAGCTGAAGGACAAATTAAATCTCTGCTCTTTATAATTGGAATAAGATTATCAAAGGCGGTATGAGTACAGATAATTCAAGGAAAATATCGTTGGGCGCAGAAAAGTTTAATTAAAATAATAAATTATGAAATATTTAATAAATATATGGTTAGTATGGACATAAAATGAATCGCAAGTACGCCGGTGGTGACATCACGCGACCTACTTACAAGTCTACCCACAACACAGCGTGCTTCTACAGACCCCTGATGTTCAGCTCGAGGCGAGGGCGACATTCATTGTCTGATCGCGGCGGAGTGGAGACGTCTTGGAACAGTACCCGATTCATTGTGCCCCGTGTTATTGTATTAAGTTGAAATCTCAAGTAATGCGTTAGTTTTCCTAGAAACAGTGTTCCGCACCCAGCGTGTTTTCATTGCAAGAAACCCATCTGCTGCCCACATGATGTACGTGCTTTGCGGAATAAATCCTGACATATCCAACAAATATTATACCTGTTAGATTCCAATAGGTTTCTAGTGACACTATTTAATTTTTATTTCAAATAACTTATCTAGGTACAATTTGCAAATTCACTTATACAATAGCAATGACTATATTGAATAAACTAACTATATACATACATTGACAAACACATACAAACTTTTGACTTTAATATTTTCCTTCACACGTAAAAATGAGGGAAGTTAAATTATTCTGAAAAATTTAGTAGTATGTAGTTTAAAACTAGTTTCTTTTTTTTACGCACAATAGTAAGAAACTTTCCCTTTGTTGTAGCATAATCTAAACTAAATTAAAAACGTTTTAATCTGTTATATTTGAATTAGCAAGAGATTTAAGTGGAGTGTAAACTTTCAAAATGATCATGAGAAAAAAACCCGAACGAAAAAATCGACAAATTCTGTTACGACACAGCGGGTGTGCTTTGAATAGGCACTCACCTAATCGCTGCCTGAACGACGTCTTCCAAGCCAGAACCTTCACGGAGGAAACCTTCAGCTACCCAGTACTGACGTCAGACTTACCTAGTTTGCCCTCCAATTCGGTCTGGCTAGAATGTAGGAATTACGCGACAAGCACCAATCCACTAGCAAACTCACGATTCGACGGGAAACTAATAATTATGGCACAATCTTTAGGGGTTTCGAAAGTAACACAACGGTTTTGTTAATTTAACGAAAGTTTTGAGGCGCCTGCGCAACTGCACGAATGAGAAGCAAAAAAAAAGTAAAAAAGTATTAAAAAAAGTATTGCCATACCCCAAAAATAGGTTCCAGGGTTGCCATTACAAGCTCTTAAAATATGATTAGTTACTAAAGTGAACAATATTTTTGTTTGGTCTTAGTTTCAAGGTACACAGTAAATCAAGTATTTTTTGTAAATACTACTTCATAATATACGGTACGGTTCGCTGTAAATTTAACTTTTCGTTTAACACATCTGCCATTTGTGTATAGCTTCTATACAGGGTGGGTAAAAAACCGTGGATCAAACGAAACAGGGCGATAGTTGGGATTATCAGGGTCATTTTTATTTAGTACATTTCTTTTACAGTAAGGTTCTGAAGTTACAAATAATCTTTCGTGAGACCTAAAAGATATTGAAAAAAGTGCCAATACTCATAAATCATGGTACATACTGTCATATAAGCACTTTTGAAGTCATAATACATTTGCTAGAAGCAACCTATTTTACTCTAATTGCCTATTTAGTAAAAATGTTGGTATTTTCTTAAAAAAACTCTCAAGTTGATATCCTTAAAAGTTATGAAAACTTTTAAGGATATCAAGATAGGACTCTGTCACAAAGATATTTTTACTGCAAATAATCAGGACTATCGCCCTGTTTCGTTTGATCCACGATTTTTCACCCACCCTGTATAAATATGTGTCAGATGTTTTTAATAATAAGCTCAAAAAACATGTAACCGTAAATAAATGTCGGTATTGCTTCAGGTTTTCAACGCAGCTGATAATTAGAACGGTAATCTATAGAAATAAATAAAATTGAAGTGTGTTTGTAATTTCAAATAACTGTTTTTTACTGAACGCATATGAAAGTATATTTATTTATTTAACACTTCCAGCACAAAAGTACAGAGGCGGACTTAATGCCATAGGCATTTTCTACCAGTCAACCTTTGGGTGATGCAGAGACAAGCAGTGGTAGGTGTATATCTGAAAATAATTTTAATTAATATTAAGATTAGCCACAAGGATATATAAATACTATAAATATACGGTACTTTTAACAAAAAAAAAAATCTTTTTAATTTAGTCTGTCTGTCGGTCTGTCTGTATATCTGCCTGTTTGTTCTGGCTAATCTCCGAAACGACTCGACCAATTTTGACGCGATTTTCACTTGTAGATAACTGATGTAATAAGAAACTACTTTTTATTATATTATAAAAAAGGAGGACGTTCCGTGCAAAAAAATTAAAACCCTTGAAATTGCTAACAGGGAAGAAGTACAAAAATTTCACGCCGACGAAGGTCGGGGGCAACAGCTAGTCTTACATAAAGGTGCAGTCAAATCGAGCGGACTTTGACAGATATGTACTAAAACATCTGTCTAAGTGGTCTAAGTGGTGGTAAAGCTAGTCCGAAGTCCGGTCCACTCAGTAGGACCGTACCTTAAAAATACTGTCATACCGTTCATAGTCACTCGAAAAATCTTGTCTGTTAAAATCTGTGAATCAATTTTCTTAACCAAAACATTTTGTACCGACATCCAGTTACACTTTTGCGTATTCACCTAATTGCCACAAGTATTTTAATTGAAATTAAAAATTATTAGCTGTTTACAGGACTGATAAACATTGAGTATAACCAATGCTCGGAAAAGAAATCCTTCTTAAATCTTGTATCAAAGCATCATTAGATGTACCATGTACGCCTTCGCTTCGCCATTAATCTTTGTCAAAACTTTACAAATTGGAAACCATTACCTTTAGTAGGTAAATTATTTCCAGTGTCTTCAAATTTGATTAATTAATCATTATTGCGCACACTACCGATTGCCGTCCATGATTTTTCAGAATATTTCTTACTTATTTTAAAGTTAAATTTGTGGACATTGTGGCCATTGCAGGCCCTTGTAATTTGCATTGCAGATACATGTGTGTAGGATAAGTAGCTGTAAATCAAATAAGAAAGAGAAAGCATTAATTTTTTTTTTTTTTATTGTATTATTTAAATTAAATTAAATTATTTAAAGTAAATTATTTAAATTAAATTATTTTAATTAAATTATTTAAATTAAAATAAATTATTTAAATTAAATTATTTATTAATAATCATGTACGTTATACATAGCAATTGGAACGGTGATCTCCAAATTAGACGTTAGTCTGTATCTTGGGGAACAAAGTTGTACATTTTCGTTTTATTATCCAAAAAGGACGTATACGGTGATTATTTAACAAAATTAAAAGCAATAAAACGTTTTGTTCCCAACTAGACAAAAATTCGCAATCGCAACTAGTTAATTATTTCAGTCTCCAAATGGCTTTTTTCCATAATTCAGAAGCCCGTCATTTCACATAATATGTAATGTTCACACTCGTATCGTATCGTCTTTCTTGAAAAGCAATTCTCGTGTTCAATATAATATTTGCCAAACATTATATCAATAAGGTACCAATGTGGTTACCCGCATACTATGCGAAATGAAATCACGTAACCGTACGCGAGCGTTATATTTAGATACCTACACACAACTTGTAAGTAAGCACGAGTCGGTATGTAAAAACAAATAAATCCTGTTTCTACCTAATTGGTACCGAATTGTTTACTCACATAAATATCTGTTTACTACTTTCACTCTTGCAGTGAATGAACCGAACTAAAGACATTAAAAGGGTCGGCCGTAAGCACAGGTGTGTAAAATCAAATGTAGACATCTAAATAACTATTGGGTCGAAACACATTTACTTAATCCTCTGCGCTGTATGTGCTATAGTCAACCCGCATGTAGATTCATTTAGGTAATTTCATTAATCTTATAATCTCAGAGATAATGTGGAATTTCCAGATTCCGCAGAGTTCGTTCAGGCTTTTCTATAACAAAGATATTCTTCGAAATCTCTGTGTATTTTGGAAATACGATACTGGAACTCGTAAACGTAAATTCGTCGCTAAGCCGGCGAATGCTTTAAAGCGTAGACCGTCAAATATGTAGCGCGGTGCACAGCTTCGGGAACTCCTCTAACACACGAAGCCTCGAACAGAGAGTCCCGCAGAACCACTTCACCTGTACTTGCGGTAATTTGTACTCTGACTTCAGGAAGTGAATCTCTCTGCAAATAGTTAAACACTAAAGCCGTCGAGAAATTAATTCACCTCATCCCGATTGTACAAGAAACAGTTCGATGAGGTTTCGGTAAACGACTTTGACTTTACAAAGACACCGGTTTGTGGCAACAAACTAAAGCGATTAAGAAACGCTCAACGTGTAGAAAGTCGTTTGAACGCGATAGCGGAGGTACGTTTAGATATAATTTTTTACTGGAATGCGAGAGCGGACATCGAAAAGGGACCAATAAAATATGCAGATTTGACTGCGGCCGTATTTTTCTCGGTGTAATCTGCATTATTCAGGCTTTGTCACGAACTTCGACAGTTTAACAGCGTTTATCTCTCGCCTTGCAAATTGAGCTACGACTTTAAGACAAACGGGAGTCACTTTCATTATCATAATGGACCTCGGCCGATTCTTTGTTGGTGAGCCGAGGATGGATTCTAGTTGACGTTTTACGAGACGTTCTTTTATCTTTTATACCTGGTTTTGTTTATTTATTTTCGAACATTCTTTATTACCTAATATAAAACCACGATGCTGTACTTTCTTTTGGTGAAGATTTAAGAGGAAAATTATTACGTTACCATTTTTCAAAATCGAGATTTTGAGCATTTGTTGCCTTCTTATCTTTTGTTACTGAAATTAAAACCGGTCTGCAAAGTATCACTGCCATATTCAAACGTGATTGACAATTATAACTAGTACCTGAACAGTAATCAAAACTGACCAAAATTCAATAGAATTTAGACACATGAAAGGAGAGGATTACTCCTACCAAAATTTGAGTAAAGAGCCGTTCTGCCGCCTTCGTTACATCAGTATAACAGACACCCGTATGCACCCTCCCAGAATTCTCATTACCACTTCAATGGGACACCAATTCACCTACCAAACAAATAATGAATCGGACATCCTCAAAGAACTACCTACAGTCCTACATGAACATGTTTCACGGTAAAAGCTTTACTGACGTAAGTAGTAATTTACCCATGGACAGCCCCCCGGTTCCAACGGCAAGGAACGGCCGAGTGTCCACCAGACCAAAACTAATCGCTGATAGAGTACACGCTTGCCACCGATTGGACTATTGATTCTCTACCATCTACAGACCGACGCAAATATGTAGGTAGCGTATGGCAGTGCGCCATAAATTGATGGCTTAATTTGTATACTTGATTGTTGGGTACGTGCGTATTAGTGTTTGTGCTGGTCGTGTGTTTCGTTTTCATAACATCTGGTTGTATTATAAATTGAAGTGTCAGCCCGAGCTAAAATAGTCAACTGCATCCTTCAAGAAGGTGAGTCTATCCGTCATAATAAACCATTTTCCAAGATCAACTCATTTATTTAACACTTCAAGCACAAAAGGACAGAGGCGGACATAGGCATTTTCTACCAGTCAACCTCAACCTCATTTCAGAGTCGTGAAAATTATACCTAAATAAACCTAATCAGACAGGTTGAAAGTGGGACTAACCAACTGTTTACGGGCCGTGGTATTCTAAATCATTTCCTAAACTCAACTCAAACTCGACACGATGTTCTTCTGGTAATATCTCATCAAGCTCTAGTAACTAGTACTCATAAGTAACTCAAATACTTTTCATATAATCACGGGCATACGTAAATAACCCTTGAACTTGGACACCTACTCTATTTTCACATAAATCCACACAAACTTTCACCCTCCATTCGTATCAAAACACAATGCAACGCTAAACTCCCTCAGTCAATATTTCATATCATAAGTTCCCCCTCTCAAGGTCCGGTCATATTGGGAGGGCTAGTCGGAGGTCACACTAATCGCCGATGACTCGTGCAGCGGCACGGCACGAAGCGATTTATGACGACTGTGGACACCCTTCGCGTAGCTAAACCCTTGTGTACACAGTACACACATCTCCCTTGTAATTTTACGTCGCGATGTTGTGTGTGCATTACTCCTTAGGGCTCGTTTATTGGAGTGAGTTTTGTGGACTCGGTTTTTTGGTACAACTAGATTGCGATCGATTGATGTTGATTTTGATAGTCCCTAAAAAACAAACTTAATGGCCTATCTGACCTCTACAATCCAGCTACTGGGTTGTGGAGGTCAGATAGGCGGTCACTCCATGTAATATAATGGTTTTCAGCTGCATCCAGTTAGAGTACAAGGTGACCCATCATAGTTGGAGAAAAACCAGGCAGATGATGATGAAAACATAATCCATGACTTGTATTGATCAGTCATCGACGTAATCCAACTGTCATGCTTCACATTTGATAAATTAAACTGGTCAATGCCATCGATCTACCGCAATCAAATTGCACTTTTCTATTGAATGACGTGAAAAATTACAGCTTTTAGTGCGGTTCAATCTAGTAACAATGCGTTGCACGTGCGTTCCACTGTTCTGACGGCACGTGTGGAGACGGACATTGTTGAAGTTTAGAGGGTTTTATCGGTTATAAATTCTTGCTTAGGTATAGGTTTACTAATAAGTGCTTTCTACATAAAAATGATTTACCGACCTTTCAAACTTTACATGTATTTCTCCACTCAATGGAAGACAACATCACACCTATAATCCTTGAAGGGTTTGGCAGAGGTATATCTGTACCTACACCCACATTTCGACAGTTTTGTTTAAGTCCCATGTAATAAGGAGCAAGCCTTTTGTCTTCCACCGGTAATTAATTCAGATTCCAGGCTAGTACTGGGGAATTCCTGATAGAAGACCAATCACGCTTAATCTGTATCCTCTCATCTCAGTAGCATTCCTTACAATCAAACACCGATTAGACGATTACTTTAGGTTTAGAGTACTTCGACTTTAGAGCCCTATCCCAGCTCACAGGACTCACAGTTGTACAACTCGAAGTCACAAATAACAATAAAGAGCTCAGTTCAAGATCCGAAGTCCACAAACAAGTACGTTATAAATCTTGGCAAATCCTATACGTTTTGTTAGGCAATTTATAGCACAAACTGCCGACTAACAATGTGGGTATTTTAACACTCGTTGATTGGTAAATTGACCGATCCATCAGACTGACAAATGGTTTACAATGAATGGAGTTTATTCAAGATTGTTACACGACGTCCTCCGACCACATGTGGTTCGCAAACAGGAAAATATTCACCTTTGCAATATTTTTAGCTTCGTTCGCTCGAGACGGTGTTCATTGTGAATGCGTTTGCTTGAAAGATTTTATATGGCAACTTTTTTTTTACTTTCTTTTGTGACTTTATACAGCTATGCCTCAAAATAAAAATGAGGTTTTATGCTTGCTATTTATGACAATTTGACACTTAAGGCAATCCTTAAGAAAAGATTTCATAGCTGTTTTCTTTGTTGCACACACATAGTTAATTACAGAAACGTTCGTTATCAGGGACCGAATTACCGTTACTTTTTTCTTAACGTTAGCGATTACCGTTATGTTAACGTTACAAAAGTAACGATATTTATAACGATACCCGTAAGTCCGTTAACGTTACCTATTAACTAATATTAGTATCGGTAAAAGTAACAATACGTATACCGGTAATTTATTCGCCTATCTCTTTCTAACGATGTCGGTGGGGAGTCTAGCATCTTACGATGTTAGTACAACTAGCTTCGGCGTGTAATAGGTATTGTTTCTGCGATGCATCTGCAATGATTACTTGAACACACTTACTTCGCGACGGACCTCGACGGTGAGGTCGGAATGATGCCGGCTTGTGTTTGCGTAAATTACAGGTTTCCCTACTGCTTTCCTGATGGAGGGTGATGGAATCGTCGGGGGTGATTAGAGTATACCGTCGGCGAGTCATACTGATACGTGATGGTTTGTATCGGGCGGCTGACTCCTCCCGCAAACACGACAGCTATTTATATACTGAACCATCCTTCGAGAAAGTTCCACAACTTTCTGGTACCTTCTTCACAGTTCCATAGTGGAACATTCGGTTGGAGTGTATGTAACGGGGCACTGAGAAAAAAAGACTCAGAATTTTTTTGCCAAAAAAGTGTTATTTTAGCAAATCGTTTATTTTCTCGATTCTAACGTATATACCACCTAAATATAAGGATAAAAGCGTCTTGGTGTTTTTTGGCTGACCAACAGTTTGTCGTAAAAACGATGTCGAAGGAATCCTTTAATAAAGGCACCTACAATTGATAAGCCTGTATTTTTTTTTTTGTATGGATAATAAAATTTGATTTTTTTGTAATTAATTATTACCTACATGTCGGGAATTACGCGCAAAGGGGTTATTAAGGGGGGCAAATTTTTCATTATTTTTGCGATAGGACACACCGTTTTCGAGATATAAGCAAATTTAGAAGAAAAAGAAACATTGTTTTTGCGCTCGAAGTCATGGGGTCGGGAGTGTCAAGGCACTGGAATTTCAAAGACAGGTCACTCGACCTTGAACTTCAAGGTTTCAAGACCTCCAGGATCACTTGATCTTGACCTCAAAGTCACTTGTCCTTGACCCTACGGTCACTTGACTTTGACCACAAGGTCACTAACCATGAATATAAATGACCTGTTACTGTTCCTGAGAACCGCGGGTCTTGACTTTTGGAATTTTGACCTTGATCTCAAGGTCAATGCCATTGAGGTATCCCATGGTGTTCCCTACACTACTACTCCCTCATCCCACCGGGTCCCGAAGGCTTGATTAGGCGAAGGATTGTGGTCAATTTTTTCTAGGTCTTTTTTTCATAGACTATACTACTTTTCGTATGATCCACTACCATGGCATGGAAGGTAAGTAGATTTATTATTCTTTAAAAAGTTATAGTTATACTGATATACTTTGTTGCACTTCTTTCGGCCTATAATGATATTTTTTACACAAACAACTAATAATTAGAACAACAAAACAAATAGATGTATTTGGTGTTCGCCATGTTTGTGTGACCAGACGTCTTATAAAATGAAAAAGGCGCGAGCCGTCGCGTTTTCGTAGGTATCCGTCCGATCGTCCTAAAATGCTAGCTGTTGCCGCTCCGATTAGAAGAGCCGAACTAAAGAACTCGCGGCGCACGTTCGGTTTGGCAACGTCGCACCAGAAATTATTAGTTTTTAGCGAAGTAACGCTACTGGTAACGCTATTTAAATACCGGTAAATCGTATGATTTAACGATATTTTTAACGTTACTAGGTAACGTAGCATAACGTTAAGGTTTTGGTAATTTTACCGGTATTTTTGTGGTAACGGTAACCGTCCCTGTTCGTTATACACTGCTATACATTCAAATAATTTCATGATTGGTCCATTCATCGCACTCTTATAGAGGTAAATAAAAGCTTTAAATATGTAGTAATTTCTCGAATTACGTAATGAATTCGGTAATTATTTTTATAGAAAACAGTGTGTTGAGAATTTCTAAGAAAACACTAACAATGTGTAGGAGGAGGCCTTGACAGGTAGAAATTTACTTTATATTTCAATGTTTCAAGTCAAGTGGTTACTGGCTTACTTTACGCCCACGTAACACAAAATTGGCCGTTTTTGAGGTGTCTCAAAAAGCATTTTATAACCTGCTCTACCTACGACAAGTTCTTGTGTGTTACTTACTTATTTTAAATCTCTTCTTTTGTTTTTAGTGTGGTTAGTGCCTAACCTGGTGTCAGAGTTTTTATGCCTCTGACTTGGCTTTACATAAAGTTGAGAAATATCTCTCAGGCATGCTGGTTTGGTTTCCCCACGATGTTTTCCTTCACCGAAGCAAGTGATAATTACACAATACGCAGATGAATCTGAAAAATCAGAAGTGCGTGTCTTGGGTTTGAACTCTAGACCTATGACTTGGCAGTGCGACGGTTACACCACTATAAACCGACCGCTTTAATGAGTCCTCTAGAAGGTATCAATATAAATGGAATATTCTAAAGGTTGATCACGTATTGGTTCAATTATTTGTCGTAATACCTACGTGGATTATGGTAATTTTAAAGCAAATAACCTTTGGGATATTGTTCAGACTTTGTGGACGCTTAACATTCCTTTGATAGGGCACGGCGGAGGACTCATTAAAGCGTTCTGTCTATAATAGAAGATACGCCGACGCAAAAATCTACAAGTCTAGGTTTGCGAAGATGACTAACAGCCATTTTATTTTTTTATTATCTTCTGGCCACTGTCCCATTCTTGTCATTTATTTTTTACAGAACATAATAACATTTCATTGATATCAAGTTAATATATCGGATATTTCTGAGTTACTATTTTTATATAAGTTAGGTAAATAAGTACCTCAATAGAAATACACAGGCCTTGTACCCACTGAAAATACATATTTTCATTTTAATGACTACCAAAGTCAAATAAAATTCTACCAACGCTATAATAAACTCCAGACTCAAACATAAAAGCCAACAAGCGAGAAAATAAACAGACGTAGCTCGTAGTTAGTAGCGCGTAGCTCGTAGCGCGTAGCTCGTAGGCTCCAAAATCTCGTAGGTCAAGATAGCGTAGGCCGTAGCAGCCGTCGTAGCCGCGCAACGCCAGTAACTAATCATAGGCTTAGTAATCTTAACCCCAGTCGTGTTCTTGCGGCTAGTACTTAGATACTGATGTTCAACTTGTACTTTATATGTAGATGTAGAAGTGCTGAATTATTGAACTTGAACTCAATTCTAGGTAATATTAAATTTTGTTTTCCCGCAGAGCAATATTTGCTTTTACGTGTTATAAATAATCTACTTTATCTATATTTAATCAAAGCAAGTACCTATAAGTATAAATAGACAAAAAAAAAATCTGGTTCTAAAAGTCTAAAACCAAATAAGGAGCAAGAAACGAAGCCTATAAACTGAAGTATCAAACCTCACTCACCTCCATTACACTTCGTTCCAAAGGAATATTAGAAATGCTTGTAAGTTAATTAAAAGCTAAAGAATCGAGTTCAACGCCACATCCTCGATGAGAAAGATTAAGTACCCAATTCCACATTATTAAAGTCTTAATGAAAAGAACCGAAGGGTCTGGTAAAGTGACTAAAAAACTTTGAATCTCCGATTTGTAACAAAAAATGTGACAAGTCATCAAATCTACATATTTTATTAGAGTCTCCCTTGCCGACTGCGACCCTCTGTCGGTCGGGACCGTTCTGAGCTAGTGATGCACTCACTGTCGAGGAAGGCATGTCGATGTTTTTCTTAGATATATCTGTCTAAGAAATTACTGGTGAGGGACAGTCGAATCCAAATGATTTTATTTCTATTTCTATAGAAAACTAGATATGCCTCCATTATTTATATGGGATATATCATATTACTAGTTTATGCCCGCGGCTTCACCCGCGTGGAGATCGGTAATTGTCCCACGGGATCGTACTACCGGGATAAAAAGTATCCTTTGTATTAATCCAGGTTATAAACTATATGTGTGCCAAAATTCATCCTAATCTGGTCAGTAGTTTTTGCGTGAAAGAGTAACAAACATCCATCTGTCCTCAAAAACTTTCGCATTTATAATATTAGTAGGATATCATTTTTGCATCACGTAAAAAAATGTTAAATACAAAAGTGATGGATGCAATAGGCTTTACCGATTTGGGAATATATGCTGTCGTTACTCTCTACGGCAAAAAATAATAGCAAAAAGCGTTCGGTGCCTACGCGTTGCAAAAATGAATATCTGGTTTAATTTTTATTTAATATTTTTTCTTTATATCCTGTTTGCACATCGTTCAATCAATTTATTCGATTACCAGCTTTTACCCGCGACTTAGCTCGCGTTACTTTAGAATTTTACAACCAATTCGGGTTGTACTCTGCTTGTAATAGTATAATTCAATCATGATTCGAAAGACACGTGGCGCCATCTATTATCATAAGAACGTTATTGTTGTTTTCCTCGGCAACAGTACTTTTTTTAGGAATGAAAGGTACACTATGTCCGTTTCTGTACACCTGACAACGTATATGCAAAATTTTAGGATGATCGGTTCAGTGGTTTAGGCGTGAAAAGGTAACAAACAAACTAACTTTCGCATTTATAATATTACTAGCTGTACCTGTCATGCTTTGTGCAATGCAGCTTTTTCTACCTACTCCTTGTGTTTTTACTACTTACCTACTATCTACCACCTACCTACATACCTACCTACCTAGCTAGTATTTCCGGGATCAAAAGCCTATGGGTTAATCCAGAATATAAGCTATCTTGATACCAAATTTCATCCAAATCCGTTTAGTCATTTGAGCGTGAAGGAGTAACAAACATACACACAAACACACATACAAACTTTCGCCTTTATAATATTAGTGTGATTAGTAAGGATAAATATTATGTAAATCAAATCACTGTCAGGCAAAATATTTTATAAAGAACTAATAAAAAGGGTTTATCTTAATACTTTCTAGCAGTACCAAGTTTTTATTGATCCTTTTTGTGGGATTAAGATGTATGTATGTTTACATTATGTATACAGAACACATTTACGAGAAACCCGCTCTATATTTATACTAAGCGGGGGTTACCCAATAAAATATTTATATCCAACAATCTTTATAGTGTTTCTTAGCTGAAGAATGGTAACATTACTTTTTGTTATATGTCACTTACTTGTTTTCGGGGAACATGCGATGATAGAATTTGCGTCAAAATTTTTGAATTCGTTCGAATCCTTTGTGAGAAAAACAATAAGCTTTATTTTTCTTTTAGATGTTACACTATTTCCTAGTTTTAGGAACGAAAATTCGAATTCGACTCATTAAAGTAAGTCCTATTCGATGAATGAATTAAAAAAGTAAAATTCCTAGTATTTTACTTTTTAATTCATTCATCGAATAGGACTTGAAGTGCGTTACTTTATTATAAAAAACATCTACGTACCTTTTACCTTACCCCAAATTGCGAAGAAATAAATGATTTGATTTAATAATCAACAGCCAATCGTATCACTTGACCATCATCCCTCTCCAGCCCTTATCCCAATTTATTTGGAGTCGGCGCAGTATGTCTTCTTCTTCTATACTTCTCTATTACTAGTCATCTTAGCAGTCACTTCTTTTCTAGCCATATCATCCGTCACACAGTCAATCCATGGTTTCTTTGGTCTTCCTCTACTTTTATAGCCGTCTACATCCATACTCAACATTTTCCTCACTACATTTTCCTCATCGTCTCACTTGAGCGGGGCGTTAAAATAGACGCAACGATCATTTTCGTCATTAGTTTTACTATAGGTAACTTTAATTCAAAAAACCATCGACAATGGTGATGTAGTAAGGAGCGGCCCAGTTAATATTACAGGACTTTCAAATAGGTATCAACGACAGCCGGCCGGGAGGCGGCGCGGGCGGCGGCGGCGGCTGGTGGCCTCCACTCCAATGCGGCGACACTTCATAAAGAACACTTTTATACTCAAGCCTTTTATTTATGATGCCCTTTCACATCTTTGGCTTCGTTTTATTGTCTGATATAGTAGACGTATTATTGAATTTCCAATTTAATCATTCGATTGTATTTCGAATTCGAATAACAACGTTATGAATACGATTAATGATATTTTATTTATTGTGTATACATCTTTATACGATGTAGTGATAGAGTTTCGTTATTCAATATTGAAAATGCCATCTGTAAATAAAGAAATGAGATAAAATATATTCTATTATAAAGCAAAGTTTTGCTTTTATGGAATACCCTCAGTGTTTTTCCAAGTTTTTGTCAAGAGAATCTTTTTTTGAAATCACAATTGAAACGTATGAAGCTATTAAAGGTTTCGGTTCATATATCGTGGCTACATTCAGACAATATGGAGCGTCGAATCAAAGAGTTGCCATATATTATTTAAATGGAGAATGGCGGGTCTTTTTACTGTGGAGTGGCGGTCCGCGGTACATCGGTCCGCACTCTGGAACGTGACCGAGCGAGGCTGCCCGGAATCACATTGACCTGGGAGTTCCCCCTACAGCTGGATGTGACACTCATTTTACTGCACTTTAAAAATCAGTGCAACTTGCAAATAGGTCAAGTTTGCATATATTTTTATGACAGATCTCTTGGAGGGTTAAGAAAAGGTTGGCTGTTTGTATTTCTATTTTTTCTGCTCTTTTTTCTAGATTTTTTGGTCTTGATATTTCATTTATTTCGTGTCATAAATATTGTAATTGTAATTTTATGTATTTAATATAAACAGCACAACATTTAGATGCCTACTTTGCAAGCATCATGATATTGAAGATATCAGAAACCATGTTCTTTATTATTAAAATATTTTTATAATAGAACTTCAAACCATACGTTAAGTGTAATAAGAGCATTACAAACCTCTTGGAAATTCAAAGTTACGAGCTCTTTCGGTTCCTTCCACTCACTTTAAATCGCAATCGAAATGTTTTATTCCAGGCAGCGAAAATGCCACGAATGGCTCGGGGCCGAATTACTTGTTCGCGAAAATTTTAGGCTGACTCCATGGAAAATGGTCACCAAAAACATTCTGAAGAAATAAAGTATAATACACAAGTTATTATGAATAAAAAAACTTTTCATAATTCAATATGTAAATAGTATACAGCTTAAAGTTATAAGCCTTTCAATTAACACGCTCTACTCCAAAATAATTTTCAATTTCGAAAGCTTATTTTAATTGAATTCACTGTCGATTGTGCGGAACTTTATTCAATTCATATATTGTAAATAATTTTAAGTTTTGCACGATTTTGTGCGAATTCTAAAAGTCACCAATTGTTGGATTTAACTGACTTAGTTGTAAATTTATTTGAGCACTTGATTTTTGATTGGGTGTGAAATAAAATGTATTGTTTTAGAAATAAATACGTAACTTGCAATGAAATTAATCTTACGAAATAAATCTGTAAAAATTAATTTGACTATTAAGTCAAATTAATTTTTTATGCTGCAAATATTGCCATATATTTACGCACTAGATGACTGAATACTTCAACATCTGTTTGAAGTAAGAAGAGCCTACACAAACACGCAAAATGAAAGGTGGTAACCAACATTAAAAGGAACAGAAATGTTCTATAAAGTACACCTGCGGTCACATAAAAAAACTCCAGATATTGCGGCAAAGGCTTCACACTTCATTGGTTGTTTCATATTTTTACAGACAAAAGCTGAGTGGTGCTTGATATAGAATTATTCGATTATATTTGTAATGCCATGTTTCCTTTCAAACCCTTCTCACCAGAACGACCGGCCGCGAATCTGTGTTTATACTCTTACGATATTCTCTGACTTGGTTTGTTATATAATAATAACATGTTAGGTATTATTTATGGGTTTCTTATTTATTGTATCACGTTTACTTTGTCAAAAATACTTTTCTTCCTTTTTGGGTCTGACCACTTATCCCTTTCACTCTCAATTAATATCATGTACATTAACAGTACCAAGGAAGGGTGTCATGGCTAAATAATAACAGCCACTCGGTTCGATTTTTTATGCTAAGCCGTGCTTACCGAGGTTGGTCTGTGGATGGGTGACCGCCCATTACGTTCCTCCGTGCCTCGAAAAGCACGATAAGCCGTTGGTCCCGGCTATCCACTGTAGATCTTGATCAGTAGCCCAAAAAGTCTGACAACCAGTCTTACCAAGGGGTATCATATTACCCAGTACTAACTGGGTTGTGGAGGTCAGATATACAGTCGCTCCATGTAAAATACTGGTATTCAGCTGCATCCGGTTAGACTGGAAGCCGACCCCAACATAGTTGGGAAAAGGCTAGGTAGATGATGACATTAACAGTACCTAACAACAGTAAGCAAGTGTCATTGTAAAATGTAATTCGTAGTATTATTAAAGTTGACCTTGCTCGGCGCTGTAAACACGCGGTCTGTAAGTTCGACGGCGCGAGTTCACAAGTTGTACCCATTGTGGGAACTAAGATGAACCCCAGGGCGATACCAAGTTTCGGCACGTATATTGAGACTAGAATGGATGTTTGATGAATACGAAATGCGATCTCAGTAACATGTCGAAAACTTGCTACACGACTCGTGGATGGGACAGTTTAGCGAAGTTTTGTGAAATAAGCATCCGTTTTGTTACCCTAACACCCGGGTACCCGGGTACCCGACCCGACGGCGTTATAGTGACATTTAATTTCGAACAAATCAAACTAGTTACATACAGTTTTCATTATGCGAATTCATTAACACTGCATCGGAATAGAATTCTGAATTCCATTGAACTGTGGACGAGCGAGCTTCGTTGGGAATCTAGCTGAAAAGTTGGATTGAAATGGTTTTTTGCTTGTTAGACCAGAGTTGTTCCGGGCAACGCAGGTTTTCTGATTTGTTTTAAAATTAAAATGTTTTTTTAAACTATGGAACGGGTGTGTGTGACGCTGAAAGGATTCGAATCGTTTTAATTAGTTAGCTAACGTTAAAAATAACATGACGGTCCTTACGGACTGCATGAGTTGGGAAACTGAATGAAGTAAAAGTCAAATTAAGTTTTATTCTGAACGACTTAATGTGACCCCGTTATTGGTAGTTACATTATGACCAACAAAGACGACTAGAATGCATCGAGCAGGTGACACTGAGTGACATTCGATTTTCCGTGTTCCTTTACAACCCACAAATGAATTGGCCTGAATAACTTCATTGTGTTTGCCCAGTTCAGCAAAGAACAATTGAAGTGTTATGAAAAGAAATAAAATGTCAGGTTTGTTATTTTGTCTGAGAAGGACATACGATCTAACAAATTGATTGAAACAAACACCTGCGCTTATGTTTTCATAAAAAGAGGGTAGTTGTGTTTTTTATTTTTATACTCTTCTTATCTTGTATTTATAACGTATGTTTATACCTCTGAATACAATCCATGTCTCTTCAGTAAAATTCATTCGTAACCCTCTTGTTCAATGTCAAACTTCAATAATATATTCATGTTTATTAACCCTTCTCCACCGCGTCATCCTCCGTCACATTTAGAAACGTCCCTTTAACGTTGAAACATCTAAATGTAAAGAGCGAAACTTTACTCAGCGGTGTCCGCCCGATGCGGCGACGCCCCGTTCCGAAGCAGGCGCAGCTAGCAAGCAGACAGTCATCTGACAGGTGGCAGGCGAAGGCCCCATTAACGCGCTTTCCGCGCCGCCTGCGTCACCGCGTCACTACGGTTACGCGACACGACGTGCCTACCACACCACCCCTCGCAAATGGACAGCTCAATGAAACACTTTCATTGTCACCCGATGAACAGCCCGTTAACGCCTGATTGTCTGGCGAAATTCACTGTTAAACCGTTTATTAGGAATTCGTAGATGAGAATGTTTTGATTAATTCGGAATTCATTTTGAGTTAAATGTTCAATGGGGCGTTTGGAATCGTGTGTTCATTTGTTTTTTGGCGAATTTTAGTTAGTTTTTTTTTAATAACTGATCTTGCGGACGGACGGATGGATGGATGTTTGTTACTCTTTTACGAAAAACGAATGAACGGATAACACAGATTGTTTATAACCTGGATTAACACATGACAATTTTCCCCGATTTTTAACCCGGCAGTACGATCCGTGGGACACTTTTCGAACTCCACGTGGGCGAAGCAACGGGCATAAGCTAGTTGAGATATATTTTCTATGAAGTGGACGATAAAGCCATAACTGTAACGGAGCTTCCAAATGTGTAAACAGCAGAGCCTCATTATCTTTAACTTGTGCAACAAAACCTTCTACATATAATGTGGGTTAGTTTTTGAAAAGTTAACATATTCATGCATTATTCAAAATACTATGCTACGAGCAATTGGGCACAAAGCCTGATGGAAATAGTTGGATCGTGGAGTGTCTGTGAACTACTCCTAACACACGAACTAACTGTACACACCTACCAATAACTAAGTACCCTGTAGCATCTGTCAACACACGTTCGTTTTCAAAAATTTTGAGAGCTGCTGCTTACTAGCTTTATTATAAAGATTTTTGAATATCAAAACATCAACGGCAGAGGTGTCTTTACTGTACACCCACTTTTCGCCATTTAATGTTTAAGTCATAGAGAATATAAACTTTTTAATCTTCAAAAAGTCAAAATAACTATATAATATCGCGCCTTTAATACTCGAAGGGTTTGGCAGAGGTGTGCACCTCTATAGTACACCAACACTTCGTCAGTTATTTTTATAAACAGACTTCATGGCTGCTACTGAACAATTCCTATTAGAAAAAATCTATAACCAAAATGTTTGTAATTTTCGCCAAACTCATTTTTATTTACTCAAAAATTAATATGAACTGATCAAAATAACTGATCTTGGGGGAGGCCTATGTCCAGCAGTGGACGTCTTTCGGCTGAAATGATGATGATGATGATGATGATGATCAAAATAAAAACAGAGAACTTCTCAATCAACTTCTGAACTCTTCTAAATGCAGGTCAAACCTTTATTGTAAATTATTGATACACAAAAAAACCTAAAAGGAAATAGGGAAACCAATTCCGATAAATAAATAGAACACATCGCTTAATCCGGATCCTCTATAAAAAATGTAACATGAACTACATTACTTCTGCTACCGATCCAATTACTCATAAAGCGTATCAAGTAGTTTTTCCTTATTCGGCCAGTATTTATTTCCATAAATACTGGCCGAACGCAAAAGTCTTAATCTAGCAAAAACAAATGAATATCGAGAATGTCAGAAAAAATGCACGTACTAAAACTGGCAGGTAATATTGTCATTAAAGATTGGGTCAAATCGATCTTTTTTTCGAAATGGTCTGTCAAAATACGGTGTCCGGAGAGACGTCCGTTATTTGTACGCATAGACTTTACCAAAGCTTAAGGCGAGTTAAGAATTATGTCACAATAAAATCACAATTAAACTTATACTGTCACTTACGAGATATCCTCCGTGATTGTTCATAATTTTGAGTTCCCGATATTTCAACGCTGTTGCAAGCGCCATGATAGCGGGTTGACTAACCGTAAGTGACAGTATAAGTTTAGTTTTAAACCGTGAAAGCTAAAAATCACAATTACCTTTAGTAAAAAGAAAGAAAAAACTAATTTCTTGTTTTTTATTTCTCTTTGTCCCAGTATCAAAATAATATGATTTTCAAGCTTCAACCTTGTATAAGTCCTTGTATAAGACGGTCGATGAGCTGACATGAAAAATTCTAAGTAATAATAAACAGATTTTTATACAGATGAAAAAAGTTTAAAGATCTCTTTTTCGATTTCGATTGAATCTACAAGGCTTATAGTTTTGAGTTTACATTCATGAATGAATATTCCTCTCCAAAACATGGTGGATCAGCGAGACGCGAGGCGCGGCTGCTCTCACACCTCAGGAAATTGAAACAAACATTGCAATCCCTTCTATCGAACACTCCATATGTACACATTAAAAGCTGTGCGGTATTTTCAGATACGAATCGCGATATTTTTTAAATCATTCGTCGACAATTCCATTCGAATTCGATTACACTCAAATCGATTGAATATTTTACAGAATACAAATTGACTTTTAATAGAATCTTTTATTGCGAGTGCTTATTATTTAAATTGGACTTTTTTAAATAAAGTGACTTAATTTTTTTTCGTAATTGGTACTTTAGTACGGAGTACGTTTTAATTGTTTGTGATATGAGTTGATATAACCGGGGCTTGTGGAGATGCGTTGCTGCACCGCAAAACTTTCGAGATATATCGGCGACACTCGCAAACAAAGCGGCACTGCCACAATAGGTACCACTTGTACAACAACAGCCAAGTTATCAATGCAACTGAGAAAATAGAAATAAAGCATTTTATTCCTTATGCAGCGGTAATACTGTGTGAGGAAACAGAGAATGAAAGTTTAGAGTGGCAAACTTAATGTTGTAACTCCACACTCGCGCCACACGCGCCGTTCCCGGGAGATAAGAACACGTCATAAAAGAGGCACCCGCCGAAACTTTGCCTTAATTTCTGTATTTTCCATTTCGTAATCACTAAGAGACGTTTTAAACAGAATATGGTTAAGATAAAATATATATGCCAGGAATTAACTGTACTAAACCCCGTAATATCCTAGGATGTTAGCTCGCGTGAATCGGGACCTTCCAGTTTCAACTATAAATTCGGGTATTAAAATTTTGTCTTTCAAAATAGAGTAGAATGAATCTCAACTGAATGAAGGAATTTAAGCGTACTTTCAAATGTTGTAAGTAAATGAATTTGAAGAGTAAAAAGATTTATGAGATGCTATTTAAGGAATGTTCTTGTTTAATCCTTAATCATTATTAACTTAATGAGTTTCAAGTTAATAATGGTATTTGTGAAGGAAGTATTTACAGAACTAGCTTAGGATAGCTTTCGAGAACTGTTTGAAGTTTAGTACGATCCCTAATTTAATTGTTTAAACATTACAGGAATTTACAATCTAAACTCAGAACAAAAGATCGCAAAGCCTTATGATAAATAGAAGCAGCTACAAAGCGTTACAACATGGCAATGCGTACACATACACACATATAGTACAAGACAATTTAACCGCCAATGGTTAAATACGAAAGAGCGAATCGCTGTACGTTGGGAAATTTAACCACAGCGCTCGACGCGAATAAGTATTGCTTCCTAAAGCATATAGCAAGTGTTTGCCGACGGAGATTGCAATATTATGTACCAATCTCTTGCCTTTTTCGAGGTGCACACGGCACACCGCTCACTGCACTTGCATTGGAAATATTACCCTATTGAGGTCTTAACGTCTATGGTGAGGTGGAAATGTTTGCGCAAGGTGAGTTTGGGACCAATATATCGTCGTAAATATGGGTTTGGAAAAATAGGATGAGGAGCGTATTTCTTTTAACTCTGTGTGGATTGCGGTAGACTTATGTGAAGATTTTTGTCAAAGGCTGCGTAGACTGTAGTAGTTATATATTCCTCTGTTTTAAAAATGTTTTTCTTTAGTCATGTCTTTCATGTACTCATTATTTTTATTTATTTTTTCCTCCATGTCCAACAGCTTTTTATTCAGGCCAAAAATTAAAATCCAGGCCAGACTACACAGAGAAAATCTTAAAACGTGCGTTTAGGATACCCATTCCCCAAACTAACTCTCTTATGGCATCACGTTCTTCAGATTATTTATATATAACGAAGCTGTAAAGAATTGCAACATAATGGACTTTACACTCCTAAGACGAAACAGAAAGGATTATCAAAAAAACAATACAAGAAGTAAGACACAGACTGACAGCACTTCTGATCTCACGCACACACACACATACACTTTGTATGAGTTTAAAAGGAAATAGGTAAAGTTGCTTAACGTGTTGAACTTGACAAGGTATCTAGAACTATTTTTATAGTAATTGAGGCCATTCACCCCGACGAAATCGTTACTATTGAACGTGGTTTCAAAGCGTACCATTTCGATAGCATTGCGTACTGCGTATTATAGCTGTTTAGTAGCTACTGAATTTTCGTACAGTCTTACCAAGGGGTATCGTATTACCCGGGACTAACTGGATTGTGGAAGTCAGATAGGCAGTCGCTTCATGTAAAATACTGGTACTTAGTTGCTTCTGAAAAAAGCCGACCCCAACATAGCTGGGAAAAGGCTAGGCAGATGTTGAGTAGGTTTTTTTTTTAATATTAAATGGGCCTACTCTTGTCCTCAATCTAGTCCTGAGGACAGAGATGAGGTCGACGATGGAACGAGCTTACCCAAAAGAAGCCTATTAACTCGCGACTTAAATAGATTGGGGTCATATGAACTTGGAACACCGACGCAGGCAGGCAATTCCACTCCTTGGCCGTGCGCATAACAAACGATGTATATGTTGTAGATACTAAATTTTCATAGTTACAGGATACCTAAGACCTTTTTATTTGAGATAATCGTCCTGCAATATTATTGTAACATGAACGGTTTCTAAAAAGCTTCCAACAGGGATTATAACGTTTTTCGGACGCCTCAGGCGTTTCCCAAGAAATTCTTAAGAAGATTTCCGAACAACATTTAGTTAGGGAATCGTTTTAGCAGTATTTTATTCGGCAATAACTGAATCATTAGAAGGTCGTCAATCGATCCTTTCTGAATTTCAGTTGGTTCATGAAAATGTTTTATACAGCCGGTTTAACCTACATCTTCTTCTACTTCTTCAACCTTCTCTTCCAAATCTCTCCTCTTTTCGCGGTTTTTTTTTCGCTTTTTTAATCACCCATGAAACTAACTAAACTCCAAACTAAAAAATTGAGCTGCAAATAGGAACGCTCATTAGCTGAAATAAAAAATGAAAAAAATTTGAACGTGTATCTTTTTACAATGCTACTTTAATTGCCTCGTTGGTCTATTGGACGCTACCGGTACTGCTGAGAATGACTTTTGAGTTCGATTCCCAGGTCGGATGAAGTGATATTGTTTTTCCCCGATGGATTGATTTCTCAAAAGCAGCTCGGAATTTGGTTTGGGCCCGGTAGATGGCAATAGCCTCTCGCCTATTATATGGGACTTAGTCAGAACTGGCCAAATGTAGATGTAATATAATAGGAACAGTTCTGCCAATCCCTTTGGGGATCAAAGGCGTCATGTGATGATTGCTTCAAGCTACATTTCCGTATCGACCAGCCAAATTTAGATATAAGACCCTTTTGTGGTTGTTTACAGATTCACATACGATGTTGTAGGATAACCCTGAAAGTTTCAAACTGGATCAGAGCATTTACATGTCCTGATCACGCTGAAGTTGGTGAGAGTTACAGGATTTTCGAACCAACTAGGTATACATATAATTAGCAAACAATAATTATTTCTTCATTACTTTATGATTTTCGTTTTTTTTCTTAATCCGTTGTTGATCCTAATAGCTAACGTCGCTTTCAGCGTCCATCCCGATGCAATGTTAGGACTACACAGCGTGTACCAGAAAGCTGTGGTCATATTTTAGGGTGTGATTAGACTGCCTCGTTCGTCTAGTGGTCATCACGACTGTTGAGCATGAGGTCCTGGGTTTGATTCCCGGGTCGGGCAAAGTGTTATTGGGTTTTTCCATTAGGAATTACTCAGAAGGAGCCACGGAGTCTGGGTTTCCGCCCGGTTGATGGTAATATGCTCTTTTACATGGGACTTAATCATAACTGGCGAAATGTGGGTGTACTATTATTAGGTACACCTCTGAGTAAGCCTTCGGGGATTACAGGTGCGATGTTATGATTCAGACTATCAAACTGTACAACTTTTTTCATGGGACCACCATCGAAGCTGTCGAATACATTTGGGTCGAGGAGTTATAGAAGTTTTGTACTGGACAGCAATTTTTTTTTTTTTCTTTTTTTTTCGGAGGATCTCGTGGCTAAATAATAATAGCCGCTCGGGTCGATCTTTAGGTTAAGCCGTGCTTGCCTAGGTTGGTCTAGCCATTGGTCCCGGGTGTCATTTGTAGATCTTTGACAGTCGTTAGGTAGTCAGTGGCCCAAAAAGTCTGACAACCAGTCTTACCAAGGGGTATCGTATTACCCAGTACTAACTGGGTTGTGGAGGTCAGATAGGCAGTCGCTCCATCTAAAATACTGGTATTCAGCTGCATCCGGTTAGACTGGAAGCCGACCCCAACTTAGTTGGGAAAAGGCTAGGCAGATGATGATGATGAGCTGATTTTTTTTCGCTGTATTTACCTAGCAAACTATAATATTTCCACTTCTGGAATACAGGCCTCAATGTGGGCTCAATGTGGATTGGTCTACTTCATAAGTTTTCCAATTTTTCACTCTAGGACATCGCACCGCTATCGAACCCTTCTAAAATGACTTCAAAACTACTATAACTTCAATTTTTGATGCCAATCAGTTTTGGTGGTCGAACATAAACCATCGCTTGTTACATTGTAACATTTCAATTTTTGAACGCGACGCAATATCGCGGCAATATTTGCTTTTAGATCAGCTTTCCTTTGTTCAAAGCAAACGTTTATATGAAACATAACGCGATTGCAACAGCTCGACAACTATGGATATAGGAACGTTTTTCAATCGAATTGTAATTGTGTGAAGAAGAATGGTATGAAAGCGTGTGTTATGAAAAGCTCTAGGAGTAGTTAACTAACGATTTCAACGTTTCTAACGGACTACAAATACCAATTTTATAACTTTTTAAAGGTTTGTACAAAGCTAGCCTTTTTTTTTTTTAGGATGGTAAATCATCAAATGACCGCTCTGGGCGGAGCGGAAAGGAGTGTCAGACTTGTACTGACTAAATCCCATCTATGTTCCTTCTTTGCCCTTTGTGTTCCAGGGCCGCGGTATCTCTTTCGAACAGTCCCGCAGCCCTGGCAGGCATCGGCCCATGCGGACCCCTACGTCGTTGCTGACATCTCTATGAGGCGCGCATGGAACACGAACGCGCCGTCGACACGGCCTGTCGTCATAAGACGGCCGCACGGCGAGCTAAGCCCATAGGTCGCCGTCCACAGAAAAAAAAGAAAAGAAAGATTGAAAGATTGTAAAAAAGACTTCAATTTTGGATAAGCTATACTAGCATATCATCATCATCTGCCTAGCCTTTTACCAACTATGTTGGGGTCGGCTTCCAGTCTAACCGGATGCAGCTGAATACCAGTATTTTACATGGAGTTATATCATTCATATCTCTTTATCTTTGCGTGGATCGCTGGCCCGGGCGGAGGCGCGTCTCTGGACACCACGCCACGACCTGGTATTTAGCGTAAATTTTATTTTTATTTTTTTTTAAACTTTTAATTGAACTGACAGCGCAATAGTGACGGCATAGTATATATTCTTGATACTTCCGGCTGTCAAAGTAGTAACAGTGTCGTAAAAGTGCTCCCGATTTATAATCAAAACAATAGTGAAAAACCATCGATAGACCTAAGAAGTACAGTGAATCACCATTAAAAAGCCACAACGCAACTGAATTTCAACACAATTACGCACATACAGAGAAGCCAAGTGAATAATAACACGAAATAGTGCCGGTATAACAGTTGGAGGTTAGAAAAAGTCATAGTCATCATAGACGAAAGCGACGTCAACTTGACACTCCTGCCAACTTTAACGAAGGAAAAAAGTTTTAGAACCGAGGTTTTTGGGGCAAGAACAAAACTTACGTTCAGTTTTACGATGAACACCAAACTGTCAGAAGAAATGTCACTGCTATTTGAAAAAATGAAAGAAGAGTTACAGAAACAGACGATGGCAATAACAGAGAATATAACCACAGTAATCCTCAAGAAAGTTGATGAGAAAATTGAACCGCTTATAAAAGAGAACGAGAAACTAAAACTACAAGTAGACCAACTAAGCAATAAAATAGAACACCTTGAACTTAGCAGCAGAAGAAACAATATCGTAATCCACGGAGTTCCTGAATCAGTCAATGAAGGGGAGGCGGACCTGATGTCCTTAACCATAAAAACAATCACAGACCTCGACGTAGCATTAGAAAATAGCGAAATTAACAGAATCCAACGTCTTGGAAAGAATGCGAGCAAAGGCAAGACTAGACCCATCCTTGTCTCAACTACAACACTTCAAAAGAAAATACAAATACTGAGAAACAAAAAGAAAATGAAGCCAAGCACCTATATCACACACGACTATTCCAAGAAAGTACTATCTGAAAGGAAAGCTAATAAAGATAACCAAAATGAAAAAAGGAAAAGAGAAGAATCAGAAACACCAAGCCCCAAGCCCTTTCGCGAAAGTAACTCCGAGGCAAAAATCAAAAAGACGGATGCATTCCAACTCATGCGAGGAAGAACAAACTCTCTGTCCGGATCACATACGGGCAAAAACTAATAAAAATAAAAAGCCGGAAATCAAAACAACAAAAATAAACCAACAACAGATACAAAGCAAAAGAAATCTCCCACCACGGCCTGTCACCGAGGGAGATCAAGACCAACACCCTCTAGCAAAACGTGAAGAATACTTGTATGTTGCAACATTGAATACCAGAACACTTAGAACCCCAGAGTCCCTACTAGAATTAGAACTAGCTCTAGAAAACATAAAATGGGATATCTTAGGTATAAGCGAAATGAGAAGAGCCTGCGAAGCAATAGAAGAACGCTCAGGCTATATACTTTATTCAAAAGGAGAGACAGGAGGGCAACGAGGCGTCGGCTTCCTTATAAAAACCCACCTGAAAAAGCATATAAAAGATTTTGTTGGAGTGTCGGACAGAATAGCAATCCTGAACATTAATATACCCAGCTATAAAAAGACCTGGTCCATTATACAGATTTATGCACCAACTGAACAAGCAAATAAACTAGAACTTCTAGCATTCCATGACAATCTGTCAGAAATACTAACAACATCCTCAAGCAACTATATTATTCTAATGGGAGACTTCAACGCACAAGTTGGAGTAAAACAGAGTCCTGAGGAACGAATAATCGGACAATTTGGACATGGGAAAAGAAGCATAAATGGCCAGAAACTTGTAGATCTTTTACTTGCACAAAATTTGTATCTCCTAAACAGCTTATTCAAAAAGAACAAGAACAACAAATGGACTTGGAGGTCCCCAGATGGCAATCATAGAAACGAAATAGACTATATTATTAGTAACAACCCAAAATCATTTGCGGATACATCAGTCTTACAAAAATTAAACTTTAATACGGATCACCGCTTAGTCAGAAGCTCTCTGAAATTAAAACCCCCAAAAATACCCAGAAGACACATTAATAATACAAAAAACATCCTACATCAAGAAAATTACAAAGAAATTTCTCAGTCCCTAGCAGGAAATCGGTCAGAGATAACAAATGAAGACACTGGAATTGAAGTAAACTACAACATGTTAGAGAAACAACTAAAAACCCACACTACAAATAAACCCAGGAAACATAAATATGAATTAAGCCAGAAAACACTACATCTAATTGATGAAAGAAAGCGCCTCTTATCAGGACCCTTTAAAAAGAGTAGTATCAAGCAAATAACAGAAATTAGTAAGGTCATAAAAGAGAACATCAGGAAAGATCGAAGACATAAAAGACTACATACTCTCGAAAGGCATATAACCAAAACAGGAGGAGTACGCAAAGCTTGGAAAGAATTGAGAGAAGTAAGTAAGGAATGGATACCAAAGGTGAAGGGCAAAAATAACACTGTGACAAAAAGAGTAGACATAATTGAAACAGCAACACAATTTTATAGAGAACTGTACGCAGACCATTGCCCCCCGTTTCATCCAGTCAGTGGGAGTTTATCACAACTCCGCTTAACAGAACTTGAACCCGAACCAGAAATATTACAGAGAGAGGTGGAAATAGCAATTAATAGTCAAAAGATGGAAAAAGCACCAGGTCCTGATAAAATCTCCAACGAACTGTTGAAAGGATCCGCAGAGGAACTAGTCCCTATACTAACAAAATTATTCAACAGAATTATGTTTAACCAGCACATTCCTGCACAATGGGAAACTTCACACATCATTCTGCTTCACAAAAAAGGGCCGAAAGATGACATAAGTAACTACAGGCCTATAAGCCTTATGTCCAACTTGTACAAAATATTCTCGAAAGTTATTCTTGAAAGAATAAGCGTGAAACTGGAGGACAATCAACCAATAGAACAAGCCGGCTTTAGGAGAAAATTCTCGACAATAGATCACATACACACTGTGAAACAGATATTGCAGAAGTACAATGAGTACAATAAAACACTGTATATGGCGTTTATTGACTACAACAAAGCGTTTGATAGCATAAGTCACGAAGCTATATGGGAAAGTCTGGCTGCCCAAGGCATACCTGGAATATATATTGAACTAATCAAAACTATATACTCGAACACCAAAGCAAAAATACAGTTAGAAGAGACAGGGCCCGAGTTTAAAGTTAAGAGAGGCGTCAGACAAGGCGACCCAATGTCACCCAAATTATTCTCTGCAGTCCTGGAAAATGTATTCCGGAAACTGGATTGGTCTCACCTGGGTCTCAACATCGATGGACGGAAACTAAATCACCTCAGATTCGCAGACGACATAGTCCTATTCGAGGAAAACCCAAATCATCTTGAGCTCATGATCCAAGCTTTAAGCAAGGAAAGTGCCTTGGTGGGATTGTCCATGAACACAACAAAAACAAGACTGTTAACCAATTCGGAAAAAAAACCAATAGAGGTAGATTCAAAACCACTTGAGTATGTAGATGAATACACATATCTAGGCCAAATAATAGCACCAAAAGATCAAACCAATAAGGAAATTAACACAAGAATAGCAAGTGGTTGGAGAAAGTATTGGTCACTAAAAGAGATCATGAAATCCAGAGACTTAGGAATCGCTATAAAGAGAAAAGTTTTCACCATCTGCATACTACCCTGTATAACATAAGGTTGTGAAACATGGGCACTGACGAAACAACACAGAAACAAATTGCAATACTGCCAAAGAGCCATGGAACGGAGTATGACAAACATACGAAAAGCAGATCATGTAAGAAACGAACAATTGAGAGCAAAAACCAAGCTACCGGACATCTTGACCAGGATTGACCAACAAAAATGGAGATGGACTGGCCACATGATGAGAGCAAATTCAGAGAAATGGAGTAAAGTAATGACCGACTGGTATCCAAGGGACAGTAAGCGCAGCAAGGGGAAACAGAAAAGAAGATGGGAAGATGAGCTTAGGCAAACAGCGGGCCCCAATTGGAGGAGAGTGGCTCGTGACAGAAAACAGTGGAAGGAGCTAGAGGAGGCCTTTGCCAAAAGGCACACTGAATTGAGGGACATATTATAGCAACAGATAAAGAAACAGAAACAATTCAGAATAAAAGGGCAATTTATTATTTTATTATTATTATTTATTATATATCATTCAGAGCATATATCAGTCTAAAGGTCTAATCAACTGATCTAATTTTCGGTTCTAGGACATTTTGAAGACCTAAAGATCAAACACGCTAAGCATTACGTGCATATTAAAAAGTTTTTTGAATTTTGTAGAACAAAGGCAGATGATGATGATGCGTCGTTGGTCGCAAGTGCAACTGCTGAGCATGAGGTCCTCTGTTCGATTCACAGATCGGGAAAAGTGCAATTGGCCATTTAAGATTAGAAATTTCATTAGAAATTTCTCAGTAACAGCCACGAAGAGTGGTATTTTGTGCCCGGTTGTTGGCAACATAACTGGTAAATATGGGTGTGCTAATAGGCACACGGCTGTCTAACCCTTCGGAGATTACAGGCGTGATGTTATGTTATGACGCAACAACTCGCATTTCTCTCTCATAATTGATAAACAGTCGTATCGTAATCACGCACGACGTACACTGTATAGCATGAGCGACGGTAGGTGACATGACAAACGGGCGCGACCTAACCGGCGCGGTATAGTGCAAGATTTAGTGGCGCGCGGCAGCGATAACTACCTCTGTTTACACTACATTTAACTTGTGCCAAGTGCCGCGACTGCGGACTAGAGCCGATCGGTCCGTAATGTGGATAAATATTAGTTATGGTCCCTTGTATCATGACAGTTTGGAGTAAAAGAAAAAATGTTGTAGTGTTTCGAGAAGGTAGTGAAGGAGATATCGTTTACAATTTATAAGTTAATGTTATGCGGCGTCTAAATAAATAATTAACTTGTAAACACTAATAATACTAAACTAATTAATTAAGCACCATTGTTACTGACTCTAAAATACTATCAAAACTGTGTAGTGTAACCTGAAAATTAAGTTTAATTTAATATTATTAATGCCAGTAACCTACAATTTACAACTAAGTGTTCCTTCCGACACACAGTGTGAATACGGCACTCCCGATCAGACGATGTCCCACTGTTCGAAGTGTCCCAACACCTGCTCTTTAGGAGACACATACTGGGCGCAAGAAATTTAATCAAGTAGTACCATCGACACGAAAGAAGAAGAATCAAAGGTGTCTCTATACTAAATCCACATTTCACCAGGTATGATTAAGGCCCAAAATAGCGGGTCGGGCCTATTATCCTCAAATGAGCACAAATCTAGACTGCGGACTGCTACTGCGAAAAACCCGATAGAAAAACACAATAACACTTTACTCGACTTGTTAAACGACCCCAGGACTTCATGCTCATGCTGCAGTAGTGCTTGTCATAACTAAACCAACGAGTCAGTTGTTTCAATTTGTTTTGTTTTTAAATCTGTAAGAAACGACTAGACGTAACATCACGATTTTTATGTGTAAATAATAGTTTTCTAGAAAGCTATTTAACTACTAGAATTCCAAAGGATTTTAAAATTACATTGAGATATATGAACATTTTATATTAAAAACTGTTTTTTTGCACTGCTTTTATGTTTTATTTCCACGAACTTTCAATATGAGTGCTCTCATTCTGCGAATTTTTAATTTAACACTGCGTAAGTAATGTTTTTGTTATTTGAAATACAAAAAAATGTTTTTCCGAGAAAAGTGTGCAATGGATCGTATTTTACCAAAATATTCGTTAACACGAATCCAAATAAACGTTGGGGACATTATATTTTTTCTGGATTCAGAAAAATATAATGTCCCCATCGTTTATTACAAAGTTTCAAATAATAAGTTTATTACACAGCAATTGTAAACGCTTCGTAGAACATGTAAATAACAATCTACTCTTGTAATATTCTTGTTGAAATACGTAATTAACAACAGCGGAGTTGTTAGCCAGTAAATATTTAATACCTATGAAAAGTACCTACCTACTCATTTAAATTTTAATTAAAAATGGCTGGGCTTCATTTTGAATCATATCGAGCGGACAGTAAAAAGTTAAATGTAGAACATTAAAGCTACTCATACTTGCTTATTTCGTTTCCGGCTCGTTGCTCATACGAATTTCATATTCTGTGACGACCGAATAAACTTCAAAAGAGATACAAAATACGAATTACGTCATTCATTAGCTGCCTGCAAAATTGCATCTGTTGCATTAACAACTGCGGGTACAGAGCGGCAGCGAAACGTCATTATTTTGCGACATTTATTTGATTGTTGGTGCACCTTGTAGCTTACAAAGCTTTGACCGTCCAAACAAACAGGCCGTGGACGCAATAAGCTCGCAATTTCGGACGGACGCTCGACAAATTTACCAACTGAAATGAAGTCTCAACTATGGTGCAACGGACCGTTGTCAACAGGCCACGTTTTATTACCCACGCGCGCTATTGAATTTCGCTGTTCCGTTTCCGTGTCCGACACTGCACACGGTACATGCAGTGTTTGTAGTTGGTGTGTAACTATAGCTACTTATGTAGTGTTATTATATTGTGTGGAATAACACTGTGTCTTCAGAGTTGTATTTTTTAGCTTAGGACATGCGCTTAGACTCTGGAGGTATATTTCAAGCTCACTATACTTGAATCAACAGCGTGGTAAAATCCATGCCTTCATCAAGTAGAACCACATAGAGATAGCCTTGAGTCATCCATGGTATGAGCAAAACTGGTATTTTCTTCAAAGCAAAAGGAAATTAGGATGATGCCAAACCAAATCAATATAAACACCAAACGATACCTTAATTGTTCACGGCCATTTTAATCGAACATTTCAAGAATATTGCGCGGCATTCAATTAAGAACAGATAGCGATGCTCTTTTCCCATTACATTTAGAAACCACATAGTAGCTAAAATTACAGATTCAAAGTTTTAATTGAAGATAACTTACATTAAAACAAGCTAAACATAATGTAGAACAACAATATTCTTGACACAATTTTGTTCAAAACATGGCGCTCGGACGAGAACATTCAGTGTTATTGCACTAGCATGATAGTCGGGAATTTTACCATACCCGGCCCGGGTGCATCCGGATATTCCGGGGCAGTCGTTTGGCGGGACATTAATTACCCGGCCACTTAACCGGGTGTGCCATGCGGCCCCACTGTTTTATGATAAGTAGGTATAACCGGCACCGATAGTTGTCATTTGTTTTCATCGTTTTTTGTAAATTAACTATTAAATTGAAGTGTTGGTGAGGAAATGGTGTGTGGTGGTGCTGGTGAGTACCGTGAATAATGCTGATATGAATTTAACCATGAATCTATTGTGATAATGTAAAAGGATAAGTATTGGTGAGTTGCATGAGATGACATCACGTACCTCCATAGTTTACGATTATTATTTCAGTCTAAAATCGGGTCGATCTTCAGGTTAAGCTGCGGTTGCCGTGGATGGGTGACCACCCATTATATACTGAGTTTCCTACTTGCCTCAGAAAGCACGTTAAGCCGTTGGTCCCGCCTTTCATTTTTAGATGTTTGACAGTCGTTACAAGTCAGTGGCCCGAAAGTCTAACAACCAGTCTTACCAAAGGTTATCGTATTAGGTACCTAGTACTAACTGGGTTGTGGAGAGGTGAAGATTTCAGTCTAAATTAAAAAATAGGTGTCTGCTAAAAAGCTTTCAGGAAATACGACGAGGTTTTCGAGAGTTTTGTGTGTGTCAAAAAGTTACGTAACTTCCAAAAGCATATGAAACGACTGCATTTTCATAATTCAATAGTTTGAAAAGCGTACTCTGCTAAAAAGAAAACTTTGACATTACAAATGGAAACACCAAAACAGCAAACATGTACAAGCATAATTAAAAATTAAACAACTTTTATGTAGATAGACATATTGATAAGTACAACACACACAACTTTTATTAACTAACCACATTACGCACACTCGCGACAGTATCGCGGGGCGTCATTTGTGAAATAAATCGTTTATAATCAAGTGCTGTGACGTCATCAACAACTGTCTGCGGCCCGACATGTAATTTCCCGGGCGTCAATTATCAGAGACTCGACTCGGTCGAGAGCTTCTGTCAAGACATTTGATAACACCTTATTATAAGCTTCGCTACGTAATAACGCAGTTCATGACGTTTTTGAACTTTGGCAGTGATGAGAAATTAATTAGTTTTATTTGATTAAATTATTAATTTGATTTGTGACAGGTATTGAAATAAGTAAGAAGTATTTTCATGCTTGACTTGTACAGACGCCAAGCACATCATCTACTACAATCTGTCAAATTCTTTAATAAATTTTCAACTTTATCTCTACAGCGTTAGATTCAATTCATTCGTGCTGGCGTGTGTACATCTCCTGTCAATAGTAAAGCATTGTACCTGATTCAGCGTAGCCTATTCAGCGTAGCCGATTTAGCGTAGCAGAGACAACGTAGCTGATTTGGCGTAGCAGCGTCAGTGGAACCGAGTCAGCGTAGCAGTCCGCTAATCTGCGTAGTAGACTTAGTTGATTTGGCATAACAGTCCACATAGCAGACTCATCGTAGTAGCAACCTGCGTAGCATAGTCAGCGTAGACGAGCCGGCGTAGCAGTCATCGTGGCCAATCCTGCGTAGCAGACGCATAGCAGACTTAAAGTAACAGTCACTAAAGTAGTTAGTGTAGCCGATTCAGCGTAGTAGTCTGAGCACAGTTTGCGTAACAGAATTATAACAACATTTTGCAATTAAACATAAGTTAAACTTTAAAACCTAAAACTGCTAAACATTGAATATGTAATAAATAACAATAGTAGTGAATTAATTCATTAAAAAAACACTAAACTGAAAATACTCGAAACAGCCGAACAACAAAACACTTAAAATACACTAATCCCGCCCTTAATACGACCTATTACGACTAAATCACTTTACGCTTATTTGCCTAATCGCTCGTAATTTATACGATACCTCCTCGTATTACAAATTGCGCTACTAATACTACAAATCAAACGAAACGGTTTCATTGTAGCTTCATTCTATTTCTGTTTGGACGAGCGATCCCGCCTTATTAACTCGGATTGACTTAGTTAAGCAAACGCTTGTGTATGTAAACTACAACATCTGTCAAAGTCATGTGTTTTGTAGGTTTTAGTTTATTTAGTTTGCATGTAGCATGTCGGTGTTTGAATTCTGCGAGGTAAAGTTTGAATGTCAAAGAATTCATTGCTTTGGGATTGGTCGAGTAATAGTTTGGAAAATCGAAAAAAGGAGGACGAAAAATAAAAGGATCTACGGGACAAGTACCTAATAGAGAATTATGGAAGAAATCTCAAATAATTTGCGATAAGGGCTGGAGGATGTTGCTGATGGTGCTGCAAAATGTTTTAGATGAAAATCCCTGATAATCTCTTTTATGTCTTTTTTTTTTCTTCTTTCAACTTGTTCCCTAAAACGCATTTGACCCCCGGAAAATCGAACACCTTTACCTTTATTAAATCAGTATAATATACGTATAGTCCCCATACAAAAACTACAGTCTCCAAACACCAACATCCTGACACAAATTTCCATCCAATCGATCCAATTTACTTGCACATAACTAGTTTAACTAATGTACGTTGAGCTTTACAAGCATAATCGTATTTGATGTGTAAAAGGCGGCGCTTTATCCGGTTAACTACCGGGTAATCAATTAACCGTTGACCGCCTGCATCCGGCTGCAACGGAACTATGATGAGACACCAGATAAATGAACCGGAAATCTGGCCTCACTTAGTTACACAGCGGTCTGTGTATGCACCAGGGGTTCAAGATAGGGTAGGGGGTAGCCTCAATGTTGTTCAGTTGAATTATACAGGGTGAATTTTTAAAGTGGGCGTGGATGGCCAAATCCGAAACTATTAGGAATAGCGAAAAATACTCAAAGGAATCTCGAGCCCGATTTTGACGAAAACTAAAACTACATCATTAGATTTTTGGAAAATCAATATTCCTACCCAGGAATCGAACCCGTTGATTTGAAAAAAACACACTGTATTATTACATCATTCGACAATGTCGCTAATAGGGATCAAATTCTGGGAAGTAATGACATGCGGCATGAAAAATTCATCCTGTATATTGGACGAGAACATATATGAAGGATTTGTTAGAATACTCTATTATGAAAATATTGGTATATGACTATCCATCTCATCACATGGATCAGATGGATAGAAATGCATGTGACACGATTGAGTGTCAAGCTCCAGTTGTGATGCTGGTGGTCTCGAGTCCTCGACTAAACGAAACTGCTGTTATTTTGATATGAAAACTGTATAATATTGACTGGTTGTATTACAAATAAAAATGGCCGTTGTATGCGCATGGTAAGTGACGACGAGCGAGTACACACACATACACAGCACAGTACATCGGTACATCGGCGGTCATCGGTGTTTTGCATAATACATCGGTACTTTTTACACTAAAAGAGTCATCATTCATTTCATCATCATTTCAACCGAAAAGTCCACTGCTGGACATAGGGCCTCCGCCAAGAAGGGGGGTTTTGCCATAATCGCCACGCTTGGCAGGCGGGTTGGCGATCGCAGTATGGTTGTTGTAGAATCAGAGAACGCTGCTGCCCATTCTCTGGTAAGTCCCTTAGTCGCCTTTTACGACACCCACGGGAAGATATGGGATGGTGCTATTCTTTTCGTCCGGACACCATACAGAGTCATCATTCTCTTGCCCTTATCCCAATTCATTTGGGGTCGGCGCAGCATGTCTTCTTCTTCCATACTTCTCTATTACTCGTCATCTCATCCGACACCTCCTTTCTTGCCATATCATTCTTTATACAGTCCATCCATCGTTTCTTTGGTCTTCCTCTACTCATATACCCATCCACATTCATACTCAAAACTTTCCTCACAACATTTTACACTAAAAGAGTGATCACTATAAAAGTTTATAAATGCAGAGAGAGAAGAAGACCAAAGAAAAATGGACGAATTCTGTGAATAATGAAGTAAATAGAGTGACCGATGTGTTGTGTCGACGCAAAGTAACGTGTAATAAGAAATATCACCACAAAGCGCTAAAACACCACTGCTTACACTGAAATGGAATACAGGCGTTATGTTCTGATTTAGAAAAACCACCTTACCATATTTCTACTATGACAGAGCTGGTTTCAATAGTTTAAATAGTTCGCATGCACTGACACATAGGACACGTCATACATTGGACCTTATTGCACTTAAATGTAACTGTAAAACATTTTATACAGGGTGTAAAAAGACCCATTATATAGCTGCTGTTCTACGCAATCTGTACATCAAACTCAGTAACATTGAGTGAAAATTATTTCTGGGAAACGACTCTAATTTTGGTGTGAAAAACCGCTGTTTACCGCGGCTCACAATGGAACATTGTGCTTCTGGATGCATGCAACGGTAGTGGGTAACGAGTTGTGGGAGTATTCAAAGTCAAGTTTATGACATTCGTAAAAGAAAATTACATTTAAAAATAAAATTACATTATTAATATTAAATTACATTATTAAAATTAAATTACATTCTTTAAATTAAATTACATTTTTAAAATTAAATTACATTATTAAAATTAAATTATATTTTTAAAATTTAATTAGGAGCCTAGGTACGGTTGAATCATTTTAGCTTTTATCGTCCATAGCATCGGGATTAGTACAGCGAGCGATGCTGAAAATATATAAAATACAAGACCGTATTTCTGTCTACTAATGGGCAATGTTATTGGAGATCCATGTATTATATATTGTGTGCAAAAGCAAATAAAAAAAAATAAAAATTGTTTCCACCATCCCCATACCAGGGTCGGTTGAAACAGCGCCTGGGGTCAATTAAAACACTAGCAAATAATACCTACAAAATATAATAATTGAACATGTTTTATTAATCGTCTAATAACATTTTACGACTTATAATGGCACAGTTAAACATTATTTTTTTTAAATTAATATTCAATCCTAACGATATTTATAATCTAACATTATTTTTAATCAATCTTCAAAGGTTTATATTAAGTACAACTATATGTAAATATATATATTCTATACAACATTAGTTTTAGTATATGCGAAACCTGAAATACGTGTCGAGTATTTTTATCTAAAGAATCTATGTAAAAACTGTTTCATGAAAAATCACAAAGTTATAAGCTTATTCTGTTACCTGGTTGTCCGCACAAAAGCGTGGTCACCACGCAATGCGCCCGCTCTGGCCTCCAACGTCGTCTTGAGCTCATTGATAAACATAATTTAGCAGTAGGTATCAAAATTATTGCGATAGGTACTTAATGTCGCTCGGTGTCCAACTTGTAACTTTTTTTTAATATTTTTGGGACAAAATATAACATGATTTAAAAAATTATTGGAATCGATTCAGTTACTTATTCCGAACAAACTGTATTCAGGTTTCGCGTATACTAAAAATAATATTGTATATACTTTCTGTCTTATTGTCGTCGGTTGTTTAGATGTTTATATTTGCTTACTTTTAGTCTTATTTTTTTTATCATTTCTTTAGTTCTATTTGTAGTCTGTTTATAATACATAATATAGTTTTTAATTAAATAAATAGTTAGTACAACTTAATCAGATGTTGGTGACAATATTTTTTTTTGTGATATTTGGATACAACTTATATTTCGCATAAAACAACAGCATTAATTATAAACTAAATTTTAGCAGTCCAGCTAACAAAATACTCTGACTAAAACGCTGTTCTTATGATGATCCCGCTTTTACATCGTCATAGGCTTGTTTGTATGTTGATAAGTCCGCCTGACGACTCGTAGTCTTTCTTTAGCATACCCATGGCATCTAAAAAACGAGAAAATGAAATAATTAAACTGTATCAACCGTATCCACAAAAAATGTTTCAACTGTCCCCAACACCCCTTCTAGGTATAAAACGGTTCACAGTAAGAATGATAACAAATTTGAATAAAAACTAATCTTGCTGCCATATTCTACAAACTTCAATTCAAGCGATAAAAAACACTCAATACTCTAACTTTAATCAAAACCATAATAATTGCAAAAATGTGCGACCAAAAATCTTACTTTTGCTTAAATAAACACAATGGGGCCTCCTGAAGAGAACCACACTGTGCGGAGAGCGACGCGACACTCAAATTCGCGTTTCGACTTGTCGCCCGCTTCGTTCTCCTCTTGTACCCCTCGTCTTATCACGCACGGTTCTCGAGATATTCGCTTTGTTTCAACCTTCCACCGTGTAGACTGGGTACGATTGGTACCCAGTCTACCCTATATTATTTAAATTTAATAACATTATTAAATTACCGTAATAAAATTAAGAGTACAAATAATAACGTGTGTTAGAAGAATATACCCGTCGTTCTGTACGTCACGTGTATGACAAATTAATCCTAACTATTCACATTTAGAATAATTTCCCTTTAGAATACTATTTTCGCTTTGTCCTAGTTACTAAATATAATTCATAATAAAGCCCTATTGTTATTCGTTATCAATTATCGTCACCTTCAAAGCTTAACTCTGTTATTGACAAATCTAATACCGCAGAATCAAACGAATTGTAAACTACTCCCGCCATAATATCGGTTTCACACTAAAACCTATTTGTTTCGACCGCAGTGTTGTTAATCAAACTATTGAATATCTAAAACCAGTTGCTAGTTACTGTTTCGTTTTAATAGATGGATTTTATTGAGAATTTATATAGTCTTAGATATTTCCCTTTCCAACTTACCCGGTCCGTGTGGAAGGGTAGAAAAAGGCATGGCGCGTTGTGAACGGCCTCTTTGGATGATGCTCTGTGCTTTTTGGTTCTCTTTGGTTTTGGGGTAGCCAACTGACGGGTGCTAGGAAGGTTATAATTTTTATTCGGGTCGTGTTATATAATTCTTACGTACTTTTATTAACTTTTGTGCTTGTTGTTGATTAAAAACAATTTGTAAGAAATATAACTTTCTATTTCGCTTCTGGTCTCCAAGAATAGTTTATTAATAATAATCATTAATAATAATCATATAACTACTGGGCTCTTTTTTGATCTATCGAAAGCGTTCGATCTGGTGTCACACGACATATTACTAGATAAGTTAGAGACTATCGGAATCAGGGGACCTGCACTTCAGTGGATATCGTCCTATTTAAGTAACAGACAGCAACGTGTCATTATCCATAAAATCAACAAAAATAAAGATATGATACCTTACTCATCAGAATATCGACACAATAAATATGGTGTTCCACAAGGAAGCGTTCTAGGCCCGATATTGTTTCTTATATATATAAATGATATCATAAAAATAACCAAACATAAATGCACATTATTTGCGGACGATATATCTATTATAGTAACATCTGATAAAAAGAAGAATACCATTGCGGATCATGAGTTCGACATTAATAATACAATAAATACACTGCTGCTTTGGCTTGACATGAACCATTTGAAAATAAATTTAGACAAATCAGTTTATATTCAATTTAATCAATCGAATAATAATAAAAATAATATCAAACTTCATATAAATAAAATCAAAGAGGTAACACATACAAAGTTTTTAGGCGTAGTAAAAGATAAGGATATAAACTGGAAAGAACACGTAGATAATGTAAGCACTAGAATTAATAAATTCGTATATGCACTGAAACAGGTCAAAAATGTAACGAACATAAAAACTGCCATTATGTCATACCACGCGTATGTAGAATCACTACTGCGCTATGGTCTCGTAATGTGGGGTAATAGCACCGACCTGAATAGAGCATTTATAGCTCAAAAAAAGTGCATCAGAGCAATATGTGGACTTCAGCCTGATGACTCATGTCGACCAATGTTCAAAAAGTTTGGTTTGTTACCGTTGCCATCTCTGTATATTTATGAAATATGTGTGTTCGTAGTTAGGAATAAGGAACTCTTTAAGACAGCAAACGATGTGAATCCTCGGAACAGACGAGATCCTTTTATGTTAGTATTGCATGATTTGCCAAGACTTGCTAAATATAATAAAAACTGTCTAACAATGTGCGTCCGTATTTACAACAAGATACCAAGGCAATTCAAAATATTAAATTCAAGATTACTAAAGATTAAATTGCACAAGTGGATAAATGAATGTAATTTCTACAGTTTAAAAGAATTTATGGATAAAAAATGTTGAAGCCTTGTAACATTTTACTTAACCCTGAAATTTTGCATGCTATGTTCTACCTTAGCTAAACATGTTTGAACTATTTTAATTTTATTGAACACCATTGTATACCATGTTTTCTGCAAATAAATATTATTATTATCTCCTTTATTTATTTTCTTACTTACTAATTACATTTTTAAATATTTCTTAACAAAAACCATATAAAAAAACATTTAAAAATATAAAAAATAGTAGCCCACCGGTATCGGGAACAGGGTCCAAGCTACCGGCGGTCAGGGCTCCAGAGAGAGGAACCTCCTAACAATACGAGCTTTGTCTAGGAGTACCGCTTTCTGAATCAAGCCCTTGATCCAGCTGCCTAACGAGAGCCTCCTCAGGTATTGGTCGAGGCTCTTGGCAATTAAGCCATGGGCTGATACGACTATCGGCACAATGATCGCTGAGTCCACATCCCACATGTCGACAACCTCGCGAGCCAAGTCAAGATACTTGATTTTCTTATCTTTCTCGGCTTTCACGAGGTTCTCATCATGCGGGACCGTTATGTCAACAATCATTGTGCGCCGCTCTGATCGATCCACCACCACTATATCAGGCTTATTGGCTACAATAGTCCTGTCAGTGATGATGGATTGATCCCAGTACAATGTGATACTGCCATTTTCGAGAACTGGGTCGGGCACATACTTATAGTACGGCACTTCCGATTCCACAAGGTTGTATTTTAGAGCAAGTTGCTGATGGATAATCCTGGCTACAAGGTTGTGTCTATGCAAGTACTCTCCGTTAGCCAGACGAGAACACCCGGAGATAATGTGACGGATTGATTCGCCTGGACGGTGGCATGCCCGACATATGTCAACCGTACCGTCCTTCACAATAAATCTCCGGTAGTTATTCGTCATCATAACTTCATCCATAATTGCACAGACAAAACCTTCGGTTTCTCCGAAGAGGTCCCCGGAACGTAGCCAGGCTACGGACGCTGATAGGTCTACATCAGGCCCATGCAGGGCCCGGAAAAAGCGTCCGTGAAGCTCTTTACTCTGCCATACCTCCATGCGGTCGTTAGTGTCAAGCACTAAGGGTTTGCGCCAGTTCTCTTTAGCCAAGGAAAGCGGGGTGAGGCCCTTGTCCACTGCGACCACATCTCGATGCATCCCCACGTCGGTTTCAAGGAAATATTCCCTGAGACTGCATATCTCGCGATTGTGGAGAGTCTTAGCGTTTAAAAAGCCTCGACCCCCACACTTCCGCGGGATATACAGTCTCATAACAGAAGAACGCGGGTGATGCATTCGATATGCCGTCAACAATGTACGGACCCTCCTATCTAGGGCGTCTAGTTCTGTTTGAGTCCATTTGAGTATGCCGAAAGAGTACATCAGAACCGGCATGACCCAACCGTTGAAGGCACGTACCTTATTGCCGCCTGATAAAAGACTATTAAATACTTTTTTCAGGCGGCCAAAGAAGCGCTCCTTCAACGATTGCTTCATGTCAGCAACATTGATGCCCAGCGCTTCTGACATACCCAAATACTTATAGGTTTCGGTTGCTGAGAGGGATCTAAGATTTATGGAATCCGAGAGCTGGGTTCCCACAGATTCCACAATCTCCCCTCGCTTTACATGCATGACCGCACATTTGTCCACATTATTATTATTCTTATTATCTCCTTTATTTATCTTTATACTTACTTTAAATATTTTTAAACATTTCTTAAAAAAAACATATAAAAAACATTTAAAAATATAAAAAATAGTGGTCCGCCGGTAGCGGGAGCAGGGTCCAAACTACCGGTGGTTAGGGCTCCAGAGACAGGAACCTCCTCACAATACGAGCCGTATCGAGGAGTACTGCCTTCTGAATCAGGCCCTTGATCCAACCGCCTAAGGAGAGCCTCGAAAGATGGTCGTCGAGGCTCTTGGCTATAAGGCCATTGGCCGTCACGACGATCGGCACAATGATAGCCGAGTTCACATTCCACATGTCGACAACCTCGTGTGCCAAGTCGAGATATTTTATTTGTTTCTCTTTCTCAGCTTTCACGAGGTTCTCGTCATGCGGGATGGTAACATCGACTATCATTACGCGGCGCGCTGATCGGTCTATCACTACTATGTCAGGCTTATTGGCGACAATAGTCCTGTCAGTAATGATAGACTGATCCCAGTACAGCGTGACATGGTCTTTCTCGAGAACTGGGTCGGGCACATACTTGTAGTACGGTACCTCAGATTCCACAAGTTTATATTTCAAGGCAAGTTGCTGGTGAATAATCCTGGCTACTTGGTTGTGCCTGTGCAAGTACTCGCCGTTAGCCAGACGAGAACAACCAGAAATAATATGTCTGATAGACTCACCCGGACGGTGGCATGCCCGACACACGTCAACCGTCCCGTCCTTCATAATATATTTCCGGTAGTTGTTCGTCAACATAACTTCGTCCATAATCGCACAGACAAAACCTTCAGTTTCTCCAAAGAGATCGCCGAAAAGTAACCAGGACACGGACGCTAGAAAATCTACATCGGGCCCATGGAGAGCTCGGTAGAAGCGCCCGTGAAGCTCCTTGCCTTGCCATACTTCCTTGCGGTCATCGGTACTAAGTACTTCAGGTTTGCGCCAGTTCTCTTATTATTATTATTTTTATCCTATTTTTTTGTTATGGCAATTGCGCTCATGTCCACTATACAGCTACAGTCAGATCTGTGTGCAGTATTATCTCTAAAATTGGAAGTAGTGGAGATACGAGAAGCTTTCAACTGGCAAACATTTTTGAACGAGAAACGTGCGAGCGAGCAAAAAAACCTGATAAATTAATTAAGGAAAAAGATTAAGTTGTCAAAGTGAATGTGAATGGCCCCAGATCTTTCACTGAATCCTGATGGAGACACGACACCAACAAATCTGTTGGTCCCTTATCTTTCAATCCGAACCCGAAGGAACTTAACCCGAATGATTTCCGAGTCATTAACCCACTCCCACCCGTCCTAAGCTAGATAGACAACATCTGACTTAGATGTGTATCGTGTGAACCTCGGCTTACAGATTAACTGTCACTGATCCCGCTCTAACACAGAATTGGAGTTATCAACCACGGACGCGAAGAAATCGTGCTATCTCCAAGTAATGCAGGCTTAGTGAGCCCCAATCAAACTAAACAAACCCCACTAATCGTATTTCTATTCTCTATCTGGAGTTTCGTGAGCGCAGGATTAGTTCGTATCCAGACGAGACGGAGTTATGGTCTCGTTACCTCGAATGACTGTAAGTAAAGTGGCGTTTTAAGATTACGTAGTCTCTAGTAGTGCGACGGAGCAATATTGAACGCTCATTACAATGTTCTGATAATGGTAAAGGGCGTCCTGAATATCCATTTAGGTAGAATCAATGACGTTCTTGAAATTTCCATTTTAATGAGAGTGGGCTTAGCAAGGAACTGTTTTGACCTTGAATTAAGGACAAAGTGCCGTTCAGTAATCGAAAACTATTAAAAAATACATCAAAATACGTAATATAATAATCGGTAAGTCGGGTGTAAACTATTCATCTTATATGTATGTTATCACTGCTGCAGCTGGGCGCATTCCTTAGAAGCAATTAATTGTGCCGCCCTCCTCCATTTATTATGTCATCTTGATGGCGTAAGCGAGCAAGCGCATCCGTTACTAAACCTCTTAACAATGTCAATCTCTTCTCTCTGTACAGACTGCACCTAGTTTAGTAACACGTGGAAGGAAATTCAGCTGAATATTGTCAATATAATAGTGATATTTTGTTCTAATGAAGTAAAAAGACCCTTGACGAACCCGAAAGTTACTTTCTTGTTCCGTCATTACGATATATTTTTTTTGTTTTGGAGCATACCTAGGACCATTCTAGTTACGTAGATATTGGAAGTCAAAGTTTCGACTTTTCCACAAGTTTTTTTTTTTCAATGCAAGATTTGAATGTTTTAACTTTACTTTAAATCCTAATCCCTGTAATATTCAAAGCATCTATCAGCACAATGTTTTAAGTGCGTTACATTGAGTCCTACCATACATACGTAAACAGTGATTTTTCACCCCAAAAAAAAAGACATTTACCAGCAATAATTTTTGTGTAGAGTTACTTTGTTTGATGACCAGAATGCTTGGTTTACGGCTTCGTAAAGGGTCTGTTTACACCTCGTATAGTACGCACATCATAATCGTAATCAACCCATAACATGTCCAATGCTAGGACACAAACTCTCTGTGTGAGGGTGTACAATGTAATCCACCACGCGAACACATAGCCGATTGGTGATTATCACGAAGGAAAGACAAAATTCAACTGTCTTAAGAAGGAAATAAAGAAAACCGAAACCGCAAACCGCATTGTCGCATGCGACGGTAAGCGAAGGAAAAAACCGCTTCAAATCGATTTGGACACTATTTTTTGCAGTCGTAGGCAAGAATTTATTTTCCGTTGTTAGAAACGGCTAAAATGCAGCAGCGATTCAAAATCCCGATACATTTTGAAGCCAGTTCGAACAAGTTGTTTTAAACTGATTTGAAATGAAAATCGGTGACGAACGTTGCTCGGCCGTAGTCTGCAATACGGCTCTTGTGTTATTTACTTCTATTTCCTTACTATGTACTATTTCCCTCCATCAAGTTTGCTTGGACAAAATGGTTTTTTATAAGTTTGCGTTTAATCTGTACGAGCTTATGCCTGCGGCTTCGCCCGCTTTCGGTAATGTCCACGGGATACTACCAGAATAAAATTATCCTATGTGTTAACCCAGGTTATAAAATATCTGTGTGAAAAATTTCATCCAAATCCGGTCGGTAGTTTTTGCGTGAAAGAGTAACAAACATCCATCCATCCATCCTAGTAGGATACTTTATTTAATAAAACTTAGAAGAAATCGACATTGCTGTAAACATCATATCTGACCAAATAATCGTCACCTTTCCATTCATAAGATTTTGATAAAAAGGTGCTTAGCTGGATCGTTCTCTGAGCTAAAACGCCAATCACCAATTCATTTGGCTAAGCGTGTGCTTTACGGCAATCTAAAAGTGTCAGCTGTTGTTCACAGTATATAATTAAATTATTATGTAACAGGACAAAGGTTGTTAAGTTTTATTCAATTAGAAGTTGTTAAATTACTAAGAAGGGTTTTACGAAGCTACACATTAATTATCTCAAGCTGGCATCTTGTAAAACCGACACGGGCTTAACAAATATCGGAAGCGGCCAAACAAGCCTTCTTAACTTTGAAAATGCTTAGTCACCGCCGCGCTTGTGCGAAAGAGATTGTTTCTGAAAACAACGCCACTCGACAGAGTAGATAAACAATTTTGCTGAACATACAAAGCGTGAGAATAAGTGTTCTACTTGGTCGTGTCGTAATTACCTACCATTTACCACCAAACCATTACCATTTAATATATTTCATACCCATTGATGATGACTTACTAATTCCATTTCTCTGTAATTATGAATGATGATGTTATTTGACTAAATGTTGCGGGGAATTCAAAAGGCTATTCGATGATGTATGGAAACAGTAAGTTACATCAATAATGGTGTCGTCCCCATTAAAGTACAGCGATCTGAGAGAGCCTCACAGTCACAGTTGTAAGCTCGTCGTTCGTCTCGAAACTTGAACCGCAGATCAAACTTTCCTCGCGAGACATGAAACTTGACTCGAATGATAAGATTAAAATATTACATCGGCTTCGCAAACTCACTCAGACATTATTCCAGTCGTGAGTTACAGTAGTCGTTATAATTATAATGTTAACACCGCACTCAACTTAGGCGATAACATAAAGAGGTTAAAGCCTATTAGAGCCGTGAGCCGTATATCCTATAATAGGTTCTAACTAAAACTTTATCGTAAGATATAACTTCAGAATGAACACTTTCCGTTTCAGTTGCTCGTTTGGGCCTTATCAGAACGTCGTTGGGAAGGATCCTGAAATTTATATTATTGGTGCAGTGGACGGAAAAAGTAGGGCAGGGAGACACCAATTTGTAGCTTTTGGCAAGCAGTTAATGTTAGGGAGCGGGTAAAAAGTAAAACTAATTAGAATGGTGTGTGCGGTGGCAGCATGCAGGCTGTATGTCTGAAGGTAGGCACTAGGCGCCTAGGCGGGGCGCGGTGCGGGCGGCGGCCCGGGGCGTTCATCTAATGAGCATCCTGCTCCTCACAATGTACCGAGATGATATTCAGCGGTGGCCCGACGACTATTATTATATTCCGCCAAGCGAACCGCCGCGGGCACGGCGTGCAAGCCTTTTGAAAATAACTATGTTGCGCTATATTTACGACGGCTTAAAAGCGAACCTCTAATTCTAAGTATGGAGATTATGCCGTTCAAATTGCACGCCACTCAGTGTTATAGTGCAGGAGTATTTTAGTGTGCCTTACCTACTAATTTGCACACTACCGAGCATTATTTATTTTGAACTTTGCTTAGCCTTAATGTTATGTAGCTTCAACATTGTTTGCACAAGTTATGAGAGTTATATAACTTCGAATAGGTACCTAGATTGTGCAAAAAATATCGATTTCTGAAAACACACAACTCATTCATCTCATACTCATCATTAAAGTTCACTTGGAGTGGGACAACCCCTTACCACGTAGTACAACGAATAATCTGAAGAATATTCTCAGTAATGAACTTGACAAGTTAATAGGCATTAAGGGTGTGTTCAGACGTTCTACATACGTCTTCAATAAAACCGGTTCGGTGGCACGGTTCGACTCAATCCGACCTAATCTCGGCTTACAGGAGATCACAAGAAACGTTACCGGCGCCGTGATAACGTTTTCCATTTGCTACAATACGAAAATTATGTGTTTGTAAAAATATCCGGAAAGTCAATAGCTATTCAGAACGGTTGGAAAAATTTAATCGATCTTTCAATGGTAGAAACTAGGACTTACGCAGTGACTAACGTAACTTTATCATTTAGATACTTTGAGGTTTTTATAAGATACACTCACAAAGCAAAGCTTTCGTGCTAACACGAAAGATATATCATAGTATATTACTTTACATATGCAATTATACATAATTATAGTACTTTATCTTAGTATTAAAATTATTTTCAGATATACACCGACCACTGCTTGTTTCTGCATCACCGAAAGGTTACTGGTAGAAAATGCATATGGCATTAAGTCCGCCTCTGTACTGTGTGCTTGAAGTGTTAAATAAATAAATAAATATCATGTTCTTGTCATGACAAATCGAAGTAGCATTCTGACTATATCGGAATTTGAGACATTCCGGTTTAAAACTATGTTCCTCAATAATTCTTTAACAGTGTTACCTCACCGATTTGACAGGTTGCTAAAAGAACGTTTCTATCTTTTACTCGCTCATACGGTAAGAAAGAGACCGAAGATGATTACAATTCGTGTCGACTTAAAACTTTATAACAGGTGACGTAGACGACACTTCAGAATATGCCGCCTTAACATGCATGAGCAACTGAGAACTGTGCACGAGATCTGCAAACTAATTAGCTTGCTAGATATTACTTCTTGTTTCCCTAATATTGTGATATTCATCTATACTATACAATATTATAAAGCTAAAGAGCTTGTTTGTTTGGTTGAACGCGCTAATCTCAGGAATTACTGGTTGGATTTGAAAAAATCTTATTGTGTTGGATAGCCCATTTATCTAGGAAGGTTATAGGCTAAAATATCACGCGGACGAAGGTCGCGGGCAACAGCTAGTAGACTATATTCGCTAATGTAACGTGAAACATCTAAAGGATGATTCCTCTTCCCCAAATCCCCAATTTAACGTAACACATTCAATTATATTTCACTTTGAAATTTTGCCTCTTTGGGCAAAAGCTTTGGCTTTTGGTCGCAAGCGCGGCTGCTGATCATGAGGTCCTGAGTTCAATTCCCAGTTCGGTCAAAGTGTTATTGGGTTATACCATCAGGAATTTCTCAGTAGCAGCCACGGAGTCTGGATCTGTGCCCGGTTAATGGCAATAGGCTCGCCCTCTATTACATGGGACTTGAAAACATAACTAGCGAAACGTGGGTGTACTGTTAGGTACACCTAGGCCTACCCCTTTTGGGATAACAGACGTGATGGTTGTTTTATGTTTTGTAATTTTTGGGAAAATTCCTAAACCATTGCTTCATATTATCATTAACACTAGAAACAGGATATTTACCATGTTAAATGTTAATGTATATGTAGATGTTAGTTGTTGTATATGTTGTTGTTCTGTTGTCGTTTTACCATGTGTGTTGTTGTTGTGTTTTATTGTTGTTTTTTGTTATTGTTGTGTTTTATTGTTGTTGTTGTTGTGTAAACAATCAAAAAATGTTAGTAAATATCCCGTTTCTAGTGTTAATGATAATGTTAGTCACCATGATAGTTTAAAACCTTACATTGCTTCATATGTTTGTAAAATTCTTCTGCTCTACAACGTAAATAACGCAATGAATAATGATCAACAAAAAGAATGGCAATGCTATTGTAAGTGTGTTACACAATAACCCCGCAGGTCATTCTACTCACAATCTAGTCAACGTAAAGCCAAACAAAAATGTCGCAGTAAACTAAACAAAATACACTTTCTTGTTAGCTAGAAAGTCCAAATACAAATAGAAAAGACTTACCTATTTTATACTAACCTTTATATAAACAATGCAATTTTCCATTCGGTCGGCGCTGAGAACAAACTAAACGGAAGCAACTTGTCTACTCGATAGCTCCGAGCGAGATGCCTCGCGAGTTTTATGAATAATAAACATCGTTTATTGTTTACTATCCGTAACAACCTAAGTTTTGTAATAAATATTGTGGTATTTTTTAATTATTTTGATAACGACATGCACGACATGGCAAGGATTCCTTACTCTTAGAGGACGTTGACGGGTTTGGTGTCGTACCAAAATACATTATTAAATTTTACATTTTTTTTGTCAAATAAGAATCAGGTCATCATTAACTAGCCGGTCAACTACGTGTTAGATTTCCCAAAATATGCAAATGCATGGGGTTGAGACCAAACGCAAAGACTTTGAACTTGTAGATTAATAATTTTCAATAAGCTGCAGATTTAGCTTACAGTATTACTCTACAATGTAAGTTTCTTCTTACAACTTTCTTATTCTAAAAGCTTAACTTCGAAGGAAACATGAAATTATGATTTCAACATTTCCTATTTTAGAAACTGTTGAGCAAAATCCGACGGAAACAAAAGGTAATTGCAACAGCGCAAAACAAATCCAGGCTTCGCATTCACCCCGCCTGTATCTAACGGCTAGATGAAGAAATAAGCTTTCCATAAGCAAAACTACATTTTACACAGAAACGAAAGCAAACAACTTTATCTGGGTAAAGTCAATGGAAATGGCGATTCGTTTTTTACGCAATAAAGAAAAAATAAACAAAAACCCGCGTGAATTATAGGTACAGGGACATTTCCTGTTGAGCCGTTACGTACCGGGATTTTGTTTTGGATTTATTGATCCTTTATTGCAGTAAAGATGGCTTGGGTGTGTCTAACCGTGCATTGGAACGAGAACTTGGGAGAATAATTCTAAGCAGCGGAGAATTTATCGTAAAAATGATAATAATATGCTTGAATTTTTCGGAGAAACGTGGAAAAAAGAACTACGCTTTTTGTTCGATATGAACTTGCTTCGTTTAATCTTATCAGTAAGTGACAGAGCAATGAAAATTATAGCAATAGAATAATTATATTATATAGCTTTATGTTATTAATTAAATTTACCGCGCTGTACTTCGAATGATGCCGAAATATTCTTAATAGAAGTAGTAGATACTTAAACGTACCAATCACCAGATTTGTCTTAATTGTTGATAACATTTTTAGGGCTCTCCTAGCTTACAGAATATTAATTGTGGTATTTCTTAGTAGTTCTCCCGAGTCCTTACTGTACTTGCCGAACAAACTGTTTGCCAAATGGGAATGAATATATATAAATAATACTCAATAGTTGGCGAAAAGAGACTCCATGTATAAAGATCAAAATAATTACGAAACGGCACTTTCGTGATAGTATTTTGTTTAGTTGGCGAATCGGGAAAGTTACCAAACGGGATGTATGCCGATCAGGTTAACCAATCAAATAACTTTTCACTCGATTCTGTGTGAACGATCAATGTTTACAGCAAAAAAAAATAGAAGGTTCCTACACAAGTACCGAGTCGTATATTTTTTCGTCTTCCAACTTGTCAATAAAACTCGTGAAGTAAGAGTAACTCGCTGACAAGTTTCATCTGTTTTAAATCAATGTTGGTTTCCATTGCCACTAGACAAAGTTTCACTGAAGGAAGTCAATAGAGGAAAGGAAAATAAAAAGTTCCTTTCCAACTTCGCTCGAAGTGTCAACTGGAGTTCAACAATCGACGTGCGAGAGGGTAAGGGGGAGGGAACATCGTCAAGATACCTATGCATTCTTTTTTCAAACATGATACGATACAAACATAAAGGGTATTTTAGGGATAGCCACTACAATTTGCATAAAAGGTTGCTGGCCTCTGGGGACCCCCTGGATTTGCCCCAGTTTGTAGAAATCCGTCGACGTCAATAAAACTAAGTCGCCCGTAGAAATGAACCCTCCTTGTATTATCTGCTCACTGTTTTACAAAGGTCGATTCCTACGAGTAATTTTACATCTGCTCTGTTTCTAGGTTACTTGTAGCAGAGTATTCGTAAAGCGGTATCTTTTGACTGACACTTGGTTGTATTGTGAAGTGGGTGGCGCAAACAGATCGCCAGGCAGCTTTCACGCCGGAGTGGCGCTAAGCGCGACCATTTCATGAAGTAATCCGTACTCTGAGAGGCATTAGCGGCTCCCCCGCCCCGCTTCCTCCTACAACACCCTGACGTTGCATTTTCATACTTTTATTGTAACTTTATCTGTCTAAGCTGTATTTGTAAATACATTTTAATAAAAGCTATCAATTTTTATTTCCTTACCTAACAATTTGATGACCCATTTAATTGTGTCAGGAAAGACTGAAAAGCAAAGATTATAAATATGAAACAATTTCGTATAGCAGCATAAGCCGGCAGCGAACTATCTTTGCGCTGTTTACTTGGCAGTGCAGCTCCAGAGTCGGTAGGCGACGATAAGTAGAATCGTTTCACGGCATAATCCTCTCACTGAAGAGGTATTATCGTACTGTGGAGTCCGCCTGACTAGGGATAAGTACTGCATTGTGTTGTAAGTGTTGGCGTTTTGACGTGCGCCTTCTTGTAGCAGAGCCGCAGAGACTTAGCGAGAGAAGACCGTGGGACATGCTTTGTGACGTATGCTGGCCGTGACTTAACTTTCACCTGGGTCATGTTAATAAGGTTCAATGTTAGTCAGCTAATGTCCATTGCTATACAGTTTGTATGAGAGAAGTGTGATCATGTTAAAGGATGTGGTATAGGCCATCGAACTGAACCACTTTACTAACGGCTTTTATACGAACTAGCGCCCCGCCCCGGCTTCGCGCGGGTGCAATGTAGATACACATTTTCATATAAACCTTCCTCTTGAAACACTCTATCTATTGCTGAAAACTGCATTAAAATCCATTGCGGAGTTTAAAAGATCTCAAGCGTAGAAACATCGGGATCGACTTAGTTTTATTCTATGTAAAGATACCTTACGGTACAACTGTACGAATGCCTAAATAAAAGCGTAGGTGCTCTTCAATTTTCAAAGCTATCCCCGGCGCCTCGAGTTGAAATTCCAACTGTGTAATCATATTTAGGCACTTACTTTGTGTTGGGGAAAACGAACATTAATATTGAGGTCACTAACCACGCAACCAAGATGACGTAAGTACCTAATTCACACATTTCACAAAATATCAACAAAAGCTTTTTAAATAGCGCGTTGTTGTGACATCTGTTTTCCGGTCATTGCACCCTGTAACTTTTAGTAAAAGATTTTCCGCCAAGAGCCTTTTGCCTAAAACCTCTTTAGAAATGTCCAACACAGACGCGTTATTTAAGAATTCGGTCAGATCACAAAGCAGTTTACACTTGGAAATTACGAAGTTATGTACAAATGGATAAGTAGGTTTTATTCCATGTGTTTTATAAACTGATCCATCCTGATACAAAAGACAGGCTAAACTTTCTGCTTTAGACAGGGCCTCTGAGTTTGTTTCAGTTTTCTCTCGTCTTCTCAGAGCCGAGAAAAAAACTAAAAGCCATATGACTTTTAGTTTTTTTTTGACGTGTTAAAAACAGTTTGCCGTATAAAAATAATTTATCAGGACCTGAAAGTGAATGTATCGAAAATATAGCTTACTGGGCACTTTTTTTATCAATCACAGTCGTACGCCCGTTGTGGTTGATCAGTAAATACGCTAGCCACTGCCATGCCCACCGTCATTTTAGTAAAAGCCGGCCATTGTCTCTGGATCTTTCCCAAATACAGCGCCGACCGTCCAATACGAAGACAAAAAGCCACACTGATGGCATGCATATCGAAATAAATGGAACCATTAAGCGGCAGGCCTTTTAAATCTTGAAATACAAACAGAAATCGCAGGTCTTTGGACAAAAGATTCATCACCATGCAAGTACAGTACTCTCGATAAGTAGCCGGAGTAATGATTGAGGCAGCATCACGTAGAGACTCAATTCAAAACTCCCAAACGTGACTCGAAAATGCGAACGCGATTGCAAAATTATAATTCATAAAAATTCATCTCGTGATAGGATGTAATCTACATTTCGATTGTCATCTGCGTTATTCTAAGGGATTGGATTTTAAGGGCGAGAGATTTATTCTAGGTCTGTGAGGCTTAATTGAGGTCTATTCAGAGGAGATATTGGTAAACGGTCAGGCGAGGGCGCGGCGGCGGGCGCGGCCGGCTGATTGAACTCTCTTTCTTGTGTTATTGTAAGGAGTAGGCAATCACGGTATTGGCGGATTCAATTAGGTACCTATTTTGTATTGCACTTATTTTCTAAATAAAATAACTTCGCTGCCAGCTTTAAAATTTAATTAAAATAGCGACGTTGCAGTTTTTTCGTTGAAAAATGAATTGCTGAAGTTTCCTTTCTAGCGCAAAAGAGTTAGATGAAAAATTAAAAGCACACAATTTTAGAGCGGAAAGTATAAAACTGCCGACCTATTAACCTGCTTATTAGTAAGTACCATGATCAAAATCATATTATGTTAAATTATAAAAATATAATTTACCATCCTCTATAAAAAATGTAAGCTCTTTCAACGGTTTTAAAACAAAACTGTCAAATTATATTATTGAAAGCACTCACAAATAATGTCACTAGCCTACTAGTTTGAGAATAAAACCGTTGAACGTGTATCCCAACAAAACTAAATAATTTTAAGACTACATTATATCGTATTGGTGACCGTTACCTAAAATAAGTTTTTTTACATTATGTTATCATATGTTCTCATGTAAGTTGCTTTTTTGTCTTTTTGAGAATAGAGTATATTAAACCTAAACCAAATATTTACCTAATAATTTTAATCTTTGAAGTACCTTCCTGCCTACATATAAATGTAACCTACAAAAATCAAATTGATAAGTCAGAATTATCACAACGCAACGGATGAAGCATGAAACGGTTCAGTTAGCGGTCTCAAGACGGACTATTGAGGTTTAACAATGGGGCCAATCACGCGCCAACTTCCAAGCCCTCTGGAGAGCACGTCCTCACACTTCCGACTTGCGGATACTTCGCGAACTAACTCAGCCACGGACGAAAAATCCCCAATCAATTGAAGAATCATGATAAAGTTAATGATATCGTCTCTGACATCAATTTATTCGAAGCGTGTTCGCGCCGAATAATTTTTCTTACTAATTTCATTTGCGGAGTTTTGTGAGCTGGATTTATTTGTGGTGGCTTGTCTTAGTATTTCAGAATACCTAGTTCTTGGTGTTGAACAAAGGTCTTACAGACCAATGATAGTCTTAACTTAAATAAAGCGTAAATACTCAAAACATTTACCTACACCACAAGTCTATAAGATGCACATGACAAAACATAACTGAAACAGAGCCATAGTTACACCACACTTCGATGCAAACCCACAAAACTTTCCGTCACACACGCAAGATTGTCAACCTACATCAGCTGAATCCATCAGATACGGCACTCAAAGTTACAGGTACCGCGGTACAAGTCCAATCCGGTGTTGTGCAGTAAATAGGTCGGCTAAAAGTTGTCCCATCTCCGCGCGTGCTGGAGCCGAACCGAACTTACAGACGTCCGACGCAGCTGCTCGATACTCCTAGACATCTACGACACAAGAAACTAGTCTACAATCTACCAAACAGTTTTTATTACGTCTGGAGAAAGGAATCTGCGTAAATGTTCTATCAATTTAGTACGTAAGCCCGCATTCCACGGTACAGTTATGAAATACTTGCTATTATGATGTAGGTGCATCGGTTTTAGTTGAAACTTCTACATACCACAAACTAGACGAGATATTAAGCCTAGCTAAGAATACACTTTAGTAGGTTACGCATTATGATCATAGTTTGTGGGTTTAGTTTTTGGTTTGATAAAGGTGAAAGTGTTACCAAATGAGTTTCTTTTCTAAGATTCCATATTTTTACGAAGTTGAGTAACAAAAAAAAAACAGCGCATGGACTTTACTTCGAATTTTATCTAATACTGTCATTTTCAAAAATAAAACTAGTCAGTAGATATGCTTCACAGTGGTTTCAGTAAAGGAGGCTATCTACTTTAAAAAAGTCAATGAGGCGAACACAAATTAGAAGATAGTAAAGCGTTAACTTCACTAATCGAAATGCTACCTAAATTGTCATCTCTCCAAGAGGATTAAGAACCCCAAGGAACCCCATATCTAACACAACGACTACCTGAAACGTAAACAGGTAAGTATCCAAGTTTGCGGGCACGTTATTAAACGCGCAGTCATATCGGAATCGCTATAATCGAATACGCTCCGATTCATAATCGTATTAAGCCGGGGGTCTGTATCGATTATATCCAGTAGATACACATGCTGAGAGCGGAACCGATAGCCAAATAAACTAGCAAACCGCATCGATTACCTGTCAATGGCAGCCTCCATTGGAGTGACCGCGTCGCCGGACCAACCGAGACCGTCCTGGTTGTGGAGGTACGACCGACGCTTTAATTACGTCATAGTTTTCTCTGTTTAATTTTTAAAACTTTTGAACACTGCGCCAGGTACTAATACCTAAATTATATTTGGACAGCACGATCTCTTTTTTTGAGATTCAACCGAATCTGCTAGAAGGTAGAAATATTACACGTACCTCACCTACAAAGATGTAACATTTAGTTTTCATACAACAAAAATGAGAGAAGAATCTGCACAGCAATTTAATTATTTTATGGTGTTAACAACACAATAGAGAGAACTTTGTCCTGACGAAACTTTTCTCCACTTTTAATAAGAAGCCCATTCATCGCATACTTTTCATTAGTGGGGAACTGGTGAAGAAGGGGATGGCTTTATCGCAGTAACTCGTGACACCAGAAAATTAAAAGTACGATGTCATGGTTGGGCTATCTTAGAAAATAGGGTGACTGTGCTCTTACAGAACTTAATTAATCGACGCTTAAGCCGCTCTGTGGACATGTCCTACAATCGATATCGAGATACACACAGGCTTCGTCTAGTTCAGTACAGAAATATATAGGAACAACATTTGAACTGGCTGAAAGAACTAGTTACAGGCTCGTCTAAAAATGTAGTGTCCGACAAATATACTATATGTTCCCAGATTCACTGGCCAAAGTTCTTATATGATTATGCTCTCAGTAATTATCAGCTTCTCAAAAGACATCTTGTTTCAAATATTTCCTAAGTGCCGACATATTTGTTATTTAAAGGTCCAAAACTACGAATGTAGTGCGGCCCCACGCTTTAGACAGGGCCCTTTAGATGTTCGCATTGGTGGTGCGCCCTCTCACGACTGTATCTGACACATAATCGATAGTGCACGAGACGTGTGGCTTTAGCACTGGTTTAATGGCATTGATAAGAATCAATACACAACAGACTAATGTTATGTCAAAAACAGAAGAGGTTTTTGTGCTTTATGTTCTTTGAAACATATGTGGGTAGGCAGATAGTTAAAACAGAGTTATAGAGTCGCAATCACATATTTCATTTGTCTTTTTACCCGACTGCCAAGGAAGGGTTATGTTTTTCGTGCATATCTTGTGTGTATGTAAATTTTTGAACAGTGTTGTCACAGATCGATCCACGACGAAGTGAATAAGAACACATAATTTAAAAAAAAAAATAATAATAACAAAAAATCAATCAAAAAACTATTAACCGGCGATATTTCAAGCTCTAACAAATAATTAATTACCTAGCTGATTTATTAATTTTGGGATTGTATCGTTGTGAACGAGAAGTGTCAAATTCCAAATTGACCGCATTCAAGCGATTTCCAAAGGGGACGCCTGGTATCTGGCGACCCCTCCAGCCTCAGATATGACCGCGGTGGGGAAAATCCGTTGTGGCTTATTTTGGAACAAACGGATGTCTTGCCGTGAATATGATTGATTAATAGGAGTTATAAATAACGCAATCGTAAGCTATTTCCAGACGTCTGAAAACTTTTATTTGGCATACTTTCACTAACTGTCTACTATTATGTATCCTAGCTGTAAGTTTTCTTAAGAAATAAAATAAAATAAAATCAGCAGTCGAATAAACATAGTTGTATCTTTTTTTGTGAATCAGTAATCCATGTGCAGTCTTCAATCCTTGTGTTTAACATTTTGAAATGTGTGATAACACGATATAATTATGAGTGAGGTACCTATGTATAGAGTTTCATAAAAAAATCTTTCATCGATAGGTTTGCAGACCACTTCAAAACTTTCTCTACTAATGCCTTGAAAGACAGCCTTTAGCTAGTAGATGAGACGTCGATAGTTACTTGTTTGTACACGCTGTAGAAGTATAACGCTGTACAGGTACACCTCAACACTACTTCCTTAAACTCTAAGCAAGACTACAGAAGTACAGACACAACTTCACCTGCACGACTTCATTAGCTTTTACGTGACAAGACTATTAAAAGGCTCGGGCGCAGTAAGGGTTTGGGGTCGGCTTTGACTTTGGAGTTTGATTTCCGTGCAGGAATCAGAGTGAGTTCTAAAAAAACCTACCTGCCTTTGTACCTGTTAAGTGAAAGTACAGCGACACCCCCATGAAGTACTCAAAGTATACGGATATACAACTATAAAATAACCTCCTCACTATAACAGGACCTCCTAGACTATAGGGTAAATAAGGTTCGTATAGGACCTATAAGAACCTATTTTAGATAAATAATCATTCTTGCTAGCAAAACCAAAGGTACCAAACCAAAACAATTTACCACCGAATTTCGAAAGTCGCACGTAGATAGGCAACAAACAAAACTTGGTCAGTGTAACTAACATCTTCGTTGGGATTCCACTGCGTCGACAAACTCCTAAAAGTTTGGTTGAAACTTAATTTAGCTGGACTAGTCCACGACCGCTGATGGAAAGTTTTAGCAAAGCTCTGTACTAATGGAAGGCGAACTAAATAACTGGAAGCCATCTACCAAGTGAGTGAAACGTGATGTATCTTAGTAGGTAGGTAGTTAATTATTAGCAGGTTGCAGGAAAAATCTAACTACAGCTATTTTATCCGAACATTAAGTACCTATATTAAAGTTTGAAAAGTTGTGTGGGAATCGATTGTTATGGTATGTGCACGCAATACGGAGGAATTAGGAAAATGTCGCGAGGAAAGTGTTTTATGTATGAATGTAGATATATAAAGCAAAGGAAGAAATGTTGGATAGATGCTTTGTGAATAATGATATGGATATAAAAAAGGTGATTATTGAGATGGAAGAAAACATGCTTGCCGACATCAAAAAAATAGTCTACTGCTCTGTAATATTTTTTGTAAAAAAAGATTTGCCCCCGAATTTCACCCAGTTAGGGAATGGTTTCCCATTGTTACGTATAACTAATCGTTTTGTTACATGTCATACTTTTATGTCCTTCTCTGGGGCAACTTGCACAAAACTTCAAACTTCGTTAATCGGTAGAATTCTGCGAGACTCTTGTAACAGGTACGTGCTTCATTAGGATGCAAATTACCTAATGCACAGTACTTACTAAATGACAGAAAGGAAGCTACATTGCAAATTTTCACATAAATAGTTAGGTAGATTTATATTAGCCAATAACATACAGACACGATGGGTCAAATAAAGAAACTCCATTTTTTTACTCGGTTAAACCCCAATTGTCTGAAAGTTTTTGTTTTATTCTGTCTAAAACTTTTTGAAACTGCCTGAGCTAAAATTATCTAATTTCTTTGAACAGTAATGAATTATTTTTTAGTCGATTCATATTTCTGTCAAACTAAAAGTCGCAGCCCTAACTATTGCATCAACTAAAATTACAACACTACGCATACGCGACGCGCCGTTCACATCTGTCACGTTTCTCACACAAAATATTTATCAATTTTATTTCACTAAATACAGCTGTAAATTGTTAGTATTACTTTAAATACGCGTCTTTATGAATCTGGGAAGTGTTTAATGAATTAATCAACCGTCTTTTACTTTCTAGATGCAACTTAACAGTGGTTAGAAATGGACCAACAATTCTCATTGTCCTGGAATAATTTTCACGGGAACCTGACTAAAGGATTCGCCGGTTTATTAGGAAATGGCGAATTTGTAGATGTTACTATTGCGGTCGAAGGCCATTTGTTGCAAGCACACAAAGTGATACTGTCAATATGTTCACCTTATTTCAAGAAAATGTTTCAAATGAATCCATGTCAACATCCAATTGGTAACTAATAACTGTTTTTATTGAAATCAAGTTATTCGTGTTACCATTTTTTTTTTAATTTGTCTTGTTGTTCTAATGTGATTTCATAAGTTTTGCCACTCACTTTCCAGTTGTACTGAGGGATGTGACTCACAAGGCAATGAAAGACTTGCTACAATTTATGTACCATGGAGAAGTTAGTGTGAAGCGTGAAGATCTCACTAGTTTTATAGGAACGGCAGAAGTGTTACAAATCAAAGGATTGACTAACAAAGAGGTCAGTTTGTTTACTTACTAATGTTTTATTACACTCTTGTCTAGTAAGTATGTTACATGGGGTGTTAAACCTGAGATGTACTGTATACGAGCCTTACTGTCTGGATATACACTTTGTAAATAAGAGTAATATTTTTTTGCTATTTCCTCAATTCTAAATAGGAAAACCCCAAACAAGTGCAACAACACAAATACTAAAGCTTCCAATGTAGCTAAAGTAATTGACAATTCTAATATTTTCAGACTGAAGAGGATGAAGAAAGTGAAAGAGAGCAAGATTTACCCAAACACAGAACAGAAACTCAGAACAACACTCCTGATGCGGAGTCTTGTGTGTCAGACAACTACGACACCAGCATTAATGATGAACCAACACAAAACAATGAACTAGAGCTGCTAAAACAAAGGCAACTAATAGAAAAACTACATAGAATCAGTAACCTCAAAAGAAAATCAACTGAGTTTCTTCAAAAAAACTATTTCTCAGACATTCTCAATCCTGAAAAGAGACCAAAAACAAAAGAGAAATCTATTTACAGCCAAAATAATCAGATCTATCAAACTAATAATTATGAGAGCATAAAAAACTTGTATGAAGACAATCCTGTAGATATTTCTTCTACATACAACACACATTTACAGAAAATAAACACCCAAGATTTCAATGAAAAAAGTAAAGATCAATCACTGTCTGATAATGGGTTGGATTTGAAAACAGAATGTGATGACAGTGATATCATAGTTACAGACCCAGCAGTATGTTCGAATTCTAAAAATTATGAATCTTCAAGAGAAGGGAAAAAAGATCTGTCTGTACCCATGGACTATCCATCACCACAAGACAGTAAGTATATTTTAGTAATGAAAAATCTTATAACAATCTCTAAAATCTAGCACTGTGACATAATCTCCACCTCCATGGTTAAATTAGAAATCTGTACATCCATTATCTTTGCTTACTAATGCTTCCTCATAGAATCATCCTGATCAATAAGATTAGAGATTGTGTTGAAAATGCAATCATTTTATTATTTTTCACTCAGTAATTTTCCTGTTTTCTTTTGCATAAAGCTTTTTATTATGAAAACACGATGGCATTTTCAACAATTTTCAAATCTTATATACAAATTTTGTGCCTTTTATTCTGCAAACAGTGCAATGAAAATGCCCATCGTGATTTCAGATACCAGCTTGAGTTCGTTATTCATCGACCTTAAAAACTTAGTGAATGGTAAGGTGACTAACAATGCACTGAGAACTAACACAAGTGAAGAGTATCCTAGACCGACAATGGAGCATCGCCTTGTAACAATTCCACAAAAAGAAGATGGAAAGAAGAAATATCCACAGCGTTCATGCCGCCTCTGCTGGAAAATAGGACGAAGACGAGACACTAGGTTCATGTGCAGTGCCTGTGAACTGCCTTTCTGCAAAACACCTTGCTTCGGAATCCATTTTAATGATATACTGAAAGTATCTCAATTGCAAGGAGACTATTACGCAAATTAACAGTTTATTTTTATACATAGTATGCTTCATCCCTCTATAGAGGCAATATTCAATTATTTATAAGTGAAAATAATATACATATTGGTAGAGAAAAGATCTAATGTAGGGCTAGTAATGAGTCTTACTATTTATATTTTTAATTCACAAAGAAAGATGAATCATAGATTCACAAGAAAGATTTGGGACCAAATCTATAAACTGGATGATTGTGACAGAAACACCTTAGAATGTTGCATAAATAGTATAGTATAGGTTATTAATAATAAGTACCAGTTACATTTTGGAGTAATAAAGATCATAAAGCACAATAATTTAATAAACTGTGATAGTGGGACTATGCTCTCAAGTGCCAATTAATTATTAAATAAAAATTAAAGCTATTTTTATAAAATTACATTCAATTAGAGAATAAAATAAACATATTTCACACTTTTTATTAGTGCCATCGTGTTTCGCCATAAAATTTTATAAAGACTTTATTGCTCATATTCTAGTCTATTTATTGTACTAATTTAAGGTATCCAACAATAATTTCTGATACTATTTTATTATTAATTAGATTAGTGTTTGGACTAGTATTTTGACATGAAACAATTTTGATATCAAAATGATCTCTATTACACGTATTTTACATCAGTTTTACACTTATTTTGTATAAGAACCAAATTGAGATTTACATTCCTGATTATTTTACATTCGTAATTTTTATAATACTTAAGGCCTCTGTGTGGAACAATGACTTAATTTTTTAATGAAACAGAAGAACAAGTGCTATTTTTAATGTGTGATGTTACTTAATAATGTGTTTTGAATGATAATTATAAGCGAATGTATTTTTATATCCATATTTGATTAAATGATATATAAACAGAACAAATACTTTATTTTATTCTGTAGTATTCGGTTTGAAAAGCATCCCACATTCTTTTAGCCTTGAAGTTGTTAACAATGATTGAAAAAGCTGGCACTAAAACTTTTTCTTTACTTGCAGGTGCTCTATCACTTGTTATGAACGGATCAAATGAAAACCAGCAGCTACCAGTTCGCTACAAGTATATTTACAGTAGGAAAGGCCATAAACAATTAGTGCATATGAACTTTGTTTATACCAAACATTCAACCACCCATGGAAAAACTTCGTGGCGTTGTGTTCAGTATTTCTCTTTGAACAGATGTCCGGCCACAGTGGAAACAATAGACTCCATGATATACGCCATCAATCACCAGCACAACCATGAAGATTGTTACGAGAAATTAACAAGAAATAATATCTATGAAATGTGCGTCTCGCCCAAATAGAAACTAAGTTTCGTGTATATAGTATTATTAATGTGAGTGGACCTCAAACGTAAGTGTAATGAAGCCTTTCTAGCTTAACTGGAGTCGCAAGATATTCGCCATTGATTGGTAGCTTAGAGAAAAATTCATTGAGATTTTAGCTAAGCTAGGAGTGATCTTCAAAATGAATAAACCTCAGTATTGAGGTCTAAAAAGTTCCTATGTTTAATTTAACTATTACTTGATCTATAATAATATTTCTCACAATTTGTGTATGTATAAATTTCGGAATGGTTTTTATACGTAAATATACCTTTAGACTCGTCTAGTCAGAAGATAAGATTATTTTCATCCTGTAAAAACATAAATCTGTCCCTATAAGGAGTAATTAATATAAAATGTTTATTTACTTCGTATTTGTTTTATTCAACATTTAAAATATAAATATATTTGACTGCCCCGTTGGTCTAGTGGTCGCAAGAGCGACTGCTGACCATGAGGTTCTGGGTTCGATTCCAGGGTCGGGCAGTGTTATTGGATATTTCCATCACGAATTTCTCAGTAGCCACAGAGTCTGGATTTGTGCCCGGTTGATGGCAATAGGCTCGCCCCCTATTACATGGGCCTCAAACATAACTAGCGAAATGTGTGTGTATTTGTTAGGTACATCTCTGCCTAACTCTTCGGGGATCACAAGGCATGATGTTGTTATGTAAAATATAACTTCATTTTTTTGTATTAGATTATTTACTGTTTGAACTTTCAGATTATCTCTAAACTTATTATTTAACTCGTTTTATATTTCCAGTAGATTGCTCTGCTAGCATTGCTGCCATTCTTTTTCTCGGCCTGTGTTTCTTACTAAATCCTATGCCTGAAACAAAAATTACGTAATGTTAATCCGTAAATATTTCCATCATCTAAGCCGATTGTCTATGAGCTGGGATATTTGACTCTAGAGCGCTTTAGAAGGTTAAAAGATAAACGCAATCAATGTAACTCCATAAAACATGCAACATGATGAATCGTGTGCTTATACATAAGCTTTGGCCCTTAGCTTGCTTCCCGAAATACTTACGAACGTCAACGTCGGGTCTTTCTTTAAGACCAAAAGATCTTGCTACGGCATCGACATCCATTGTTATCAAATTGAAAATGTGCTTCAATTTCTTCACTTCAAACGCTCTCATGTATCCTTGAAACGCTTCAACAGCCAACTCGTGAAATTGTAGATCTGACATGGCAACATCAAGCTGTAAATAGTGTGAACAACTTGTTATAAAGGAACATCCTAATATCACGATTTAAATATTTGCTAATACTGCGTCATTTTGCGAAAGGAGCTCGTGGCTAAATAATAACAGCCGCTCGGGTCGATCTTTAGGTTAAGCCGTGCTTACTTAGGTCCGTGGATGGGGTGTCCACCTATTACATACCATGTTTCCTCCGTGCCTCGGAAAGAACGTTAAGCCGTTGGTCCTGGCTGTCATTTGTAGATCTTTGACAGTCGTTACAGGTAGTCAGTGGCCCGAAAGTCTCACAACCAGTCTTACCAAGGGATATCGTATTACCCAGTACTAACTGGGATGCTATTCCTATCTTACCTTAGGTTGTAAATTGGAAAATTTATCCCATGATTCAAATTTGTCTAAATAAATTTTGGATTCTTTCAAATATGAAACAAATTCTATTTCATCTGGTCGCAATAATATCACAGCGTTTCCTTCCGCTCCCATGCCTCTTGCAGTTCTGCCAACCCTATGGATATATTCCTGAAAAACGCGTAATAAATACTTAAGATATTAATTGGAAACTGGTTTCGTTCAACCCACAGCATGGTAGTCATACATTCAGCTCTGCGCTCACTCATGAGTTTCAGGCTCATAAAGGCCGAAACCGCGCGGGTGCACGCACGCGTATTGAAAAATATTATGAACACCGCCAAAAGCCGCGGGCGCGTGCGACGTGCGCGTGTATGTATAGAGCGAACACCGTGCACCCACGCGAGTTTTAGCGTATGTAGCATTTACCAAGTAAAGGAGATGGTTCATTTCAACTTACATTGGCATCAGAAGGTGGATCGAATTGTACTATCCAATCAACAGCCGGTATGTCTAATCCTCTCGCTGCTAAATCTGTGCAAAACAATGCTACCTTTTCTGCACTATAGAAGTTTGTTATTACTTCAGTTCTGTCTGCCTGACTCATTTTACCCTGCAATAAGATAGGATTTCAAGTAAAAAGTTTTTTTTTTTTTGGAAAAGGTGTTATTATAGAGAAGTATGGAAGAAGGAGACATGCTGCGCCGTCCCCAAATTAATTGGGACAAGGCCAAGAGAATGATGATAAAAAAGGTGTTATTTTAATTTTTAAGCCATTTAGTATCCAAATTAAAAAAAACCTTATCAGCCACACAAATGAAGACAAACAGATTGTCTTAAAAAGCCATGTAGTTTGGTGATGTCTACCACTATAATATCGGCTTATTTACTTACATGAATACATAACACTGAAGCCTGACAGTACTTGCTAAAGAATTCATGGTGAAATTCTACTGACTTACAACTTGAGAAAAAGACCATTATTTTGAATTTTTGAGTTTTCTTTAGTAACTTGTGTAGCCACCATAATCTGTATTCTGTTTCACATACTGCATACCTGGAATAAAAGATAAATAAATAGTAAAATCAAATCATTGACACACTGAACTATTTTTATCTTGACCTTAAAGAATAAAATTATAATCAGTTGACATACAAAAAGACATCTTTTTGATAGTCCTGCCTGAGCAATTCCTTGACATTTTTTACCTCCTATTTTAACAGAAAATATTGAACAGATAATATTTTGCCTACCCTTGTTTTAAACCTTCAACAGTAGCCATGAGATTATCTTCATCTGTGTTTATATTGTGAACTTTTTCCTTCATCGCTGATTTTACTAAGGCATCAGTTCTTTCAGATTGTGTAGCACTAAACAGCATTGTTTGTCTGTGTTCTGTAAAAAAACAATTGAATGCTTTAAGGAAAGTTATTGACACACTATTTGTGACTCTATTTCAATAACAATAAGGCATAGATCTTGCCTGCATAATTATTAAGACTTGCTAAACTCACTTGGCAATCGGTTGATAATTTGTTTCAAGTCTTCTTCAAAGCCATATTGAAATATTTTATCAGCTTCATCTAATATGAGGCAACAGACATTTCTATAATCAAACTCTTTTGTTCTCATATGATCAAATAACCGCCCAGGTGTTGACACTACTATGTGGACACCTGAAATTCAAGTTTATTATTTATTATGTATGCGGTGTAAAATGTAGCTGTGAAAAGAATGGTTTTGTTTAGGAATTTTCTGTAAAGGTCATATTACATAAAATCTGAATTTTGACACAAGGACGGAATTGACACAAGCAAAGAAGCGGTGCTGTATACTACACATTGTCTTTGATTGAAAAGGGTTACGCTAAAACTGTAACACAACAGATGAAATTCTTCAGGGTACTACTGAAAGTGCCAAAGTCGAAATTTTGGGATGACTCAATTTAAATAAATAAATCAATTTTAACAGTACAGACCTGTAGAAAGCTCAACACTCTGTTTCTTCCGACTTTCTCCACCAATGACCAGAGCTGATGTGATGGTCCCATGATATGTTACTAGATCTTGCAGCACACTGTATGTCTGTATTGCCAGTTCCCTGGTTGGTGATATGATTATACAGCATGTTCCTATAATAATAACCAATTAATTACTGCCAGGGTGTGAAATGGCCACTCACATCATCTCTCAAAGTGAATCCCACAGGAAAAGCAATATTCGCTACTAACCTTGAATCTGTTTCTCCATACATTTGATAACAGTTTCTACAGCTGGTATAAGAAAAGCCAATGTTTTGCCAGAACCTGTTTTAGCAGTTGCTACCACATCCAATCCATCTAGAGCTGCCGGTAGTACTTCAGCCTGGATATCAGTCATTATTTTAAATCCCATTGCCTTTACAGCTTCCAAAGTCACAGAAGAAACTTGATCTTTTAGAAATTTAAATTTCTTCCGTGGATGCACCGGTTCCTCGTCCATGGCTGTTTGCTGGATTCTGCAAGCGTGCAGTGTCAGAGAGTCCAAATACAAAACTCGAAGAAACCAATGAGCAGTGAGCAAAAAACTTAAAAAAGATGAAATATCAACATCAACATAACCTAAAGTTCACAACAACAAACGTGACAGAAAGTCAGTCTTCACACTAAGACTAATGTCACATCACCACCACAGATAGTTTTAAGAATTTCCTACACCACTGATTTAAGTACCAGAAATTAGTCGATGTCGCTCAATGATTTCAGCATGACAACAAAAATAATCGATTCTTAAACTGGCAATACCGTTAAAAATTTCCTTAATTGTTTATGGATTTGGTGACATCTGTCATTTGAGATTTACACATTGTGGGAAGTGGGAACATGTGTGTTTTCGTGTGAAACTTATAATTATTATAGTTCACTATGCCTACCCCTGACAAAATCCTTATGAGAAAAATGAAGAAGCGAGAGAAGAACAAGCTAAAGCTTCTTAATCAGAAGAGTAACGGAGTTTCTCTAGAAGACAACGCAGGTAACATAACCTCTTCAACCACTTTCATAAAACCTTTATTTTCTGGTATTCAGCAGCCGTATCTGATGTTTCTTGCTAGTTTTCTGCATATTTATGTAGTTTTAATATAACGTTATCCAAAAGTAGCAATAATAAAACATCTAAAGCCAATTAATTTTATAACATCAACAACCATTACAGAAACCGAAACTAGTACAGTAACAGAAGTAAAGAAAAGACCACGAGAAAATAATGAAAAAGCAGTGCCCAAAAGTAAGTACCTATTCAACACAATCATGTAATGCATTTTGGCCTCTCCCCCCTAAAATGGAATTTAAACATAACTGATAAAATGTGGATGCCTTACCCTCCATGGAATATAAGCGTTATGTTATGTTTTGAATTTTGGCTAATAGTGTTTAGTCCAATCCATTTAAGACTGTTGCACTGATTTGTGATTGCAATATGTTATATTTTCATATTCTGATATCTTTTATTTTGATATCCTTTTGTGAACCAACTAATTTGGTAATAATACTTTACAGAAAAACAAAAGAAAGTAAAACAGGAAGTGAAACCAGAGCCTGTACCAGTAAAAGAGGAGAGTGAGTCAGAAAACAGTGGATCTGAGGGAGAAGGAGACAGTGACTCTGAAAATGAAGCTGATGAGACTACCAATACTAACACTGAAAGTGAATGTAAGTGTTAATTTCATCATCATTATGGCTTCATTTTATTTATTTCCATTATTGGTGCAAGTCTTATGTAAAGATGTTCCATGTGAGATCATAGCCATAAAAATATAGCATGGTAAACCACCAATACTACCAATCTGTATAGAGATAGGAAGCATCTGTACCAAAATGGGAACTTTATAAGCTGGTTATGCTAATACTAAGGCCTTTTTTCATGTTAACATATTAAATAAGCATTGATGACCTAGCTTAATAATTTTTTTCACGGCGCTATTTCAATTATTTTTTACCTAAACTAATAATGCTAATCTATAATGTATGATCTTTATTTTAGTGCCAGGTTCCAGCTTATGCCTTGGCATATTATCAGATCAAAAGTTCACGGCTTTAGAAGGAACAGTCTGTGAATCAACTATGATGGGCATCAAAGATATGGGGTTCACTACCATGACAGAAATACAGGCTAAAGCTATCCCTCCACTCCTTGAAGGAAGAGATCTGGTTGGTGCGGCTAGGACGGGATCTGGAAAGACTCTAGCCTTCCTTATACCAGCTATTGATCTGATATATAAGCTGAAATTCAAGCCTAGAAATGGTGAGTTTGAAAATCATTGATTTGTTAACAACTAGGGCCCACACCAAAAATCATGGTAAACGTGTTTAAGACATCATTCTGTCTCTATCATCTTCAAATGATTGACAGAAATAGAACAATGATATAAATATGTTGAGTGCAAAACAACATTCACTGATGTGGGCCTAGTAACAAAATAATAGTCGTTTTATTGAAAATAACTACTTTATTTATTGTAATGATGACAAAAAGGCGAATGTGAAAACTTGACTGCCGTAACTCCATGACCAGTTTATGTAAAACTTCAACTTAAAATCGAGTCTCCGGTGAAAACTGTTGAGGCACATTTTGTGTTGCAGTCCATCATTTACTATAGAGTTTGAGAACAGTTGTTTTGTGAACACAGAATGGATATCTGAACATTTAACATAACAACTTTTTTATTTTTAACCTCCTTAGTATGTTTTAAATAGTTTTTTATTTTTTGTATTTGAAGGCACGGGTGTGATAATCTTGTCTCCTACAAGGGAGTTGGCAATGCAAACATTTGGAGTATTGATGGAGCTGATGAAGTATCATCATCATACATATGGTTTGGTTATGGGAGGAGCTAACAGGAGTACTGAAGCCCAAAAGCTTTCTAAAGGTAACTTTTTCGATTAAATATAATTTGTTTCACTTATTATTTGGGCCACATTGCACACCATTTTGTACTTGAAGTCTTCTAGAGTCGTGGTTCCCAATCTTGCTTAGGTGGTTTCTGACGCCGTTGCTCATTGTGGAAGTGGTGTGGTAGTTAAATTATAATTTCAGTAATTTGGACGCTGATGAGTCTCATCAGCCCTATCACAATGAGCATCTACACCAAGTACCATTTCAATTAATCGGTTGGCTACTAGCTAAACCTTCGTTAGTCGCCAAAGATATGATTGTCAGTCATTACTGAACTCTAATAGAGCCTAATTTATTTGTTGTCTGTGGCAGGTATTAACATACTAGTGGCAACACCGGGTCGTCTACTGGATCATTTGCAGAACACGCCAGACTTCTTGTACAAAAACTTGCAGTGTCTCATCATTGACGAGGCTGACAGGATACTGGAGATTGGTTTCGAGGAAGAAGTTAAGCAGATCATCAAACTGCTGCCTAGTAAGTAAATTACATAGGAACACCGAACATAGAGGCCTTTTCATTAGAGGTAGAGGCTGAAACTGCAGAATTTCCATTCTTTGAATGTACACAGTCAAATTAAAATAGCTAGCAAAACACCACAGACATGATGGTATCAATATCTTAACATATTTTTTTATTGGGGAAAACAAGCAGTGACAAATTGCATTATATAGAAAAACATAAAAAAAGTATGAGCAAATGTGTAAGTACCAATAACAATAGAATGTGTTTAATTATCAATACCATCACGAATTTCGAGTTTTGTTAGCTAATTTAATTTGATCCTGTATTCAACAATTTACAATCTGCTTCAGTTTAACATCTATGTTGTATGTCTGCTAAGATAAACCTAATAAATGCTTCAGACACATCACTTTGTAGCATTTTTTTTTACTGATCATTCAAATAAAAATATATCTCTTTCTTTCAGAACGTCGTCAAACAATGTTGTTCAGTGCCACTCAAACTCCGAAGACAGAGTCTTTGACAGCCCTCGCCGTGAAGCATGAACCAGTATATGTTGGAGTAGATGACCATAGAGAACAAGCAACTGTGGACTCTTTAGAACAAGGGTATGTATTTTATTGTTACTACTATATCAGGATAATCGCACGGATAACTTTAATATACTTACATTAGACATCTGATGACGACTTATATTAAATGTACTGCAGGTTATCACCCCTACCTTGTCGATGTTCCACACATTCGCACAAAGCACTTTGCTACATTTTTTATTATGCGCACAGGCAAGTAGATTACCTGCCCGCGTCGGTGTTCCCAAGCTCATATGACCCCAATATATTTAAGTCGCGAGTTAATAGGCTTCTTTTGGGTTAGCTCGTTCCATCGTCGACCTCATCTCTGTCCAAGGACAAGGTCAAGATATATATTTTTTAATATTATGTGGCCTACCCACATAATATTAAAAAATATATACATCACGAGGCAGGATTTATGCCAGTTTAGTTCCTAAGTGGCAGTGTAGATGTCACGACAATATCATTGATGGCGTTTTTATTTGTTCATTGAGATAGCATATGAACTATAAAATTAATTATCTCGAGGAAAACCATTGTATAAACCAACAGACGCATTTATTTCGTCATGTAACTACGGAAAAACTAATAATTAAATAATTATCTACTTGATTTATTTGGCATGCCTTTTCCTTACTGTTTTATATTTCTAAGACGTCATGTTTTTTCCAGATACATTGTATGCCCATCAGAGAAGCGTATGATGGTCCTATTCACATTCCTCAAGAAGAATAGAAAGAAAAAGGTGATGGTGTTCTTCTCCACCTGCATGTCTGTGAAGTATCACCATGAACTCTTCAACTATATCGATCTACCTGTCATGTCTATACACGTAAGTATAATGTAGTATTTAGACACTTAACTAAGCACACAGTACAGTGGCGGACTTAATGCCATAGGCATTTTAGCACTCAACCTTTGGATAATGCAGAGATTAAAATTGGTGGGTGAAATCTGAATCTGGTGTAGAATAATTATCACTGTTTTCTGGCGAAAGTCAGTTAATAAATTATAATCAGTCAAGTCTATTTTCCAATTTAAAATATTTTACAAAAAAAAACCAGGACAAATGGCTAACAGCGCTAGAATACCAACATCCTATAAGTATCCTCAGAAGTTTGCCGTTCCTTGGAAGTTAAGATGAGTCTGTAAATCTCAATAAATACAAAGTACACAAGCATTTTTAATAAATTTCTCTTGTCAATGTAGCTCAACACTGTCCAGTTTACCTGTTATTGAAATACTATTTTGTTCCTCAGGGAAAGCAACAACAAACAAAACGTACGACGACCTTCTTCCAATTCTGCAACGCCGAGACCGGAATACTTTTATGCACGGATGTAGCTGCCAGAGGTCTGGATATACCAGCCGTTGACTGGATCGTGCAATATGACCCGCCAGATGACCCCAAGGTATGATATCATTTCTTTTTACCATTTAGAGTACACACAAACTACAGAACTAGCTACAACGTTCTACATACTGTGCCTCGTTGACGTTCATCATACTTCATCTAAAATCATCTGTTTTAAATTAAATGTCGAGTTGAGAGTAGATATAGTTTCGACAGTATAGTTTACAAGCGCCCTTCAATCATGTAATTTAACCCTTATGTCAATATTTATAAGTCTTACACTCATAAAATGCAACTGCTATCGGGAACCTATTCACAAAAGCATTACTTCAAGAACCGATAATCCCCATAATATTATCTACTGTCATATTCCTATCACCAAATATTTCAATTTTATTTTCCACTACCGATGCTTTGATGCGCCGCCCTCAGTAGCGGAAAAATATAGATAGCAACAAAATAAATTGCTTTTCGATACCTTACTAACGTAACGATAAAGACATTATTTTGCCATGAGGTCCACAAACTATTCATTGATGCAGGTTGACCCCCACAGGTCTCGCAACTGTAGTAAATTAATTTTCTAATTAGTTATGGCTTGAGTTTTGAAATAATTGATTTTTTATAGGAATACATCCACCGTGTAGGCAGAACTGCCCGAGGTCTTGGAACAAGCGGACATGCGTTGCTCTTCCTGCGTCCTGAAGAACTTGGTTTCCTCAGATTCTTGAAACAATCCAGGGTCGCACTTAACGAGTTCGAGTTCTCTTGGAATAAGATTTCTGATATTCAAATGCAGGTTTGTAAACATACTAAATCATTAATTTATAAACTTATGAACCTCTTAAGGTGCACTGCACGTGTCGATAGTTTTATGCGCGTAAACTGGGCCGACAAAACGAGGCATCCTGAGAATTTGGAATAACGCTTAGTTATTCAAACAAAACGCGCACATCTGGACGAAATATGTTTGATCTTATTATCTTAGCTGGCCTTAGAATCCGCAAAATGCCTCAAGTTTTTTAAAACATCATCATAAACATTAATAATCCTTGTTTCAGCTGGAAAAACTAATATCAAGAAACTACTTCCTGAACCAATCAGCTAAAGAAGCGTTCAAGAGCTACTTGAGGGCTTACGACTCTCATCACCTCAAGACTATATTCGATATCGACACTATAGATATGGCCAAGGTCTCCAAATCCTTCGGTTTCACGGTTCCACCTGCCGTTGAGCTCAAGGTAGCAAACAAAGGACCCCCACAAAAGAGGAAAGGAGGCGGTGGATATGGATACTTCAAGTCTTTGAACGCGCCAACGAACTTCAAGCAGAAAGCGGAGAAAACTAAAATCTACAGGCAGAAGGGAAATAACAGAAAAAGTGTGAGCTAGAATAATAAGAAATAAATCACGTTTATTTTTAACAGTCGTTTTATTAAGATAAATTACAATTACAATAACCCTTATCAAATATTTATCACACTTCAGTGCTCTGCTGGTGCTTGCAACACAACTCTCGTGGAACGTCTATGTCTTGACATAATAATAATCCATATAAGCAGATTACATGTTGATAACCAAAAGCTTCAATTGGTTTACTCTTATTTTCTTCGAGATGAGTCTTGATTTTCAACAACTTGCAATGTCATTTCTTTTTCGGAACTGTGATGGTATAGTTAAGAAAATATTGATTGCATTTTCGGTTCTTATCTCACGTTATGTTTGGGAAAGAGCTTATCTAACATGAGCATGCACCTGGCATTCAGATAAACTGGGTTACACACGACAACTCTTTGCTGCATGCAGTATAACGATGCTGCGCAAAATCATGCGCAGTGTTTTGTTATCTGTCGAGTGAGGTGTGTTCAATTAGGTACACAAGTTGCACCAAGCTTTTGTATCACGGTACTTGCCAACCTAAATCTTGTTCTGATAGTACTTAACGCCAAGGATGTATTTTTATACGACATTGATCGGGTTTCGCTAGTCTAGGGGTCGCAAACGCGACTTCAGAGCATGAGCTCATGGATTCGATTCCCAGGTCGGGCAAAGTGTATTTGGGTATTTCCATCAGGCATTTCACAGTAGCAGCCACGGAGTCCGGATTTGTAGCCGAGCCGGTTGATGGCAATAAGCTCGCCTCCTATTACATGGGATTTTTTTGTAGAATCCTGTTTTTGTGTTTTTCGCAAATATCTCAAAAACTAGAGGTCCTAGATCGGCCGAAGGCCTAAGGAGTTGGTCTTCGAGTTAATGTGTGACTTGACCTTTTGCCAAAAATTATAAATTAATGTTGCATGAAACTGTGATAACACTATCTATTATAACATTACGCCTGTAGTCCCTGATGGGTTAGGCAGATGTGTACCTAATAGTACACCCACATTTCGCCAGTTATGTTCAAGTCTACACTATCTATTACTGTTAAGTATATTTAATTTGGAAACAGTCCGTCATAAAGGTCAAATAAGGGTTAATATTTTTGAACTAGGACGCCAAGCGAAAAACTCAAAAAGGAGATTTGAAGTTATCAATTTTATGACGTTACAATTACACTTTTCTGAATTCATAAACGACAAAATGCAGTCAAGTAGAGATTCCTTAAGATTCTAATAAAAGTTTGCAAAATTCAGTTGCCGAATTATTACAATAACAAATGATAATGTTAACACAACTTCCTGCATAAATCCAACAACAATCAGACAAAGGTCAAGGTCAATTATGAGGTCATTCATTAATCTGTAGACAAACCGTAAACTGTGCAGTTTTGTGTTTAAATAAAACAAGGTCAGTTGATGACTAAATAGTGTTGAATTGATGCAAAGTGAAGTTTGCATTTGTAATATAAGGATCGTACCAGGTGGTGTTCTGTGGTTACTGTCTACTTTTTCCCAGGTGAGTCGTGAGTTTATGTATGTGTGATCATGGTTTTCGTCGGCATGTAGGTACCTACCGTAATACAAAAGCAAGGTAATTTCATGCAACCGATGTCTCGAATTGAACACGGCAAGGGATATACCTACGCCCAAAGAACAAAGTTCTGAAGTGATCCATATATAGGGTGGAAGGGACATCTACACACAAACGGCTAACCACGTATTCAAAACGTCATTCCAGGGGCCCTACCATGACGTCTTAAAGCAGGAATAATTCCAGTGTGGGAAAGAGATGGCGCTAGACGACCTGGATAGCTCTGTCTCTTTCCTACACTGGAATTATTCTTGCTTTATGACGTCATAGTAACCCCCAAGAACATTTTTAATTCAGTCATTTTAAAAAATAAACGTCGCCTTACGAGTAATTATAATAAGAATTTCTGCAGCTTATATTTGTTTGCTTTACCCCAGGGAAGGTTTAGACAAATGTTGCTTGATTTATTGAAAAACTAATGTGACTTTGTAATTTCATTGTGCGACACTATTAATAGCTTCATTGTTGGTGTTGTTGATGTTTCACTATTTGTATTAATCTTTTTTGTTATTTACCATATTGTCTCATTGTTTATCTGTAGAAAACGTGGTTGATTTCATATTTGTATCATTTTTGTATCTTTTTTTTTTTTTGGTATCCTTAATGTGTAATTGTTTGTTTTCCCTACATAGCAAGTACTTAACTGTTTGTGCGTGAATGTCGTTTCCACCCGATATTTTGGTTTAACAGACATAATGGATAATTTTCATTATGCCAGCCAGAAGGCGTCCACCGCTGGACATAGGTAGGTACACCGAAGCATCATCACAACGACTGCTTACTGTTACCCCCGCAGAAGATTTCCAGGATTTTGGAAATAAATCAACTATAATAAAAAGGTGTAGTAGTGGAGTCAGTAGCAGCCACGGAGTCTGGATTTGTGCCCGGTTGATGGCAATAGGCTCGCCTCATATTACATGGGCCTTAAACATAACTAGCGAAATGTTTGCGTAACTACTATTAGGTACACCTCTGCCTAACCCTTCGGGGATGCGTGCGGGCGTGATGTTATGTTATTTTAATAATAAAAAGGATACGAAAATCAACGTGAGGTTGTTCCAGAAACCCAAAGGCTTTCGCTGCTAGTTTTAAATCCAATGAATTGATATCAAATATCTTTTTCAGTGGATGTGTTTTATAGCATCTGAGGAATGAAAGATATGCTTTTCTTGCCACCGTCTTCATTACGCCGTTATTCGATATAAGATTTTCTAGCTGAAAAAGAAGAAAAAAGTAATGTATCTGCAACATGTACAGAAACAGACGCCAGCACATCAAGCTACCCGAAACTGTCAAATTTTCCCAATCAACCTTGAACCTAATGCTTTAGTGATAAAGTTTAAAAGCTTTTAAAGAAATTTGACAGATTGTAGTAGCTACATGTGCTGGCGTCTGTACAACATCGCGCTTTATCGCCTAGTGCCTAATCACGATGTTGCCAACGACAAAATTCACTGTTTCATTGTTGACAAAATCTGAAAAAAAAATTACTGAAAACTGTTACGTAACTAGTTTTACTATTTGTTGTAGTAATAGATGATATCTCAGAACTTCAGAATAGATGCTAGGTACTTGTGGATGATTCATGATAATATTGCGATAAACGCTATCAATGTCAGATTATTAAGTTATCATATCTCAGAGTTCATTTATAGTAAACATGAGGTTTTGTGTTTCCAATCTAGCTACACTCTGCGCCACAGAATAGGGCCCAATCACTATTTTAATGAGGATGGGTGCCTAAAAGCTTCTTTTGTTGGTTTAAGTGAACAATTTTAATATTAGATTACTTTAAGTTGACTTTAATTTAAAAATGTTCAATAAAACAACAATTAAAATTAGTTTAATTTGTCCACAAATTCGAGTTAACAGTTTGGGCCACATTCTGTGTCGCCGAATTTAGTTTGCTTACCATATCTTGAACCTCATCTGGAGGATCACCAACCGTGTATTTATCTAGTTATCATATCTCAGAGTTCATTTATAACTTAGTAAACATGAGGTTTTGTGTTTCCAATCCAGCTACACTCAACGGCACAGAATAGGGCCCAATCACTATTTTAATGGGATTTTTAATGAGGATGGGTGCCAAATAGCTTCATTTGTAGGTTTAAGTGAACAATCTTAATTTTAGATTACTTTAAAAATGTTCATTAAAAAAACAATTAAAATTTGTTCACAAATTCGAGTTAAGTGTTTGGGCCACATTCTGTGTCGCCAAATTTAGTTTGCTTACCATATCTTGAACCTCACCTGGAGGATCACCAAACATGTTTTATCTAGTTACCATATCTCAGAGTTCATTTATAGCCTAGTAAACACGAGGTTTTGTGTTTCCAATCCAGCTACACTCTGCGCCACAGAATAGGGCCCAAACACTATTTTAAGGGGTTTTGTTAATGAGGATGGGTGCCAAATAGCTTCTTTTGTTGGTTTAAGTGAACAATTTTAATTTTAGATTACTTTAAATTGACTTTACTTTAAAAAAGTTCATTAAAAAAACAATTAAAAGTTAAGTGTTTGGGCCACATTCTGTGTCGCCGAATGTAGCTTGCTTACCATATCTTGGACCTCATCTGGAGGATCACCAACCGTGTATTTATGTAGTTATAATATCTCAGAGTTCACTTATAGCCTTGTAAACATGAGGTTTTGTGTTTCCAATCCAGCTACAATCAACGGCATAGAATAGGGCCCAAACACTATTTTAAGGGGTTTTGTTAATGAGGATGGGTGCCAAATAGATTCTTTTGTTGGTTTAAGTGAACAATTTTAATTTTAGATTACTTTAAATTGACTTTACTTAAAAATGTTCATTAAAAAAACAATTATGTTTAATTTGTTCACAAATTCGAGTTACGAGTTTGGGCCACATTCTGTGTCGCCGAATCTAGTTTGCTTACCATATCTTGAACCTCACCAGGAGGATCACCAAAAGTGTATTTATCTAAAAACACCTTTTCTTTTTCTAAGAATTTGATGAAATTCTCTTCTTCAGGCCTCAGTAATATGACCGCATTTCCTTTATTGTTGAGTCCCCTGGCCGTGCGACCAACTCGATGAATGTACTCCTAAAAGATAAGATACTGATGAAATAGTAAACATGTGCCATCGGAATTTATAAATAAGATAAATAAATGCGTAGCTGTCAATCTTTCTGAAGCGACGCACACTATTATGTCTGCGTTCGCACGATAGCAGTTGCACTTTTGTGACACAAATAGGTCTGCTGGAAGAAGTTTCTTATGAAATAAGCAGTACCTTTGTGCTCTTCTATCTAAATGTAATGTCCTGTTAAGTATTAAGTGTGTACATTATTTAAAAAAAAAACAGTGAGCTCATTATTTTTTTATCTGTAGTTTACATTGATTTCTTTGACAACTTAGCTACAGTAGTCAAAGCCATAGATGTTAACATCCAGGGGTCCGAACTCCTGAAGCATACTGCTAAACGCGTTAACTCACTATTTACTGCTGTAAGGCTGATTCCACGACCACGTGGTAAAACACACAGTAGTGAAATCAACCTTACTACATATTACCCCAATCTATTTAAGTCGCGAGTTACTAGGCTCCTTTTGGGTTAGCTCGTTCCATCGTCGACCTCATCTCTGTCCTCAAGACTAGATTGAGGACAAGAATAAGTCCATTGAACATAAAAAAAAAAACAAAAAATATTTTCTAACTCAACCATACTGTACCCCACTAAGTGTGTAGACAAATAGTCCATATAGGTCAGACAAGAGGTAGCGTGAATAGATACCTAGAATATCAGTACTTATGTGCAATATAATCAAAACATACCTTTGGATCCGAAGGCGGATCATATTGCACAATCCAATCAACGCTGGGAATATCCAAACCCCGAGCAGCGACGTCAGTGCAAAATAAAGCCCCGTTTTGCGCATCAATAAAATTATGATACGCTTCCTTCCTTCTAGCTTGACTTTGCTGACCCTAAAATTAATAACATAACATCACGCCATCACATTTCGACAGTTATGTTTAAATGCCATGTAATAAGGGGCGAACCTAATGCTATGAACCGGGCACAAATCCAGACTCCGTAATTGTTACTGAGAAATTTCTAAAAGCCCCAATAACACTTTGCTCGATCTGGGAGTCGAATCCAGGACCTCGTGCTCAACAGTCGCGCTTGCGACCAGTAGACCTATGCGTCATAGATTAATTAATAAATATAAACAATATTGAAATCATAATATAAACAAGTGATAGCTACTCTAAGGTAGAAAGGTTAAAAGCCTTGATAAATCGATTAAAGTGTAATTAATTATTGTTGGTATAGAGCAGTTTCTAAGATCAGCATTTTTAAAGATAGCAACACTGTAATATGTTGCAATTTATCTCGTGATATCGCATATTTGAAACGACTTTTATCATTGAAGTATGTTACTTTGTTACAAATCGATGACAACGGGATGGCGACAATGATGTTCGTATCTAGTTCCGATATTTATTAGGATGACAGATAACTATTGGTGACTAGGCTATTGTACAGACGCCAGGGCATCAAGCAACTACAAACTGTCAAATTTCTTTAATAGATTTTCAAATTTATCGCTAAAGGATTAGGTTCAAGGTTGATTGAGAAAATTTGACAATTTCGGGCAACTTGATGTGCTGTACTTTGTCTAACCATGCGCCAGCCAACCAGGGATGTCTAGGTGGAGCGATGATCTTCGAAGTTTACAAAACTTTAAGTTGCCAGTTGATAGCAGCTTGCATTAGCAGCTGGATGGACCAAAGTAGCCAAGGATGGAGTTAATGGAAGATTTTGGCGCGCGATTGGAGACGCTTATGATGAAAGTCCCTGGTTGGTCGCTGCTTCTTCTTAGCGTGTCGATGGCAATCTAAATAGTGTCAGCCCAGAACTGAGCTACTAGTTTGGAGCTTTCGGTAGCGTCCATCAGTTCCTGTAGTGAACAACAGGACACGCAGGACACGATATTAAGTGCCGCATCGTTTGTGGAACAGCACCACATTTACACTCCAGGGCGGTCTCATTAATGAATCCACTGCTGTGGGCTGATGATTATGAAAAGGCTGGAAGCGTCAGAAAAATAATTTTGTACTCACATGTATACTCAAAACAGTAGCTTTACAATGTTCTTCGAAAAATTCATGATGAAAGTCCACAGATCTACACGATGAGAAGAAGACCATCACTTTTAATTTCTTACTTTTCTTCAGCATTTTGTATAACCATGATATTCGTTTCTCTACTGGACAAATGTAATACCTGTGAAAAAAGGTGGATTTATACACGCTGAAAGGGGTTTGAATATTTTTGTATGAAGCCTGGCCTAACTCCCACCAATTTATTTTATTTCAGTTCAGCAGCCTCCATGGATATATTAAAAAACGCAGCCACACATAAATAAAATCTGTATTTATTTATAGTTGGTAGCTATCAATACAAACAACCATTGTATGAGAAAAAATCTTCTAAAGCATCAAGTTTCTGAAATATAAACTAGACAAATATTTATAGCTAGCCCACATTGTCCCACTGCTGGGCAAAGGCCTCCCTCAACTCCTTCCAAAGCTCATCATGTTTATGGAGGGGGTTAGACGCATAACCCATCACGCTTGTCCAATACGGGTTGATGGGTGAACAGTGAACCTGCTAACTCGGTTCATGGGTGCTGTAGATTACAATAACATTAATGTTTTCCGTCACCATATAATTGACGTCCTGTTCTAACGCCAAATTGTCCAACTTAAGCCATTTGCAAACTGAGGCAGTTCGCGTGCCCTAAATTGGCTGTGTTTACTTAAAGATGGTAGAGTAAACGTTTCCCTTAGTCGATTTTTACGACTTGCGCGAGATGATAAGCAGTTGACACATTCTATGTTTTTCTATTGCTCCCAGATCAGCATGGAAGGACTAGACAAATTACAGACAAAAAATAGTTTTGATCCCCACAATGAGCACCTAAACTACAGCCAAAAAGTATAGAATCTAGTGCCTACTTGCTCCAATTGAAATAAATGATAAACGCAACGCAGCATTAGGAAGATACGCTTTACTTTCAATCGGCCTTAACACGACATTCGAACGATTCATACAATATGAAATGTAGTAGGTACCTACTCATCCATTAAAACAAAACATTTTTCATTCATCGTCTACTGTGACATCTTTTAGAAATATTGCAGTGACTGTAAATCTCGCATGCCTTGCGTATCATAGGATACCGAACAATTGATATTGTATGAACGCAGGTGCCCACAGTCCGTCGTATGGTTAGACATGTACAATAATATTGATTTGTACACTATTGTTATCATTACATATTCATTAATTAGTAGGTAGCAATAGTAGGTACTTTATACATTTTATAATTATGTCTTGCGACGGCGTCGCATCCAGTCAAGCTTTGTGTCAATGCAATAAACACGATAAAGACGTAATTCACACCGTGTCGGATTATGGTGAAATCTGTCACTTAGAATCACAACTCACTAAAGTGAGAGGTTCAATAGCACAAGAGGGACCAGGGGCATGTCATCATCTGCTTAGCCTTTTCCCAACTATGTTGGGGTCGGCTTCCAGTCTAACCGGATGCAGCTAAATACCAGTATTTTACATGGAGCGACTGCCTATCTATGTATGTGCCTATTGTAGCTCTTTCTGAACGGGTCAAGCCGACTACGCGCTGAGTATTAATGTGGTTATTCCTAACACTCTTAGAGCTCAAAATAACACAATAGAATCGTATTTGTTAATGAACAGTGATGTTTATATTTACCCTTGTTGGAGTCCTGAGACTGTAGACGTTTTGTTATCAGTTACAGATATCAAAACTGGATCAGTTCTCAGTGCCAATCTAGCTAGATTCTTCACATTTTCGCCCATAGTAGCACTGAATAACACTGTTTGTCTCTTTGCTAGAAAAAAAATATCCTAATTACAATACATAGGTAGAAAAATAATGTCAAAGATCCCTCATCTTTTACATTATTTTATTTGAACAGGTGTTCAAGTTAAACTAGGTATTTTCAGAATAAAAAACCTGATTAAACTGTGAGATAATTCATACATATTCAGTTAGTTTTGAAAGTCACGGTTTCAGTACCTACATTTTAATTGTTGATAAAAACTGAAAACATATTTATTTAAAGTATCAAGTTTCTTCAACTGCTTTTAATACCAAATAGTCTTCACAAGTAATATTCTTTATGAATAAATAAATTAATGAAAGGGCCAAATTCGTCGCCAAATTGTGGGCTGACTGAATTTAAATTGTCATCAACACGCTGATAAGGAGAATAAATTAATATGAATAAGTTCGGCCAATGCACCCTGAGCACTTGTGTCACCTTGCTGATTAGCTACGTTGTAGGTACCAAATGCATTTGGTACTATTCTGTTTGCTGACACAAAAGAAGAAGAACAGCTGAAATCTTTACTAATATACCTGGCTGAATGGATTCAAATAGAAAATCAAGTAGACCATGACCTGGGTTTGGACATATTTTATGTTTTATCCGGGTAACACAATTCCATGGAATAATTTCTGGCCACCACGCAGGTGAAGCTGTGCAGAATAAAATTATTATTTACTTACTTGGTAACAAGCTGATAATACCAGTAATGTGCTTCTGAAAGCCTGCTTCCAGGAGTTTATCTGCCTCATCCAGTACCAAACACTTTAATTTGTCACAGTCAAACTTTTCAGTGTTTTGCAGGTGATCTAATAATCGGCCTGGTGTGCTGACTATGATATTTGCACCTGTAATATTGTTAAAATTTAAAAATGACTGCTGTGGAGTGTGGGAATGTTTGTTTTTCATTCTTGATTTTAGTCATTCTAAAAGTTCTCAAGCTAGATAAATAGACAGTTGTGTCTTAATGCCAATTCATTCTTTGACGGCGCGGTTGTCGCAGTGGCTGAAATTGCCAGCTGCGCTGCGTGTCGAAGGTTCGATTCCCGCATGGAACAGACCCTATTGACAAAAACTATTGAAAGGATTTGGATGAAATTAAGCACACAGATAGTTTATAACCTGGATTAACATAAAGGATTATTTTTATCCCGGTACTAAGATCCTTTGGGACAGTACCGAACACCACGCGGGCGAAGCCACAGGCATAAGCTAGTAATTTAAATAAACCAAAATTGCACAAAGGGATTTGAAGATTTGTATGAAGCCAGGCCTGTCTAACTTACACCATTTTATTTTATTTTCAAAATAGCAGCCACACATAAAATGTATAGTAATCAACAGTTGGTATCAATACAAACTAGCATTGTGGGGCACAAAATCTTATGCAGTGTCACATTTCTGAGATATGAGCTATGAAAATTACAATTATAGCCATAAGTACTTTTATTGAAATAAAATGGCAAAAGTTAGGCAAGCAAAAATATTCAAGGCCCTTTACAACATTCGGACAGCATAAATTTAAATGAATTTGGCCCAGCGGTCTATTATTATACAACAATCATATTTGTGTGGATACCAAAGAAACAATGGATGGACTGTGTGAAGGTAAGGTGATATGGCAAGAAAGGAGGTGTCTGATGATTTGACAAGTAATTAAGAAGAAGACATGCTGCGCTGACCCCATATGAATTAGTATAAGGGCCGGAGAATGATGAATCAGATTTGTTTTCCCCAAAGGTGTCCTATGGTACACTTAAATTTTGCCAGTTATGTTTAACTCTCATGTAATAGACATGTTGTCAACCCGGCTGCAACTTACAGAATTTCTATAAGAAAAACCGAATAACACTTTGCCTTTTGCACTAAGTCAGTAGTAGTAAGTGCTGAGATAGAGCCTTTAGGCCTCATACAGGACCAATTTCATTTGTTGTTTAGTTAGTAATGTTTGCTTTTTTGTATAATTTTGTTTTAGTGTTAATTTAACCATGTTTTTTGTTTTATCCTGTGCAAACAAATAAATACCCTTTCCTTTGTTTCTTTAAGTTCAAATTACCACAAATATTATTTTACATATTTGTAGAAAGACTACAATGACACTTACCTTTCTTCAATTTTATGATATCTTTGGCTCTCTTCTCACCTCCCACGATAAGACAATGAGATAAATTAATGTGAACTAGTAGTTTCTTTAACACATCTGAAGTTTGCAACGCAAGCTCTCTTGTAGGGGATAATATTATACAGCCAGTACCTGAACACAAAATAAAAGTGACAACACATAACAAGGATCTCCTGGATCTGAGTTGGTTATTAATCTGTGTTTTAGCGATAATGCCACCCATTGTGACACATTATGTACCTATAATGCTTTTTTTTTAATCTGTAATTTAAATGGTGTATACAATAAACAGTTCTGTCTATATGAATTGTCACAGGCATATTTTATACTTTAATAGTCATTTAAAAAAAAAAAACACAAAACAAAACAGAAAGACACAACAGTTTGCTTAAATTATTGAACAGAGGTTATGATGATTAGTTTACAGTTGTTGGTAGCAATTGTTAAGCTATCTAATGCTACAAGAAGTGAATGAGAAAGTCAATCTTACCACCTTTTGAAGACCGTCCTAGCTTGATTAAATTATCAACAACCGGTATGAGAAACGCTAATGTTTTCCCACTGCCCGTCTTTGCCGCACCGATCAAGTCCTTTCCTTGCAGCAAATGTGGCAAAACTTCGGCTTGTATACGTGTGGGCTTCTCCAGACCCATGGAATTCAATGCCTTCAAAATTCTGTCATCAACCTTCCCTTCTAACATAGAAAAACAAGAGCGCGAAACTATTTGATCTACTTCCATGTTTTATTTTAGTAAATATAAACTTAACACCGAAGGAACGTGTATATCCTAATTACTAGTTACACCTGCAATTAAATTTGAAAACAGAAGTTTTCTTTTACAACTTCTAAAATTATTTGCCCAGCATGTGCTTTTGCTTTGTTTACGTTTTTGGGTTGTTACATTTGAAGATTTGACAGTTTTTTGACATCTCTGTTTTGACAATTGTCACACAACATCGATTTCCGTTTTACGTAGTATCGAAATATTCGAATCATTCAACGGTTATCATTTCCTATGTTTGCACCTTAGACCTTTTATCGTAGGTCTCCAAGAATAGCAAGAAAACTAGTGGTTTTTCCTTCTTAATTAAATGACGGAATCTCCCTTTTCTTCACACTAGTCATTTTAAAGTTACGAATGGAAACTTATTACTTAGCTTTTATTTTTGTCATTACATAGGTTTATGGAAATTTTCTAGATGCGGTGTAAGCAGAACTCGCTCAAATTAATGTAAACACGAACAATGCTTGTAAACTCGCACAGAATCAATGTAAAATACTTACATCAAAATTTTACTTGGCAATGTACCTCCACTGACTTGCATTACTGAATCTCTCATTCTATTGTTGTTTTTATAATAAGCGTTTTTATGAAATTTTTCCTGTACATTCAACTCCAATTATATACAGTACACGTAACAGGGTATACGTAATCTAAACTACGTTTTTTATAACAAATACCTACTCACACACATGATAAGAGTAGGATTCGTTAAAAAATAATAACATAAAACATGATCGGGAAAAATTAAACAAGTTGGTAATATTAAAACAATAATTTTATTGATCACTCACAATGTTTTGTTCACTCATTAAAATTTAATTTTCTACTTGAACTAAAACAGCCTTGCATTTGAGGAATGTGAGAGGAAAAATAATGTATGATGTTGAATATTTCAGTCTTTACATCAAAACACTGATGAATAAAAATAATCCTTGAAGTTACCAAAATATCTTTGAAATTATTAACACTTCCACTTAACAAAAATAATTTTACTAGTTGATACTCTTCTACTAACTCGTGCTACATTACGTTCAAATTGATTTCCAGAACACATTGAAATTCTCGTTTAATCAGAATGTGATTTGAGACTTGTCCTTACAGAAACATGATAATAGATGATGACTGATTTACATTTGTAACTTATGTGTTAACACATCACATATGAGTGTAAAAATTTCAACACTGGAATTATTAAAGTTCATCGTGAGATGAGTGCTGTGCAGTTGGATGGGATTCATCACATGCTGCAGGTGTGCTAAACTCCATCTTATATTCACAGCGGTAAGGTTCTGTGACAGATAGGAGTTTAGTCTCCAAACCACAGCTGATATGTACTGTTGTCAGTCTGCTAGGCCCGTTCCAGCAGGCTATACCATTAGTATACTTCATGATTGAGTATTTATTGTGGTCTGGCCCACCCCATTCACCCCAGTTTCCAAGTCCAACCTCTGCACCACCATTCTTAGCCTTTTGTGTTACTTTCTGGAAAACACATAACTTGTACACATACTCTTTGTCTTCATATTCCCAACATTCACCATCTAAAGTGGCATACTCTTGTTGCAAGCCATAATCTTTCTCCAGACTTTGTTGGATTTTCCTAATGTTAGCTTCTATTTCTCTAACTGTGCGTTCAGCATCAGTATGTAATCTTCGAGCCTCAGTAGCCTCATCAACCAACTTTTGGGTTTCTTCATCATAAACATTAGTTTTTTCTTCAGCTTCTTGTTCTTGCTCATCTTGTTCATCTTGAGGTACATCTAAGTCAATGGCCTCATCATCTTGTCCAGTGTATTCGCCGTCAAGGTCACCAGCCTCATCAGCATCATGTTCCTGTTCAATATCTTCTTGTTCTTCAACTGGCTTAAACAATCCTTCCTTAGCCATCAACAGTGGTTTTAACATGGTCCAAGTGGTTGAAATGAAAGTGTCTTTGTCTACACTATCACTGTCACCAAAGAAGTATTTAAGTTCATCCTCCTCAAGGCTTCCACTATTGTCTTTATCAAATACACGAGCTAATATTATTTCATCCATTGTCAATACTTCATCATGATTTATATCGTAATTGTTGAAGTGTTCCAATGCTTCTTTCATCGCGTTTTGTTTCTCTTCCTCTGCTCTCTTTTGTTTTTCCTGTTCCTCAGCCTCTCTGTATACCTTCAGGGCTTCATTCTCTTTAGCTTCCAACTCATTTTTGAGGTTCTCTTTCTCATCTTTAATCTGAACAGCCTCAGATTTGTCTTTTTCCAGCTGTTGAAGTTGTTCTCCCATCTCACTTCGTTTAGAATTACCTTTCTCTATGAGTTGTAATCTCAGATGACTACCTGCTTTGTACAGCTCAGCCAAACGTTGAGCTTCGGCTCTGGCTTCTCGGCCTAGTTCTTCACAGGTGTTAGCACATGATAGCACAGGTTCATCTTGTGCCCACTCGTCGCTACCGTCACAACAATCGCAAACACCATCGTTCACCCTCGAACTAGGTATGTTTAGCGGTCGATGACCGGCGTTTGTGCAATGGAAAAAGCCATTCAGACATGCTGAAGTGCCAGGCTCATCACTGCCATCGAAGCAATCGCAGAAATCATCGTTTACATAGCTAAACGGTATCGTAATAGTTCCGTCGAAACAGGTGAAATCTTTTGTCGGCGAATATAGCGGTGCTTTGGATAAAGAGACACCGCGGGGTCTCGGTACATCAGATTGAACATATGTGAATAAGGTACAAACGATTAAAAATACTGAGTGAAATTGATTGATCCATGTAGAATAGATCATGATTAATTCAAAATTACACTTTTATTTCAATACACCGGCCACTAGCAAAATTATTGCAATAGATAAATAGAGAACGTGTAGCAGAATGACAGCGCTGACGTTACCCAACCAAAACTTGCCAGGCTTGCTATAAACAAAAATAATGTCCCCTTTGACACAGATTATCCAAAATCGATATTTCCTAATAAGATAATGTGCTTTTTAGCTTCTGTTCTTTTCTAGGTCCATGATGCTATGCTCAAACTAAACGAAGTTTCAATATCGACTAATTTTGTCAAGTTTGGATCTAATCTCTGGCATAGAGTAATAAGCTATGGAAGCTGTGGACCAAATCGCCGAACAATTTTTTCTGCTACTTTTCGCGGAAGGTAAACATACCACACACTACGGGAATTTGACAATCACACGCAGAGACATGCATCCTATTGTTTTAAACGCGCTAGAAGAAAAAAAACAACTACACACACGTCGACTTTTATTAACGTTTTAAGTGACGAGACACAATCAAGTCATTAGTCATCCATAAATGAATCAAAAAATAATTATTTTAATAATAATAATTTGATCTTGTACAGACGCCAGCACATTAAGTTACTACAATCAAACATTTCTTTAATAGATTTTCAACTTTATCACTGAATCATTAGGTTCAAGGTTGATTGAGAAAATTGACAGTTTCGGATAGCTTGATGTGCTGGCGTCTGTACTTATACTCGACTAATTATACAAATAAATAAATACGCAATATGATAAGTTACCAGCGAAACTGCGTGTGTCAGGGATAACGACAACATGTTCACACTGTGACACATCAAGTTATAATTCCCAGTATAACATGGCCTCGCTTTGTATAGATTTCCCATACTATGGAAGATCCGCATTAACTGTTTTTGTGTAGCTTGATTGGTCATCATGCCTGCGATAACGATTGTATTAATTTCATAATTAAAACATGCCCCATAGCTGGGCTATACCTTTTCTATAAGAATGACGCTACAAGTCGATTATACTCATAATAATAATTTGTATTTTTCATTTGAATAGGTTCACTTACTTCTATCTTTTTGTGGGTCGTCTTAGGGGTGGAGTTTATTCAAAGATCGAAGGTTGAACACCATTTCGAGCGAAGATATCTGTCAAAGGATATCTCCATGGCGGTCACTTTTTGATCCGATTCTGATAGTGGGACAGAATCTTACTAAAGACAGAATCGCTGGTCAAAAACCTCTCAAGTCCTACTAAGTCCTTGATTTTCACGTTGTCTCGAACCAACCCTCATGATTAACGTCTAAATCATCACGTCTCTTTCTGACCCTTATTGAATTTATAAAATGGGTTTGATTATAATATTTTCTAGTTCTCATTACATGTTTAAACGAATATTTTTTTTAATAAATTAGGAACTTTAACATTTTTTTTGTAACGCTCTAATACAGTAGTTTTCTCTTTCAGTAGACAATAGCAGAAAGATTCTCATTATTTCAATATCGAGAATAGAAAATCGAACTTTCACATCACTGGCTAATGTCAATAAAATAAAACGTCAAACCCGCTTGTATGTTTGTGTGGTTAAATCTTAAATTGTGTATTTTCCAGTTTATCTCACGAAATTTATTATTCTCCATAATCTGTCTGTATAAGTGCAGGAAATAGAATAAATTTAGTCTAAGTGAAACTAAAATATCAGCATGGAAACTATATTAGAACAGCAAAGAAGCTATCATGAAGAGAGGGAGAGGACTATGGACGCAATGGTCAAAGAAATTCTTCATAAAAAAACCGGGGTGAGCCGAGTGATAATTAATTTACATCCCCTTTACTATCATCTAGTTCTTCAAATCATTTTTTATTTCAATAGAAAACACAAGAAACATTTTATAACCCTAAACGTAGTTAAAACATGACCAATTAGTCCAATTGGACAATATTAGACTGTATTTGTTTTTGGTTATGGTTGAATATGAATACGAAATTACTTGCAAAAAACTTGTGCTGTATGGTATATGAGGCCTATGTCCAGCAGTGGACGTCTTTCGGCTGAAATGATGATGGTACTTTTATGAGTACTGCCAGTGATTTTGCACTAGCTAAATAAGTCTTCTTGTTAAGCTAGTGCTGGTGCTTCTTATTCAATATGGAAAAACAGAGAAATGAACGAATACAAGTTACTAATCTACAAACTGTATAATTTTCAGCATCGAGAAACTATAAATGCAGATCATCGCTTGAAGAACTTGCATGATGTGAGTATGCCCCTTATTGCCTTAAGTTTTCTAAATATTGTTTGCTGTGATTATGGCTAAGTTTTTAGTGATAAAGTATTTTTTGTTACCTTCGTTTTACTCCTTTTTTTCTTCCTTCAGAGATATGTTGAGTCAACCATAAGGCTGAAGGAGTTATATGAAGACAAGGATGGCCTTCGTAAAGAAGAAATTGCAGCATTGTCTGGGCCTAGTGAGTTCAATGAGTTCTACGCTAGGCTCAAGCAAATCAAAGAGTTCCATAGAAAACATCCTAATGAGGTAATTATTAAATTCTTTTAACATACATAACCATAGGGTTCTAGCCTGTAAGGATATTTTTAGGTTTGGAGTAAATAAATAAAAAAAGAAATATGATTTTTTTGTCATTGTAGTAGGCAAAAACTGTAGAATACCTGCTACAGTCCTTACATATTACCAATTGCTTATAAGTTTTAACAAATTCATTTTATTCAATGGGATGACATTGGGCTTTGTTTTTATGAATTGCTGAATTAAATTCATACAATTTAAGGAACGATTAGCTAAAAGAGTAACCAACTACAGAGACAGACTAGGGCACTACAAAATGGTCTCACTTGCCAAGAGGCGAAAAATGGCAGACCTGATTCTACTACACAAAGTATTCCATGGAGTCATAGACTGCAGCGAATTACTAGGCAAGTTACATATAAACGCGCCATCTCGCCTGCCGCGGAAAACCAGCTACAATTTGTTTTATGTCTCAGGTTCCAAAACTAATCTAGGACATTTCGCCGCTCTCCCAAGACTCTGTAGGCAGTACAATGAATTGTCAAAGCAATCTGACATGGACATAACCCTCACAATCTCTAAATACAAAAAAATATTGACCACTGCTATAAATGTAGAGTGATAACTATAATTTGTATGTGAAACAATTTTATCAAATGCATCAAATGCTTTTTAATAATTATTCTGGTTTTTATTTTGTTTTTTGTAATATTTTCATTGTTTTATATTTTATGTGTTAAAACCTAGTTTTATGGGCATGCTGTGTTCTCCTATAATTGAAGGAACACACCTAAAAGAACATTTGTAATACTGTGTCCTATATTGTCTGTGTGTATTCTTTGTTGGAGATCCAAATAAATAAATTAAAAAAAAAAAAAATTTAAACTATTGCAGATTTGTGTGCCAATGTCAGTTGAATTTGAGGAGTTGACAAAAATAAGAGAGAATCCAGCTGAAGATTTCTCAAGTAAGTTCGATTTTATTTTCAGAAATAGTTGGAATATATGAAAATGAAGCATTGCCGTATTTAATTGTGTCTTTTTTATTCCAGCTCCTGTTGAGTTTACTGACGAAGAAGGTTATGGCAAATATTTGGATCTGCATGAGTGTTATGAGAAGTATATCAACTTAAAAGGCATTGAGGTCAGTTTTATCATCTATTCAAAGAAGCTAACAGACTGGCCCATTATCTATGAATGATTCATCATGTCAATCCTCAAACAACAGCCTCCTTCATAATGAACAATATGGCTTTACAAAAGGTCGTTCGACTACAGATGCGGGTGTTGCACTGCTGAAGCACATATTTGACGCATGGGAGAACTCGCAAAATGCTATTGGAGTTTTCTGTGATCTCTCCAAAGCCTTTGATTGCGTGGACCATGACACGCTTTTACGTAAACTGTATCATTATGGTGTCCAAAATGAAGCTCTCAAAGTAATAAATTCTTATTTACATAATAGGTTCCAATGTGTAGATGTGAATGGTGTAAAATCTTCCGGGTTACCAGTTCAGTTAGGTGTACCTCAAGGCTCAATACTGGGTCCATTCTTATTCTTAGTGTATATTAATGACTTACCATTTTATTTAAAGGGTATCTGTGACGTTGTATTGTTTGCAGATGACACCTCACTTCTTTTTAAAGTAAACAGGAATAGACAAGATTTTGATGACGTAAACAGTGCACTGTCAATGGTCACGGATTGGTTTACGACGAATAACCTAGTTCTCAATGCCAAGAAAACGAAATGTATAAAGTTTGCCTTGCCAAATGTTAGGAATCTAGGTCCCAACATCGTCTTAGATAATGGGGTGCTTGAAACTGTAGACTCGGCGGTTTTTCTTGGTATAACAGTAGATGCCAAACTTCAGTGGGGCCCTCATATATCGAGCCTAGCGGGCAGGCTCAGTTCGGCCGCCTACGCCGTCAGAAAAGTAAGACAATACACTGACGTTGATACAGCTCGATTAGTTTATTTTAGTTATTTTCATAGCGTTATGTCCTACGGTATTCTGCTGTGGGGCAAAGCCGCTGACATTCAAAATATATTCGTTCTTCAAAAACGAGCTGTTCGAGCTATTTACCAGCTTGGTGCCAGAGTTTCTCTGAGAGATTTTTTTAAAGATGTTGGTATTCTCACGGTGGCATCACAATTCATCTTCGCCAACATCTTATATATTAGGCAAAATATACACTTATACACTAAAAATAGTGATATTCACAATATTAACACCAGAAATAAGGACAAATTACGAGCTCCATTTCACCGGCTTCATAAGGTACATAACTCATTTGTTGGGCTTGGTATAACTTTTTATAACATGCTGCCCTCTTCTTTGCTAGATTTGCCTTTTAATGCGTTTAAAACTAAAGTAAAATCCACCCTTTGTTCAAAGGCATACTATTGTATCAATGACTACTTAAACGATAAGAATGGTTGGTCGCTGTGATTAACTCAAGACAATGTTTGTGTTCTTTCTCCAGAATTAGCTTTCCTACTGACAGGTTAGGTACAGTTTTAATTGTTATTAGTAATTGTTTACTTATTTTACTTCGATGGGGCTAGTTTATCATTTCTCACTTCGAGCTACAGCAATTGCCTTATGTAAGCGGGCACGCCCTTTATGCCTGGAGGCTTTTATTTAGGTATTAAGTTCTATTTACGTCTTTTTTTTATGTTGAAATTTTTATCTGCTTGAGTACAGTTTGTTCATTGTTTTGTTGGTATACTGGCGCGTGCTAGCTAACGTATGGTAAGTGTGTAATGTAATCCAATGTTTTGTGTTTCGTAATGTTAATTACTTTGCATACGTACGTATGCAAAGTAATTACGAATTTAAATAATTAAATTACGAATACGAATTTAATTAAATAATTAATTATTTGTATAGAATCAAGTTTATATAACTAAACAGACAGACGTGCTGCTGGGGAGTTTGTTCCACCACTTCTTCTTCCCAGCTAAAGCACTAGGAAGTGGTGACGGGCGGGCATTTTTGGGGGACTGTCTTATGTAACTTTGACGTTCGAAAAGTGCTGATTTTCAGCCTAGTTTGAATAAATGACTTTTGATTTGATTTGATTTGAATATTTTCCTCTGTAACTTAACTGTTATTGTTTTACTTTGCAGAAAGTGGACTACATCACATACTTGAGCATCTTTGACCACCTCTTCGACATTCCTCGTGAGCGTAAGAACAGTGACTATAGAAACTATATCAGAATTCTACTAACTTACTTGAAAGACTTTGTCAATAGAGTAAAACCTCTGCAGGATCAAGCGCTTGAGATGGCTGTTGCTCATCACGACTTTGTCAAACAATGGGAGGGTGGAAACTTTCCTGGATGGCCTGTAAGATATTATTGAAATAATTAAAAGACCATAAACTTACTTTTTGGTTTGCACCAAAGAGGTCTTATTACTTTTGTTTCTTTATTGTGTGCCTATAGTAATTTAGTATGTTTATGTTACAGAAAGAAACCGGTGGTGCCCTAACAAATGTGGGAGCTCATTTGGATCTATCAGCTTTCTCCTCATGGGAAGAACTTGCCTCCCTTGGTTTGGACAGATTGAAATCTGCTCTGATGGCTCTTGGCTTGAAGTGTGGTGGCACTTTAGAAGAGAGGGCACAAAGGTATGTCATCTGCAGTTACTGGCTTTTTTCATTTGCCTAAAACTGTTCTTATTTTTTGACGTTTTTTTTTTTTCAGATTGTTCAGTACAAAGGGTCAGACTTCCCTAGACAAGTCTCTAGTCGCAAAGAAGGGTGGCAACAAAGCAAAGGCATCAACCCAGCAGAGGCACAAAGATATTGCTGCTATTGAAGCTCAAGTTTACAGGTAAGCAGCATAGTTTTCATTCTTTGAAAAAATACTTTTGCAATTGTTTAACAAAAGGTATAGGAACTATCAACCATCAACAACCAACCAACAACCAACTATCAACAACCAACTATCAACAACCAACTATCAACAACCAACTATCAACAACCAACTATCAACAACCAACTATCAACAACCAACCATCAACCAACCAACAACCAACCAACAACCAACCAACCAACCAACAACCAACCAACCAACAACAACCAACCATCAACCAACCAACCAAACCAACTCAACCAACCAACCAACCAACTAACACAACCAACCAACTTAACTAACTCAACCATCTTATCTCTATCGTCTATCTATCTGTTTGTTGCTTTTTTTTTTTCAGATTTGCCAATATTGTTAGCGGCACGCGTTCTGCGACTATCGAGAATGTCACCCGTCGTGCGGCTCGTGCTGCCGGGGAACGCCGTGATGATAGCGGAGATGAAAGTGATGCTTCTGCAGCTCCCGATGTTGACTCCGATGACGATGAAGTGCCATACAATCCTAAAAACTTACCCCTTGGTTGGGATGGAAAGGTAAAAAACAATCAATACTCAAGCTTTTTCCCATGGGTATATTATTAAAATGTCACGTGATCACGTCATGTCTTCTATGGCATGGTTATATAACCTAAAGCATTATACAATCTAAATATTATTTTTTTCTTACAGCCTATCCCATACTGGCTCTACAAGCTGCATGGCCTGAATATCAGCTATACATGCGAGATTTGCGGCAACTACACATACAAGGGCCCGAAGGCGTTCCAGCGGCACTTTGCTGAATGGCGCCATGCTCACGGCATGAGATGTCTGGGTATACCCAACACGGCCCATTTTGCTAATGTCACGCAGATCGAAGATGCGCTTGCATGTAAGTATTTTTATATTATAGTCATAGCTAGCAATCATAAGTTATGATCATAATACCTTCAAGACTTTACATCAAAGACGAATTTGAGGCCTACAGTCTATTTAGGTTTAATTACCATTTGTCTTGTTTCTAGTGTGGGAGAAAATCAAACATCAAAAAGAGAACGAGAGATTCGTAGCAGAAAATGATGAGGAGTTTGAAGATTCTCAAGGAAACGTCGTAAATCGTAAGACGTACGAAGATTTGAAGCGTCAAGGACTCCTATGATCATATATCACAATTTACACATCCTTGTATTTTATAAATAACAAAATAAAAATATAGACAAATACATCATGTTTTTTTACAACATTGAACTACTTATACTCTAAATTCTCGATACATTTTGCTTTGGACTACTGCAAAAAGAAGACTTATAAGGGACTGATGTTGCATCAGAATTCCTTAAAGGAGGGAAGTGGGGGTTCTTTCTAGAAGTAACAGCTAGTCAGCTATTTTACTGACTCCTAAGTCACAGGTATTCCTAGTTTAGGACTCAGGGTTTCAACTTCTGTGCGCCTTTAAAATATCGTGAAATTTAGCTAGATAGTAAGCATATTGTAAGGAATTGTCTCAATAAAGTATATATTCAATGTTCCAGTAAATCTCATATGTTTTGCCTTACTATAATTAGAAATGTACATACGTACAGACGTCAGCCAGTAGATCAAGCTACCCGTAACTGTCAATTTTTCCCAATAAACCTTGAACCTAAAGCTTTAGCGATAAAATTGAAAATCTGTTAAAAAAATTGATATGTTGTAGTAGCTTAATGTTCTGGCGTCTGTACATCTGTATAAGACGTCCTACTTACAAAAACCTTCATGTTGCAGCAAAAAGAACCTATCGAAAAATGTTGGATAAATAAATTAGCAAAGTACAGAACATCTTTTACTATCTGTGGCTTGCGTTTGACAATCATGCTGCCAAACAGGTGACTTTGATATTTGACATTTTGACGGCAGCAAGTCAACAACAAACGCACGCGTGTTGTTTTGTGAAATATTTACGTTGAGAATGTTATTATTACTTTAAGAACTATCATAGTTAATCGTAATAATACAGGATATTTTTAAGACAGTGCCCAACAATGCCGGAGAGTTCAAGCAGCCGGATTTACACCGGCTCCAGGGTTTTAGGTTATGTTAGCACACATGTGCCCTTTGTGGCTAGATTTATCAAGAGACGAGGAGAAACACTGCTATGTACGAGTGTGGGCAAGTGGTTTCATACCTATGGATGTGATAAATTTCGTTTGTTAAGCGTCAGCGGTGAGCATCCCGGTCCTATCACTTACATGAGTGGGGACAGTTACCACGTCTATACAGCCAGTGAAAATAACATTTATGCATGGAGACGAGGTTGCGAACTCAAACATGTTTACAAAGGCCACAACGCCCCAGTGCATTTGATGTTTCCCTTTGGAATTCATCTTATATCTGTAGATGAAGACAATGTACTCAAAATATTTGATATAAAGGACGAATCAGAGTTCCTTGAACTGGGTTTTGATGAGGACAGTTTTAAGATAACTACTCTGTGCCATCCACCGACGTATTTAAATAAGATACTGCTTGGAAGTCAGCAGGGTCAGTTGCAGCTATGGAATGTCCGCACTTCCAAATTGGTGTTTACTTTCCAAGGATGGGAATCAGCTATAACTGTCACGGAGCCTACACCAGCCATAGACGTGGTGGCAGTAGGCTTAGCCAATGGAAAAATTGTCCTCCACAATCTAAAATTTGACCAATCTGTGGTGGAATTTGTTCATGACTGGGGAATGGTAAGTGCATTGTCATTCAGGCTTGACGGAGCCCCAGTTATGGTGACGGGCAGCTCAGAGGGTCACATAGTCATGTGGGACTTGGAAGAGAAGAGAGTGTTGTCCCAAGTACAATCAGCTCATTACTCTAAAATATCTGGGTTGAAGTGTTTGATGTCTGAGCCTTTGATGGTGACAAACTCAGAAGATAATTCATTGAAACTATGGATATTTGATATGCCTGATGGTGGTGCAAGACTCTTGAGAAAGAGGTAAGCAACTTAAAGTGCACAATTAAAAATATAATCTAACTACAAAGAAGTCTTTGAACTATCTATTTCATACATTTGGTTTGTTTCTTGAATGGTGTTAAATTGTTTGTTAATTTTGTAGAGAAGGACACTCGCAGCCACCCACAATGGTTTGCCACTGTGAGCCAAGTGGTAACAACCTCCTCGCAGCGGGCAGTGACAGCAGTCTACACATCATGAACACTGTGTCGGAAACCTTCAACAAAAGCCTTGGGAAAGCTTCACATAACAGAAAAGCTTCAAAGAAGAAAAGTGAGTACATTTTTATTGATGTGACACATGTTTTGCACCACACATGTTCTGTATGGTGTCCGGACGTGAAGAATAGCACCATCCCATATCCTCCCGTGGGTGTCGTAAGAGGCGACTGAGGGACTTACCAGAGAATGGGCAGCAGCGTTCTCTGTGTTTTATAACACCATACTGCGATCGCCAACCCCCCTGCCAAGCGTGGCGATTATGGCAAAACCCCCCCCTTCTTGGGGGAGGCCTATGTTCAGCAGTGGACGTCTTTCGGCTGAAATGATGATGAAATGATGATGTTTTGCACCAGACGGCATTCCCTCTCGTCAAAAGTGTCAAACTTTCATATGAACTCATCATCATCTGCCTAGCCCTTTCCAACTATGTTGGGTTCGGTTTCCAGTCTAACCGGATGCAGCTAAATACCAGTATTTTACATGGACGGACTGCCTATCTGACCTCCACAACCCAGTCAGTACTGGGTAATACCATACCCCTTGGTGAGACTGGTTGTCAGACTTTCGGGTCACTGAGGACTTGTAACAACTGACAAAGATCGTCTACAAATGACAGCCGGGACCAAGGCTTAACGTGCTTTCCGAGGCACGGCGGAAACTCGGTATGAAATGGGTGGTCACCCATCCACGGACCAACCTAGGCAAGCGCGGCTTAACCTAAAGATCGACCCGAGCGGCTGTTATTCCTCTATTTACTTCAAAAATTCTTCCTCAAAGTGCCTTTGTTATTATAAGGAACTCTAGTGCAAAATTTCAAGTTTCTCAACCCAGCAGGTTAGGCTGTTCATTGTCTGTCAGTGAATGGCAAAGACTATTAAAATCTAATTGTAGATGGCGTGACCATAGCTGGGTCTCAATCTGACCAATGAGGTCAAGCTATTTTGAAATATAAAATGACATTACCAGATTTTCAACTAATGACGATGTTTGGAAACAGCTATGCTGGCGCCATTAGTCATAGTCACAGTTGCCATGGGGATTGAAGATTTAATTATTTTTTTCTGAAATAAAAAAGAACGTAAATATTTAAATATACTACTGCCATTACGTCAAAGACGCGGCAGACGTTCTGCGCGCTTACCACTGCAATGTTTTTTTAAATTACCGGCAATAGGGCCAAATTAATACAACTTTTGGCGAAAGCCTTTTGTAGGTATAGAAATTACGAAGCGTAACTTTCCACATAAATAATTACAGACGCACGGGATAAGCCGAGCTTGGCAAGGTCAGTGCGTGGATGTTTTACATACCGAGTTTCCTCCGTAACTCGAAAAGCACGTTAAGCCGTTGGTCTCGGTTGCCATTTGTAAATCTTTGACAGTCATTGCAGCAGGTAGTCAGTGGTCCGAAAGTCTGTCGACCAGTCTTAACGATTACCATGTAAAATACTGATATTCAGCTGTCCATGCAGTAAATGCGAATAATAGTCCAATGTGGTGAGGAGTTGCGTCGTCCGCAAAGAAACAACGCACCGCGAATGACGTCTTTTCACATAACGTTTTAAAATAGGTACTAAAACTCGGGTTAATGTAGCAACATTAATCCGAGTTTTAGTAGCTCTTTTGATACTTTCGAATTTCTGAAAATATTCAAACAATACTTTCCCTTTCAGAGAGAACACAAATTGATAACCTGGTGCTGCCGCCAATCACGAAGATAAGTTCTTGCATGCAACGCGACAAGCAATGGGACAGCATTGCGTCACTACATGAAGGTTTCTTCATGGCCACGACATGGTCTTACAATAAAATGCGAATGGGTGACCATAAGTTGAAACCTCCGGAAACAGATAAAGGAGTAGTTGCTACGTGTTTGACTGTAACTCACTGTGGAAACTTTGTTGTTATTGGTAAGTTCTGACTGTACAAGTTGCCTTAAATGAAATGATAATGGAAAACTACTATGGGCCTAACAATTACCTTGGGGTACCCCAATTTTCGCTGTGTGATAAATTATAATTTTAAACGTGCAGAAAAGTCTTGCATTCCTTGCATTTATAATGTTAATCACTTGTAATCTTTATCGTCTTATTTTTGACAACCAGGACCAAACCAATTTGATGACCATTTTTATAATATTATATTTTTTAATATTAATATACGTTATTCATATCTCTTTTTACTACTCAGGCTACACCAATGGTCAAGTACACAAATTCAACATGCAATCTGGTATGCATCGTGGGTACTATGGTAAAGAAAATAAACTAGCACACAAAGGTGCAGTCAGAGGGGTAGAGACAGACCTCTGCAACCAAAGGGTGATCACCGTTGGAGCTGATGATCTACTGAAGTTGTGGCATTTTAAATCTGGTAAGTAATAAATGGATATCATTTTTAATTAATTTCTTAACATGACGTTAATTACGCAAATTGAAAGAGTAGGAAGCAACTGGAGGCTCCATGTGAACTGTAAAGCAAAGTACCTATCCATTAATTATCTGCTGCAACTCAATCACTAGCAGTCATCTTATACTTGACTTATTCTCATCAGCCGTAATTTTAGATGACATACAAACAATTGTTGTTACTATAAATAAGCCTAGTGATGTTTGTTTAGAAGGTAAAATGTTCAAATTAAACTAGCCTATGTAAACAAATACCTAAAAGTCGCTCAGATGCATGTGATTTTAACCATTTGTAAAACAATTTTACCTATTCAATTTAGTTAAATTTATTTCTGGTTCATTATTTAGTAAAATCGGGTAGCGTATTTTTGTATCTAATCTACTTTATTTCGAAAATAGTAGTACCTAGCTTGTGGTTTCTAATTTCGTTTCATTTAAGTTGTTTTTTTGAAAACTTTCCTGAACACGTTTAATTGGAGTTTTAAACAAAATAAAAACATGGTAATCCGATGTTTTTACTACACTGTTCTAAACATGCTTGTGAACTAATAGAAACGAAAATAGTTGACCTTAAAACCAATCTATTTCCCGTGAAAGCCGGTAGAAAACCACGCAGATAATTCATAATGCCGCTACTGCCACGTTCATGCACCTTTTTATAGATGCACTGTAAGTTTAATTTTAATATCGGCATTAAAAATCTTCTATAACCGTTCCATATTCATTCATCTTCGTTAACAAAAGCTAAGCTTAATATATTCTTTCAGCAACAACTCCTTACCACGTAATAAGATTAGAAGAATCGGTGTCCAGTACAAAGTGCCACCGAGACAGCGGGCTATTAGCTCTCGCGAACGAAGACTTTTCCATTACACTTATAGATATCGACACCATGAATATTGTGAGGAAGTTCGACGGCCACGACGGCAGGATAACCGATATTGAATTTGATACTCAGAGTCGGTGAGATAAAATATTTTTTTACTTAGCTACTTGGATTTCTTTTGATTCCAACTTTCTTTTGTGTTTGGAGGTCTTTTATTTCGTTTTTTAAATATGATGTTTTGTTGTAGATGGTTGATCAGCGCGTCTATGGATTGCACTATTTGTACGTGGGATATACCTAGTGCCAAACTAGTTGACATCTTCTCGGTAAGTTAGGTTCAAGTGCCAGCAACGTTTTTTTTTTTTCATGAATAGGCGACAGTACTACTTTTTACGATTTAAGCACATCTTGTTCTGTATGGTGTCCGGACGTAAACAATAGCACCATCCCATATCTTCCCGTGGGTGTCGTAAGAGGCGACTAAGGGACTTACCAGAGAATGGGCAGCAGCGTTCTCTGTGTTTTATAACACCATACTGCGATCGCCAACCCGCCTGCCAAGCGTGGCGATTATGGCAAAACCCCCCCTTCTTGGGGGAGGCCTATGTCCAGCAGTGGACGTCTTTCGGCTGAAATGATGATGATGACATCTTGAACAATGGTTAGAAGACATTCAACATTATGTTTTATCTATGGTTGTCGTTTGTTTTTAGGTTGAACAGCCATGCACCTCCCTCAGTATGTCCCCAACTGGTGACTTTCTAGCAACAACACACGTGGGAGAAGTAGGAGTGTTCCTATGGGCCAACAGATTACTTTACGAGAGAATATTCCTCAAACCGATAGACAAGAAAGAAGTCAACATACCTAAATTGAGTAAGTGTCTCTTGACCTTTTGCGTTACGATGTTTTGTTTCCAGGAAATAAATTGTCTCTTTATTTATTGCTACGAATCGTTTCTCCAGGGTTACCGAGCACAGCGCCTGAGAAGCCAGAAATAGATGACATTGGAACGATAGACTTAGGTGAAGAACCAGAATATAGATCCCCGATACAAATTAGTGAAGAACTTATAACGTTATCAGATCAGCCGACTTCAAGGTGGTTGAACTTATTACATCTGGACGTAGTGAAGAAGCGGAACAAGCCTAAAACTCCATTGACAGTGCCAAAATCAGCACCATTCTTCCTACCTACCATACCAAGCCTCGAGCTAGAATTTGACTTAGAGAAAGATAAAGACAATGGAGAAACAAAGTTGTTAATGCCCGATTCTTTATCAACACTAACAGCATTCGGAAAGAAATTAATCGTTTGTGAGACGGAAGAGAATTACGAGAAGTGCATAGAGAAGTTGAAAACGTTGGCGCCGGCCGCCGTTGAAGCTGAGGTGACAAGCATGGCGCCCGATGCTGGCGGAAACATAGATGTCATGAAACAGTTTTTGAAAATGGTAGACGTTATGTTAAAGAGTAATAGAGATTTCGAATTAGCTCAGTCTTACATGAGTTTGTTCCTCAAGATGCATACTAAAGTCATATCGCAAAATGAGAATCTTCGAGACACTCTGGTGTCAGTTGAAGAGACCGCGACGAAAGCGTGGTCCAAGTTACAAAGCGAATTGTTATATAATATCTGCGTTGTCAAAGCGTTGAAAGATATGTAAGTAATAAAATATTTTAATGAAATGTTCGTGTTTGAAATTTAAAATCCATGTGTAAAAGAAAAATGCTATTGTAAAACCTTAATTCATTAACACACACGCATTGCAGCGGTATGAAATATGAGGGTAGGTAAACCTTAAGATAAAAAAAGATGAAAAAATCTCAAACTAAAGCTGTTCGTCCATACAAAGAGAAAAACCGAAACGTACTAGTGCGGGAGCACGCCCAACAATGGAACGTAATAGATGATTCTTTCTTATTGTGAACATTGAAAAAGTGGGTTTTTATAAAAGTCGATGCGAATAATCTTGTTGCTGTATTAGAACAGCCTCTTAAAGAAAGAACCTTCTTAGAAATAAAGCCCACTCCCACATATTATATTCCTTACTTATCTGCAAAATATAAGTGCCCACGTAATACGTTACTAATGCCCATTCTCTCCGAAGTAATTTAAAGCTGCTCTAAGCAACAAACGTTCAATAGCAACGAAAGATTTATGAGGATTATTTTCTTTTGATAAAATATGAATTTTCCCCTGTCTATGCAATTTTTCTACTCCATTGGATTCCGCCTGTTTGCGGATGATCCCGCGCGAGGGTCTTTGCGGCGTTTATTGAATATTTTTCGAAGGGAATTAAATCGCGGCCGATCGGTTCATCGGAGCCGGCGTTCATTAATGGCCCGCTTCATTTTCGCAATAAGTATTCATTTCTCCGCCCCCCCCTCCACCGCGGCCCACGACCGCCGCCGTGAATCTCCAATGAAAATCTGATTGTGCTTCCTTTCCTTTGCATTATGAATATCTATCAAATTCCTTCTCGTCTTAGCGATTCCTTTATTGAGACGGATCGAGTGTTAAGCAAATAGCGCGAACGTTTCATTAATGTGTTTAATTTTTTTCGCCTTCTTTTACGGCGAAACTGAATTCATGAGGAATGTGTAGATGTAACAAAGGCTTTGAAAAGTCATTTCGATGTGTATGCGCCTTCATTTGCAAGCGCTTTAGAAAATGTTAATTTCCGGAGGGCGTTCGGAGCGCGTAGCTTCTGTACATGTGTTATAATGTACGGTTTCAAACAAGCCACGGCTACCTACAATTATTATGGAAATACAGTATATTTCCTTTTGAGAAATGTATTTCTTGTAATTAATTACAAAGATCCCCACGCACGCATTCCTCATTAGATTTAACACCCTAGGACATCGAGCTTTTCTGTTGTCGCAAGTAAAGAAAATCTAAAGCCGTGTCACTATGAAGGATTTGCATTGAGAAATATGTTCGGTACTTGTTATACAAACATATCGTATCGTCACCTGCATTCACTATTATGCATGAGCGACCCACTAACCCAATACGTTTTAAGCCGTTTTCTTAGTCACCGCGTGTTTAAAGTTCTGCTTATCTAGATATCGCTATAGGAAAGTATGATGCTGCTGATCCAGAAGACGATACTTTATATTAAGTACTAGTGTAGTCAAATTACCATGTGTTAGATAGGGCGGTACCTACCCCACATATTCCAATCATATTTAACAAAAAAAAACATAAGTAGAAATGCCTAGTGGGCTACCTAATGAAAATTCATAATCAAATTAATTGAACAAATTCGGACCGCACGGCTCGCTGGTTTGCAAATTGGGATGGGTAATAGGTGGATATTTAGCCTAAAGGCCGTTTAAGGTCTCATCCATTTCATGAAAAATATGCCATGTTTTTTCAGAAGCATTCTCTTCATATTCACAAAACCCACGAGTTGCAGACACATAATTCTTGAATATTATTATCAGAATTCTTTAATCAGAATATAGAACAAGGAAATGAGGATTGTCGTCCATTTTCTATTACCGATGCTTTATTCCACGCCATTTAACTTTTTCAGTTGAAAGTTGAATCTTCTTAAAGCGGCGACGGTGGGCGGAGCGCCACTCGCTGCCGACCTCTTGACAGCGTCCACTGGGTATTAAACTCAATATCTAGTAAATTAACTATTGATGAAGATTATAAAACACATTTGAATGGGTTCTTCTTATATTAAAAGTTTCATTCTGAAAAGAGGGAGTCAGTTTTTGTTGGTCTTTGATTAAATTCTGCAGACTTCGGATTCATTTTAGTTACGTTGGTAACTGGTACTTATTGACACTTTACGGCAGATCCATAAGGCAAGCAGACAGTTCAGAAACCCTAATCATCATATGAGAATAGGCAGTACGTTATAAGGCCAAGTCAAGCTTGTCTGCTTGTATGAAAGTACCGCCACTATATTGACACTAAGGTGTCCCTATGTGTACCTGTAATCAGGTCTTGTAGTTCCCACCTGTAGGTCCCTTCATTTCTTTCTATATCCATAGTTCTTGTGTCACCCTTGGTCTTTCAAGAAAATGTTCATGGACTCATTTATTTATTTATATACACACAATCAGGACATTACATTAAGATAGAAGAGCACAAAGGTATTGCTTATTTCATAAGAAATTTCTTCCAGCAGAATTGCGAGAGGAAAGTTGGAATAGAAATGTAGACACAGTGTGTCGAAAAGACAAAACGGAAAATTTTAATTAAAACAAAAATATACCTATAATAAAATAAACATACACACAAATATACACATCTAAAATCTCATCATGTCGTTGTCGTTGTTGTGCAAGCAAATCCTTTTGCATGCGCATGAAAAAGTCAAAGCTCCGATTTATGCACTCTGCGTAGTCTACATGTAAGAGGTACATGTATGTATGTCAAGCTACCTGTCGCTATTCTTATTTACCGACATCGGCGACGCCATCTCTTTCCGTCTAATATTTCTTCGGGGATGCCCTTCGACGGTATATTCATAAAGTTCCATGTTAATAATTTTGGGAATGAAAGGAAAGTCATAAAGTATGTACGAGGAAGTGGAAGAAAAACCTGCGCAAGTCGTAAAACTTTGAACGGTTCGCGTGATGGGCTAGGAACTATTATTACGCACGCACTTTTTACACCCAGCACTTTATTTAGCTGGAGATACATTTAGATGTCTGTATTACATGTTCATAATACGCTAAGGATATTACAGCAAAAAAGATAAAACATGCTGTAGGAAATGTATTTATTAAAAGGTTCAAAAAGACGCAGGGAAAACAGACCCTTACGTTGTATTTAAAAAAATAAACATTCGCTTTCCCCGAGTTCGCTAAAGGACTTGTGCAAACATTGTATAGAGATGCTTACCTACGCATTCATTAAACGAAGCAATCTTATTAAGCTTAATGAGTTCAAGAGCATGTAGCTTCTCACTTACCTGTTTCGCGTAATTACATTAAAGCGCTTCCAATAGGCCTTTTCGCAATGTAATAACATCGATTCATCATTCGCAGTGAATCGAATTGATTGAAGACGCAATTATTAATGTCCATCAAACGCCCTTTGCTGTATCATCGATAGCGCTTAAACGAGAGTTTTAATCGATACTTTCAGAAGGCAAAGTACCGTTACTAATTTACGCGTGTTACATTAAGCAAACAGCCGTTATAAAGTGCAGCAAAATTGTTTCATGAAAAGTGTATGGGGCAAAGCCGTTTGTTGACTATTGGTTAATTAAAAGCAAACAGAGTGGGAGAGTTTACTTTGTCCATGGTGTACCACTCCGATATCCGTTTTCTGAGCTGCGTACGAGATATCGTACGGTCGCGGGTACTCGTAACTTTTATTGTGCCGTTGTGAGGGTAACAGGGTTGAGCGGCGAACGACTTTGAATAAGTGCTAATGCAAATATTATGTTCAGGATTCTTTTTGGTTTCGCACCATTATCACGGTTACGCTTAGTCATTGGTTGTTTGTGTCTGTTCGATAGATAGGTGTTTGTTCATGTGGCTCCATTTAGGTAACTCTATGCTTTTATCTTTAACGCCTATATTTGATCTGCCTATAGTTAAACATTGACTGGCGCTGCTTTCTGTCTCTTTTTGCGTACCTTTATTTTGCTTTCAGCAAATTTTTTTTTTTTTTTTAAATCTTTATTTATTTACGGGGTTTTTTCTATAAAGAATATGTCACCCCGATGATTGCATACAATTAAATTACATATAACGTGTAACTATACTAAACTAGCCTACCCGCAACCTTATAACCATAATAATAATATAATCTGTGGCTCGGATGTCAAATTGACGTGACGAAAATTTTTTCATCAAACCGATTTAATTTAATATTTTTACCAAATTACCCCAACGAAACGAATTAATTGAAAGAAATAATGAAGAAAAGAAAAAAAAAAACTTATAACAACAAAACAAATTATATGGAACACACCAAAAATGGAAAATATCGGAAAACACACCGAAAAACAATTGTCATAAGTCACCAATGATTACAAGAAGCCGAGCCAAACAGTTACAAGAGGCACACACACCATCTCCGGGCTCGTCGCTCAGCTCCGCCTCGCAGCCGCCGCGACGCGCCACATCCGTGAGCACCGTGTCGCCGGTCGCTGCAGTTGCGTCGAGCTCGAGCGACGAGTTTTTCTCCCCGCCGTCGACTCCACCACCATCACCACGACGACGAGGAAGAGGACGGCCACCAGCGGGCTTGGGACCTCGAGGCCAACCGGCCCCGAACAGGGTCCCCGCTGCCGGTGGAAATGTGTCGCGCATGCGATGGACTCAGTCCATTAATGAACAAGTCATGCGCGCATATTATGGGGCTACAGAGGGGGGAACTAACCTCACTGCATACCGTGTTGGGATGCTGTCTCTGTTCCAGGTACTTGAACCAACCGTCAACGTTTCGGCCCAACGACTGTCGGATCAGGTGCGGGTCATCCAACGCAATCACATGTTGGACGACGCCGTACTTGATAGGCTGCGCTCAGAGGTACTGAGCAACCGTATCGTTTTAACTCCGGCACAAACCGCGGTGCAAGCGTCAGTTATTGACGCAACCCCGCCGCGGTTCAACCCAGCTGTTGTAGAGGAAGATGATAGGGTTGCTGTGGTAAGTAGCCAGTGCAACGACCGATTGAGGAGCGCTCTGGAAGATGCGCTTCGTGAATATCGATCCACTCCTACCGAACTTAGGCCCCGATTACCACGGTTACCCATGCATAATAAAAATAGGGCGCTGGTGTGTGCCTTGGACTCGCAACTCGAGAATATATTCGAGAGTAGCGAGAACCTCGTTGATACACACTCGATCCTGTACTGTGGGGCTGTTGCGGCATGTCGTTTAGCTAACGTCAAGTTCCCAAATTGTGACGTAGCTACTCGACCAAAACCAGCCGTACCAGCCTGGCAGCGCAGGATCGAGCGCCGCATCGACGGGGCCAGGGTGCTCATCGGCAAACTACACTGCTTCAGGGAGGGCAATACACGACCACGTGTGATGCGCTTTGTGAGGCGGGCATTCTCGGGGACTGGAATCAGTCCTCAAGAATACATGTCCCGTGTCACAGAGCGCATCGACTTCCTGAAGCAGAAAGTTTATGCATGGGCGAACCGTATTCGGAGGTATAAGCGGCGGGTTGATCGATACTCACAGAATCGCATGTTCCAGAGCGATGAGAGGTGGGTATACAGAGCTTGGGAGCGACCCGAGCTAAATATGACAGACGTGTGCCGCCCGGATGATGCTGCTACGAGTTCTTTCTGGCGCAGCATCTGGTCGGTGCCCGTCTGTCATACTGAGGCTGACTGGATGCGTGATGTCGAACGAGTGTGTGAACCTATCCCAGAAATGGAGCCAATTTTGATAACACCTTTAGATATAGCCAGAGCAGTTCGTCCGTTACCGAACTGGAAGTCACCGGGACCGGACGGACTGCACAACTTCTGGCTCAAATGGCTTAGTAGTTCACACACTTGCCTGGCATCCCAATTCCAGTCATCCTTAGAGTCTGGGTCCTTACCGCAGTTTTTAACAACAGGCGTTACCCACCTGCTCCATAAGTCAGGTAGTCCCGCGGAACCCAAAAATTATAGACCGATCACGTGTTTGTCTACGGTCTATAAACTTCTTACATCCATTTTGAGAGCTAAAATTAATACACACATTGACAAAAACTACATTATGTCTGCCTCTCAAAATGGATGTAGGAATGGGTCCCGCGGTACTAAGGAGCTACTCCTCATCGACATGGCCATTAGCCAACAGGTTCGTCGATCCCGCAAGGATCTGTCTACATGCTGGATAGATTATAAGAAGGCCTACGACTCGGTGCCACATACATGGCTCATGAGGGTGCTGGAGTTGTACAAGATAGATGCAACTCTACGCGCCTTCCTTGAGTCGTGTATGGGGCAATGGAGGACGGTCCTTCCATATCCAGGATGTCGACAGATCCAGGGGAACGATGAACCTGTATGGATTAAACGGGGAATATTCCAGGGCGACAGTCTGAGCCCACTTTGGTTCTGTCTAGCCCTGAATCCTCTGAGCACATTGCTGGAGGATTCAGGTCTAGGCTACCGGTTGAGGAGAGGTGGTCAGGTCATATCTCACCTTCTTTACATGGATGATCTGAAACTCTTTGCCCCCAACAAATTGCGACTGATGGAGCTACTGAAAGTAACTGAAACTTTCAGTAGCGCCATCAGGATGGAATTTGGTGTGGACAAATGTGCAGTCATGTATGTAAAGCAAGGGGAGATTATGGAATCCGAGGGAATTCAGCTCTCGGATTCCATACACCTGAGAACCCTTTCCTCAACCGAAAGCTATAAGTATTTGGGTATGTCGGAAGCGTTAGGCATTAACGTAACTGACATGAAGCAATCGTTGAAGGAGCGCTTCTTTGGACGCCTGAACAAGGTATTACATAGCCTTCTTTCAGGCGGAAACAAGGTGCGCGCCTTCAACGGTTGGGTCATGCCGGTTTTAATGTACTCTTTCGGCGTACTCAAATGGACTCAGACCGAACTCGATGCCCTGGATAGGAGAGTTCGTACACTGCTTACCGCAAACCGGATGCATCACCCACGATCATCGGTGATGAGGCTGTACATACCGCGGAAGTGCGGGGGTCGAGGGTTTTTAAACGCGAAGTCCCTTCACAACCGCGAGATGTGCAGTCTCAGAGAATATTTTTTAAAAGTCGAGGTGGGTATGCACCGAGATGTGGTCGCAGTGGACAAGGGACTCACCCCGCTGTCCATGGCTAAAGAGAACTGGCGCAAACCTGAAGTACTTACTACTGATGACCGCAAGGAAGTTTGGCAAGGCAAGGAGCTTCACGGGCGCTTCTACCGAGCTCTTCATGGGCCCGATGTAGATTTTCTAGCGTCCGTGTCCTGGTTACGTTTCGGCGATCTCTTTGGAGAAACTGAAGGTTTTGTCTGTGCGATTATGGACGAAGTTATGTTGACGAACAACTACCGGAAATATATTATGAAGGACGGGACGGTTGACGTGTGTCGGGCATGCCACCGTCCGGGTGAGTCCATCAGACATATTATTTCTGGTTGTTCTCGTCTGGCTAACGGCGAGTACTTGCACAGGCACAACCAAGTAGCCAGGATTATTCACCAGCAACTTGCCTTGAAATATAAACTTGTGGAATCTGAAGTACCGTACTACAAGTATGTGCCCGACCCAGTTCTCGAGAAAGACCATGTCACGCTGTACTGGGATCAGTCTATCATTACTGACAGGACTATTGTCGCCAATAAGCCTGACATAGTAGTGATAGACCGATCAGCGCGCCGCGTAATGATAGTCGATGTTACCATCCCGCATGACGAGAACCTCGTGAAAGCTGAGAAAGAGAAACAAATAAAATATCTCGACTTGGCACACGAGGTTGTCGACATGTGGAATGTGAACTCGGCTATCATTGTGCCGATCGTCGTGACGGCCAATGGCCTTATAGCCAAGAGCCTCGATGACCATCTTTCGAAGCTCTCCTTAGGCGGTTGGATCAAGGGCCTGATTCAGAAGGCAGTACTCCTCGATACGGCTCGTATTGTGAGGAGGTTCTTGTCTCTGGAGCCCTAACCACCGGTAGCTTGGACCCTGCTCCCGCTACCGGCGGACCACTATTTTTTATATTTTTAAATGTTTTTTTATATGGTTTTTTTTTAAAGAAATGTTTAAAAATGTAACTAATGTGTAAAAAAATAAATAAAGGACATATAATAAGTATGTTTATCAGTTGTCTAGTACTCATAACACAAGCTCTGCTTAGCTTGAGACTAGACGGCGTTGTGTGATAGTTGTGGAATATTATATTATATTATATTATTATTATATAATAAAGTGTTCTAGCCTCGTCGGACAATGGTGAGGCGAGAACGCTATTATAGAAGCCTACATTAAAAGTATTGACAAAAGCTTGACGCCTTTGGACTCCCACACGCGCACACTCCGCCAGGACATGATGCACATCTTCAATGACTCCACAGATAGCACAATTTGGAGAATCTACTTTGCGCATCATATATTGAGAAGCAAATACTTATATCGACTCAATTTGTTTTGCTCTCACTTGTAGGTAATAAGTACCTATATTATCGTTTTAGATTGAACGATAGCTATAACATAACAGAATCATAGCAGAATCATGCCTGTAATCCACGAAGGGTTAGGCAGAGGTGTACCGTACTAGTACACCCACAGTTCGCCAGTTGTGCCATGTAATAGGGGGCGAGCCTATTACCATCAACCGGGCATAAATCCATACTCCGTGGCTGCTACTGAGAAGTTCCTTGTGGAAATACCCAATAACACTTTGCCGTACCCGAGAATCGAACCCAGGACCAATTGCTCAGCAGTCCTGTTTGCGACCATTCGACCAATGAAGCAGTCAAATAATGATAGAAACGTCCTCTATTATCGACATGGGACTTAAACATAACGGGCGAAATGTAGGTGTATCTACTATAAATACACCTCTGCTTATCCTTTGGGAATACAGCCGTCATGTTACGTTGTTACGAGATATAATCATATTAAAATAATGCGAAAAGCTTGTTTCATATCTATCTAATAAGAGTCTATGTGAGTTTAATTGAGTTAAGTGTTAATTGACTTGTGCACAAACGATTAAATCGCATAGGCCATTTACCCGTGAATGTCTACATATAATGTCGAAAGTCCACTTGAATGTAACTAAGGTTGTCTGTAGGAGGACAAAAATACATATTTCTAAGGTTAACACATAGGTATAAGACTAATGTGGTTTATTGCATTTTGACAGCTGCTGCAGCGGATGATACTTGGACGGCTGTGATGTAGTGTAGTTTGTGGGTTGTAGGTAGTTAATATATACAAATAAATAAAATTGAAGTGTCTGTTTGTAATTTCAAAATAAAAACTTTTTCAAAAAACTGTTTCTCTGTTTGTCTGTTGCGGCTATTCTCCGAAACGGCTGAACCAACTTCTACTCTAGAAAAATTAGGTTTCCGTGCAAAAAAAATGAAATCCTTAAAAGTTAATAAAATCCAGAAATAGGGATAATCAATTCACGTGGACGAATCATGTTGCGGGTAACAGCTAGTCAATCATATTAATACATCATCATCATCATCAGCCCTTATCCCAATGATTTAGGGTCGCAGTTGGTGAAGCTCGTTTTCTTCTTCCATAATTCTCTATGAGTCGTCTTATAGTTACCTCCTTTTAGATGCCATCTTTGACAGAGTCCATCCAGCGTTTCTTAGTTCTTCCCCTACTCTTATAGCCATCTTCATCCATACTTAAAACTTTCTAGCTTTTTTGCATCTGCTAGATTATATAGCTACCTAACTGATAATGAAATGAGAAGGAAGCTCCACAGTGCGCAGTCAGTCGTGGTTAGTTAAGCGAATCAGAAGGATTGACGGATTTGCGATAACGAATGCAATTTACACTTTTGCAATCATAAAATCGTACCTAATCATGAATCTGAGAAGAGTGTAAGAGAGTTTTACGAATTCTATGAACTTTTTAAAGCAGACTGCCTCGTTGGCCGCCAGCTCTGAGCATGAGGTCCTAGGTGCGATTCCTAGGTAGGGTAAAGTGTGATTGAGTTTTTGTCACCAGGAATTTTTCAGTAGCAGTCCGAACCCTGGATGTGTGCCCGTTTGCCGGCGATAGGCTTGCTCCCTATGATAATGAGTGTACTATATTCATACTATAGGCTATCCCTCTGTCTATACCTTCGGGTGTTACATGCATGATGTTATGTTAGTAAAACGAAGTGTTCTGAATCCTTCGTTTTCGAAGCTTTAGATTCTGAGACGTAATTATGGGTGCTCCATTGCATTCGATGTATCAGTGTGCGTTGGTGACCTCACAATGGGTTAAATTACCGTATCGCGGCACACATGCAGGTACATTATACGCCGGCCAGTAATTAATCAGTATATGGGCACATGTAATTGATGCTTACATTTATTATCGTATAACAATGCGTAATACATTGGTAATTAGTCAATTAGACAAGATTCTATTGGTTGAAATTACAAACCGCTTATTATTTGATTGTATTAACTAATAGCTTATTTTGCAAACTAAGGTACTATACCAAAATGTTGGGATTTGGTTTTTTTTTTAAGTTCTAACACATATTTGATAGGTACTTATGTTAGTTTCAAGTGGTATTTATAACCTTTCCTAGGCCTACATAAACATATTATAAGAAGCTTATAATGTTCCGTCTTCCCACAGCTGGGACTCCAGGCCTCTAGGAAGGGGTATAAGCCGAACCTAATCCACCATGTGGGCCCGTATGTGTTAGTGGACAAACCCTTATTACTAAGCTGATTATATTTGTAACAAGAGTACCTGGCCAATAATGCATCGAGAGGGGATTCAAACATACGACCTCTCAGCTCACTTTTGGGTATTACTGTACCTATATACCGACAGTTTTTTAAGTATTTAAAGTCTATATTAGCAAGCCGTGCACAGCAGCTTGACCGCGGGCGTCTTCCGCGACACGCGATCGTAGCCGAAAGCATGCTGCGACGCGCTATTTGACTAGGCGCATAAACGGATACGTTAGCAAGCGACGGAGCCGGTCGTATGCGTCGACATCCTGCGGGGCGCGACCGGCTGTCGCCGAATCCGTTCGTATCCTTTCCGCTCCGCTGCGATGGTAGAAATCATCCTTAACACAAAAACAGAAGCGAAAACAAATGACGATAGTTTTTTGTTTACTGCATTCCATGCCGTGCTGCAATGAATACAGTATGCCTAGGCCTTTACATATTCGAATAGGTAAGAAGTAGTTAGTGCCGTTATCCAGCTAATCTACTCTATGTGGAAAGTAGGAAATGAGAAAATGTAACAGCTGGCTGGGAGAATCGAGGGTTCTGATAGTCCAATAGTGATTATATGGAAATGCGATCATGCTTGAAAGGCGATTTCACACTTGTCGCTTTTTACTGAACCATTGGCAGAGTAACTTTGTGTAGCCATACGAGTGTGAAAGGCACTTTGTTCTTATGACACAAATGATGTTATTTGTATTGACAATGGAAACTATGCGTTTTGTAGGTTTTAATCTTATTTTTAGGTTGCCGTCAGTCGGCAAAAACGGTACCCTTACATGATCACTTCGTTGTCCGTCTGTCTGTCCATTTGTCAAGACCCTTTTCCTGAAATTAATATCAAAAATTCGGTCTGCTACCTTGGAGCAGTGAAAAAACGAAATTTGTAAGTCAACGCGATCAAAAGATATGACTGTTTATGTCGCATATTTTTCTATTTCACAAGGGAATCAAAACCTATAGCATACTTCCGTTGACCTAAATCACGTTGACGTAGAATCATGAAATTTGGCAAGAAGCAACATGTAAATTAAAATCGTAAATATGTAGTTTAATAACAAAATACTTACAAGTTTATGCGGAACCCTCGGTGCGCGAGTCGAACTCGCACTTGGCGGTTTTTTTGTATTGAAATGGTGTCCTGATGTAAGTCTGGTTAAGTGCAAGCATAACAAAGTAAAGCTGTGACTTATTTCAAACAACTGGCTCTAACGTAGGTACTTTAATTTCTAAATATCGGCGTCCATAAAAAAAATAACTTTCCAACAACATTGAAATTAATCAAAGTTTCTCATTAACTTAATTGCTAAAATATCCGTGAAAGACAATTTAGAGTGGAGCTATCGAATTGTTCTATTCTAAATCTAAACAGGGCCTTTGAAATTCTTTATTAAAAACGTTTCTCCAATTGAATCCCCACCCATCTCGTCAATCGAAAGAAAAAGGGTTTTCGTCAGCGGTATGTTAATTACAGAAACCAGAATACACCCTTTTAACGTCCGTCCATTTCTGTACATTTCATGTACTTTTTGAATGTGTTAGTGATTTGCCGAGAGGATTATTTTAATTCTTGTAAACGAGGCTCTTTGGTGCCGGTGTACTTAATTCCAGTAATAAGTACTTGTGTATGTACGTGTGTCATTCGCGTTCCTTTATCGTCGTTTCTCTACGGGTTGAGCAAAGTTTTAAGCGGTTACATTATGAGGGGGTGAGCGTAAGCGGCACACTAAGCGGTACCGTCATTCAGTCATTTCGAGGATTTGTGTAAATAATAAGACATGATTAGGGTGTTGAAGTTGGTCCATTATGATGATTAAAACTTAAAATGGTTCTTTAACCTTTCGACCGCCATAGTCACATATACGTGACAAGCAAGCGCGTGCCCTGTACGCCAAACTAAACAAATGTGTGATAAAATGGTACGTGAAATTGTGGTTTGGCGTGGAGGGCACGCGCGTGCTTTTATGATCTGGCGGTCAAAAGGTTAATTCAAGAATATAAAGACTGTTTAGTTAGTATCAAAATGCAACTAGACTAGCAAAGAGCACTCAATATAAATAATAATCATATTTAATATCATTATCCGTATTCGGAAGAGCATAGAAAGAGTCTGAAAATTATTTCATAGAACTTCGTAGACACAGCCCATCGTAGCCGCTACGCCGTAGCACACTACGCCGTAGTCAAATCGTCATGTATGCAGGTTGTATAGCACTTAAGTACGCAGTTATACCGAGACGTGGTACGTTTGTATGGCCTACAGGACGGATGTGTAATTTGCATGGCTATAAATTATTAAGATGACCAAACGGTCCGCTGACCTTTCCCCTGTGTACAAATTAGGTGCAAATCTGACTGCCTCAATGTTGTAATGTTAATGACATGAGTAAGGTTGCTAGTTTGACTTTGTTACTATTGACCTAAAATTAAAATTAGATTATACAATACTGACAATGTAAGTACTTAAGTATCTCTATTTTGAAATTAATAGAATAATATGTTAACACGTGTATTTTAAAGGCTTAGAATTTCATTAATTTAAGTGTTAAGGTTACATAAATGTTGAGCCTCGTTTGTTTTTCGAATTATTCTTGAATTAATAAATTAAAGGGCAAATTTTTGTTCGTAAGTGATGATTAGCTTGCCCTTTCGAAATAAATAACAGTTTCTTTTGACATTTCCTCCTATGTTTAGTAAAAGTGTTATGTATTTTTTTCAAGGCTATGAAATCTTCAACAATTCATGTACAGTCGCCAGAGCATCAAGTTACTACAAACTTTCAAATTTTCTCATTCAATTTTGAACAGACTCCGTGGCTGCTACTGAGAAATTCCTGATGGAAAAACCCAATAACACTTTGCCCGACCCGGGAATCGAACCCAGGACCTCATGCTCAGCGGTCGTGCTTGCGACCACTAGACCAACGAGGCAGTCCATCCACATATTTTGCATTTTAATCTTTAATACGCAATGAGAATTAAAATTTTTAATATAATGAGTAGGATTTAAAATGTAATCCAGTTAACATGCTCATTCATGCAGCAGATAATATTATTGGATAAATATGTATGTACGCCATAATATGTTCTACTGTAACCAGTTATATTTTGGAAGGACTAAATTTAATTATTTTGCTACCATCATCGGTCTCAATGTCTTCGGACTGATGGCTTGGTGAAAGTTGCAGGGATCCGCTGGATGCGAGACGCACGGGACCGGTCAATGTGGCGAAACTTGGGGGAGGCCTATGTCCAGCAGTGGACGTCTTTCGGCTGAAATGATGGATGATGATCCAGTTGTCTTTTTAACACGGTTTTATTACCTTCGCCTGTAACTATGTAAAAAACCTTAGAAGTTAAATTTGACTCACTTCCTGGTTTCCGTGTTTATTTTAGATCACAATGCATGGTTAGCTAAGTGACGTTATTCTAAATAAAATATGGCGGAGTCCTCCACCTTGCCAAAGGCACATTAAGCGTCCACAAAGTTCTACGAATATCCCACAGGTTATTTGCTTTAAAATAACCATAATCCACGTAGGTATTACGATACTAATTGAACCAATACCTTCGCGAGGACCCATTAAAGCGGTTGCTAGTTATTTTTATTCATTCCCATGATATGGGAATCAAATGAAAGGATATGTTGAAAAAAATACGAGAAATAAATTGACGACGTCGCTCTAAAGCGTGTGTTTAAGTTTTTTTAAACTATAATAATATTTAATCGGTATTAGTAGTATTGTCCTATTCCACGATATCAGTCTGATTATATACTTCATAGAGCTAGCAGAATATTTGTTTCAAAAGAGTTGTTTGAAATGAAAAATATGAACATTTAATGGCGGGTCATCATCATATCATCTGCCTAGCCTTTTACCAACTATGTTGGGGTCGGCTTCCAGTCTCAAACGTTGCTTAACCTTGGCGATCAACCCGTGAGGCTATTATTATTTGGCCACACGCTCACACGCAGCACGTGTATTAATTGCATAAAAACTATATCTTATATAATTATCAAAATTGCGTCCAAGCCTATGTATCTTTAATGTGATTTTATTATTTGTCTATAAAATACGGACTGTGCCAGTTTTCAAAGAGAAGCCGGAAGGAATCGAGTTGTATGGAACCTTCGCCACTGCTATGTATGCATTATGTTATTTGATACTGTCTCGAGTTACACAGTACTAACAGGGTTGTGGAGGTCAGATAGGTAGTTGCTCCATGTATTCAGCCGCATCTGGTTAGACTGTAAGCCGACCCCAACATAGTTGGGAAAAGGCTTGGCAGATGATGTTATAGCCTGAGTTTTGAAAGCGGTAGGCAAAATAGAAAACAAAGAAACTGATTTTATACCGCATACAACAGAAACGTTAAATGGTGAAAATCCTCATTCAAACTAGTTTTAAACACAAGCCCTATACACATGACGTCATTACGAGTATTAATTGGCCGTATTTATAGGCGGGCCGCGATCTGCAAGTAGTTGTATGTCGGAATTAGAATGTAATCGGGTACCGGCGCGGCGGAACGGAACAACAAGGATTTACGAGCCCCGCCGCTTCCGCACCATGCACCCCCAAACACTCAAAAACTACACCCCTTACCTTTTTGTACGGTGAATAGGTTTTTTTTATGATAAGTGGAATAAATTGCGGACGTCCAACCAATTTGTCCAGTCCTGTTGGTTTTTCTTCGTCGCTCGCTACTCGCATATGTATCGTCGGACGGCGAGGCTTGTATGCAAAGTACTCGACAAACCTCTGATATACCTGTTTCATGTTATTTGAAAATTCTCCCTTCTACAGTTTAGTTCGTAAACGTAATTAAGTGTTTCTTGATTTATTCATGTCCAATTAAAGTCGTAGCGTTTCGTTGTGATTTATGAATGGACTGTTAAGGATTTACGATTTATTTGATGCGAACATTTGGTCGTTTACTGCATATCGGCTCTGCTTTTCCTGGTTGGATTGATATTGTCATGAAATGGTATTGGTAATAACTTATTTGCGTTTATGTAGCGAGTATAAATAGTTGTAGTAAGTTCTCATTGGTCTAAAGTTCTTTAACGAAGTTTGCGTGTCCAATTTGTGCAAACAGCAAAGAGCGAAACAGAAGTCAACAAAAAATTAAGCTCCACAGTGAGCTGAGCCGTAGTCTTTGTTCTTCTAATCCCGACTTTCCTTTCAGATAGCGTTCAGTCAGCTCTTAAATTAAGAATTTATTTCAGAACTTCATACTTTCCTGTTCCCCTTTGTGTTGCATCACAATGGAAATTATTATCAATTGGAAAACTTTCCGTTTCCACAACTTCTATAAAGGCTCACGTTTTATTTTCCACTTTTGACTTTCTTTTTGTTTTGTAAGGCGATATCACAGCGGGATATTTCACTGTGCCCATCTTGATTATCAAACAAATTATAAAGTAAGAGACCTCTTTGTAACTTTTAATACGACCGTGTGATCGTAAACTACCCATTATAAAAATCCTCTGAAACATTAATTATTTAGAATTATTTTTTAAAAGCGGTTCGTGTAAGGCTATCTCGTAAAAGGGTTTCCAATGGAATATTCATGATTACCCTGAGTAACATTAATGGTTGTTTTGAATTCCCTCATGTGAAAAGAAACATAGTAACGTGGGATATGTTTTCACGAGTTTATCTTCAAAATTGACTTCGAGCATTGCTTAAAAATTTGCATTTTATATAGATGTGATGAATAATTTATATCACGAAGCCTCTGAAAATTAAATGGGATTTAATGAAAAAAAACTACATGCGAAGGGGCCTAATGCATGGCTCAGCATAACGTAAGTATATGTGCCTACTTTGAGGTCATGATACTTGGATTTTTGTAAATGTACGGGTAAAATAAACAAAAAGAGAGGGTGCGGAAACTGAAGGAAAATGGATTTCCGTGAGACAAAGAACTTTTGTTGGCAACTACCCGACTCCGCACACACAGATAAATAAATCAGTGTTATTGAATCTTAATATTCAAACCGAAGTTACACCGTTCACTTTGCGCATTTTCAATGCAACCAATCTACATATTTACGGTGAAGAAAAAGAGTATTTATTAGTGTCAGTAAAAAGTATTGATATGAACCTCCTCAAAGGATTATTAATTTAATAATCCAAATAAAAATAACTATAAAGCTCAATACTTCACGACTCCAACGCGAATTTTATTTCGCACGAATAAAACACGTAAATTGGAATAGTCTAACAAAAAAATATAGGACACATTGAGATGACATGTTGGCGCAGTTTATGACAATGAAAGCCGACGAGCCACTTCGGCTGAATTTAATCCACAGCGGTTAAAGTTCCCTTCAGAAACAATAACAATTCGTTCAACGATATAATGTGACCGCACAGTTTTCCCCGGAGGAAGTTTTAAGTGCAAAAGGCCTCACAAGTTTATGTGTTGAATGAATCTAGGAACCAGCCGCGTAATGTAAAAGTTGTAATTTGATTTGCAACCGTAACCACTAGCTCCCATTGTTTTCATTTACCTACAAAACGGCTTTCTGTTTCTCGTTTAAACAAGTTACGACTTTATGAATAAATAAATAGCTTTTCATTATACCCGGCTCTATCTACTTAAGGCGCCAGCAAAGGTTTTTACTGTCGTTATGAAAATTGAAGAAGATTTACCTACGCACGCATATATTAAATTCATTGAATAAATTGCACGGATTTCATCAAGTTTTACCTTATTTCCGTATAGGAACCTACCTATTTTAGGTCGCCACCAACGCTTAAACGTAATACTGTTTTCACAAACATTCGTTCCGATTCAAATGAATCAAAAATACTTCAAAAAGACGCGTAGGTGGTGCTTACTGAGAATCCATTTATTACGTAATTATGGGTATTTTTGTAACATAAAAGGAAATGAAAGCATCCATATCAAGTTATCAATATCATGGTCATATAAATTAATGAAGGGCTGTCGTTAGTTCAAATTTTCTCACAAAGTGCCTTCCTTGAATTTTCACTCACTCTGCAATGCTGCAGATTGTAATAAAAGCTTGGTAAAGCGGCTCTCAACTCAGAATACAATTATTCGCAATACAATTGTATTAAGTCTATTAAAATTGCATTCATCAATTTTAATTAAGTACAGTGAAGTGGCATCAATGCTGACCAGATTATTTAATTTCATACTAAGGTATTAGCTACAAATTACATGGACTGATACGATCGGTCATATGTATTGTATTACGTGAAATGACAAAAGTAAATAAAAACAACATACAACACAAACACATTCATACACTACAACAACAACACACACACAACACACACACACAAAAACACACAACGTCACAACACCACACACAACACAACATTTTTCTAACAACTGTTAGAAAAATCAATTGCGAAGAGTGCACCTCATAAACCCTCATCAGGTTTGAATCTAGCTCTAACACACATTTGATTACGCTTCTATCTGGTTATTATTTTAAAATGCAGCCTGAATCAACTCGTTATTAATATCTACTGATAAAAACTTTATGTTTATTATTTAGCGTACTAATGTAGGTAATAGTGGCGACCGGTCGAGCGGGCTGCAAGGAGGTAAAACTTCGGAAATATCGGTTACACATTGCATGCTGGCATTATGCGCAGTACACACGTCGCTAATGAAGAGAATATTAGAAAAAACTGTGACAAAGGGGCATTAATGAAACTGCTCGGTAAGAAAATATGTAGGTGGACTGAAAGGACATTTTCCTGTTTGAAAAAGATGTTGTTAATGTACTGATAAAAGATTTTGTTGTTATCTTTTTGAACTTTCCATTTTAGTACGAGCTTTTTAAAGGTTCCAGCGCAAGCGCAACAGTATCTGTAACATCAAACAATGATTCTAGTTTTTGTTCTTAGAATTTCCTATAGACGAGTAGTTTTTAAAACACGCGGTTTACTCTGGGACCTTATTTTTTTTTTTAATACCTTACAGTGGCGAAGGTTCCATACAACCCGATTTCTACCGGCTTCCCTTTGAAAAATGGCACAGTCAGCATTATATAGCAAATAATATTCCATACAGTAAAGATATGTACTCCGGATTACCTTTTACAAAAATTGACCCTTCGCTACTGATACCTTATTAACATAACGAGAACAATTCTGAGCAAATATCAATTTACGAGAGTCCCATTTTCTTTAATGATTCCAGGGATAGTCTAACATTTCCATGTCAGTAAGTAAAATATTTAGGAGTATGAACTTGTCGACATGGTAATTATTTGATCCAGCAGCCCCAGTTAATACAACAAGGTGTGACAATGTCGAGATATGTGGTTGCATAGTTAATTGGATAACACGATTGTTTGCTTACATCAACTTCACAGTCAACATATCTATGTATAGAATATGCTTGGCTGCTTTAATCAGTTGCTATTTCACAGTTGACTTAAATTTTACAAGAGACTAAGAGCGAATTTCACGAATGAAATTGAACCCGATCAGCAGTTTAGTACATTTGAACTGAGTTCAAGAACTGTCAGTGTCATCACTGCTATGGTGGAATATGGACACTGGAGGCTTTTGAACGTCGTCTGATCGCGTAAGTTCATTGGTGGAGTTCGCCCTTATTCTCTTGATTTTTTTGTCAAATCTTAAATTTACCCTAATTTTAATGGGATTTCGTAGTTTGAAACTAAACAGGTTCTGTATTATTCAGAAGTCATTTACATATCGTGCCAGTTTTGAACTTCTGACCCGGCTTCTGGCATTTTCTCGCGTGACCTTCATCAATTTATTGATGTTTACTTACTAAGGTTTCGTACGCAGACGGAGTTTCATCAACCCTAACAAGTCTGCAGTTACGTATGTCCCCAAATTCGGTAAAAGTTGGGTACTTACTTTAGACCAGCATTGTATCATTATACCGCATCATCATCATCTGCCTAGCCTTTTTCCCAACTATGTTAGGGTCGGCTGAATACCAGTATTTTACAAGGAGCGACTGCCTATCTGAGCTCCACAACCCAGTTAGTACAAGGTAATACGATAACCCTTGGTAAGACTGGTTGTCAGACTTTTTGAGCCACTGATTGTACCACCTGTAACGACTGTCAAAGATCTACAAATGTCAACCTGAACCAATGGCTTAACGTGCTTTCCGAGGCACGGAGGAAACTCGGTATGTAATGGATGGTCACCCATCCACAGACCAACCTAGGCAAGCACGGCTTAACCTAAAGATCGATCCGAGCGGCTGTTATTATTTTGCAACGAGCTCCTTCATCATTACACCGCGACGACACAAAATCTTTTCAAGTTATAAAAGCATCAACACGATTTTGTACCAAATATCAGGACGAGCCTTTGGAGTAGTGAAGTTCTCAGCTAATTAACTTTACGAGAGATTTTAGCCCTTACAATTTGCCAGGACCTAGAAAAACAAGAGCCTCGTTTTAAGCGGAGAGCCATTGCGAAATGTGGGGCCTTAGTCACTTAGTGACTGCTTTGCTTCTACTAAAACCATCCGTGTCTATTTATTAAAATCCAACTAATATTATAAATGAGAAAGATTGTGAGGATGTATGGATGTTTGTTACTCTCTCACGCAAAAACCGCTGAACAGATTTGGATGAAATTTGGCACACAGATAGTTTATAACCTAGATTAACATATAGGATACTTTTTATGCCGGTAGTTACGATTCCATGGGACAATTACCGAATTTCACGCAGGTGAAGCCACGGTCATAAGCTTTGGTAATAATAAATATTGTAGTTTATTCAGACCCATTGTTTCTCCTATAAATATGAATGTCATAAAACAATGAAAATGGATCCCGAGAATTACTATTCTACCGTAAAAGGATACGTGTAAATAAGCCGTAGTTTGTTTCTAGGCTCTATAATTGTAGGTATAGATTAACTTCGGGACCCCGTTCAACATAGTAAGCGCGAATTAAGTAAAACAACAAAGGTACCTGTTTGTTGTTGTGCTTAATACAGTCGGGATGTTCACCGGGTACCGTAATCGCTACTTACAACCTTAATAAGTATTTTGAACTCTTTGCTCTAACCTAAAGTGGGCCAATTCCCCGTAATTGTTACTTGGCTGATGTTTACGTTTTTGAATTTAACAGTGGTTAGGTAAAGGCAAATTGTTATACATAACTACTTATTTACTTACATATACTGAGAAATACCTAAGGTATTTCAATACGGCGTAACGTAGCAATTAGCAAAGTGTTAGTAGCTTCAAAAGTACCAAATATTTTAGTCTGTAAAAGGTTTTTTTACATAGACACCGCCGTATTTATAAAAAAACCTTTTCAAGAGAGTCTCGCTAATTGGAAATCAAATATAATCACGTCCATTTTCGAGTTTTAATTCCATTTACGAGGCACAAAAAAGGCCAGCTGTACATGAACTACATTCAAGAGGATGCCTTTAGCAGGATGGCGGTGCAAACGTCAGTCTTGTCGGACGGCCGCGCCGCAAAGTAATAACAGTCGCTGCTAATGGATTGTGGTATTTAGGTAGCTGCCTTCGTACATGTTTAGGCATTAGCCTTATTTTATCTGTGACTCCGTGTACCTCTTACACAATTTTGGGCTCCTGGTACTTTTGCGGTTGCTTTTGTAAGTTGTTTTTTTAGAATTTGTGATCTATGATCTTAATTCATGAAAAATCGATTGTTGTATTTTCGTAGTTGTTGTTCTACATGTTCAGGCTAAGTCTAAATTTGTCTAGGTTTGTATGTACTTAATTTGGACTCCTAGTAAATATTATCTTTGGCTTTCATGACCGGTATCAAAGGATCTGCCTACTATGCTTGTTTTATTACGTTTAAACGAAATTCTCGTCTTTGATACTTAACTTACTTTGAAAATCTTGTCCGGAAATAGAATTCCGTTCTGTGTTATTTTGATACAATAATCGGCGTTATGGATACGAGTTAAAAGCGTCCTAGCTTGTGTCAATGTGCCATTGACTTGTGTGGGCGTCTAAGGGCTCATTTACGGAGATGAGGCGCGTCGTGCGTCGCGTACGGCGGGAGTTATAGCGGCGCGTTGTACGTTTTTTCCGTTCAAGGAGCGGCGACACGGCCCACGTTATCACACGTGCAAACACAAAAATATGTCAAAGTTCGATGTTGTTTATGACACGGCGCATGTGACGCCGCGTCCTCCGATGCGGGTATCGATACATTTCACACGCCGAGGAACTGCATCCACGATAAAGGCCGCGAGCTGTAGCTGCGATGTCATCTGTGGGCTAGGCCGCAAGTAAAGCTGCATTTCAAACAAACGCGCGAGAAATCGCTTCCCCGTAAACGAGCCCTAATACACACTAATATTATCAACGTGGAAATGCGCAGCTTGTTTTTCCTGTTCTATTGGCACGATTTCTATTTCAACGGCCCACTTTTTTTCTAAATATCAGTGCATTTCATTATATTCGCAGATTAAATCTAGTCAATGTTTTCAGAGTTTTTAACCAGTTTCAAAGCATCGTTTTGAAAACCTTTTAAATTAGAATGCTGGGAGCTCTATATGGTTAAATACTGTGAAAATAGAAAATATTAACAAAATTTATAGCCTAATTTGTCGAAGTAACGACCTACCTTTTCTACAGACTTAAAATTTTCATTACATTAATTTAAAAAGACAAGTGAATAATTAATTGAAAGCGGTCCGAAAAGTAAAAAAGCTTTAAAAATACATTTAGATGTAGGTAACCGGGTTGAACTAAATTTTAAAATTCACATTGAATTAGGTTTTCCAATGAAACGGTCGCGAGTACTTGACTCACGACACAATACAACAGTGACAAAGAACCCCTAACGACCCCGAATTTATCGTGAACTTTCCACTAATACCGTCATTAAACAACCCTTTGTTTTCTTCTTTGATAAAAACGCCTCGAAGCACCTCGGAGTTCGTAATTTTTATCTTTCCCTGCTTGAATAGTCACCTTAGGAACAAAAGCAAATACTTTTGCGACAATGACAACAGCTGTCTCCATTGTCTGCAATGAGCCTATGTTTATTAATTTAAAGTTCAGATTTCAACGAGTTTCGAGTTTGTTTTGTCAATCTTTTGATAAAAGTGATTGTCATTGTGATGATAAGTGCTGAGGGAATCATTCATTTAGGGGAATATTTCCTTGTGAATTCCATAAGGGTCGTTGGGCTATATTGGTCGTTTAGGTAGGCTCATATTTAGTAATAGGTATGTTTTAAGGATAACTATGTAACATGACGAGGGATGAACGGAAAAAATATATTCAGTAGGTAGGTGCTCAGGTAAAGCACCTTTTTTCCCCGTGTGGTATTAGAAAAACATTTCACTGTTTAATGTGCGGTAGAAATAATATTAATTTATGTTGTATTTAGGTTTTCAAGTTCATGTGAGAAAATTCTGTATTCTGTAGGTATAATTCCAACGTGGTATATTAACATAGCTGTCCAAATCAACATTTTCATGATCCTGGTCCCGTAATATAACACTATATGCTTCCAATTCCTTTACACTGTAGTTTAATTACAAGCCATGAAATCCACGCCAGTTTGTGTGAAGTTTCATACGAGAAAATTACATTATGCTCTGAGTAAAATTCGTCGGCTTTCGGGCCCAGCAGGGTGCATACAATTGAATTATTTAAGGTATTATGACGTTAAATTGCCCGGCGGAGGCGAGTCTACCGTAATCAGGTAAGAAAGCGGCGGGCGGGCCGTCTGAGACAGCCTTAAGATAACCCTTATAATGCGCTCGGGAATCATTAGTTTTGCGTGTTAACTTGTATTAGCAAACGAGTGTCGTGTTAACATGTAAAGTCAAAAGAAAGACGCGTGAACTTGATGTATGTGAGCAATGTTTACACAGCCGTGAGTGTAAAGATATGAATGAAACCTACATTTTATTTTCAGTGCGAGTAGGTACCTACGTTATTTATTTATTAACAGTTCAAGTTCATCATGTAGCCGAAACACTTCTAAATACAATATTCAATACATGTATATTTAAATTGGTGAATGTAGTAAACATTTATTTTTACTTCTCGTCTCAAATGACTTTACCCTGGAGTATTTCATAAGTTACGTTGAGCTCTTTATCCCTTCTTCATACGAAAATATAAAGTATAAGTGACTACCCAATAAACTTTATAGGATGTGTTTCTCATGAGAATATGTCAGGACATTATTCCGAGGGTAGTCCCGACGGTCAAAACTTTATGCTTAACTCTTCAAACTCATTGATAGGCACTTTGCCTATAATTTTACCGTAAACAACTGTCAAGCGCAATTGTTCAACAATTTAACAACAACTAGCGATCCGCCCCTGTTTCGTACGGAATTTACGACTTAGCAAAAAATCTGTTTTTGTTATTAAATATTTTTTAGTGTGCATATTTTGTGCTTCAAAACCTTGCGGATTATATTTTCTGAATAGTAGTATAAAACGCATCTGAATCCGTTGCGCAGTTTAGACGAACAACGTGGTCATACGGACTGACTAAAATTTATGCAGCTAATATTTGTAATAATAATGGTACAATGGCGTCGTTCCTGACTGATTGGCCAGAGAAGGCAACGGGAAGAGTTGGAAAGGAATGGGGTAGACCTTTGCCCAGCAGTGAGGCAGAATAGGGTAATAAAAAAAATGGTTCAATTATTGACGATAGTTAGAATAATTAAAATTAAAAAGGTTCATAATAGGTATTTAATCCTAGTTAATTAACTGTTTTAATCAAGGTTTAAATTGCTCTTACTTATATCTGCTATCGGAAATCCTGTGTAGAAATAAATCCCTTTCCGAGTATTCATTCATCTAAAACTAAAATAATCGCCATTTTTATTTTTATTTTTTATTTTTATTTATTTGGAACAACAAACAATTACATAATAAAGCATAGGAGAGACATACAACTTAAAATTAACAATTATGTAATCAGCGGCGTTATTCACAGAATATATAAACAAAATATTAATAACACGCTTCAAAGAGAAGTTAAAAGTGACAAAAATACGAATGAAAACAAAAAACAGTGATTTAAAACTTTTAAATAATACGTTAGTGCATTGATTATGAAACATAATAATCTATGAGTAAAAGGACAAGATGTCTAATTCCTTGATTGCCTTGTGAGTCGAGTTTCGGAATCTTCCACGTGCTGCACAGAATAAATCGATGTCAAGAAAGTGTTTATTATAATTGTCAACAAGACGTCGCAACGGTGCTCGAACACCAGCATTTGTTCGACATGCTCTCACTGCAAACAACGGTTGCTTGCGCACTGCACGCAAATGCATTCTTCTGGGAACTAAATAACAAATTCTGTTGCATATATCACAACAGTCGTACGTGTTTCTGCAGAGGTCGTACAAGAGCACGGTCTCCAGAAACATCCGCCGGCCAGTAAGACTTAGAAGATTATATTTTCTCAGTAAATCGACATAAGACGCAGAAGAGTGAAAGCACCTATAAGTCATAGTTCTTAAATATTTCTTTTGTACCATTTCCAAGCAGTTGGAATATTTAATATATAGGGGATTCCACACGGCAACTGCATACTCTAATTGAGATCTAATTAAGGTCTTGTATAGATAAAGGTAGGTCTGAGGGCGCACGAATTCAGTGGCTGATCGCATAACAAATCCGTACATGCGCCAAGCCTTGTTTACAATTGTATTTATGTGTACATCTAGATGAAGCTTGTCATCAAAAATGACACCCAGATCGTGAACCATGGTAACTCTATTTAAAGTGACATCATTTAGAGAGTACTGGTATCTAAAGATGTTTTTGTTTTTGGTGATGTTCAAATAACAACATTTAGGCACGCTAAGTTTTAGTTTATTACACACGCAGTATTCAGACAGTCTATTTAAGTCACTTTGCAAAGCAAGACAATCGCTAGTGTTTTTAATCGGCCTGAATATTTTTAAGTCATCTGCATATAAAAGAAATTTTGAATTTTGGAAACATTTGCCTATGTCGTTAATGAACAAAATAAATAGAAGGGGTCCCAAAATCGATCCTTGAGGAACACCTGATGTCACGGCTATAGAAAATGATTGATAACCATTAATCACAACGCGCTGCATCCTATTGGAAACATACGACGAAAACCACCTCAACAGGTTCCCACGTATACCATTAAATGCAATTTTGCGCAATAGCAGCTCGTGGTCAACCTTATCGAATGCCTTCTGGAAATCAGTATAGACTGAATCTACTTGGATACCTGCATCCATGTCATTAAAAATGTATTCTGAATATGCTACAAGATTTGTTACAGTAGATCTACTTTTAACAAATCGGTGTTGTTGTGTAACAATAACATTATGTAGCAACGGATAAAGTACACTATGTACAAGCTTTTCAAAGAGTTTCGATAAGGTCGACAATATTGATATTGGGCGATAGTTCTCAACGTCATCTGCAGGACCTGACTTGTGCACCGGTGTTACGTTAGCTCGCTTCCAAGCATCAGGAAAGATTCCTTGTGACAGGGACCGATTAAAAATAATTTGTAGAGGAACGCAAATGTTCTTAGCTGTGTTTCTGAGAAATATTGCAGGAAGTGCATCGGGACCAGGCCCTTTTGAGATATCTAAGGATTCCAGATGCCTAAATACCTGGTGAACTGAGAATTGAATATTGTTCACAGCAGTACAGTCCTCAGAACAATCTGCGTTTGAGCAGAAATCATTTGACAAAGTGGAAGGTTCATAGACAGATTTAAAATATACAGAGAAAAGATTGAAGATTTCATTAGGGTTATTCGAAGATTGATTTTTGAAACGCACAGTAGAGGGAATTCCTTTGGATGACTTACGGTTCGCGATGAATTTCCAAAAATAATTGACATTTAGTTTAATACTGTCCTCAACAGTATTGATATACCGGTCATAACAATTTTTGCACTCAACGCGAAATCGGGATCTAAAAAGCGAAAACTGTTCATAATCTGACAAATTTTTATATTGTTTCCACTTTATCCAAGCTCTAAACTTGTTCCTGAATATATGTATGAGAGCCGGTGAGAACCAAACTGGGAAATTTGATGACTTTACTGATGTTAAAGGAATACGTGTTTTGATAACATTAAAAATTATATTGTAGAAAACCTCCAGTGATTCTTCTACAGAGCAGTTACGTAGAGAAGATTCCCAGTTTATTTACGATAGATCTTGGTTAACACCATCATAATTAGCCTTCAAATAGTTAAATCTTTTAATTGTATTACGTCTCATATTACTGTTTCGTGTCTGGAAGGGAATCATTACATAAAACGGGGGATGATATTGGTCCGGAGGCAATAAAAGATCATTAGTTTTAGTAGACACAGTGTAGTCACCGTTACTGATAAAGAGATCGAGTATATTATTACGTATGTTTTTATGTGTGTTGTACTGGATAGCGTTATGTGTACAGAAAATTACTCACAACTCCACCAACAGGGGGTTTATTTCCACAGACCTGACCAAAGGTGGAGTGGTTACTGACGTTGGTATCCCAAACAAGAGCAGGTAAATTGAAATCACCGATCAGGTAGAACCGTTCAACGTCAGTATCGTCAAGGTAGGCATCCAACATTTGAAAGTAGGCATCATAGACGGATTCCGGAGTTTTTGGTGGTATATAAGCTGCACTAATCATATGCAATTTACCCCTTTTTATGCTAGGTATCTGAATAATAACATATTCAATGTCGGCATATAGAGCTGATTCTAACCGCAAGTAGTGATTTGAGAATTGCTACCAGGGTTCCACCTCCTTCCTTCTTGCCAGTGGCTACACGGTCGCGGTCGCACCTGTGTACAGTATAGCGATCATCGATGAATTCGGCGTCAGATATCTCCGGCGTAAGCCAGGTTTCCGTTAGGACAATAATGTCGTAGCAATTAGCCAAAATATTTACGTATAAAGTATGCAGTTTGGTGCGGACTCCCCTACAGTTCTGATAGTAAACAGTAAGAGACTGATCATCCATTACTGAAGAAAACACTACAAATAAGTAGGACATTATTGTAAAACATTAATAAAGCCTTCATGACCACAAGTGAATTGCGCAACACGACAGCGATGCAATATAGGCAATATAGTGGTACGTGAAACAAAAGCTTGAGCATACAGACATAACCTAAAAATAACTCAAAGGGCAGTTGCAGTTTGAAAAGCATTGAGTGAAAAAAGTAAGCATAAGCAAAGCAATCAATAAGATAGACACAATACAATGATGAAATAGTAAATAACTGAATTTGGCAAAACAAAGACATGAAAGCAGGTAAGTACGATTTGAAGTTCTGAATGTTGACAGTGTCAATGATCAGAAACTGGAAACCCAGCTGCCGGCGAGGCGGGTTTAATTTTACCAACGTCTTGTGTAGATTTAATGGCGAATGCTCGCGCTCCTTCCTTTTCTCTAGCAAGAATGGTGCCGTTCTTGACCCACACGAACTTGAAGTTATGTTTGGTGGCTGCATTACGACATTCCCGAAACAACTGCTTATTTTTCAGGGTCATTCGTTTTTAAATTTTAGATTAGACGTCAGACCTATGTTTTTTTTATTGGATTTGTTCGATATTAATCATTGCCTGAATAATGTTTCTAGGATTTAGAACTAAACAAAAATGAACCGACGCGACGTAAATAGTTGATGGGACTGGGGCAAAAATAACGAGGTTTCATGTTTTCTGAAGAGATCATCCGGTTTCTCATCTTTGAATCGATGAAAAGCATAGTCAAAATAAATGCGAAAATTTGTGAGGATGGATGGATGTTTGTGACTCTTTCACGCAAAAACTACTGAACGGATTTGGATGAAATTTAGCTCACAGGTAGTTTATAACCTGGATTAACATTACAAGCGGGTGAAGCCGCGGGTATAAGCTAGTAGGTTCTATATATTTCAACCCAGAACACATTTTCCAGTTGATTTTGTTAGCTCTATTCAAACTACGTGAGACCTGAAACAAGTTTATCACAGATAAAAATGTGAATGAAAACTAAAATATGAAAAAATTTATTCCATCCGACTGCAGTCAATTCTGGCCGACAATATTCTCTCACGCGCCACATACGACACGCGCTCCGCTGCTTTCCCATCCCTAGTCTACCGTAAGAGAGGAGCGAGGAGCTCGTGGCTAAATAATAACAGCCGCTCGGGTCCATCTTAAGTTTAAGCCGTTCTTGCCTAGGTTGGTCTGTGGATGGGTGACAACCCATTACATACCGAGTTTTTCGGAAAGCCGTTGGTCCCCCCTGTCATCTGTAAATCTTTGACAGTCGTTACAGGACGTCAGTGGCCCAAAAAGTCTGACAACCAGTTTTATCAAGGGGTATCGTATTATCCAGTACTAACTGGGTTGTGGAAGTCAGATAGGCAGTCGCTCCACGTAAAATACTGCTGTTCAGCTGCATCCGGTTAGACTGGAAGGCGACCCCAACAGTTTTGGGAAAACGCTAGGCAAATGATGAGTCTACCGTAAGAGAAAAAAAAGCCACATTCCGGTAAGTATTGTTCCACTTCCGGAATTTCCTTATAGCTTATTCATTTATATTTGATCGTTTTCTCAGTAATACGAAGATTCCTAACGATAGTCAAGCATATCGCCAGATCCAATTACAATAAAGCCGGATCCAGACAAACCTGTGGCGCCTTACCTACATTCGGTTTGATTGTATACAAAGTCGGTTTAATTTAGTGAAGCACCGAGCTAACCTAGTTACCCCAGCATAAGTGCAGTTAATTTTCGAGATTAGCATTTGTGTGAGACAATTAGTCGTGAGTAAACTTTAAATAGGGCTTTTGAATAGACTTATTGCCTTGCTTGGGCGTTTAGCTGAAGACCGACTAAAAACTGGAAGCAAAAACTTAAGCTGGTAAGTACACTTCTATTGAACGGAGTGAAGCGATGCAATTAGGTTAGTCCTCTCCCGGTAGTCTCGCCCGGGGCACAAAGACTCGCCCTTGCTTTCATTTTCAATCATCATTTTGTTGAGATTTCTTGCTTATTGCATTCATTGTACGGAAGACTTAATATCGCGCCGGCGCCACTTTTAAATGAAGTACGCCACAATGGTTCGCTCTATTTGTGTAGCAGTTAGTATTGTTTATAGTTTACTACGTAGGTTTTGAATTCTTATTATACCGATCCTATTAAACTGGTTCTACACTAATTCGGTTTTACGACTCGTTACTATCACGTTATTTTTTGTGAATGGCATCTCGCAGGTCAATCTATGAGTCTGGCTTCTGCTCAACCGGACTATGGTGCCTTGAGTGTAAGGCCTCCAGCTAGGGGCAAAAAACTTATAAACTATATAAGGTCTAACTATTCATACACGAAATATTTTCAGGGAATCATCTAACGGCTATAACGAAGCCATTTCAAGTGATTTTTTTTTTTTATCTGAGTATATTTTTATAAAAAATAAATAATTTAAAATTACTTGGCCCAAAAATACTAGCTCCTTATTTTTGTACATCTATTACGCTAGTTTACTATGTCGTATTTACCTACTGTCATTGTTAGAATATGGGAGTAAAGGTTTTATGCAAAAAGTCTCAAAATATGGCCTATGTCCAGCAGTGGACGTCTTTCGGCTGAAATGATGATGATGATGATAATAATATCGTAAAAAAAACACCAGATAACTTTCTTTTTCGTTGTTACAGCGACTTTACGACTTATAGAAGTTACTCTTAAAATATTTCGTGTATGAAAAGATAGACCTTATATACTAAGCGACAACGCACTAAGGGTACCGCCTGTGGGGTACAAGCCTCGGCTTAGGGCGTCGCTAGGGAGGGCAGCAAAGGGACAGCCTGGATCTGAGTTAGATCATATAGGGGCTGATTTAAAACTACTGGCTCAGCATCGCGGGCCGGCTCGAGCAAGAGCCGGGAGAGGGGGGGGGGCGTCATTACTACCACAAAATTGTCTGGTGGGATATTATACCTTCACCGCAGAACTGGATTAGACTGGCGGTAACACCCAATGTTAATTAGGGACATTTTCACGCTTATATTATGAATCACATATTCTGATTACATTGAATATCTGTAAACTGGTTTACTATTTACCCGGGCTGTTCTCGTTTGAGAATTCGAACTGCTATCACTTGGTGGAACAACGTCGGGAAGGAATTGCAGCTGTAAGTAGAATCTATACCTTTTTATATTCCATTCACGAACATTGTTCCCGCAAATACTGCAATGTGAGAGGAGTTTTGTCGCAGCGAAATCTGACTAGGCATTAGATTCCTGCATGCACCTACTACATATGTATTTACAACATTTGAGGATGTATATGTAGAAGGTATCTTTGAACTAATGATGCGCTTTCAAGTTCCATGTCGATATTTACACAACTAATGAAAAAATGGGAGTAACAGGACATTTTTATTTCCTGGAATCTATTCATCATTATCTGCCTAGCCTTTTTCCCAACTATATTGGGGTCGGCTTCCAGTCTAACCGGATGCAGCTGAATACCAGTATTTTACATGGAGCGACTGCCTATCTGACCTCCACAACCCAGTTAGTACTGGGTAATACGATACCCCTTGGTAAGACTGGTTGTCAGACTTTTTGGGCCACTGACTACTTAACGACTGTCAAAGATCTACAAATGACAGCCGGGACCAACGGCTTAACGTGCTTTCCGAGGCACGGAGGAAACTCGGTATGTAATGGGCGGTCACCCATCCACAGACCAACCTAGGCAAGCACGGCTTAACCTAAAGATCGGCCCGAGCGGCTGTTATTATTTAGCCACGAGCTCCTCTGGAATCTACTGTTGGTATGGTATTCCCATATTTTTTTATTTATTTTTTGGAACGATTGGGATTTAAAGATTCGGGCGTATCTTCTTCACTCTACTAACATTCTAAGCCATAACTGCGAAGTCGTAGTTAGTTAAAAATAACAAGGTGTCGTATGACAACTCTCAATCGTACCCAGAACAAATAAGGCACCTACGTGTAACACAGCACCTTTGACTTTGACTTCCTCGTATAGATACAGGCACTAACTAGGCTTTGAAATATTACCGTGAACAGATTCGCTACGTCGACCCCGCCACTACCTCGAGCCCATCTGTCTCCCCACTATTCTCGACGTATGCAAGTGTCGGCGTGACGCTAACGGCACTTGAGAGACAGATCGTTGCTCATTTACAAAATATTAGCTCCCCCTTAATTGGCTAACTTTCCACGAATTATCTTACGTAACTAGCAATTAGCTAGCTCCAGTTAGTTTATCTCTTAGTAATTAGGATTTATGTATACTCGTACAACTTTCCTGAGAGTAGGTTCATTATTAATTTATTTAGAACACACTATGTTGACCAAACTGTTAGAGAACTCGTTTCTATAAGTAATATTTAATTAAATGTCTCCGCACCTACATAAAGTTCAGTGCAAACAAATGACCTACATATTTATTTGGGTTGCTAAGAGCGGAAAGTTTGCAAACTCCACAAAGATTCTAATTACATTGGAAATCCTTAATGTAGGTATTAAACGTATTAAACGAAGATTTAGTTTAATACAAAAGTCTTAAAAGTACAAGCAGATAAATAAGGTCTCCTGTTGACCGGCGTTAATGAAACGCAAACAATCCCTGAGTAAATTCTGCGATGCAAACCCGCTACAAGTTGTTGTATTCGTGTACTGTGCACACCACTCTTTGATGTGCTTCTTTTGTAAGGTTTCAATGCGGAATTAGAACTTGAATGAATTAATTACTTAGCTCTGCATTTTGCAGACGCGGAGTGTTTACTTTTTTCCATAGTGGAATTATTGAGTTTTTATTTCCGAACGATTTCGTTCGATCTTATTTTTATTAGGACTGTTTTTATAAATTTTGAACTGTCTGAAAAATATATAAGTGACAGTTAGACATATTTTCCATATTAAAGTTTTCAAAATGTGATATTTGTTCCTCATAAGTCATAAGTCTTTTATTTCAGAACAACATACATTGTATAGAAATTTAGTAAAAACCCAGATCCTAAGACAACCCCAAACCAGACCACACCTCAGACAACTACAAGTTATCTGACTATTGGAATGCCTGATGCATTGAAGTCTGAGTTAGTAACAATAGTAACTATCAGTTAACAGGCATTTAAACCGTGCAGTCGGAATGACGTAAGCGGTTACATTGTTAGTGGTTGTCGGCATAACACAACACAACACAAATTCGTTTCTGCAATCACGGACGTGGACGTTCGAAATCTGATTTACCGCTGATTTGTGGTCAGGTGCGGTCGCGTACATGTAGGTACCATGCGCACTGCCTACCCACACCTATGTATGGGTATATAGGTACCCATCTACTACGCAAACCAAGTTATGTCCCAAATATAACTCATATCACCTGTCGTTCCGCCTGAAATATCGTCGCGGAACGATTTTATCACTCACGATGATGTATCCTTTATTGTTGAATACATTACCAAAGTTTGTTCTTTAAAACCCTGAAAATTGTCAGGCTTCGTTTAACGACTTTCACATTCTCCGTTAGAATTACGATGATAAAAATAACAGGCACGAGAATATTTGGTTTCAAAGCCACGTGTCGCATATGTTAGATTTTATTTTTTTCGTAGTTCATTCTATGTTGGACGTTCATATTACCTGGGCCTGTTAGTAATGTTGTCATGGCAACCAACGAACGGGTTAAAAAAATATGTTAGTAATTGAATAGAGATTTTCCAATTTTTTTTTTTTGTTTTTTTGATCGAAGGGTATAATAGTTGAAAAGTCTTAATCAGCTGATCGTCAGTTTTACTTTGTTTTTCAAACCAGCCAGCCCTAAAATAAAATAATGAGCTTTAAAATCAGTGAAGTACCTTTTGTTGTGACATGAGATGCCTCAGGCGTCATCATTACTGACAGACTATCAGACCTCTGACCTTTTTATGATGCTATCCCGAAAAAGCTCAAATTCACTTCGCCTCTTAAACTAAATTTTACAGAAAAGAAAACCCACAAAGAAAACTTTTTATCAGGTCGCGAGATACAAAGCTAGATAGACACGATGTACTAACTTATAACCCCTCATTTTGCGTCGGGGGTTAAAAACAGAATCGTCTATAAAATGCTACAAATTGAGGTTTAACGCTGTAAACAAGAAAAAGAAAAGGTAGCCGTTGCCAAGTCGGATCCAGTTACTTGCACCCGTCCGGATTGTGTTATAGACAGAAATGAGAACGTCGAACTTGGGTTGAATCTCGGCAAACTGTCAAACCTGTTTCATTTATGACGAGCATCTACTTATTTATGTCTAAATTTGCCGACGGCGGAGAGAGATACCGGTGCAATACATATTATGTACTTTTAAGGACTTTTCAGTCACACCGCCCTCACAACTTTACTCGTAAATCATAGAGTACTTTGTATTGTAGAACTTTAGCTAAATGTTACTTTAACATGCCTACTTAAATGTTCTCAAACTGTGATGAATAATAAGAGTCCCATTTTGTAAAACGAAAAAATCACTTTGACAATAAATTATGTAAGAATCTTTGTCCGACGGTGAACTGAGGTGAAAATAATGATCGAACTTGGAAAACATTTACGCGAAAGATATTAAGGAACGATTATTGGTTATTGCGCAAAACTTTCTTTGTTCGACTCATGATAATAGGCGGGGGAATTATTATGAACAGACTTTTATTGTGTTTCGATGAATGAGTATTCCTTACAGATGTTCGTTTTATTGGAGATGAAATTGTTTTAAACTATCAGAAGTGGGACACGTGTAGTGCTTTGGGAAGTACCACGGGAATATCCTAGCAGGAAATTCGAGTTACCCGTCAAACTAGAGCCAGTACACAACAAAGCCATTACCAGTAGACGCGGGCCCCAATCTTATTTTCTAAGTTTAGGAATCGAAAAGTTGTTCACAAACGCCGAGGTATGAGGAACGAACAACCGAACACGTATGCGACTTATTGCTAATGCTGTTTTTAGTTTCTAAGTAAAATAATTTGTTCACATTGAATTAATTTTACGTGTAGTCCGTGTGGAGCCGGCAGAGTAAAACCACATGTTTATAGTCGCTTTTTGTTTTACGTTTTTTGGATGGGTTCCAAGTTTAAAATATTTATTTTAATTTCTTTATGAGCTCTTTATTAAAAAAAAAGACTTGTTTTTACAATTTACGAGTAGGTTTTTTTTTTGTGTATGGCATCTCGCAGGTCAACCTGTAAATGCGTTGAGTGTAAGGCTCCAACCAGGAGCAGTTTACGAGTAGGTAAAAATCTACAAAATTTTATACGTTTCCCATAAAAACGGATAACAACCAATGGTCGTTATTCGTATAGGGATAAAAGCGTTTAAGGGCCACATAAGGTCACGTCCAACATTTTGATTGCTATCACAAATGTATTGGCAATGGCCTCCGAATCTGATTTACCTGTGATTTGCGGCCGCCTGCGACTCGCGCGCAAACTTCCGCCTTGTATTACCGTAGGCCACTGTTGTGTTTACTTCACATTACCATTATTTGGTAAGGCGATAAATGTTTAATTTTAATATTAAAGAGTTTAAACGAAACTGACAAGACTAATAGGGAAATGTAAAGATAGAAGTATCTACAGAATGTTATTATCTTCTTCTTCTTAGTGTGTCGATGGCAATCTAAATTGTGTTGAGAAACTTAAAAACTTACTTTTTTTTTAACAACACTTTGCCCCATTTTAGGAATTTCTTCTGTATCGTGGGTGCGTTTACAAACATTTAAACTCACATACACAAACAGCCAGACTTGGCACAACTACCTGTAGATCGTACAAATATGTATTTGTTCCGTGCGGGGATCGAACCCGCGACACGCAGCGCAGCAGCCGATAGCTCAGCCACTGTGCCAACCGTGCCGTCAAAGTCGTTATTCTGTAGATACTAGATGTTCCTATCGTCAAATTGTGACGATTCTTGGTGCAGACCTGTGTATGTACCTCCAATATGTATCTTTAATCTCACGATGATGCAATTGATTCAAATCTAAAAAAAAGTGTCAAATGAATAAATCAAAGTAACTGTCACATTGTCTATATCATCTGCCTAGCCTTTTCCTAACTACGTTGGGGTCGGCTTCCAGTCCTACCCGATGAATACTGAATACCATTATATTTAAAATGTAGCGACTGCCTATCTGACCTCCACAACTCAGTTAGTACCTACTGGGTAATACGAAACCCATTGGTAAGACTGGTTGTCAGACTTACGGGTTTCTGAGTACCTGTAACACTGTCAAAGATCTAAAAATGATAGCAGGGACCAACGATTTAACGTGCTTTCCGAGGCACGGAGGTAACTCGGTACGTGTGGTCACCCATCCACGGACCAACCTAGGTAAGTGTGGCTTAACTTGCAGAACGACCCAAACGGCTGTTAATAGCTACGAGTATTGAACATTGTCTGTATATTCTTATTAATTTTCTAAGGCAGCTTTTCTACAACGAAATCTCAAGCAACGAAAATAACTGTCGGTACACTTACCGCACTTAAGCACTTTTAAATGAATTTTAAATCGAACTGACATGCTATAAACCACAGTAAACGTTAATCGCGAATAGTTCCAACCTCCGCGTAATTGAATACAAAGACAAAACTTCATAATCCAACTAAATAAATTGTCAAACGAATAAATCAATGAATTGAACAGAGATCCACCCGAGGCGATTGAATATATTATCTGTTGCCATGAATGCGCTAATGTTGGAGAATTTAATCGGGGAGCGGGCGTGGGAACGGAAGAGCTTCGTTCGTTGGATTTACGAGCGAAAAAGCTTCCGCCGCTTTCGACGTTCGCGTGGAACACAGAACTACGGCCATTTTTGTACATAACAATTTAAATAACTACTTAGTTTATATTAAATTATAGTGATGGTAAGTTGAAGTGTCTGATAATGGTGATGTTAGGGTATTTTGTCTTGTTGAACATTTTCTGGAGGTTTGGAGTTTTTCCGGTTTATATTACGTTAGTTGTACAGTAACCAGCACCGATATGTATACACTTTCCTAAATTTAAAAGCAATTTTCGCGAGTAATAACGATTGTAACTTGGAGATAGGATCTTCTTCATTAAAATATGAGTTCCAAAATACTATGTTCGTAACTTGAAATTTTAATCAGAACAGTGGGAGAAAAACACTTTTAAAAGTTGTATCCTTCATGTTGCCGTGTATGTCTATTTTCTGTATTTTTTCAATAAAATATAATTACTGTATATTTGTATAACTAACCGGTACAAAAATCGAGAAGAAAGATAAGGCAAATTGGAATCAAGTACCCTTTGCAAATTTACTTTACAGGTAACAAAACTTATCTATAACCAAACATGTGAGGAGATACAAATGCGGATGCAGTGAAAATGGTTCACATTCTCAGCAATCCACACAGAGAAGAGGAAAACGGTCAAGTTGAAATGCACACGTCGCCACACGACGCGACGCAGACGCTTACACAACAGTCAGCGAAAGTGAAAATCTCCTTACAGTTCACAAAATATTTTTATTGTTTGCCAGACGGTTGACTTCCATTCCAGACATTTATCTAGTACAAGTTATTTAACAACCGGAGCACAAAATTTCGTCGAGTATAATTTATAAATAGCCCTCGAAAGCGCGATCGCCTAATTTGCTTTTCAGATATTTAGACGTCTCCTCGCTTAAGGGATTACGCTTCATAATGCCCAAGGACCATTGTTGTAGCTTGATAAAATTTAATTTGTCACAAGGAACGAGTCCTCCATCCCGCCGCGAGCCAGCCAAACGAACCGAGCGAAGTAATGATGACATGAAATCCCAGATCAAGAATTAAGAGCACTTTTGTTTTAGTAAACCGACCGGAATAATAGCTGAAGTTTGGCGTCGCTATGCCGACAAATGATTTGATGGGCTTCATCAGCACTCGACAACGCTCGGATAATGTTTCGTTTCGCGACCTATAAATGAAAAAGTTCCCCAAAACAAACTGTACGTCCGATGATGTACGAAAGAAATGGATTTTAGCAGTGTTTTTGCGAGGCGAGTCAGAAACAGCGTTGCAATCTTCGTATACCCTTTATGTGTTACATTTTGTCGAGTGAAGCCCTGAATAGGCGGCCAGTCTCTTTGATGGTATTGAAAGAGAAAATGCTTATCGCACCATCGCGCGTAAATAGCCGAGTGGGTGTCGAATTTCTCTACACATGCTACGAAAACACACTTATCCTTTTTACTTAAACTGTTTTCACATCCTTTCTCAATACGCTGAAACTATTCGTCTGAGTCTTGCCCTTTTGAATGTATTGGCAGGTATGTTTATTGGGTATGAGACCTATATGTTTTATGTGACGTAATTTATGCAGGTCATTTTTATCCTTTTATTTATTTTCGTTTTCTAGAGTACTCTTTTGTATCTACTGACAATAAAACACATCAATCGAAAGAAGGGTTTTCTTTTGTGTCGTCGTTGAACAGAATAATTGTTTTAATGGTTAAAATTATGAACATAGACATTTGTTAAATGATCGTTCTTTTGTGTTCGGAAATGTTATTATATCTTTAGGCATTCTAAAAAGCAATATAAATAAATAATGTATAAGGTCGAATTTAACTGAACAAAGCACCATTAGCTGTAATCCATTCAATAAATCAAAGGTGCACGTGGTTTCTATTAAACGTGTTATCAATTATAATTGAATAACGTGTAAGGGACGAACAATATCTAGCAAATAATTCTCATGTTATCATTACCACTTTACACTCATCTTTGGATTGAAAAAGCTAATGGCTTGGAACAAGTCGAGGTGGTTAAAATAAATCGGCGACATTCCATTTCCTGCTGTAAGTAATGCGACCTCATGATTCCGTTTTAAAAATTGAATTTCACGTTATCGAGTTTATCAATATCTTAGCTGACGACATTGTTAGCACTTCAGACTAAAGGTGGAAACTTCGACAGAGAAATTGTAATGATTGGCTTGAAAGGGAAATGATTAATATAAATCATGAGTGATCAATATTCTTATCTCATAAGAAAGTCTAATAAGGTATTCCGTTTGATAACAATTAACATTTAACAAGCAAAGTTGGATGGCAAGTTTAAATCTCGTGTTTCGACGTTATTTGGCAAATTAATTCAGAAACTTTATCTGGAGGCACGCGAGTGAAAGATGTTTTTGCAGACAGAGTTTCTTACTTAATAATTCCTTGATTGTAGTCTGAGCTCTCCAGATTTTAAGCCCATAAGTGATTTCCGTGTTCATAACTCTTACTAAGTTAACAAAGTCGAAGGAAGACCGGTTATTTACTTTAGCTCGCTATTTTGTTTTTGAAACAATAATATCAAGTAGATAGAGTTACGTGCTATTATACAGGGTGGAGGGGCCGACGGGAAAACGGTTACCGCGTGTTCAGTAGATCATTCTGAGCCACCCTACATAGAAATGATTCATCGGTTATTTTTAAAAAAATCTGCTGCTCCATACATTAAAACCGTGTAGGTGTTGCACTTTTGTAGGAAACAGCTGTTTTTTTTTTAATAATCGCTGGAAAATTTCCCGTTTTCGCGTCGGTGTCCCTTTGGGTCGTGGGGCTTTTGGGACCGGGACCGCGGTCCCGGATTCCACCTTTTTTACAATAATTATTTTTGAGTAGTATTTTGGGACCACAAGAAATAAGAAGTTAAAGTACAGTTAACAAAAAAGCTGATATAATACATAATAATATTTTGATCAACAATTACATGGATTATCGGTACCGGTACAAAATAATGGATAATATTATTTAGTAGCACTTATAAAAGGATAGTTTCAGCTATAAAATAAAATAACAATATCATGTACCTTTATGAGAAGAGAGAGAGAGAGAGAGAGAGAAGTATGAAGAATATGATTTGCGCGCACGTGGTACAATCTCAATCTCAGTCTCACACGTCTATTGCGCAGTCACTTCTTTTTCTTAATCAGGCTCAATTAAAATAAGCTTTATAATAAATTCAATCATACTTTTGCTAATTACCAAGTATAAATGTTTTTTTTTTAAACTTTCGCGATTTGTATATGTTACCGGAAATGTATGAAACCTAGGATTTGTGTACATTTCAAATATACGCAATTCCGAACCCACTTAGAAATGTATAAATAATGTTTCAAAGATTCTTTAATACACACATTTTCTGTAAAATGTATGCATTTCCCAGGAATTGTATGCAATTCCGAGACGATACTAGGAAATATATAAAAACTAATGCTTTCTGTGAATAAATACGTTAATACGTTTGTAAACTGAAATCAGAATTTTTATAAAGGTTCTCGTTGACATAATCAGCTGTAGCAATCACATCGTAAAATATAAGATCTTCATAGATAGGATTTCTAATTTAATTTATTTAAAAAATCAACAATTTATTCATTTTAAGGCCCATCTAGCACACATAAAAAACTACATAATCCTACACACAAACTTCAAAAATTTAGTTTTTTTATTTTATGAAACTTAAACGGCTGAACGGATTTGGATAAATATGGCACACATTTAGTTTATAACCTGGCTTAACATATAGGGTACTTTTTATCCCTGTTACCGTGGGATAATTTCCGACAACCACGCGGGAGAAGCAGCGGGTGAAAGCTAGGTTCTTATAAAGCTCACACTTTCATTTGGTAATCATCCCGAGTGATATACTTTTCCGATTGCTATTTAGGAAACGTATAGATTTCCCAGGAAAAGTGCATATTGCAAAATATGTCATAGATTTCCTATCTATTTTAGGAATTTTACAAATTTCCTAGGAATTGTATACAATGACGGATTACATACTTTTCCGTTAACATATACATCATACAGTAATATAGACCGGGTCATAATCGCGTATAAATTGATAAAAGGTATAAATACCTCTTTATTTAATACCTTTTCAACACATTTGCTCAAAAATGCATTTACGAAGCCTCTATACATAGTTCGAATGTTAAAAAATACGCACCTTACAACGGAATGTGCGGTTAAATAGCTACTCTCACCTAAGGTCCTATTTTACCGCACACTCCGTTGTATAGCGCCTTGCGTATCCTTTGCGGTTTTTTTTCAATTTCCATAAAAAATATAATATAATTCCTCCCACTAGGTGAACCGATGACCTGGTGAAGGATGCGGGGATCCGCTAATGTGTCGCCACATTGACCGGTCCCGGTCTCACGGTCCACTTTGGGTAGGCCTATGTGCAGCAGTGGACGTTTTTCGGCTGAAATGATGATGATGATGAATTCTAATAGAAGGCTGCCATTTTTTAAATAAAAGAAATATTTTATCGTTTTATAAAAATACTTTTATTAGTATAACTTCTAAATCTTTTGGTTGACCGTACTTTTCCAAGACATAACTTTGTTTTTTTTATTTGTGGTCCCAAAATACTACTCAAAAATAATTATTGTAAAAAAGGTGGAATCCGGGACCGCGGTCCCGGTCCCAAAAGCCCCACGACCCGTCCCTTTCACCCCGTATTAGAGTTTATTAGCCAAGATGAAAATTCATGCGAAACAAAAGACGAAAGAATACTTACTAATTTATGAATTTGATACATTTTTAAAATTAAAGTTTCTGTGACCAAAAAGTGTTGAAAAAGCCTTTGTGAAGCATTTGACTGTGTGTCATATGTTACAAGAGATTATTTTTGGAAAACTAAGCTTTCTTGCTGCGGCTTTCGCCTGGTCATCGGTCCACCTTTTGCGAGAATCCGTAAGATGCGAGAAGCAAAGGACCGGTCGAATAGAATGTTTCACTCATCACCTGATGTATAAAATTCCCAATCCGATCTGACTGGGCCAATACCAATACATTTTCACCAGTGCATTTTACCGAAGAAACATTTCTTTGAATTTTGTGTTCAGTAAAACTAAATAATTTGAAAACGGTGTACTTTTCCTATCTCAGTGTAACCCTTCCACGAGAAGATGTTTTTGTTGTAACCAAAATACTTAGGTATCAAGGAATGACAAGATAAAGGGCCGATTTAGGTAAATAAAACGAAATGTGTGTTAAGTAAATAAAAATATTGTTTTGGTTATAAAAATGTTACCTTGGAGCTCATCACCATAAATTAAATTACCCAACATAAGAGACATCATAAAATGAACATTCACCATCGCTCACATCTCATAAGTCTAGATCTTATTAATCAGAATATAGTTTCAATATACACAACTAGTTGATCCCGTATTAGTACACATACCATCTCTCAGTGTCCATTTTACACCATCCATAGTCATCCACGGTGCATTTATACGTGCCCAGGAACCGCACAGCAAAAGGGTAATTATGTTTAGGTTAGGTACTAAATGAAACAAACACTAGCGGCTCGAACTATGCTCCATTGAAAGCCTATCTCTAATATTGAATGTGGCAGAAACAAATAGTGAAGCTTCATTAAATGTCATTGTGATGTTCCCGATAATGTGAACAGTTTATTAATCTGTGGTCATAAGTTGTGATGTATATGAGGGAATTAATCGGTTTTAAATTCAACAGGATAGTGTTGTTAAATTGATGAACATCACGTTATTATGGGGTGTTTGGACTGTTTTTCTTCAATAGTAAATTGGATAACTTTAAAAAGAAATTAGTGGCCTTCCTAATAGAAAAATGTTATTATTCAATTAATGATTTTTTAAAGGACAAAACTTTTTAATCTTCTATGTGTATAATAAATATAATTGATATTATTTTGAACATATGTATCTAATGTACATTAATTTTAATTTTATTTTCAAGTGACATTTTAATTTGACATTTTTTAATATTAATCAATGTATATGTTTATGCAGTGTTGCATTTCAAGTGACATTTTAATTTGACATTTTTCAATATTAATCAATGTATAATTGTATACTTGTAATAATTCTAACTGTGACATCTTAATTTGTTATTTTATTTTTTTAAATACTCTTGACAATTTTGATTTAATTTTTTAAAATTTTAAATTTTTCGTGCCTGTTCCCAGGCAGAATGTACAAAGCTCACACCTCTCTACTCCACCTGTATTTTAATTTAACCTACATTCATTGCAAATAAATGATTTGATTGATTGATATAATCAGCGTATAATGTTCCCATTGTTGGAACGCAGATCTATGAGAGATCTGAGGAGGGTTGTAATCCACCATGCCAATCCAGTGCGAGTTGGTAGATGTCACATGTCTTCGAATTTTTAGTTCTAGGACATGTCGGATTCCCCGGCTTGCCGGTGACCATTAAATAGCCTATTATTAAATTGAGCAATTTTGTAGGTGCGCAACAAAATCAGACCAAACGTAGTAGCTATGTTTGATGTAATCATGTGTTACGACTAATTGATTTTGCTGAGAGCTAACGAACCGGTTCCAATTTTGCGGTAGATATTTTTATCTATAATTTTAATTCGGTGCTCTAGCTGATAGACTTTTTGTGTGATCCAGTTTTTGGTGCGGCTGCGCAGAAGTTTGCAGGCTATCGGAGACAGCATATTTTATGTACATCGTGTTACATTACACTCTACGAGTACCTATGTTTTCCATTTTGACGAACAAAAAGTCTACCTCGGATCGTCTGTGATGGATGTGCACAAATAACTGTAGGTATATGAGTCGCGCAGTAGTTCAATAAAACTAAAAATTTCAATTCAAATGAAAAAACCTTTAAAAGATTTTTCTGGTAACATCGTTTGCACAGTTTTGTCGAATGGCGAATAGAGTCAAAATCCATTACATTGCAAAAAGCACTGCACGTTTTTAGGTTTAGTCAAAAATATGGAAATATGACTAAAAACGACGTACATGTATTGATAAAAACCTCGACAAGTTTTGACGTTTCTATCGACAAACGACAAAAATGATGGTGAATGTTTTTCCTGTATAAATGTTTTTAATAGAATCTTTTTTCCGATATTGTAGCTACCCCAGCGTGGATAATTATTAGCTTTGGCAAGAGATTACGAACATTTTTGTTGTATGAGATACGCCATTGTATAATCGAGTAGGCCCACCCACCTACTTACCTACATGGTGTTTCTTTCGTACATACAGGATGTAAACGGACCCTTCACGAAGCCGTTAACCAAGCAGTATGAACATCAAACTAAGTAACTTTACGCAAAAATTTTTGCTTGGAATCGACTTTTTTTTTGGGGTGAAAAATCACGCTTTACCGTAGGACTCAATGTGATTTAACGCACTTAAAACATTGTGCTGATGGATGGATTGAATAGTACGGGGGTCGTGGAGGTGTTTAAAGTAAAAATCTTATATTAAAACTATGTATTTAAAAAAAAAACTTGTGAAAAAGTTGGAACTTTGATCCCTAATTATCTCCGTAACTAGAAGGTTCCCAGGTATTGTCTAGAACAAAAAAAAAATCGCATTGACGGGGAGAACAAGTGCCTTTCGGTTTCGTTAAGGGTCTCACACCCTGTAGGTACCTGCGAATATTGACATAATAATATCAGCTCTTTAGGAAAGGATAATGCATCGAGCACCTATCTGTTTTTTTACCGTGAAATATTATGCCAATATCATAAATATTTATGATATGGAAGTGACAAGCAAGATTTATTATTCCAACTATTATTAGCTTGACCAGGTAAGTAGCTGGTCAAGCAAGATTTTTTATGTAAATCTAGATGAAAAAGTAAATACTTATTAATAATATTAGATACCTAAATATAGAGATTATAAAGGTTATAGTTGAACGACAAAACCGGCTTGGCAAATTCCCAATAACTCAAGTAGTTTCATAACACAGCACGTTTTCGGTCTCTAAAAATTATCGTTTCTGTAAACAAGAATCATTCCGTAGTTGCGTGTATAGGTATATAGACGATTCTATTGATATCTAATACGCTTAGTGTTTACTTATATAGTAATGAGCTATTAAGTTGATAACCACTAGAGTGTTGACAGTATTGATTACCTACGTATATAATAACAAGTAGGTACCTACTACTAGTAATAAAAAGTGAAGCATTTAATTTACAGTCATTTATTACTTAAAAAAAATATATTTACGTATACAAGTTTCAAAGTGAAGGTGTGAACAATAAGTAATTTTTAAAATATATTATGTGATAAAACTGACAATATACAGGGTAACCGGAAAAAATCTGACAGATTTGAATGAAAAGCTGTCAAAATAAACATGGTCTAGATAAAATATTGCTTATAAAGTTTCTGCTGTTGCGGTTTTATTTTAATATGTGACGCCGACGCCTACAAATGACACTTTTTTGCGAAGGTTCGTAGTTTGATTACTGCGACAAAATTGCAGTAGAAAGTATGATATTTTTATTTATACACTGTATTCATACATTGAGGTGGATGTGTGGTGTGACAGGAATGGATAAAGTGAGAAATGAGTATATTAGAGGAAGTCTGAAAATTGCACCAGTAACAGAAACGTTGAAAGGGAATCGACTGTCTTATCATATTATTGTTATTTTATGTGATGAGGAGGGATGAATCTAATTTGACTAAAAGAGTAATGAATATAAATGATGATAAATTCAGAGGGAGAGGAAGACAAAAGAAAAGATGGATGGAATGGGTGAGGAATGATATGAAGGAAAAAGGAGAAATAATAGCGTGACGAATAAGAATGGGACAAGGGCAGGAAGATGTTGATGATCCATACATTGTCTGGTTTGCCATGACATACGTTTTATTTCACCATATTGTTTGATTTGCAGAAACACTGCATTGTATGAACTAAGATACACTAAGATACTATTTACTTTTATAATTTCAATATCGAGTAAGGTTAATGTATGCCACCAACATTGAAAAATATTAATTTATGTTTAGTCTCCTCGCGGCTTTGTAGAAAAAAAGGTGCCTCCTTATTTATTCTCAAGAACAGTCTTAAGTTGTGTTTAAATAATCTAATAATATATTATAATTTAATCAGGTGGAATTTCTGTACATAATTTAAATAAAAGTCGCTTATTGTGTCTATGTGTGTCACCGCGTGGTTCTTCTAAACTCTGAGACGGATTTTGATGCAATTTTCATCATGTTTTAGTCTATTCATTTCATAAGGTTTATGTGTACAAAGCTTTATGTTTTGTTAATTTGTAAATATGGTGCGCCGAGGGTCTATTGTATTTACACCTGTAGGACACTAGGAATAAAGTTTGCCTATATTTTAATAGTCTAAACTCTTAGACGTATTACGTCTGAGATTAAAAAAAAAGAATATTTTATTAAAAGTGCTTAGATACAGTTCAGTTTTGAAAAAAAAAATAAAACCGACATCAAAAACACAAAAAAATGAAAAATAACTTTAGCTTCTGAAGTCGGTGACTTTTTTTTTACTACCGACTTCTTAAGCTAAAGTTATGTTTTACTTTTTTGTGTTTGTCAAGTCGGTTTTAGATTTAGCAAAAAAAAAAAAAAAGAATATTTTACCATTTTTAGTAGTAATAAATATCCTATACAAATATTTTCTATGCATTTATTTTGCAGTGTTAACAATATATGGTAATTGGCTTATCCCCAATAAAATGGAACTTAACATACCTAACTGTCGAAATCTGGAGGTACTGTACTCATCTGCGTACACCTTCAGTGCACATAGGCGTTCAGAATATTTTTTTGCGGTGGACGCGTAATAATTTTTTTATTACAAAATGGGCCTGCTCTTGATCTCGATCACGCCTGATGGAAAGCGATATATGAGGTCTATGATGGGACGAGCGTTTTTAATAATTTGGTGAAGATCTGATGCTGTTCTTCAGAGATATACAATAGAACTCTTCAATAATAGACACGCACATGACAATGTTATGAAATTGTGTAAACAATAAACATCCAAGCGATTGCTGTAATCACGTTAGATTTGCTGTCTATTATTAAAGAGTTTCATTGTAAATCTCCGAAGAATCAGCATCAGATCTTCACCAAATTATTAATAATGATTAAACAGGACCACCGCAAAATAATATTCTTCCAAATTAAAAAAGAATCAAAATAATAAACACAAAAAAAAATCTGACGAATTGATAACCTCCTCCTTCTGGAAGTCGGTTAATAAAGAATCGTTTTCAAGTTTAGAACAAATATTATTCAATGTGACACGAATGTACTAACGGAAAGACATTGATATTTTAATTCCCTGACAGAATGACGTTTAAATTTATTTATAGTTGTTAATAAATTCACAGAACTTATCTATATAGCATAATCGTATACATACGTAGCATCACTAGCAACCCACTCCTGCTTTGTACGGTTTTTATGATTTAGACACACACATATAGATTTTTTTATAATATCTTATTAAGTTTTAATATGAATTTATTATAATTGTATTACCGACATAGCATGTAATTCAGTGATTCTATTGTGTCGTAGTCATTCTATACAATGCCGAGCTCGTCTAGGTAATGTATAAAATGTTTTACATTTTGTTCATTATGTACCCTGCCTAATCGATGTATACAATGCCAAGACATTGTATATAAAGCTTTGAGGAGCAAAGGTAAAGTATAAAATGAGACAACTATTGATTTAAATTAAAAAATTAAGTGAGTAGGGCTTACGGAAATACTATGGCCAAATGACTGTAAGTAACTGCAAATGGTCGCAATAACATTGCTAGGGCTCCCCAACCAAATGATTGGGTTAGGTTATGTTAGAACTGTTACAAAATGCGCGCAAGCCGAACAAGCATACGGAGTGGTACCGCGGCGAGCGCTAAAACCAAGTAGGATGCCGAGTTAACGTTCAGTATTGTATAGAATGCCCCTAGGCGAAGTATGGAATACATTTTATTTCATACTTTACCTGAACAAAGGCGTATGTAGCAGAGATTAGAATGTTGAGGTAGATTTGGGGCCTGACAAGAATGGATAAAGTAAGGAATGAGTATATTAGAGGAAGACTGAAAGTTGCGGCAGTTACAGAAAAGTTGAAAGGGACTTTACTTTCAACGTTGACTGTCATGGTATGTGATAAGGAGGGACGAATCGCATGTGACTAAAAGAGTGATGAATATAAATGTTGATGGATGAAGAGGGAGAGGAAGACCAAGGAAATGATGGATGGATTGTGTGAGGAATGATATGATAGAAAAAGAGTAAATTATAGCGTAACTGTTGACACAGGAGAATGGAAGAAAAAAACATTTTGCGCCAGTCCCAAGTAACATGGGACATGGGCAGGAAGATGATGACTTTGCCTGAACATTTTAGGCGTTATACAGAATGCCCAAGTATTCTATAGAATACCGGATTATATAGATTGCCGGTAACATATACATGACGCTTCTTCTTAATTCAGTATCAAAATTCATTGCGTTTATAGGAACTAAACAGTCATACAGAGAGACACGAAAAGTGAAGTTTGTTATAAGGATACTACTTACTTACTATTAACTTGTTTTAAGTAGTTTTAGATGATGTTACTAGGACAAAAGTTTAATGAGACTGCATTCAGACAGAGATAGGCACAGTGTTCTGTAGACATTACCTTAATATACCTGTTTTAATGTGTAGTTTTTAAACAGGTATTTTTTTTTATATTTTAGCAAACTGTTGTATTGAAAAACTTAATTGTAGAAGAAAAATACGATGGCAGCAATCAAAAACAACTGCAGTGACATTAAAAAAGAAGATATCGAGGATACGTCTAGTCATGTGAAAATTACGTGGAGACCATTTTTTAGACAGGTATTTATTTTATTTTATTTTTTAGGTTTCATAGTTTCAGTTGAAAGGGTATAAAAAACAATATTTTATACGATTAAGTAATAGATTGATTTAGTTGTAGGTAGATTATATTATATTTCATTATTATTAGTAAAGATTATAGTAATTAACACCTTGTATGCATTATATGTACAAGGTATAAACGGACCCTTTACGAAAGCCGTCAACCAAGCATTATGCTCATCAAACTAAGAAATCCTACGCAAAAATTATTGCTGGGAAACGACTTTTTTTCTAGGGTAAAAAATGACGTTTTACGTTAAAAACTCAATGTAACGCAATCAAAACATTGTGCTGGTGGATGCATTGAATAGTAAACGTGACATGAAGTTATTTAAAGTAAAGTAATAACTTTAAAAACTAGTGTTTAAAATAAAACTTGTTAAATAGTTGGAACTTTGACAATCAATATCTCCGTTACTAGAAGGTTCCCAGGTATGGCCCAGAACAAAATAAATATCACAATGACGGGGAGAACAAGTACTTTTCAGCTTCGTTACACCCTTTATATGCATTACTAGCTAATGCCCGCGGCTTCGCCCTCGTGGAGTTCGGTAATTGTCCCACGAGATCGTTATACCGGGATAAAAAGTTCTTTATATCCTATGAGCTAGTCTAGGTTATAAACTATATGTTTTTATAGCCTGGACAAACCAGATCCGTTCAGTAGTTTTTGCGCGAAAGAGTAAAAAACAGCCAATCCGACAAATTTTCCATTTATAACAAAAGCAAGATAAAATGGTAATTCTGATGACAAGAACTACCGTAGTTAATCATTAGATGAGTAATAAATTAGCTCAAATAATCAATTAACTTTAAATTACGCACTAGCCGAAGTAGTTATTAATATTTAACAAATAGATTCTTAATGAAATCTCAATGTCACAAAAATAAATTAGTTTTTTTTTAAATGTTTTTTTGTCATCATCATCATCGTCATCATCATCATTTCAGCCGAAAGACGTCCACTGCTGGACATAGGCATCCCCCAAGTGTCGCCACATTGACCGGTCCCGTGCGACTCGAATCCAGCGGATCCCTGCAACCTTCACCAGGTCATCGGTCCACCTAGTGGGAGGCCTTCCAACGCAGCGCCTTCCGGTTCGCGGTCGCCACTCCAGAACTTTTCGGCCCCATCGGCCATCCGTTCTGCGAGCAATATGCCCTGCCCACTGCCACTTAAGTTTGGCTATTCTTGGGGCTACGTCGGTTACCTTGGTTCTCTTGCGGATGTCCTCATTTCTGATTTGATCACGCAAGGAAACTCCGAGCATAGCCCTCTCCATTGCCCTCTCCATTGCCCTTTGGGTGACTTTAAGCCTTCTGATAAGGCCCATTGTGAGCGACCACGTTTTGGTCCCGTATGTAATCACTGGAAACACACACTGATAATATACATGTTTTTTGTAATGTGGTTTAACTGGTCTTTGGGCTCTAATACAAATGCAAATTTGTGCAAATGTATTTTTTATGATCTTATGACACACACACACACTCTTTCACTGTTTAGTGACAGTTTAGATTTTTGTTTATGAATTCCTGCCCGTTTGATCAATGGCTCTCCCCTGTTACATGTGGCTTGTCTAAATCTAGGTAGTACAGTAACGTTTCGGCCTACCTATTCGAATACTGGTGTGATTTTACGTTTACAATTGTTACCTATCTTTCAGTTATTCGTTGTCGGAGGAGTATGGTCGATATACTTCGTGCTGGGCCTATGTTACGGAGCCCCCAACGTGTTCATCCCGCAAATAAGGAGGGATGCCAACTCGACGGAAGCGGTCAGCGAAGATATGGCGTCGTGGTTGTGTATGTATATCAATTATCAGTACCTACCTAATTGCACTACTGACACGGCCTTGTAAACGGATGAGTGGAAGGGGTATTCCTCAAAGCGCAACCATGATGAAAAATAGAGAGGAGTATGATGGATTCATTTATTTTTTTCAATCATGTTTGCGCTTCGAGGAATAATTTAGTTGCGTTTTGAGGAATACCTCAAATTGCAGATTGGCTGCGGACTCTGATAGATACTTTAGTGTTTGTATAGAGGTGTTCGCAATTGGTCCGAATTGGCTTGGTTGAAATCATAAGGGTTAAAGTTTGCCACAATGAACACTGTTGATGTAAAAGATTATTTGATAAATGATTAAAACAACTACTATCAATAATTAGATAACGACCTCGTTGGTCGCAATCACGACTGCTTAGCATGAGGTCCTATCCGGGTTCGATTCCCGAGTCAGGCAAATTGTTATTGGGTTTTTCCATTACGAATTACTCAGTAGCAGCCACAAAGTTTGGATTTGTTCCCGGCTGATCTCAATAGGCTCACCCCAAGGGCTGTAATCCCCGAAGGGTTAGGCAGAGGTGTACCTAATAGAACACCCACATTTCGCCAGTTATGTTATAAGTCCCATGTAATAGGGAGCGAGCCTATTGCCATCAACCGGGCACAAATCTAGATTCCATGACTGCTACTGAGAAATCCTGATGAAAAAATCCAACAACACTTTGCTCGACTCGGAAATCGAACCCAGTGCCTCATGCTCGGCAGTCGCGCTTGCGACCACTCGACCATCGCGGCAGTCCACGACGCACGAGGTATCTAATTAATATTTAAAAATACCCCTTTCCTTTTCAGCCTCCATCCACGGCTACGGCGCGTTGCCATGGATACTAATACTACCAATACTCACGCGGCGGTTCGGAAGAAAAGTGCCGTTCGTTATATTGTGTGTCAACACACTAATTGGATACATCGTATTTTATTGCAGTACTTCAACCACAGTACTTCTAATTAGTGAAATAATGCAAGGCATGCTTGTCGGCAGCAACATGACACTCTTGATTGTGATTGTCACCGAATACACTTCACCACGTTATCGAGGCATTTTTATGACAGTTAAATCAACTATATTCTTTTGGGGAGTATGGATCGCCAATGCAACTGGAACATTCAGCCACTGGAAGAATATTGCACTTCTAGCTTTTATATTTTCTATATTATCTCTGACTGCGTTTCTATGGCCGGAGTCCCCGTCTTGGTTAGCAATGAATGGCCGTTTCGAGGAATGTGCAGCGTCCCACCACTGGCTGAAAGGATACGACAAAGATGCTGAAAACGAGCTAGAAAGTTTAATACAGTCACAAAAGGAATATCTGACACGTTCTAAACGGAAAGAAGCTTCGTGGAGCCGACTCAAACACATCCTGGAAACGATTACAACAAAGGCGTTTTATAAACCTCTTTTGTTGTCTATGACAGTTATGTCCCTTTATAATTTTTCGGGAAAGTTTGTTTGTAGCATGTATTCTATTGAGTTAATTAAGAAAATAACAAACAGTGAGTCTACAGCGTATACGGGTATGCTCATTTTAGAAGCTGTCACTATATTCAGCATGCTGATTGGGTGCGTTTTATCGAAATATCTCAAAAGGAGAACATTATTACTTTCGTCTTCTTCAATTGGTATAATGTTTTTGTTTTTAATTTCACTTTATTTGTACCTGATTAGATTGTCTGTGATAGCAGAGAATAAGATTATATCGTTGTCGTTGCTGACTTTATTTTCTATGACTATAAGTTGTGGACCAATGATACTAGCGTGTTCTGTATACGGAGAATTAACGCCTTTAAGATATCGAAGTTCGTCATTACCAACTCTTGCAATATATTCTGAAATATTGATGGCATCAGTTTTAAAAGTATCGCCGTATATTTTTAAAATGTTTGATTTGCACGGCGCCTTCCTTTTTTATGGTCTCTCAGCGTCTGTTTTTGCATTTTTATTGTATAAATACTTACCAGAGAGCAAAGACAAAACTTTACAAGAAATAGAGAACTATTTTAAAGAAACTCCAAAGTCTGTAGAGGTTTCACGAGAATTAATGGAAGGAAAAGATAAGTTAGGATTAGTAGGTAAACCTTAGAAAAGTAAAGTTTAAAAGATAAAAAGTCAAGAAAGTTTACAAATAGCATTTATTTCTAGAAAATAAATAATATCTAGTAATTCATTGTGTTCGTGTTTTATTGCTTACTATGCCTTTGCCAGGGCCTTGGAAACCTTATTCGTACATATTCTTTTGTTATCAGTAGTAGGCACGTAAATTAACATCAACACCTAATTTCTGTTTTATTGTACTAAATTAACTTAGTCAATGAACGAATCTAAATGGAAACTTACAGATTACACACAAACACATTCATAAACATGCTCAAAACATGTTTATATTGTGTTTGTGTTATCAAACATTTACAATTCATTGGTGTTGTCAAGTGTCTTTCCTTTACTTACGTTAATCCAAAGAATAGTTACTAATGTTATCTGTAATGTATTTTACTGCCCGGTTTGTTTAATGGTCGAAAGCGCGACTGCTGAGCATGAGGTCCTGGGTTCGATTTCCGGGTCATGCAAAGTTTTAGAATTTTCTCAGAAACAGCCACGAAGTCTGGATTTGTGCCCGGTAGATGACAATAGGCTCACCCCCTTTTACATGGGACTTAAACATAACTGGCGAAATGTGGATGTACTATAATTGGATACACGTTTGCCTACCCCAATGGGCAAAAGGCGTGAGTTTAGGTATTTATGTAACCGCCTGGAAATTACGTAAGTACGTAAAGTTAGGGACATTTATTATTAAGCACATTATAATTCAGTGCTTCAATTTTCCGTGTAATAGTCATTACAGACAAAACTGACGGTGATGATTTCATTATACAGACAATAATAAAATTTTCTTAACCATGATTTTGCCCCAACTTTACTTACAACAATCAACAATATGAAAGAGAAAATATTAAACAGGGTTACCAACACATTAACTTGTCTCTTCTGTTTTTCAATCATTTTGACTGTTCGGTTCACTAATGTTTCACCAAAACTCTATTGACAAATTTTCAGTTGACAACCAACGTTTCATATACTATTTATTTCGCAAACGACTTATTCCGCAAATATTTTATTTAAAAAAACACTCACTTTACAAATATTCATTTGGCAAATGCTTCTCTTTACAAATGTTACGCGTTACAAAATCATGTCTAACCTAAACATAATTTTATTAAAAAAATCTAAACCAGTCACAAAGTGATCACGAGGATTCGTATTAGAATATCTAAAGCTAGAAGTTACGAAAAATATCTTAGAAGTTAAATTTACTCATTTCGCGGTTTCCGATTGAGCTGAAGTTTTGCATACGTGTTTAATTTAGATTACAATGCTTGTTTAGCTAATTAAATTCATTCTAAACCGGCGGCCAAAGATGGTAGACTAGTTATTTTTTATCTATTATGTACATTATATACAGACTAAAAAGAACTAAAGTAATGATAAAAATAAGACTAAAAGTAAGAAAATATTAACATCTAAACAACGACGACAATAGGAGACTTAGGCGTCAAAGTATTCCTCCGCATCACTGTTATCTGGAAACGTGCCCAGAAGACTGGCAGCATTGCCACGCTGAATAGCAATGCTAATTCTTTGCCCAAAGAAAGTGCCAGCCCTCTGGTCACGCGAAGTGTCGACCAGTCGGCAAGAGATTTCCTTAAAAAGGAGACGCGCACTCGGTCCCCATGACCCGAGCGTTTCGACCCCAAACGGCTCAAAACAGTAGTTACCAATAAGGTTACAGTATTTGCGCCGCTTGAGGATCTCAGCAGCCGCAGCAGCAGCGCCTGCACAGCCCGCCGTGCTTGCAAGGTGAGATAGCGCAAGGGTGTCGACACAGGTTGCGTCAAACACCAAAGGCCTACCCACCTTCCAAGGCACCAACGTCATGCCGTCTGGTCTCTTGCCATCGTCACGTACCAAGCCTTTGGTTCTAAAACCGCTGGTACGCCGGCGCTGGCAAGGGCTCGACGAATAATGTCGTTAATGCTGGCGTGCCGTGCAAAGCGACCTGCGCTCCTGCAGCTGGACAGGCCATGGTGTCCGAAGCTGTCGACAACTTCACCGCAGTGACATCGATGCGGGGCAACACAAGGTGCGCCTAAGCGTAGACTCGTAGCGATCCGGAACGATGCGTCATCCATCATACTGCCAATGGTGGATGACGGAAGTGCCTGAAGCCACAACCCCGACTCCCATTCCCCCACGGCCAGCAGACGGGCAAGCTCCATAGTATTGAATGACGTGTTTAAAAGGGTATTCCGTACAATACTGCAGAGCGGAACGTCCCACTGACTCTGGGAGGACAGGCTGTCGGGCAAATCCGTATTGGGACAAGCCATTTTCCAAGCGTTCAAAGCATCGGTCAAATACGGCACCTCAAAACCAACCAGTGAGGAAGACAGAATATCCCTGGTTAATTTTTCAGTACCGTAGACCGCGGAGAGGAAGGCTGCTAAACTTACTTTTTATGCATTCCCATGATATGGATATGTTACGGCTAAAAGCCGAAGTAAGGTTACAACTTTTTTTTTTTTTTTTTTTTAGGATAGGAAATCATCAAATGACCCCCCCCGCTCTGGGCGGAGCGGAAGGGAGTGTCAGACTTGTACTGACTAAAACCCATCCATGCTCCTTCTTTGCCCTTTGTGTTCCAGGGCCGCGGTATCTCTTTCGAACAGTCCCGCAGCCCTGGCAGGCATCGGCCCGTGCGGACCCCTACGTGGTTGCTGACATCTCTTTGAGGCGCGCGTGGAACACGAACGCGCCGTCGACACGGCCTGTCGTCATAAGACGGCCAGACGGCGAGCTTGCTCATAACTCGCCGTCCACAGGCCCGCGCCTACGGTGGCCGGGGGCCACCACGTGACCCCCGACGCCTAGGGCGTCTCCCGCGGCGGCTGGGACGTGAGGCTCTTTCCCTCTCACGTTCCGCCACCTCCTTCACTAGCATGACTGCTTCGCAGAAGGAGGTGACGGCTTCCCATTCCCACTCGCTCCGGACCATGGCTTGAACCAGGGCCGGGCGCGAGAGGTCGCCGCCGACAATCGCCTCTACGAGGACACGGCGCTGCTCCGCCCAAGCGGGGCAGGCCTCCACTGTGTGCTGCACCGTGTCCTCCGGACGATCCTCACAATGGAAACACCCGGGCGTTTCCTCCCGCCCGATTCGGTGCAGGAACCTCCCGAAACAACCGTGTCCGGTGAGGACCTGCGTCAGGCGGAAGGTGAGGGCGCCGTGGCGCCTCTCTAGCCACTCCTCAAAGAGGGGACTTATCGCCACTATGGTGGCGTGCCCTGCACGGGGTTGCGACAGTCGCTCTCTCCATGTCACCATGAGAAGTAAGGTTACACCTAGTTTTAGCCGGGTAAACTAGGTGCAGCTGGTTAAACTTAGATGTATCCTACTGATCTTCGGTTAGAACATGCAACCAATTTGGATGTAGCGCTCGCTCGGCTCGCGCGCTTTTGGTCACAGTTCTAATTCTAACCTAATCCATTTGGTCGGTGTGTTCTAGCAATAAAAAGGATACACAAATGTTACCGGCCTCACCTAGGTATAGCCGGCTAGAACTAGGTGTAACCGTACTTCAGCTTTTTGCCGTAACAGATATATCAAATGATTGCTGAGAAGAATACGAGAAATAAAATTACGTTACTCTAAAGAGAGTTTTACAGTTTTTTTACAAAAAAAAAAATATTGTACGGTACAGTCAGTTCCCAAAGTTACAAGGAAACTTAGACTAGAAATACAAAATGCTTTAAAAGCGATTGAGAGGCCATCTATCGGCCATTAAAGGTTTAGTTCCAGCTAGGATTCTATTTCGAGAGCCTACAGCTTTCAACCCACATCAAGGATGGAGTGATGAATTATGCGAAGTTTAGAATCATAGCGATCAATTTCTGCCCTAGTAGTGGGCAATTTTCTTTTTCTTTCTTGGACTACGCCGATGACCTATGCCTGCTGAGTCATACCCACGCCGACATGCAAGCAAAGTTTTACGATCTACGTCAGGAAGCGGCAGAAACGGGGCTTAAGATAAACATCAGGAAGACCCAGGAGATAAGAACTGGTGTGAAGAACTATTCACCGTTGCTGATTGGCACAGAGGCTGTGGCACGCGTCCAGAAATTTACTTACCTCGGGAGCGTCGTGGCAGAGTCTGGGGGCAGTGAAGAGGACATCGCTTCACGAATCGCCAAAGCCCGAGCTACCTTCGCGCAGCTGAGACCTGTTTGGCAGTCGCGGAAACTGACCCGAAGGATTAAACTTAAGATATTCGGGTCCAACGTGAAATCTGTGCTGCTGTACGGGTGCGAAACGTGGAAGGTCACAAAGGTCATCTCACGCCAAATCCAAGTCTTCGTCAACCGCTGTCTTCGTCGCATTCTCGGAATTTACTGGCCCGACACCATCTCAAACGTAGAGCTGTTGGAGAAATGCCACGAGAACCCGATCGACGGCCAGATCAAGCGTCGCAAGTGGAGATGGATTGGCGACACGCTCCGAAGGGACCCCGACCACATACCCAAACAAGCTTTGGACTGGAATCCCCACGGGACAAGAAAGCGTGGCCGTCCCCATCAAACCTGGCGTCGCACCGTGCTGGCAGAAGCGGCGAGCATCGATATGACGTGGAGCGAGGTGAAGCGTGAAGCTCAAGACCGATTGCGATGGAGAACATCTGTGGACGCCCTCTGCCCCATCTGGGGGACACAGGACATTAAGTCAGTCAATTCCTTTCTTGGAAAGTAAGAGCAAACCCGAGGTCTATATCAGAGATTAAATCGGGATTTCTCAGAAATAATTGTGAATATAAATACTCATAGATCGTATCTTGAATAAAGATTTAGTTACTATTAGTAGATATTTTACTAATTCTGGAATGTTACAGAAAGTGTCCATAATTTTTTTCTGTCGAATTTTTTCATTTAGATCATTGAGGTATTTGTTTGGAAGCACAAATATTTCAATATTTTCGATAGTCACATCTTAAATAGTACCTGGGCGACCGAGCTCTGCTGTGGTGAAAAAAGAGAAAACGACTTTTTCCAGATATATGAGACTTAGCTACATTGATTTCGCGCCAGTAAACCAATTTATTACAACTTTCATCGAACGTCGTCATCGTTTGTTAGAGACGTTTTTGAGAAAATGATTGCAGATAAATATACAAATATTGCTCATTTAATAGTATAGGATAAAGGATGTAAGAACCATAGACGTTCAAATTGTTCCCATGAATTCTACACGTTTCTAGAACCCCCAACATAGCCATTTACGCCGATTATAATAGTTCTGACAATGTGTTATTGAGTTTTTCCAACACAAATTTCTCAGTAGCAACTTGGAGTCTGGATTTGTGCATGGTTGATAGCCATTACTGGAGACTTAAACATAACTGGCGAAATGTGGGTGTACTATTAGGTACACATCTGCCTTATCCTTCCTGGATTACAGGCGTGATGTTACATAATTATGAATTCAAAAAACGATTGGTCCATACGTAACGTTTTACGCATCGTGTTCTCTTACAGCGTGTATAGCTTGTTCTCGTAAACACCATGCCATTCATAATTACATAATCAAGGAAGTACCCGGAAGTAGCCCGGAGTGCCAGTCGTCATTAACTCCATGCTTGGGTTAGACTGAGCCAATGTGCGGGTCAATGCCATCATGACTTCTTGACATTAACTAAAAGAAAACAAAAGGAAAAGATCACAAGTGTGTTGGCCTATTCTCGCTTCATAGTGGGTGTAAAAGTATCCTTAACGAAGCCGAAATACAGTTGTTCTCCCCGTCATTGCGATCATTTTTTTGTTCTAGACCATACCTGGGAACCTTCTAGTTAGGGAAATATTGGGGGTCAAAGTTCCAACTTTTTCTCTTTTTTTATAATATTTTTTTTAAATGTTATACCTTTACTTAAAATACCTCCACAAAATCCGTACTATTCAGTGCATCCATCAGCACAATGTTTTGAGTGCGTTACATTGAGTTTTACCGTAAAACATGATTTTTCATCAAAAACAAAAATCGTTTCCCAGCGATATTTTTTGAGTAGGGTTACTTAGTTTGATATACAGAATGCTTTGTTGGCTTCGTGAAGGGTCCGTTTACACCTTGTATAGCAAGAAGGTCGGCAAACCATAATTATTGCATGTAAATATTTGTTTTGAAAACACATTTAAGAATTTTTTTCCCAGTATCGTTCGCGGCTACAGTGCATTACAGCCGCTGTTCGCAATACCCCATGCTAACAACTTTTTATGGACGAAAAGTACCCTTCATAATCATTTGCATAAATACATTGGTCGGGTTTATTGTTTTCTATTGCAACATTAACGCAATCCAACTATTAATTAGGGAAATTATGCTGGGAATGCTACAGGCAACCAGCATAACACTTAGTGATAATAGTTACTGAATATTTGTCTCGACATGGGATGCTGGTGATTAAAGCGAACAATTTCTTTTGGTCAAGTGGATTGCAAATGAGACGGAAGCGTTTTTCCATTGGATACACATTGATATTATTGTATATCCATTTTTTTTGAGAAATAATAATAGCATAGTGGTGTGACCGTCGGACTGCCAAGTCATAGTTCTCGAGTTCGAACTCAAGACACGCACCTCTGACTTTTCAGATTGATTTGCGTATTGTATAATTATCACTAGCTTCGGTGAAAGAAAACATAGTGAGGAAATCAGCATGCTTGAGAGATATTATCTCGATGTTAAGCCAAGTCCAAGAGGCCCATGGGCGGCATAAAAACTCTGACACCAGGTTAGTCACTAACCATCATCTGCCTAACCTTTTCCCAATATGTTGGGGTCGGTTTCCAGTCTAACTGGATGTAGCTGATTACCAGTATTTACTTGCAGCGACTGTCTATCTGACCTCCACAACACAGTTACTACTGGGCAATACGATACACCTTGGTAAGTCTGCTTGTCAGACTTTCGGGCCACCGACTACCTTTATCGACTGTCAAAGATTTACAAATGACAGCCGGGACCAACGGCTTAACGTGCTTTCTGAGCCACGGAGGAAAATCGGGATGTAATGGGCGTTCGCCCATCCACGGACCAACCTAGGCAAGCGCGGCTTAACCTTAAGATCGACCCGAGCGGCTGTTATTATTTAGCCACGAGCTCCTCCTAGAACCACAAGAAAAAGAATGAGATTGTATTTCTGACATATTCTTTGAGAAGATTTTATTTGGCTCGGGTTGCTTTCCTGTTTGACAATGATGGGATATTTTGAAAAATTGTGCCAACGTCACACCATGGTTCAAAGGGTTCGATAGAGATTTGGAAGTTGAACTGGAAAATCTCACAGGCTCAAGAGTAATTGAAGCGGGATTTTTATAAGAAACTAGCTGTGCCCTGCAGTTTCACCCGCCGGTTCTGAATAGTTTTTTTTTGGTCGGCTCCTATTGGTCGTAGCGTGGTCTTATATAACCTTCCTCGATAAATGGACTATCCAAGACCAAAATAATTTTTTAAGTCGAACCAGCAATTCCTGAGATTAGCGCGCTCAACCATCATCTGCCTAACCTTTTTCCCAACTATATTGGGGTCGGCTTCCAGTCTAACCGGATTTTAGAGAGATAGCAAAATGTTAGTGGATTTTACAAGACACCTGTGGACGTAATTTGATAATTTACCTTTATTCAGCTAAAACAGTTTGTAGTACGTAGATAAGGTATAGGTATTATTATAGACTTCATCAAAGCAACATCTAATATAAGACCATGTTACTATTCTTAGTAGGCAAGTATGTTATATGTACTACTTGGAATTAGTTCAATAGGTGTCATATTTATTTTTACACAATGCGTTTCTTCGATCACCAGTTCCTTTTCTGCACTAGTGCTAAAATTAATAACCTTTCTGTAAGTACTGATGGTCCAGAAAAAAGATAGCTGGAAGGATATGGGGCAGGTATTTGCCCAGCAGGGCCATTCATGGCTAAGAAAAAAAATACAAAACGTAGTCGGGTAAAAGTAAGGGTGTTGTTACGGATAATGATTATGTTGTCAAAGCAATAGGTTTCTATTGCTTAATTATATCGATGGCATGGTGAAGCAATATGCTAGACACGCATTTTGTTTTATAGCTTTGTCCAGAAATGAACCTTTTTCGGCTGATAATATGACAATAGTCATATTGCTACCTACTCAATCATTTCGCAGTCGTTGTTGTAGTATGATCGATGTTTCCACAGATAGGTATATGCAGGTAGTTGATCACTGTTTTCACAACAAACCAGACGTATTGGTACTCCGTAGTCTTCAAATGAACAGCTTTGCTTCGTGTGGAAATCCTCATCGAATCGTTTCAATTTATTTGAAGATGATGGTGTTAAAGATGTTTGTTGTTGTTGTGTTGTTGTTGTTGCTGATATCGCTATCAGCGATAAAACAGCCATTGTAACCATAGCATTAACAATATTGTAAAACAGTTGTGTTTCAATGTTGGTGAACAGTCCTACTAATATTATAAATGCGAAAGTTTGTGTTGATGGATGGATGAATAGATGTTTGTTACTCTTTCACGCAAAAACTACTAAGCGGATTTGTATAAAATTTGGCAAACAGATAGTTTATAACTTGAATTAACATACAGAATACGTTTAATCCCGGTAGGATGATCCCGTAGGTCAATTACCGAACTCCACGAGGGCGAAGCCAGGGGCATAAGCTAGTATATTTTATTCTATGATGGACGGTTTCAGTTCATTTGGAGAGGGACTCTTATGTCCAGGGAAAAACACAAGAGCATGGGACAGGTCCTCTGCTAGGCTGTGCGATTTCACACAGCCACTTACTGTTTTGAAATGCAATTATGAATTGCCCCAAGATCAAACGACTGAGTCACCGTTCGTCAATAGGCAAATATTATTCACGTTACGTCCGGCCACATATATTTGACTAGCAACGTATATTTGTATTGACTTTATCAGCACCTATATGCACCTCACGATGCAGGACAACATGTGCGACGTCAGAAGTGGAGATGGACGGGACTTGTGTCACAAACCTCTGGCAAAAGATGGACCTGGGCAGCAAAGTGGGCAGGGCCAAGAGATGGATAAAGAGTAAGAGGGAGACCAAAAGAATTTTGGATTGACGAGATCATTAAAATAATAGGCACAGACTGGCTGGAGCTGGCTAGAGGTAGGAAAAATTTTAGGCACTTAGTTAATTTAAGTTAATGAATAATTGCAACACTAATTGAATCTAATTATTATAATAGACCGGAACCGACCGGTCGGACCGGTTAGGTTGGGAGCCGACCCTAACATAGTTGGGGAAAGGCTACGCAGATGATGAAGAACATCATGCATTTAATCCCCGAAGGGTTAGGCAGAAGTGTACTTAATACAACACCCACATTTCGCCAGTTATGTTTAAGTCTTTTTAAAATTTTTGCACAGAACACATTTTTTTTTTCTAAAGGAAACGTAGCCTAAGTAACTCCTATAACAACAGCTAGTACACGGAACAGACAGACAGACAGACAGACAAAAATAAAAATAAGAGATTTTTTTTATGAGTACCGTATTATATGTAGGTTATACTTTTATATACATTCAGTAAAAAGCTGTTATTTTGAAATTACAAACAGACTTCAATTGTACTTATTTATATAGAATAGAACATAAATGATTACCTAGATTAGCTAATTCATTCATTCATAAATAAAAAATAAACAATCGTTTACATAAACACAGTGTTTTATAAATGCGGAATGAATTTATGACTTCCAATGATATGTGAAAAGAGGCTTGCTTTTAGAGGGTTGCCATACAAATTTGAAGCCGTCGCTCTTTGACGTGGAGAAAAATGTGAGGGTACCCACATACGGAACTTTTAATGTACGAGTCGCGAAACAAATTTTTCATTTACACAGTTAAAGTGGATGATTACCTATTATTACAGTATAGTCTTAAATCGAGCGGAAAGTTGGTAGTATTTAAAAATAAATGAATTAAGAAAACTCTTGTTTTATTTCCCTATAAAATTTTGCTTAATGCGCAACACAGTAAAAAGATAATATGCGCATAGCTACCACGGAATGTAGATGTATAAAAATACGCATCTGCTCTGCGAATACGCACATACGCACATTTAGAACACATAGTTATTTTCAACTCAAAAACTGGAGTGTATCGAGACGGTGTCAGTTGTTATCTCATCGAGCGCTTGAGTTAGTTAGTGTGTTTTCTAATCTTCCTGTTACCACTAATATAGACATTGTGTGATTAAATAAGCCTATTCTGGACGGCCAAAAATAGCTTCGAGATTAAAGAGACGAAGACCACGTTATTGACCTTTGAGGTCTTTAATTAACGATTCTGGAAAATATGGAGTGGTCAAAACAAACCGTGATTGAAAAATACAAACCCCCATTGACGATTTTATTAACGTAATTCCTTATATATTATCTCTTTTCTCTTATCTTTATAGCCTAAATACTCTGACCTGCCAATATAATATAAAAACAGAGATTTTTGACACAACCGCGGAAGCCAGTGTTTCAGTCAACCGTGTGTTTAATAACTTCAGTATTTTGCTTTACCGTCGTCAGTTCAAAACTCTCACGTTTATAATTTCCGGGGAATAAGCAAATGTGTGTTTCCAGTTTACTGACAGTTCCTCGTTGGAATTATTTGAGGAAATAGTGGTAAAACAGGTAAGACTTTAGTATTTTATTTTTATAAAAAAAATAAAAACACAGTTCAAATAGCTGAAGTTAGTACAACAAACAAGATGATAAATATTCACGGTAAATACTTGGTACGGTAATTAGTACTTAAGATTAAAGTTAAAAGATGTCATTACTTAATTGCGGATACATGTATTACTATCGCTGTCACAATGTTGCCGGCATTTTTATCTGGCTAATTAGGAGCAGCCTAAGGTTTATTCAGTTGTCTGTCACGCATACTTTCGTGTATACCGATCGGACGAATCTTTCCATAACAATCATTTGACGTGCCCGACTCAGATGCGCATGAGCATAAAGGTGTAATTTCATTCACGTAATGTTAAAATGTCTCATAATTTGTATCAACGTTGTAGTTCCGTTAATTACAGCAATCAAGTCAACACGGTTTTAATAGAAAATATAATTATATTGTGTTTGAAATAATAAGCGTAAGTAATATGCTGATAAATCAATTTATTTGCGCTGCGATGCACTTGGTTATACAGACGTGAGCATTCGGTCAAGTATCGTGGCATCATCGCGTCAATGTGTTCGATGCCTAATCAGTGAAGTCACCCGATTCAGTGTGAGTGCGTTAAAGACGTCGATTGTTTCTGTCCGAGTGGCTACCTGTGATCAGTGGTTACCAATAATTTGAGAAACATGATTTTTAAAATGCGGGTTCTAGCTAAATAGTTCACCAGTTTTTGGCTTGAAAGTAAAATATGGTGAGGAATTGTTTGTGAATTGTGAGTGCAAGGTTGTGAACTTTGATCAACAGTGGACATGATATAATACTTCGCTTCCAATCCTCATCAACCGCCTTTTCCCAACTATGTTGGGGTAGGCTTCCAGTCTAACCGAATGCAGCCGAATACCAGTGTTTTACATGGAGCAACTGCCTTTCTGGCATGTTATTATATAGCCTTGCTTCCAAATATGTGATGATAATATTTCAATGATATTACCGTAGCCTACAGTCAATTGTTTTACTAAAACCTTCATTAAATCTGTACAAACAAGACTTGACGTGATACAAATTCGTTCGTTATCGTCACAAAAAAAAAAACAAAATGTGTCAATGATATGTAACACTTGTATTTGTACAGCATCAATACAATAGCAACTATTTGTTTTTTTTTTTTTAATATCGGGAATATTGACAAATTGATAAAATTTCTTATAAATAAAATGCATGATTGAAAATAGTTTTAATTTTTTACTTTCAGAAGTCCTTTCGCGATTGTTGAAGAGCTATTACACGATATAAAATTGAGATTTTTTTTATGAAAAATGGAGAAAAGAAACGGGGACGGTGCCGAAAGTGACGACAGTGAAAAACGTGGGAAAGACGCGAAGTTCTTGTGGCAACCATTCTTAAGACAGGTTGGTAAATATGTTTGTTTGTTAGAATTTCTAGGACAGTAACATGAGTGGAAGTTGTTTTGATTGATTAGGTAATCTAGTACACTGCTTATTTTGAGGAACTTTGTACCTTACTTTGTGTATTTCCAACATACATGTCGTAATAATGTCACGCAGAAATGTTGACGTTGACGAAACTACAGTAGTGGCAAAAAAAGGCTACCTAGGCTACAGCCATGCTAGGTGTTTTAAAAAATTGCATGTTTTTGAAAACATACGAATCGAGGCTCAAAAGAAAAATATTTGTATTATTTTTCTATTTTGTCTTTTTGTTAAGCCAAATCATAACAGACTTACTACCATTTTAAATGCGAAAGTTTGGATGGATGTTTGTAACTCAATCACGCCAGAACGGCTGAACGGATCTGGATGAAATTTAGCACAGATATTGATTATTGTCTGTAATAGAAAATAGGCTACTTTTTACCCCGGCAGAAACACATCAAAATTTCCACGCGAACGAAGTCGTGGGCAACAGATAGTTTAACATACATTTATAAATTAAAATAACCTAAAGCAACTAACTTAACAATAAACTGAAAAATGGCGTCTATTTATAGTTTGTAAATAATTTACATACGAATAGTAAATAAATAAACTTATTTGTGTTATGGTTATCTGCAGTAACTCAAACCTCACCAGCCGTGATTGATATTTTAACGTTCGTTCGTTGAGTGAATAATGATGGAATGAAAAAAACAAAAAAAATATTTCATGATTTTTTTTTGAGGTCAACGACCGAAGCTAGTGTATTTGAAACTAGCTGTTGCCCGCGACCTTCGTCGGCGCGAAATTATTATAACAATATTACTTCCTTGGGTTTTAATTTTTTTGTACGGACCCTCATTTTTTTCTAAAAATAACTCCTTATAACATCAGCTATCTGCCAGTTCTGTCAAAATCAGTCCTGCTGTTTCAGAGAATAGCCGGAACAAACAGAAAGACAAAAATTAAATGTAATTAAAATGTTTTTTTTTGTTATTAGTACCGTATATTATTATACTTTCATATGCATTCAGTAAAAAACTGTTATTCTGAATTTACAACAGTCACTTATTTTTTTGTATTTGTATAGATAGATGTTACCCACCACCTCTGTAAAGTTTCGGTACCTATTTTAATTTGAACTTGTATTTTTACTAAATAGTAATAACAAAATGTTTGTTTATTTCAGTTTTACGTATGCACAGTATGCACGTCGATATATTTCGTGCTTGGACTATGTTTCGGGGCACCTACAGTCTTAATACCACAACTAAGGAAAGAAGCAAATGCTACAGAACCACTGACTGACGACATGGCATCTTGGTTGTGTAATAATATTCATGTTTATTTATATTTAAATAGTCCTCTTGGCCGAATTTCTGCCAATCTCAGTGGAGACTGGGCTGTCGTTTGCACTGTGTTTTATTGCACTAGTTTGCCAAAACACTGATTCAATCTCCCTTCCCTAACATTCATAGTCTGGGAATCCGCTTAGCGTGCTTTATTTACTTTATTATATAATTTAAATTTTTATTGTCGGTTGAAAACATAATCATAATATTATTATATAGACTAGAAACGGGATATTTACCATGTTTACTGTTTTTCTTGAGATTCCGATATTTCGGCGCTGTTGCAAGCACCATGATCACGGATAAACTGAAGTTATTGCTTGCTTGTTGGTGCTTGCAACAGCGCCGAAATATCAGGAACTCAATAAAAACAGTAAACATGGTAAATATCCCGTTTCTAGTCTATATAATAATGTTAGTGACCATGATAGTTTAAAATCTTATAATCATAATAGTAGAAAGATGAAACAAAGTAACAACTCAATTCAAAGCATTTAATGTAACAACTGAATCTGTCTGTGTAACCCATAATCGACGAAGATTTAAGTCACTCATCTAATGTAAACTTTATTTGTTTTCAGCATCCGTTCTCGGCTACAGTTCCCTGCCGTGGGTAATCATTCTGCCAATTCTCACACAATACGTGGGAAGGAAAATTCCTTTTCTCATCGTAACAGTGTTGACGATAGTCAGCTTCATCGTCTTCTACTGCAGTACCAGTGCACTGCACATCTTAATCAGTGAAATCCTGCAAGGTGTCACTCTTGCCAGTAACATGACAGTTCTCATCGTCATCATCGTTGAGTACTCATCACCGCGATATAGAGGAGTGTTCATGATGATCGAGTCGTCGATATTCTTCTGGGGCGTGTGGATCGCAAACGTGACTGGGACCTTCAGTCACTGGAGGAACATTGCCATCATCGCGTTTGTGTGCTGCCTTTATTCACTGACTGCCGTCATCTTGCCTGAATCTCCGTCATGGTTAGCGATGAACGGACGTTTCGACGAGTGCACCAAAGCACATCATTGGTTGAAAGGATATGACAAAGATTCAGAAGAGGAACTAGAGAGTCTGATAAAATCTCAGAAAGAGTATCTAAGACAGTGCGCAGCGCGAGTGAAATCCACGTCGTGGTATAAACTTCGTATCATAAAAGAAACTGCTGCTGCTAAGGGTTTCTACCAACCTCTGTTGCTCTCTATGGCTGTTATGGCGTTATATCATTTCTCGGGAAAATTAGTGTGTTCTATGTATGCTGTAGATTTGATCAGTCAAATAACTTCCAGTGAGTCTGCTGCATACACCGGTATGCTCATTTTGGACGCTGTTACTATCCTCGGCATGCAGATCGGTTGTGTTTTATCAAAGTTAATAAATAGAAGGACGTTGTTGTTATCGTCATCAGCTCTAGGAATTACGTTTTTGTTTTTAATATCGTTGTATCTGTATCTTATAAAATTGCAAGTCATATTAGAAAATAAAATTATTTCTATTGTCTTGTTGACTTCCTTTTCAGTTGCCATTACATGTGGTCCGATGATAATGCCCTCTACTATATTCGGTGAATTAATATTTTTAAGATACAAAAGTTCCTCGTTGCTCATTCTCACATTGTTTTCTGAACTTTTAATGGCAACTGTACTAAAACTGTCACCACATATATTTAAGGCCCTCACATTGCCAGGAGCCTTCTTGTTCTATGGTATATCAGCTTCCATTTTTGCATTTATTTTGTACAAATATTTACCTGAAACCAAAGATAAAACCTTGCAAGAAATAGAGAATTATTTCAAAGAGTCGCATGAAATGGAAGAGGATGCTGCTGAAGCGTTTATTAATGAGAAACCGGATAATTATGACACTCATAAATGTTAGAAGGTTTTTATGTTTTTGTAATTATACTTAATGGCATTCACTGTGTAAATAATAAACGTAATTTAAGTTTAATTAAAGTGTTTACAATGTTTCCTTGTTTTGATTATTATTTTCCATGTTTGGATTTAATTCAATTAGAGAACTTCTTTGATGTACTTTGAGTTGAGACCTCGTTAAACATCTTTATTTACATTAATACGCCATAATTAGTTTACGCAATCATATTTATTTCCTGAACGTTTCATTCCCTTTTATCCAAGTTTTTTTCCTGTGTAAATACCTAGTATTCAAAATCTAAAGAAACATTATCAGAGACACTGTTTAAATCACAATTACGAGTGTTTCCACAATTTTGAATTGTTCAATAAACTCTTGTAAAGTTTCGTGTCTCTCGACTTAAATAGGTCAAGCTGGGACTGAGCCAGAGTTTTAAGTTGGAGTACTGTGAAGATAACTGATTCACCGAAGCCACAATGAATTACCTTTTGCCGCGCACCCCTTGTCGACAGCACGGGTTGACTGAGCAATGACCGAAATTCCGGGATTCACTGGTGCTGAATACTCAATTGCATCTTTGCCTCTATAGCTTCTTTGATGTGAATTACGTGTTGACTGTTCACCTTTGATCCAATATTTACGATACTTCGAGCAAAACAGAAGAACATCTACATAGTACATCTATCATTTTTTGCTGCGATCGTTTCGTGTAACTCCCGAATCCCAAGCAGTTTAATACCGCAGAGAATTTAGGAAGTGCATCAGTATAATCTAATACATACCTAACTAAGAGCAGATACGATTCAAAATAGCGTTAGTACATAAATAGTAAGTGACAGTTGGCAAGTCTATCGACTGTGCAGTTGACTTTTCTTTGCTCGAGAATGTTTGCTTGTATTTTATTTGCACATCTGCGGCGAGATTAATGAACCATCTGGAAAAGTATTTCGAAGACACAACCAGTTATAAGGTATACAACGCAACAATCCTTATGTCCAAATAATATGTGGCATCTTCTATGAGAATAATTATTAGGATTTTTCACAGTTGGCACAGAGGCCTCCTTCCAGTGAGAGGGTGTAGGCGTTATCTACAACCCAAGTAGATAACAGCTCACACCCTGTCGCAGACCCAGTATGGGTTGATTGATGCCACAAATGAATTCGCTGACAAAATGTGCATGACGGATTGTGGGGACTTGTTACTGGTCTGATTTGATGAGCCAGGCTTCGCCATTAGGTAGCTAGACCCATTTCTAATGGTCTATTAAGTAACATTTTATAGCAAGAAAAACTGTTCGCTCTATACGTCACCTACGATACTTGCGATAATTACGTAACACACAATGGCAATGTCTTTCAATTTCAGTATTAATTGCATTATTTGTGTAGACAGCACGAGCAGAAAAAAAATTAAACATCATGAAGCATTGTATTAATTAATTTCTTTTAAAATCGAATTGTGATAGAAAAAAACTTAAAGCAAACACGGGTAGGAACTTGACAAAGGTGGTTTTGACCACAATAAGAATTAGAGCAACTGTAATACTGAAGAAAATTTAATGTTAGCCACAGATTGGCGTGACTTTGTTATCAAAATTGCACATAGCGTGTAATCCTATCACTATTTTAATCTGAAACGATTCACTAGCAGTGCATAATTAAATAATTTCAACTGTATTTGCAAGCTTACAAGGTCGATATTTATTAAATCGTTATTACAGAGCTGATTCAGCAATTACGAACGTAATTTTTGAGAGTACTAATGAGAAGTATATTTTATTGAAATAAGGTCTCAGAATCGGACAGTGCATCAAGATACCACCAATTGTCAAATTGTCTCATTCGATTTTGAACTTAACCATCTACATTTTATGGTTTAACAGTTTGTGGTAAGTTGATGTGCTGGCGACTGTACGTTAATCCGTTGGTCTCGGTTGTCATTTATAGATCTTTGGCAGTCGTTACGGGTAGTCAGTGGGCCGTAATTCTGACAATCAGTCTTACCAAGGGGTATCATATTACCTTGTGACTGGGCTGTGAAGTTCATGTAGGCAGGGGCTCCATGTCAAATAGAACCGGTGAGATTGGAAGCCGACTCCAACATAGTTGGGCAAAGGATAGGCAGATGATAAATTAAAAAAAAAAATCGCGTCTAATATATGTATGAGCTTATGCCCGCAGCTTCGCCCGGCTAGAGTTCGGTAATTGTCCCACTGGATCGTACTACCGGGACAAACAGTATTCTAAGTATTAATCCAGAATATAACCTATCTGTGTGCCAAATTTCATCCAAATTCGGGCAGTAGTTTTTGCGTGAAATAGTAACAAACATCTATCCATCCATCCTCAGAAACTTCCGCATTTATAATATTATTATATAGTAGGATATCAACATAATAGTTACCTAGTTAAAAGTAGATAATGCCGTCTATTCCCGCCACATTTCAGCTCCATTGCTAATCTTGAATGATTAGCTTCACTTTCAGCCAAAAAAGTTTCTTATCGCGTTCAATCAGCGAGCCGACTTTAATTTACGGAAAAGACGAAATCAGCGGATTTTTAAAAATACTCAGTGGTATTTGTAGGAGGGCCTTATTTTTATAAAGGTACTTAAGAAGAGGTCTATATTTCAGCATCCTGAAGTAATTTGTGTGGGTCGTGCTTTGCTTGTTAAAATTGGAAACAAAGTAGGTACTACTTGGGCTTAAAGATTCTTTATTTATTCTAGAAGAACATACATTGTTCACTTATCGAATAAATACATAACTAAGGTAAAGTGCAGTCCAGTATTTACAGTTTTGTTTTCTTAATGTGGGTAGGTACGATGTCGACATTTTATTGTGTGAAAGACTAGCTTATATCGTTTACTTAATATCGTTAGCTTTAAATAAGTTGAAAGACGATGTGTTCCTGGTATCTGCCGGTAGACTATTATAAAGTTGAACACCTTCGTACTTCTCTCTCTTCTTCAGATCTTCAGTTTTCTAAACTCAAGCTCAAACTCAAATTCAAAGCATGTATTTCAATAAGACCATTACAGGCACTTTTGAATGTCAAAAAAACAAAAAAAAGTCACAAGGCATAATAACTAGAGAAAGTAACTAGCTAAAAAAATGAATGCCTGAATTGAAAGCGTAGATCTATAGGATTAAAGCTCTGCTCAACGATAGTTGAAATACCGAAATATCGATATTATTTAGGCGTTACTTTAGGTGTTGGTCGGTTTGTGTTAGCGAAAATGGGCGCAAGGTTGATTTCCAGTTCACTACTTTTTAAAATCACCAACTAAATATTCCTTCGTTTTTTTAACATAAAATTATCACACCTATAATCCCCATGGGTAAGGCAGAGGTGTATTTGTACACCCACTATACGCCAGTTATGTTAAAATGTAAAAGCGGGTAAGCCTATTGCAATCAACCAGGCACGAATTCAGATTTCGTAACTGCTAATTAAAAATTCGTAATGGAAAAACCTAATAACACTTTGCTCGACCCGAGAATCGAACCCAGAACCGCTTATTCTCTTTGATTTATGTTTCTTAGCCTATATTGTCCCACTGCTGGGCAAACGCCTCCCCCATAGCCTTCCACTCTTCTCTCCGTGCGGTTTTCTCCAGCTAATCGTCACGCCAGCGTTTTTTGGACCTCCCTCGGCAACGACGCCCGTCTTCTGGTACCCACTGCGTGACAAATCTGGCCCATCGGTCCTGACCGTTTTAATAATAACAAAAAAAAAAAACAATTCTCAAACATTGTGGTCGAAATACACGTGTGTATTTCATTGAAATGTATTTATCCAAGTGTTTGTTTATACAAATGCCCTGTTATTTGTTATTGTCTTTTCATCCATACAATATCAACGAGGCTATTTACAAAACAAAATAAAACTAGCACAACTATTTAATTCAGAATATACAGTGTTATAATAGTCTATTTTTACGCGTGGGGTTCCGTGGATGCAAACGGTTTGTTTTTTATTACTTTCTTTTGTTATTTCTCTATTGTTTTGTTCTGTCTTGTCGTCTTCTTCTCACTTTTTCTTTTGTTATTCCTCTAAGTTTTTATAGATTCCATTAGAAATGGTTTTAAGATGTGGATGCTTCTTATAAAGGGTGTAAATAGACCCTTAAAATAGCCGAAAGGCACTTGTTCTCCCCGGCTTTGCGATAATTTTATAGTTCTAGACCATCCCTGGGACCGTTCTAGTTAGGTAGATATTGGGGGTCAAAGTTCTAACTATTTCACAAGTTTTTTTTAAATACATGTTTTTAATGTAAGATTTATACTTTACACACCTCCACGACCCACGTACTATTCAATCCATCCATCAACACAATGCTTTGAGTGCTTTCCATCGAGTCCTACCTTAAAACGTGATTTTTCATCCCAAAAAAAAAAGTCGATTCCTAGCAATAATTTTTGCATAAAGTTACTTAGTTTCATGTACAGAATGCTTGGTTGACGGCTATGTAAAGGGTCTGTTTACACCCTGTATAAATTAAGAGTTGACAACGAAAACTAGAGCTATCGTTAAATAAATAAATTAATGACAGTGTTTTGCAAGGATACGTATTCTTTTAAACAGGCGTATAAATTGCCTGCCTGCGTATAATAGCCTAGTGGCGTTACCGGCATCGAACTGCCAAGACATAGGTCTCAAATTCGAACCTAAGACACGTACCTCTGATTTTTAGGATTCATGTGCGTATTGTATAATTATCACCTGTTTCGCTGAAGGAAAACATCGTGAGGAAACTAGTATGACTGAGAGATATTTTTCGACGGCATGTAAAGCCAAGTCAGAGGCCCATGGGCGGCATAAAAACTCTGACACCAGGTTAGGTACTAACCACACGATAAAGAAGAAGAGAAGAAGAAAAATAATCACATTTTGAACAACTATCTCGGTCACACTAATGTGCTGTATGTTCTATCTGAAAAATAACACATCCATCAAGTGCCTGGCTTTTTCAAAACTATGTGGTCGGCTTTCAGTCTACCCAGATGCAACTGAAATCAGTATTTTTCCTATACCGACTGCCTATCTGAATTACAAGAGCTTCAGTTGCTAGTTAATACGATACCCCTTGGTAAGACTCGTTGTCAGACTTTCGGCTTCTGTATACTCGTAAAAACTTTCAAAGATCTACAAATGACAACCGGGACCAATGGTTTAACGTTTAACGGAAGGAAAACGATATGAAATCATGGTTACCCATCCCCGGATCGACCTCGGCAAGCTCTGTTATTATTTAGCCGTGCATAATCACACATCAATGAATTTTGTTACAATCATACAAATTATTTATTTGTCATAAACAAATATGTTTGTAAAATAATATATCCATGTTTATTAAGCGGTTAACCATTGAAATCTGTTGTTAGTTGTTAATGATAACACGTTATTCACCAGAATAAGTGCAAACGTGTGTTCATAATGTCGGCATAATCAATATTTACTGATTTGTAGTTATACAGCTGCATGTATTGCTGAATTGCTGTTACAAAACTTTACTTTTCGGCATACGAATAGTAAGTACTGGTTTAAGCTGGTAGTCATGGATTCCTACCACTCTCTCTGGCTCTGCCGTGGACTGTAAACGTGATGCTGTTCCAAAAACGATGGGTAAACTTGATATCGTATCCTGCGCGCCCTGTTGTCTGTTCATTACAGGAACAGATGGACGTTTCTGAAGGCGCCATACTTGTAGCCGAGTTCTAGGTAGACTCAATTTAGATTGCCATCGACAAGATAAACAGAAGAAGAAACCCTAAAACTATTAGTAAAATAAAGTTCAATTTTCATTGTGTTTGTTTCTAACTAAGTACTTAAATAGTGTTACTTAAGTTGTACTGTTCTGAAAGGTTTCATTTATTTTTAGTACTGTTCTCTGCCTTGTGATCAATCATTATTGTGTTTAAACTAGAAAATTGAATTTTCTAATAAAGTCCAGAATAGGCTAAGTACTCTGTACCCTAAACCTTTATAAACTTTCGATGTTTTCTATTGTATTATAGCTGGTTATTTCTAGCAACTAAGTAGTCTATACTAATATTACAAAGTGGTAAACTTTGTAAGTTTCGATGTAGCGGGTAATATTCTGAACTACTGTTTCGATTACAAAAATAAATTGTGTTTTATTTCAGGCAAAATACCCATATAAAACAATAAATTATTAAAAAGAATCGAATACTAGCAAAAACAGTAAAAAAAATATTAAAAATCATCATTAAAAAAAACATTCATTTTTTTTTTACAAAAGCTGGATGTTGGTTCGATTTTTAAAGCTAGGCTCAACGACAAGAGTTGAATATTCAACGTGCAATAATATATAGCCATTTAGGTGTCGCCTGTTAGTGGAAAAAAGACTTAAGTAATATGCCACGTGTGAATATAATGCAGTCAACGTTGATGAAGCTGACGAATGGAACAATGCAGCTTGCCTCTAATGAGACAGGTTTGGTATTAGCACCTACTTATTCAGTGAAATTAAATTTTTGAAACGCTTTAAGGAACTATTCATTACCCAGATGATGATAAGTTCTTGTTTTATATTTGGGACTGGCCTGTTGTCAATAAGTACTCGACAGTACTGCAGCTTTCTGTCACTGAAAGAATTATTGTAATCGCCTCTAAAAAAACAAACAATTTTTCTATACAATATTGTTGTTTGGATTGGGTGATGATGAATTATGTATCGGTCGGAACGTCAAGCAACCTGGGGGCCTAGAAAAGCCTGGCCTTTCGTATTTCTATAAAAACTTTCCATCAGTCTAGGGCCAACGTAGGGCTTATCAATTAAACCATTCCCGCTACGTCGATTCGCGAAACAAATGATGACATCTGTTTTAAAAAGATTACGCTTGACCTCGAGCGCGGAATAATATCTACAGTAATGTATCTTCATACAAACGGTCGGAACGCGAGTCATACCTACACGCCTCGGGTTTGGTATACACTCGGTACGCAAGAAGTCACGAATGTGCCACACTGACGAATGAACATTGCGATGGTTTTGTAAGCAGTAAGAGTGCGATTTGTTAATATTTGATTGAAATAAGAACAAGTATTTACTAAATATGGCAAAGGGTTATAACCTTATAATAGACTATATTGTGCTATCTTTGGTTGCTTGAATTCTTCAATAACGCATCCAGAGATATTTTTTTTTAAATTACCTGGAAACTCCGAAAGGTAAGACTATAAAATAATTTATACATACCTACTAGATACGTAATTTGTTTATTTTTTAATAGGTAGGTATTTCGCTTTTTCCACCGAGTAAAATACCTGCATTAATTAATAAATAAGTGGATAGGGTGAAAAAGTGACACACGACTACACGAGTGATTTAGGTACCTACGCTCGCATTTAAAAAAAGTCTCGAATTTATAATTTTTATTAAATCTACTATTCAAAAGACTCAACTTGTATTTTTTATTGAACACTTCCTATTTCAATCACAAAACCAGAAAGAAGCTCAACTAAGTAGATGAAATTAAAATACTGTAGGCGCGGCAGCTCTATCGCTTGCGAACTTACCGCCCGGCTGTAGGTAATTATTTCAAGGACAGGGCCGAGTCACAATGCTGATATATTTATACTGTGCCTCGAGGTTGGTCAAGTACACTTAAAATTAAAAGTGAAACGCTTTTAGTTACAAATAAATTCACCTTTTTTTTCACCAATTATAACTTATTCTATCTGAGGAACAATAACAAGGTTATTCTCCAAAATAGTGACCATATCGGTAAACTACGATAGAAACTTTTGCTTGCATTCGATTTACAGCGACAGAAATAAGTTTCCATTTGCAGGGAAGAGTGTTTAAAACATTGATTCTCCCCATATTTCGTAATGCAAAAGTTGTAACAGTGACCCTTTTACACCCAACCCCGCTCAACCGCGTTCTGCGGTAACATAGCAGTAGTGGGTTGAATATGAATAATAACAATGACGTATGATCATATTTTTTGTAATGGAGAAAAAAAAAAGAATCGTGGAAATCGGCGGTATGGGCAGTGTATATCTACCGCAGAATTTTATTAAAATATGTAGGTGGATCACGGTGAAGGTGGGGTTCCCAGATCCCTAACTAGAATTTCCATAGAAAATTCTGGACATTTAAAGAAAATTTTCTTTCCGCAGTACCTAAGAGTTTATTGTGCATTTTTTTTTACAACGATTTAGATTTGTTGCAGAACGTTGCGGTGTGATGAAAATTTAAATTATACAGAGCTGGAAGCAAGATCTCGCGCCAGTGCCAGGCGCAAGTGCTCGAGCCAGTGCTGGAAGCCAGTGCTGGAAGCCAGTGCTGGAAGCCAGTGCTGGAAGCCAGTGCTGGAAGCCAGTGCTGGAAGCCAGTGCTGGAAGCCAGTGCTGGAAGCCAGTGCTGGAAGCCAGTGCTGGAAGCCAGTGCTGGAAGCCAGTGCTGGAAGCCAGGGCTCGCGTCAGTACTGGAAGCCAGTGCTCTCGTCAGTACTGGAAGCCAGTGCTCGTGCCAATGCCGGATGCAGGTGCACCAGCCAGTGCTGGAAGAAATTGCAGTGTGTTTAAAATATAAATTATATTCATGAACCTGTTAGGTATTCATGTTTTTAATTATAGATTGTTACCTCCTCAGTAGTTCTCAGATCCTAAGCATTTTCGAGATAGCCTTTAACATGAAACACCCACGGGATGTTTGGGAGTGGTCTATTATTGGCGTTTGATACCTAAGCCTTTTGTTACAATTTACGTAGATTCTGACATTTTAGGTAATTATGATTTTTACAGTTTTTATAAAACTACCTACACATTTTGTGGTACCCAAACACGTTGCCATAACAACAGAGGGAGAAAGCGTTGTAAAGATATTAGAGAGATATTTCTGATTTTGATTAGAGCCTCCGCCTTTTAACTCGAGGCTTCCCTAATGTGCCTATTACGCCAATAAATAATAATTGGATCAACCTTTTGACTGACAAGTAAATAGCTTTTCTTATTTAGATATTAGAAGCCTCAAAAGATTATTATAGTAAAGTGGTTTACTGAAATTTTCCTTTGCCACTAAGAATATCTTTTGTTGTGGTTACTTAAAATTTTAAGGCCGTATTCCTTTCGCACACCACATGCAAGGTCCTAATTATAGTTCTATTTATGTTTGCGTTGCAGCTATTTGTGTTCGCGGCGTTCGCTCAATATATTTCGTGCTTGGATTATGTTTCGGTGCGCCTACAGTGTTCATTTCGCAAATTAGGAGGGAAGCGAATGCTACGGTTGACCTCAGCGAGCTATGGCGTCCTGGTATCTTCGTTATGTTATATTTTTGTATACTATTATTGTTGTTACTACATATAGTACATTTATCTATCGCTAGTCCGTTATATTACATAACGTCACATCATGCCTGTAATCCCCGAAGGGTTAGGCAGAGGTGTACTTAATAGTACACCCACATTTCGCCAGTTATGTTTATGCCCCATGTACCTGTAACAAGCGAGCCTATTGCCATCAACCGGGCACCGACCTGGACTCCGTTGCTGCTACTAAGAAATTCCTTATGCAAATACCCAATAACACTTTGCCCGACCCGGGAATCGAACCCAGGACCTCATGCTCACCGATCGAGGTTGCGATCACTAGACCAATGAGGCAGTCCGTTATATTGTGAAGAAAAATGAGCTTTAAAAAGACTTATTTACAGAGTTCATGATTGTATATTCAATAAATGAAATATACAATCATGAAATGAAAATATTTGTAAATAAGAAAATATAACTGACACATTAGATAATAACCGTAGCATAAAACGGGATGAATTGAAACAGCAGCTGGTCCTGGTACCTAATTTGCCACATTGCCTCTTCGGTAGACACAATTAGGCAAAATAATTGGCGCGAGACCATTTCAGTGCATTTGTAACAACTTTAGTTCAGAGTTTGTTTTGTACACGACGAAAAGTAGAAGTAAATAACATGCAAATTGTGCTTAAATAAACTTATTTGCCTCCGAGCCTTGCATAGTTACCGCGTTACCGTAGGTCTTCATTATCCCAGTAGTTTCACGATTTGTGGTAAGAAAAATACAATTTTTTAATCAAATTCATAAAAATTGCAGCCGCCTTCACAGTGTTTACCTACAGTTCAACTGTTAATAAGCTAAATAATGCAGAGCATGTTGCCAGCTTACACCATTATAGTGTTGGTCATTATCGTTACCGAGTACTCTTCACCGCAGTATCGAGGAGTGTCTCAGGCTATCGAGTCCGCCATTTTCTTAGGGAAGTATGGGATAGTTACTGCTACCTGACTTTTGGAGAACATAAGTATTATCGCGTTTTTTTTTGCCCGGTTCACATATACAACATTATTTTTAGTATATGCGAAACCTGAATATAGTTTGTTCAGAATAATTAACTGAATCGATTCCAATAATTTTTAAACCATGTTATATTTTGTCCCAAAAATATTTAAAAAAAGTTAAAAGTTGGCAACGAGTGACATTAAGTACCTATCGCAATAATTTAGTTACCTACTGCCAAATTATTATTATCAATGAGCTCAAGACGACGCTGGACGCGCGCGCGACGCGCTGCGTGGTGACCAGGTTTTTCGCGGACAACCAGGTAACAGAACAAGCTTATAACATTGTGATTTTTCATGATACAGTCTTGAAATTTGGTACATAGATTCTTTACATAAAAATACTAGACACGTGTTTCAGGTTTCGCATATACTAAAACTAATGTTGTATATCTGGTAGGCTTCTTCTTTTTTTTTTAAGTTGATGGTAAACATATTATTATGATAAACTAGCTGTTGTCTGCAACCTTCGTCCGCGTGAAATTTTTATAGAATTATTACTTGTCTATTTCAACAGGATTTTGTTAACAATATCAGGGTTTTAATTTTTTTGCACGGAACCTTAATTCTTTTTCTAAAATAAAAACTATTCTATTCTATTTCTCCTTATAAAATCATCTAACTGCCAGTCAGAAACTCCCGTTAGAATCGGTCCAGCGGTTTCGGAGATTAGCTGGAACAAACACACAGATAAAAAAAAGATGTTTAGTTATAAGTACCTTATATACCTACTTTCATATACATTCAGTAAAAAAGTAAATAAGTTTTGAAATTACAAACAATTACCTCAATTTTAACAGCATTACCTATAAAGTGCCAAAAAAATTTTCTGCTGTACTCGTGGCGAAGTACCGTAAAAAAGCAGAACCCTAGCCAGTCCGAGTCATCCACGTCCCCGTCGTTCTCCCTGGGACCTGCTGCAACCGCGCCGTCGCGCGCGCGCCACCCCGAGTTGCAGCTGAGATAACGGATGCAGGGCGAAGGGCGAATATTTTGCGCCTTAAAACAAAATCGCCTCGCTAGGGACTATACCCGAAACAAAACCGAGCAGATCCGAAGGCTCTAAGGCGGCAGCCCCGCTATCGGATTAAGGCACAGTGGGCTAATCACCTGCTTGCCCGACAATAATTGATTCCTTAAACTGAAACAAATAGAAACCGGACCGATCTTTTACCGACGACTTTTGGCATGAAAAAACGGACACGAATTGCTTATTGGAACGTACGCACGCTTAGCGATAACAGCCGCCTAGCCCAAGCAGAAGTAGTAATGCTTAGCTACAACCTGCAGATACTCGGTCTAAGCGAAGTGAGGAGAAATGGTTTTGGTGAGCTGAGAACGTCCGGACTTTGCTATATTCTGGCAAAGAAAGTGAGGAAGATGTGCGCGAGTATGGCATGGGGCTCCTCCTTTCCAAAGCAGCTAAGAATGGCCTTGTGGACTGGAAACCGATCTCAGACCGGATCATGTATGCCCGTTTTAATTCAAGAGCCCGGAAGATCTCCATTGTCCAGTGCTACGCCCCAACCAATGCATCACCTGAGGATACCAAGGACGACTTCTACAACGCTCTCAACGCCACCCTTAGGAGCATAAAGAAGCAAGACATAATCATTGTCATGGAGGACCTGAATGCAAAGGTTGGGAGTGTTAACACCAACCGGGAGCGACATATGGGTACACAGGGGCTTGGAGTGTGCAGCGGAAATGGGGAGCGTTTTATTGAGTTTTGTCAGAACCACGACCTTACCATCGGAGGAACATTATTCATTCACGGTGACCACCATAAGTACACGTGGAACTCACCCGATGGAATCAACAAGAACCAAATTGACCACCTTGCCATTAGTTCCAAATGGCGTTCTTCATTGCTTGATGTTCGCAACCGTAGGGGCGCCGATATTGATAGCGACCACCATCTGGTGGTTGCTGAAGGCCGGCTTAAAGTTGCAGTAGCCCGTCCGGCTGGAGGAACCGGCAAGATAGGAAGACGGTTCGACGTAAACAAACTGCATGACCCGGATACGCGTAAAGCTTTTCAACTCGAGTTACGCAATCGCTTCTCTGTACTCGATACTGCTTCGGACTCATTAGACGAAGAGTGGATAAGCATTAAAGTGGCCTATACAGAGACGAGCTCCGCCGTTTTAGGGCACAAATCGACCCACTCTCGGGAAGACTGGATGTCACAACGCACGTGGAGCCTTCTGTCTTAGAAGAAATCTTCATCTGAGACTGCTAGAAACCCATAACGACGCTGTACGAGCCGACCTGAACATTCAATACCGTCAGAAACGCACGGAAATCTATCGCAGTGCCCGCAAAGATAGGAGGCAATGGGCTGATGGTATTGCTGATCGTGCTCAACAAGCTGCAAATACCGGCAACTTGAAGGAGCTGTACAAAGCTACCAAAACCTTGGCTGGCAATAGCAGGTCAAAGAAAAAGCCACTGAAGTCCAAAGATGGTCAGCTCATTGTGACATCAGAAGGGCAGCTGCTACGCTGGCGTCAGCACTTTGAGGAGGTCTTCCGTTTATCAGCTACATCAGCGCCTGATGCGCTGCAAGTCAGTTCCCCACCATCCAGGCTTCTAAACATCAACACGGTACCACCGACAGCCTCTGAAGTTGCGGAGGCAGTCCGCTCTTTGAAGACAGGCAAAGCACCAGGACTCGATCTGATAACGGCGGAAATGTTACAAGCCGACTTATCCTCCGCCGTCGACGTTCTGACGCCTCTTATCGAAAAGATCTGGACCGCCGAAGAGCTCCCTGACGATTGGAACAAAGGTCTTATCATAACTATTCCTAAGAAAGGTGATCTTAGCCAGTGCGATAACTGGACAGGTATTACGCTGCTCTCGATTCCCTCTAAGGTTTTCTGCAAGATCATCCTGGATAGACTATCGAAGGCCGTGGAGCCTCTTCTACGCAAGGAACAGGCAGGTTTCCACTCGAACCGATCGTGTACGGATCAGATCAACACTCTCCGTATCATACTGGAACAGGCATCAGAATGGCAAAGGGAGATTTATTTAACCTTTGTCGACTTCGAAAAGGCCTTTGATACGCTGAAGTGGTCTAGTATCTGGTCCCGCTTACTGGAAATTGGAGTGCCGCCGAAAATCGTCCGTTTATTGGAGAGTATTTACAGGAAGTATTCTTGTAAGGTAACCCATGACGGCCTCATCTCGGATGACATAGCAGTACACGCGGGTGTCCGCCAAGGCCTCCTGTCGCCGCTTCTCTTCTTAGTCGTTCTTGACGGAATTATGCTTCGCATCTCAGAAAACAAGCGCCGTGGCATAGAGTGGGGATTATCCAACGTCCTGGAAGACTTGGACTACGCCGATGACCTATGCCTGCTGAGTCATACCCACGCCGACATGCAAGCAAAGTTGTACGATCTACGTCAGGAAGCGGCAGAAACGGGGCTTAAGATAAACATCAGGAAGGACCAGGAGATGAGAACTGGTGTGAAGAACTATTCACCGTTGCTGATTGGCACAGAGGCTGTGGCACGCGTCCAGAAATTTACTTACCTCGGGAGCATCGTGACAGAGTCTGGGGGCAGTGAAGAGGACATCGCTTCACGAATCGCCAAAGCCCGAGCTACCTTCGCGCAGCTGAGACCTGTTTGGCAGTCGCGGAAACTGACCCGAAGGATTAAACTTAAGATATTCGGGTCCAACGTGAAATCTGTGCTGCTGTACGGGTGCGAAACGTGGAAGGTCACAAAGATCATCTCACGCCAAATCCAAGTCTTCGTCAACCGCTGTCTTCGTCGCATTCTCGGAATTTACTGGCCCGAGACCATCTCAAACGTAGAGCTGTTGGAGAAATGCCACGAGAACCCGATCGACCGCCAGATCAAGCTTCGCAAGTGGAGATGGATTGGCCACACGCTCCGAAGGGACCCCGACCACATACCCAAACAAGCTTTGGACTGGAATCCCCACGGGACAAGAAAGCGTGGCCGTCCCCGTCAAACCTGGCGTCGCACCGTGCTGGCAGAAGCGGCGAGCATCGATATGACGTGGAGCGAGGTGAAGCGTGAAGCTCAAGACAGATTGCGATGGAGAACATCTGTGGACGCCCTCTGCCACATCTGGGGGACATAGGACATTAAGTCAAGTAATTCACCTCAATTTTATTCATTTGTACGAATGAATTGGGTCCAGTAGGTGGCCACGTCAATCGCTTGAATTAGTCGAATTTTTTAGGTCCTCAGAAGTGTTTGGATACTTTGGACACTTCAACATAAATGGCGCAACAGGCCCATGAGGCCATACCATACCATCACACACAGACATCAATAGACAGCATTGGATATAAATAATTAGAAGGAGGGAAGGGACGCCTTTGCTCAGCAGTGGGACACAGATGGCTAATAATAATATCAGGTTGGCTTCGTTGGCTGTGAAATAACGTTCCGATTCTTTCAATGAATGCGTCGCATCACTGGCTGAAAAGAATCCACAAAGAAACTGAGAATGAACCCGTAAATCTTATGAGTTCACAAAAGCACAAAAGGAATATCGTCGAATATGTGCTCAAAGCAAAGAAAGTACATACAGATGTCAGTTAAGGAGTGTCAGGGAACAATATTGCGAAAGCGTTTTACAAGCCTCTTCTTGTGCTGTCATGTCACTGGTTGTATCGTTTGCTCGTATTTTATTCCACAGCACAAATCCACCTGCAAGAATCGAGGTTAATAAAGTTAATAGACAGTGTAACAGTTCAGTTTAGTATACTCATAATATTTAAAATAATGTATGAATATGTCTGATCTGGTCATTAATATGGACATAAAATAAATCGCAAGTACGCAGTTGGTGACATTACGCGACCTATTTACAAGTCTACCCACACCACAGCGTGCTTCTACAGAGCCCTGATGTTCAGCTAGAGGTGAGGACGACATTCAATGTCTGATCACGTCTTGGAACTGTAATCGATTCATCGTGCCCCGTGTTATTGTGTTAAGTTGTAATCTCAAGCAATTCGTTAGTTTTACTAGAAACAGTGTATCGCACCTAGTGTTTTTATTGCACGAAACCGCCACTGCCTGCCATCGTCTGCCCACATGATGTACGAGTCTCTGACAATCTGACAAATATTACTTGTATTGTGTACATAATAAAGAATATTTTATTCTATAATCTTAGAAGAAATGGGTTCTAGGATTTCTTGAAGGCCTTGTGGAAATAATACTAGCCGCACAGGTCCATTTTCTATACGATGATTTCCACCAAACGATCGGCTCTGTACCGTAGTCGCTTGCGAACGTATCCGAATCTTATCACAGATATTGTGAACCCCACTGACTGGGTTGTGGGGGTTTAATAGGCAGTGGCTCCATGTAAAAAAGCCCTAAGACTGGAAGTTAACATAGTAGGAAAAAACACAGGCAGATGATGATGTGGCTTATGTTTTCTCAGCTTGAGCATTTGAAATAATTCTGCACAAAAATTGGCTTGAATAAAAAATGAGAGAATACTGGTATATAGCCCCATCTGGTAAGACTGGAAGTCAACATAGTTGGGATAAAGACAGGCAGATAATGATGACGTAGTTTCATGTTTTCTCAGCTGGAGCATTTGAAACAATTCTGCACAAAAATTAGCTTGAAAGAAAAATGAGGGTTAAATAAAACAAAAATTGTGCCTCTTAAATCAGATCATACTTCAAAAGTGTTGATAGATGAGTATTAAAATATTGATAGAAGGCAGTGATTAATCTTAAAACTTCCGTTTATCTGAGTGACTGAGCTAATATTTACTGAACAGAATTTATCAGTTGCAGCCTTGAGTGTAAGATAAGCAAATATTTGCAAATATTGAAATTTTTCGACCGTGTCGTTAAAGTATGTCAAGACGACCCTTTTGATACAATAACTACAAACTGTACGATAAGAGATGCCTCTGAGAATCTTAATAATGTGATAATGATTATTTCCTTGATTTATTTCTTTCCAAATCAATTACATTTTTAAATATTCCTTAGAATAAACAATACAAAAACATTAAAAAAAAAAAAAAAAAACTGTAGCCCACCGGTATCGGGAACAGGGTCCAAACTACCGGCAGTCAGGGCTCTAGAGAGAGGAACCTCCTAATAATACGAGCCGTGTCCTGGAAAACCGCTTTCTGAATCAAGCCCTTGATCCAGCTGCCTAACGAGAGCCTTCTCAGGTATTTGTCGAGGTGCTTGGCAATTAAGCCATGGGCTGATACGACTATCGGCACAATGATCGCTGAGTCCACATTCTACATGTCGACAACCTCGCGAACCAAGTCAAGATACTTGGCTTGATAATGATTTATTGTTAACTTAAAATATAATTATGTCCTATTATTGTAATGTAGTGTACATAAGTGTTGACGCTTCCCGTGAACCAAAGGCTGAATTTAGCTTGACCAAAGGCTAAGCGTTGCCATAAAACGTAGTAACGCCACTGTCAGTCTCTTGGGAATTTTACCAATTGACAGCGTTGAGGAGGAATTTTAATTTTTGATATGCCCTTTTGTAGTTTATTGTTTGTAGTTTAGTTTTTTTTTTGTTAGCCTGTCATGTGTCCCCCTGCTGGGAAAGGCCTCTCCTTTCTCCTTTCAAACCTCTCGATCTTGTGCGAGATCTGGCCATGGTTTAGTTATTTTAGTTTATCTAATCGTTTTTAATTGTAATAATGTACATCATAGTCAGACATGCCCAGGTCCCACCAGTCTTACCAAGGGGTATCGTATTACCCGGTTCTGGAGGTCAGATAGGCAGTCACTCCATGTAAAATACAGGTATTCAGCTGCATCCGATTAGACTGGAAGCCGACCCCAACATAACTGGGAAAAGGCTAGGCAGATGATGATTATCTAATCAAATCATTGATGGTAAAGAATAATTTGAATTTACCTTAAAGCATTCTTACTAACAAAAGGTCTAACCGTCTAAATTTAAAAAGACCTAGCAGTAAACTAGCGTCTTGAAAGATTGTAAATTTACAGGATAAATGTAGGAAGCGACATAAACACTACATAACTTGAGCGGAAGACAGTCGTTGCTACTCAAGTTTCCTTTCACACTGTGTTCAACACAGAAACATTTTTGTTACAAATTTTTGTGGATGTTTCAAGATTGTTACAGGAATTCTTAGTCATTACATCGTCCACTGTTAAGTAGGAATTTTACTTTTGTAAAGTATTTTCAATTTTTATTAGACTACCTTTTGCAGAAGGATAGGTGACGATTTCACGGAGTCATGGAAGGACGTGTTTCTCAATTCGTGACTCCTTTTGTCACTTTCTCCGTTTCACTCTAAGATAATCATACTGCAAATAACAGAATTTCAGGCCTGTAATCCTCGAAGGGGTAGGCCGACGTGTACCTAATATAGTACACCCACATTTCGCCGGTTATGTTTAAGTCCCATGCCGGACACAGATCCTTAGAAATTCCTGTTGGAAAAATCCAATAACACATTGCACGACCTCTCGAATCGAACCCAGGACTTCATGCTCTGCAGTCACGCTTGCGACCACTAGACCGAATAAAAATAATCTTATTGTTATCCTATCACTCCATGAGAAAGGTCCACGAGTTTTTTTAATATATTTATTTAATGATATTATAGTACAGAGGTTTTGCTTAATTCTAAAGTCACCAAACTTTTACGTTTGATGGCGAGAGGCGCTCTTTTACTTAACAATGAACCCACTTACTTAAATAGCTACTTCTTATTAATTCTACTGTTATGGTTTAATCTTATTATCTTACATTTTGATATAAGTGTGGAAACTTTGTTACTGCATTCGAGGCGGAATTAGCGAAAGTAAACAGCCCAATATGAAAAACAGAAAATACTAATACAAAACTGTGCTGAAATATGAAAAACAGAAAATCCAAATATTTTTGAATTTGGAACACAAATAAATAAATAAATGTTAATTTGTTCATAAAAGTAAATATTTGTTTTAAATAATCATGTTTATTTATCCTGTTCCATTCCTAAACACAATTTAAATACTAAAAATTCACGCGTGTGAAATACATTGCACGTTGAACCCAATCGCCGTGCGATAATAACCAGTTTTCGAGAAAGAGTATTGAAAACTTATTTAGTTCCGTTTGCTATCCTGTATACAGTTTTTTAATATTGTCTTTAGTGATCCTTTACTTACTTTTACTTTTTCTCTTAATAAATCTATTTTGTTAAACACTTTAGGTACCAAATACTTAGATGTTCTCTTACCATAATAATTTGTTATCTGAGGTTGAACCAGTCTGTTTTCTCTAACCCTACGTGTGTTGTATTTGTTTTTAACATTACATTTATATTCATCTTTATAATGAGCCACTGCTCACTTGCTACAAGCCACTGCTTGCAACATAACAGATCAGTCCACACACTGCTATAAACTGATGGGGACGTGGATTGGTGAACATTTGATACTGTAACCTACATTACAAAATGTACATCCCATTCCAAACATTTTCAACTCACTAACGATGCGCCAGGGAATCCGTTATCATCAATTTGTCGAGCTAGTCGCCTGTGACAAGTGACAGATAAAATGCAGTCACAGTCTCACAGTTTAAGGGTTCCCTGTGATTTATTGATGAGGTCTCGTCGACTTCGCGACCCCCGCCCGTTTGGCTTGTCAAACTAACCCGCGAGTCCGCGTACACAGGCTTACCTAGATAGTTCCTATCGATCACTTTCCGAATGCGAGTGACTTGATACGGAATAACATTAGCAATTTCAGTGGGCACTCACTGTAATCCATGTGGGCACGCCTTTGGTTTTTTGGTGCAAAACATTGGTCTATTGTCTGTTGTGGTAAACAGACTGATATTAATTTCAGATCAATTCATCGTTACATTCGTCAGCACTAATTAAATGACAGTTCGGGTATATTTTACTACAAATAACATGTTCGACAAATGAACAATATTATTTACCACTAAATGTTAAATATAAATTGTAAATAATTAACCATTTTGCTAATTATAATAATATGCTTAAACTTTTATTCATTCTGTGGCTTAACAATGTTTTGGATGCTGGTGTAATCATTTCTCCGGTCAATTTTCAAGATTTTTCTGTTTCAAATCACACACATTGATCCTGTTTAACGTATGACGTCAGAAAGCCATCAACTCCAGTTACCAGAATGCATCATAAAATAAAGCGGCGACCGGTCAGCACACAATCATTGTGAAACCAATTCATCAGCATGCCATAGCAAATTTAAATTCTCAATCATGGAAAATTGCACATTCACTGGATTCTCTCAACTTTATAGGTCGAGAGGCAGAGTAAACAACTGCCGAGCACACAAATAAAAATAAAAAATGCTCCCGCTAATGAAAACATAACGTAATCATTTTGACGAAAATACTGGTATTTCACGGAATATTACAATACGTACCTAGCCATAATGATATATTCCATAAAACATGCAACTACTAAAACATACCTCGAGCAAACATATTCCAATATTTTCAGGTGAACGTATTGAAATATGTGTTTTATATTGCAGTAAACATAGTATGTTTGCTACAATATGAAATATTTGCAAGCCCGCCGGAGCTATATATAGTTGTAGCATGTTAACAAAATGGTACCTCCAACGGTTTATGAAAAAATGCTTTTGAATGTACGTATTTAAATTCCTTTTTAGGTTATATAGAAACACAATCAAACCTAATAAAAAGCAACACACATCCATGAAACAGACCAGTTTTCGTCCTTACATACAAAAGAAAACCTTCAACCACTATAATTAAAGCATATCCCAAATAAACGTCTAATAATAATAAATTATAGCCATTTATATCAGAGTTATAGACGTTACGGTCATACATTTACATGTGGCGTAGCGTTATCGAGTGTATAATCAGTTTATAACGTCTAAATAAGCGGGGCCGACTCTACGTTATTTATAACTATGCAAATGGCCACGTAAAATTCACCAGTAAATCTCGGTTTACAGACAACCGACCTATTAGCACCCGATTTCGTGTAGTGCACACAGGAGCTCTGATTGGAAATGTAAAAGGACCGTTGCTGCCTGCTGGGGGTAATGGAATATTCCGGTATGGGTTTCCAATCGATTTCTCGTATTATCGTTGCGAGATGCTAAGTGAGAATTGTCTGTGGTGTAGGTTACGTGTACCTGCATAGTTTGAATTTAGAATCTGGGACTTAATTAGGTCAGTACAAAAACTTTCGTAATCTGTCAAGTACGTACGGTCAGTGACAAAAGTTAAATACAAAATTATTTGATAGGTACCTTATTTAAATGCTGAAATTCATTAGTATTTATATTAAAAAAAAATATAATTTTAATCAAAACAGATAACGCGCGGGCACATGACGTTTAACCAATCAGCGTGCGAGGTTCGTCACATGCCTGCCATTTCACAATTTGACGGTTTCACTTCGATAGATTATAATCTACTAATGCGTTAAATTGTAAGTAGTATGCTACGGTTCACAATCTTTCGACAGTTTTACAATCGCGCGGGTTAGATTATAAATCTTTAGGAATTTAAAATTTTACGGTGACATATATAAATAAAGAAATTAAAAGAAAAACTATCACAGCTGAGTAGGCTTTACAAGTTTACGAGTAATAGTCGACCAACTTATAAAATGTACTTGGATGACATATTTTCCTAAACATAATGTATGGGACCACAGGTTTTTCAACTGCAAATGTAAGTTTTTTTTAATTATTACAATAAAAATCATCGTTCGGAGGCAAATCCGCATATTTTGATGGGCAACTACGGAACCCTACATTGTGCGTGGCCCGACACGCAGTTGTTTTACATAGGCTTACTATGTAAAAAAATCTAGAAAGAACAAGAAGCTTATAAAGTGTTAAAAAAAAAGAAAGCAAATACAAACTGTGAAATTATATCATGATTAGATCAAAGACATTTATAATCATAAAGCGATAAAGTTCACTCAATATTATTTATTATAAGAAACAATCAAAGCAAATTGCAAAATAAAATAAGGATTAAAACTGGAAATTGTTGAAAAGATTCCCTCAAGTCATTTAATAAAATGAAAAACTTGTTCCTTATTCCGTACCTTCGCTAATATCTTTACAATGGTCTCTGATTAATAACTAATAAGATTTTCTGAGAAATGTTCTTGTAACTGGAAGATTATTACATTAAAGCAAGAGGTAACATTTACTTATTGTTAATTGTTTCGAAAAGACACAAAGAATATTTGAAAAACTTGCACTAAGCGCCAAAATGTTCAAAAGCCAGTAAACAAAGCATTCCGCGTAACAATTATTGCTGGGAAACGCATTTTTTTTTGGTGTGAAAAATCAGTTTACGGTAGCGTTCGATGTAACGCACGCACTCATGACATTGTATTGACGAGTGCATTGAATAGAACAGGGGTCATGAAGGTATTTAAAGTAAAGTTATAGTATTTAAAACTTGTACTTAAAAAAAAAAAAACGTGTGGTTGTTGGGTCGCCATCAGTGATAAGACCGCCATTGTAACCATAGAATTAGCAATATACAATAAATTATTTTATTCAATTCTAACTCTGACCTTTAATATCTCCGTAACTAGAAGGTTCCCAGGTAGGGTCCAGAACAAAAAAATGATCACAATGACGGGAAGAACAAGTGCCTCTGGAGCTCACGGAGCCGCCATGGAGGGTGTTTTTACACCAGGAAAACATCATAGGAAATTTAATTTAATTTAATTTATTTCATTTATTTATTCATTAACAATTTTCATTGTGTCTGAATGTTTTACAAAAAAGGAATTAAATACAACCTAAAAGTAATCCACAACTAAGATCTAACATAATCAAAATCATTTTGCATGAAATTCATAAAAAAAAAAATAATAATAAAAATTTAAATTTAAATGAAAACTAAATAATAAAAAATAATAATCCTTAACATTACTTCACTGAAATGGTTACTTCAGTAAACTAAAATCTAATACACGTCCACAAACTTCCATAAATAATCTAAACATGTCAAAACTAAATTAATTCAAATAATCTAAACGTATGATAACCTAAGATTTATGGTGAGTTATAAACTCATCAACGGAATAAAAACATTTTTCTAATAAAAACTCCCTAAGCCTCTTTTTAAACAAAGTGGTTTTATATAACAGGCATCTTAAATCTTTGGGCAAGCAGTTAAACAGTTTCACCGCTTGATATCTAACACAATGTCTCACAATATTCAGTTTGGAACTAATTCCAAGCTTCAAGTATTTGTTCCGTGTGCTTTCCCTATGGTGTCTTTCTTCCTCCGTTTCATATTCACTAATGTGCTTTGCCAGGCTGGTCAAGACTGTTAATATGTACAGATTTGGTACCGTAAGGATAGAAAGCTTTTTAAAATATTCCCGACATGACTCGACTTGGGGAATACGAACTATTGTTCTGATCGCCCTTTTTTGTAGTACAAATGCTCTATCTGAGTTATACCTGTAGCTATTTCCCCATAGTTGAATACTATACCTCAGTCTTGACTCCACCAATGCATAGTAAACCGATTTTAAAATATTTACACAAAGTTCATCTCGCAGGCTTCTGAGGGCATAACATGCTGATGAAATTGATCCGTCTATGGCTTTTAGTTCATTTTTCCAGTTTAGTAGTGAATCAACATGAACTCCTAAAAATTTTACTGAGTCTACGACATCTATTTTGTCTCCATTTAATGTTACATCTAAACTATCACAGCCACGTGATGTAGACTTAAACAATATGACGTTTGTTTTTTTAGAATTTATGGTTAATTTATTAGCCATAAACCATGATTGAAAAGATTCAAGAGCCTTGTTTACAGTATTACTCAATGAGTCCGCAGTATCTCCGCTAACAATAGCATTTGTATCATCTGCGAATGCTATTAATTTCATATTTGAATTCAACTTTGTTGGTAGGTTAAGTAAATCGTTCGTAAATATAAACCAGCATAAGTCATAAAATCAAAAATTTGAAAACATGTGACATCCACCAATTCACGCTGGTCCCACGTGGGGGATATGTCTTCTCACAGATAGGAGGGCCGTGCCGCAGCAAAAGGGCACGTTATCGCCTGATTATGTTTATCTTTCTATTCCAATGTCAAAGAGGGTATTGACTTTGATAATAAGTGACATTTTACATGTTAATGTCAGCCAGGGGTCTAATTATGTACCACTGTATATAATTAGGTAAAAAATACCTACTAGAATGTAGCCTCCCTACATTCATTTAATTTCATTCATATCATTGACTTTGGAATAGTTAAAGCTTTCTTTCTGTGAATTCTGAATAAGTGCCAATTTGCGAGGGGATTACTGCCAACTGTTTTGATTTTGGACGGCTAAAAGAGATATTCTTTTTCTTGTTAGCGTGTCACATACTGGGCCCTAGAAATTGTGCCGTTTATAAGAAGATATTATTTCCTTTATTTATATTTATACAAATTATTTACATTTTTAAATATTCTTTAAAAAACAATATAAAAAACATTTAAAAATATAAAAAAAATTGTAGCCCACCGGTATCGGGAACAGGGTCCAAGCTACCGGCGGTCAGGGCTCCAGAGAGAGGAATCTCCTAACAATACGAGCCGTGTCCAGAAGTACCGCTTTCTGAATCAAGCCCTTGATCCAGCTGCCTAACGAGAGCCTCCTCAGGTATTGGTCGAGGCTCTTGGCAATTAGCCATGGGCTGATATTATTATTATTATAAGCCTATATTGTCCCACTGCAGGGCAAAGGCCTCCCTGCCCTCCTTCCACATTTCGCGGTCTAGTGCAATTGTAGGCCAATCCTTTGCGAAAGAGTCCAGCTCATCCCGCCATCTCCGCCTGCCAAGTTGTCGTTTCCTGCTGTTTAGTATCCACTGAGAGGTAATTTTTGCCCATTGCTCTTCCGAAAAGCGGCAGACGTGACCAGCCCGGTTCCACTTCAACCTAGCAGCTGTAAGGCCAGCATCAGCTATTTGAGTTTTGGAGCGAAGTATGGAGAAGATATAGTGAGAAAAATTGAAAAGAGTATGCTTAGATGGTTTGGTCATGTCCAGGATGAAATAGGTGAAAGGCGACTAACAAAAGGTATTTACAAGGCTGATGTGAACGGTAACGCTGGGAGGGGACGCCCTAGAAGAACAGTCCCTGACCTTATTGGTGTGTTTCTTCAGAGAGGTCAGGTGCGTAGTACTCGCAATCGGCGTGCGTGTATGTCTAGATGTATGGACGAGGACGTGTCAAAAGGAGTTTGTAAGGATCGTAACAGGTGGCGTTCTGTGGTTTCTGCATTATGTATGTATGTATATGTTATTGTTTACAACATTATTTTTAGGTTATGCGAAACCTGAATATAGTTTGTTCAGAATAAGTAACTGAATCGTTTCCAATATTTTTTAAACCATGTTATATTTTTTCCCAAAAATATTTAAAAAAGTTAAAAGTTGGACACCGAGCGACTTTAAGTACCTATCGCAATAATTTAGGTACCTACTGCCAAATTATAATTATCAATGAGATCAAGACGACGCTGGAGGCGCGCGCTGCGTGGTGACCACGGTTTTGTGCGGACAACTAAGTAACAGAACAAGCTTATAACTTTGTGATTTTTCATGATACAGTTTTGAAATTTTGTACATAGATTCTTTACATAAAAATACTAGACACGTTTATCAGGTTTCGCATATACTAAAACGAATGTTGTATATTTAAAAAAACCGGCAGCGCGTTCGTGTTAGTAAATCAGTCAAATCTTAGTACGACAAACGACTACTTAAGTACAATACATTCGTCTATATTGTTACACTCATAATCTTAAAGTAAATACAACACACAATAAGAAAAACATAAACACACTATATTAATCTCCAGTGTTTACTCCTTACAAGAGTTTCCTCAAGGAAAGCGGTTTCCTCAGTCATTGTATTGATAGTCGTGTCGGTATACACGGCTTAATAGCGAAGAGCTTTGATCAATATCTATGGAACACTCACTCAGTAGTCGGATTAATGCCGGGGTTACACGAGCCTAGTTTTTGAAGCTAGGATAGTGAGCGAGTAATAACCTGGCTTACTATCCTGGTTTGACACGTGTTTTTGCTGTTTTTAGGATACTCGGAAATATAATAACATTGTAGTGATATAGTTTAAGGAGACATAAATAAATAAATAAAATAAAACAAGTTTATTTCAAGTAACAAGACTCATATACAAACAGATAAATAAAAGGATACAGACAAGATAACAAGCACAGACAAAAACGAACACTCAGAGGGTAACAATATGTCTGGTACAGCATTGCCGGATATAAGGGCAATCCAGTCTGTTGGCGATCATCGCCAGAACGGATAAATAAATTAAAAAAAAAATATTTCTTTATGTATACAACATTATTTTTAGTATATGCGAAACCTGAATATAGTTTGTTCAGAATAAGTAACTGAATTGAATCCAATAATTTTTAAACCATGTTTTATTTTGTCCCAAAAATATTTAAAAAAAGTTACAAGTTGGACACCGAGCAACATTACGTACCTATCGCAAAAATTTAGGTACCAACTGCCAAATTATGTTTATCAATGAGCTCAAGACGACGTTGAAGGCCCGCGAGCGGGCGCGTTGCGTGGTGACCACGCTTTTGTGCGGACAACCAGGTAACAGAATAAGCTTTTAACTTTGTGATTTTTCATGATACAGTTTTAAAATTTTGTACATAGATTCTTTACATAAAAATACTCGACATGTGTATCAGGTTTCGCATAATTATACAAAAACTAATGTTGTATAGCAAGTTCGTGAGTAAACTATCACATATATATATTACTAGATTACAAGCATTACAATGACTATGTACCACTGTCCTTCAAGATACAGTATTCTCCTATTTCGAAGGACACATATCTGCAATCCAAAATCCCTACTAGTTTTGTATACACGAATCTACCAGTAACTAGCGGACACCTTATAGCAGTTTGTTGCTATCCTAGCTTCAAAAAGCAGGCTCATGTAACCCGGGCATAATGGCTGAAACTGATGCCGAATATTCTAGACACGCCGCCGATAAGATATTCCTCCTTGTTCCTAGGTAGCGTATTTATTAACTTAAAAATTCTTCAGTGTAAAGCTTATACATTTTAAACGAATAATATTGTACCTACAGACTCCAGATAAGTCTAGGCTCGTAAAATTAATCTATTGAATATTTGATCTCGGTTGGGGTAGTAGGGCACCGTTACATTAGTATTCAAGAATTAATTATTGTGGCCTACATGTAGGTCCCCCTGTTATGTGAAGTTATGTTGAGATTATTTTGACTCTAAGTAAGCTATTTGAAAAATTTGTAAGTAACTCAGAAACATCTTTATACAGGATGTAACAGTAAGGGTATAGTCATATGAAAGGATATGCTGCAGTACAACTTTCTCCATGGGTCCAATATCGTAAATGCAAAAAATCTGTGAAAAATATGGAGGAAGTGGCTCAGTTTGATGATCTGCAGCATATCCTTTCATATGACTATACCCTTTCTGTTACATCCTGTATACTTCTTACTATCCTACTCATATTATAAATGCGAAAGTGTGTGAGGATGTAATATGTATATGTTTGTTACTCTTTCACGCAAAAACTACTGACCGGATTTGGATGAAATTTAGCACACAGATAGTTTCTAGCATTGATTAACACATAGGATACTTTTTATTCCGGTAGTATGATCCCGTGGTGCAATTACCGAACTCCACGCGAGCGAAGGCGCGGGCATAAGCTAGTTTAAAATAAAATTTTACTCATAGTTAAAATATTTCGCCTTTATTCTCACATAATTGATGCGCAAATGCCATTCAACATATTTTTACAGCTTACTAGTGGTAAATAAGTGTTGAAATAATAAATAGCATACGCATGGTAATTAAATTTTCCAACGTAAATTATTTACAGCATGTTGTTGAAATTCTACAATAAAGCCGGAATTTGTTCACTTATTAAAGTACACGTCACTTTGAGAGTGAAGCGGGAGAGAAATGGAAACAATACGTATAGTTTTTGTTCGATTCCTATGACCTTAGGGAAAAATAGACCACCCACAATTTTCCTGTGGGTGTCGAAATATATCAACTACATCTTGTAATAATCCCAAAGGATTATTTTTGTATTACAATAATATTGCGTGGCCTTTCGTTGTTACTGTAGGCCAAGAGTGGGCGATTAGTTATGCAGGTGAACAACGTCCACTCTCAGTTAAAAACCTTTTTGGTTTGCTTGCGACAGCCCACTAGAGATGGGCTGGAGGCATTTTGTTACATCACTGTCGTATAACAACAGTGACCGTATGTTCAATCTCTGTTGAATTTATTAAGAACTAGCTTTTTTACGCGTTTACGGCGAAGCCAAAAGGAAGGGTTATGATTTTAGCAGTCTATGTATGTATGTTCCTCCGTAGCGCTTAAACTATACATGCGATTTTGATGAATAAGGTGTCAATCGATTCGATATTATAGCCCGGGTAACATAGGCTACATTTTAACCGACTTCAACAATAGGAGGAGTCGATTTTGCTTCGTAAACACTATGTTATATATTTAGGATTTTAATTAGAGCGTGATTTTTCAGTAGTCGGGTTTTTTAGTTGTAGTATACCACACAAATTCTTGTTTGTGGAAGATTACACAGAGAGATGCACCTGAATCTAAAGATACAGCTCTCCTAGTTTAAGATACAGGGTTCATTATTTTTTTTCTATGCATAGACTTTTTTGTAGACTTACATTTTCTGTGCACAAAAAGCTAAAATTATTATTATGCTTCTTGCGGCGGTCAGGTCTACAGAGAAAGGAACCTCTTAACAATACGAGCCGTGTCCAGGAGTACCGCTTTCTGCAACAAGCCCATGTTCCAGCTGCCTAATGAGATCCTCCTCAGATATTGATCGAGGCTCTTATTATTATTATTAGAGAAGAATGGAACCTTACGAAGGAGACCTTTGCCAAGCTGTGGGACAATGTAGGTTTAAATAAATGGTTTGGCTCTCGTTTTGTTCGAAAGATGTCCCACAGGAGCGTTGAACGTATGGACACTTAGGGATAATGTGGATTCTCATTAGTGAAAAATTTTCGGAATCAGTTCAGTAGTTTCGAAGATTTACCCCGATATAACTTGCAAACCTTTTTAATAAGTTTAGAATTCAAAACTGTAAATAACAGCGTCCTTAAAAACAGAAACTGCATTCACCAGTCGTTTGTAGGTTAGTTTGAGTGTCTATTTGCAGCATGTAGGTCCACTGTAAAAAAGAACCAAAAAGTGAACGTTCGGATATTCGAAACAGTCCCGGGGTGAATGCCATTAGCCCATAAGTGCGGTTTCGACCGTAGCAGTGCCAATCACTCCACGAGTCTACATATCCACGACTCTCGGCCGCTCTTACGAAACATTTAATTAATAGATTCGATGTCGGCATTACAAACAATTAATCTCATTCGTATCTGTTACCTACGCACAATATTTCATTGATTGGGTTCAAGGAAAACAACTTAATTATTAATTAAGCATAGAAGGACAAGTCTTACCGTATTCTATGAATCACTTATTGATTATACACAAATCAAATTACGAGGACGTGGAATTATTATTGTGCCTTTGTAATACGTAATATCATTATGAAACACTCGGAAGTGTCCTTTAATATAATCATGTTCGATGTAAACGGTGATGTGGTGATAGTGTTTTTATGTACGTGATGTCAATTTTAATTTAAGCATAAAAAAGGTTTGTGTAAAATCGAAAAGCCCGCCTATCCGACTGATGGCTGTAAATTAAATTTTTCACTTAATATTTTCATATTAAACTGTGAAGTGAAATACACGGCTAGTATTTATGTACTCGTATACGTAAAATGCCGGCTCGTTTCCAGGGCGAAACTTAATTTTCACGCGGTCGTACCGGAACACTGCATATGTTTGTAAACATGTAATAAAAGAAAGGTTTTTATTGCGCGGGAAACACGGAAAAGTGCATTAGTTGGGCGTTCTATCTAGAATAAATTGCTAAATTGCTCACCCTTCCTACCTCCACAAGGCTGCAATTAAGATTAGTGCTGAAAATGAATATTACTTTCTTACTTATCAGAGTACCCATCTCATAAATATTATTTGAAGCATGATTACTGTAAAAGCTAGCGAGCAGTCGGTTTCAATTCATAATTTGTGGTACGGTGTAATGTTAATAAAAGCCGATATTTCCTGGGATGGAGCAGCTGGGAGCAGCGCGTATCCAAATGAAAGAGAGCTTTGATACATGTATTCCTGTAACTGCACTGCGGCATCGGTCTAAAGCAAAAAAAAAATCTAGAAACGTGAGAGCCCACTGTTTTCCATTACCGTAATGGAGTTACTTTTCTGTTACATTTTAGTTACAAAATTTTTGACTATGGTCAGGCAGCTATTTGGTAAACGATATGAATATGCAAGCAATAGTTTATTCTAAAATAAATTACAGAATTCGAGTACAAAGCCGTATCTGTTCGAAAAGGTATATTTCAATCAGACCGAAATTAAATTTTCATAAAATACACGTTGCCACTTCACTGTCAGAGAACTAACGAAAATGATTTATATTGTGTGACGACGGAAGGTGCAAGGAAAAGCAATAAATTTGAACCTAATTACTGCCAGGTGTCAGACGCAAGCCGCAATGCCTGAACAACTTTACCCCATAAGTCAGCCACGATCGAGATGAACGAACCACGTAATTATTCACACAAGTGCGCAATTAAACCAGATGCTTCTTATTATTACCATGTTTAAGCATAGTTTGCAACTAACGACTCCAATTTGCTACATTAATCAACGTGTTAGTCTTTTGGGACGGAATAAAAGCAACAAAATAAGGTTTCGCCAAAAACAGTTACTTAACTAAGTAAAAAGCAGAAATCGGGGCCTCGGCATTTTCATTGATAGCTCAACGAATGGAAAAGGTGACGTTAATCATGCTGTCAGACTTGATTAAATCTGAAATACGAGCCGCGGCGGCATCTATTGAGACAAGTAAATAAATAGCCGGCTTCAAAGTTGTCGCAATGTGCTAACGGGCCAAATATATCTTTAACTGGGACCAAAAGCGTCCCCACCTTGGAAACAAAAGAAATACAAACGACCGCCCTGGCGTGAAATTAATTCAAAGCGATGGGTCGACGAAATTGTATACAAAGGTAAGCGAAAAATAAAAGCGAAAGAGCCGAACCAATTTCCAAGGTCTTCTTTAGCAGCCATTGTGGCCTTTATCTGAGTGAAGACCGCAATTGTTGTCGTCAAACTGTCTAGGCGTCCACTTCACGCAAGTAATACACCCTCCAGGAAAGGATCAGGCGGCAAACTCTTACATTACGAGAGCGACTCGTTTTATATCAATTATAAATTCAATTAATTTCATTTAGAAAATGGAGTGCTCAGGGATTCATTGGCGAGTGCGCCAATGAATCGCTGAGCTCTGCAGATAGCCAACAGAATATATTATTCTGTTAAAAAATTGTCAACTTAGTTCATCCATAAAATTTTATAGCAGGTACATCAATAACATACGCAGTTTAATATATGGAGAATAAAAATATTATAGATATTGTCTTTTGACTGACACGTTAAACTGGTGAGCGATGCGCAAGTATTTACTGTTCTGGACGCCTGCTGGTGACATAAATGTTGATAACAGCAGTTAAATCGGGATAATAAAGAAATAAAAATAAAAGGTAATGGGTCATTACGTGTGCTATCCAACAGAGCGTCGTCGTGTGCACCTTGTTACGTTCTCACGAACGCTTCTCTGACCGAACGTATTTCGAGCTCAACCTTACTTTACTAGAACCCTTTTAAGACAATTAGCGAGAAACTGTAACAAGATATCCTTGGAAACAGGAAATGGAATTATAATTAAGTAATTGTTATACCCAAGCTTTTATTTCTTAAACTAACTACGAATAATAAACAACATTTCCCCATTGTCAGTTTGATTAATGTCCTTTAATGAAAAAGCTACACAACTAACAATATGCGCTGCTGAATGTATTTTATTGGCACATAAATCGTAATATTTTCTCAAACAAAATAAAATCAGTTATCGAATCGTTTGTTTATCTGTCAGCAGGTAGGCTCGCAGGTAAATGATGTGGAAGCAACGTACGTGAACAGCCTCCTAAGGTTTATCGACAAATACTTTCAGCCGTATCGATTACTTCGCTCGCTTAGTTTTAAAGGCGTTTCGATCTGATAATCCTATTTACTTGAACAAACTTAAACAACATAAAGTCGGGTAAATTAGTTAAGTTAATACAGAATGAGAGACTGACAGAATTTATTATTGAGTTGGTTGTTCCCAAAGCCAAAAATAGTACTTTATTATCGCCGTATCATAATAATTTAGAGGTTCGTAAGGGTACCTTCATTTCACACTCCCGTAAATCATCGTTTTTGTTTGTCGGTGGCAGTCCTTTGTTTTGGACGAGAAATAGCCGGAGCAGCGTCTATGTAGATATTTGTCTATTATTTCACATACACATACGTTATGCGAGCTTCGTTTAAATTGTATGGAAGCACGTTATTACATATTGCCGGTTAATGGCACTGTTGGTATTAATGGTAAAGAGTGTTCTATGTTCATGTTGATATGATTACACAATCCAAAGTGTTAGTAGCATTGTTCCATTTTCCGTGAAAATTAGATGGATACTTTAAAACGACTACGGAGAAGCCGAAATTGTGTCGGTTTTCATGATACATTTTACTTTGTACAATGTGTTTTGCGGCATTTGACAATTACATTTATTTGTATCGTTTATTATATGGTATGAGTTCGAGGTGAATGGCGCTCCCCTCATGACTATATGTTAGAGTGGTCTTTGGGGAGCTCCTTATTTCGGCAGTCACGTCCACAGAGCCAAAGGCTGTTATTACTCAGATAAAGATATGATGTTATTATGTGTACAGTCCCATCTGAAATTCTGCCAATGTTAATGAGGATTTCGACCACTACGTAGCAAAGCTGAGCCTTAAGACTAAAATAATAAAGTACCCACAATTTTCACAAAAATAAATGGCAAAGAAAAAGTGGGTAGTATTTTACTTTTATACCACGTACCTACGTTCATAATGAACTCCGGCCGTGTGTCGCTAATGCCCTGAAAACTGCGATACGTAGTGCCAAGCAGTTAAGAAAGAAGACGACCGACTTACCTTAAGGCTATGTACGTTTTATAGCAGAAAGAAAGTATTTTAAAGGCGTTACTATTAATGAAATAAATTAAACTGGATATATATTTTCTATTGGAAATTATGTCTTGGGAACTTTAGAGCAAAAGAGACTTCCTGGAGAAAATTACGGACAATCGAAGAAAATTCCGGACTTTTTTTTCCTTGGAATTGTGCAGTAGGGACCTATGATTTTATTTTATTTTTTTTAAGTTTTAATAAAACATAGATTTGCTGCAGAATATTTGCTTAAAACATGAACTACTTACATTATTTGCGTATGCAAATGATAGGTTCTATTGAATCCTATGCTTATTTTATTAAACGTAATTTTATTGTATTAGGAATATTGGTACTTATACTGTTTTTTACTTTCTCATTTTTGGGAATTTGTTTTGGAATCCCCCCGCATTCCGGACTCTGAGCTAAAATTCCGGGACTTCTTTAATATACAGTACACTAATCACTAATCTACTGATAGTTGATAGTGGACCTTCCAGAGTCCAGTTAGGGAATATCTAACAAATGCAAACAAACAAACTGCATGTTGCCCAACTACGTGAAATAACTCATTAGTTACCTACCCCTCACCTACTACTCACACAGGAAGACATGGGTCTATTCTTAATTACAACCTGGAATATATAAAGGGGCTTCAGTTAATATAAACAAGTCCATACCTCCTTCAGGATTTTTCATCGCCCACACATGCCACCGCTTAAAGCTATTAATCATGTTGATAGCAAAATTAAGACTTAAATCCGCAAATTCGAATTTGTCTGACACAGCTGTCGGATGATAATCCTGAATTACGCAAGTCGCTCGGCAAATTTATTTTTAATGCAAATAAATACAGATTCGTCGCACCTGCCTGTCTAGATGTAGCGAATAATTAAGCAAAACATGAAGCGAAATAATACAAATTACTTTGAGACTTAACTCGACTTTATTTTACGAGAATACATTATCTACTCTAAGCGGATTACTTGACAATCTTGACATACTATTACTCAGGCGTAAATTAATACTTGGGGTGTGTTTTGTTGTTTCTCGCACGAGTGTGAAATTTTGCAGTTATGAAATTGAGTTTCTGGGAATTTTGAACGCTCGCATTTTGAAAGATTGCATTGGTGGTACCGTGGTATGTTGTACGTAAAAAAGGAAAGTCATATACACAAAGCCAGAATACGCTGGCGTCATATGAGTTGTAAGTTAAGGGTCGATTCATTTATTATTCCTATATTTATAGAAGTTTCGATAAATTTTTTTGCTTTATATTTTTCAGTTTACAATGAGATTCGTTATTTTTTTCAAGTTTTTCGATACCACAACACCATTTTTGCTATGCAACTAAGAAGGCAAGGCAGGGTGTAAATCTCAAAAGTTTGTAGAAGCGTACTGTGTGCCGTCGCGTAGTTAGAAGATGGGTCAAGTGCCTGCAACATTTGGCTATCGTGTAGCGCGCATTACGTAACATAATGTAAGTTAAACTTTATGGAAGTGGCTTCTAAAGCGCTTTTTCCAGCGCTTAAAAACATAATGTTTAAACGTAGACCACCACTAAATTGGATACGGTAGGTAAATTACTTTACATAAACCGTTGCCGTTAAACCGTTGGTCCCGGCTGTCATTTGTAGATCTTTGACATTCGTTACAGCTTGTCAGTGGCCCGAAAGTCTAACAACCAGCCTTACCAAGGGATGTCGTATTACCCAGTACTAACTGGGTTCTGGAGGTCAAATAGGCAGTCGTTCCATGTAAAATACTGGTATTCAGCTGCAACCGGTTAGACTGGAATGCGACCGATATAGTTGGGAAAAGGCGAGGCAGATAATGATATTAAACTAGTTTAATGAAATGATTTTCTTGTCATCATGTGATTTGTTTACGACAGGATATATAATTACGTCACTAGTAAAACATAAGTAAATAATTATTTTCCTTCTTGAAAAATAATAAAAGTGAAATCTTTTACGTATTAACAAGAGTATTATATAGATGATGAGGTAAATTACTTTACATTTTTTTCGCTTCTTCATATTTGTAAAACGATTTGAATAATTGTTAACAGCATTATTGATGCAGTAGTAGTAGATACACATGTTTCAGAAAAAGAAAGTAAAGAAAACAAAACAAAAAATGGAACAGAAAGCGAGCAATTTTCAAAAATACTGGCTGGATTTTTGCTTCGATTTTCACCGACACTTACAGCCATTCGAAAAGTTTCGGTGTAATAATTCTACACGTGCGAAGCTACTGGCAGACCGCTACTATTCTTTTATTTTTAAACGGAATTGAGTCCTCCTATTTCGACGAAAAGTAAAACTGCTCATCGAACATCAAGTACTTACGGAATTTTTCTTCGAAGCTTAATATACGATGATCACTAGGCATACGCAGCTCTATGATATACCTTGATTGAAGTCTAGAATTGCCTACAGAAAACTATTGTACACCTAATAATAGCTTTGTATTGTGTCTATCTTTTTTCCCCGAGCATTTTATCGCCTGTTCACGAAACAGTATAAGATAACAGATTTTCTTTCTTGGAGACGGGAGATACTTACCGCAATAATATTCAGAAGAAATATAATCTTGGAATTGTCTGGGAGCAGTGTTGTTTTCTCAGAAATATCTCGACGTGATTGCAAACGGCTCGAGGTCGTAATTGCTTCTTCCGCCTCTTGACATCATTATCTTTGCCATTATGCACCGAGCTAAGCTGCGACGGCGACGTTCCACAAACCTTCCATAAATTTATTATTGTACTTAAAATTTAATCTTGCTCCTTCTGGCGCCGATGTTCGGGTCAATTCTGTTGATGTATGGCTAGGATGTTTAGTCCGGTTTTTGGTGAAATTATATTGGAATTTCCTGTAAGGTATTTTAGCGGAAGTTTTTGGAGGAAACCAGGCAAAAGTGGTACTAAAATTTTGATTAACGTAATGTGAGTTCATGTTGCTATACAACATTAGTTTTAGTATATACGAAACCTGAAACACGTGTCTAGTATTTTTAAGTAAAGAATCTATGTACAAAAATTCAAAACTGTATCATAAAAAATCACAAAGATAAAGGCATGTTCTGTTACCTGGCTGTCCGCACAAAAACCTGGTCACCACGCGGCGCCCCGTCGCGCTCGCCTCCAGTGTCGTCTTGAGCTCATTGATAATAATAATTTGGCAGTAGGTACTTAAATGATTGCGGGTATTTAACTTGTAGCCTTATTTAAATATTTTTAGGACAAAATATAACATGGTTTAAAATTTATTGGAATCGATTCAGTTATTTATTCTGAACAAACTATATTCAGGTTTCACATATACTAAAAAAAAAGTTGTATAAGCGCATCTACGCTGTAAGCAGGAACACCGATATCTTTTCATCAAAAAGAACAAAACCACATCTTCTATGAAGTAATTGGCTATTTTAGCCAATTACTTCATAGAAGACAACAAAAAAGAGGGAAAATATTTATCAAATCCATCTTTTCTGACAATGAACATAATTCCTAATACTTCATTTAAATACGATTCATGATTATTTATGACTAAAACGTTTCTACCTTCATCGACTATTACAATATCCACATTGGGCAATGTAAGTAAAAGCTTTTTTGACGCGTCGATTTATCACAAAACCACTGATTAATCACCGAACGTTCGATTTTTTTATTCAGCGCCTGTATAACATTAGAAAATTGAATGAAATCGTTGGAAAGGAGATTTTCCTCTTATTCCCAACAATACGAAATAAAGAAAGATATTAATAGGGGTTTTCATATCATAGGCGGATATCTCGTAAGAAAGCAGAAGGCGTACGCACATGTATTATTACGGATACGTGTAGCATAGTAACAGTTAGAAACGGGATGAGAGTACAAGCCCATAGACTCGAGACGAGATATCTTGAGACCATTTGTGCAGTCGCTTTCAGTCTCGTATGGAGCAAGTTATTATTTCTAGAGCTCGCGTGATTTGTTCAAGCACTGTTAGATTAATAAAGCCATTGTGAGTGCGAAGAGCTTTATCATTTTGAACGAGTTAATGTCAGATACCGAGTGAAGAGCGAAGGCGAGCGACTTCAGCTTGAGATTTTAACGACGAAAAATTAGGGTTTGTTGAGATAAAAGTGTGCATCTGTTTGCGGAGTCGGTCGTAAAGTATGCTGTATCTGTTGTTGGATGAAATTGATGCGATGCAAAGCGGTAATAAATATCAGACGTAGGCGACGCGTGTTATCGATGTTACTGGGAACAAAGAGCATTGCTCTCTGATATATAAATCAGCGTAAAATTTTGATTCTCTGATGTATTTGGTACAACCTAAGCTTAGAAAACTAGGGCCTAGAGTGTAGTTAACATTATTTGTATCATCATTTCAGCCGAAAGACGTCCACTGCTGGACATAGGCCTCCCCCAAAGGGGGGGGGGAGGGGTTGCCATAATCGCCATGCTTAGCAGATAGGTTGGCGATCGCAGTACGGTTGTTAAAAAGCACAGAGAACGCTGCTGCCAACTATTTGTATAATATAGCATAATCACTGATGTTACATAAGGTTATGGCTTCGGTTTTACAGTCGTCCGCCTGCCAGAATGCATGTAGCGGAGATGAGAATGTTAAGGGGGAAGTGTGGTGTGATAAGAATGGATAAAATAAAGAATGAGAGGAAGTGTAAAAGTTGCGCCAGTTACAGAAAAATTGAAAGGGAATCGACTGTCTTGGTATGGACATGTGATGAGGAGGGACGAATCGCATGTGAATAAAAGACTGATGAATATAAATGTTGACGGATGGAGAGGGAGAGGCAGACCAAAGAAACGATGGATGGATTGTGTAAGGAATGAAATGAAAGAAAAAGGCTTAAATGATAGCGTGACAGTTGAGAATGGAAGAAAAAATCGTGTTGCGCCAACCCCAAGTAACCTATAAATATTCCACTGCAGGGACACAGACGTGCTCGCTTTGATAACCTCCTCCTTTTTGAAGTCGGTTAAAAAGCGCTTTAATGAGTTATTGAATAAATTTACCACATTCTCAAAAATTGGACATTTTCGGAGTTGGACATTTTACGGAATTGGATATTTTCAGAATTGGACATTTTGGGAAGTGGACGTTTTGAGAATTGGACAATTTGAGAAGTGGACGTTTTGAGAATTGGACATTTTGGGAGTTCGACTTTTTGACCCTGAACGGCTGTGAGAGGTTTATTTGGATAAATCAAAACAATATTTAGACTCTCAACCTACTTTAATACGTACTTATAGCTCACCGAAAAATCTAGACCTAAATCAAAATTGTTTTGTAATAAGACTCATCATACCTACATAAATATCGCAGACAGAGATATTGTAACACAATATTAATAAATACGGTGGCGAATGCTCTCCGAGATAAAATATAAATCAATGAATGAGTTATGACTACGGTGATAACTTTTCAACCCTAGTGTACAAACCATTTTGTTTGTTGCTCTTGCAGTTATCGACGATGATTGATGAGTTGATGACTGTTTGCAATGTATGTTGTTTATGTAAAGTTAAGATGAAGGTGACATGATAATGTCTGTTCCTATTAATATAATAAAGTATTAACTAAGTGATGCCTGTGACTTTGTTTGAGAATTTACTTTAAATCCCGTCGTAATTGACCGATTGTTTTTTTTTATGGTTCCGTACCCGACGGGTAACCAACGGGACCCTATTACTAAGCCTCCGCTGTCCGTCCGTCTGTCTGTCTGTCAGCGGCCTGTATCTCATGATCCGTAATAGGTAGACAGTTTAAATTTTTACAGAATGTGTATTTCTGTTGCCGCTATAACAACAAATAATAAAAAATAAATTAAAAATTAAAGGGGGTCTGATTCAATCTTGTCCGGTGTTACGGAACCCTTCATGCGCTAGTCCGACTCGCACTTGGCCGGTTTTTTTTGTTATTAAGTGTCTCTCTGATGGGTAAACGCCGCTGCTTTTCCCATCGAAACTTCTTATATCTTGTGGGATATCTGGCCATGTTCGCCCCCACAAACAAGAATACTGTGTAATCATTTTACATTAACAAAGAAAAAAGTCTTTCTTTACTTAGCAGTGCGTCAAAAATGCGTGTGCAAGACCGTATGTACCAACGGGTTTCCCAAGAAAACTGCTTCGCTACTCAGGAGAGTGAGAGATAGCCGCAACAGCATCCTGAGAACAGTAGCGGATAGCTTAGCTCTCAAATTAAAAAAAAAGTGCTGATGGTAATTGTTACTAACATTAGATAATAAGTTATTTTAATATTAAGTTACTAACACTCTATGGATCTTTTGTTTCTGAAATAAAATTAATAATAAGTAAATATTTTTTTTTTTTAATATTTTTAAATGCTTTTTTATATTGTTTTTTTCTAAGAAATTTTTAATAATGGTGATAATTTGTAAAAATATAAATAAATTACCTTTAAAACCAATAAACACTATAAACTATTATGATTGGATTAGAATATTATGTTACTCTATATTCAAATCAAGTTCTTATCATCAATGGTTTCAGTTGTACGTTGTATGTTAACCACAAAACTACTCCAGATACCTATATACAGGATAACGTGAGGAAACACATTTATTATTAAACTCAACCACAGACAAACTTAGCATAGACCTAATCAATACGTCGTTCCTAATATTATCAGTATCACACTGAGATTAAACCACAGCCAGAGTTCCAACCGTCAACCATTAAGAATTTAAAAAACTTGAAATAGTAATTTTGTAAAAGGAACTAAAATGCACAGTGGTAAGAGTGTAGTATTAATGAAGCTAGAAAGTTTTAAAGCCAGCCACGAGAAATTGTTGCTCAACTCGGTACATATCCGCCCTCCAAGTTTGGTCGGCGCGATTGCACTAATATGCACAGCGATATAATATCCGCCTGCCATGAAAACTCCTCAACTTTTAAATGCATAAATTATGAATCTGATTTCTTTTAAGTATTAAGTCTCAGTCCTGTTAAGTTGCTGGTTTTAAGACGGTTTTTCTTTTGTTGAAAAAGAGAATCGTAGATGGTAGCATTTTTATGAGTAAACTTCATTAAGTTTCTCTTTGCAAATAGAAAAATCATTGGGTGAGGTATATCTCCGCTACCTACATACTTAGACAAAGAGGATTTGTGGGAGTAAACTGTCAAACATATTATAAAAAAAGCACTTAACTTCGGGTACTTATTTCAAAAGCAATTTAAATAAAAAATAGACAAACACAGCGCCGAAGTAAAATATTTTTCATAACGAACCTCCAAAACTGTCTAACTCTTATTTGGTATAAAAGTTACAACTTTTATACCAAATAAGAGTTAGACAGTTTTGGAGGTTCGTCAAGTTGTATTATTCTAACAAAATTAATGTGTATAAAAACTTTAAACCTTTTTATATATACACAGTTGGTTGGTCCTTGTGTGTTGATTGTTTCATGAACAACGTTCCATTCCACTCTAAAAGCAAAGTTGCGAACTAACCCGTAATCGGCACATTGTTTAGACAAAATTAGCGGAGAGTTCGACGGATTCCGTTGTGGTCTGCAAATCCATCCGTAGCTACCGAGCTGACTCATTTAAAAATAGCAAATCAGTTTATTTTTAACTGAAGTGAGTTCCCCCGATTGCACTCGTAATTATACGATTTGACAAAATTGTGTAGATACGTAATATATAGATAAGTTTATTATACGAATTTAATGAAATATATGTAAATGATGATAAAAACTACATCATTTTTTTGCGTTGTTTAAAAGAACAAAGTAATACTGCCGGCAACCTTCGGTAGTAAAGTCCCGTCAAAATCGGTCCATCTGTTTCCGAGATTAGTCAGAACAAACAGAAAGGCAGACAAATGAAAAAATAAAGTTTTTTTTTGTTAAAAGTTCCGTATATACTTACATACGCATCCTGTAAAAAGCTGTTTTTAGGATTCCGTAGCCGAATGTCAAAAAACGGAACCTTTATAGATTTGTCATGTCTGTCTGTCCGTCCGTATGTCACAGCCACTTTATTCCGAAACTATTAGGACTTTTTAGTTTAAATTTAGTAGGTAGATGTATTCTGTGAACCGCTTTACGATTTCAATTAAAAAAAAAAAACGATTGGGGGCGGTCCCCATACATGGAACTGACACTATGTGTGAGTGTGACTCAGACTTGGCTGGTTTTTTTTTTTTAATTACAAACAGATAATTCAATTTTATTTATTTGTAAAGATGTAAAGATATATGTAGTATGTATTGAATTAGATAACATGAAATGTATTTTCCCTGTAATTATACATTCGATTCCGCACAATTCTCGTCTCGTAATCAAATGGGTACTAGCGAGTTGTTATTAGTTACTTAGAGCTGACGAAACTATCGAGTTAGTAACCTCTGGGGTGGTTTAATCGATGTTTTCTGTATTATGTTCCAACAATGAGCGTCGGCTTCAAATAGAGTGCTCGCATCAATTTTTATACAAAGCCGGCTTATTATCGAAGAATGTAGGTGAAAGGGTTATGTATCAAGGGCAAGTAATAAGTTATTTTCGTAAATAAACAATTGTGCAATGTTTGCTTGTTGGATAACCTACTAAGTACATTACAAATTATGATATCGTAGGTGTACCTGTTAAACTTACAACGTGTTTTATGAAGTTTTTATTTTAACAGCCATATTTTCACGCTTGTATTTCACCGAAGGGTAGGCAGTAATAGCGAAGGGTCAATTTTTATAAGAGGTAAGCCGGAGCACATATTTTTAATGTGATTTTATTATTTGTCTTTAAAATACTGATTGTGCCATTTTTCAAAGGGAAGACAGTAGGAATCGAGTTGTATGGAACCTTCGCCACTGGTAGGCAGAGCTGTTCACATCTCGCCAGTTTAAAAAGTGAACTTTTTGGAAAATCGCAATTAGGTAGGTGCAGTTTTTTTGTTCCTTTGCTATAAAAATGAAGAGATAGCATACAGTCATATGTCCAAAAACCAATCAAAGTAGCAATATTTTACGTTATGTTCACAGTCACTAGTAGTATTACTATCTGAGCGGTATCGGTTCCGTTGGTTAATAAAACGGATCTAACGCTGTACGTTTGACAGGTCAGTTGGTTCATATATAGACCGATCGCTTTAATGAGTCCTCGCGAAGGTATCTATTTAAATGGAATATTCTGCAGGTTGATCACGTATTGGTTCAATTAGTATCATAATACCCACGTGGATTATGGTTATGTTAAAGCAAATAACCTGTGGGATATTGTTAGGACTTTGTGGACGCTTAATGTACAAGGCAAATGGCAAGGCGGAGGACTCATTAACGCGGTCGGTCTATAGTGATACAAGGGTATTTTGGCGCTCGGATGATGTTACAGATGCGCTGTTGATAAACATTTAGTAAAATATATTAAAAAGATCGAGTAAAAAACGCCAATTAAATATGTTTATTGTATGGGGCGCCTAATTTGATTAAATTACGGCAATATTACCTACACACTCTGTCAAAATTTCAAGTCTTACCCATTAGGCTTCTAAAGATGACACCCACAGACGCACAGACAGCGGATCCTTAGTAATAGGGTCCCGTTGGGTACGGAACCCTAAAAACAAAGTGTCGGCGTTAGTTTCGATTTTGACCACGCGCCAAAAGATCCTTGTCCAAATATGTAAAGAAAATGTGCGAGCTGTGAAATGTGCGATTATCTGAAGTACGGCTAGTTTTAAGTGAAGTGACCACCGTCGACCCATTTAACCCTTTGGTATAGCAAGTTTTCATTGTATGTAGTAGTACCTACACTAGTAGTAGTACCTACCTAACGTTCTACGTATGACTGTCTTGACAATGTTTGACCGTTCTAATTCTCTAAACACAGTATTAACATAAGCGAACTTTTATCAGTCAACCCCGCGTTAACACCCTATGCAACTTGTGATTTGCAATAGTGTGTAGTATGTATTTCTGACATGTATTGTTAACTATTTTTTCAAGAGCATTAATATCTTACGGCATTACATACAAACTTTCAAGTGATTTTTTTTCAAATTGACTGAATCGATTTTAATGAAACTTAGTACGCATAAGCAGGATACATAAGTCTAAAAACTTGAGAGAGAACTTTTCGAAATGTCTTATATACTATATTCTAGCACATTTTAAAATGTGCTAGAATATTGTATTAGGTTTTAGTGAATCTGAATAAAAGGCTATCTATATTATATTCAAATACCTACACAATTATTTCTATGTATAATAATTTTTCACTTTCATCTTTCTTTCATTTTAATTTGAAAGAATAATGTTTGAGCGGTAACTTTATGTAATGAATTGCTGAGCAAGCAAGCCCAAAATATCATGAGTAATAAATTGGATATAAATAACATCGATGTGTACCAGACAGAAAGAAATTAACTACATCTTACATAAAAATAAATAAGATTATATACTTTTTCTTTTAGATTTATCGGGCCGAGTAATGGCGCGGATTCTTTTGGGTATAGATTGAAATGAATTTAAAATATGGCCATCTTTTACTCAAAGACTAAATACAGAAGAGAGCATTTAGAGCTACCGAAGTAACTGAAATGTAGAATCTAAGTTGTTATGTCTTAGGTACCTGTGAACCTGTCTAACTGTTCAAGTTTCCCAACTGATTGTGAAAGCTCTAATTTTCTTCCTTCTGCAAAATGTTCATTTTCAATTGGTTTAGTTCTGTTAGTAGGTAGGTAGGTATCTAATGTATAATCTACAACTATTTGTTTGTCAATTACAACAATAACTTTCTACTATTTCTGTGTTGAGATGTTTAGTCGAATCGAGTATCGATTCATCGCCTGAATGAATGTCTGAGTAGTATGGTCACAGGTATGGTTGCAATGCATTTTTTATATAGCTACCGTTGTTGGTTTAGTCGATAACTATGTTAAGTTCTAGTTGAGTTGAGTTCTAGTTGTGTTGTGTTTCAAAATTACTCGGGAGGTCTTCTCCTACTAAGGCCGTATTAAAACATTTATATTCAAACACATTTTACTATTGAGGTATCAAAGGCTTTGCTGAAATAATCCCGTAAGTACAATGTTGTGAGCCGTGACGTCATGTAAGCGAACTATATTCAAAACGGCGGGAGCATAACGCGGGAAGTTTCCGCGGCGAACTCGCTGCCGGGTAATTAAGATATTTAGAACTTGCACATGCTCCGCATTCAGAACTTCTTTATGAATATTAAATACTTAGCCAAAAATCCAGACCCATTATTATTACAGAAGCTTTCAGTTGGAAATCTGTTGACAATTACAGGCACGTATTAAACACGGAACTTTGTACTGAATAGTTTCGAAAGTTTCAGCTAGTTTATTCATAAACGAATAAGGAACAAAAATTACAAACACACTGAATAGCACGCATTACAATGACACGACTAACATCCCCCGACAACCGCCTGAACTTTCAACAAAGTGATTTACCTTCAATATAAAGTGAACCGCTGATTTACAACGACATGGTTCAACAAGACCACCCCTATTATTACCAACAGCCCTTTAAAAGTTCAACAATTGACATTTGCGACGAAGACACTATTATGGGGGCAATTCAAGCTTATTATTGAGCTATCAGCTAGGACGTCAAGATAGCGGATGATTGATTGTGATCTATTAATATAAATCAGTAGCAAGGGTTCTGTAGGGCCAGTTGTGTACAAAAACGGCTGTAATAAGGAGGATTGGTGGTCTGTAAGGCGAGATGCTAGTTTGTAAGTAATCTGTTGATCGCGGGCGGCGGGTAGCGTGTGGCGGAGCCTCGCGGGGTTCGTGATTGCTGACATTTATCTTGTGGCTGGCTAATTAGCAGCGTGCGCCACTGAACTGACTCTAACCACAATGGGCTACTTTGCCCCACTGATAAGCCAACTGTACGCATATTTGAATATATTTTATAAAAAAAAAAAAATAGATATATTTTTTTAATCCATTGTGATTTTAATCATACAATTAGTTAAACAGAACACATTTTGAAATACAAGGACATTCTAATTTCAAAAAATATTCTTATTCAAATAAAACGGAATTGCAATTCTGATTCATTCACAATGTAGTAAAAAAGTACTAAAGTTCAATGAATGTATGTAAAACAAAATATTTTTTGCCCAGCGCGTGTGCTAATGAAGCCCACCGGGCGGATGTACTGCTCGTAAATACTAGTCCGTTTCGTTTTTCCGCTTCCGGGCTAGTGTTGCCATTACTTCAACGTTACATGTCTTATTTAGCCTATAGGTATATGTATTTTCGTTTAATTTAGAGTTATGCATATATGTTTAAGCCCTTATTTATTAGCTATAAAAAGGCCTGCATGTTGTTAGCTTATCGTCTTATCAATTTGAAATACGACCGCTTGGGGTGTAACTTCTTGTGTATTTTTTAGAGAGCTTAATTTTTACATGACGTTTATGAGGTTATTTATAAGCTAAACAATACAATACGGTTTTTTTGGCTATAAAAGCGGATTGGTTTGCGGATATTTTAAAAGGTTTAACGTTGTCATTAACGCTCTGTAGACCAAAAACACCTTTCCTTTTCTAACTTCTATATTTTGTTGCCAGGTTTTTTCCCCAATTTATTTAATGGAATGAGCTCAGTGCAGTCCATTTAGAACGTACTGTTTGTATACCTATCGATAGTGGTACACTGATATTTCGAATCTCTAAAAGCAAATTGCAGTAAATTGAGGAATTACCTGCTTGCAAGTTTCTGTGCAAGTGGTGGAGATGGTATCGCGGTCCGTACGGTTCCTACGGTTGCTACCGAGTGCTGATACCTTAGGGGAGGCTCGCCTTACCAGGCCACTTTACTAATGTCGATTATTAACTGCCTGCTACACTCAGAACAGAGAATTATATTGCCTACTTCTGGAAATTAGTTTGGTACTTAGGGAGCGATTCGCTGAGTCTATTTAATTATATGTCCATGTTGTTAGGTGGGATTACGTTAAGAGGATTTTGTCGACTTATGTATGGGTTGGGTTTTGATAGATTGAGAAAGAACTGACGTTCATTGAAACATAATTAATCTATACTATTAATATTATAAAGTTGTTGAGTTTGTTTGGTTGAACGCGCTAATCTTAGGAACTACTGGTTCGAATTGAAAAATTCTTTTAGTGTTGGATAGACAATTTATCGAGGAAGGCTATAGGCTATACCGATAGGAGCGAAGCATCAATGAAAAATGTTGTAAAAACGGGGAAAATAGTATTTTTATAAAAAAACTAGCTGACCCGCGCAACTTCGTCTGCGTTTGGATTTTCCCCGTTTTTGCAATCTTTTTCATAAATGCTCCGCTCCTATTGGTCGTAGCGTGATGTTATGTAGTTCCTATAGCCTTCCTCGATAAATGGGCTATCAAACACTAAAATATTTTTTCAATTCGGACCAGTAGTTCCTGAGATTAGCGCGTTCAAGCAAACAAACAAACAAACTCTTCAGCTTTATAATATTAGTATAGATTCAAGCGGACGAAGGTCGCAGGCATCAGCTAATCAAAAGATAATTTGGGAAACTTACATCATCATCATCATTTCAGCTGAATAACGTCGACTGCTGGACTTAGGCCTCCCCCAAATTTTGACCGGTTCATCCCTACATAATATCCACATATTAAATACGTGCTTTTCTCATGGCATGTGATGCGGAGGAATGAGAAAAATCTCTTGAAAAAAGTTTTGAGTATGAATGTGGATGGGTGTAAAAATCGAGGAAGACCAAAGAAACGATGGATGAACTGTGTAAAGGGTGATATGGCAAGAAAGGAGGTGTCTGATGAGATGACGAGTAATAGAGAAGTATGGAAGAAGATGACATGTTGACATGTTGCGCCGACCCCAAATGGATTGGAATAAGGGAAAGAGAATGATGCTGCATCTGGTTAGACTGGAAGCCGACCCCAACATATTTGGGAAAAGGCTAGGCTAGGTTTTAAACTAGTTTAAAAAAATGATTTTCTTAGCATCATGTGTTTTATTTACTTCACTACAAGACATTTAAGTAAATAATATTTTCCTTCTTTAAAATCTTTTACTTATTTACAAGATTATAATAAATGGTGTTATTGGCAAGTGTGTCTCTGTTAGTCTGTATGTTATATTTGGTGCACATACACATAGGTACTTACTTACTAGTTCCAAATATGTTTGTCGTTTGGTTTGACGTGGTGTACAATTAAAATAATATGTAGTTGAAAATATCTGATATATTTCCATAGGTACAAAATATGTACCTATGTTCGTATTATTCTTTGAATCAGCGATTTAGTGAAATCCCGTTTAAAGAAACAGTCTCGGAAGGGTTCAGTATCCCCAATAAACGCTTCGGCAGTCTTCAATATATTTTTATATTAGTCAAGGAATAAAACCCTTAACCCACTAGTTTAGGAAAAGGTCTTGCAATTTACTGTTATTTGAACTGGCTTTGTTATCTCTCAATCTCTTCTTTTTCGTAACTGTTAGATTTTGAATAATACAATTATAATTGCGTTTTGAGTAGTTCAGTAGACATTGAAAAGATGCACGACATAAAAAATAAAACCGACTTAAAAACACAAGTAGAAAATTACTTAAATTTCATAGCTTTGGAAGTCGGTGACTTTTGTTTGTTTGTTTCATTTTTTATGTCACCGATTTCTGAAGCTAAAGTTATTTTCCAATTTTTGAGGTCAATTTTATTTTTTGCAAAAAAAGTTTTTTATTTTCCTTTTTTGTTCTATACAAATCTATCACTGAACATACACAAAAAAAAACATTCAGACTAATTATATATTGATAACTTCCTTCTTTTGGAAGTCGCTTAAAAATGATGAATTAAAAGAAGGATTTTGTCTGATACCAATAAAATTAAGCTCACAAAAAATGTGTAGATTGCTTGTAAAACTTGAAGAGGAGCTACTGACGGCAAAAGGTCCCAAGTAAACTTATCGCCTTTCGCCAGTCACAATTCCTATCCTTGGACTGTTACCGACAATCTCCTAACAAAGCCATCCAATTTACACTTGGAGCTACCTTGGAAACCTTACATCAGCACCTGTGTCCTATGAGTCAGGTATGCTATAATTTGATTCTAGACTTAAAAAATAACCCCGAAAGTATATTGAAGACATATATAATTAATGAATGCCACATCAAAGGACAATGCGGGACAGTAATCATTCCAAATAATATGCGATTCGTATCATAATTATTAATCCTCTGTAATTACGAACAAGTGTACGAACGGCACATTTTAATGTTCAAAATTACCTATTTGTTCATTAAAACATCGGGGATTAATGGAAACACGCTTTCAACTCGACCGTTTTACGTTGGTACATTTAAATCGTTGTCATTTGTTTGGGTGACCTAGTGCATGTCAGATGTTTTGCTAAAACTATATTATTCTAGAGTATAAAATACCCTAAGCCTGCTGACTGCAGAGCATGAGGTCCTGAGTTCAATTCACAGGTCGGACAATGTATTATTGGGTTTTTCTGTCGGGAATTTCTCAGTAGCAGCCACAGAGTCTGGATTTATGCCCGGTTGATGTCAATAGGCTCGCCCGAGATGGGACTTAAACATAACTGGCGAAATATGGGTGTACTATTAGGTACACCTCTGCCTAACCCTTCGGGGATTACAGGCGTGATGTTATGTTATAAATACCCTAAAATGTAAATAAATATTTTGTTATCTTTACTAAGAAAGAAGTTTAGGACTCTCAACTTAGTTGGAATGTTAAACTCCAGCGTATTTTAAGAGGCTTATCCACCTGAAGTGTCGTTTAAAACTATTTGTGCAAGTTTTCTTCCAGCGTCTTTTGACTGCTTTAATTCCTATTTATCTTTTTAAAAGCACGCAAAAGATAGCTTTATATAAAGTTGACGCTCATCTGTTTATTGTACCCAATTAAGTATCTAAATACTAGTTCAGAAAGAATACTTATTTAGTGAATTCATCCGTAAATAGTCCTATTTGTCAGATAATTATCAAACAATTTACTTGAGAAGACGCTAATCTTGTTACTGGTCCATTGTCTATTGTCTAGGTACTTTCGGGGATTAACAACTAGGCTGATAATACGGGTGATTATGTTTCAAATGTGATTGAATCGTGATTGATTATGTTAATAAATATGACGGATAATCTGCAATTAGCTACAGAGAACTGGTTGCCTGACATCAATGGACCCCGTCTTCAATAGAAGTAGCTACATTGTCAAATACACGCCTATTCAGAATGTTGACGCTACAATAATATCTTCGTATATGAAATGTAGAACAGTTGACAGAGAAACGTCTTGCTCTTTGTGTGTCTTAATAATGCCACGCGTATTTATGTGTACAGGCAGATGTATAATAAACATTGTACGCTTGTCTTAATAGGAAAAGAAATATGATTAATTGTATTCATTTATGAGAACAACGGTGCGGGAAGCACTCAAAAATATTTGATGATTGGAAACGAGATTTTGCTGGATCATTCCTCTGAGGAATCGTTCGATAAATGCGTTTTAGATGATGGTTTTTTTATAGGGTTTGTATGAATGATAAATGGACACAATAAACTGTTTTCTTATACCTACTACAGCCTTAAGAGGAAGTCTGAAAGTGGCGCCGGTGACTGAAAAGTTGTGTGGTAATCAGTTGGCTTGGTATGCGCATGTGATGCGGAGGGATGAGGAAAATGTCTTGAAGAAAGTTTTGAGTATGAATGTGGGTGGGTTATAAGAGTAGAGGAAGACCAAAGAAACGATGGATGGACTGTGTGAAGGATGATATGGCAAGAAAGAAGGTGTCTGATGAAATGACGAGTAATAGATAAGTATGGAAGAAGAAGACATGCTGCGCCGACCTCAAATTGATTAGGATAAAGGCATGATGAATGCTGAGACTTGATACAGCTTTAATAAAAAACGTCTAAAGTATCTAAGCTAAGAAATTCTAAATTATCGTTGAATAATATTTTATTTTAAGTAAATGGTATGATTTGAAATAAAGGCTTATCTCCTATTTCCTCTTTGAAACATGAAAGAAAATCAGTCGCATAAGGCCCTCGCTATCATGTCAAACTGTTGTTCTAGTCCGCGCACTTGTCTCATATACGACTGTCCCTTGCCGTGTCCAAACACAGCTACATCGGCGACTAACCCCTAACTAATGAATCTCGTCGCATCTCTCGCCATGTGAGGAAAAGTAAACACGCGGGGTGAGTAATAAATCTAAATTCGTCCATCAGTGAGTGCAGGCAAGCGTTCAGTGCGCTAGTTGGCGCGGGGCGTTAGTAGTTTGTCACTGGGAGGACACGTTCGGACGTGATGCCCAGTTTATTGCTTCCCCGGCACCGACTGATTGGATAACTCAGGGTAACTACCATAAAGGCCAAACTCGCTTTACTTTTCACTTTAAAGCTCCCCCTCATTTTTATAACCTACGTGTGGGGCGACATAGGGGAGTGTTTGTCACCCGTGGTAGCTCCACACGTAACGCACGACTGGACTAGGATATACAACTCGAGAAACATTATTTAATGCCGCAGGACATTATTCGATTTTATTTATTTCCTTGTTTTTTTTTGTAGTGGACTGAAAATAATAGCATTTGATAAAATAATTGAAAATCTAAGTAAATCTTGGTTATATTAATTTAATGTGAGTTAGACTGTCTGCAATCTTCCGTTCTGTGTAGGCGGGTTTTAATATAGATGAAATCGCCAGCTGAAAAAAAAATTGCTCCAAAGAAATTGCAAAGAGCGTCGGACTCGAGACTGATGCAATCCTCTTCAAATTATATTGCAGTATCTTCGTAGATATCTTCATTATAAAATGTTTTTTTCAGATGAACTTGCACGAAGTACCTTCATTTTCTACAATGAAATATTTAAGCTCTGAGAATAGTAAAATAACTCTCCAGAGGAATGTGATAATGTAAATTTTCTTTTCGTTTTTTTTAACGTCCCAGTTTGCTCGGTGGCTGAGCTTCATGCACAAATAAGGAGTTAGCACGTACACTCGTCTTATCGTAAGGCACGTAGCTCGCTTGATGTCTACTTTATTGCCGGCTAGGGTCCTCGTGAATGCCGCTGCATCACACCAATGCACTCCACATTCTTTTTTTAATTGGGAGATACCAATGAAAACGTGTGAACGATTTTTCTGCATATAAATGAAATAAAGTGTACTCAACCTGTAGTCAATTGCTCGGATATATCGCGATTCAATCCTTGCATATCTACGTGTAGTTGGTAACTGTGTGTTTGTGGGGATTTGTATATAATTGTCTATCTACTATCTGACGTACCAAATTAATTGGACGCTGATCAAATTTGATCGAGCTCCGTAATTCACACGGAGGTGAATAAACTTTGATAAACAAACATAAATTTATATTTTCATATTTAAACACGGACCGTCCTATAAAAGTATGTTTTTCAATTTGCGAACGAAGTATAATGAAGAAGTTTATCAGTTAGTTGAAATTACCTTCTGAAATCAAAGAGAATACTTTGTAATTAATTCCTCCTATTTGTTCCGTTACGTCGCGCTTTATTTTTACAAAACAGTTAATTGGCTTAACATACTGTAGCTCTTATAGAACGTACCATTAATTGATTTTCTATAGGTTTAAAGGAAATAAGGTAAAACAGAAACAGAAAAAATTTGGTATTTATAAAAATCTGAACAATATTATTTTAGCCTTACCATCCTCATAATCATTCTCTGGCCCTTATCCCAATTCATTTGGGGTCGGCGCAGCATGTCTTCCTCATCCATACCTCGCTATTACTCGTCACCTCATCAGATATTGCCATATCATCCTTTACATCCGTTTCATACCCAAAACTTTCCTCACGACATTTTCCTCATTCCTTCGCATCACATGCCCATACCACGACAACCGATTACCACACAACTTTTCAGTCACCGGCGCCACTTTCAGACTTCCTCTTATGTGCTTATTTCTTATTTTATCCATTCTCGTAACACCACACACCCCCTCAGTATTCTCATCTCAGCCTTTTATGCATCCCTTTTGTGGCCCAACATCATTCACAGAGAATAATTAAACAATATAATATTTTAACAGATATAAGAATGTAATTATTAACATTTTGAAATGAGAACTCTGACTGTTGTGTATTGAATTCCTTTTCGTGTAAGGTGATTTTTAAATAACAAAGAGTAAACTTTTAGCCTGCGGCGAATGATTGTTCTTTACATAAGAACAAAAGGGCGTGCTTAAATTATTAAAAAATAGACGATCCAATTTAAATATCCTTCAAAATCATCTCTCTTAATATATATTAATAAATATTTTTCTTATACAAAGTGTAAACGGACCCTTCACAAAGCCGTCAAACAGACATTCTGTACATCAAACTAAGTAACTCTCCGCAAAAATTATTGCTGGGAAACTTTACTTTTGGTGTGAAAAATCACGGTTTACGGTAGGACTCAATGTAACGCACTCAAAACATTGTACTGTTGGATGCTCTCGATACTACTCGGACCCTGTTCCCTCCGCCGGTGGGCTACTATTTTTAAATGTTTTTGTTTATATTACTTTGTAAAGAAATATTTAAAAATGTAAACTATATGTGTAAATACGAATAAAGGAAATAATACCTATTCATTTATTAACAGATCGACTACACGATCAGTTTCAGTTCACAGCTTGTCTTCCGACAAAGGCCTCCTCTACCTAATAGTAGGTACACCCGAATTTCGCCAGTCATGATTAAGTCATGTGGTAAGAGGGCGAGGCCATTGTAGTTAATCAAATCTTAAAGCAAATAATTACTCAAGCACGTAGCTTTAGTCATAAGTTGGATTGTTAAGCATTTACATAATCAGCATTATACCTATAAGTAGCAAAACCCTGACACAGACCTAAGCCCGTTTTCCCCAAGACAAGGTGGCATCTACATGGTATAAATGGACCCTTCACGAAGCCGTCAACCAAGCATCGTATACATCAAACTAAGTAACTTTACGCAAAAAAATATTATTGGGAAATGCCTTTTTTTTAGTAAGAGTTGGTAGGACTCAATGGTACTCAAAACATTGTGCTGGTGGATGGATTGAATAGTACAGGGGTTTTGGAGGTGTTTCAAAAAATCTTACATTAAAACATGTACTTATTTAAAAAAAAACTTATGAAAAAGTTTGAACTTTGACTACCAATATCTCCGTAACTGGAAGGTTCCTAGGTATGGTCTAGAACAAAAAAAATATCGCAATGACGGGGAGAACAACTTTTATATTACACCCTTTATATGTTTTTTTTAGTGTAAAAGTATTTCAGTATTATATTACCAAATGATCCCAGCAACTAACTCCCATTTATTTTCAAAGCATTTCAATATAAAAAAAAACTAATTAGGCATCAAAAGAAGTATCTCATAGTCATAACGCATGTCCATTTTGTCCATTTCCAGACCTTGGACAAGAATCGGCTCCTCATATTTCAATGGGCCGATACCCCTTTGTATCCGAATGCGTATCACGTTCCCAAGTCGCACAGTTTACCCCAACAGGAGGCTGATTGAAGATGAAGAAAGTGGCTTATGTTATTATTCACTCCAAGAGAGAGATCCTTTCGTTTTTTCGGTTAATTTAATAGAAAATATGACGTATCCTTGTACAGCTATAGGCCTCTCTAATCACACGCTATTTAACTTTGACAGTTTGAAATAACCATTGTAAGTAATAATTTTGCCAACATATTATGCATTATATAGCTTTTGTAACAGAAACTATTGTGTAAATAGCCAATTTTAGTCCCAGCCTAAATTCATTTCTGAAACAATATCATTGTTTCCGAAGTAATTAGGATGTAGCGGAAAGTGAACAACAATGCGTTGTGAATTTATTTCCTTGACGGCACATTAACGACATGATGCATGCTATTGTGTACTTTAACATCATTAGAAAGGAATATCTATTCTTTAAACACACATAAATGTTATTGAAGTAACTGTTTGTAATTTCAAAATAACCATTTAATATGAAACTACTTATGGCATTTTATTTTTTATTTTTGTGTTTCTGTCGGTTCCGGCTAATCACTGAAACGGCTAGACCGATTTTGACGAAAAAGTTTACTTGCAGATAGCTGATGATATAAGGAGTATCTTAGGCTACTTAAGTTACTTATTTTAGTAAAAGGATAAGAGTTCTGTGCGAATAAAAGTCAGTATCCTGTTTACTCAATCCTCTATCAAATATCTAGTTGCTCCAATATTCTTCAAGTAAACTTTTCCTAGGTTCAAACTGCACTTCAGCGTTGCTTTATTTTCCTGATCGCATATTGCACCCACTACTTATACTTATATTTAATACTAGCTGATGCCCGCGACCTTCGTCCGCAAGAAATTATTATAAAAAATATGAGGAAGGTACTTCCTTATTTGAATCGGAGTTTGTTAACAATTTCATGGGTTTGAATTTTTTAGCACGGAACCGTAATCCTTTTTCTAAAAAAGTAGCCTATAACATTAGCTTTATGCCAAAATAAAAATGTATATATCAAAATCGATCCAATCGTTTCAGAGATTAGCCGGAACAAACAGAGAGACAGAGAGAGAGAGTGAAAGACAGACTAACAAAACATTAAAAAAAATGGTATAAATAAGATGTTATTTTGATATTACAAAGAGTAACTTCAATTTTATTTATGTGTACGTATAGATAATATAAGATTACAAAGAGGTAAAGTTAGGACGTAATCTTCGGAACTGCTGATTCAATTCCGAAAGTTCTTTCACTAATGGAAAGCATCAATATCGAGGGATATTGATGCTTAAAAATAAAAATGTATGTAAAAATCCCATCAAAATCGATCCAATCGTTTCAGAGATTAGCCGGAAAAAACAAGAGACAGAGAGAGAGTGAAAGACAGAGTGACAACACATTAAAAAAAATGTTATAAATAAGCTGTTATTTTGATATTACAAAGAGTAACTTCAATTTTATTTATGTGTATGTATAGATAATATAAGATTACAAAGAGGTAAAGTTAGGACGTAATCTTCGGAACTGCTGATTCAATTCCGAAAGTTCTTTCACTAATGGAAAGCATCAATATCCCTCAGTGTCGTAAGCTACATACAGAATGTCCCTGTGGGATAATTTTCGTCCATAACGAAAGCGAAGCCGCGGGCAAAAGTAAAAGTTAAGCAAATCTGAAGCCTTAAGTAGGACGAAGACATAACATAACCTACAGTGTATAAGTTTATTCCGAAGAACTGAAAATATTTACATTACCGCATAATATAGAAGATATTATTTCTGAAAGTTTACTCAAAAGGCAAGAATAAATATTTTTCCTTTATCAGGCTTCCCTTCTTCGTTTTAATTGCGTAAATCCTCTTTAAGGGGATCGTTTTCGATAAAATCTTTTTTTTTTTCAGTAAAGATACCGAGATGATGTAATTAAAGATTCTGAAATCAGCTTACCTGTCTGTTTGTGGTTACTTTTGTCTCATTAGAGAACTCATCAGACTGATTATGTGGTATCGCGTATTTCTGTTATGTTTTGTGGTGTAATTACTCGTGTTTCCGCGTACTTCGTAATCTTCACTTACCGCTAAGGAACTCAAAGAACTTCTTGCGAAATCTAAAAAAAAATTGCCCTCAACATAGGCTACAGATTATACATATATCTTGTAGCTATGTTATTGCTACAGGTGTTCTCGATATTTCGATACAATTAACACCCTCGGGAAGAGATGGCGGCTATATTTAGCATTACTACAATTATTAATACCGTATTATCCTTGGACGTGTAGAGTTTCCTACAGGTTCCTCTTTGGATTACTGAATTAAATTATTAAATTGTAATTAACACTGGGTTCTTCTCATCTGAGGAGCTCGTGGCTAGGTTCAGGTGACCACCAATTATATATCGTGTTTCCTCCGTTCCTCAGAAAGCTTGCTTGCTTGCTTGCCTTTGGTCCCGGCTATTATTTGTAGATCTTTGACAGTCGTTATTTATAGGTAGTCAGTGGCCCGAAAGTCTGACAACTATTCGTACCCAGGGGTATTATCAAGTACTAACTGGGTTGTGGAGGTCAGATAGGCAATCGCTACATGTAAAATAGTGGTGTTAGTTTAGACTGGAAGCCATATAGAGATCCCAAGACTAGGTCCTTCTCTTATCTCCATGACAAAGCAATGTCGCTCTACTTTTGAATCATTTGCAGCTTCCATTATACAATCATTATCAACGCAGACCATGTCTTTAAAACCAAACACCACACGAAGCTTACATACGAGTATATCCACATAATAAAAAGAACAAAGTGTGATGCTATCAATGTTAGCTTGTGCCGTCAAGTTTTATTTATTTATAGTCTACAAGATAAGGTTTCACTTTTGGCTAGACAGTATAAAGGGTCTACCATAAAAGTCGCCGTTTGGAATTTGTTTTTTGTACAGGCGAGTTTGCGATAGCGTGGCGAGATTAGCCTGCTGTCTCCTATAAATCAGACTGGTGCATAATATTTGAAAATGTTTCATGTTTGCAAGGAGAAGTCAGACTGGGTTTTACTGGCGTCGATGAGTTAGTAACGGCATGTTTGTGAACTTTACGTAATGTTTTGGTGAGATAAGATGGTCTCTTTTCTTCTGGGAATAAATTCTTGGCAAGCTTTTGAATCTTATATTTGTATAAACTCGAACTGCCTCTTTGGTCTAGTGATCGCAATCGTGACTGCTGAGGTTCTGGTTTCGATTCCCGGGTCGGGCAATTTTTTATTGGTTTTTTCCATCAAGAATGTCTCAGTAGCAGCCACGGAGTCTGGATTTATACCCGGTTGATGGGTATAGGCTTGTCTTGTCCCTACTACATGGGACTTAAACATAACTGGCGAAATGTGAGTGTTATGTACAGCTCTGCCTAATCCTTCGGGGATTACAGGCGTCATGTTATGTATAAACTCAATTCTTACCTAAATAAATAATCTAAACAGACTATCATAATGTTCTAGTTAGCCTTTATCCTTTATCGTCTCATTATTGGGCAGAGGCCTCCCACAACAATTCCGAATCAGTTTTCGGGTATGTATATTTATTTGAAAACTATTCTTGAATAAATTCTATACAAAAAAAACGAAGCATGTGCAGAGCTACCTTAACCATAAAGTATATTATTTATGCACTTAGAAAACCGATGACAATACAAGATGTAAATGGACCCTTCACAAAGCTGTCGACGAAGCTTTATGTACGTCAAAGTAAGTAAGTCTACGCATTTTTTTTTAGGAAACGGTTTTTTGGTGTGAAAAATCACGGTTTACGATCGGACTCAATGTAACGCACTCAAAACATTGTCTAATAGTACAGGGGTCATTGATATATTTCAAGTAAAGGTATAACATTAAAAACTTGTATTTAAATTTGGCCTCCAATATCTCAGTAACTAGTAGGTTCCCAGGTATAGTCCAGAACAAAAAGATGACGGGGAGAACAAGTGCTTTTCAGCTTTGTTAAGGGTCTATTTACACCCATTATTTAGAAACTTCATGAGCAGTCAAACATTCCCAGAACCCCAGTATAATCATTAATCAGTCTTAAAGCACACGGTGAATTAGTATGCTGAATGTAAACAACAAGTACATGTATGAGTACATTATGTTCTACATACATTGTGCTCGAGTCAATTTGCGTGTACAAGCTTTCAGAATAGAACATCTAACTGTCATAGTGACATGATAACAATTAAGAAAAGGTATTCACGTAAAAACGTCCTCGTTTGTTGTGTAAATAAATTCATTTTCATATATTTTTTTGTCAGGTCTTATTTACCGTTTGTGCAAATTAAGTATTCGTTTTTCGAATAATATAATATTTATTTTATTCATGAAAATACTTTTATACTTATTTATTTTTAAAAGCAAGTACATAACAGATTGGATGGTGCGATGATCTGAAAACTAAGTGTTTGTCCGTATCTTGGGGATCAGAGTTGCTGATTTTTTCTTAAATGTAAGTACTCAGTATTTTGAATTATAACTTACTTATCTACTTTATGAGTAAAAAGAAAAAACTAATTACAAAATTGGCAAAAATTAACCGCAACTCGACGAACGTAATATTAACTCATATCAGCATTGAATTTATTCCGGCTGATAATATTATGATGATGATTGATAATTATTTATGATAATACCCGCCCGTAACGTCCACTGCTTAATAAGCCCACCCATTGAACGGCCAAAAGGGAAATGGCCATAAGCCACGTTAAATAGAAAACGGAATGATTGTTGCTGTAGCAGATTGTTGTTATTAGAGGGCATGCTAATGCATATCCTCTTGAAATAATTCCTAGTTACGTATGACAAAGTAAAAATAAAACTCGGCTTAACTATTTTGAAAGTCACTCAAAAATAAACTGTGTCGTTGGTCTAGTGGTCGCAAGCGGTTTGAGGGTTCGATTCCGAGGTAAGGCAAAGTCTTTTTGGGTTTTTCTGGGACAGGAATAGGAATTTGGCAGCTGGGGTTCGCTCCATATTACATGGGACTTAAAACCCTTTGCTGCCACTAGTACCACCGAACTGAACCACCAGTGGTACTAGCGTGAAATCTCGTTCTCTTTAGTACCACCATTTACTTAGTGTATGTTTACTAGTGGGATATTATTTTTTTTACCGACTGTAAACTTATGGGACGAAATACCTACCATATTGATTAGACGTAGAGTAGTCTATTTTTCTCAAGTGCAGGAGACAGAGACAATGTTGTCCACTTACAAACTCCGCATCAATACTTTCGTACCATAGTAAACCCACAATTCCTCAGTAAACTTCTTCATAACCCTTCGGGTAAAACAGATACGATATTTTAATTTACATGTCAAAATTAAACTCGTCATCACCATTATCAAGACTGCTGAACCCCACGAACACAGAATACATCGACATGTGAATATGGGGGCAAACCAGCTGGTCTACACGGACATAGTGCGAAGTCTAAAGAGAACTAAACCATTTGAGTTAGTGTAGTGTATGAATATATATAGTGAACAAATAATAGCAATAATACTGCTGTGCATGTAACTCGTGAATTAAGTGTTTGTAACGTATCAGACTCTAAGAAAGTGCTACGGAACTGTGGAAAACTGCAAATTGACACTATTATTAGTTATAACATTTTACAGTATGGTAGTTAGAGTTAAATTGCTTATTAGCAATGATATTATAAATAAAAGAGGTAGATGTCGCACTATCGTGCGCATTGTTGCAGACAAATTCAGACAATTGTCGTTATTTAAGTACTTCAAGTGCAATAGTTATCTCTTTCTGTATCATACGTTCCGTATTATCTATTGCATTCGTGACAACGCAACTATATTTGAACGCCGCTTAGTATAAACTTTATAATATCATTGCTTATTAGTCTGTTTAGGCTAGATTGGAATCAATTATTAAGAAATTACGTTTTTATTTTAATATACAACACTGTTAACGATTTATCAATCCTCAAATACACAATTGAATAAAGAGGTTTCAAACAAAAATTTGTAGCTTAACAGTCGACTATTAAAATGGAATGGTAGAATAGTATTCATAAAGATTAAGCCTTAAGGCGCCTATGTTCGCTAGATACGGGCACATATTTATGTTTGCTAAACGCGGAGCCTCATTTAGTTCGCAGTGCACGCGAACTAGCCGTATAGGTAAATAAGTTTTAATTACTTGTTTATTGTTGTTTCTTCCTCAGTATTTCTATGGCTGTATAAGAAAGTTTAGTTTCCCATAGCGTTGTTTATTACTCGTTGCTTCGTATAAAGTGTGAAGTGTTTCTCATCGACGATGTACTGATGAAGTTTCTTGCAGTAATTGTTTTGTTCAACTACAGTTTATCTCGTGCTTAGTCTTCTATTGCAGTACGTTAAGCACAATCTGTTATTAAAGTTCATGAAGAAAGTTTAATTGCAAAATATTGGCAAATAAATTCATGATCCCCGGAAGGTTTTATTGCATGCACGGATTCTTCCGCACTTGAAATATTCAGGAAGCCATCCGTTATAACAGAAAGGATTGGTAGATATAATTTATCCGGGATCCTCATGGTACATTTAATTTTTCATTTAAATATCTCGCCTAAATCAGTTCCACTTGGTTCCATATCGCGCGTCCCCTAAAAATAAAAACATTGCCTTTTGTATGTAAACGGCGCTGGTTGCTCAGCGAGCGACTAAAAAGCAAAAATAGAGGTAGAATGGCAAAACTTTTTCTACGTGAAAGCACAACAATATAAGGTGAATAAAAAGGGGCATTGTCTCAAATATAACCTAATAAAACGTATGTGTTTTCTAGTCGCAATGGCGCCCCGTTGTCATGAGGAATTCTATGGAGATTCACAGCTTTCCATTTTTTAATATCTAGTCCCTCAGCCGAACAAACAAAGGGTCTGAATTCTTTTCCGCTGGCTTTAATTTATTTCCAATAAAGATTGCGCGGGTACTTAGCAAGGTGGAATCGGACATTTCTGCGAGCGTTTTTACGGAGCTTTCATAAAGGCTGATCAGTGGAAAAGTCGTGAAAAAGCGATTTCATCTAATTGGAAATTGAGTTTATTAGCTAAATAGGTACTAACGACTTACTCGCTGACTCCTCACAATATCTGGTGTGAGGAGGCAATAAAACGTTTATCTTATTACACTTTGAGCTGTGTTATGAAACAGACGGCATGTGAGTTTTAATAAAACTTGTATTTTCCGTGTGAGTGCGTTTTTTATATGAATTCTTTTGTAGTGTTCGTAGTTTTAATTTAGAGTGATGAAGTTATTTGATAAGTGATACATTACGCTTCAAGAATTCGGATTTATACCTTAAACATTGAAGCTATACAAAATTTCAAAAATGTATCATGAAAAATCTCAAAGTTATAAGCTTGTTCTGTTACCTAGTTGTCCGCACAAAAACGTTGTCACCACGCAGCGCGTGCATCCAGCGTCGTCATGAGCTCATTGATAATAATAATTTGGCAGTAGGTACTTAAATTATTGCGATAGGTCCTCAAAGTCACTCAGGCTTTTACTTTTTTAAATATTTTTGGAAAAAATATAACAAGGTTTAAAAATTATTGGAATCGATTGAGTTACTTATTTTGAACAAACTATATTCAGGTTTCGCATATATACTAAAAATAATGTTGTATATCATAAAAAAATTAAGGTGAAGACTGTAATGAAATAAAACTCTAAAAATCGTTTCTTGATCCGATAACCCAGACGTCTTTTTCAACAGTCTATCACACTAATTGATAGGTCAAAAATAATAACTGAGTCGGTCGAAAGTTTTCTCTTCATCTATGTATATTTCACACTACCGAACCTACAAATTTAGTTCTTTTCGGCCATTTCTTTGTACATTCAAATTAGTGATTCCAGTTTAATCTAGAAACTTTTTAGTAGCTATAAATTAGAGCGTCGCATGCGATTATAATCCCGCTCCAGGAGGGAGGCTACTTATGCAAACTGGCACTTATGCAAAATGTAAGAATCTTCACGCCTGTATTACGTTAGGTTGTAAGCAGCGCTGTTAGAACATGTTTCAATCATGATACCTGTTTAGTTCCAGATGTCATCTTGGCATTATGTAAAGGGTGTTGTTATGGTTCGGTTCTTACTTTAAAATTTTATATATATTTCATTGAATTTAGTCTCCACGACTTTTTGATATTTATCTCGTAGGGGTAGGTACGAGTATATCGCTGCATTGATATCGTCGGTGATAGTGCAAAACCGCGGATCTAGCATTGGATAATTCCGCGTATCTGACAAATGTAGCCAATTTCAATTACGCATTATCGTAACGTCTAAATTAATGACTTTAATAGATTTCTACTGTTAACCATACATTGAACAGATGAATTGTTACTATTCATGTAAAAATTTGGTCAAAAATCTTTGAAAAAAAATAAAAAATAGTGCACTTTACGTATGGTAGATTTGCGGATTTGTATTATCCCCGACGATATGTCTCTTGTGCCTTTAACTTCTTCATCAGCTGTACTTGCAATTAAGAAGTTAGGTGTCAGCAAATGGCATAGCCGTAGTTAATACTTCTCTAGATGTCCACCATGATGTGTTTGTGTATACTCGAATGATCTCTTATTCAATCCCCACAGAATTCGATTATTTCGAATTTTACACAACAAATAACGTAATGTCTCTGTTGTGTTGCGTTCCCCCAAAAATGTAAAAGGATTTAAAGAGCCTTAACAATATAAAAGTAAACAGAAAGTTGCCGGTACTTAATGGCGCTTAGAGCTGTTTGCTTTAACTCTTAACCGATTACGACAAGATTGTTTTTAGGGTTAATTTTTATTTCGGTATCCAACGATATTGTTCGTTCTTCTTTTTTATTATATAGGCGGTACGGTTTAATCTATTTCTCGGGGTCCTACTTACTTCGGTTACTGTAGATGTTTTCACGAATATCTATTTTTTATACAACATTACTTTTAGTATATGCGAAACCTGAATACAGTTAGTTCAGAATAAGTAACTGGATAATCCAATAATTTTTAAACCATGTTATATTTTTTCCCAAAAATATTTAAAAAAGGCTAAAAGTTGGACACCGAGCGACACAAAGTACCTATCGCAATCATTTAGGTACCTACTGCCAAATTATTATTATCAATGAGCTCAAGACGACACTGGAGTCGCGCACGCGGGCGCGCCGCATGTTGACCACGTTTTTGTGTGAACAACCAAACAGAACAAGCTTATAACTTTGTGATTTTTCATGATAGTTTTGAATATTTGTACATAGATTCTTTACATAAAAATACTAAACACGTGTTTCAGGTTCCGTATTTACTAAAACTAATGTTGTATAACTGCTGATTTTTTTTTAAATTACTCATAAAAATTATCTTTTTTTTGCGGAGATATACAACATTATTTTTAGTATATGCGAAACCTGAATATAGTTTGTTCAGAATAAGTAACTGAATCGATTCCAATAATTTTTAAACCATGTTATATTTTTTCTCAAGAATATTTAAAAAGTTAAAAGTTGGACACCGAACGACTTTAAATACCTATCGCAATAATTTAGGTACCTGCCAAATTATTATTATCAATGAGCTCAAGAAGACGCTAGAGGCGCGCGGTGCGTGGTGACCACGATTTTGAGCGGACAACTAGATAACAGAACAAGCTTATAACTTTGTGATTTTTCATGATACAGTTTTTAAATTTTGAACATAAGATTTTTTACATAAAAATACTAGACATGTGTATCAGGTTTCGCATATACTAAAACTAATGTTGTATAACAGCAAATTTTTTTTTTTAATTACTCATTAAAAATATTTTTTTTGTGAATATATTTAAGGGCAGAGCGTCGGCTGGAGTAACTGACAGCGGCCGTGTAGATTTGGAAAAAAAGTAGTTGATTCTAGGAATAATTATAATATATAAAATAAAAGCAAAGTTATCATTTTTGTAGTTAGATTCCTGTTATTGAGCAGTCCTTTTTTTGTGTCTCGATATTAAAATCCTCAATGGATGTCCTCCGACCTGGGGAGATTGGAGGGGTCTGTCAGACTCGTACTGACTAAAACCACACCGGTGTTCCCTCGCACACTTGCGTCAGGGGGCAGGCAGCGGGATCTAATGCGACTTCTGCTGCATACTGGGCAGTATAACCTTTTTTTATTAAGCCGTGAAAAATACCTAATGCATACCGCACCGTCCGGGAAGAAGACTTCGTTATGTCGGGCTTGCACCTACTAAAAAAACAACGCCGTGAGCCTACTGACGCCTTTGCGGATGAGCCGCGAGAACTGCTACGCATGACGTTCGCGACCCATCCAACGCAGCCCACCTCTGGGCACCAAACTCCTTTGGCGATGTCCGGGCTGACAACCTAACCTAACTAAGACAATCGTAACTGGTTTTTTTTATGAAAATTGAGTTAATACTCGAAAACAGGACGATCTCATTTCATCTTTTAGAGCATTCTTGATCTTACATCGGGACGCGAAGAATGTAGTTCTGTGGTTAGATATTGTGCAGTTCAAAATAAAAAGTGGTCATTTATTACATTTATTGTAAAGATTAGCAACGGCGATTCAGATTAGGACAGAGTCAATTACTATACAATATTTTGAATATTTTTATCCTCTTCAGTAAAAGCCGCGCTTGCCTAGGTTGGTCCGTGCCTCGGAAAGCACGTTAAGACGTTGGTCCCGGTTCTCATTTGTAGATCTTTGACAGTCGTTATAGGTCGTCACAGTCGTTAGTCAGTGGCCCGAAAGTCTGACCAACAGTCTTACTGGGTTGTGGAGGTCAGATAGGCAGTCGCTCCATGTAAAATACTGGTATTTGGCTGCGTCCGGTTAGACTGGAAGCCGAAACCAACATAGTTGGGAAAAGGCTAAGCAGATGCTGACGTACACATCTCTTTTTGTTCATTCTGAGAATGGTTTTAATTAACATTCAATCTGGTTGTTCTTTAATAAGCATTGGTGGTACAGTGAGTATAGGTATTACATGGAACTTCGTTATCCTAGTAATATATACCTGATTTTCCTGGAACAAAATAAAATGGCTAAGTGCTCTTTAAAAGCCCGATACTACACCATAACTCATTTAGTTACCAGAAAACATGAAAGACGATATCTTGCTAACAAAAGTGCATGTTTTGCGAAAAAATAAAAGTGCTGTACTCAATTTTTTAAAGAGAATTTTATTACCCTCCCCTACTTTCCAATTTTCTTCTTGTACTTGTTTGAAGTTCTAGAAACATCTACCTAGTGAACCTGGGTCTTCCAAAGTTCAATGCACTATTATAAGGGTAATATTTCAGTCGGAAGATGGATTGGCTGCAATCGGCAATCCAATCCAATGCAATCTCAGAAATATCTTCACGTTGGTCAATATAAAGTTCTTATTCGCTCATTTCAAATAGCTACGGCAGTAGTCGGGGTAGCCATTTATTGCAGGGAAATCATGTTTTAACATAACACATGTTGAACAGGAACTGTTTCTGTTAAATAATTCAGTATTAACAATCTGCTTGAACTAAATAGTCTGTGTGTACGAAGTGCGGAGTGCTCTACAGAGTTGATTGGCTCAACATTGTTACCTTCTTTGCTTCATCAACGATATTTTGTACAGCTCATATCAGCCAGTAGCTTTCCCACTGCAAAGCAAAACGTTCTTCTTTTACTGAGGTACCCGCACTGGGCCTGTGTTGTCCGCACTATCTCTCTCAAACAGACAGGTCCCAGCCTCAGTCCCAGCTGTGGGAAAGTAGGCTGGTATAACAATAGTGAAGTAATGATCATTAACCGCCCCGTGTGCTCTAAGTATGTTTGTGATCCTTCGTTTTTGTTAGTGTAAAAGATTACATTTACATTGCACGCTGCTTCAGTAAAAAGTATAAGTTGGAGTTTTGAAATCCAACCACAGTTTGATGTACCTTGGTACTAATTGATATCAAAGTTTTAATTTCCTCACATAAATAAAGAACTATGAACATTTTTCAACCGTTCCGTCGCCGTTCTGAGTGCGTGTCCAATATAATTCCGTAAAGTGTTCAGGGGTTCATTTCGCCCACAAATTGTAACGATTTAGTGAAATTAACCGACGTGTTGCCTTCATTTTCACACTGCTTGTGGTTGTATGAAATTGAAATCGTGTTGTTAACGAGTTACAAAAATATCGTGTTGGACTGTGATGTAATCTTAACAGAGTCGAGGTTTTATTATTTCTCTACGGTTGATTTGGTAATCTTATTTAATCAACATTGATGTTGGTGGTATTTTGAAGTGATTATAGTAATTGGAACGTTGTTTGACTTCTTCTTCTGTCATGTCAGAAACAGCGACACATGAATATTAGTATTTCTGTTGTATGTACAAAGATTGGTGAGTCAGCAGAAAGGTAACACACGTGGAATGTCAATGCAGTTCAACAAAATGCATTGCGTTATTTGTGCTGTCGAGCAAACAATGTTTTCAAACCTATGAAACAATGGAATTTTCTTTAGAATTTTTCTGATTGTTATTGAAAGATTGTTTGTTATTTGATCATTGCCACGGGTGCGTCGTACTAATGAACGGCAGGTACAAACCATCATTCCTGCAGGTTTTTATATTATAATATTACATCTCGATTTTATACTGTTGTTGAACATAGATAAAATATCATGCCACGTAACTCTCTGAAGTTATTAGGATAGTAGTACTAGTAGTTCAGGGACGCTGAAAGTTAGTAGATAGGTTAAACAACTTAGTTCTTTAGAAGGCTGAACTCTTAACTTACTCTGACAAAATCTATAGAAGGTAGGCAATTTTGTTTTCAATCTGCTTATTAAATACGGTATTATATTGTAGATAAACACGCTGTAATGTGTCTATTTGTTGAGCAAAATCCGAAGTGGGCTTTGAAAAATTGGCACGTGTATCCCAGTTTCAATGTTCGAAACGTAATCACAGGTATATTAAACTTTTATAGCTCTATTTAAGAGTGGTGTCTAGTGAAGGTTTCAGATCACGAACGGCGTAATCCTGTATCTGATTCAAAGTGAATAGCTCCATTTGTGCCCTCCTGAATGCATCCGGACCCTTCGGAATCGTGACAATCGCCATTGGAGCTCTGTTACCTGAGCCTCCAATTTGGGATTGGTGACGACGTGATGGAAAACCTTAAACGAATTCAAATAAAGGTTTTCTTTATGTGAGTAGTCTTTGTGAGAACGACGGTGTGTGGGGGGAGGGGGGATGTCGTTAAGTACTATATATAGTCCATCCGCATTAATAGTGACGCCCTTTGCAAACTATCTCAAAGCGCTTGCTGCCAAAAATGCAGTTGCAAGAAATATCGAGCTTTGCTGATCAGCAAACTCAAACCATTTATTTCAATTAAACCATCACAGGCACTTTTGAATGTGAAAAAAAAGGGAAGCCACAGTCACAGGCACAAGGCATAATAACTTGAGAAAGTACTGTAGTTCCTCATTCCAAAGCGTAGATCTCTTTGGAGAAGAATGGTTGCCCATTCAAACGACATGGGCATTCTTTTAAATCAAAATATTGTTACAAAATCTTGGTTACATCGTTCATGTTGAGATTATACATATATGTGAGAACGATTTAGAAATACGTGCACATTAAGAGCGTGGAGCATCTAAACATTTATTGACGTATCTATATGACCAGGTATGAACAGATTTATAAATGAGGACGAAAAAGAAAAGAGAATGTAAGGATGACAGCATGTGGGCTGCGGGACTGTTACACAAAGAGCATGGTAACATGGATGGGTTTTAGTCAGTACAAGTCTGATACTCCCTTCTACTCCGCCCAGAGCGGGAGGGGTCATTTGATGAATTCCCATCCGGAAAAAAAGGATGACAGCATGTGACGTTCTAAAGTTCCATCCATCCTTCATGTGGAAAAGGCCTGAGTTTATTTAAGATGTTTGTAAATATGAGTTACATAACATTTCTCCGCGTGCGGGATAACGCCACTATTTGAGCGGATAGACTGTAACAGAACGAAGCTTAGCGACTAATCTTCGCGCGCAATGTTATTGCTGCATAATGTTCGCGCTAATTAATTCTTGGGATTGCTCGCAGTTGTTTCAGTAGTAATGGAAACTGCCAAAAGGGTGCGAGACGAAGAAAAAAATGTAATTTTGGTTACTCGAAATATGCTGTAGAGTAGTTTTGTTTTGTTGTTGAAAATAATTGGTTAATTGCAAGATTTTTTAATTAACCGTAAGTTATTGTCACAAAAAAGAATATCCGAAGAAACTTGTGGATGGCCTTTGCCCAGCATTGGGACTGCAACGGATACAAAATGGATTTCATTTGTCTTTGAACAAATTTGAACAAATTACATAAAGAAGTCCTACAGATATGAGATCTGGTGGTAAAATAAGTAGCTTGATAAGGTAGATTAAAAAAAAATACAACAACAAACAAACACAACCAAGCAACAAATTACAAAAACAGCCGTTAACGTTCCCACAGCTGAGACACAAGCTTACTCCCTGTGAGAGGGAGTGGCTCATATAATCTACCACACGGGCCCAGTGCAGTTGGTGGACGTCACTTGTCTTCGAAGTTTAGGTTCTAGGACATGCGTTTAATAATAAAAAGTAATTTCAATTAAAAAAAATATATATTACAAGGAAATAAAGGTCCCGTAATTGCTTTATATAGTGTACTAGCTGTTGCCCGCGATTTCGTTCGCTTGGAAATTTTGGTGTGGCATATGTGTGAGACTGCCTCGTTGGTCGAGTGGTCGCAAGCGCGACTACTAAGCATGAGGGCCTGGGATCGATTCCCGGGTCGGGCAAAGTGTTAAAAAAATGTTTATTTCAATTACATAAAGTTATCACACACATGATTTGGAGATCACCTTTTAAGCACGGAGATGCTTGTGTTAGGTGGCGTCTATTAATTCCGTGAGGCAATTTTGGCTACTTTTCGACCCCTCCTCCCCCCTTGGTGAGATGTCGTGAGATTTGGCTTGACTCCATCACCCCCCTCCTAATCTCATGTCAGATTTATAAAAATGCTTAGTTTAGTATAAATACAGTAATCTATGCTTGATTGCGTTGAATTCATTTAAAAACAATAATTTGTTTTACTATTTCCATTTTTTTTCGATATTTGGCCATATTTTAGTAGAAAAACATGTTTACTTAATTAAACTCAGTTTTCTCGCAATTTTACAGTTTCTAACGGGGAAAAAAATTACGAGATATTTACCGAGACCCCCTCTCTCCCTCGTGAGATTGGGTGAGATTCGGCTCAACGCCCTCGTTTGAATTTAATTTAGTTGTATTTTCTGTTTGTTGTATTATAAGTCATCAATAAATGTTTTTTGAAGACATAGGGTGCGAAAGCGATTATATTCCCTTAAACCGGCCCTGTCATAAAATCTGTTCCTACCTTAGTCTAGTCTTAACTATATTCTATATCTCTACCAATTTTCAGGTTCAAAAAGCCCAAGGATTTCACATAAACTTGCGAGAGCCCTTACTCCAGGCTGTCACAAAATTATTTCTTATCTAATATAAATTCCTATTTATAAACTCTAGACTTGCTACATTTAAGGTCGGTAGTACAAAAAAAAAACAGAACTTTCGGACTAACTTGCGAGAGCCCTTAGAACTCTTTAATCTGACCCTGTCCCAAAATCCGTTCTTAGCGAACGTCTACTAACTATTAACTACTTCCCGGCCAAATTTCAAATTTGTAGCACGCAAAATGAAGGACTTTCATACAAACTTGTGAGAGCCGTTAGACCTCATTAATCCGGCCCTGTCGCAAAATCCGTTTTTAGCGAACGTCTACTAACTATTAACTACTTCCCGGCCAAATTTCAAATTTGTAGCACGCAAAATGAAGAACTTTCATACAAACTTGTGAGAGCCCTTAGACCTTCTTAATCCGGCCCTGTCGCAAAATGCGTTCTTAGCGATCGTCTACTAACTATAAACTAAATTTCATTTTTATATGTCAAGCAGTTTTCGATATTTCGTGTTTAGTGAGTGAGTGAGTGAGTGAGTGAGTGAGTGACCTTTCGCTTTTAAATATTTAGATTATTTTACATCTACATATACACATACACACACACACACACATGCATACACACACTTACATAAATGTATAAATACGTTATATACGTTATACACATACTTTCATTGATGAAATGAACGCTTCTGAAATTTACCGGGTCCCATTTCGCCAAACTTCTTTATGAAAATATAGAAACAGATTACTTTGATCGACGAACTAAGCAATACATAAATTACTTGATATTCCATCCTTAATCCAGGAAGCCAAAAACAGTGAACAACTTAGAAAGTAATCTCAATCTATTCCAAATTACGTAATGTACCGACAAATATTTATTTGAGATGTTAGAACTCGATATGCTATATTGGTTTGTATAAATCAAGTTTGTCGTGCAACCATTTCGAATATTACGTTGATATTTCTATTGCAGGTTAAATATAAAAGATGTTTTTGTGTAATAAATATTTGCCGTTGCTTCCTAATGTATTTTTAAGTAATATAACATTAAGTTTGTTTTTTGGGTGTGTTTTTGAATTCCAATTATTTTGCTGTGATAGCTACGCCTAGTGATTACCGTGTCCTATACAGATATTGACAAAATTATTAGTAAAATAAAGCCAAACTCATGGATATTAGAAACATTTTTCATTTTGTTTTTGCGCCTCATCTATAGACCGACCGCTTTAATGAGTCCTCCGCCTTCACCCTTTAAAGGCACATTAAGCATCCACAAAGTCTTAACAATATCCCACAGGTTATTTGCTTTAAAATAACTATAATCCACAAAGGTATTACGATACTAATTGAACCAATACGTGATCAACCTACAGAATATTCCATTTAAATTGATTCCTTCGCGAGGACTCATTAAAGCGGTCGGTCTATAGCAGCCCGAAGTCGCACTGCCGAAAGAACCGTCGATGCTGCCGCGTGCGATAGTATTACCTCTCTGTTTCTCGCTCTAGCAAATGACGGTTCTGAGCAACAGAAAAGGGTAGGAGTATGGAAAAGTGCGATTCCGTGCTGCTGGTAGTTTACCCTTAACGTTCTCCACCTTCAAAAAAACACCCTTTGCATTGTCAATGATAGACGGTCGGCTGGATTATTTCTACATGAACTAATGCTCAGCGGTGTATGCTCAAAGATGCCAGTCAAAGCCTCACTAATTAAAATTATTGTATTAGTTTTTGTGTTTGTCATGTTTACTCATTTAGATTTTAACCAGTGTAGGTCGTGGTTTCGCAAATAAAGAGATTATTTTTATGATTCTCAGGGCATTTTTCACGATACTTACCCAATAAATTCAAAAATGGAACAGAATTTGTGTGAAATTATCTGCCAAGTTAGGTATCGGAAACTTAAGCTTAGGTGGTGCAAGAGACTCATGTTTTTTTTGGTAGCCTTATCTGTCCCACTCTTGCACGCGTAGCATGACTACCGTAGAAGCGGGTTTTGTCGACGGAAGAATCGACAAAATAACAGTTCAACAAGAGAAATTTTGTTCCCGTTTCTTCGGTGGTCGTGCTACGCGTGATTGTAAAGGCTTCCCCTTTCTTCCTTTTTTTTTTTCCCCTCTTTTCGCCAATTCAGGTTTTACTAAAAAAACCCTGTGATTCTCCAAGGTGCAACAAAGCGTATTTGAATGACCTCTTACTTAAGTTACATCATCTACCATCGACCAAATACTAATCCAATGAAGTTCTAAAAGGAAGCCAAAAAACGCGTTCGAAAAACTTAAATTCTAGTCAAAATATGTTTTAAAATGTAGCAGATCGCGTGCATGTATCGTTTCAGTGTTAATGAGCTCCGCAAGAAATAGCGAAGGTGACATAAAAATTATTGAAAGCCATTAAGTACATGCTGTACATTTTTGTAGGCACTTTCTGTTAAATATAACATTCAATTAGTCTTCCCGTCATAATAAACGTAACCAAGAATTTATTAAAGAAACCAAGTGTTTTCAGAAAATCAAATTAGTTTTGGAAATTAAAAGAAAGTTCTGTTAAATAACATCACCACGCCTGTAATCCCCGGAGGGTTAAGCAGAGGTGTACCTGTTAGTACACCCGTATTTCGCCAGTTATGTTTAAGTCCCATGTAATAGGGGGCGAGCCTATTGCCATCAACCGGACACAAGTCCAGACACCTTGGCTGTGACTGAAAAATTCCTGATGGAAAACCCAATACCATTTTGCCCGACTCGGGAATCGAACCCAGAACCTCATGCTCAGCAGTCGCACTAACGAGTTAGACTGTTAAATCTGTTTTTATAAAAAAAGCTTGTGTAGATTTAGAACAAAACTTTTATAAAAATCTGGTTAATTTAGATTGCTTCATTATATGACAGAAACTCAGTTACTCAGTTCCTATTAACATTTAAAATGTATGTTTGTAATAAGCATTAGGCACGTAGACCTCTTTCCGTCGTTAACAATTCATATTGGTAGTACAGCACTTCACTAGAACGGCCCTTATAAGGTTAATGACCACCCGAAAAGGGAAGACGAAATAAAAAATTACGGTTACGAGAGCTATCATTAAAATCCCCTACCCTACCCAGGAATTCGCTAACCTCGGAATATGTTAGTACCAGCTTATTTTATGTTCGACTTGAAACACCCGAAAGCTGCCCAGTTCTTAAACCAAAATAAATTCGAGACTAAAAGAGCTAGAAGTTTAATAAATAACGCTTTAATATCCACGATATTGATCATAACGTAACCGCGGTACATGAATCCACGTAGTAACATAAACAAAATAGGTACACCACACAGAACAGCGATAAGTATCGTGTATGCGAAATGAATTCTAATGATACCTATTTGTGGCGGTGTAAGGGTACAATTTCGAGCACGAGAAATTGTTCGTTCGTCAGATAACAGTCGTTGTGTGACACCTTCGGACGTCTCCGGTGACAAATTTACATTCTTGTCGCGAGGTGTCCCGAAACTGTTGTAGTAGTGAGATGTCGTCGCTTGTAGAGAGGGGCCTGACTCCGCCGCGCCTCGCGCCTCGCGCCTCGCCGCCTCGGCGCCCCGGAGCGCAGGTGTCGGCGTCCCTCCCCGGGCTCGGACCGGCGACAAACATGAAATATAGAACTTCCAGGACACCTCGTGCATGATATATGACACTAGTGACGGCTACGTTCAAACATTCCTAAACATGCTTTACTATTCTTTTAACATTTTATATTTTTTTGATGCTTTAATCCTGGATAATGATGTTTGATCAGAATGCGTATGTGTAAATAAGCACTCTGCTTGATTGACGCATGTTTAAATTGTTTGGTAAACAAGTCGAAACAAATGGTTTTATTAACCAAATGTGAAATCGATAATTAAACCAATGCGTGGGTAATGAAACGACGAATAAAATGTTATTGTAACAATATATTTTATATACAAAGTAGCTTTATAATATAACGTAAATAACTACGAAGAGCCCTAGTGCGGGGTATAAGCGAACCCCGGCGCTGCGCTTAAGCGCCTCGAGTTCGCTGACGTCAGGGCTCTCGTCAGAGTCGCCCACCTCGTTGTACTGCATCTCCTCGAACTTGCCGGACAGAGCTGAAACAAAACACTCGCTCAGAAACACTCCCGAAATCCCTCGAGGCCAAATCGGACGCCATTTTCCAAAATATCAAGTTACTCGACATGACCATTAACTTTTGCCTCTAAACGCTTTTCTAAGTATTTCTTATCATAACAACAAAAACAAAACTTCGTACTTCGATACTTACAATACAATTTTATTGTCCCGTCCGTGTCTCCGAGGGAATTCTTTGATATGCAACTGTATGTGCCAAAAGTGTTTCTACCAACTTTTTTAATCTTCAGCCTCATATCCACTTCATATCCTCTTTCAATGGCGGTGATCTCGAACCTCTTGTCCGCTACAAAGTGAAAATAAGGTTAGTTTAACATTCGTTATTAATAGTTCAGCGTCAAGTTCGGATTAAGTATGATACTCACACTGTGATATGATTTGATCATTTATCGTCCAATAATTAATTGATCTAGGAAAAGCTTCGGAATGGCAGTCCAAATGTACAGTATCACCTTCCTTTGCTCCCACTAATTGGTTTTGTATAGTCATTATCGGCGGAACTGTAACACAGAAGGAATAATATCTTAAACTCATCAAATGGGGACTCTTCCCACATGTGTTTGGAGCGAGCTAGTTAATGTAAGGGGCTCGCGTAAGTCGGTTGACGTAATTTAGTTCAAATTAGCTTAGTTGCGGTTTAGGATTCAGCTCTGATGCTGGCGACACACGTTTCCGCTCTTTGCGAGGCAACCGCATGTGTGTACATAGCTTACAGATTTATCTACATTTAGCATTTAATCTCTTTAAAGTGGAATATACTCTGTAAAACGATGTAGATTTTCGTTGCGGTCGTAGTATCAAGTTTTCCAATCTCAAAGGCATTTTATAAAGCGATTGAAGTTGGCTTAAAGCGCGCGACAGACAAAAGCTGGCCGGCGGCGATATGGGCCGGCAGCGCTCCTGAACTATTTATGTCAATGAATTTTCTATTAACGGGATGTTTTGTAAGTCTGTGCCGGAGCTAATTTGAACGTTTCAAGGAAATTATGCTGTCAAAAGTAAATCTGAAAGTTAAAATGCAACCCCTTTTTATGCTGGAATTATTCGAGAGAGATTCTGAAGTGAAGTTAAAACTTGCAGGGCCATCAGCCATCTAAATGCGAGCGTTGTAGCAGATACTTCACGGCATGAAAATAACTTGGCATCAAAGCCAGAGGTAGACAGCTCGGCACACTATGGTATTGATTAAACATGTTAAGATAGGCTACTCACAATGCACGACGAGCATGACCCGTTTACTGACAGACGGGGGCACTCCATTACTGGCTATACACAAGTATGCACCCATGTGTAATCTTGACACTTTGACCAGCTGTAGCACAGCTCCATTCACTGACGAATCTAAATAATTAGAAAGATTAATCAACTAGAAAGAACAATTAATTCAAACAAAACAAAGGAGATAAATAATGGTTTGGATTATTTGGAAAATGACGAAGTTAAAGGAACGAAGTGAAGTCATTTGTTTTGTGTGGGTTTTCTTCAGATTTAACTGAAACAGCTTTGACAATAACCAGCGGGTACATCACTATTTATTAAAATAATTAAATTGAAAATTATTTATTATCATTTTGAAATTGTATCGACATCGACATCACCACCAGTCCTTTACTATTTGTTTTTATAAGCTATGTAAAAGTTTTTCCAAGCGACCATTATTTATCTATAGTTTGTATAGTTTGCGAGGCTGAACTTAAAGTGCTTGCTGTGAAAATTTCTAACCCCAGAGGTGAAGATTTGATCAAAGCAACATTTCCTGTGGAAAATTTCAATGTCTGGAAGCAAGAGGCGCGTGAAGGCTGACGTTTGTTTACATTATGTACTTGTATATTAACTAGGTATAGTCGACCTCGTAATTGCTGTATCACCCTAAGGTTGAGTGTCATTTGTATGTCATGAAAATACAAGGTATAATATTTATGTATTTTGTTTATTTAATAGTTTCAACTTAAGGAATTTATTTTTTTCTGGGTATTGTTCTCATAAGTAACTAACGCACTAGGTAAGCAATTAAATTCATGTATTACAGACATAGAAAATAAAAACACATAAAAAATTAAATCACATAAAACAAACGTACGGCACGACGGCCAATCAAGCTTTACAAAACTAGTTTATGCGGATCTCACATTGTATAGAAAATCTATACAAAGCTAGCCCAAGTTATAATGGAAATGTACAGCTTCATGTGCCGCCGTGTGCACAATCAAATATAGTACACATTTAAAAAAACCATTATGAAATACATAATAGAATCATACAGACATTAACGAGTAATAAAATTCAATTAAAATAAGCAATAATGAAGTCAAGTATACGTAACATAAGATTAAGGAGGAAGAAGGCTTAGGCAGAGGTGTAGGAACCTAATAGTACACCCACATTTAGTCAACTGTACATACCACAAAAATAATTATTTCTTAACTAAAAAATACAAGAGACGCTTAGTTTGTAGCTCACGAAAATTGACACAAAAGTATTGTTACTTTTCGACTAATAATTGTTATTATGACTTACAGGAAAATATATTTAGTTCGTAGTAAGTCATTGTCCTCGTTCCCAAGAATCAGATTTTCAAGTCTATAAGTGCTCTAAACTTTAGGTTAAGCTCAAACTCAAGGTGAGTGTTAAGTTCATGTGAACTTTTTGTTGGTTGTCTAAAATTAACTAGGTAGATACTTACTTTAAATCAGTGCTTTATGAAAAAAGGCCTGGACAAAGTCACTTTCTGTCGGCGTTAACAGTTATGTAAAAGCCAAAAATGTACTACATAAGCTAAAGAAAAGTTTACGATGATCCTGTTCACAGTGGTTGTAGAAATACGTTACTCCTTGAAAGCGATTGCCATGTTTAGCCCTTCTGGCTAGAAAAAGAGCCTATATAGCCATGTTGTAACAAAGTCCAGTTCCAGTTATTTGGTCGTTACTTATTAGGTAGTCGGTAAGTAAGGTTAACTGGCAGAAAATGCCTAAGACATTAAGTCCGCCGTTGTACAGTGGACAGTGCTTTATACCTGAGCATAAAGTTTTAATAAGTTAAGTAAAACTTGTATTTAAAGTGTCTAACAAGCCTCTGCAAGTTGGCCATGGCTCCCAGTACGCCTTCTGAAGGACTTGGACGCCAGGGTCCCGAAATAATGTCAAATACATTAAAAATATAATAAGTTGTAATGTCAGAAATGGAAGGAGGACACGCGGGTCGCAAGAAGAAGTGGATGAATGCCTTTGAATAGGAGCGGAACAGTGCAGAAAAAAAAGTACTAATTAGTAAAAGCAATGCATTTCTTACTATGCTTACTATGTGTGTCACTGAAGTTGGTGGTAGGCAATAAGTCGCCCGCTTCCTTCCTCCACACGACGGTCGGCGTGGGGACACCGTGGGCCGCACACCGCAGGGTCACGTTGGCCCCTTCCCGGGCCACCTGGTCACTACTCGTCGGGTAGTCCAGTATGTCCGGGGGAACTGCGCAAATCCGTAGCGGTTTTTCATATCTAAGCGAATATTTTATTGAATAGAATCTAGTATTACGAATGTTTTTGATAAACTTTGATGTATTGAAACTTCGTGTTGGTCTGAAGACTGGAATCTCCGATCGAAAATATGATTCGTAAGACTAGATTCGTATAACATCTATATTACAATGAAAATACTGAACGAAATTGTTGTTGTTATGAAATATTTATCAGGGAAAAGGGTCTAATTTAAGAAACATTTCTGAATTCGTAAGTAGACGTTGTGTAAACTTTATTTGAAATTCACCTTAACCGATATGAATTAATTATGAACATTACAAGTATACAAAGCATACGGTTTGGTACACAAATTGGTTATACTACACGCTCGCCTGGCTATGTAAACTAACAAATTAACTTCAAATAAAATTACCTTCGACATAGGTTTAGCTCTAGTTTTAGTAAATACTACACCGAAAACAAGCATTAGCGAATATAATTTTGTTGCTACAATTATTTGTGAAAAAAAAATTCTTTGACTGTCTACATACGGTAAATAACTATTTGAAACGTCAACAGTAAAGGTGCGGTCTAACCGGCACGGGCAGATTGCGGATCGGACTCCATACACCGGACTCTGACAGATAATGTACTTCTTCTTTTCGAGTGGTTAGTGCCGCCTAACCTGGTGTCAGAGTTTTTTTTTCAGCCGTGCTTGCCTAGGTTGTTCTGTGGGTGACTGCCCATTACATACCTAGTTTCCTAAGTACCTCGGAAAGCACCTTAACCCGTTGGTCCCGGCTGTCATTTGTAGATCTTTGACAGTCGTTAGGTAGTCAGAGGCCCAAAAAGTCTGACAACTAGTCTTACCAAAGGGCATCGTATTACCCAGTACTAACTGGGTTGTGGAGATCAGATAGGCAGTCGCTCCATGTAAAATACTGGTATTCAGCTACATCCGGTTAGACTGGAAGCCGACCTCTGCTGTATGCTGGTTGGATTTCCTCACGATGTTTTCCTTCACCGAAGCAAGGGATAATTATACAATACGCACATGAATCCGAAAAATCAGAGGTGTTTGTCTTGGGTTCGAACTCGAGACCTATGACTTGGCACTCCGACGGCCCCACTGAAATACATCTATTAGTCAAAATCATCTATAAGTGTCCGTAGTCAGTCCGCAATACGGTAGTGGTTTGATCGCACTTTTATAAGTACTAGGTGCACATAAGGACGTAGGCACTTACCTACTACATCTAAATAGGCCGTTTGGCTCTTCATGGGGTCGGTGTTGAGCTGGCACATGTACCAGCCCCGATCCGACTGCCGCACGTCGTGTATGTGCAGGAACCACACCCGCCGGTCACTGTGGTTGACGGCGATGCGGTGGTTCTTCGTGATCACATGGGTGGCTATCGTCAGGATCGTCTGCGTGTCCACGCGTAGCCACGCCACCTTTGAACAAGGAGTCTTTAATGTCAAGTGCCTTTTTGTTTGTCTAGACTTTCTTATAACTGCTTTGGGTATAGTATACCTTTGTTTTTTAGAAGTTAAGTTAAGTTAAGTTAAGGTCGTATTTTGGGCGTGATAATGAGGTATTATTGAAGTGTTTCTAGGTCACCGAAACTTAATAATAAAACTAGAATATTTTTTAAACTATTTTCTGATATTTTAGTCATCAAAACCGAGTGACACAGAAGGATATACTTACAAAATGTAAATTAATTTTTAAAAATGACGTCGTAATTATTATATTCGCATCATAATGTTAACCGATGTGGTGATAATATCCACCCGCATTTACATGTCGGAAATGAAAATATAATTTTGAAAGTCAATTAAAATTATGATACTTGCAGATAATGCTTTTCTGTATAATAAAATTGGCTATTTTAAATCAAAACAGTTATTTTCAATTAAAACATATTATTTATTATTTTGAAATTGATTATTTTTTCACAGAATTTTACAATTTCAGGTCACTGAACAAGGTTTTATTAAATTCACAGCCGTTTGACAACAGTCAAATCCTGTTGGGTTGAGTGCCTTTGATAAAATCGCAAAAGGAAGTCTGATTTAAAATATTATTTTAAATGTCCTTTGCATTGCGTCTGATCCTTTTTAATCAAAGGGATGTTTTTCAAGCTACAGTGCACGACAGCACAGGGGTGCGATTGATTCACAAACCAGGCCGGTTCTACCAGCTTCGGAATTGGAAACTCGGTTTAGTTGTAAGAATTCTAGATTTTTTACAAAGCACCGGATTATTGAAAACTTAGAAATACAACATTAGTTTTAGTATATTCGAAACCTGATACACGTGTCTAGTATTTTTATGTAAAGAATCTATGTACAAAATTTAAAAACTGTATCATGAAAAATCACAAAGTTATAAGCTTGTTCAGTTACCTAGTTGTCCGCACAAAAACGCGGTCACCACGCAGCGCGCGCCTCCAGTGTCGTCTTGAGCTCATTGGTAATAATAATTTGGCAGTAGGTACCTAAATTATTGCGATAGGTACTCAAGTCACTCGGTATCAAACTTTTAACTTTTTTAATATTTTTGAGAAAAAATATAACATGGTTTAAAAATTTTCGGAATCGATTCAGTTACTTATTCTGAACAAACTATATTCAGGTTTCGCATATACTAAAAATAATGTTGTATATTCGTAATTCAATAATAGTAACTTATTTCAAACTAGCTGCTGCCCGCGGCTTCGCCCGCGTGGTCTAAATGAAACAAACACACGTTTATACGTTTCTCATAATTTTAACTGAAGAGTATGTACACAAATTTTCAAGTCAACCGACCCCGTAGAATAAAAAGTTTCACAGAAAATTCAATCCCCCATTTCACCCTCTTAGAGGTGGAATTTCGAAAAACCCATTCTTAGTGGATATTTACTCTTCATAAAGTATACATCCTCCATATTTCATGTGTCTAGGATCAGCGGTTTGGGCTGTGCGTTGATATATAAGTCAGTCAGTCATTGAATTTTTATATGTATAGATTTTTGATAAAAACCCAATCTATTTAGGACGATTAGAAGCTTGGTTGCTGATTAGCTAAACTTAGAATATGCATGCAATGCATAACCATTTTTATTCTGTTTGATCATAACATGGCTCGTTCTGTTGGAGTGGAGTGTTATTTCCTATTTGTCGCTCTCAGCAGTTAATATCTCAAAATTGTAGGAGCGCCCTTCGTATTTAATTGTTTCCTTCGACTATTCATAGCGTTCACTTAAAAACTAAGCCTATGTTTCACCACCTACAATTAAGTTCCCAATAAACTTACTTGGTGGGTAATCTGAAACAAATTCTGTTCCTTTTTAACAAAACTTGAATATTATAAGCATTTTAAAATTAAAGTAACTTAACAATAAACTAAAAAAAAAGGCGTTAAAAAACTCCTTCTCAACGCTGTCCTTTTTTGAATTTATAAAGTAAGTAGTGGCTATTCGGACATCGTGAAATAGGCGCTTTTTTTAGGATGGGAAATCATGAGTGTTAGACTTGAACTGACTAAAACCCATCCATGTCCCTTCTTTGCCCTTTGTGTTCCAGGGCCGCGGGGTCTCTTTCGAACAGTCCCACAGCTCAGGCATCGACCCTTGCGGACACCTTCCTGGGTGAAATAGGCCCTAAGTCTAGTTGAAAAGTACTTACCCTGTAAGAGCCGAGGTCATTGACGACACAAGTGAAAACAGCCTCTCTGCCCAAAGACACAGTCAAGTTGTTTAGGCTATCTTCAAAACGTGGGACTTCTGGAACAACAATTAATATTATTTCATTACGCTGTTTATTGTTTTACCGTTATCAATTCGCATTATTCATTTTGTAAGGTAACTATGTACGTCAGGGTTAATTGTAGAAGGCAGTTTCTAATATTTTCTAAAGCCAATTAAGTTGTATAAATATATTATGTTTTCACGTGGGATTTTCTTCCAGGAATCTTAGAAGTTCAACGATTTTAGTGGTAGATAACGCCCATTTTTCTTTGCATCATGACTGCGGACGCATCGCTTAAAAGATCTAGTGCTGAATTTAAATTTTTTAGGATACCGTACCAGAAGGGCAACCAACGGGACCCTATTACTAAGCCTCCGTAGTCCGTTCGTCCTTCCGTCCGTCCGTCTGTCTGTCAGCGGACTGTATCTCACGATCCATTATATGTAGTTAGAAAGTTGAAATTTCCACAGAATATGTATTTCTGTTGCCGCTATAACAACAAATAATAAAAATAAATTAAAAATTAACGGCCAGGACCTACTAAGATGTTACGGTACCTTTAATGCGCGAGTCCTACTCGCACTTGGCCGGTTTTTTTGTTTAGTCTATGCTGTCCTATTGCTGAGCTAAGTTCTCCCTAAGTCCTACCAGGAACTTTCTTTTACTACTTCGTGCCACCTCTCACTGTATAAATGAACTAAATGTCGGTACCTTTCTACAAGAAGGAAGGTTTAGTCATCCATCAGTTGTCAATACTTAGATTCACATTAGCACTAGACTAGACTAGACAGTACTTATTTATTTATCAGTTGAAACACCCACAATAGCCCTGGACCGAAATAGCTAGCAGTCAATAAGATATTTACAAAGTAAATCATCAAATCGCTACAAGCAAGGAAAACATGAAGATTATTCATCATCATCATCATATCAGCCGAAAGATGTCCACTGCTGTACATAGGCCTCCCCCATTTGTCGCCACATTGACCGGTCCCGTGCGTCTCGCATTCAGTGGATCCCCGCAACCTTCACCAGGCCATCGGTCCACCTAGTTGGAGGCTTTCTAACGCAACATCTTCCGGTTCGCGGTTGCCACTCCAGAACTTTTCGGCTCCATCGGCCACCCGTTCTGCGAGCCATGTGCTGCCTACTGCCACTTAAGTTTTTCAATTCTTCAGGCTACGTCGGTAACCTTGGTTCTCTTGCGGATGTCTTCATTTCTGATTCGATCACGCAAGCAAACTCCTAGCATAGCCCTCTCCATTGCCCTTTGGGTGATTTTAAACCTTTTGATGAGGCCCATTGTGAGCGATCACGTCTCGGTCCCAAATTTAATCACGGGCAACACACACATGAAGATTATTAGTCTATCTATATCTATGGCGACAATTAAATAGCTCCAATTTCATCATAATCATTCTCCCGCTCTTAGGTATCCCAATTTATTTGGGGTCGGCGCAGCATGTCTTCTTCTTCCACACTTCTCTATTACTCGTTACATCAGAAGTCACCTCCTTTCTAGCCATATCATTCTTCACACGGTCCATCCATAGTTTCTTTGATCTTCCTCTACTCTTATAGCCAAACAGCATTAATTTAAGGATACTATTTAAAATGATATTTTAAATCTCATGACCAAAATTGGTTCTGAAATACTACTTATATCAATATGATGTAGGGAGGTAATTAATATAACCTCGTAACTATCTAACGTAGGTATTAATTTCTCTTGTGTAACTCCATACAAGATTACTTACTACAATACTAGCACTGTGTACAGTCTGAAGGCAACTGTGATGTAATGGAACATCAATAGCGAATTAAGAGCTTCAGCTGACGGTTGGCTGAGCTGTTTTGTTGTCGGTAGAGCATCTAATTGTTCTGCTAATGAGTTGTATCGGTTTCAATTGATTGTGTAAACCGCTGGCTTTTGTTTTCAACTAATTATAATATTGGGATGGAATATTTGATTGTTGGTGTATTACTTGACCCCGAAACCCGCCGAAAGTGCTTTATTTTAAAGTGAGATTAATGCGCTTGAAACTAAACAAATTTGTCATTTTAACTATTTTTTGCGTTCCGTTTGTTTTTTACCGTTTTGTATACGTTATACATATGTGGAACAGTTTGGGACCTCAAACATTATATCTATACTAATATTATAAAGCTGAAGACTTTGTTTGTTTGGTTGAACGCGCCAATCTCAGGAACTGTTGGTTCGATTAGTGTTGGATAGTCCATTTATCGAGGAAGGTTATAAGCTATAAAATTTCACGCGGATGAAGTTGCGGGCAACAGCTAGTACATAAATAAACTGGGATTCTTGGTCACTTATAACCTTAATATATTTTAAATTGTGGCTAGCTAGATACTTTTTATCGTGGAATTTGATAATAAAAGAAAGAAATTGTATTTATTTGTCGCAGAGACATGACGTGCATACCAAATGACAAAAATAAACAATAAACTTACAACTTATAATGAATAGAACGTTGAAAACACACACAATTTCCAATGGCAACAAAGACTCGTTCATGGCTTATGAGAAATTTTATTCCACATCTAAAAAGGAGACGAATATCAATGGAAATAATAAATCCACAGAAAGTGCTGACATATAAAATAGATGCGTAATAAATACATTATTGAAAAGCTATGAAAACCTAAATAAAATAAGTAGTAATAGCGAAGTTAGTATCGACGATAAAATGGTATTGATGAAGGGTAAACAGCTGGCTTAACTAATTATCTACTAACTGAAGAACAATAGATTTATTTTCAGCCAGTATCGACGGCCCAGCTGACCTCGGCAACATACATTTTAATGAACCACCTTTTTTGTTATTGGGTGGCTAACAGGCCGACCGACGCGACGACGGTCCATAACATCATAACATCACGCCTGTAATCGCCGAAGGGTAGGCAGAGGTGTACCTAATAGTACAAACACTCGCTAGTTATGTTCAAGTCCCATGTAATAGGGGGCGAGCCTATTGCCATCAACCGGGCACGAATCAAGACTCTGTGCCTGTACCAACCCAATAACACTTTACCCGCCCTGGGAATCGAACCCAAGACTTCATACTCAGCAGTCGCGCGTGCGGCAACTAGGCCAACAAGGCAGGCGGCGATGGTTCACCTGGTGATGATGGTGACCATCGCCTGTATATCTGCAGTGTCAGACAGGCATCTTTCCAGAGACAACACTGAAATGTATCATTTAAAATCACATCGTCATCTATTAAATATCTAAACAGGCAATGTTACTGTAGTACTACAGTAACATTGCCTGTATTTCATAAATAATGATGCTAGCAAAGGACCAAACGCAAAATGTTTGATGATCAGTCGCGCCTTTAATTGTTGGGTTATTTATTTATAAATTAGACAAGATCTTTAAATGCTCTAAATTGTAATCAAAATTCTAAGACACGCTACTTTGAAATTTCATCGCATGTTTAAAATTATTCTTAGACGACTGTACCTAATCTTGTCAAAATTCCGATCTCAAACACAACCTGCTAAAATTTATTAGAATTTCTATTGATGTACCTACTCACAAAGCTATCGTAATTATTTCGTCAGAATCTTATATTATCTCTTTACAGAGCATTTCATTAAACTCAATTTATGTTATTAGATTGAAATAACGATCAATTAGATATTTGCTTTATACTTTACTTGGATAATGAGAAACACTGAATCGCCTGAATCCAAGTCTTTTGCTTTGAGCCGTTTGTATCTGTGACAGATAAAGTGATCAATTTGAACAAAGTAGTCGTTGGTATGAAGGCGACATGTTTATAGGCGTCCATATATCACTGAGCTTTATCTCCGCACTAATGTATCAGTATGTATATATAAATGTTATTGTTGCCGGCAGTGTGTTCGCTCACGTACAGTCCTAAGCATTTATTGTGCCTAGAGCAAATTTGCTTGCGAGCCGCAATATCCAAGTGAGCGGGCCCTGGGGTGCTATCTTGTTTTATTTGCGCGCCAGACCGATAATGAACGTTTTTCTCCGTATCTATTCTGAGCATTCAATATACTAAAGGTGTAATAAAGGGTAACATATTAGTAGTCCCCCCTTCCACTTGCTACTGAAATTTTATTGTCGTATAATATAATCAAAATGTACATGTTAGGACCAGGGAACGATGCTTAAAATAGCCTTTAACTATATCACTTTAAGGTCCAGAATGATTTAACATGCTAAAAGATTAGGCAAATAAAAACAATGGATAGGTATATTTGATCGGCTATAAAATGGGCAAGTTTTATAGCTCTTCCATTTTGTGGCCAGTATGTTATCGTAGTTTAAAATCTTTGTTGCGTAGAATATTAGTACTAATATACCGTCTTAGAGGTTTATTTCTTATTGTTGATACAGACTGCAGCATCAACAGATTTTAGAAAAGAATCAGTAGCACTATACATTGATTAATATTATAATGTAACCTAATTGAGCTTTGTTAGGCGGCGTGCTCAGTGAAAACACCTGAAAGTTTCCCCAACAGCCGGTTAGCTTACCTACAGAATATAAAGCGTGACTCCACCTTGCGCGTACACGAATAAAGAGTGTTTCTAAGCAAGCATATTACATTTTTGCAATTTTATTTATAGCAAACGCTAATAAATATAAATCAGACAGTTTCACCAAAATTTTCCTTATTTTCATGTTCAACACGAATTTAATATCTCATTTAAATATCTCAGATTGATAAATTCATCTAAAGAATTCTAATTATTGTCCTTCCTTTCGTGGATATTTATAAAATTCCTCACCACCTTCTGTCAGAAAAGGTATCTGTTTATTATAACTTATGAGACGAAGCCCTTTCAAATACCTCTGTACATTTTAGACAATTCCCAGATAACAAACTCGAAACAAAGTTTAAGCTCCGCATATTAATGAGCGGATTTGTCTCGATGTATTTCTTCGAAATGAACGAATTGTTTAAGACACAAGGAGGTACGTAACTGTTCCCTTCAGTAGCTACAAAAGATGATCTTTATCGTTTTATGGGTTCAAGGAGTGGGGTGAACCCCCGGGGAGAATTTATGTCAGAATATTACCCCTCCTCAGAGAGTCTAAAAGAAAGTTTTAAATGCTTTATGTCGGTACTTGCACATATGATGCTGCGAACGTTAAATTCTGTAATGTACTATGTATTTTTACATCGTAAACTGTCATTCACGTTTGCCGATGTCTGCGGGCGACTGTTTTATCGCTGAGGAAGAATACCATTGTATTCCGCATGACAGAAAGGCAAGCACTCCCTATTGTTTTTTTTATCGGACGCCAATTGGCTCTATTCACCCGTAGTCCGTACACAATTTGTCGAGCCTTGTTAGAGATTGTGTTTATACGTGACGATTGTCGCTTTCAAATTATATTTTGGTTTGTTTAAACCATAGAAAAGGATTGTATTTTTAATTTTAAATAATTTTCACCTCATAAATGTGAAGTTCTCGCTTACGGTCATTTCACTTCGTGCCTTGTTGCAATGTGACCCTCGAGAATAGAACTGCAGTATATAATATAAGCGCGTTCGATTAGCTTAGTGTCTCAACGCTGCAGTTGGAATTCACTTGTCCCGCTTGTTGAATTAATACTGATAGCACACTGAGCAAACACTCGTTGTGGACTTCATAGCAACTGTCGTTCTAATTGGTCCATTCCAGAGATAGCCGTACCTAATGTACACCAACTAGTCTTATAAATGATAATACTGTAGATAGATTATATAAGGCAGCAGAATAACATGTTTTTTAATGGAATATTTTTCTAGGATGCTGGCCACATTTATTCAGAACAAATTAATGTAACCGGTACAGAGTCTGAGAGCACGCACAGAAAATATCTACGACCTACGCGGAATTCGAAATTAGAGGACGCGACGCAATGGCCAGTCGAACCCGACCTTTGGACCGGCCGTAATAATTGTCAGTGATACATTTGACATTACAACATTGAGTTCTTAAAGTAAACACAACACATCTTCATTTGCCTAGCTTTGGTCCAACTATGTTGGAGTAGGTTTCCAGCTTAACAGGATTCCGACCAGTATTTTACACATAACATCACACCTGTAATCGCCGAAGGATTAGGCAGAGGTCTACTCATTAGAACACCCACATTTCGCTAGTTATGTTTAAGTCCCATGTTATAGGAGGCGAGCCTGCCATCAATCGGGCACAAAACCAGACTTCGTGGCTGCTACTGAGAAATTCCTGATAAAAAAAAAACCAATAACACTTTGCCCAACTTGGGAATCGAACCCAGGACCTCATGCTCAGCAGTCGACCAGTCGCTAGCGACCACTAAACCATCGAGTCAGTCACATACTTTTAATAAAAATTAAAAGACCTGTCAAAGCAATTAAAAAGAATTTGATACTGCCGAATTTCGACAGTTCTTTTATTCACCAACCAGCTCTTTGCCTTGAAGCTGACTTATAAAGCAAATGTCACGAACGACCATGCATAAAATCCATTGTAGCGAACTACAAAGGAAATAATATTTTATCACGTTTTCCCGTTTTTTACTTTTTAAAACTTCAATCCATGCATCAGCACGACTGTGTCTCCTAGGGATTCAAAGCCCAGTTGCTGGTATAGGTAGGTATGTTTCTTACACCTTCAAAGTTATGTTATAAAACGGGCAGTGGTATTAAAGAGAGATCTTTATAGCGCGAAGCTTTCGCGACATCAAACGTGAGAAGATGTTTTACGGCCCAGTGCGGATTAGAACCGTGAGCATCACGTATCAATTTCTATTTTTCAAATTCTATGCTTGAGACCTGACAATATGAAGTAGAATAAAAATCTGTAAGTATAAATCTTGAAGTAGGTTTTCGTAGACGGTATTTTATTCCATTGTTGCTTTTTTTACTTTTTAGAAGCGTGTGAAGGTATCACATATATCAGTCACGTGATATGTAGAATGTGGAAAATAGATGTATGAAGAAAGAAAATCGAGTTTTAAAATGAAAAATTGATAGTTTTGATCCCATTGCACATGGCTTGTTTCTTTATTTTTAGAATATGATGAGAATCACGTGATATAATGACTGTGAAGTGTGAACATTTATTTTTAGTACCTGACTGTGCAAAATCAAGTATTTCCTAATACATAAAATCACGCCTGTAATCCTCGAAGGGTAAGTCAGAGGTGTACCTAATAATACACTCAAATTTCGCCAGTTATGTTCAAGTCCCATGTAATAGGGGGCGAGCCTATTGCCATCAATCGGGCACAAATAGACTTGCTACTGAGAAATTCTTTATAGAAAAACCCAATAACACTTTGCCCGCATTTGCCCTTTGAATTAATAATATATTTTCGAATGACGTCACTCTACTAATGATGCGGCACTTAATATCGTGTCCTGCGTGTCCTGTTGTTTGTTCACTACAGGAACTGATGGACGCTACCGAAAGCGCCAAACTAGTAGCTCAGTTCTGGGCTGAAACTATTTAGATTACCATCGACATGCTAAGAAGAAAAACACGTAACTCTAGCTAGTCATCATCATCATCTTCCTACCCTTGTCCCTTGTCACGTGGGGTCGGCGCAACACGTTTTTTTTCTTCCATTCTCCTCTGTCAACCGTCACGCTCTCATTTAATTCTTTATCTTTCATATCATTACTCTATCTAGTCATACATATTTAATGACATTCATCGCACAATGGATGTAACTTGTCTAGAGCAGGTCTAGTTATTTTAGTGCTGCTTGTGTAATCATTCGTATACAATTTAGTATTCATTGCTCAAACTTGTTTTGTAGACACCGTTTGTCTTATAAGCAAAATATTTACTATTGTTCTGTCTTCTAGGTGCCAATTTTCTAAGTAATACAACATGTAAGTCGTTGTTAAATTACCAGTGACGTGAGAAAAACGTCACCTGCGAACCGCGGCTCACACGCTCAAGAAACGCTCGCAAAACGCCGATGCCGTAGCGTGCTTCATCGTAATAAAATGCTAACGGAAAAATCTAAAGTGTTAATAGAATATTCAATTTACAATCGGGATACTGAATTTCATTTAAAACTTATGAAAGTTATCATGAATTGATTATTTTTACAAAAATAGTTTTTTTAAATTTTATTCGTTCACCTTTTCGCTCGGTTTGCATTTAATTATGCATAACTTTGAATTTGTTTTACTTAATAATGGGTAAGGAAAGTCCACAACAGAAATAGCTGTTATGAAAACAATACCTTCCTATATTTTTAGTAATTTTAACCTTTTTGACTTTGAATTTTATACACTCAGGTCTTTTATACTTTCGTCAGTTTGCAAATTCTTTCTTATATTTAGTAAGGATATACAATGCCTTTTAAGAAAAGTATATTTTAATCACTTGAAAACAAAGATTAAAATGGCACACACCTTTGACCAATTTCGTGTTGATATCAACCAAAAACCTTTTCGAAGGGCTGGCCATTTTTTAAATATAATTCTAATCTGTTTTGTATTTAATTGTCAGTTTCACTTTTTTAATTATCAACTGAGTGCATCTGACTGACACAGGACAATGATTTTATGACACTATTGAGTCGGTAAAGACGAAAACGGATACCGTTCACCGAGCAAAAAAAAAAAATTATGAATCTAAATTTATAAGACAAATCGACTGACGTAAGAGGCTTTGCACACCAGGCTTTTTTTATGCGCTGATGACGCGCGTTTTTTAATTAGCCTCTGCACCTTATCAACACGTTTTAGTAGATTTCATACGTTTGTATCTATACAAACGCAAATGTAACGCGCGTTTGTATCGTTTGTGATTTGTGTGCCATTGGTGGTGCGGAGAAGTAGGTGATCGTAATACTGTGGTTCAAAATGGCGGCGGCTTTATGCGCGATGTACAAATGCGCGTTTACAGAGCGTTTGTAGCTATGTATCAGCGCGTTTATAGTGATACAAACGCAAGGATCGTGTGCAAAGCTGACTTCAGTCTTGCGTTTGCTGAGCGTCCTGATTGCGTTCTACGCGCGTCGTCAGCGCATAAAAAAACGTGGTGTGCAAAGGCTCTAAGAATCATTAAATACGGCCCACGCGTTTGGTCTCTAGAGTGCCACAAAGGAACAAACATATGTAAAAATATAGAATGATAAACAAACTCTCCTCCAGTCGGGTAACAAACACATTACCCTCTTCCAGTCGGGTAAAAAGGAACGCATTTTGACCGTGAATGTACAATATTTTCTTTTACCCTCCAAAAACCAAAGAATTACTAATAAATGTTAAATTATGTTAATGAGATATTGTAGCGCAATGTGTGAATGGTTCAGAATTATAGATATCGCTAATTATGTTTCAGTAAGCTTAACGTTAATGTGGTCATATGATTATTTAAATATGTCGTAGTGTGTGATGTCCTAGCGTGAATGTGGAATGTAGTTTGTGTCAAAATAAGCATAAGTTCGCACTGTCTATTGCGTGTCGAGTTGAACTAAGTTTTAATAATGAAGTTCAATCGATCGTTACATCTTCAATCAGTTGAAAGCAACTTGTAAATGCTAAGATTTCTTTAGAAACTTAAGTTTAGTCTTTGTAACAGAGCTCTTTTAGTTTCACAACTTATAAATGATTAAAGTATTTAAAATATTGTCTATCGGTATCTTTAATACTTAAAAGTCGCTTCAGTTCAACGTAGTCTAAAAACAACTGTCAGACACGATTTTGTGGTTCGTTTATTAGATGGTTGTTTTTCCGATTTCGTACCACGATGCCTACTTTCACACTATGACTACTTGTTTGTACTTTCAAGTAATCGGTAGGACGATGTCAACATCTCGCACGCAGTTACATCGCGGACTAATCAAAAACATGAAAAGTCTATTTCAGCTGCTAACTGTAATTGTAGTCATAGTCAACAACGGACATCCCAGACTCGCGGACATTTAAACTCCTTTACGTCTATTTGTCAGACTTGCTGATAGTTACCAGGAAAACCTTTTATGCAGATTTCTTTGTTAAAGAGACAAAAGAGGAAATTATTCATTAGGTATTTATATTCTGGGACGTCGGTTTGTTTGGCAGCGTCTATAAATATGATATTCTAGCATGCCGTTAAGGCATAGTCGATATTGCGTAATCAAAACGATCTTTAAATCGTAAGGTGGAATTAAAAAGAACGTTGTTCACCTTAATGCGCGAAGAGTGATCACGCACACTACTCATTTTTCGTTTTCTTTACGATCTCTTATATTGCGCAAAATAGCAAAAACATTCAGAGTTTCAGTTAGGGCGTTTTAAAACCAACAAACTAATAAAAACAATATCATTTGCTACTTAACCGTACACGATCGTTTTACAAGACTTTTCCATTTCTACAAAAGAAAGTATATCTAAGTTTTATTAACAAGGCCTCATTAAGGCTAGACATGAATGCAAACAATAAAACCTCTAGCCGCATTTCAGTATGGTCGCATTTTATCGAAAAGATTATTTGAAACCTACAATTTGAACGTCAATATTTGTCCTGTTTCATATTACAGATACCTACTGAATAATAAACGAGAACGGGTCCTTTAAAAGTGCGAACATAAAAAAGAAATTGCCGATAAATCACAATATTGTGTAAAACCTCACTTAATCTTAATTTGGGGCGATGCCTTTGAATGGGCGTTATGCAACGCGACTTATTTGTGCCGTGACTTAGTTGTGAATAGCATCGACAGGCAATATTTTCTCTTTACAACGAGGTTGGTACAAGACAACGCTTTCAGGCAATGACTTGTGCCGTGGGGGGCGGTATAAATATTTGCGTATCGCGTCTCCGGCTGGCGTCGGGGCTGGCGTACCCGCGCCCGCGCCCGTTGCCTGCCCGCTGCCGCTGCTCCAAACGCGGCTCGTCACGCGACCACCGCGGCACCGCTGCCTCAATGTAAGAAGTTTATTCCACTTTAAATATCCTACGTGAATCGATATGTTCTACAAATTAAGGTCGGTTATTACGCCATACTACTGTAGTTTTGTCTAGAACTCGTGCTAAAAGAAAATGTGAAAAGTTTTCCGTCCCACCCAAGGGAGGAGTTTCCATGAATTATCATGGTCCTAGACTACTAGAAGTAGAAAGGAACGTGTGAGCTTTTCAAACGTAAAGTTGTTATGTGAAAATAAACTTTTTATTACTGTTAAATTGGTGGTTATGCTCAGGAACAAACGGCTCTAGTACAGCTTTACTTCATTAGTGGCATTCGCTAGCAAATTACAAACGTTATAAATGTACTTACAAGAATTAATTAACAAAATTAAGCAACTGAAGTCTACGCAGGTAAGTTATTATCACTACATAATCAAGTCGAGTAAAAGGGAGTGAAAACTTTGGAGATAAGAAGTGTTGCAAAGAAGATTATTTAAAATATTGAGTAAGTAACAAATTTTCGAACGATCGGCGTGATTCGATAACTTTTCACCGAAGTTGGCTGTAAGTTTGTGGAAGTTTCCAGCCGTGTTTCTGAACCTTATCGTCCGTGGAAGTAACAAGCCGAGATAAATGAAGTTTAGTTGCTCTTAATTTAATGGCTGGCCGGAAGTTTGGACGACGTGACCGGATGGAACGAAAGCCTCTTTCCTACCAATTATTCGGCTAATTAATTAGACATTGTATTGATAGGACTGTTAGCACCCTTCATAACACTCGGAAACTTTATTTAGCAAATTCACTAAAACAATTAGGTTGGAACAAACAAGGAGTGACTTATAGCATCAAAACAGTTACAAAACAAACAACATCATTATTTCCTTGAGAAAAATAAGAAGTTGCTCACAATTAAAGTGTGCCGAACGAGTTGCGGGTCGAAGTACCTACGGTAAATGTCTTTCAAGTCTCTCGAACACCGCAACTGAGCAAATGGCGAACGATTTAAACGCTTTCTTAAAGGATTTATCGGAGATGACACAAGAACAAGAGAAACGGAGGAATCGGGGAGGCAAAGTCCTACCGGGGTACGACGGGCTAAAGCGGGAACCAAGATTTATTGGGGGACAAATTGTAACAGAATCACAGCTACGGTTAAATCCCTAATTAGTTTATCAGTTATAAATTAAACGTTATTGCCTTTTTTACGAGGAAATGATTGGGGTAACTCAGCGGTTGGTTTGCCAAGAGATGCTTGAATTCGCGGTTTCGCTCGCGTAGTCGGAAATTATCCTAACAAAACGCTTTAAGAATATAGCCTACGACACGAGGGGATAATGTAACTTCCCATAAAAAAAAAAAAAAAATTAGCCTGTATTATCCCACTCCTGAGCAAAGGCATCCCATTCCTTCCACTTCTCACGACGGTGTGCTTCTTCTCGCCAATTCGCAAGGAAGCCATCCAAGACGTCCCGCTATCTTCTCTTCGTTCTACTGCGACCCCGTCTAGCTGTTTCAGGGCTCCAGTCTTGCGATATTCGGGCCCACAGCACAACAGACAACAGACATGGCCTGCCTAGCAGTACTTATTAGTGAATGAAATTTTGAAATCAGATCAGTAGTTCCGAAGATCATCCCCTACATCCAAACTTACAAGCCTTTTTATAATATTGGTATAGATTTGCAACTAAACTATAAGCAGAAATTAATGTCTATCTGCCTGTCCTTTACCTGACAGGTTCTGTCGGTAATCTTACGCGCTGACAGCTATCAAACGTGTCTGGCTTGAGATTCAGGATCTATGAGGCATTACCTAAATGTATTGAATATGGTTTTCGAGAAATAAGTTGTTTCTTTTGCAACGCAAACTTTTCGTTTTGGGTCTAAATAGGCAATAGGGCACGTTTAATTTAAAGTTAATTTCTTTTTTCGTGTGGTTAGTGCCTAACCTGTTGTCAGAGTTTTTATGCCGTCCATGGGCTTTTGACTTGGCTTTACATACCGTCGAGAAATATATTTCAGGCATGCTAGTTTCCTTACGATGTTTTCCTTCACCGAAGCAAGGGGTAATTAGACAATACGTAAGTACATTATTCTGAGAAATCAGAGTTGCGTGTCTTGGGTTCGAACTCGAGACCTATGACTTGGCAGTATAACTACCACCACCACTAGGCTATCACTGCTGTTGAACGTTTTAATAATATCAGTGTATCTTTTGGTTATTATAATGGTTTTGTTATAGTGCTTATTTATAACGGTAGTATTAGCAATTTAGTATAATATAGTTCACGTTGAATCCCAAATCAAAATTGACCGATAATGCGAATTTGAATTTAACATTGATGTCGATGCTGACATGAATATCAATATGAAATCAACGTAACTATTCACAATATTCACAGTTTGTATTTAATAGTATTATCAAAACTTACGATTATAATATGATTCGGACGCTGTGATTGTACCGGTAGGTAATCGTTGATGTCCTTCATTAATATTTTATGAGGGTCTCTTTCAGCAGCAATATCCAAGGGTCTAATGTAGGAACCAGTACTCCTGGATGTGGCACGCAAAGTGATCAGGTTTCTCTCTTTAAAGTTCTGACCACCGACCAGTGGTTTGGATCCTGTTTCTTTTATTTTTTTAATAAATCGCATAAATCAATTATGATATGAGTAGAAGTCATTATCTTCCTACCCTTGTTCCATTCTACTTGAGGTCGGCGCAACACGTTTTCTTCTTCAATTCTCTCCTGTCAGACGTCAAGGCTAAATTTACTCCTTTCTCTTTCATATAACTCTTCACACAATCCATCCATCAATAGTAGACGAGTATAATGTAGACGTAAACTACATTATTATGGTACTCTTCCTAGACTGCTTCCCAGGTCGGAAAAAGTGTTATTGGGGTTTCCAGTAGCAGCAATAGAACCATCAACCGGCCATAAAACCACGGAGTCTGGTTTTATGGCCGGTTGATGGTAATAGACTCGTCCCCTATTACATGTGACTAAAACATAACTGGTGAAATGTGGGTGGGTGGTGGTGCTGTGTGGTGTGTACTATTAGGTACACCGCTGCCTCCCTTTGAGGATTACAGGCGTGTGTTAATTTATGTTATGTCTTCCTAGAAACTGTTGATATTGCAGTAGTGGCGTTAAACGTACATAGCAATTTAGCCCGAAGATTCAGTTTCAGAGTTTCAGTTTGCAGTCTAAAATTGCATGCATTGTCTGAGACGTAAGACAGATTGATGAAATCTGAGAATATATTGTGTTGCTCTCAATAATGGTTGAGATTGTTATTTTGAATTAAGACGGAAGATCGGGATAATTGAGATACCTACACACAAATTGAAAGGAAGAAAGAAATGATTTGTGTGTCATATAATTTGACATTTTCTGTTTTCAGGTATTGCAAGAAAACTCTAGTTTTGATCTAGAAAAAAATCGGTTACGGGCTTTGTTATTAGAGTTAAGTACTTTTGTAAATTAAACGACTCGGACCGTGCTTACGTGTTGCCTTGGTTGGAATTTCTTCCGTGCCTCGGAAAGCACGTTAAGCCGTTGGTCCCGGCTGTCATTTGTAGATCTTTGACAGTCGTCACAGGTAGTCAGAGGCCCGAAAGTCTGACAACCAGTCTTACCAAGAGGTATCGTATGACCCAGTAGTAACTGGGTTGTGGAGATAATATAGGCAGGCGTTCCATGCAAAATACTGGTATTCAGCTGCATCCGGTAATACTGGAAGCCGACCCCAACATAGTTAGGAAAAGGCTACGCAGCTGATGACTTTTGTAAATATGAATTACTTGGATTCTGGCAATAATCGAGGAAAAAAAGAATCCATCTAGAAAAAAGATCCCAAAGTGCGTTGAGTTGATGATATCGTCAGTCTTGGAAAACATGTGGATGAGCTACACACGGAACCGAGAAGTTTGGCAAAAGGTAGGGAAGGTCTTTTCTAGCAGTGGGTGATTCCGGGGTGAAATGATGATGATAAACATGGCTCCTGTTTTCAATATGCGTCTACTGAACGTAGATTTACGAGATCATATCCCTGCCAGTCCCTCAGGAACCGTAGCTGTGATGGTAACGTTATTTTAAAGCTGTAATCATTAGCAAGCCTCGGACCATTTTCATAAAAAATACATTTTTACAAGCTTCAACGTAGCCTTGTTACCGAGCAGGGAATTCCGCCGGTTAATCGTCATTTTAATAATTCAAGAACACATGTCTATCAATTACCCCGGAGAAAACTTTAGGCGTAAATTCAACCCTATCGTGGGTTTATGATAAAAAGGTAGAAACTAGGAAAATTAACTGAATAATAAATGTGTGCGACCCCTGATTATGTTCACACGACAGTCGGTGTGCCCCGGGGGCATTTAACCTTTATTCCCGGGTTCCGTATGTGGTGGGTTGTTGTGCGCCGCGCTTCATGCCGCTAAGCCGGCTTTCATCCGGGGCCTTGCTGTTACAACATCTCGGTGGACTGTCCTCCTAGCTAATATGTTGTTGCTCAACCGAAATTTAACTTATTCATGCACTAAATTTCGCTAGTTATTATTCGGGACGTAATTAAAAATAGAAACAAAAAAAAAATGTTTTCCTTCTCTGAAATTTTTTATGTGATTATTTACGGACGTATCGATTGACGTATTTTTCTTTTTCAATGTGCGTGAAAGTAATTAGTTATCAACCAATAGAATTTACGTAACTCGTATTGTGTGAGTAATTACAGTCAATCAAGCAATTTAATTAGGTTATGATTAACGGTACCAATATCTTACTAATGATTCAATTAAGTAAGATATTTATAAACTTGTTTGTATTAAATTACAGAATTTTACACCTACTGTCTCTGCTTCACCCAAAGGTTGACTGGTAGAAAATGCCTATTGCATTAAGTCCGCCTCTGTACTTTGTGCTTGAAGTGTTAAATAAATACATCTATACTAATATTATGAAGCTGAAGAGTTTGTTTGTTTGGTTGAACGCGCTAATCTCAGGAACTACTGGTTTCATTTGAAAAAATATTTTAGTGTTGGATAGTCCAATTATCGAGGAAGGCTATAGGCTATATAATATCACGCTATGACCAATAGGAGCCGAGCAAAAAAAACAAGTCAGAAGCACGGATGAAACCGCGGGACATAGCAAGTATTGTAATATTTTTAATGCCATGTGGAAATCGGATAAATAAAAAAAAAACTTTTATTTAGTGGATTTTTAAAGCTCTTCTAAATCTCCTTATATAAACTTAACCAAAAAATCAGTTTCACCCATTCACTGTCCTCTCACATATGAAAAAGAAATAAAAGCAAAGAAGTCCCTTTTTTTCATACAAAGATTTGATTAAATTTAAAAAAGCGGGTTGAAACAGCTGGTTGTCGTTTCGCGAAAGTTTCCACTTAGGAGAAACCCAGTTACCTAATAATATCGTAGGCGAAGGACAAGTTAGGTACCTACATATTATTTGTGAACTCGGTTTACATAATTTTGTTGAGCCTATATTATATTTTACTTAATCATAACTTACCTACGTAAAAACACGCAAATTTTCCGGAACGTAGATGTAAGCGAATTTCTCATTATAAGTTATTAAACAATTTTAACATTTTCAGAAATTAAAAAAACATTCCAGCCTATGAATAAGAGTCTGTTGACTTGAAGTAATCGTACGGATAATTAAATTACTTTATTTGACTTTATTAAATTTTCTATGATTTAAGAATGTTGCCTCAGTTTACTTACGCATTTAATCGGCATTAAATGTTATGCAATATATTTCGTTTTTATTCCGTGAAAAAGATCTAAGCTTGGATCGCCTGATCGTGGGTGCATGACATCATCATCATCATCATCATTTCAGCCGAAAGACGTCCACTGCTGGACATAGGCCTCCTCCAAGTGTCGCCACATTGACTGGTCATGACATGCTAATTATTATTGTTTTTCCTGCATATGCATATTTTTGCGGTGTTGCATCCTGCATCCAGACCTGGATCTTTTTCGCGGCATTAAAACTATATTATATTTTGATATAATTGGGGAAACTTTGTTATTGCAGTCGAAGCGGAAGTCACACCCCAGCGCAGGCGAGGTTAGCTATAGCCAAAAACTGGCAATAACAAAGTTTCTCCACTTATATCAAAATGTACTATAGCACGACATTCTCTCCCTTCTTCTTTCCTCAATGATGGAGCTTAGTTCTTTGAGCGTTGCGTTTTCACCCATTCTACCGCTATTTAACCAATAAGTAGTTGGCATGCGGCAGACATAGCCCCTCTTCCATTTAAATTTAGTCCAGTTACATCGGTAAATTACGTTTTGGAGCGCAGTGTACAGTTGCTAACCCTATTAGGGAGTTCCAAATCTAGCATACTGCGCTAAATGGGTCGGTGGCAATCCTTGAGTTTGGACTTATGGACTTATGGACGGACGTCAAAGATCAAGTCAGAAGGTCTTACGTATATTAATGCAAAGTATATGGTTCAACTGGAATTTCTCAGTAGCAGTCACCGAGTCTGAATTTGTGACCGGTTAATGGCAATAGGCTTGCCCCCTATTACATGGGACTTAATCATAACTGGTGAAATGTGGGAGTACACCTCTGCCTAACCCTTCGGGGATTACAGGCGTAATTAATCTGATTCATTTCAGCCGAAAGACGTCCACTGCTGGACATAGGCCTCCCCCAAGAAGGGGGGTTTTGCCATAATCGCCACGCTTGGCAGGCGGGTTGGCGATCGCAGTATGGTTCTTATAAAACACAGAGAACGCTGCTGCCCATTCTCTGGTAAGTCCCTTAGTCGCCTCTTACGACACCCACGGGAAGATATGGGATGGTGCTATTCTTTACGTCCGGACACCATACAGAACAATTAATCTGATTATATCATAGATATATGGTTTAACTAGAGACTTTGTGATGTTTAAACGTCTCAACTTTAAGCAGCGTTTAAAAGTGTAAATTTACAGGAACCCGGTTGAAAGATTATTTATCTTAAAGAAAAGAATGAATGAGGCTTTAAATTAAAATTAATTTAATTTAAATTTACTTTGAAAACTATCAAAATATGTTGGATTTTTGCACTGTTTCAGGGCTCGTCTGACACCTAGCACCCTAGCACGAGTTTTGACGTTTTTCGTAACGTAAATACGTTGATTTTTAATCTAAAACATAATTATTATCCTACAGCATTCTAGTCAAATTGTTTGCAACTAGCATAATCATAATAAATTCTTAAAATTATGATAATACTATTTGTGAAACCAGTATTTTTAATTTAAAAATCGATGCATTTAAGTCAAGAAAAACGTCAAAACTCGTGCTCTGATTTTTAAATTGAGAATATGAAATTATTTCTTAAATGGAGTCCGCGAAATTCTTAGGTTTGATTGCGTGAGGACAAAGTAATCCTTAAGTGGAGTGACAGGTTCTCAATTTTCTCAATCCAGGAAGTCTACGCATCCAAAGTAAGGGTAAAAAAGTTTTAAACCCTACTAATACTTTTTATTTTAATCACAGGAAAGACTGAGAAAGGACCAAAGAATAACTTAGAATAGAAAATCTATTGTTCCACGAAGGACTTAATGAAGGGCGACCTTCCAATCAAAACGTAGTCTTAAGACTATTGTTATTTATATCAGTGAGATATTCTCTTTGAAATTTTGTTGGAAAATCGATAGTGTTGTGTCCAAAAATAAATGTATGCTCATTATTCTGACTGAGTTCAAAGGTATAACGTTGTTTTAGAAAAAAACCCGTTTCAGTTATATTAAAAGGGACTAGATATTTCCATAACTATTTATTTATGACTCGATTTGAAAGCGTAGCTCGGAAAATAATTGATTACAATTGTTTAAACATACTGCCTCGAGGGACTAGTGGTTGCAAGCGCGGACTGCTGAGCATGAGGTCCTGGGTTCGATTCCTAGGTCGGGCAAAGTGTTATTGGGTTTTTCCATCAAGAATTTCGCAGTAGCCGCTACGGAGTCTGCATTTGAGACCGGTTGATGGCAATAGGCTCGCCTCTATTACATGGGACTTTAACGTAATTGGTGAAATGTGGGTGTACTATTAGGTACACCTGTGCTTTGTATGTTTAAACATAATACAACAAAATATCACGCCTGTTTTTCTCAAAGGGTTAGGCAGAGATACTAGTGAGATCACTAACGATCTGCCAATTTTCACCCTTAAGCCCCTGAGGAATAAGGTTGAAAAGTGGTCAACCATCAGTGAACTCGGGAGTACATCTATTACATATAGACGGCAAGTATTCGCCATAAAATGGGCACAAATCCAGAGTAAACGTTTAAGTCTTTAACATGTTTATTGTTAACATTATTTATTGTGACTTATGCCCGACTCGTCACTGTTCAAAACAAATGATCACGATTCACAACTGTTTCAAAAAAAAATGTTTTCATAGTACTGATTCATCATCGATGGTAAAGTATCGTCAAGTGAACAAACTATACAATTAATTTTTATTATAAGGTAGCTAGATAAGGAACAATTACATAAGTTTTGTAAACAGGACAGCATATTATTATCCCCATCCCCAACGACAACACTGCCTAAATTGATGCATATACATTTCACCCCTTATATCAAGTATTGTATTTGTATCTAACCGTGGCCCTATCAGAGTACCAGCGCTGTGACTTAAAAAAAAAATGTTGCAGCACCATGCTGAGGTATGGACCTTTTGGCCTCGTACAGGACCATTTTAAATTGTTTTATATTTTCTCATGTTTACTTTTTTATATTATTGGAATCTTATCCATTTTTTTTGTTTTGTCCTGTGTAAGTCTAAGAAATACTTTTTCTTTCTTTGTTATTTAGTAAACAATCACCTAATTTGATAACATAGTCTTTATTTTTAGCTGTGGCCGTGGTGTAACCGCAGCTGTTCATCTACAGCAGACCACAAACGTACTTCGACATTTCGTTACAAAGAAATGGTCAAAGGGGAGACATAGCTATAATCACCTCGTTCGACAGTCGGATTGGTGAACGCAGTTTGTTAGTACATACGAGGATTGCTGCACTTTCTATGGACGTAATCCCACGAGTACATAAGGAATTTCTCTGGTTTTTTAAGGAAACTAGGTATATGGATTTGTTTTAGTAACATACATACAGAAGATGCTTGTTATTAGTACAGTGACAAGATTCTATTTTTCAGGGCATATAAACCAACTTAAAAACGCATTAGGTTAAAAATGCCTTTCATCATTAGCCTAGCCTTTTCTCAACTATGTTGGGTTCGGCTTCCAGTCTAACAAGATGCAGCTTAATACCAGTATTATACATGGAGCGACTGCCTATCTGAACTCCACAACCCAGTTAGTACTGGGTAATACGATACCCCTTGGTAAGACTGGTTGTCAGATATTTTGGGCCACTGACTACTTAACGACTGTCAAAGATCTACAAATGACACCCGGGACCAACGGTTTAACGTGCTTTCCGAGGCAAGGAGGAAACTCGGTTTGTAATGGGTGGTCACCCATCCACAGACCAACCTAGGTAAGCACGGCTTAAACTAAAGACCGACCTGAGCGGCTGTTATTATTTAGCCACGAGCTCTTCGAGTAACCAACACACAGAGTATGCTTGTTATATTACTGGTCCAGTGACAAGATTCTATATTTCAGGGCATATAAACCAACTTAAAATTGCTTTAGGTTAACAAATGCCTTTAACCATCTGCCTAGCCTTTTCTCAACTATGTTGGGATCGGCTTCCAGTCTAACCAGATGCAGCTTAATACCAGTAATATACATGGAGCGACTGCCTATCTGACCTCCACAATCCAGTAAGTACTGGTTAGTAAACAAGTTAAAATTGCCTAAGGTTAACAAATGCCTTTGTATAGTTATATTATCTTACACAGTGTTGTAAGCTTTCACGGTTTACAATATCGGGAGCTTGAAATAATAAACAATCATGGAAAATATCCCGTAAGTGACAGTATAAGTTTATATTATCTTCCTTTATTTATATCTTTACAAATCAATTATTTTTTTATAAATTCTTTAGACAAAACGATATAAAAAATATCAAAAATTGTAGCCAACCGGTATCGGGAACAGGGTCCAAGCTACCGGCGGTCAGGGCCCCAGAGAGAGGAACCTGCTAACAATACGAGCCGTGTCCAGGAGAACCGCTTTCTGAATCAAGCCCTTGATTCAGCTGCCTATCTTTATTATTAAAGGGCAGAAGATGAGTAAAAGAGGTGATATGGCCTAACTTCGTTTGACAGGCGGATTGATAGCCACAGTTTGTTAGTACATACGAGGTCGCTTGCTGCACTTTCCATTGACGTAATTCCATGAGTGCAGAAGGAATTTCTCTGGTTTTTCAAGGAAACTGTAGGGATTTGTCACTGTGGTTGCTAAGTAGATATATATAAAGGCTCTTTTGGAGTGGCTAGAAACCTTGTCATGGAATTATAAGGTTGTGTAAGAATACAGGGTGCTTTGGTGCAATTTGGGTGAGGCAGAGGAATGACCAGAGATATGCTTGATTCTTATATTTACCTAGATTAATGAATCATGGTTACCTACATTATTTTGCACCGTTTAATTAGAATTAAATCAGAGGTATTACGAACAGAAATGAATGATAAAATCACACAATCCAGTCATGAAGGTTTGTTTAAAAATGAATACAGATTTAAGGCAACATTACATTTTCACAATTCAATATTCACTATAAAACACAACAATATATTTTAAGCTCAACCACGATATTTTCAATTACTACCAACCTTTATTACATTTTTATTTAAATTATTAACAAGTCTCGACGGCACTTAATCACAATAATTTGAATATATCCCGTTATAGATTTACTTTCGTACAAGGTCTGAATATTAAAAAAACTATTTTTATATCTTTTAGTCACGACAAGTAAAGATCACTTTGTAGCGAGCCATTTTATTGACACTAACCTGAAACTGCCGTAATGTACTCGCATTGTTTGTTATTCGACGTCAAAGAACTTTTAATAACGGTACTAAGTGTTTTTCATATAACCAGCGCAGACCTTTAAGCACCATAATGAAGCAACATTACGTGGAAGTAATTTTATTCGGACTGAAGTAGGTTTTACTGTTTTGTTTATTACTAACCATTAGTTTTATATTTTGCTTTAGAACCAAATAGAATTCTGTTATAAGCAGCCATTTTGACCGTACATTTTTTTGTTATTATTATTTTTTTTTTTGTAACTTACCGACGGTATCCTTAAAACAAATCACAACATGGAAGACAAGTCCGAAGTGTATATAGAACAAGAGTTTTCCCAACAACATCATTCAAAACACATTGTATGTTAGCGAAAAAAACTTCACTGTTTGCGCGGCATACTACGCGAGATCGACGATGTAGAAGTTCGTAGCGCGTAGCGGCGTAGGCGTGCTACGTGTGTCCGCGTAGCGAGTCGAGGCGCGACTGTAGGCTTGCTACGCGCGGCCTCGCTCGCTAAGTTCTCCGCTACGGTGCACATGCGCTACCGAACGCATTCCACACGAGCTGAATCAAACTTAATAATAATTCGTTCGTTTCCACTTCACTTATCAATCGTCTGGGAAAGAGGGAGATTTGATTTTCGTGTACGTCTTTATTTAAAATGTTGTGTTTTTTTTTTGGATTAACGTGTAATTCAGTAAAATTACTATGATTTATGTGAGTCATTTGTTCACAGCGTAATTGTTTACAGCACAAATCCTCGAAAATTGATTAAGTAAAATATTACAAGTACAAAAAATAACAAGCCGTATATCATGGCCATTTTTCAATGTAATTTAACAATGAGCTTCTTGAATAAACACCAACCAAACATATTATTTACTTTGTAAAAAAACACGGTTATTCTTTTAAACACGGTTGCGTAAAACGTCACTTTTATTCTGTCGTAATTGTGTTTCGTACGCTTTGTCTCTATTATTACATTACTTACTTACCGGAAATTCAAAGACTGGCTGTATAAACAATGATATAGCTACTGAGGGTTTTTAAAAAGGTATTATTAGGTTTTATTTATGACGTCACACTTTGCATCATGCAACCTGTATGTGTTATGCAATGGAGTAAAATACCTAGCCCCTGTAATTACTAGGAGAACTTATTTAACCGTAATTCATTTGTGAATGAATTTTAAGGCGTATGTTTATTATAATAAAGTACCAATTCTAAAATTAAAAACTAGCGACCAGTGGTCCACATTGGTCCTGGATCGAAGAATTTGGAAGTCATAGAGAGAGGCTTTTGCCCAGCAGTGGGATGACACAGGCCAACACTATCAGTATCAGTATTAAAAACACAAAACTATCACTCGATATAAAATGCTCTTTCAAACTATTTATAATTCTCTACAGTTGCGCAGTTGATTTAATTTATTTTTACGTCAATAATAATGTTACACCGCCAATCACATGAAAAACGTATTCTGGGTGAATTGGTTTAAAAAGAGCACTCTTTTTCCCCGAAGCCTTTTACGCGGTAATGAACTGAAACAAACCTGGTGAAAAAAACTTCGTGTTGATGTACCGACTACGCATTCCTAACATAGTCTGAATGCCGTGAATTCTGAGGATACCGCGAGGAACTTAACTAGCCCAACCTCCGCATCTGATTAATCAGTGAAGGAAACATTGTTACTCTGTTCTCCAGCACGGCTGCACACTGCCTGAATTCCTTCTAAATAGTCATAATCTCCAGCAAATTATTCAACTATTCACCAAATCCTGCAGTTCCCTATACACTAAATTCCACTGATTTCGGTTACCAATTACAGAACAAAGCTTTACTGGGTGCTAGAGAGTGCTTACGTGGGCACCGTTTCGTATTCATCTGGCGACAACTATCGAGCTGTTCTGTATATATTCCTTTAGTTTTGTTAAAGGAATAATTACAGAACAGATCGATAGTTATTAATAGGCTATGCAGAATTTCAGTCGAGAAAAGAGGTACATTTCATCATCTGCCTAGCCTTTTCCCAACTATGTTAGGGTCGGCTTCCAGTCTAACCGGATGCAGCTGAATACCAGTATTTTACATGGAGCGACTGCCTGTCTGACCTCCACAACCCAGTTAGTACTAGGTAATACGATACCCCTTGGTAAGGCTGGTTGTCAGACTTTTTGAGCCATTGACTACCTGTACAAATGACAGCCGGGACCAACGACTTAACGTGCTTTCCGAGGCACGGAGGAAACTCGGTATGTAAGGGGTGGTCACACATCCACAGACCAACCTAGACAAGCACGACTTAACCTAAAGATCGATCCGAGCGGCTGTTATTATTTAGCCACGAGCTACTCATATTCCTTTAGTTTGTTAAAAGAATAATTACAGAACAGATCGATAGTTATTAATAGGTTATGCAGAATTTCAGTCGAGAACAGCGGTACATTTGTCAACAGAAAATTATTGAGCAGTCCGTTTCGCTTTAGTTCAGCACTTCAGTCTCAGTAACTGGCAATTGTTTGTTAGCAAAGACACAGACCGTCAGCTGGCTTGTTTCGAGTTACAGTTTCAGAATACAGCGACCGCGACTCTCCCACTTCACCGTCGATGGTCGATATTTTAAACTACAGCTGCCCATTGTTATTACTATCGCAGCATATACTTCACTGTATTTACAAAATATCACATCAGTTTCAATACATTTATGCATGAACCTGAATCTCTCTACAATTGGAAACCTATCCAAATATTTTCTTAACATTACTCAGCATAAGAACCGCTATTTTTTATTTGTAAGAAAATCTCTGTTATTTTTATTATATCAATGTAAAAGAAATTAAGGTAATGGATTCAGTTGCAAAGATAAATTGGAATTGCTTCACGTAATTTGTAACGTTTCACGTTGTTTGTGCTTACTTAGGGTTCTCTTTTGTGTTTTGTCGAAAACAAACTAAGTCCTTTGTCTGAGAGGGTACGGGCCTACGGCGGTTTTCTTATCAGTGGCATGTCCCTCGAGCTACACTTGTGTGAGAAGCATGGTCGGCTGCTCAACTCCTAGCAATGATTAGGTATGTTCAAATTTGAAATTCCTTATGTTACATTCCTAATACTTTCAACGCCAAGCTCTTGTATACGAATATTTTATTTCCTCTGTCGGTGCAGCATCCTTTCAGAGGCACTTTTTTCAAGTATTACTCGCGGAAACAGCGTACTGTTTACACAACGCTCGCCTTTCTGCTCATATCCAATGTAGTTTTCAGTTTAAAATTCATAGCGTAGCTTTTAAACTCGGTTAGATTCTGAATATTCTCGTGGTGAACCTGTTTCTAAATGAGCGTTTAGCCATTTTAATATCGCGGTGCGTTGTTTGAACTTCAGATGTGTGGCGGAAAGGTATTTTTGTGGTGAAAAGAGGTTCTTATCTACAGTGAATGCAGGGAAAGTTTTTACAGAAGTCAGAAAGGGCCATAGAAACCTGTACCTCAATCACAAATAAAGTGTTGTATGCGGTAACGTAACACCCAAAAGGTTTCTCTCATTTTCTGTTTTTCCTGGCTCCTAATGATCTGGGGAAGGTTGTGCTTTTTACGTCGTAATAACTGCGTACACATAAATAATTGAGAAGCGGAAAAACATTCCGACACTAAGATTGTAACATAATGAAGTACCTGCAATTGTACGTGAGGGCCTTTACCTACCTTTGTATATTATTTTCATTTAAGCTCTTGTTTTTGCTGGGAACTTCATTCGAGTGCGCTTGCAGATTGAGCCTAAATATTTATGCTCCGAATTACGAGCTTGTTTACATTACTGTCAGCAATTTTTATAACATAATTATCTGTTATATGATGGTTAAATATTGTTGAATTACTGGTTCGACATATATGTAGCTTTCTTTTTATATATGTTTCGGCTAAAAGCCGAAGTGCGGCTACACCTAGTTCTAGCCGGATAAACCTAGGTACAGCCGGTAACAGTTGTGTATCCTTTTTATTATTAGGACACACCGACCAAATGGATACGGTTAGGTTAGAACTGTGACCAAACGCGCGCGAGCCGAACGAGCGCTACATCCAAATTGGTTGCATGTTCTAACCGAAGATAAGTAGGATACATCTAAGTTTAACCGGCCGCACCTAGGTTTAGCCGGCTAAAAGTAGGTGTAGCCGCACATAGCCTTAACATATACATTAAAAGAACATTTTAAAGAAATTAGTCCAAAACCAACGTAGACCTGAATTCGAAAGACCTGTTATCTTGAAAATATTGTAACAGTATAAAACTGAAGACGATGTGATAACGCGAACACCGACGATAACAGCGCAAAGTAGTTATAAATATCTTCTTTGAGACTGTTATTATAACAGATAAAAGTTAAAAATATTTGTTCTAAGACTTATATAATAATAGGTGTTAGGTTACGCAAAGCCTTAACCGCATCTGCTTGATAAGAAGAATTTGATATTGAAAATGATTTTTAAGTATGACGATCACTCGTGCATATTTTTTAAAGATTTGTTTTTCATAAGCTTGCTTTTTGTATTGTTTCTACACAATCATAGTAATACTATGAGACACTTTTTGTGACATCAACCAGAATAGTAAATCTAAACATTTAATAAAATTGTAACAGGCCGATGTCTGAACATTAGAGAATATTGAAAAAAAAAAATGGGGTGTCTTTATTAAAGCAACTGAAGCCAAAACAACAGTTTTTAGAATTTTTATCTGTCTCTCTTTCTGTCTGTATGTTTGTACGCGCATCACGCAAAAACGACTGCATGGATTTGAACGCAGTTTTCACCGCTCTACTGCTAGATGCTTAACTTAAAATATAGGCTACATAAGATGTAGTTTTGAACCCGATAGGTGGCGCTGTGCGAAGCAAGGGCAGGTCGCTAGTAAATAAATATATTTGTAGGTAGGATAAGATACTTAATGTATATATCTTTTAAAACAAAAAAACTTTTAACGTACCTAAACCCGAAACTTCAAGAAATGTTAATAGAGAAGTTTACGTTGTAAGCGTGAAGCAAAACTTACCGAATAGTTTATAGGTACATATACCGGTACAGTCAGGCTCATATAGAGTTAATGTCAGTTCCAGTCTGAAATCTAATAAGTGGTGAGGTCGGCGGCAAGTGGTGACAATGTGCTGTTAGCCATAACGGTAACCCGTCTATCGCAGCTTGAGTGCCAAATGCTCATTTAATTAAGTGACATGGTGCCAACGGAGATGCACTTTAGACTGGGTCATGAAGGATAACTAGCCGTTTGGGTGGCAAGTTTGATATTGCTGGGCACATGTGCTGCTGTTGAAATCATAGAAAATTTATGAGGAATTAATAACCGGATAATAGTAATAGAGAACTACTTATGGAAGAAGAAGACATGCTGCGCCGACCCCATATAAATTGTTATAAGGGCAGTAGAATGATGATGATGAATGAAAGGATCAGGATGGCAATGCCCTAAAATTAACGTCAAGTCATAACTCGGTTTCAGCAATCGCCAGTTTTCTTTTTACCTTAGCAATATTTTTTGCAATCGTCGTCTCATGTTATTTATTTTTTTGTTTCATGCATAATATTTATTTATTTAATTACAACGGTTGTGTTAACAACCAATTACAGTAATTAAAATTATAAAACTAAAAGAGACAATTATGACACATATTAAAATATACAAAATAACAAAGTAAAGCAACATTTTAAGTGAAAACATAAATTAAAAAAGGTTTACAACACTTTCATAAATTTCTCTCACAGTACTTCTGACAATATAATATACACATAGCTATACGCTAGACATAAAACTAGTGAGTACATGACCCTGTTAGGGCGCAGCAAGATGACTTAAAACTAAAAAAACGCAGTGATCATCTATTAATTTATTTAATATCACGCAGATTAGAAATACAATTAAAAATATTATATTAATTAACTTATATCTATTATTCTGACTCAAACCTCTGCAAAGGTTCAATTTATTATTTTGTGGTAATCTGTCCGCAAATCGTCACACAATAATTGCCAACATATCGCATGTTCGCTTACAAAAATCTAATAAATGAAATCGATTTCGGGACACAGCAGATATCGAAAATAAACTTAACTATCTGGATCGCCCGTGGACACGGCAGTTTGTTTGCGTTTAATTATTCTACGTGATGGGAAGTCCGGCCGATCCCAACTGCCTACCTATACTCTGATATATTCTCGCTGTTCAGGATTGAGCTGCATAATTATATTTACACTGACCTTAAGTGTACAATGTACAACCAAGGTACGATGTTGTCACAGTCACACCTGGCATTTCAATTAACTTTTCTGAAATGTCGCGACACATCGATGAATAAGAATTGAGGGCAAATATTTTATCCGGTCATTGCTTTTATGGACTATGTATATTTAAATTGTAATGTGGGACTATTTTTATTGTTGATTCCTTGACATATTGAATCATAGCGCTAAATAAAGGGTGTAAAAATATCCTTAACGAAGCCGAAAGGCACTTGTTCTCCCCGGCATTGCGATGATTTTTTGTCCTGGATTATACTTGCCCAGGTATAATCCAGGACACAGGACCTTCTAGTTACGGAGATATTGGAGGTCAAATTTCCGAATTTTTTCAAGTTTTTTTTGAAATACTAGTGTTTACTTTACTTGAATTACCTCCATGACCAGTTTGCTATTCAAAGCATCTATCAGCAGAATGTTTTGAGTGTTCTATATTGATTTTTACCATAAAACGTGATATTTCACCATAAAAAAAAGTCGTTTCCCAGTAATGATTTTTGCGTAGAGTTATTTAGTTTGATGTACAGAATGTATGGTTGACGGCTTCGTGAAGGGTCCGTTTACACCCTGTATATTAAGAAGCAACTCTAGTAACAGACATAGAAGTACCAAGGTTCCCTTTTTAATGTCAAGAATACTTTCTAGAAACTATTTTTAAAGTTCCGTCGTTTCCCTCAAGTCACAATTACCAAAGTCTTTAACATGCTCTATCCGCACCCTAGTGACATTACCAAGTGCCCTAATACTCCTGATAATAATCTCGTAAGTAGCTTTAATGGCTGCTTTCAGTATCTCACTGTACCCCGAGACATTATTCGAAGTAATTATTTTATCTCGGTGGAGATAATTGAATCGAATAATTCGTTTTCTGGGGCTTTCGCTTGTTTTAAATCCTATTCACCGGTTCAACAGCGCAGAGGTCAGATATGTTTTATTTTATGGCATTTACTTCGGCATCATGACTATATGCGATCCCTAATCATGACATACTAACGACTATAAAGGGTGTAACAAGACCCTTAACGAAGCCGAAAGGCACTTGTTCTCTCCGTCATTGCGATCATTTTTTTGATCTAGACCATATCTGGGAACCTTCTAGTTACGGAAATATTGGGGGTCAAAGTTTCAGCTTTTTCATAAGTTTTTTTTAAGTACATGTTTTTAATGTCAGTTTTTTACTTTAAACACCTCCACGACCCCATAATATTCAATCCATCCATCAGCTCAATGTTTTGAGTGCGTTACATTGAGTCCTACCATAAAGCGTGATTTTTGACCCCAAAAAAAAAAGTCGTTTCCCAGCAATTATTTTTGCGTATAGTTACTTAGTTTGATGTAAATAATGCTTGGTTGACGGCTTCGTGAAGGGTTCGTTTACACCCTGTGTTAACCAGACCGATAGGTCTCATCCATAGGCCAGTAACTACATACATATTTATCCCATGCAAAGAATTGCAATACTTTTGTCTTACATCTGGCGGAATTCTAAGCTCCGGGCAGCTGATTGAATACCTCAATAATGTTGTATGGGCTGAAGACCTAATCATTTTCCTTGCTATAACACTAGATCACTATAATATTCGGTTTAAGTGAATTTACTATCGCCTACTATTTGCGATTGAATGCTTGTTATTCCAAAAACGTAATTTGTTAGTTAATGGTAACAATGAAAAGAATAAGCCGGCGGCCACTGATGGTTTTGTCTTGTTTCACGAGATCAAATATCATTATTAGCGTATAATTTGTTTAAAAATTTAGAGATGTATTCATAGCCCGTATCCGTTCAATCCGTTAATCTGAAAAACCACATCGATTTAAAAACCTTACTGAATAAACTACAATTTTAATTAAATCATTGCTACAATTTTCGTTTCGTTGAATCGTATAAAGTTGAGACAAGCATTTTATTACAATGACCAACAACTAAAACGTTATCATTACATTCTACTCCATTTCCGAATCATTTTTAGCAATTCAATATCATAATACACGATTTACTTACCGATATACGAGCGTAACTCAATAAACGTTGATGTATTAAACACTTGAAAGGTTCAATTCAGCGGAAGGTGGATTTAGTCGATAGCGGTACTTGGTCCGATCCCGAACCTATTCGTTTTGCCTGACCAGTTCAATATCTCCTCTCAGCCGGCCTCTGGGGCACACGATATCCCATTTTGTTCATACTCTGTCAAAAATTACTTGCTTTGTGATCCAGTGCCACGATAGCACAAATGTTATGGCTTTATCCCGATATTTGGTCTTGCTTTTTGATACTTAAAGTCACTTTTTGCTTAACACTGAAATATTGTGTTTTAGATTAACTGTATTTTTATTGAAAAGAAGTTTACGAAAAACGTTGTCACGTTTTTGTAGCGTCTCACAAAAAAGGTTTACCTAAATATTTTGTTTCTGAAAGTTTTATAATTTTCTCGTTGAAAGTCGTCTCTTGTTTCAATTGCTCTAATGGACAGCTCAATAGAAATGTAGATTAAACGAAACCAAAGTAGATGTTATTTATTTTATCAAATGGGCTTTTCTTGGAAAAGATTCATGTGATTAAAATAAACAACTGAACGACATAGAGAGATTCTTGGTATAATTTAACGTATTTACTGTTACCACTCTGTTTGAGGTAAAGGTAGAAATTCTTTGAAGATGATATTTCACTCAGTTGTGAAAGATCGAAAACTAACTAAATGTTGCCATACAATCAATGAGGTCGTCCTTATTGGGGAGTTTCGCAGCAGATGTTCCTAACAACACACATAGATATACTACCGGCATTAACCGACACTAAAAGCCCATAAACGTTCCGGGGCAATTGTTTATAATATCAACCATTGATAAGGGTCGAAAACTCAGCATTACTAAATTAATTCTTGAAGGAAAACAATGAAATAATTACAAGCGTTTTATTAGATATTTTTCTTGTACTATCAGATATTATCGTAGGTCCCAGGTCGAAATTAAAGCCATAGATTAAATAAGATCGCAGCTATCTCGTGCGTGTACCCATATTAGATTGGCCTGAGTAAATTTACTCCATGTCCAAATGAACTAATCCTGTGGGACGCTAGCAACTGAACTTTCATTAAAAAGACAAGGAACGTTTGTCGTACGTGCGTGTCGTGTCGGGGTAACAACGTCGAGGATAATAATAATTGCCGTTCAACCGTTTGAAATCAGTTTTTCGATAGTGCAGTAGCATATGACGTGCAACTAAGTGGTGTCCATAAATCCAGTCGTGACATGTCCTGTCCGATGGAGTGTCGCGTGTCCATTCATTGTATGCATGTTGCTGCTTTACGCACCAATGAACTGCTGTTATATGTTTAATTTATTATTAATGAGGTGGCGGAAAATTCACTAGTCTTTGTGACTGAAACCTGATCGATGTTTATTTTATGTGGTAGGTTTACTAAAATAAAGGTTTATTGTTTTATCGAAATAATAACTTACAAAAAACTTTGCGCGTAATTGTGGTTGCATGACCAATTATATGATCAAGATGCCATCATAAACTAATGTTTTAAAACCGTAAGTCAAATCCAATAAAAAGGGTACGCCAAAGTCACCTTTAGTCGGCTTAAAACTAAAATAGTATTCGAATTTAGAATTTCATTTTATGGACAAACAGCTAACTGAATCATTGCGATCAAATCGGGCAATCAGGGAAATTCGCCAACAAAATCCTGCTCATGAAAGGATGACGTCGAACAAGCATTACCTGCCACTATAAATTCATCTCTCATTGTCAACCGCTATCAGCGAAATATCGAGTATCCACAATTCCACATCACGGTACGCTTTACGCATACGAAAACACGTTTAAATCGAATTATGATTGCTTTTAACTACAACTGCGAAGCGATTGTGTATAAATTATTGATTTGCAATCTACATAGATTGAGATTACAATGAACCAAAGTGAGGGTGTCTAGGGAGTAAGCAGACATTATAATTAGAACTAAAACGGGCCAATTGCCTTCGGCGTACTAATGTGTTTTAATTTAACTTGCTTGGTAAAAGTTTGTCGCGTGCTGTTCAAATAAAACATGTCATTGTAGGTCTCTTGGGTGCTGTAGAGAGCGAAGATGTCATTAAAGCTATGATCGTCACTCTTTTTCAGACTATTTGTGATCATTAACAGTTATAAATCTTTTTAGTAGGTAATAATGAAGCACAAATGTAAAAATTACTCTGTTTATCCGTCTGTTACGTTTACCCTTATTATAGGATGTACGGATCTCGGTGAAATTTCGTATATAAGTAGACCGTAACCCGGGTGTATCAGGATACTTTTCATCTCGGTATTGCATTCCCGTGCGATAATTTCCGCCATTTTTTCATGGTATGTGAATTTCCGCCCTCAATGCGTATGAAGCAGCGGGCTAAACCAGTATAAATGGTTTAAACATAATTTTAAGTAAATAAAACATGATCATCTGCCTAGCCTTATCCCAATTACAATTTTGGGGTTGGTTTCTAGTCTTACCGGATTCAACTGAGTACCAGTATTTTACATGGAGCAACTGCCTATCTGACCTCCACCACCCAGTTAGTACTGAAAAAGTACGATATCCCTTGGTAATGTTTGTCAGACTTTCGGGCCACTGACTACCTGTAAGTCTGTAACGACACACGGCTGTTAAGCCGTAGTAAGCACGTTATTGCTTTCCGATGCACGGAGGAAACTCGGTATGTAAAAGGTGGTCACCCATCTGGACCAACCTAGACAAGCGCAGCTTAACCTGAAGAACGACCCGAGTGGCTGTTATTTAGCCACGAGCTCCTCATTTTAAATATAGACAACATAACTGACATTACAAAGCACGTTCAAAAATACCTCTAACTATAATGTTTCTGCAAGATAAGTGATCTATAATAAAGCAGTAGGCATAAGTACGTATAATTATTTCTGGTAACAATTACTTCATGTGGACGTTTCAGTGATTAGCGAGGGCGAAGTACCTGGTAGCTGACGTCACAAGTTAGCGATCAATCTTGCAACACGCTTACCAGTCAACTGCTGTACTGTGCACTGAAATGATAATTGTTTTTCTACTAAATAACAAGTAAATACTAGGTTGAAGTTGGGAAAGAACTGGCTGGTACAATCGATACTGAATACCTTTATTTGTTTTTTCTTCTGACTTTATAGCCTTTCAGGCGACTTTATTTTTTTTAGTTGCCTGTACTGTCCCACTGCTGGGCAAAGACCTCCCCCAATTCCTTCCGTGTGCTCTTTTCCCGTTCTTCCTCAAACTAGCCTGATCAGGTGACTTACATACAAATTTATAAATGAAGCGCGTGCATGTTAAAAAAACGACTTATTACATAACTTTATGGTTTTTCGAAGACGGCAGAAATTAAACTGGTATCTTCTTTTTACTTTCATGATATAAATACCGGGAAATGACAGATCTTTACCTATTTATTTATATATCAGTTACTTGCTGCACTTACATTTTGTACCAAAGCGTGCAGCAAGCCAGCGACATAACATTAACTAAAAAACTTAATGCAATATTTAGGCATAACTTTACTGCTACTCATAAATATATTCAGAACCAGTTCCTGAGCAATTAGGACGTTTAGCAGATTCATCGCCTTATTTCTAAGCCCAACGCTTAATTCCCAAATTGATTCTGCAAAGATAAAAGAAGACAAGCAGAGGTGTAGGGCAAACGCAAAGATCACCCATGACGACGGTAAGTCCAACGTGATAAGGGCCGAACCTATCCATGTATCGGATCCAATTCCAATTTACAACTATAATCCGAGATTTCGTCCTTCGCTATTTCACCCGACTTTTAAATGAAATCCGAAACGCAGAGATCCATTATACCCAAGCCTTTAAAAAAGGCAATTAACAGTATTTTACTGGTGTTTCATTCGCATAGATTTCACGTATTTCGATACTGGCTGAAATGTGATTGGCAAGAAAGAGAAAATAAAAATGTTCGCTGTCTCTAGGGAAGTACTTATCTAGTTGGGATTAGATAGAAGTGGGCTGTGTCCTTTTTGGTGACGCAAGCTTTTTCTGTTCAAGGTTTGTCGCCAATTCATCATCCATTGTTCTACTGAAATTTAGTTGAACTAACTAGACTTCAAAGTAACTCTGAAGGGCTTTACGAGCTAGTACCCATAATGAAAGTTTGAGGTATAATTTTTGCTCAAATTTGTATAACTGAAGAACAAGTAACGAAAAAAAAATGTTTTTTCAAAGTGCAAGGTAAGAAACAATATCAATGACTACAGAACGACATAATTACGTAACTATAAATTATTTACTTTTGAATATTCAAAAAGAGTAAAATTTTACAAATTGAAAAATTTTAAATCCATAGCCACAAAAAATATCTAGCATTTATATTTTGCAAGGCTAGCCAATCGTTCATAATTTTATTAGACCATTTCGAATAGTTGCTTTTTGTATGCAGTTTCACATTTGCATTTTACGAATGGCGTGTCGCAACACCACAAGTAAGTTATACATTGTACTGTGAAGTTTATTATGGCGATCGTGGTAGCTAACATTTATCAACCACTCCAGCCACAATCATTTGTTACAAAACAACATTTCTGAAGAATTTAAAAAATGTTAATACTAAAACTACGAACACAACGACTCCGCAATTTGTCAACAGAAAAAGTAAAGTGATTAATAACAGTTTTAAATGCAAAAACTTGCATCATTTACACCTCAGCGGGAAATTATTCAAATTTATTCATGAGCCGCGGGAGTAGGTAATCGTCTCTAGAAACTGCATGAATAAATAGGAAGCAGTGTACAAATCACTGGGACGGCCACCCCGCGATATAGTCGTACACGTCGAGATTGCTCCACGAGGGCTTGCTAACTTGCTACCGATTGTATACCTTCGCCTATTTACCGAAACACGTACATACTCGTCTCTCATAACGCGTCCATTACTACAATACTGCCTGGCTCGACTTAAGCTCTTGTAAGGAGTTTACGTTCCACTTTGTGAACAGTTCAAATAAGATTTGTATTTTGCTCATTATACGATTGTTAGGCAAATGGTTTTCGTGGAACTAATTCAAGATTTTCTTGAAATTTTCCTATCTACTTAAGGAACAAAGTACGTATTACATAAGTACAAGATAAAGCCACATTTTCAACTCGGTACCATCATTTCTAAATTTAATTTTTCTTATGCTAATTTGGGAAATAGAAGTCTCAACTGTGGACGTTAAATTTTAAAAGATATTCAGTAGCCCGAAAGCTGTGTCATTTTAAGGGTTAACATTTTTTAAAATACGGACGAACTTTAGAATTTAAATAATTTATTCTTTTTTAAACTCGTTCCATCTATCATTCCAGTTTTAAATTAATATATGAGTGTAAGTAAAAATAGCTCAAGGGACACTAAAATTAAACGCAGAAAGTGAATTTAAACCATTTTTAGAGTAGGTTTGCCTACAAAAAGCACCAACTGGTGTCTGTAATTAGTGATCCATTAGTAATATTCATGCTTTTAACAAAGCTTTAATATTATTTTGACTCAATATCTTTTAATAACGGCAATTAAGAAGACAGCGGTAATGGAAAAATAAAATTATGCTTTCAGGTAACTACAAAAATAAAACATAAAACGTTTTCTGTCGGCCTTCTTAATTAAATAAAAAAATATACGAGCGGTGTAGGCATTCTTTTATTTTATGTAATCGAATTATGGATTTATAAGCAAATAAAATTATGTTACATTAGTTTATTCCGAAACAAATAAGTTTCAATTTCGGTTATACTGAGTAAGAAAGACGAAAGCATTACAATATTGTATAAGGTCGTAAAAACAGTTGGTTGGTTGGCTTTATTACACAAACTCTAAACGAAATATAATTGAAGTTGGCCGCTTAGTGAGTGTCCTGAGCCACCCTATCATTTTCAGTATGGCCCCGCAGTAGTAAATGACAATTGGCGGACATCAAAAATTATTTCGATAACCTTTTTATTTTCCTTCGGACGCAGCCTTGGGCGGAATGGCGGTCATACGGGTTAACAACGCGGTCCACCAGAACGCATTAACCCTTTCTTTGCCCCACGAGGATATGGCAAGCTAACGTACACTACGGAATAGACTGGATATACAATAATATTCTGATATTTTCGCTTAGGCTGCCATGTTCCCGCGAAAATATGCATACTAATTGAACATTAAGCTTCTCATTAAAGAGTGAAGCTTCATACACACCGCGTTTTAATTAATATTACAGTCATGTACAGAACATGGGATTCGGATCGGGTAAATCGTTTGGCTTAAACAAAAATTAAGTTTGAAAATGTTTAAAGGCACAAGTTGACGAGTCTGCAACCTCATAAAATTGGCTAATTTCGTCTTTCTTTCTCATTCGTTGGCTGGCACTCGTTGTGCCACTGTAGGCAAATTTTAATAACGCTTACTGCGCCAACCGCGCCGCCCGCTATTTCGCACCATTGAATCCTTGAGCACTTTTTACCCCCGATAGAAGTGAGTGGGTCTATGTGTTTTGGTGCGATTTTCCTTTGAATATAATTACGTTCTACGACCACGATTGTATTTATATAAGCTTCTTGTGTTTTGGTTTGTTTTTTCGACACGATAATTATGTTGTTACTTGTTTTTCCGCGTCAATTTGATAAAGTTAAGGCGTTATTAATTGTAATCGAGATGATCAAAATAGGAAATACTGGCTTTGGATTAAGGATAGAATAGGCTAGGATTTTAAACGATCTGATCTTAGCTAAAGGTATAGATTAGATGTGACGATATTGTAGAGTTGGGGTCTTTCGAATATAAATTGAAGCAATAATTTATTTGAATTGGTCGCCTAAAACTAAGTACCTGCCTACAAAATTCGCTGATTCTTATCTTTAATTTCTCTTTTGAGTATTATAATATCTTGATTAAAGTTCTGAAGGTACTCCGTCCTTCTGCATAAACTAGAAATTTAGCTATGATTGAATATAGAAAAATAAATGAGAATTTCACTCAACCGTTTCATCGCTTAGACAAATTGTATTTTAGGATTTAGAACATTTTCATTTCGAGTATGCGGTACTAGCGTGAACTTGCGACTTTGTTCGTTGTATAGTTAATGATTTCGTCCCTTTTTCGACCCTTTCAAGGTGATTATTTTCATTCGATCTAAATCTCAAGTTTCCAAAACGTCAAACATTGGAATCAGAATTCAGAATTGGAACACATCACACATAACATCACGGCTGTAATCCATAAAGGTTAGCCAGTTGTGTACCTTATAGTACCCACATTTAACTAGCTATGTTTAAGTCCCATGTAATAGGGGACGAGCCTTTGCCTTCAAACGGACACAAATCCAGACCCCTTGGAACACATCATTCACCACCAAAGTGTGATAGGAGTTCAATTTTTGAATGTGGAATGGTTTATTAATTGAAGTTTCGTCCCTGAATGTAAACAAAGTCTGTGAAGTGTAAGAGAAACGCTGCAGATTTGTACTGCATAATTTTTGTACACAGATATCTCCTTCGGCAAGTTTGTGCGAGACAACGGCACTATGCGAGTAAAATGTTTTCCTTGTTCACACTGCACGTCTTTGATTTTCGCTGGCTCCGCTTCGACATTTGAAAGCTAATATTGAACGTACCGTATTCGTGAAGTGCCATGAGCTAGGCTTGCTGATGAAGAAGATAGTACTCTTATTTAGCCGTCTGCTGTCTCCCACATAGTCTTAAGAGGAGATTTTGGGACGGGCCAGATGGGCGTTACGCGGCGAAAAATGAGTCACTCAAAATGAGTCACCGAAATTGAGCTACATTTGATTTGATACAATATTGCGGAATGACGCACACTGATAGAGTAGGCAGAAATTGCTACCAGAGTTAACTCGAAATAAAAAAAAAACGTTGCGTATTACAGTAGTTGATTTTGAGCAGTTCACGTATACCGGGCTTAAAGCCTGAGATGAAGCCGCCTCTCTAGCCTACTGAAAATAATAATATTACATTCACAACGTCTGTATGCCGTGATAATGAAAGAAAATCTCCTATAGGTACTGGTTACTGAAAGCCTAGGTCATATTAACCTGTGGACCTCAAGGATTTCTTGGATATTGAACGAAATTCCAACGAACCTTAGCTAGATAGGAGACAATGACGTTCATACCTTCATAATATAGGTATCTTAAGGTATCGCGTGACTCGCTTTATATCTACTATAGTAGTTCAGTGGCTCCACGATAAAGTCCCGCTTCCATTAGAAAAAAAAACAATAATAAATAAATAGTTTACTTTGTACCTTTTGTGGTGTAATGGCTAAAATACTGATAGATGAGTTAATGGCTTAATTGTTGGATTAGTTACACGTGCCATGTCGTTTTTGATTGTTTAATAATGAATGTGAATTAGAAATGAACCTAGATGAACTAGCGTTGCCTCGGTTTTAGAGCTTGACAAAACATCGGGATTTAACTATACTAATATTACAAAGGGGTAAAATTTGTTTGTAAGTTTGTATGTAGAGGATAAACTTCGAAACTACTAATCCGATTCCGAAAATTCTTTCACTAACGTGAAGCTACATTATCCCCGAGTATTATATAGGCTACATGTTCCTGTGAGGACATTCCGTACATAACGGGAGCGAAGCCCCGAGCATAAGATAATCTATTATAAAAATATTATATCAATTTAATTTTTTTTTATATAAACCACGGACTAAGAATAAGTAATTATTTTATTATTATTCTAATTAAAATTCAAATTTTATTATTAATATTAGAATTAGCAGTTGTAATCAATCTTATGTTATGTTATCGTTATTTTATGTTATCTTATTTTCGTATGTTATGTTATCTACCTAAAAACTGATAGTGAAAACTACATTAAAATCCGTAGCGCAGTTTTGTAGAACAACGCGATTATACAGACAGACACGAAAAACGAAAGCGGTTGCTTTTACTGTAGGTACAGAGAACCTAGGTCTAGTAGACAGAAATAGATCGCTTTCATTTATCCATGTTTATGGTTCCACATACAGCCTCTACATGAGTTCATAGCCAAAATCGTTGATTTCTATTTGATACTAAACTTGTGCCCAAAAATACATAAAGAAGTTATAGAATACTAGCTCATGCCCGCGACTTCACCCGCGTGGAGTTCGATAATTGTCTCACGGGATCATACTACCGGGATAAAAGTATCCTATGACGTGTTAATCCAGGTTATAAACTATCTTTGCTAAATTTCATCCAAATCAGTTCAGTAGTTTTTGCGTGAAAGAGTTACAAACATCCATCCATCCCCACAAACTTTGGCATTTATAATATTAGTAGGATACACTTATTTGAAGATTACATTGCTTGGTTCTGGTCTCAATTGACCGAGAAACCCCTAGTTAAGACCAGACCCCGTATCTCCCCCCAAGGGTCCCCTCAACCGGCGACTAAGACAAGAACTCCTCATATCAGCTAAAATTAATGCTATTAGCGTACTATATTAGTTCCTCGCTTGCATATTCAAGTACTACGATGATAAAACACCTCCGTTTCGAAATCAACTCCAGTAAATTTACCCGTTGAGCGATCTAAGAGCGGTGATAACGCGACGCGAAAGCGTCACGCGAAGACAAGGACGCGAAATTATCAGTATTCATAAGTCATTGATAGGTACTCGTAAACTGTTGATAAAATATAGGGTAAGCTTTACACGAGCGATTGTTTTGCAAAAACTGAAACAATGTGAAATGAGAACATGGTTGGGTTGTTTTTTTAAAAAAAAGTGCTCTGAATAATAATAAGTTCTTTATTTATTTATTTCTCCTCACAATGACAAGGTTATTCTAGGTTTCACATATTAATTGTCTTTTATAGTAATATGAGAAGCTGGTGTTTGAGTTAGGCGTAAAATGCCTGTATTACAAATCACCGTATTATCAATCTGAATAAAGCATTGTAGTTTTGTTTGCAAAATGATTTGTCTTCAAAGGCTAACATCCTGTGTTACGACGATCAATACCGATAAGCGCGTTCTCTGTATCGATATAATACCTAAACCTTCAGCCTTTAAGGGCGTAAGGGCTTTTACCCTTAATTTAATCAAAATCAGCTTAATTTTAATTAAGTTTGTGTTGATACTAAACGAAATAGCGGACTCTCAAAAGATATTATTATTTTAGTGTCGACGTAGCTATCTATTCGTTTCTTCCGCGTTTAGGTGGTCCCGCAAATTCCAATAATGCCGACAGCACCACTCGTAGCTCCGAATATAGCGTCTCGGCTGCAAATATTGTTCGTAGCACACTTAGACGACCCAAGCAAAAATGGTTTTTGACTAAATTGATTTTCTGAAACCAAATAACGCCAGTGTGACCTCATTCGCTGTTTATATATTCGTATATATTTCAAGAAATCGGGAATTAAAAATCGTAAGAAGTCAGTCGACGCTATTAAGAAACTGTTCATCAATTTTATAGACCCTAAATTTCTGGTGGTAGGAAACTGCCTCGAGTCATGCGACTATAAACCTGGCCGTCTGGTGACACCGCGACAATGAAGGACAATACTGATAGCTACACACCTAATAGAAATAAATGGAGAAAAATAACAAGGGAAACGACTATTCATTTGTTTTCTTTTGTTTTGATAATTGGTTTGTTCTATTTAATTAAGAAAACATGCAACTGGGTTTAACGTTGAACACACATGTTTTATGTCGTGTAGGCACTTACATTAGATACAACAGCAGATAAAACAGCATAAATATAATTCTTTATGTGATAATTTTATTTTATTTTGGTAACTTTAAACCAGGCTAATGTAAGTGTAGATATATACTTTGTAAACATTAGCCTCTGAAGGTTTGCTCCAATTCCGTGTTAAGAGAATCGTCCCAATTAGACGCGGACTTTTTCTTCGCGTAATTGTTAAGAAAACTTGTGTAACAATGGGACATTGGTTGGAGCCTTAACAAAACGTTCACCTCGTTGGCCCATTCTTATGGTAATTCGACCTCACTGTCACGCGACCTTCTGTCCACACCCCGATAATATGCAAATTAGTCCCCTCTATAAAGTGACCTGAAAACGCTTCCTCATTAAGTCCATTTTGGATTCAGATGAATTCAAAAGCTAGATCATTCGCAAAGATAACGCGGCTCATAACATCACAGAAGATATCGTGCGACCTGCTGTATAAAACATAATGTAAGAACTTTATGAGTAAAATTTATATCATCTGCGGTATAATATGAAATTTCATAGATACCCAAATGCTCGGTGAAAAAAGTCGGTTTTAATGGGTGAAACTTCAAGGGCCATTAGTGTAAAGCCTCGCGTCATTCTCCGCGTACAAACTCAAGCTTTTTACTGCAATAAACTTTCTGACAAGCCATTTGTGGCCGGAAAGTGTTCGCTGAAATTAATCACATGACCCACAACAGGCCTTGTTTACTACCCTCGCGACTCTTGATAACTTCTTTATTTCACTTGTGAATTAATGGCTGTCGTTGGCCCTCGCTGTTTTAAAACTACAATCCTTGAACATGTCTATGTAGTTTTGAAGTCTCTGTCGCTTTACCCAAGGCAATTTAAACGTACTAATTAAGATTCTCAAATTGAAGTTTTCATTGTTCTTTGTAGCTGAATCTCACAGTTAATTCAGCGAGACGTAAAATTAGTGGAATCAAAGCAACTCGTGTCAGGCACACAACGTTTCAGTAGCATCGTGGATCAGATTGAGAGTTTAAACTCTGAATTTCGAAATTTCTCTTTGATATTTTGTCAGCCACTCTAAAGTCACGTATTTAATTCAACTTTGTCGTCGCGATGCAAAATCAGTATAAATGATCACAATACTAAATAAAAAGAAAGTGACGCGAGAGTGGAGCTACGACGAATAGACGACAGACGCTGGCGAAAAGTTTAATTGTTTGAAAGTCTCTCTAGGAGTTAGGTATTCTATGGCTGACGCGGGTGCAGAACAGCATGCCTGCGGGTAGTCGGAGCGCGCTTAACTTAATCGGTTGAATTAATACAAAGTGGCTGTGAGTCCCCATATCTGACATTATTCTTACAAATTGGTAAAGAAGGCTGAAGTCAGGAACCCAAATCAAATAAACCGGATTAGGTCATCGCTTTACGGCGAGTGGAAGTGGCGGGTCATCTCGGAGGAAGCAATTCTCGTGGTCGTAGATTGAATGCAAAATTGGATGAGATCCCACTGTTTTTACTGTATGGATCCCGGGAATTGTTACGTACCAACTTCCCCGCGTTTTATTTTGTCGAGGGCACACATTGTTTGAATGGTTTGATTGAAAGTGACAATAGTTATTGTAACTGACGCTTCGGCTGCTTTCGGGTTTCTTATTCAACCGTTTTCTCGAGAGATAAATTTATTCCCCTCATATTGGATGTTTGACCGCTTTTTGGGCTTTGTAGTTAAAGATTGGAGTGTGAGAGAATTTTTATATTGAATCACGGATGATGTAACGAAATATTTTATCACAATATCTGTAGATTTATAACCAGAAGAAGTGGATAGCTATGAAATATCAATGCAAAACAGAGAAAAATTTATTAGTTTCCAATTTCTATTAAATAAATCTCCAAGCCTGTAAAATTCCTTTAAAATCTGCTGTCAATATTTCCTACAATACAGGAACACCACAATACATTTAAGAAAAATGTGTTCCAAACATTTGTTTTGCTTCGAACAGCAAAAGCTGAATTCTTATACTGGCAGTAAAGGGACTTGAAAACTGCTTTTCCATTTCCAAAGTTTACGAAAAATATTTATACATTCTTGTGACAAAAGAGCGTGTGCTCTAAAGCTCCCGAGAACTTATACTGCTAACAGAGCCAATCACGTACGGTAGTGCAAGTAGTGCTAGTTGTGGGAGGTCAAGTGGCCCGCCGTACTTGCGTAGGCCAATCGCAATGTTACGTTGCATTCGTTGCTAACGAATTCTATTCACTAAAGAATTAATAGGGAGTTTCGCATGAATGGACATTTTATGAACGATATTTTTACTGCTCAGAGAATGAATATTATTGTGATTTTTATTATTGAAAATGGGCAGTTCCAAATACTTTTACGTGATGAAATGATCAAGAGTCAAATAGGTTATAAAATAACACTTTTATTATCTGCTCAAATATGTACATTTTGTTACATTTATTTCTCGTAATTTAAAAAGCCTGTAGGTAAAAAACTGCTCCAAACTTTACATAACTCAAAGGGAATTGAGCAAAAGTAAACTTTCATGTTTGCAATGTTATTGAAAGTTGTGCAGGATTGCTCGCATTTCTGTTTACACAATATAACATTCGTTTGATTTTTTGATTCTGTTCGTTCCGTTGCATGTTCATACTTTTGCATTCAGATTGGAAACTGTACAATTCTTTATACGGTAACGTGACAAAAGGGAGCTCAGTCAAAGACGCGAGTCGTTTTGCGCCTCGTGTGACGTCACACTGTGTGGCGTGTTGTAGTCACTCGCAGACTATCAGAACCGCGCCCGCGCTTAAAAGTTCGTCAAAAATGTCTACCAGACGTCAGTGTTTTAAAAACTTTTGTTTCTATTTTTGAATCTGCTTTTGTAAGTGAATGAATGTGTTCTCGTTCCCTCACACGCGAGCCAAAAGGCTACATTGTGAAGACATGTTTCGCTGAAACGTTACTGTACGGTAAGGCACAATGTTGCTTTTCAAAATGAGTCTTAAATGATACCCAGATATCAGCTACAATTACTTAAATAAAACTTATATAATATTCTAGTAATTTTCCAGCCAATCAAGCCTGACGGTCGGTCTATGATAGTAAATAGACTCAAAAGAGCAATTTATTCATAATTATTACTACCGGGAAGCCCGCCACAAGTACTCGTGAAAATTAAATCAGTGAGCTTTAAGCATTACTCAGAAAGCAATGAATGCGAAAAACTAAAGCCACTTCTGTTGCTAACTGTACAGCTTCTGTTTAAATTAATTTGTAGCATTTTGAAGTAAAGCAGGATCCCGCATTAAAGTTTCGGTTTCGGTATTGACTGCGGTTACAGACAACCACGGATACCACAAATACTGAAGGAGGAAAATGTTTTTTATAAATTAATTATGAAGAGCTTAATCGTACCTATTTGTCATCTGTGATGAAATGATCTCGTTAGGAATCTCGCACTATGCATTTATTTTAGAAAATCTTACTTTTAATGCCATGGTAATTTAACTTTTTAATAAGCTCGTTCATACTGTTCATAGTAGACTGTATAACTGGGTAATTACATAATTTTGGTAATATAATTTCTCCCCAAAAATTGCACTTTTCTATTACCTAACTTTAAACTTTCAGAGCCTCCCGTGAACTCCACAAAATTGAAAAATTTCAGTTAACTTCATTATAACACTGAATGAAAGCTTTGTTTCAGCCGTCCAGAGTGCAAAGTTTATCCTATAGAGAGCTGCATCTATTAATTTTTGTTAACTGAAATTCTATTCGCAACTTTGCACTCGAAATAATTTTTCTACGTTGAAGTTGGCGGCTATTATTTGCCCAGTTTATTTTTCTCCAAGTATGAGAGCCCTAGAGTTGAACACACAGTCTGTGTTCAAGTGAGCCGCTTCGCTGCACGGCCCCGCGCACCAAAGCTAATATAAACTATATGTGACGGACTGTATTCTTTCAACCATAACGTTAGCAATAACTGCACAGCTTTGGTAAAGGATTTAGGCTGGATAAAACATTAAATTGAACCAATATCTCATCACTTCATCGCTCTATTCTTATAAGCTCACGTCTTCATACAAAATTAATCAAATACGTACAAGATTTTTCGAGTAACCTATTTCATAATTCTGATAGAGGCTTTTAGGGATGCGCCGCAATTTTTTCATAAAAACGTCATGACGCATGGCTGCCATAAGTTTGCCCAGAAAAGAGCGGAGAGAGCTGGATCCGTGTAATTAGACGCTACGAAGATTTATGTTACGGAAATTCCCAAATTCTTTAAAAATTTTGGCCTGCGACACGTGTTTCTTCTTAAAACACTTTTCCTCGGCAAAAACTTATTGCTTTAATAAGTTTAAGTAGCAAATATTTTACAGTTAAATGGGTTTTACTGTTGTTGAGTGTTTCAATTATGCAGACGTATAAATTAGGACGTTTTAAAAACGGACATGACTTTAACAAGACTTGTTAAGCGTAGCGATTCGAGTAACATAAAGGGTGTAAATAGACCCTTAACATATCCGAAAGGCTCTTGTTTTACCCGTCTTTGCGATCATTTTTTTATTCTAGACCATACCTGGGAACCTTCTAGTTAGGGAGATATTGGGGGTCAAAGTTCCAACTTTTTCACAAGTCTTTTTTAAATACATGTGTTTAATGTAAGATTTTTACTTTACACACCTCCACGACCCCCGTGCTATACAATCCATCCATCAGCACAATGCTTTGAGTGCTTTCTATCGAGTCTTACCTTAAATCGTGATTACTCACCCCAAAAAAAAAGTCGATTCCCAGCAATAACTTTTGCTTAAAATTATTTAGTTTGATGTACAAAATGCTTGGTTGACGGCTAATATGAAGGGTCTGTTTACACCCTGTATACAGTTATACTAAACGCGTACAACGAATCCCGCATATCTACGGCGTAGTTCCCAAACATCTGTGTTTAAACCGGGAGCTTAAGCTTCTAGATCAACGACAACTTACTTAAGACAACTTCTGATACAAATACGAACATTATCTCCGTCCAATTTCGTTAAGAGAGGGGGAAAAGGTAAGAAAATGTATGAACTCCGTGTTTATTCGGGTCCGCTTTATTTCCTTCGTCCTTTAGGGGCTCGCTTCATGTATCACTGCAGACGTCAGCCCTGGGTTAATTGTCTACGTGCGTTTTCAGCTGAATTCGTCACGTTCACCCGTTCACATCCCTATCGCTGTTTAGCCTCGTACTAATAAACGTTTTCTAAATCGAGCGCCCAAATGTTACATCAACGAATACTCTGTATCAATATTTGGCTTTCTCTCTTTGTTTCGTATTACTTGTATGAGAATGGCTTGGCTTATGAATCTAGATTTATGCGATATTTTATGCCTGAAATATCACAGGTTAAATTCTGATTTTAGAAGAAATTGTGAAGTTCGTAGAATATTTTTGTTATATTTAATTTAGGCGTGGGCGCGACCAACTAACAACATAGGGATCCTAAAAGTGGCGCTGTGAGTGTAAAGCGTTTATTTATTTATGTTAGGGATTTGCTCTGAAACGGCTTTAGCAACTGGAATAAAACGTTGACCGAATAGCTTATTTATTCCGTATGTGTTATTACAGGATGTACAAATACAACAGGAAGAGAAAAAATCTAATTCGTCTTCGTAAATCGATTCTTTGTTCATAAGTTTGAAGTTATTGAAGCTTTCGCAATCGGTAAGTCAATCGGTTTTATTGCTTAAAGTCAAAACCACTTCCATACTGCTTCGTTTCATTCTTGAAGAGTACCTGGAACTACTGTAATTGGTACTGGACATCATGTACATAAGGTCCTCTAACAATAATGATATACGCAACCTGAAAAAGTCCGAGCGACGGAATTAATGTTCCCACAGTTTTCGCAAGGATACAATGACATGAGTTTTGGTGTGGGTGAGCCGCAAAATATTGGGTCACGGAATGCGCAGCCGTGGTTAAATCCCATTGGTCGAAATCCTGATCAAACTGTTTACGCACTGACCCCTACATACAAGGATCATGTCAATCAAATAAAGTACTGTTAGAACTTTAATATGAGCAGTAATTCCTCGTAGCGACTATATTATTGACTCGAGTAATAAATGACAAATGTTGTTGTGGAATGTTTGTCGTGTCGTTTGTGCGGATATTAAACTCTTTATTTGTTTTCTGACATTAATTAGTTTGTGCAACAGAACTCTAGAATGTTTTTCCTTTGTATAATTGCTGTTTCGACCTCTCTTTCAAGGCCTTTTCAAATGGCTTTGCTTTAAATTATAAGTTATGACCTATTTAAAACGGTGTACAGGCCAATTAGAAGGTTTCTTATTGGCTGCTATACAAAAAAATGTAGTCCATGGACTAGATATTTTGTTCAGCATTGAACTCAAAAAGAATGATGTTGGAACTTGAGTAAAACGTTCATGTAATATTCATAAAACAGATCCGATAGTGATTTGTCATTCTAAACGTGATGTTCAGATTTTATTTGACAGTTTAATTTATCGAACGTCGAGCCTGCTTGAAATTCTCCATTTAGTTTCAGGTACATATATGGGACCGATACCTATCTTGTTTCCAAACACGGTACAAATATTTAACTTCGGATACCGCTTTGAATTTAGCGACCGTGGAAATACACACGGTATTTTTAACTAGACGACCAGTTCGTTTGTGTTAGAAACCAATCTCGTTGATATATCCATTAGCCAAATAGAGAGCCGAGGCCCGCACGCCGCCCTTAACAAAACATCTGCGGGTAAGTATTCGTGGAACGAAGAAACAAACATTATTTTCCTTTCATTTCTATGGTAGGTAACCCATGGACGGGCTACAAATACAATATGATAAAAGGGGTAATAATGATACAAAGAATTACTTTGGAGTGCGAGTGTTTTACTTTTACCATAAATGTTATTAGGTTGTAACTTGTACCTTACGCAATATTATTAAAATGTGATAATAAAGGCCTCGCAGGTGGACCGATGATCTGGTGAATGTTACGGGGATCCGCTGGATGCGAGATGAACGAGACCGGTTAGTGTGGCGACACTTGGGGGAGGCCTATGTCCAGCAGTGGACGTCTTTCGGCTGAAATGATGATGTGATAATATTTGCTGTAAGAGACGAAATTACACTTTCATTTCCAGTTCTAGTTCAGCAATTCTAGTTCAAACACAAACAAATAGGCTATCATTTGGTAATTGATTCCAAACAATATCCAAAATTGAAACAATAAGGTAACAAACACGCACTGTGCAAATCGTGTGAGTAGGAAAGTACGAAATAAAACCTCCTGAATATTGTGAGAACGTGAGAAAAGGTAACTACACCGTATCCTGTCCGCACCTGTTATTTATGGTCACTCGCAATATGCATTCTTTTACTATCATTTTATGTAAATGTGGCCAGCTACTCCTTCAGGGAAGATAGCAACATAATATCGCTGCAAAATAAGGTTCATAATGCTTTTTACTTTTTCTAATTGCCTACTTTCTTGTAAATAATGCGAGGGTGAATTAATATTGAAATATAATTGCATGCAGCTAACCCCAGGCTAGCCTCGGTTGCCGGCAACGTGTTATTATGGTAATAGTTTTCAAACTTGAACGGGTCAGTGTTCTTTGTTTCGTTGCAAGTGCCGTTCAATTGGTCACTAAAGTGGCTGTTTTATGAAACAAATCTGCTATCAAAACTTTGTTTTGTTTTTATTGCTTTTGTTTAACTGTAGCGATGACTCATCGTAATTATTAACATTCTACATCTTTCTTTATTCTATTTTACCTGAAAGCGGTAGTAGCCACATTTACCTTTGCTCATACCGAGGCAATACAACGAATAGGTAGGTACATCGGTAGCCATTAAAGTAACCGTTCATGGAAAGGTTCGTAAATCAAAATATTCTTCTAACCGCTATCATTATGAAGAGGAGTGAGTAAACAAAGTGAGCAGAGGACCGCGCGACGTTTCGTTTCTGCTCACAAAATAAAGGGGGCAATAAAATTCTGTTCAGTGCAACAGCTATCGTTCAGTGGAGCGGCTATCTGCATTTTATACTTTCGACGCCATCACTGGGAACTTTATTTCTTTACTTTGTACATATATAGGTATGAGGTACGTGTATGTACCGTGCTTGCTCCTTGTTTATTTAACGGATCGTGCCCGATGAACGGTTCTATTCAATTGAACGAGGGTACATGTACGTCGAAACGTGCTCACGGAGTTTTAATTTCACAAAGGTTGTTTAACATGTAATATAAGCGAAGGCGAACGGTAATGAGCTTCACTTAAAACAGATTTCGGTATGATTAGGAGCTGTGTAAATGTTACAATAGATAGAACATCCGGAACCGACGACGTCAAAACAAATCGTATGCCGTCCGCAACGTCGAATCCTAAACAGGATAGAAACTTGGACGGGAAGCAATCTAACAGGAACAACAGTACATACAGCGGTCTACCGCCGTAGAGCCCTACGTAATTTAAAGAACAAACAAGCCCCGCAACTGGGTTTACCTCCACTGCAACAAACTCTGCGTCGTCGCTTTAACTTACTCATTTGTCGCTTACTATCACTTCAGTATACGTATGTAACTTAAGTCTTACAAGGGTTTCGTATTTCTGTTTAAGCTACTTTACTCAGGGTCAAAATTAATATCTTCATCTATAAAACAACACACAGAGTTTTATATAAAACAGATTTAGAAGCCAATCGACGTGGTAAGTCTGTGTGTATATGAAATTCAGAGGCTCAAAAAATGCTATAGCGCCACAGATGAGTTCGGCTCAAGCGAAGCGTTATCAAGCCCAGTTAATCCTGTCTTCTGTATTATTGAATAAATTTTCCCTTCTGACGTACTTTTGCCATTTTATATCGATTTAATGTATTGGAAAAAATCAGGCCGTCGTTATTTCTGAATCGTAACAATGTTTCATTGAGGAAGTCGTAAGTTAAAGTTTTAATTAGAACGTTTCGAGAAATGACGAGGTGTTCATATTAGGTAATCCTATTAGCCGTGGGCTGCACGTTGTATTACGGGCGGCGGGTGGTAAAGCGGCGCGATGTTATTGTTATGATGGCATAAAGCGAGCCATGTATCTCGTACAACGCAGGTGGCGCTAACTACCGGCAGTGTAGTTGAAACTGTCGACACTACGACAACTCGAGACACGGATGTATCTACACACCATACTACAACGTAATGTTTCACGGTTTGCTGATACGCAAGTTAGAAGCTTTTACTCGAGTAAACTGAATTTTAAGTTGGTACTTGGGTACTTCGTCTCATAGTCACACACTATCGTCACTGAATTTTCGTGTTTATTTTGTACTTTTTAATGTTTACCTTTTTACCTGACTCGTGTAGCTAGCTATGTCGTTTAATACCTTCGTGTTGAAATGGAAGTGACATGTCATGTGGTCCCGCTTAGAATATGCCGTGTAACGTCTTCCCTTGAGTGTCGTAGCAGGTGATTAAGGGATTAGGCAAGTGAATGGGAAGCTTCCACCTGTAGGTACACTGATAACATCGCATCGTGAAAGCCTGGCTTGCTTGAGAGTAACGCGGGTCACACTAAACCGCCTAGATTGATGGGAAGTGGTGTTTCAGGATGTTTGTTACTGAAAATCGGTTAGATAACTTTTAAACTAGACGACACGGTTGGCGCAGTGGTTGAGCGATTGACCGCTGCGCTTCGTGACGCGGGTTCGATTCCCGCACGGAACAAATATCTGTATGGCCTACAGGTAGTTGTTCCGGGTCTGGCTGTTTGTGTATGTGAGTTTAAATGTTTGTAAACGCACCCACTATACAGGAGAAATTCCTAGTGTGGGTCAAAGTATTTAAAAAAAAAAAAAAAAAACTACAGGCTTCTTTTAAACGCTTTTAATTTATCTTTTATTGTTCCATAGTTTTTTTTCTTTTTTATCTTATTGCATAAGATTCTGTAATATCTCTTGGGAGAGCGCACTGGCTCTTGTAACACAGGCATATCACCTAGCACAGGAGTCAGGGACTTCACACAATTTTGTAACCACTTTCTTGTGTAATAAAGATTATTGATTATTAAAACATTGTAAAATATCACAATAAGTAAGTATAGTAAATGGTTCTGATGAACAGTAACTATAAGAACAAATGCATTGTTTAATATGCAATTTTAACTAGGTTGAGGGTTCTTCAAAATTTTGTGAAATATTAGAGGCACTATATTTCCAGGCCAAACATGTGCCTGCAGAGTTTGGTATAATTTTGTTTCCGTTGTTTACATTTCGCTTGAAGCCACGTCCAATAGCCGGGGTTCCTACCTCATTCTTAGGCTTTTTCGTGTCACGGCTACATGATTTATAACTTACTGAGATACGTGTCTTCGTTGTACCCTTATGTCTCAATAATGTTATATAAGGTACTGAACATAAATAATAAATTGTGAGCATGTACCAAGTACCTACCCAAGTATTGTGTAGCAAGAATGTGATATCAGAACATAACCGCTGTTTTGCTTTCTATAGCATTTGCCTTTATTTTTAGTTAGGTTGTTAGGTTTTATTGTAATTCGTGTTGTTCCGGACTTCATAGAAATTTACAACGATACTGTAGTTTGATACGATCATGGTTGCGGCGCCAACTAATTCTATTAGTTGAAATACTACCGTGCATGATTTGATGGTAATTACCCGTTATTACTGTAGTAGAATTTGTAATCTAGAAGCCTTAATAAGAAATATCTCAGTAGTTAGTGGTATATTTTAATGAGGCAGCCTTAGTTAGATCGTATTTATGTTTGTTTTGACTTATAGTCAGGCGGGCGGTTGGCTAGAGTTACTGTTTTCTAGTTAATACACGCCAGCTGTTGCACAGATTTGTCTCGGCGTGAATGTTAACACGATGCCAACGGGTACGCTCTATTTATGTAAGACCACAGAATATACATCGTCTAACACTTGATTTATACGCTTTGTCTGATAATAATCTGTTAAAAGATAGTTTACACAGAAAATTTAAATTTCTGTGTTTTCTAACAAAAAGAGGAAAAATACTAGGTTAATCTTCAATAAACTAGTTTTTTGCTGATAATCCAGACTTGACTGAAGCAGCTGTAATTCTGTACCGCAGGCGGCTCAGCGTAATTCCTTTAAAGCCAGCGTCCTGCCGCGTCCCAGTTACACCTGCCGCTGCGGACTCGAAATACGTCGTTTATGTAATAATTTTGTGTAAGAGTATTTCTTTTTTGTATGTAACTTTGTTCGTTATTTTAAGTAGGCACCAGGTGGCGTTAACAGGCGGCGTTGCAACGGAAATTGCCGTCGGTCGGTCTCGTCGCCGCGGCGGAGGGAGGCTCGGCTCGCTCCGACCGCACCGCCCACTAAAATAGGCCCTTGTTAATTGTAGGCCAACACAGAAAACAATTAGCAGCACTCGTGTGCGCCACACCGTCTCGGAATATTTCATTCATTACTCAGATAAAATCACGGACCTACTTACGTAACATGTTCAATTAGATGGAACTCAAACAGGCACATTATTCTGTTAGGACTTGTTGTGTGCTCACCAAACTTTGAATTGGCTTGTCTGCTTGCTCACCCAAATTCCTCGGAAAATATAAGAATATCATATAATTTGAAATTAGAAATAAAAGCAAACGAAGCCACTTTTGTTTTTCAAGGGATGACATTCAACTTTCTTATTACATAACGACACATAACATGCTTTTGTACTTATAATACCAATTGTTGCGGTAACAATACTTTGTAAAACAAAAGAAACTGGCACATCAATTTATATCAACAGGGAAAAGCTAAACAAATGGATATCACGCGTACAAACGAAATGAAAAGGTCGGCTCCCTGACTTTAGAACGTTTAATGACCTTTGAGGAAGGTGGTGTGTTTTGACGTTGCATTAGTGAACAATAGACGTTGAAACTAAAACTAGATCCGCCTTTATCTTCGCAATTGTTATAAAACACAAAGCGCTTAACTAGTTGAAAGCTTTCGGCGGGGCGTTTACACGGCGGCCGGTGGTTAGGCCGAGTCTATATACAGCTTACGACGCAACGATGTCAATGACTCCAATGATACTCGTACTTGTAATTCGCTCTGAAATATGTGTGCACTGTATCGTGAGAATTGCTTTGAGTCTAGTTTTGCTTTACACGAGCTGATTGGGTTAATTCGATTGAAGCAAGTGGAAAGTTTGATATGGAGTTATCAACGTTGGTTATTGTTTTTTACTAACCGTAAATGGGTATCAAAGTTAATTGTTTACTAAGTGCCTTTGGAAACGTAGCACACTACTAACGAAACTTGTTATTACAATTTTCAACTTTTCAATCTTTTACTTCTGCCTAATAACAGTAAAGTAAAAAAAAATGTTAAGAAACAATTGCTTCTACCAATATGCTTTGTTTGTGGTTGTTTTAAAATGCAAACACTTAATAGTTTTCAAATATATTATATGAAAACATTACAGTTATTAAGTTGACTAAAGTTGAGTAAAATATGTTTACCAATTCCAGTCTTTTTGAGTAAAAAATTTAAATTATCAAAATTAAATATAGCAAGAAAATAATTTACTTTTAAAGTCGAATAGCTTTTTTTATTTATGGCAGTCTGTCTCGACACTGTTGGATCATGCAGGAGCCAATCCTCGGGGAACTATTTCATTTTTTGGAGTGTAATATCAAATAACTTCTTACTTTCTTTCATACGAAATTAGTAGGTAGGAATACCAAAATACTATTTAAATTGTTTAGATAATTTAACAAAACTTGCCTTAATCAATTGATTTAGGTGCAGGTAAGTACGTTTCAGGTAAGTACGATGCAGGTAAGTACTAGTAGTTTCCGAACACTAACCAAGTACACTTACTGATTGGTTTTGTCAAAGAAGTCTTTATGTCTTTATTTTTTTGTGTGGTTAGTGCCTAAGCTGATGTCAGAGTTTCATGCCGCCCATGGGCCTCTAACTCGGCTTTACATACCGTCGAGAAATATATCTCAGGCATGCTGGTTTCCTCACGATGTTGTCCTTCACCGAAGTAAGTGATAATTATACAATACTAACCACATGCGATACGTGTCTTGAGTTCGAACTCGAAAATTATGACCTGTTAGTCCGACAGTCAGACCACTAGGCTATCACTGAAAAAAGTACTTACCCAAGTAAGAAAGCTTCATGAAAGTGCGCAACTTATCAGTTGTTCATTCCACATACATATCGTACAGACGTCAGGACATCAAGCTACCCAAAACTGTCAAATTTTCCCAATCAACCTTGAACCTGATGCTTTAACGATAAAGTGGAAAATCTATTAAATAAATTAAACAAATTGTAGGAGCTTGACGTGCTATCTTCTGTACAAGTAAGTTAAATTCCTTAAATGCAACGAACTCCCGAACACACGTAGTACAAGAAACAGCGCTTAAGATTTAGTTTGTAACTCAAACGTAGATATTTCAGCCCCGAATCCATACCTTGCAACTTCCTGAACAGAACAGAGTGATTGCTTCTCAGGCAAACTTAGGAATCAAGTGCATACCCAAGTTTAGTTTCAAGTAATTAATCTATGAGGTGGGAGAAATTGTTGGAGTCATCCGTCAGTCTGGAACTGAGTATTGAACCCGACGGTGGGAGCCGAGGCGTCATGTAATTCTGTTACTCTCTCCCACTTCCAGTTAATTGAATACGTCTGCCACAAGGCTTAGGAGCCAGAAATTCGATTCGAGGTTCTAATGTATGTAGCAAACGTTCTTAGAGGGAATACTGTTTTCTTGTTTTAAGAATGACGCGTTAATGGAATTGGTACGCGCTACATCTTTAATTGCTTCTTGCTTAGCTGTAAGTAAAGTGGAAGCAAGTTAAGTAGTCAAGATTTATTTGCTTGGAGACGATGGGATAACCGCATTTACACAGTGCCTGGCTGTTTTTTTTACAGTTTAGCAATAAGCATCCGGCAGAAAATATAGTTACTCGCCGCGCAGTTTTCTTACAATAACGTGATTTGGTTCAGCTTTTCCTTTCAAAACATGGCAATTTCAAAAGTGTTTTTGTATAAAATGTCGAGTGTAATTGCTTCCTAATGAAACTATACCCTATCGCCACTAATAGTCAGTTTTTGAATTTAGAATTAAGAACCTGTCAAACTCTATTTGAGCAGTAAATACAAGGTGTAAACGGACCCTTCACGAAGCAGGCAAACAAGCATTCTGTATAATAAACTAAGTAATTCTACGCGAAAAATATTGCTGGCAACGACTTTTTTTTTAGGTTAAACATCACTTTTGACGGTAGGACTCAATGTAACGCATTCAAAATACTGTGCTGATGGACGCATTGATTAGTACGGGGGTCGTGGAGGTATTTAAAGTAAAGATTAAAGCCTTGTATTTTTTTTTAATTGTGAAAAAGTTGGAACTTTGACCCCCAATAACTCTGTAGCCATGTTCCCAGATATGATGTACAACAAAAAAAAAATTGCAATGACGGGGAAAACAAGTACTTTTCGGCTTTGTTAATGGTATTTTTACACCCATTATGAAACTGAAGGTTCCTTCAAAATTTAAGACTAAATGCTAAAGCAGAGCTTTACAAATTCTTAATTCAGAAACCGTGCCTTAGTTACCTAATCCTAACTCTCTTGGCAGATAACCGATCAGTGATTAAAAAGCGCAATCTTCTCTATCCTTTGTTTTCTTGGCAGCGTGACGTAACAATGTGTGTACCATGCATCGTACTTCATGTAATCCATTAGTCGCTACTTTTCTTTTTAACGTTGAACTTTAACTTGGCACTCACTGACAAACGTGATGGGGTGCTTTGAATTTTTCACCCCTACAAGAAAAAAAGTTGTTTCAGTAACATATGGTGCAAAAATTCAAAGCCTTTTTTGAATATTTTTGGTCTAAATAAAGCCAGGTGGTGCTAGTTCTCACATAAGCAATACGAGTTTTAGTTTAAAACTATTTTGATCGAAGGAATTGACTGGTTGCATGCACGATTTGTATTGCATTTCGTATTATTTAGCATCTAACTTCTTGAGTAAAAACTGAAATCTGCATGAATTTCGAGCCATGTAACTTTGGCCTACGCTTTTGCTACGACGTAGTAAACCGTAGCGGGCGCCGTAGCAGCGTAGCGGCGTAGCATTAACCTATCACCCTATCTTCCGATCTTCGAACTTTGTTAGATGATCCCAACGACGATGCCCATGAATAACGTTGATGAATACATCTTTCTGAATATATCTATAGACCTTCAAGTAAGTCCATAAGGGTCAAAATCCTTTATTTAAATAACAATGTTTTTTTTTTATATCAAAGTCAATTGCAGTTATATTCGTTACTGTAGACAAAATGTTGTCATGCTAAAAGTTAATAAATATTTATGTGCCGCGAGCAAAGTCGTATAAATATTTTGAAAAGGCTTTGATGTTTTATGAATGTTGGAATATCGAAGCCACCTATGCTGAGTGATGTGTATCTGCCATGGTATACATTTACAAGCCAATCACTTTTTGTGTGGTGTAGTTACCTCTATAGGTTACATTAAATAGGTATTATAGCTAGTTAATACAGTTTTGGTAAGAAATATCAACACTGTGTTAGACGCGATTTACACAGAAACGGCGCAGCGCAGGCATGATGCCGCTTCAAAACGTTTCATACAAAATGTACGTAGGGGATGTGTCGTGAATTACACTCAAGCGGCGCGGCGCAGGTACGCCGTTCTTTCATTTCGTTATAGATTTCACGCCTGCGCTGCGCCTACGCTGCGCCTGCGCCGCGCCTTCACCTTACGTCACAACACACACCATGGATTCAGTGCATTATTCCAGATCCACCAGCGTTCTTTTTAGAAAAAACAAATTCGAAATTTATCTTACGACATAGGTATGTACCCAATACTTGGAAAAGGTTTGTTTCACAATGTCCCTTGTTTTCAAATAGTTCTTTTTATGTTTTTAGATATTCGAAAAGTTCAACTGTGTTTTAACCAACTTAAAAATGTGAACGCTAGATAAAGTCATCGAATGTTTAACTGAAATTTATATTTAATGGTACTCCAATCGATTTATAAAACTTTTTATAAAACAACTAGCAACCCGTGCTTGCTTTGTACAGCGCCACCTATCGGGTCCAAAACTATATCTAATGAAGCCTATATTTTTAAGTTAAGCATCTAGCAGTAGAGCGGTGAAAACTGCATTCAAATCCATGCAGTCGTTTTTGCGTGATTTACGTACAAACATACAGACAGAAAGACAGCCTGACAACCATTCTAAACACTGTTGGCTCGGCTTCTGTTGCTCTAATAACAAGACATCGGCCTGTTACAATTTAACTATATGTATAGATAAATGGATATTGGTCAACTTAGTTGGAAACTTTGAAAGTGAGGCATAATCAGCCGTGAAACCACTACATTATCATGAAACCCAAGTAAAAGCGATTGAAAGACTTCTTGCAACAAACTCTTCAGTAAAAATTAATTTAACTTGATCAAATCGGTACGTCGTTTGAAGCTGCGGAATTCTGACCGTGACCAAGATTTCGCCAGTTATGTTCAAGTCCTGTGTAATAGGGGGCGAGCCTATTGCCATCAACCTGCCACAAATCTATCACCTCCAGACCTGGAAATCGAAAACAGGACCTCATGCTCAGCAGTCGTTCTTGCAACCAATAGACCAACGAGTCAGTCTAGTAACTAAAAAAAACTCGAAATTCGCTTTTAATTAAAATGTAAAAGGAACAACGAAAACCATTTAACTATTTACAAAGCCAAAGCTTACTAACAAAAGATTAATGCGACAAAACCACACTTTTATTCTACACAGCAATAATTGAAAGCAATAATGAACCACAGAATAGATATTACAGTTCCACTGCGAATTGGAAATACATATTTTAGTATCTACTTAGCGAGCAATGGACCCGGCCCGTTAATATTTGTCGATACGCTGTGCAATACGATTTAAATTGCTCGCAACCAAAAATTGGTGAATTACGTGCTATTAGTAAGAAGCCATGGAAAATTAATTTTACGTAAATGTAATTTGATTTCGATTGAGGCTTATTTGCGAAGCGAACTTCTACTTTGCAATATAAGTGTATTTAAAGATCTTAGCAATAACCTCGCGGTGAAGCCTTGAAAACTCTTGATCGAACTTCATCATGAGCTCAGAAAAAATTTCTTGCCGATGGAATGTTTTTTTTTGTGATTAATTTATTAAAAGATTGTGGATGAGTTATTATTTATGTTTTTAATAAAAATTTTGTTAGTATTTACCCTTTAAATATTTACACATTGTAAGGGAAATCTTGTTCCATAAAAATCTGCTGTGATTTTGACCGTATCGGTATTGCACGTTTGTATGGAACAGCAGATGTTTTGTTTAGTAACCCGATGAAGAAATTTTAATACTGGCTGGGGTCAATCATGTATAGAATCCATGGGAAAAGATTTTCAACGTTACATCGACGAGGCAGAATAGTTAATTTTTTTTTATTAAATTAAATTCCAAAGGTGTCACTAGCTACTGATGTTCATTAGCCATGGAAATTAAACCGCTGTCATATTACCATCTTACTAATTGAAGGTCAAACCCAAAATAGTTAAATAACCAGACTTTGACACTTGACACTGCTACCGCATCGTTAATCTAAGTAAGAATCCCCATTACCATCTCGAACGGAGGACATCTTAAAGGAACATTAGTTAACTTGTGCTAAATTAATAAGATTACGAGTTAAGTGATATAACACGTGATACTAATGCTGGTGGCAAGTACACTAACTAGTACTAGAATGGAAAGTACAGGAACGTCAGTCAGGTAATTTGGAGGCGGTTCCGATTGTTTGGCCCAAGTGACAAGGGATTAGCGGGTCAAAGAAAGAAGCATGCAAGAAGTAAACGTAGAAAGTACAGTAAGCCAAATATTTTTGGACTCGTCGGGGACAGGCAAAAGTAAATTAAAGACTAAAGATAACTTGTAACTATACAACATATTTAACTTCCAATGTGTCGCTGAAGCTAAAAATCTTGTTAAAGTACTCCCCCTGTAATCAAATTATAGCTTGTCTACGTATGAACATTTTTCTACCCAGTGATATGAAGTTGTATAAAACTTAAAGATGCATTACTTACCTAATTAATTACTTATGGCGACTTTTCAAAGGAATCTTCTTTTCTTAGTCCTACATTTTCTAGCACCTAAGTACCCATTAATTGCACGCTATTACAAGTATTTACAGCAAACTCACACACGCACAAACAAATGAATGTAAAGCAGATTAAGTTTACCACCCGCATACTTATCGCTTTTGCGTATTGTACATGTGTACTCATTTCCGAGAATTTGTTGTAACTTTTGAATTAAACAAAATTGTTTGTTGCTAATTAGTTTTATTTTAGGAATGAACGCTCGTTTCTGACAACGTTCATAAAGTTTTACATCCATTGACCTTGTCCATTAATTAAATAACGTTTTAATTGTGTTCAACATACGGAATCAGAAATGCGTTAGCAATTTGTTCTGAGTTCTAACAATTCAATCGTATAGGCTTTTAGAAATGTTGTTCATAGAAACATGTACATAACAAAATGACCATGTAATAAAAATGTGACGTACGTAGATGAATATCACATTTGTCCGCTCTAATAAATTTCTAGGAAAGAGAATAAATAGGGTTTCGGCAGGTTTTCCACGAAATACCTATTAATCCGTAAATAAATCATTGGATTGGATTCAAGATAAATCTAGTAAATATATATACTCGTACCTTCATTTTCTGGATGGATCAAAATTCTTAGGCAGGATCGAATTATTATGTTATAAGTATCTGTTTATCAAGTGATTTTGTATCTTATTTTATTATTTATAGGCCGTTTATATTATTGATTGACTGCTATTAAATTATGTAATAATATGTAAATTGGATCTTATTTTCTATTAGAAACTTCTAATACGTAAACCTACCAGTCAAAGAATGAACTGCCTCATTGGTCTAGTGGTCGTAATCGGGACTGCTGAGCATGAGGTCGGGGTTTTTCCTCAGGAATTTTCAGTAGCAGCCACGGAGCTTGGATTTATGCCTTGTGGATGGCATTAGGGTCGCCCCCTATTACATATGACTTAAACATTATTGGCTGGTGGGTGTACTACTAGGTACATCTCTGGTATTACAGGTGAGCTTATGTCATGCCATGTCAAAGAATGAAATTCAGTGAAATTTCAATAATAAAGGAACTAATTGCGAAATATAACTTGGTTTTCTTAGCAGTGCATAGCCGATCTACAATGTTCCTACTGCTGGTGCACAGGCCTCCTCTATGAGAGGTAGTGAGCCTTAACTTTATTCACCAACCGGGTCCAGTGCGGGTTACTTAATGTCACATGCGTTTAAACTTTTAGATCTACACGTGTTTATATACTAGTTAACACGTACCTCTACTTTCAAAGTCGGTGAACACTCCGCTTCAGCGTCTGCACCACACCAACGCGTCCTAAGTGCTGCGGGCGCAGGAAGCCGCAGGCGCTTCGGCACGACATCATGTATCGTAGCGTGTTACATGCTGCGCACACCTCCGTGGTAATTGAATCCGTGTCTACTGCGATGTGCCGTGCAACCTTCACCCACTCGCTATCTCATGTGAAGGCTGGGTAGCCTCACCAAGACGTTTAGACAGTGGACAGGTCAGCTTCCACTGTGAATCAACCTTAATCTTTTGCTTACATGTGCGATTTAACTAATCTTTAAAACCGTACCACTATACCGTACCGTTTCAAACCAACTAGTAAACAAACTAACGACGTTTTGTAAACAGTTAAATAGCTTCTTCTCCTCTACGGATTTAAAAAATAACATAAAATTCAGCTCTAAGAAAATGAAATCGGAGACTAAGCTATAAGTCAATAACAAGACTCTTTGAACTATCTCCTACTCGTTATCTTTTCTGAAACAAGTTAACCTAACCTCTCGTTAGACGATGGAAGAGGACACCTTTCGCTGCGTCCCGAAATGACGTTTAGTTGAAATTCTAGCTCGGACAATACAGGTAGGTGTACCTCTAAGAATATGATTTCGGTGGGCAAGTTGCGCAATGTCTGGTCTCTTACCCGCTATCTCTAGTGAAGCTAATGAACCAGACCTCTTGTAAAGACGGAAGAAAAGATCGCAATATACTTTGTTTTTTTAATGAGATTTTATAAAATGCGAATTTGTCCAATCCATCGGTTGACCCGGTCGAAAGTGAGTTTTTTGAAAAATATAGTTTATTGAACTATACACCGTGAATTTTTAGTCGTCTTACAAAGGTCATCCACTCAATGTATCCGACATAAAATAGCTCTAGGCGCGATTTTTTTTTTATCTTCCAGAATATGTACAAAAAAAAATAATAATAAAAAATTAGAACAAAATTATGAAACATCCTGTTAATGATGTTTACGTGTGAAACGGGAGAACATATACCTACCCAGCACTCGAGTCCAGTAGATTATCGCTTGCAACAGGGTGTTTTAATAACGTCATGCGTCATAATACTGAATATTATATATTATTAATTATTAAAATCTCATAAATATCTATTTTTTTTGTGAATGTTTAGTATTCATCGGATACATGAAGTGGGCTGCCGTTGTAAGACGACTAAAAAGTCACGGTGTAGATAATAACCTATACAAAGGCTGCTTGTTGTCAGGAATGTCAATAAATACAGAAACAATAACAATATAACAGCCTTATAACTTTACAAGAAGTGAAGAAAAAGAGAGTGTGCAGTGAATACTTCAAAACTTCGAACTGTAAAGTTATATAAAGTTATACAGTGCATTGGAATCATTGCGCTGAGAATTTTAAAAAACACAGTACTAGCTAAAACAGAGACCGACATTGAAACTATTTATTATTATTTCTATATTTTTTATTCTCTGTGAATGAAGACTAAATAAATCATAAATCATCAATCTTAGCGAAGATGTCCCACAGTACTTATAGTTACATTACAAGTCTCTTAGATTTCTTCCTAGAAAATAAAAAAATAATCTACTTAATATTGTACCTTACGTACGTACTTATTTATTAATGTTACTGTACGTACTTATTTTTTTCTTTTAATACTGGCCTGTAGCCAGTATTAAAAGAAAAAATAAGTAGGCAGATGTGTCATAATGTTTCAGACTTCAGAGGAAATCGGCGCGAAACGTGATGACGCAATCGGATCTCTGTATATATCCAATTATTTACCTGTATGAGAACACAGATAGAGTGTTTGCGAGTCGCTATGTAATCAAAATGTTCTCAACCACATTCAGCGAATTGAATTTTCTGTTCATCTCGTAATGGGTGGCTTTTATTCCATTGCCAGCAATGAGAAGGTTCTCGAGGTGAGCATTGAAACAGCGCCGATGAATACATTATCGATATTGATTAAACCGTCTAATCTACAGTATCAACTTCATTACTCACGTTCAAAGTAACCGAAGCTGGAGTATTTATCATTCGTCTAAATACTTCACTGTATTTAACCACTATTTATCAAGAGCGACGATTAATTAAGCCGCATTGTACCGCGTTATTTTAAAAACTTTTCTTCCTTGTAAATGCACTTTGATAGAAGCTGCTATGTTTCTCAGGGGATTGAATAACTTGAAGCTAGAAATGAGTTTTACGAACTGATAGAATTACAGCTGGCAGACAAATATCCTTGTTCTTATCTGGGAAATGTGAAGCGACCGGATATATGGTTTCAAAGTAAAAAAAAGTTCACAAAGCTTCATAGATAAATATCATATTTAGGTATTCGCATTAGGACCCCATTATTCTTTCAATAGGTGTTATAAATAAATCAGTACACAAGTTCTCATCAGGCATTCGAAGCTACTATGAAAATATAATAAAAGATTGATTTTCAATTGAAATGCTCGAACGTGCTGGTCATATCTATAATCATTTCAGAACTGTAAACTTGATCTTTTTCCACAAGGTCCCACAAAGGCCCCATAACGAAGTGAAATAGCCAAATAAGAAGGTCTTAACGTCGCAGTTAGCTGAGAATTCTCCCTTGTGAATGCTGGGTCATTAGCGCTATGTTATTGCGAATTACCCCCTAAGACTCGGCGCCCGGGACTCTGGCAGTCACGTTTAATCTGAATTTTCCTTATACTATAGCTACTTTGTGCTGTACATGCGAGATTTCACGGAATGCTCTAAAGCGGCTTACATATGCAGAATTAAATTACTCTAATAAATTCAAAACGTTTTGGGCAATAGTCGAATGTAACTGCTCTGCTTATTTGACTTACATATGTAAAAGATTTGACTACAACATATGAATGTGTATCTTTTGTGATGCCAATTGCATCGACGGTCGTTTTACAATTGGAACCAGACGCCCGAAACAGGTATGACGGGCTCAGCCTGACAACAGTAACTGGCTGGTATTGTTCATTGTTTTACCCGTCGAACGTTGCAAGCGTGAAGCGTATCTGTATTTAAATCACGTTAAAATGTTTTAAGCCCTGTGAACAATCTGAAAGCGAAAGCTGATTTTAAATTACTGAGCGGTGGCAGGCAAGTGGGACGAGGGTCTTAAAATCCATCACGCACGACGCCGATCTTATTTAGATAAGTAGCAGTCAGCTGTCGGAAGGCCGCCCTGCTTAGTTCGCTTGACTGATTGCTGCTAATGAATGTCACACTTTAATCTTTCCGTTAAATCCTCACACCCGACATTTTTTCAATAAGATGGCCGTTTATCGCTAAAACTTTAATTTAAATTAAAGTAAAAGCCGATGCGAAAGCTTTACATATGTATTTAGAACAAAATTACCCAATATTTACTTTCGTTACAAGGCGTATCTTAATTACTTCACTCTTCAGATGTTAATTAAAGTCGGTTTTCCGCTTAGCTGGCTATTTAAAATTAATACCTGCAAATAAATTAATCACATACGATTTCTGTCAGCCACACAAAATGCATTTAATTAGATATTATTCGCCACTCAAACCGCAGCTTGTTCAACAACCCTACATAAATAAAGAGGGGTTTACATATGGACGATCTAACTGAGTGCGTACTGATGTCACCACACTGAATAACACGTTTCGCTGGGCGCATTTAATTTTACACCAGCCAATTTATTTGCGCTTCATTTTCATTAACGACGCATGAACTCGAACTTATTTCTTTGATCTCGAAAATTCTAATTTTAAATCTAACGTTTCTGTCTGATGCTTCACAAATAGCATTATTCTAGGAAAGTTTTATTGTTCAACTGTTCTTGATTGCAAAGTCTAACTATTATAGTTTGAATCGTCCTTTGGTTGTCAACGTTGAGCATCTAGCATGCGGTTGACGTTTCGGTTCAGCAAATGCATAACCCTTTAGCTTACGTTACCGCAATAATGGTATTAGCAAGCGTCTCGGACTTTCGGCTGTCTAGAGAGAGACCAATGCTAATTCTCCCTTAATACTGTACTGTGCAAGTTCGTCTTCGTCATAAGGTCTGTTTATAACATAAGAAATAATGATGTGTATGTCTGTAAGGTCGAAACCAAGTTCGTCATTCATGTAAACCGCAGGCATTGCATTTAATCAAGACTAGTACAGACAAGCCTTCGTCTCGCAAAACATCCATTTCATGAAGAAGAACAGTCTCTGAATTCCACATAACTCTTTTATATTTATTAAGGTTCTCATATATTTGAGGAGCTCGTGGCTAAATAATAACAGCCGCTCGCATCGATCTTTAGGCCAAGCCGTGCTTGCCTATGTTGGTCTGTGGATGGGTGACCACCCATTATATACAGAGTTTCCTCCGTGCCTCGGAAAGCACGTTAAGCCGTTGGTCCTGGCTGTTATTTACAGATCTTTGACAGTCGTTACAGGTAGTGGCTCAAAAAGTCTGACAAAAAGTCTTACCAAGGGGTATCGTATTATCGTATAAAACTAACTGGGTTGTGGAGGTCAAATAGGCAGTCGCTCCATGTAAAATACTGGTAATCAGCTGCATCCAGTTAGACTGTAAGCCGACTCTAACATAGGTGGAAAAAGGCTAGGCAGATGATGAAGGTTCTCATATATTTGAGTGTAAGCACACATGTGAGAGGTATACGGCATACCTTGTGTGAATACGACCCACCGATGCATTAAACTAAATGTGCATCGAGGGAAGCACTTATGTTACCCAGATGAACTGCAACAAATCTTCGCTAAGAAATCCTAGAGCTCTTAGGAGATATGGAAATTTCTAACTAGGATAGCGACCACAATAGACATTGTTAGGGTGATACAAGCTCAGTTTGCAGGAATAGAAGTCCTATGAAAATTGTAAAACTATGATCTGTTTTGAGATGTTTATCCGTGAAAGCGTCCAAATCGGTACATCGGGCGGATAGGTTTGCTTCTACGTTTTGATAAAATTTACGATACGTGTTCGAACAAATTTTCGTGCTGAACATTTTCTGATTAGGCGGGTTTCGTAGTGAATTATTCATAAAACAACATCACATCACGCTTGTAATCCCCGAAGGGTTGGGCAAAGGTGTACTTTTGAAAGACACACATTTCGCCAGTTATGTTTAAGTCCCATGTATTAGGGGGGCAGCCTATTGCTCTCAAACGGGCACAAATCCAGACTCTGTGGCTGCTACTTTGCAATTCTTAATGGAAAAACCCAATTACACTTTGCACGATCTGGGAATCGAAACCTGGACCTCATGCTTAGCAGTCGCGTTTGCGTCCACCAGACCACGAGGTAGTCCATAAAATATCTAGTAGATAACTTTTTTTGTACCAAAATATGCTTCTTTAAATAAAAATAGATCCCAGACATAATTCAGTCTGAAACCCAGGCCATGTCCTTCACTCGTCTAACTTTTCGACCAGTGGATTTAAAAAGTTTATCAAAAAATTATGAAAACAGCAGAGTGTTTCAAACAAAAATGAGCAACTACACGAACCTTCGTTTTAGTTAACTATATTAAAAACATCAGCTGGTGCATGTGTCGCAGGTATTTTAAACAAACAGTCTTTAGGCTAAGTAACTAGTTATTCAAAAGAAATGCGAAAAATTTACAAAAGTTTCCTAATGAAATGAATTATTAGGTACATCAAAGAAACAGAAAAATCAATTATTATTTTTATTTTTTCTAATGTTTAATATTTTTCAATATAATTTTGTTTTATTAATAAATAAATGCTTTTTCTTTCTTTTCCTTTAATTCATAAGAAAATCAAAATATTAACGTATTATACAACATTATTTTTAGTATATGCGAAACCTGAATATAGTTTGTTCAGAATAAGTAACTGAATCGATTACAAAGTTACAAGTTGGACACCGAGCGACATTAAGTACCTATCGCAATAATTTTGGTACCTACTGCCAAATTATCATTATCAATGAGCTGCATGGTGGCCACGTTTTTGTGCGGATAACCAGGTAACAGAACAAGCTTATAACTTTGTGATTTTTCATGATACAGTTTTGAAATTTTGTACATAGATTCTTTACATAAAAATACTAGACACGTGTATCAGGTTTCGCATATACTAAAACTAATGTTGTATAATAAGTTATTCACCGCACTACCATAAATGTATTTTACTAAACCAGTCATTTGAGACTTAGTTAATTATGCTAAACCAACGTTCTACGAAGTCCGCATTTCCCTAATTACTAGTCTTTTAGCTCAAAGACTACTTATTCTAAATACCAGTGACTTACATCGTATAGGTCTCAGTCGAAACTCACAAGCTATATAACTCAACTATAAAATAACGCACCTCGGGAGTTGAAATTGGGCTTGCCACGAACTCTCGTGTTTTATCTCCGGCTGCGTGTATTTGCTTTGCATGAAGTGTTATTTTTCACTGTTCCAAAAACAAACAACGGAATCAAGTGTCATTACGAGTCTGTGCACTGCTTTATTTTATTTTGGTTTCGGACCATTGGAGCCAGAGTACGATACAAAAATATGCCTACATATTTTTATTTATTAAATGCTTTATTTAGAACTTGATTTTGTCCGCGACTTCGCTCGTATTATGTTTATTAATAAAAATTCTTTGACTAATTAAAGATATTAATTAGTAAAAGAATTTTTGGAAGAGGAATAGGGTCTAAGATTACCACCTACATCCAAACTTGCAAACTTACAGCTTAATAATATTAGTGCCTATAGATTTCATATTTATTTTTCAATGTAGGTAATTTTGTGATGAAACCATGTAATTTTACCTACCTAACAAATTGTATTCAAATACGCGGTAATATCCGTTATTTGAAAGACACCGTTAAACTTCAAAGAATAAGAGTTTGATTACTACAAATTAAAACAGGAATGGTAACTAATCATACGAAAACTACCTAAATATTTATTTATTCATTTATTCAACTTACAACTATCATTACAGGTAGTCTTAAACCTAATTCGATACTGTGGCTATCAACTATTTTTTCTAACACAGGTTTATTAAATAAATAAATAAAAAACGGGACCATGGCATGAAATGAATCTACTGCCAAAACAAAACTAAATATATAAAAAAAAACAATTATCAATTAATAAATATCCATTCAATTAGCTATCTAACTACTCAACAAAGGTAACAGTTTAATAGACATAATAATAATAAAAAACAGACAGAATAAAGTAAATGAGAACAAGAGCAAATTACAAAAATTAAAGAAGCTACCATTTTCAAATTAATTCCAAATTTCCCACAAACAATGACTTGAGCAACCGAGCTACCCGCATCACTAACTATGCATAACATAGTAGCTACCTGTTTGCCATTCAAAAGATATATCGATATGGCTTGCAGCTTGGCTTATCCTATGCTGATAAAAGCGTCACTGACGCGAATATATCCCGGACAAACGTTGCATATAATAAATCCTGTGCAACTAAAGTGAACAAGCCGAGAGTGCTATTCTGTGATAATTAAAAGCTTTGGTTTATGTTTTTTAGCTACAATCGATTTGAGCTAAAAGATGCAAAATATGTAGTTTTCATTCTGCAAAAAAGATCCAGGCCTGGCCTGGGCTGGTCTGATCTGGCCTGGACTTTTTCGCGGAATTAAAACTATATAGTTAGCATCAAAAATGTCATGGATATCAGCAAAGAAACGTCTGATTCTATCACTTATTCTATAAAGGAGAACAGTAAAATTGGCTTATCAATCAAAGTTAAAACTGAGTAAGTATAGTTTAGGTTAGTAGTTCCTCATGAGAGATGACCTGATCATGCATTCAGGAACCAAGAAAACCATCAAGTAACCTTTTAATAGTTGTGGTAGTTATTGATATAAGCTTCGTTCATTTAATTTTGGAAATAGGAGTTAATTTAGGAACAGCCACATGAGGTACTTGTAAGTATTGGCCAAATCTAGCAATTGAATTTCAAACCAATTCTCCCCTACTGATTGTATCTATATTGTATGTGCTGAAATTTTGCACACACCGTTGCATTTGGTGACCATACACTTTTATGCCGGACATGACATCCTGCAGCCAGGATCGCCCCCTCATGAGAGAATTCCTCAACGGTTAAAAGCACGGACACAAAACTGTATAAGCGTTCAATGTTAGATAAACCATTTCTTTTCTTTCCTGTATTTTTAAGTATTTAATTTTTTTTTTCAAAGTTATTAACAAGGATAATTTAATGTTAAGGTTTACAAGGTACTTCTTATTTCCGTTACTGAATCTTATGATTCTGAATATTATGAAATCTCCTTGATTGAAAAGTAATGTTGCAAAGGATCCGCCATCAAAATACACACAAATTAAAATGACAATCTATTTTAAGAATCTTTCCTGAACGCAATATTTTCCCCGTACCGTGACTTTGATTTAACATGTCTAGAGACACCGACATGGCATACCAGGCAGCAGTTATGTAAAGACACGATTAGAATCGTGAGACGTAATAATCACTAATGATTCGAAGTATTTATTATTATTATTTATCATTTATTCTCTCTTCACAAAGCTGACTTAAAGTTAATGTGTACAAAAAAGCCTCAGCTGTATTCAACCTTTGTGAGAGACTGGTGCCTGATGTAGGTTTTTGGGGAAAAACCTGTGTTACAGGTCACCAGGCCCCTTCCAGGATAGAATTAGCTTGTACAGAGATTCCGTGTGCGAGAAGAAGTTAAACAATATGCATTACAAAATTAAAAGCACAGTAAAAGGCAAACAATACGAATAACAAAAACATAAGAAGAAGTAATAACAACAAAAAAAAAAAACAATGTATTATGTGTATAATAAGTATGCCCTAGCCAGTTCCCTATTACATCATCATTCTCTTGCCCTTATCCCAATTCATTTGGGGTCTGCGCAGCATGTCTTCTTCTTCCATACTTCTCGCCCGCTCCCTATTATACGAAACATAAAAGTTAGTAGCAAAATGTGAGAGCACAACAAGCAAAACACCTCTGTCTACCCCGAAATACAGGCGTAATGTTATACCGTCATCATCTTCCTGCCTTTGTTCCATTCTATTTGAGGTCGGTGCAACTCATTTTCTTCTTCCATTCTCCCCCGGCAGCCGACAAAGCATCATTTACGCTCTCACTCTTTCATATAATTCCTCACACAATCCATTTAATACTATACAAAAAGTATATTCTCAATTTCGTTTTCAGATTTAACAGAATAGCACTAGTGTTGTAACCGAAAACACATCGCTACGCAACTCTGATTCCGACTAGTGTTAATTTGGGACCCAAATGAAAGGCAATGGTTTGGTTTTCGATGTAGGTACATCCGATCCCTTTGGGAGCCAGCTTTGTTAATTACTAGGCACCATACGCCCGAGCTTGGATAAAACCGACACGGCATCAACATTACGTACGGGGCACGTTACTTGAAACGTCTTCAGGCGTTCTGTGTGCGGAATTAAACCAATCATGTTTGCTGATAGAAGAAATGTGATTGTTTGATGTTATTAGAATTGTGAAAGGATCTCACCGGGCTTTTTAGATTATTAGGTTCTTCCTGTTCCATTTTTTTTTTGTATTTTTCCCGGAAGACGGATAAATATTGATGGGACAAAAAGTAGGTGCTTTTTACTTTTTAGACAAAATCTAAGCGACCGTCCGAAATTAGGCTAATACTAAGTAGTATATTCAATCCAGCGTCAGTAAACGTACCTAACTCCCCAATTATACGATAAACAGTACGCAAAACTAATCAACACTTCCCCAGTAATTACGCCACTAAACTTTGCATAATAGCTAATAAATTTGGACACAACATCCGTGAACCTGCATTTCCTAGTACATAGGCCATATAAATACGCGGTTAAATATCTGGTCTGAAGTAATTTACACTCCTAATAACTTCAAAAGTCTTTTTAAAACTTCGCCCGGGGAAACAATGAATGCCAGGAGTCCCACTTAAAATTTTCGCCAAAGAAATATGTAGAGTTCTGTCGTCTCAAAAGGCGAATTCGTCGTTGGAATCTCGACGGCTGGTTTAATTAGCCGTTTTAATGAATGTCGAGGCACGTACGCTGTAAATGCGGCCCATTACCTGCGTAATTCACGCAATGATAACAAAGACGCGGGTCTTGAGGCGCCTCAACGACACCGAACGTCACGACAATGAACGCTCTTCCGTATTTTTCTGAAAATAACTTCTATTCAAAATAAATGAAGCATCTGTTTAAAAGGTATCTCTATCTATTGCATTAAAACAGAACAATACTGTATTCCAAAGGTTACGTAGAAAGCATTGATGGAAAGTTTTCAAGATAGCAGCGAGTCATAAAAACTAAATACCACTTTTACAAATTGGCTTTTAGCAGTCATTGAGGAAATTCTAGGGTGTTCACAGATGTGTGCTAATGGGCCGTTTATCCTTATGTATATTTATATTGCACCCTTCTTTTGCGAAACATGAACGGATCTATGATTTTTACATGCATATAAACTAGCATAGTTATGAGTACTAAAACAAGGGACTGTAACAATATTTTCAATCCATTTGCCATAAAAATAGAGGTCGGAAAAACCGTTTATATTTATAGCCCTACAAAGTTACCAAACAAGTAATGAATGACAATGAGCGAAACAAAAGAAGTAAATCGGCGTTAAAAGCCGATTATATTTAGAGAAAAAAAATATAAATTAAATTATATTTCCAAAAATAAAATTGCTTTACATAGACAGCAGGAAACGCGAATAGCGATTATCGCATTTACGTCTTAATGTTTCTTTAAAAGCTTTTTATATTTTCGCTTATTTATGCTAATCTGAAAGTCGGGAGCAATAATATGGAAAAAATATGGCCGACGGAGACACGGGTTTCCATAAAATGGCATAAGTGGGGCAAACTTGAAACATAATTTAGCTGTTTGAGAACTTGTCTCTGCTCTTAGTTGATATTTTTATTGTAAGCCTTCTTTATCATATGTATCATGTATGGATTTATGTAACATGCTTATTGAAATACGTATGATTAATGAAATGAGTTGGCAAATATATGAGAAATCCAATATTGTGATTCTCAGAACTTTAATAAACATTTTATTACTTGTATATGCCTACCTTACTATTTCGCCACAATATTTTTGAGTAAATGTCGATTGAACACTCCATCTCCAGCTGTGGAATTCATCATCATTAGCCTACAGCAGTCCACTGCTGGACATGAGCCACCTCAATCGCACGCCACTCAACTCGATTCTCAGCAACTCTCATCCAACTGGATGAGAGTGGCAACTGCCACCAGCTACCATGCGAAGATCGTCGCTCCATCGATCCTGAGGGCGTCTCCACTTTACATTTGCCGATTTGCGGTCCCCACTCAAGAACTCGTCTACTCTAACGGTCATCGGTTCTACGACTAATATGACCGGTCCATTGCCACTTCAGCTTACTTATTCTGTGAGCTAGATGTCGATAACTCTGGTTGTCTGTCGGATCACCTCGTTCCGGATGGTTCAGTGAAATTAATCCTGAAAAATACAACAATTTCTTTATTAAATAAAAAAGTCAGTCCCATAATTAATACTGACAACATTTCTAACTTAATGGGCAGAACAAAAAGCACAAAGCCACTTCTACTTTCGTAACCAGTTTGTTTTTTCACATCTAAAGAACACATGTTCGGAGGCGTGTTTATACGTAATGCTCGTCGCAAATTACAGTGCTCGTTGTAAGAATTAAGTGAGCAATAACACATTGTTACAGTACTAAGATAACCAGTAATCCAACTAAGCCCTCTTGGTGAAATCAAACTCGAGTATGAACGGTCGGTCGGTCGGTCGGTCGGTCGGTGTCGGTTATGAACTATACTTTTTGTTATGGAAGAGCTCGTGGGTAAAGAATAACAGCCACTCGGGTCGTTCTTCAGGTTAAGTCACGCTTGGATAGGTTGGTCCTTAGATGAGTGATCATTCAATACATACTGAGTTTCCTCCGTGCCTCGGATAGCACGTTAAGCCGTTGATCATTTGTAGTTCTTTGTCGGTCGTTACAGGTAGTCTGTGGCCCGAAAGTCTGACAACCAGTCTTACCAAGGTGTATTGTATTACCAGTACCAGTAGTTAGTACTGGTGTACTAACTGGGTTGTGGAGGCCAGATATTCAGGCGCTTCATGTAAAATACTGGTATTCAGCTGCTTCTGGTTATACTGGAAGCCGACCCCAACATGGTTGGGAAAAGGTTAGGCAGATGATGATGTCGCACAACACATGAAACATAACTACTTTTCTCGATGCGACAACCCCGAATCACTTACGATTAACGCATGAGACCTACCGCCACCACCTTCAACAGCATTATTTTATTTTTACTTCAGTGAAGGAATGTCCTGAAGCTAAACCATATATGGCGTATAGCTCCATCTATTCCCTACTGTGAAGTAATGCTGCTTAGGGAACTGCTACCTGAAGCATGCTAAGAATTAAACTGTTAACGCTTGGTATATGTCCTACAAGCTTATGCGCGCGGCTTCGCCCGTGTGGAGTTCTGTAATAGTCCCACGGGATCGTACTGCCGAGATAAAAAGTATAAACTATCTGTGTGCCAAATTTCATCCAAATCCGGTCAGTAGTTTTTGCGTGAAACTGTAACAAACATCCATATATCATACATCCTGACAAACATTCACATTTATAAATATTAGTAGGATGTGCGCCAATTCCGACCATTTGTTCCTAGTTGAAATGCTGTATGTTAATACTAATATGTCTACTGTGACGTTGTTAACGATGCTCAGCTCTCCAAGGAGTACGGACTAAACGTGACAAAGGGTCGCGCTGCCTCTTAAACTGTGAGCGCTTATGCGCACTTGTTATTCACCGTATCACTGTTGTTTGATAAGAATAATTGTTTTAAATTATTTTATTATTGTTGAGTTTTAATGATTCAGGGCGGAATTCACCAATAAACGTGAACGCGATTAACATATCAAAACCGTGTTCAAGAGCTGTCAGTATCAAAATTTGCTGCAATGATTTAGATATTGATTACAACTCTCTTTTTTATTTCATTGGATTTTATCAAAGCATTTTTGCAAAAATATGCTTCGTAGCATTTTGAAAACTTTTCCTCGGCTATGATATTTTTTTTTAAATTACTGTATAGGCTTGCGTTTGGGCGCAACTCGCCAGATGTGAAGCGATGATGCGGCCTAGGGTGGAGCACGCTTGCCTAGAAAAAAACCAAAAACATATTAGTTAATCTCACTTTTTGCCAGTATTCGACTTTATTTCGCATATTTTGACATTCTTACGTACTTTCGTACGTAGAAATAAAAGGGCAACTGTGAAAGTCGCCGAGTTGAAAAATATACCTACTGAGCTTGAAGACAAACCCTTTAATTAGTCTCTAAGCTTTAAACTTAGTTAGCTTCGTTGTACACAGTTTTGTTTATGGATCTACGTGAGCAAGTTACCAAAATCACTGGAAACATGGCAATCACATACATATGGAATTTCAAGATGTTTCAGTCAACTGCTTTACTTCATTACACGATCTATCATCATCATTCTCTTGCCCTTATCCCAATTCATTTAGGGTCGGCGCAGCATGTCTTCTTCTTCCATACTTCTCTATTACTCGTCATCTCATCAGACACCTTTCTTGCTATATCATTCTTTACACAGTCCATGTTTTATCTAATTTTCCGTAAATTTCGACGACGTCATAAAGTGTTAGGTACGATACTAATGGCACACCGTTTTTTCGGTTCCACATTTGAACTATCAATAATGTTAACTGGCTTATCTTAGCTTGCATTAGCTGATAGGAATTCTTAAATTTCTCAATAGTAGGTCGGAGTTAGGAAGTTGACGGTATACCTACCCAATAACAAAGCAAGTTAAGCCGTTGGTCCTGCACTTATTCTCTCTAATCCATCCCATAGAACTATGAAAGTAAGGTTAGAGCACCAGTGTTTGCGCACACACAATTGTTCAATAATATATTTTCAATACACTTCCTGGAAAATTGATTCTTATCGCGCTACGATCAGGTTCAGCATGTAATGTACCTACATATATTTCACACTCGTTTTATTTCTTTCTCACAATTTTTTCTCATTTTTTTCATTTATCTCAACTAGTGTTTTATTTTTCCACAGATAAACAATTGTTCAATTCTTATAGTCGGCGCCTTGGTCGGTTCTGTTTCTTTTTTTTTAAACTTTGAAGAGGCGCATGTTTATAAGGCCTTCATATTAAATGAAAATTTAAATTGTGTTTATGAATAGAATATCATAGATAAACATAATCTTTTATATAAAAACATTGCTTTTATCAACAAATTAACTTTTATTTGTGTACTAAATTCAAAAATATTTAACTATTGTTCATAGATGGAAATATTTCTGAACTAATTTCAAAAATTTCGTACAAATAATCATCTGAAATACCCCAAACATTAAGCATTTAAAACTTTTGCAGTACTTACCTAATATTTATTTATAAACGCAGCTTGGGGCGGTCTTAGGACTTTCAAGTTCTTAAGCGAAGTTTGGCAACCGCGCGGGGTCGGGACACAAATTAATAGTTGTTCTATGTATTGTCGTTGAAAACTGTTTTATCAACAACAATGTAGCATTTGGCTGGTCTTAAGAAACGGTTCACACTACCAACCATTTTGATTAACATAACATTACGCCTGTAATCCCCGAAGGGTTAGGCAGAGGTGTACCTAATAGTACACCCACATGTCGCCAGTAATGTTTAAGTCCCATGTAATAGGGGGCGAGACTATCGTCCCCAACTGGACACAAATCCTGACTCCGGGGCTGCTTCTGAGAAATTCCTGATGGAAAAACCCAATAACACTTTGACCGATCTGGGAATCGAAACCATGCTCAGCAGTCGCACTTGCGATCATTAGACCAACGAGGCTATTTTGATTGTTCATACATAATCAGCTTAATTATAATGTTCTCACTTCTGGGACACAGGCCTCCCCTGTGTGTTTGAGTGGGCCTTAATCCACAACACGGGCCCATTGTGAGCTGGTGGATGTATCATGTCATGTTTTTAGGGTTATTTTGTCAGATGGCAAAAACGGAATCCTTACAGATTCGTCCTGTCCGCCTGTCTGTCTGTCCGCCTGTATGTAACAGCCATTATGTTCCGAGACATTTGCACAGAACATTGGAAATTTGGAGAGCCTTCTATGAACCATATGATGTGAAATTATGAAAAAAATTGTGTTGGCCCTCCATATATGTAACAGAGAGTTAAAAAATACGTATCTATATGACTGTATGAGGTGTTTATCGATAGGTCTTGAAAAATGATATCAAGATTCCTAAAATATTTTTTTTCTTATGTCAATGTTTGATGAGATATTTGCTTCTAGTCGTAAACATTGTGTGTGTGTGTGTGTCCCTCTAATTTCTATACTAAGAGGTTATTCAGTTTTCGAGATATGAGACTTTTTCGTGAAACTGCAGCAGTAGGTAACTTTTTTTTTATTAACATACTACGTTTTGAACAAATTTAGTTTTGCATATTATGAATGAGGGTTAAAATATCGAGGCCGACTCTCGCTTGGTCCGTTTTTTGAATCTATTGCCTACGTCACGATGGTTTGAGCTCAGAGTTAATGAAGTAAATTATTTCACAAAGTAGAATGCTTGCCTGTGTTCGAACCCACGTCCTGCGACACATAAGTCCGGTAGCTTTACCATTGCTCTACCGAAAAAAGGACGTGTGGAGCTATATTTAGATAGTTAGATTTTTATTGAAAATGAAACTTACATTTTAGCATGAAATCCTTCAGAACCTGTTTCCTGCTCATCATTAATTTTTAATACCTTTTATGTTCACTTTTTCAGCACTAAATTAGTATACCTAGTCGGTACTTACCATACACGTGGTGTTCGTCTATATTAAAACGTGACACAACGTTATTTTCCCTCCGAAACTCAAACACAATATTACCTACCTAATTAAAAATTAATACATAATCTACTATCCAGTTGTGGGCGGATTGTTTACTTGTAATTATAATTTACTGATCCAAACTTTAGGATAAAATGAATACTGGATATGAAATATGTAGAACAGTTTTTCAGAAACAGCTGTGTTTAAATAATACTTTCGGTAAGTAGGATATTGTTGGTTAGTAAAAGTTTATAGAAAAAATCTTGTAGTTGGTTCAGATTAGATTAAAAAACACCAGAAATCTTTTATTTTTGTGTGGATTAGGGGCATACTCCCATAGGATTCTTGTGTAGGTAAATATAGCCATTTTCAACCCTTTTTATTATTATTTTTCCTTTCCATTTCATTTCGTATTTTCGTGAATTTAACAAAGCTTCTGTGGTTATCTTACTGCTGCTGATTTTATCTGGCGCGTTAATGAAAGATCTTTGCATAATGCAAATCCATGGTTACCTGGGAGAAAGAAAAATTTAAATCTATGTAATTATATTAAAAAGTTTACGATGGGATTCCAATTCTTCCTGATTATGCCTCTTATTTTTTTTTTCAGTCTTTGTTTTTTGGCGTAGATTGCGATTTATTCCGCCTGGATAAAGCTTTGTGGAGGCAGTTAACCTTTTGACTGCCACTGTCACGTATACGTGACAGAACGCCAAACGACACAAATATGTGACAAATGGTAGGTGAAATTGTGGCTTGGCGTGGAGGGCACGAGCGTGCGTTTATGCCGTGGCGTACAAAAATTAAGCTTCGGTCAAACTGATGTGAATCCCGCGCAGAATATGGGACTTTAATAAAACATCGCTTATCCAGGCGTAAATCATTCGTTCACTAGTCTTGGAAGACCTACCATTTCGGCAAAATTAATCATACCTACTGGCAAAGGTGTTAACGCAATTTATTTGAAATTATATGTTATTTCTGTAAGTATAGGGCGCAAATGAAAACTGTCAAATGGTTGGTAATTAAATACGTCGTAGAAATGAAGGCTTCAATATTACCTATAAATAAATCGTTTCTAAGCGGGCCCAGAGAATTCTACCAGAAACTGTAGTCAACGGTGAACGTGCTCTCAATATCTTTCTTTTGCTTAATTACAAAAAATGACAGAGAATTTGTCGTATTTGGGCGTAACACCACATCTAAAGAATTTACGTTTTTGCGGCTTCTATCAATTAGATTCCAATTCGACGAAGACGAGTGGAATCTTACACACAGCTTATATGCGGTTGATTTTGTCGCTTGTTTTGCTGTATACTGTCCAACAAATTATAAAAGTTTACCAAGTAAGTACCAAAGACATATTTTTCAGTTTGTAGCTCCTACGAAAAGTTTGCATCTGGTAGCGGAATTTTGAAATGTAGGCCATGGTTTTCTGTAGTTGCTGTACGAAAAGGTATGTCATTTTTGGGCGACACCTTTAATATATGTACTTACTTAGATAATATTGCGTGTAATGTAGCTAGTCCTACCTAGCCTCCCTAGGCTACCAGTTTAACCAGATAGAGTCTCATCATCATGATCCTGCCCTTGTCGCATCTTACTTGGGGTCGCCCGATCGGCGGAACACATCCTTGTCTTCCATTCTCCTCTTTCGACAGACACGGTACCATTCACTCCTTTTTCTTACATATAATTCCTCACACAATCCATCCATCGTTTCATTGGTCTTCCTCTCCCTCTCCATTCATCAACATTTACACTTATCACTCTTTTAGTCACATGCGACTCGTCCCTCCTCATCACATGCCCATATCAAGTCAGTCGATTCCCTTTCATCTTTACTATAACTAGCGCTTGTTACAGATGATGACGTCATGAATCAAAGCAAATAATTGATGTATAATGACATGCCAACGACCCTTCCTTACTTTACTTCCCATCCATTGGGAAGCAGATGCTAATAACATTATCCCGACTATTTACCGATGTTTTTCTTTCAAATCTTCTTTCCAAGTCTTACTTAAGTCTTAAGCCAAACTTCGGCAGAAACTTTTTAAGCTAAGAAAATATTTTTTCAGGATCGAGATGATCTAAATAAAGTAATGGATACGATGTTCCTGTTGCTCACAAATTCTGATTCTATTTACAAACAAATTGTCCTTTGGAAGAAAGCTAATCGTATTGAAGTGCTTCTAAATATAATGAGAGGTAACCTCTCCATATTTTATTAAATCTTAGATCTAAAATTGTATCGCAATGTCGGTTGTTAAGACAGCTTTGCCTTAGTAGCCATCCTACAAGAAATCATCTTATCATACTTTTGTTAAGATGGTTTTACGTAGGCTGTGTCTTTATAGGTTTATTTCTTATATAGGGTCAAATTAAATTATCTAGCGATTCTCGGCTGATGATAAAAAAACACATTTTTTGCTAGATAACGTAAATTAACCTTGTAAAAGTATCAGTATCTCAATGATACTGTAACAACGAGTATCAAAATGGAGGCCGATCTAGCTCTACTCCACCAACCTTCTGTAGACCTAATTAATTGAAAAGTTCAATATCTATGCCTAGTCCAGTTACAAAATAATACCAATAAGATACAACTTTAATAATCCAGCAATATTTTCCTCCAGGTCCAATATTTAATCAGAAAAAGCCTGAGCATCAAGAATATCTGTTAGCAGCCGGCCGCCAAGCAAGATTACTGCTACGTGCATTCAATATTACGGCACTATCCACCTGCTTGCTGTGGATTCTGTACCCAGTCATCCTATACGTGAACAGAAAACCCGTTGAATTTGCAATATGGCTACCCTTTGACGCTAACCTTAGTCCGCAGTAAGTTCGAATTTGCACGTAAAACGTACATTTTATACCTATATCTACTCATTACGTAATACGGACCGAAACTACGTGGCATAGCAGATTATCATAATTTTGTCTACTGGTATAATAAGATGGACTTGTGTTTAACATAATTTGAATCTGGTACAAAAGATTGTTATTTCAGGGAAACTTAACCCTTAAATGTATAGACACACGTCTGTACATTTAGGTAGGCACGCCGGTTTTACACTTTGAACTTTAGCTAAGCCTAGTACGGGGTCTAAGAGGTCAGGTTAGGTATAAAGCAGAGAGTGAAAAGGTTACCCTTTTAAGGAAAGGGTTTAATCGGGTTATTTTTTAGGGTTAGGTGAAAAAACCATAGAATAAAGGTTAACCCGTATTATAGGTCTAATCAACATCTAATAAGCGGTTCATACACAGAGTTCTTTTCTGCATACAAAAATTTGCAAAAAAAAAGTGACGGTTAATTAGCAATATTTAACCCATATATTGTAAGGGTTAACCCATATATTATAAGGGTTAACACGTATACGAGTTAATCAAACATATAAGGTCTAACTATTTATTTATTGAAACTTCATGTACAATAGCGGTATATAGGCGGACTTAATGCCACAAGGCATACAACCAACCACAACATGCCAACTATTCATACACGAAATATTTTCAGGGAACGGCTATAACGAAGCCATTTCAAGGGATTATTTTTTTATCTGAGTATATTTTTACAAAAAATAAAAATTTAAAATTACTTGACCCACAAAATAAATACTAGGTCCTTATTTTTGAACATCCATTACGCTAGTTTACTACATCGTATTTACCTACTATCATTGTTAGAATATGGGAGTAAAGGTTTTATGCAAAAAGTCTCAAAAGATTTTAGAATTATAATAATTTTGTAAAAAAAAAACACTCAGATAATTTTCTTTTTCGTTGCTATGGCGACTTTATGACTTATAGAAGTTACTCTTAAAATATTTCGTGTATGAAAAGATAGACTTTATATAGTTAAATGTCTAACCGGTTAACCTTTTAACCCGATTAATCGGTCATTGGTATGAAGGTTTTGTTACCATTGCATCTAAAGGCGATTCACCTGACTATAAACATAATTATTGTTGTGGAGAACTCGTATTACTACGATAATTGTCCCATGGGATCATACTACAGGGATAAAAAGTATCCTTTGTATTATAAGCTATCTGTGTACAAAATTTCAGCCTTATCCGTTCAGTAGTTTTTGCGTGAAAGAGTAACAAACATCCATCCATCCATTCTCACAAACTTTCGCATTTATAATATTAAGTAGGAAGGAAGTAGGACTATATAGGGTGTACGAGCCAATAATGATTTTAGGAAGGTGCAGTATTCGGCCTTATCGTCGAAATGCGATCAACAAAGTGCTCTTCAGTGGAGGTATCTACAGCGTTATGTCCGCTCATTGATGCGGTATAACATGGTCTAATGGACATTAGACAATGTTTGGAACATTCGATGGCTAATACGGCTATAGTGGAAAGTTCACTCAAATCTAATATAGCTTTCATACTTACTATCTATCGTAGATACACCTTAATAGAAATTGAAAGATTTTGTGTAATTAACTGTTGTTACTAGATACTTTTTTTCCACAGATTTTACATCGTAGCACTTTACGTGTGGGTGCAAACTTCGTGGCTTGCCTTCAGTAACACTACAATGGACGTTTTTATAACATTTTTTCTCGTACAATGCAAGACACAGCTCTCTATCCTCAGGTGAACGATTTTCCAAGACATGTTTTATAGGCAAGAGGTGCAAATAAATGTTAAGAACGACTGTTTACACTTTACAGGCTGGATTTAGAACAGATTGTTGAAAAGAGCAAGGAGGAAGCGGTAAAGACCTCGGGGGATTTTACCAATATTTTGGAACGACGATTAAAAATCGTTCTATTGCATTATGATGAGATTATCAAGTAAGAGTCCTTCTAATGCGCTGAATTGCAAATATTTGAGTGGTTAAGAGAGCTTTCAAAAAAATATTCGTGTTAGATTTTCAGGTGTTATTCAGGAAATATTTGGCGGTGCAGTTTTGTATCAGTTTCTGGTGAGCGGTTGGATAATATGCACCACAGCTTACAGAACAGTTAACGTAAGTTTGTTTACTTTACACCTCAAAAAGTTATCGTTTTAGCCACTCACCGTTTATTACGTCGTCCACATAACGATGGAAAGAAATAAGTAGGTAGGTAGTTAAGTTCTATGAAATGTTATGTTGAAGAAATTATTTACGTCTCGTAAAAAAATTTTAAGCATTAATAAGTCCCTGCCGCGATAGCGATAACAATGAATTTGTTTGAAAACGTAGGTTTTATTCCTCTTCACTTGCTCATACGAGCAATACCCATGCATAATTATCTAAGTAAGAAGAGGTACCTACTTGTACCTGTGACGCATCGAGTTTTCCAAAGGAACTGTCACAGAGATATCATGAGTGACGACGCTAAATAATAGCCGCACGGTTCCATCTTCACATTAAGCCGCGGTTGCCAGGGTCGGTCTGTGGATGAGTGACCATCCATTACATACCGAGTTTCCTCCAGCCTCGGAAAGCACGTTAAGCCGTTGGTCCCGGCTGGTCATTTGTAGATCTTTTCAAGGGGTATCGTATTACCTGGTACTAAATGGGTTGTGGAAGTCAGATATGCAGGTGCTCCATGTAAAATAGGTACTGGTATTCAGCGGCAGCCGGTTAGACTGAAAGCCGACCCCGACATAGTTGGATAAAGCTATAAGCGACGCTCTACAAAGCTGAACTTTTTGTTTTTCTGTTGCTCGATCTGCAATATTTATGGCCGGGTACTCCATGAATTGAAACGTAACGTTGCAGTGTTGCGGTTATAGCACTTTCTAACGATCCATTCACCAAATATAATGCACTTGTTTTCTGTTGCAGATTCATCCAATGTCAGTGGAATTCGTGTCAATGGTGTTGTACATGAGCTGTATTCTAACTGAGCTGTTCATGTTTTGTTATTACGGTAACGAGGTCACTCATGAGGTAAGGCATCTGCCTATACCTACATACATATACAGGGTGTAACAGAAAGGGTAAAGTCATATGAAAGGATATGCTGGATGGGCAACCAACCCACCCGGGTTTAAACTCAGGTGGGTTTAAACCGGGTGTTTTGGGTGTTTTAGGAAACACCCGATTTCCACCCAAATTTCGGGTGTAAATGATTTTTATACATAAATGACATTTAGTTTTTAATTATTTTTCTTTTATTGAATTATACATAATTAGGTGAAATAATATAATGCAAGAATAATCTTTTTTCTGGTACTAATCAAAAACAAATGACCTACATAACAATCAATCACTATCGGATTCTTCATTATCATTGTTACAGACGACAAAATGTAAAAGCTGTCTGGCTTCCCCTGACGTTGAAGGTTTAGTAGGTACGTTGTAGTCGTCCAATATTATCGGGTCTATAGAACTCTCTATTCCGGTTTCATTTTCATCATAGCTCTCATTAAGTTGGTCTATAAAACTCTAATCAAATCAAATCAAAAGTCATTTATTCAAACTAGGCTGAAAATCAGCACTTTTCGAACGTCAAAGTTACATAAGACAGTCCCCCAAAAATGCCCGCCCGTCACCACTTCCTAGTGCTTTAGCTGGGAAGAAGAAGTGGTGGAACAAACTCCCCAGCAGCACGTCTGTCTGTTTAGTTATATAAACTTGATTCTATACAAATCGTATGCAAAGTAATTAACATTACTACTCTCACTACTTACTACTCTCTATTATGTTTTCGTTTTCATTTTCTTCATCTAACTGAATGTTCTCATTATTAAGTTAATGTTTAAGAGTAACAAATATATGAAATTTTTGCGGCTCTTTCCATTGAAAGTCGATTTCTTTTATATATCCTTGAATAATGAAGGAACGCTCAGTTGCTGCTGAGCATTACATTACACGGAGCTGACAGGATGCGTACCGCTACTTTGCTTAGCTCAGTCGGACTACAGATTCCTTTCCACCACACAATGTGGTCAATGCTACGCACTGAATTCCATATAAATTGTCTGGCCCAAAAGTTTTCTTTAGCTTTGTAACAAGCCAGTTCGGCCATTACAATATGTAAACTTAGTTGCTGGCCTAAATCGTGGATGAAGTCCATAGCCTGAAGTTCTGCATCTTGAGTAAGTTTAACACCCTGAGCTGAAGGATCCAGCATATATGCTGCCAAATGAATTGGTCTAATGGACATTTTGCGCCTATCAGCGACTGATGTCAGAATTTGCTGTTTGCCTTCTTCGTTCAACATTAAAGTATGAGGCAATGCGAAACGTATTTTAGCTAGTATATCTTTAAACGTAATGTATACTTTGTGGATACCAAACTGATCTCCCTCCAAGTCAAATATGCTTTCAGTAATAGGTTCTAGAATACTTATACATTCATCAGTCTTCCTCCTGAAATCGTCATTTAAAATTAGATTTTTAATATCCCTTGCAATCAGCACATCTTCACTAACAGCCATTCTTTGCAAGGCTATCTTGTTTGTTTTTAAACTTTTTAACAAAAATAACTTGTCTTCCCCATCTAGTAACACAAGGTAGTTTTGTTTTAATGTTCGTGCAGAATCCTGGTTTTGACTCAGTTTTGTCAGTAGCGAATTTAGTCGTTGGCTCTTTTTAAGAGTTTTTATTACATTTAAGGCTTCCATTACAAGAATTTTAATGTCTTTTACCTTTAAGCAATCTTGGCATAACAAGTTTAAAACATGCGCACAGCAACCGAGAGGAACAACATGTGGATATTTAACTTTAATTAATCCAAATGCTTTTTGAATATTTCTGGCATTGTCACCAATGAGGACAAGAAACTTAGTTACCCCATACACTCTTATTACTTTCTTAATTTCTTGACTTAGGTATTCACTAGTGTGTGCATTAGTTTCCGTGTTCAAGCTTTTTATATATGCAGGTTGCGGTTTTGATATCAAAAAGTTTATTATTCCTTCATTTCTCAGGTTACTCCAGCGGTCACACTGAAGATGCAAGTAATTGCAAGCGTTTAATTCCTCATCTAACTCTAGACTTATCTCTTTATACACTTTTTCTAAGTATTTCGTTGATAGAGCTTTACGTGAAGGCATTTTGAAATTTGGTTGCAATTTTTCGAAAACTTGTATCCATAATGGATGTTCCACTATCGATAATGGCGTCCCTGATACAAATATAGCTTTCGCAAATTGTGTTGTTGTGAGGTCAATCTCATCGGCGTCCTCAAAATGAGTGACGTTAGCAGACGATGAGGGGCTCAAATGAATATCAGTTCTCTCTGGCAGTACGTGGCCCTTTTTTTTAACGTGTCATCTTGTTTTCATGCACTTTTTTTTACTATTTCTGGACTTTTTAGACAAGTACTGAGATTACACACTACAACATAAAATAAGCTATTAAAAAGTTGAAATAATAGAAAATGTGATTTTAGAAATTTCGTTTTTATCTCGTACCTACCATTTTATTTTACCCTCCCTGATCTAACTAATGTTGCCTACAAAGAACTGAAATGAATGAAAATCACTTTTAAAACATATTTTTTAACATCACTAATTTAATTTCATCAAATCAAATAGACACCCAATTTTCTGGGTGTTTATGGGTGCTTGCGGGTGTTTATCGGTTGTTATCAAAGCACCGGGTTTAAACCCTGTGGATTGCATCAAACTGAACAACTTTCTCCATGGGTCCGACATCATAAATGCGAAAAAATTATCAGCTGTCCCATACATTTGGGTCGAGTAGGTATTGAAATTTAGTATGGGACAGCTGTTATATTTTTCGCATTAATACGATATTGGACCCATGGAGGAAGTTGTTCTTTTTGATGGTCTCCAGCATATCCTTTCATATGACTATACCCTTTATATTACACCATTTTATTAGATATTACACCATTTTTTATACACGTGTGCCTTCTTAAACTTTTTCTTCTGGTGATTAGTACCTGCTACCTACGAGGGGGTTATGTGTACTTCAAATCTATCCACTCGAAGTACATAACATATAGGTACCTACCAGTAGCGAAGGGTCAATTTTTATAAGAAGTAAGCCAGAGTACATATCTTAAATGTGATTATATTATATGTCTATAGAATACAGACTGTGCCATTTTTCAAAGGGAATCCGGTAGGAATCGAGTTATATGAAACCTTCCCCACTGCTACCTACAATACGCCTACCTATATCAAGATTAACTTCAATTCATTAAGAATACCTATGCATTCATTTAGTACCAATACTTATTTGCAGAGTGAAAAACTCATAGAATCCGCATATGCATTGGACTGGCTGGAATTACCCATAAAATATAAACGTGCTATTATAATTTTTATGGAAAGAATCAAACGCACCGTAAACCTTGTGGCAGGAAATCTGATACCACTTTCGAACAGTACTTTTGTTTCGGTAAGTTTTTACTCCTTTTAGTTCCGACTTTAGCTGGAACACAGCGTTGGTACACATTACGCATTAGAATGTAGGTACAGTATGACCACTTTAAGTGCGCAGTTCGATGTGACGCTGCTGATCAAGAAAAATTGCATCAATATATCAAACTTGGTACTTATTTTGTTTTTGTGTTTTCTCTGTACATTTATTTTAGTTCTGTGTTTTCTCGCCAGCAGCTGCCTGTTTAAGTGTAGGTACCTACGTAAATGAATGAAATGCAAAGTCCAAAATTCAAAGTTCTTTAGATAGGAGTTGATAACTTGATACCCATCGCGTTTACATAAAGATACTTACTGATGCCTAATTTTCTTTTCAGGTTGTGCGGAGTTCCTATACGTTTTATGCATTTTTGAAGAACACAAATTAAAAAAATAATCTGTATCAGTGCACATTTTAGTACCTACATTATTTCATTCAATCTTCATAAAACTATTAATGAGCGTAATTTTAAATAATTAACGCAATAAAACAATGCACACAATATAAATAAATAAACAAGCAATTTGCAGGTCAGTGTCGGGTTGTATGTGGATTAGAATATTGAAATGGGATTAAATTAACTAAGAGGGTTGTATTGATGAACTTTGTAAAGCCATATTTATCGCAAATCATAGTGTGTTTAACATACAGCCTGGCACTGCCCTGCAAATTGCAAAAAACTCAAAATAATTGAATTTTGCGGGCTACCCTGGTGCTTTGCAACTGAGTGGGCCTCTACTTTCTATGCTAGTCACAGTAGACACTGCTAACCCTGCCGAAGTGGGCGAGTTCTGGTAGAAGTCTCGGAACTCTGGAATCACCGTTAAGTTTAATGGGTAGACACTGGGTCGGACTGGCCATATAGTCAGGGTGGCGTTTGCCAGCCGGGCCCCAGCATGCGCGGCCCCCCCACGGGCCTGGCTTGCGAGGTTTGCAGGAAGTCAGGCGGTAGGTAGCATAAGAATTTTTAAAAGTGTTTAAAACGTATTCTACATAAGACCACAGAATTAGTAAGTACGTAATTAATTGTAGCGTAAAGTAGAATCACTCTCAAACTAAAATATTTTTAAGGCTAAAAATGAGCGTCTGAGTACTCGTACTAGCGCTACAAAGTTAATCAACGCGTGGTTCTTTCTTTGAAGCCTGCGAAATTTTTTTATCATATAGGCTCCTTTTTTCTGCCTGTGGATTGACAATCCTATTGGATTTTCACGTGATCGACCGGTATAGACAGAGGCTTAATAAATTAGGAACCCTTGCCCCGAGACCTTAATAGGCAATTATGGCATACATACACAAGGTTGCAAAAAGTAGAGCTTATAGACATTTTGATCTCTAACATATCTGAATTTATTCGAGGCAAGATGTAAAAATTTTCGAGCTCACTTCGCTGGCTCTTGCAGCCTACTTTATCTTGAATCTTCATTTTGTCTATAAGTCGCCCAAGTAACTTCGTTAGGTCGAAACAATTTTATTCTAACCTGTCCAAGGTAGGTAGGGTGATCAAAATGTCACTCTTAAATCTTGGCTTTGCCTAAAAGTCGACGAAGTAACTACTGTATGAACGATCGAAAGAATTCTAACCTATCTAAGGCAAGATGTCAAAAAGTTTCGAGCTCGCTTCGCTCGTCCTTTATCTCATTTCCTTTTTCGTCTTACCTTTGTCTGTCAGTAGACCAAGTAATTCCTGTATGACGGGTTCAAACAATTCTAGCCCGTCAAGGGTGGTAAAATTTTGGAGCTCCCTCCGCTCGCTCTTGAAGGCTTTGTTCTGAACATTGTGTTAGTCGACTAAATAACATCTATTTCTCAATAAAAGAACTAAAGAAAAGCTAACTTGCCTGGAGTGGAGAGCCTAATTATTTTAGTTCCTAGTCTATTATATATTTGACATTGTTTCAGAAATATTAAAAAAGGGTAGCTGAAATTCTCCTCTTTTTAAAAAATATTAATTTGCCAGCTTCATATTTGTTATATTATTGGAATATAATTGGAACTGCAATTAGGTACCTAAAATCATATCGTTTACGTATAATTATTAATTTTTATTTTTCATTATTTTCCGATTTTATCCCATCTACCATTATCCAGTCTCGGGCCCCGGTCTTGGGGGAGCCACCCGGGCCCTTCCGGCCCAGTCCGCTCCTGGGTAGACATGTGAGTAAAATAGCATAAAATCTACAAACGCCTAAGCAAATCGTTGATAAGGGTCAAAATGCTAAAAAAACGCAACGACGAAAACTAATGTTATAACAAACAACAACTAAAAAGCCTTATAATCAGTTCATACACAAATAAAACGTTACCATCAGACGTTTCCATAGACAAGACGTGACGTGTGAGTGTTGTTAATGTTTCAAAAGTAAAATATATCGATAGACAGCTTCTAGGTTTGATAATATAACGATTAGCAGTATTTTGAATAGGAACAAAATTAGAACTTAATGAACAATAACTTTACTGTTGATTAAGAATGAAACATAAAACATATACATTAGCTTATTCATTATTTTAATAATTCGTATTCTTATTTATGTCGCGGCAATTTGTTCGACTGCTTATTTTTTACAAACTACACAACGTGCTTGATTAGCACATTTTCCGTAAGAATTATAATCAGAGATCGGCATAGCTATTCACAAACGCTTCGATTCGATTTTGATTCGGAAAGTCGTATGTCTATCTCGCTCGCTTTCGTAATGCCAAAAAATGATAGACATTGTATACGACTTGTCGAATCGAAGCGTTTCTCTCATTACAATTAGGTAGTGTACTTAGGCGATTAGTAATATTTAGATAAAGCTCAATATTTGACCGCTGGAACCATAATTTACTGATTGAATACGCTATATTTTTGTAACCTGTTAATTTTTCATAATTATTTATACATACACTGTCGCCAGTTTAGTAAAATCAAATATTTTCAGCAGGTCACATCAGGCATATCGATATTTTTTTCCAACAGTTTAGTTGGCCGTTTGACATTAATTCCTGACATGAGATCATGACGTTGACGTTGACATTGTTGATTGTTCCATCTATTCTGTTCTGTCGATAGCGTGTTGTGTGATATTTTCTAGTTTCTAATAAATTGTGGGAGTTCTAGAGTATTCACAATTCACAATGTTTCGCTATTTCCTTGCCTTTCTATTGCTAAATACGTGTTATCAGAGTTTGGGGAATCCTATCCAACCTAATTTATCAAAATCACTCACGATACTTGCAACTCAATGCAAAAATAGTATTTTGTCCAAGCATCTATTAGACCGAATAAAAGATTGCGACGTATCAGGTATACCACCTTATAGTAAAAAGCAACTCCAGTGTTTGATATTATTTGACATAAGTACGCAGTTGTGCTCAGCTGTGGTTACATCTAAGTTAATTGTGAGCGAAGATTCTTTCACAAAACTAGAAGAGAAACAGGATGTCAACGCTGTTTGCACTCTGGCTAAAGAGTGGGTATTCACCAATCTTTCCGATTTCGAGAAATACCAAGATTCTGCGGAAAAGTTCTTCAAGTTGCCAGCCACTTGTGGTGAAGTATGTGGCACAGAGGACGATATGACTGAGGCCAATTTCTATTGCAAATACTACAAGACCGGCTTAGATATATTGAAGGCCCAACTTGCATCTACAGGGGCGAACAATGCAGTAGCAGCACCTATCATATCGGACCCAGATGTAACCCCAGATAATGCTATATCAGCCAACAGTGACCCGGTCAAACCTCAGGATACAAACTCAAACACAATTAATGGTCAAATTAAGCAAACAGAGCCTGCTGTAGCTAAAACAACACCACAGAAGGTTGAAGATGCGATTGATGATGCTGTGGTGAAGTCTGAGACAGCGGCGCAAGCTACCTCTAAACAAACACCGAGTATTGAGGTAGACAATGCTGAAAATGCTGATGATTCAGATGTCAATGTGAGACAGCAGAATGCTGTGGTAGCTGCACCAGAATCTGCAGTTCCTCAGGACAACAAGACAGTGGTTGTCCAGGCTGAAAAACCTGCAATTGGAAATGAGGTGGTAATTCCAGACTTGCCAGTGGCACCTAGTGGTGAGCAGAAACAGGCGGGTGTCAAAGAAAGCCCTAAGGCAAAAGCAATTGGTGATGGTGAGGAGTATGGTAATTGCTATTTTCTATCTTATAATTTTAGGGTCTCAAATGTTACAGCCCACCCCAATCAACCTATTACTTAATGACTTTAGACATAACTTCAGAAATGTGGGTGTACTTTACCTCTACCTAACCCATAGGTCTTTGTAAGGCGTTGTGGTGTCTAAATAGTTAATATATGTTCAAAATCGAGGAAAATTTGCTTTAATGTGGAAAAATTACTAAACTTTCCTTATCATTTATCAATATTTCAGGATATGAACACTGTTTTGATCATTGCTGCTGATAACACAACTCTTGTGAATAACTCATTCTTCATTTAATAATCCACTTTCAATTTAAATGTCAAGTTATTGATAATTGCCCTCTCTTAAATTAGGTTTTTATATTTATAAGATACCTAGTTACCTAAAAAAAAATACAGTATCAGGCATTACTTTGTGGAAATCCATGACATTAAATGTTATGCAATATATTCAGTTTTAATTCTGCGAAGAAATTGCGGGTTTTTCGCTTAAACATTTAATACTTAGTTACCTATTAGTGCCCAGTCTTGACAAACAACGCAGTTTCCATTTCAATTTCGACTTTCTAATCTAAGTGGTTTGAAGTAGTATAACAACACTACAAAATTGTTTTGTTATGAATGCTGCTCTTGCATCACTATCTACACCTCCTCCTTCTCTATTCCTCGTGCCTCCAGGCACGGAAGTAGCGCTATTTCATTTTGCTTGATGTTTGTGACTTCCATGCTGTTTTGTGGCAATAAACTACTATAAATTCTAAATCCAAGCTGTGTATTGATTTTCTGCCTTAAAAGTTTATACAATCAAGTAAAAGTTAGGATATGGATACCGGTACAATGGTGATGATGCAACAACATTTCCCTCGTGTAGGCCTGGTTTTGCTCTACTATTCTGCGGCAACAACCTAGCCTAAAGCATGCTATTGTCATTATAAAAGCAGTTAATTTATGTTAATAATCATGACATGACACACTTTCCCTACACAACGAAATTTACATATATTCTACATTGTGTGGTGCATTGACATACAGAGAAGCAGCTCTTCTATGATCTAATTGACGGGCCCCATGATGCTTCTTGATTTACAGAATGACTAGAAAGTTATTCTAGATCCTGGATATAATACACACAATGTTTTTGTTCAGTATGTAATTCCTATACAATGTGGTTTTATTAAATGGTTAAAATTAATGTTGTTTTTCCAAAGTATTTTGATCATTGCTATGCTATTGCTTTTAATGCTACCAATGTAATGCAACATAATTTTTATCTTTAATTAGTCATCATATGCTTAATTAAATACTTATAGATTAGATATGAGAATAATAAAATAGAGGTCCTAGTTATTCATTTATCATTAAACTTTAAAGTACTTATTTTATCCATATGATGAGTATTAGGTACTAATAGTATTATTTATATCATTCGTGTGGTGTCTGATATTTTACCAAAATATTTTGATTCACAATAAAATGTTAAGTAAAGGTGCGAAAATGTTTACCAAGTATTCAGTACATCATTCTGAATGGCTCCACATAGATATTTTTCATTGGTAAATTTAAAAAAATCAGCTGCTTCCTACAAAAGTGCAATACTTACATGGTAAAAATGTATAGAGCAACTTATTAGTTATAATATAATATGTTCATAATAAAGCAAATTCTATCATTAACACTAGAAATGGGATATTTAACCATGTTTACTGACTTCTTTGAGTTCCCGATATTTCGGTGCTGTTGCAAGCACCATTATCACGGATAAACTGAAGTTATTGCGGGTGGGTGTTTATGAGCAGACAAACCAGTGAACCCGTGTTAGTGACCATGATGGCTTAAAATCTTATAAAGCAAATTCTATTTGTATTTCAGAGTCAGAGGACGGTGATGAGGAACCAAATGATGACACTGCACTCGAGGTCAAACCAGAACAACAACCTGCAAACCAGCAAAATTATGTTCCAAACAACTTGGTTGTGTCAGCTGCTCACGAAGCTGAGGCTTCACAAAAAGGTAACATAACACACTAAAAAAATCTATTGTCTATGCAAAACAAAAGCTATTGTAAATTTCAGAATGTAGTTAATTCTGCCATTCATTTTAGTATCTTATATGTTTGATTGTCGAGTGCAAAATTGAATAACATCAACACATTCTACTTATATGGCCTCAAGTCAAGAGCAAGGCCTCGAAATTCAACCAATGTATTAGAAGTATTCATAATATAGATATAGCAAAGGTGAAGGTAAAAATCAACTTGTAGGTACTTGATAATTATAACTAAATAATGTGTCTATAAACCCAAGAAGAAGCAACCTTGTAAATCTTGAGTTACTTACTCAGGTAACCTTGTTTAACTTCAATGAGTTACTAACTATAGAGATTAGATGTCCAGGCACTTTTGAGCACAGGTTTATTATAAAAATCTTCTTCATAAATTGTAATGTTTTTGACTTTGAAATCAAAGCATATCACTCCTGAGAGGCAAATAGCTGGGGATCCAGAATCTTTCCAGGATGAGGGAACACTCATAGGGCTATCTTTAATGCAGGTAAATCCGGCTTCTCTGTTCCCTGATCATTATAATCTGGATCTATTCGAAGTTCGAGTGAATCGGCTTCTTCTAGGCAAGCGTGCTCCACTCTAGGCCGCATCATCAAGACATCAGACGAGTTGCGACCAAATGCAAGCCTATTTTGTATTAAAAATAATACAGTTTTGTTGACTTGATTCATGTGAAGAAAGTGACAGTTATAAGTTTTTAAACTGTCATGGTCACTAACATTATCATTAACACTAGGAACGGGAACTCAGTAAACATGGTAAATATCCAGTGTTAATGATAAAGTGACAGTCTGTTCACATCAGTTCACGTTACTTTGTTTTACGGAGGTTTCGCCGTGAGAGATAAGAAATACTTGAATAATTAATAGTCATTTAAAAATAGTTTATTACTTTTCAACTCATTAATTTGTTTTGTGCAATGGAATGGTAATAACCTTGCTGATGAGTAGTAATGATAACTTGAGTTGAAATAAATTTCAAATTAATATATTTATAAATTAGTGGAATAATTATAGATTGTTTGATGATTATTTCGGTCGCGACTGTCTTCTTCAGTTCAAGGCAACTTAATTGGCATGGTCATGTGTATGTCATAATTATGCAAATTTCACACTATTTTAGTAGTGTGCATTTAAAATTCAAATAACAATAGTTTATTATGCAACACTTATATTCTTGATTTCTATGCTTCAATGTTAATCTCATTTGCCTAGCCTTTTCCCAACTATATTGGGGTTGGCTTCCAGTCTAACCGGATGCAGCTGAATAACAGTATTTTATATCTGACCTCCACAACCCAGTTAGTACTGGGTAATACGATACCCCTTGAAAAAACTGGTTGTCAGACTTTTTGGCCTCTGACTACCTAACGACTGTCAAAGATCTGCAAATGACAGCCGGGACGGCTTAATGTGCTTTCCGAGGCACGGAGGAAACTCGGTATGTAATGGGCGGTCACCCATCCACAGACCAACCTAGGCAAGCACGGCTTAACCTAAAGATCGGCAGCTGTTATTATTTAGCCACGTGCTTCAATGTTAATCTACTAATTAGAAAATACATATTCTATGCAATGATATTATTACTACCTATGTCAATACAGCATAGCATTTACCTAATCAGAGACAATGAACATACAGACAAAAGAAAAACTCGCTATGGTTAATAATAGCGCGAAAGGAAAACATAAAAATAATATTTATGCCTATTTTTCATTAGCAGTTGTTTTTCCTAGAATATGAGAGCTACTATTAACATAACATAACGACTGCAATCCCCGAAATGTTAGGCAGAGGTGTACCTAATAGACACCCACATTCCGCCAGTTATGTTTAAGTTCCATGTAATAAGGAGCGAGCCTTTTGGCATCAACCGGGCACGAATCCAGACGCCTTGAGTCTCTCTGTCTCTTCAACCTTTGGCCACCCAATGCTGAGGGTAGGTCTCATCAAAATCTCTCGTATTTTGGCTATCCAGTTTTTCTGATGGAAAAGCCCAATAACACTTTGCCCGATCTGGGAATCGAACGCAGGACGTCATACGTAGCAGTAGCGCTTGTCAACATTAGACCAAAGAGGCAGCAACTGTGAACTATCTCAAAATCTTCATTTTTGTTTTATTTTCTTTGTAGTTTAGTATTCTGTTGAACTTGTTTTGTTGTGTAAAGTTTATTTTAGTTTAGTTCACTCGCTTAACTAAAAGACTCGTCTGCCTATGTTTATTCAGGTGTGAACATCATACACAAATAGATTTCATTGCGAATGCTTAACCTAGTCCAACGGAGTTTTTGTGTTCTATATTTGAATATTTTAAAAACATTGTAGTCATATTATGAAAAAAATACCTACTGAAATATCCACAGATAACCGATGAATCAAATTCTATGTGGGGGGGCGAGGGGGGTTCAGAATGACGTATTCAGTTACGTGGTAACCGTTTTCGCGTTGGTGTCCTTTCCACCCCGTATAGGTACCTACTTAGATACTGTTTTTTTGTTGTCTAATTTGTTTCTTTAACTCATTAATCAATTTTCGTTTGATCTTTAAACGTCCATGTATTTATTACATCGGCTTTTCAGAAGAAAAAATCGCATATTTGTTCTATGAGAAAATCTTTTCTTTACTTCTGTTTTACAAGTAACATAATTACCTACTTGAAAATAATCGATTACAAGCCAGCCTGATAAACGCAATTTAATAGTAATTTTATCGCTTGGAATAATGTCCACGTGCTCTAACATAACATCTGTTTAAAATTTTCAGAATTCTTCCCCAACACGATGCCCGATGGATTCTCTGACGAGGATGATGACCATTTCTTCCCGTTCTTCATGACGTCTGTGATACTCATGGTGTTGCTGTACGTCCTCTATCACAACAAGAGCAAAGTCAGCAAAGTTGTGAGTACCAGTTATTTACATGTACTACCGCGTTTATACACGGTCAACCACATTTAAACCTTATAACTCAGTGCATAGGGGTTAAAAATGGTTGACCGTTAGTCAGCGCGGTAGTAAAAAATCTTCGGTAAAGGAAATATAGGTGACAAAATGGGCGAGATAGTCGATGACGTTGCTGTTATCGTGGATATTACAGGCATAGAAATACGGAGATTGTCAGCAACAAAGAGTGGCCCATATCCAGCCGTATGCAGTGTTTTGCTCTTTTTTTCATTTGAATTTAACTTTTTGTCAAATAAATAAATAAAGTACCTATATATACCTAAAGTCAGGCCGTGGATCATGATTGTGAACAAAATCTAACAATGGACATTCAGATAGTGATGGGATTTCCGTCTATTGTTCAACTGATTAACTACGTAAAGCTCACGCACGTACCTATGTAAATAAAAACACTGGAATTCCCAGTGTTGCCATTTGCCGTAGTTGCGGCTCTAATTATAGTACAGACTTTATATAGTCTATAAACGAAGGTTTGACATAATCACAGCTATTGTAATGATGGACTATAAATACTACAAATTTTAATAATAACTTATTTGACTGAGAATGAATCCCTAAACATTTGAAAGTATAAACCAATTACTGCATAACTCATCCAATTAATGAGCGGCGCCCATACAAAACAACACATCCCAGTCCGAGAACATAATCCATAATCTTTTATCTTTTCCAGTTCTTCGGCTTAATACTAGAAGGTCGTCAGAGCGGACGTCGTCGCAACAGCCGGGGCCACGCCTACCGTCGCCTCGACACCCTGGAGCAAGCCATGAGCGCTAACACAACCGCGCCGCCCAGCAAGATTATATACTAAAACGCCGCTTATCACTTAGGTACAATAATCATTCAGTACATCCGCTTTGGAAGAAGTCTGACTGCGGTCGAGCGATCTGCGAACTGTGTCCAACGTTGTAGGAAGCTACCACGCTTATCGATTGGCTTGGGTGGGTCAGAGAGCGAGAACGAATAATTCGACACCGCGTCGGATTATTATTCGCTTTTAGTTGACATGAAGCCCTTTCTGACCGGCTCAAGCCGATTCCACGTTAGTGTGATAGCTCGCTTATTGCCTCCGACGATGTGTCTTAAATGCGTTGATAATCACAAAAATAAGTTTACGTATGCCGCTACAATTTATTGCTTATGATCAACGCTGGTAGTGCCATCTATGATTAGCTTTCTGTTATCCTGGCACACTTGCATATTGGTACAATTATTCGCGTTATTTCGCCAATACAAAATTAACTTTATGTCAGTAGCTGCACAGTATATTTTGTATAGCAGAAATAGTGCCAATATTTGCAAAAATACGTCAAATGAAAAGCCAGCATAAGACGTTGAATGCAGAATGTAGTTCGCTTGAACGCAGCTTGTTCGCGGGAGAGAGATTGTGATAGGCACTGAACTTTCCTTTAAGTTTTTTCAAAGCAAGTTTATTTCGCTTTTCAGACATTATCGCCTCATTCGTATTTATTCTAGTATATATAAAACGCAAATTAGACGTGTTTAGAGGCAACTACATAATATTCACTTAAAGTGGTGTAGTTTCCCAATAAATTAATGTTTCTAGTCTTTGTGTTGCTTTTGTAATGAGAAACGGGTGCTTTTAATCTTTCATGCCTTGTCTGAGATACAGAAATGGCCAGTACTATTCATCTCCAAAAGTAAAGGAGTAGAAAGAAAGTGCAATGCTTGGTCCAATAGTTGAATCAGTGTCAAAAAATTCTTAATAATAATTAAAAAGGAAATTAAAAAGGCTTGGACGCCATTTGACGTATAGTTTTTGTTAATATTTGACAGATGCCAGGTAATAAATAAACTTCGGTGACACTTAGGAAGTGAGACACGGATAGTAAGAATGTCTTTTTTATTATTTCCAAAAACAAAATCGCCTTTTTTATTTATGTTTCCATAAATCAAATAAGGCCGTATATTTTCTCGGCTTCTTTTTATTTTCCTACTAAGTTGATAGATACCACTTTAGTAAATTTATCTAATAACTACACCACTTAGGTACATTTCCATTTTAGCAACATTGTATGTTGAGGTAAAACAATTTCATCTTGTTACCTTTCTAATTCAAATTAAATATGTATGCGTTGTCACGACCGCGGCATTTTGAGTTGCAAAGTACGATACGGTTTAATAAAAATGGCGGCAGTTGACTAGTTCCATAGAGTAACATAAATCTATCAAAGTCAGCAAGTATCAAAGTTATCAAAGACAATACGCTTCAAAACAACGTGGTCGCGATAACGTCCTTTTTACCACAAATACGCTAACAAAATGTGCACCAAGTGCCTGTCTTATATAAAGGCATTATTATATCTTCTAAGCAGCTTTCAGTAAAAGTGACAAGTACAACACTAGGTTAATAAAAAAAAAAAACAATAAAACATACAAAATCTAATAAATAATAATCGTAACCATTATTATGATTTTATGTAAACTGTGATTAAGAATTATTTAATACTTTTTAAAACGATGAGGGTTTTTATTCCGAAAATAATAATGAATGTTACAAACGAAATTATTGTCCTTTATTTTATTTTATTTTTAGTTAGTTTCTAATATTTAGGTAATGGACATTCATTCAAAGGTTGCTTAGCATAAAATAAATGTTAAATGGTTTGTTAGATCTCAATATGTTTAAATATCTTATTAATATTGAGGCTCTTTAGTTTGGTATTGGTATGTATATCTGCGCACTCAAAATCGAAAGGAAGTTTCTTTTAGGAGTAGTGGCAATGTACCAGTACAGAAATTAACTGTTAAGTAAATTGACTCCTTACTTAACTAGCCCTTAGGTTCAAATCACAACATATGAAATGGCTATAATAAGGCATTATACAGGATGTAACAGAATAAGTGCAATACTTCTTGGGAGATGATTCGGACTATAAAACTGGGGGCCTAAAATGAACGCTTCAGCAGAGTAATAATAGGAAAATACCTAATATGAAACACGTTCATCAAATTCTTAAAATCGTCATACACGCAGTTAATATTATGAATTGTCACTTTGTGACCATCTTACGAATTGTAACGTAATTCATATCTTATTATGATTCTGCTAAAGATTCTGCTGTCGAGGGCACAATCAGGGAATAAATTAACTAGGCACAATTAACTGGGCACAATCAGGGAATTAATTAACATAACTGAATCGTACGCTAGGGAAATTGTCGAGGGGCTCCAAAATGCGGCCATTTTGGAGCCCCTCGACAATTTCCCTGAAGGAACGTGAGCACAAAATATCGCATCGGTTAACGCCAACGTATGAAGACTCCATTTTTTTTAGGGAAAGTTTTCTATAGACCGACCGCTTTGATGAGTCGTCCGCCTTGCCCCATGAAAGGCACATTAAGTGTCCTAACAATATCCCGCAGGATATTTGCTTTAAAATAACCATAATCCAGGTATTACAATACTAATTGAACCAATACGTGATCAACCTTCAGAATATTCCATTTAAAATTATACCTTCGCGAGGACTCATTAAAGCGGTTGATCTATAGTTTGATGACCTGAATCACCATGAAGAGGTATTGCACGTATTCTTTTAAACTCTGTAATTAATTTATTCCCTGATTGTGCCTAGCGTACGATTCAGTTATGTTTCCACAGAAGTACTACACTGCTTACTCTTCATGCAGTAGTCCTACATTAACACCCAAGATCAATAAGTGCGGTGTCACAAGAAGCTCCTAAATGAAATTCTGATCTTGCGCAGCTTACATTACTACATACGATAACGTCCAATGTATGAAGAATCGTTATATTAGTCTAGAAATATCATTTTGTAATACTAATAGCAACTTTGAATACATGTTGAAATTTAACATAGATTTTATATCGTTTTCAAACTATCCTTTTCTGGGAAGTTTTACACTATCAAACATTTATTTATATATATATTTTTTTTTGTATTTCTGGCATTTGAATCTTTATTAGCATAGTTTGTAGTTTCATTATATTTATTCAAACAAATTAACATTATTATGAATATTATATCTTTTATATTTTAGAATACACTCCGGGCAATTAGATGCAACGCTACTTTACTTATGCACTCCATATTCGAAAATAATAAGATTTGTGTAAATTGTGTAAATAAATGTGCTATGCCTCCTAAGTGTTTAAAAGGTAATAAAAAGATGCGACATTGTTTTGTATTCCTAGAAACGGCGACAGTATGCGTATCATCGGGGATAGTGCAAATCCCCAGAACTAGCATTGGATAAATTCGCGTATCTGAAAAATGTAGCCAATTTCAATTACGCATTATCGTAGCGACTAAATTAATGAATTTAATAGATGTCTACTGTTAACAATACGTAGAACACATACATTGTTACTATTCATGTAGAAATGACGTCAAAAATCGTTGAAAAAAAAAAATACACTAATAACCTTCCCCTGTAAACCTAAACGTAGTGCAGATACGCGGACTTTACGTATGGTAGATTCGCGGCTTTGCACTATCCCCGACGATATGCAACATGTTACAAACAACACCAAACCTTGTGCTTACAAGCTTGCGTTTACATTCATATACAAATTGTGATGATTGTTTTAAAAACATTTCATATATGTAAAAACATGTACTGACGTTGAGACATATATTGCCTAATACTTTGTTTATCTTTTTGACAAGTTTTCTTAAAGTATTGTATCCGACTAATGTTTATAACTTATGTAAACGAAAAACTAAACTAGACACAACATTTAGAATACATGTTTTATACTATTGTGTAAACGCAAGGAAACAATCTTACGCAACTTTTGTTTACTGTAAATACGGCCAGGAGCTTTGTAATCAGGATATTATTATATTGTTGATAGCGTTGTAGAATTCGCAATTACATTTGGATTTCCGTTTTAGTTCCGGTTGTGAATAGTAGCAATATAGACGTTAAGTATTATCTATTAATATAATGAGTATTACAGTTTGAACTTTCATTTGTAGTTACATATTTTGAAGCAACGCGATTTCATTTTATTTTATGATGTAATTAATGTTCTTATAAATCGTGTCCTCTAAGGACTAGTTTAAGATTAGACTTAATTTATTTCACTTTGTATTTATAATAAAGTTCTAAAAACACAATTCAGTTTGTTTTATTCAACTTTGGACATACCTGTAAAGTGCAACGAGGATATTATCCGTTAGTTAGCAAAACTGCTTTTATCAATGAGCTACAGTGGTGAAGGTTTCATACAACTCTATTCCTACCGGCTTCCCTTTGAAAAATTGCAGTCAGTATTCTATAGACAAATAATATAATCACATTAAATATATGTACTCCGGTTTACTTCTTACATAAATTCACCCTTCGCTACTGATAAGCTAACTTGGCTTGGCTCACTTCTTACATAAATTGACCCTTCGCCTCTGATGAGCTAACTACTGAAAACTCACGCTCTAATTGAATTCGGGGTTTACAAGGTAATCGACTCCTCCTATTGTTTAAGTAGCCTACGTTAACCGGGCCATAATAACGAATCGATTGACAACTTATTCATCAAAATCGGATGAATAGTTTAGGCGCTACGGAGGAACAGTCGTAAATACAAACATACATACATAGACTCCTAAAATCATAACCCTTCCTTTTGGCTTTGCCGTAGTCGGGTAAAAATCTCGGGAATTTCACTTTTAGATACACAGATGAAGAATTGTACCACGCCACCTATCTTACGCATTGAGAAGAGTTTCGTTGGTTGTATGAATTATCCTCTCCCCATTCGTGGTGTTCAAGTTGAATAAGTTGTAAAAATCTAGATTAGTTAGATGGCGCTAGTTGTACAAAATATTCTGCCATTCCTAGAAAATTGTCCAAGAGAAGACTTGCTGGGGTCCTGCCCCCGTAGCATGACCACCGTACACAAGGATTTCTTTGACGGAAGAATCGACAAAATGACAGATTGTGTCGACACAATGACAGATTTCTTTGCCATATTGTCATTTTGTCGATTCTTCCGTCAAAGAAACCTTTGTCTACGGTGGTCATGCTACGGGGTCTGGGGTATATGTGTAATATACCTATATTTGATGACTCTAAATCATTTAGCAGTTTTCTCATTATTATCAAGCCAAAACATGAAAAATAAATTGTAAACTTCTTCAACCCAAGGTCTACGCAGGGTAGGTAGAAATATCCTATAGGTATTTACCAATTTATGTAGCTTCTTGTTGAAAGTTGTAATATTCTTAAAAATGTTCATGTCGTGCCCGATTCCTTTGCATCTGTCTGGTGGAGCAATCCGTAGGTACTAGGTAGGTAAGTCCTTCAAGGTTTCAAATCATGAAAATCGTACCCAGAACTACACACTTGACTCGCATTGTTTCACGGAAGCCTTACGCCTCAGTATCTTCTAGCATTCTTAAGGATGATATCCACCAAACGGCTCGCATCGCATCGGATCGGAACGGATTTTACAATCTTTAAACGATATTAAATCGTGTAAACAGTATTTAAAGTCTATAATAGCAAGCAGCAGCTTGACCACGGGCACGACACGTGTTCGTAGCCGAAAGTATGCTGAGACGCGTGATCAGCTCCATTCGCCTGTCGGCGTATCCGATCTGAATTAGAACACGTCAACATGGTAGGAATGAAACTATTTGAAAGCGGTGAAACGGAAACGTTCGCCAGCGACGCGCAACGGTACGGACCCGATCGTATCCTTTCCGATCCCATGCGATGCTAGCCGTTTGGTGGAAATCATCCTTTAGAAGAAATTTTGTTAAATTTGATATTTCATTCAATAAAAGAATATCCTTAGCAACATAATTACAAAGGCAAAATTCCTCACAATTCGAAGAAGCAAAGAAACTTACTGAAAGTAAAATACAAGAGTCGAGAGGTGTACTAAGTTCATTTGAAATAATTCAATTCTGATTTGTCAAAGGAACGCAAAGAAAAAGGTTATGAAATCCGAACAATTTCCGAGGTCTCAAACACTCATAGGTACAAATGGTTACGAAGTCATAGGTCGAAGGAAATACAGAGCTTAATAGATCCCATTAAAGCTGACTGCGTGTTATAAGAGGGATTCTAACAAAATCAATTTGTGTCCCCTTGGTAGGTGGTAGATGGGTATTTTCATATCCGGCCAAAATTGGGTCATCGAATCCATTTATCACTATGATTGTTATGAAGTGTTGGGGTATTATTTGTGTAAAGGAATTAAGTTAGTACCTAATGTTGACGAGCCGCCATCGTTTATTGACAAAGTTTTCGCTAGCATAGCAGAATTATTGTTTATGTGACCTTCCCTACTTCCTAGGAATATTTTTCGTCAGGTACATAAGATCAATGACACGATTGGCTAAGTGATTGGCTTTTAGCCCTGGTACAGATTATGGGACTACTACCGAGGTAGATTTCCCACCTAGAGACTTGTAAATATTTGGTGTTACCTAATTTTACTACAGACAGCAAACTTTTTTACCCCTGGGTGTTTCCACAAATGAGATTAGTGTTAGGATACCATCATCAGTGATTGGTACCTATGTACCTACTAGTGGTTCGTTGTAATTCTTCGAAGATGAAGATAAGTATTTAATAGACCTCGTCTTCTTCCTGGTATCGCTGGCACGACAAATTTTATATTTTGATAGCCCAAATAATCGCCACTTCAACCGCGTCGTCTGTGCAGTGCAAAGGTCATTTCGGCTGCATGTTTTTGGGCTAAGAGGGCAGGATAGGAGGTGGAGCATAGTTTGCGACACAGCTCCAGAACTACACCCCGCTGCTGTTTCGTTGAGGTAACCTCGTTAAACCTCGTTAAAGAGGTTAAAGAAAACTGGCACAAGGGTTGAGAAAATCCCTAATCAAATTCCGTGAAAACATGAAAAGCTTAACACACAAAACCATTTTTCGAAGTGTATTAATAAAACTGCTGAAATCAGCTTAGGTAATATTTGTGGTTATCGGAATTCAGTTAATATAAAGTTCTGTCTGACCAGAATGTCAATTAAAACGGGATAACGTTTAACAGTTAATCGCTGAAACGTTTCGCTTCACACCACAAAAGTTGGTCTACCTTTAATGGTAGTACAAAATTGTTAAAGCTCTGTATCATTTTACCGAGATTTATTAACTGAACATTCCGTTAAAAATACGAATAAATCGCGGTAAAATCTACCCGAAATCACACACGAGCAGAGTTAAAGATTTTTTTCGGGAGGCAGGAATTACTTTGCTAGCTGCCTTCTTTGACACAAATGTAGAGGAACTTCTGAAGATCTGTGCACTGCCGAGTGTGTTAGGGCAGATATATCACTCATCTGACTACTTTCGCCTTCCTGAAATTGAAGTTCAAGTTCTACGACTACAAAAGATATTCTGGAGTCTATTCGTGTAGAAATTTACAAATACCCTTGTGTTTCCGTAATTTTGATTGGTGTTACAGCTAAATGGTTGGTTGTTATGATACAGAGGGCATAAAAAACGACCGCACACGTTAAGATTTACGGGAAACAACCGCAGCAGTGAATCTGCGGCATCGTGTTTCGTGGGTAGGTACAGCTGGAATTGTTGTTCAGTGGTTGGTTCAACGAAGCGTTTTACCAGCTTTGGTTGATGATAACCACTAATAAGACTCGGTATGTAAGTTCACTAAAATTTATTCACTGCTGTAGGTATATAGTCAAAAAATCAACTTGTTGAACGTCCCAAAAGTATGAGGTAGATGTTTTATTTTGACGATAATGTGTTGGTCCCATGACCCATTTTTTTTTTAAAAGACGTTGCCCTTCCCTAGGAATTTCTCCTGTATCGTGGGTGCGTTTACAAACATTTAAACTCACATACACAAACAGCCAGACCCGGAACAACTTGTAGGCCATACAAATATTTGTTCCGTTCGGGGATCAAACTCGTGACACGTAGCGCAGCAGCCAATCGCTCAGCCACTGCGCCAACCGTGCCGTTTGGTGGTCTGTTCCCTTAAATATGATCAGACGTTCCTGGAATTGTATCTGGTATAAATTAATCTAATCCCGTAGACTATGAGATTGTTTTGCAACTGTAGAGTGTCCACGTTCCATTCTGTTAGTGAAAATGCTGAGTGAAATGCTGTCTGTATTTCCATATTCCTGGAAAATTAGAAATAGCTGTTATAAATATCCTTTGCAATGTTAAAGTTCAAGTTGAGTACTAACAAACGACAATTGAAAACGTAGTAAACAAATACCCAGGTAGATACGATACTGTAGCTAGAGATCAACACGAACATAATAGCAACCTGTTGTAAATAAAGGAAAGCGTTTGGGAATGTTCCGAACAAAATAACGTTGTTTACACTACGGGTTATTTTGATACCTCGTTGTTTACTCTAAATTTAGTACTTACCCTACAAACCTACATGTGACAATGAATGTTTACAAAACAATATTTCCCTGATCGTCATTTCAACCGAAAGACAACGATACTGCTGCTTGAAGAAAACCTACGTCCATCAGTGCTAGAGGTAAGCATACCTAAGCGCTGCCACATCGACCTGTCTTGTGGTTCTGGCATCCATTGGAACCCACGATTTTTCATCAAGTTTTTGATCCACTTAAAACCGTCAAACTAATAAGTACCTACCAATGCTATTAATTACCGCAAGTGTCCTGGATCTATAGTTTTGTAAAGAAAACTATCGATTAACTACTAAATGAAATTATTGGAGGTACAGGATTTTTTTTATCGTGCACTGGATTTTCAACTCTCTCGTTTCAAGGCGAGCATTGAGAATACAACAGCGTAAGTCAGCGTCAGAAAAGTGCATCATCATAATCAAATCAATCAATCAAAGCTTTTATTTGAGGTAGGCCAGTAACAGGCACTTTTGAACTGTCGAAACAAAGACAACAATAAAATGAAGCTACAGTCCCAGTCACAAAGCATAATAACTGTAAAAGTACTGTAGTTGACCATTTCAAAGCGTAGATCTCTATGGAGAAGAACGGACAAGAAAATCCATAAACACTCTTTTAAATCAGAATATTGTTACAAAACCTTGGTTCACTCTTCTAACTTCAGTACCTACGCCATAAAAAATCGCCTGAGCGAACCCGGGCTTAGTGGCAGAATGGTGATCGATGGAACCTCTACCTTCATGGATTTCTTTACCACCACGACTTATGTTCAACGTGAATTTAACCTTAATTAAAAAAACAAACAAATTAACCATTATATTTAAGATCAAACAACAATTCTCCGCAGCCCAAAGTGAAATTGTTTCACAAATTTCCTGAACCGAATATTAATATTATTATGCAAATGTCAAGAAGATAATATAGGTACCTACCTAATAACGATAAAATCTTCAATAGATTATTTTTAGCAACAGCTTTAGCTAATGAATGCCTGATCGTGATTTGCGATTTTACCAAATTTAATCCTGTTTATCCTTTGTATAGATAAAAAGTGTGTTCGACTTTTAAGTAGGTATCTGTTTGTAATTTCAAAATGACAGTTTTTTACTGAATGAATTATAAAAGTATGTTAACGGGACGTATAACACATTTCTTTTACTTATGATATCCTCAAAGATGCTGGGAGGCTTCGTTTTAGAACGAATTAAGTAGGTACGCTCACTATGTGTTAGTTTTGACATGCACCCTGTCTCCTAACGAACCACTTCCCGGTTTTCGGTCTACACTGACGCATAATGGTTCGCGCACATTATGTCGGGTCGCAGCGGGCTGGGTCGCAGCGCAAAAATTCTCTCAAATCGCTCGTACGTATTTTATATGAACTATCGCACACTAGCCGGGGCGCAGCGGGTCGCATGATCACCGTATTGTGCTAAGTAAGTATTTTGTGTTGCGCTGCGGCCCGCTCCGCCCCGGTGCGGCCCGACATAATGTGCGCGAACCTTAATATCGCACTCCATGACTAATTTGCAATTTTGAACTATCCTATTAACCAAGCGAAGCTTCTAACGGTGTAACTCCTTAGGCCGCAATTTCGGAGGAGTATTTCTGGATTTTAATATTCAAATGTCGTTTTTCGCTTCCGGGACAGAAATTCGCCTTTTTTACCGGTAACATGATGGGCTTTCTTTTAACCATGTAATGTTTTTGCGTAACCTATCAAATTCGTAGGCGTCTGGTATTCTTAGTTAAGGATGTTGTGTAAAGATGTTCTTTACTATATTCCTATGAGTGTGGGTTGAACAAACATAATTTACTAAATATTAATGTACCTAGCTTCTGTTTGTGACTTCTATTGGGTAAGTGTGTTCATGTACATTGTACATACATACCTAATATTTTAGTAGCTAGGTACTCTTCACTGGAAGTTCTTTTCTTCTTGGCTTTATTTTTATTTTTGTTTTTGACTCGTAATGTACTGTTAATGGATAAGTTTTATTTTAATTGGGTATTGAATTTTAATTTAGACTGAATTTTAATTAAGTTGAATTGAGTTGAATTTTTAAAATTTTAATTGTATTTGAAATGTAATTTATTTTATTTTTTAACTAAATTGTGATGTTTTTGTTTTTTTTTTTTTTTTGTGTTTGTAGTGTTATTATGGTCTGACTGTATTTTGTTAATTGCCAATGGGTGTAAATTACCTGAATAAATGAATTATATTATTATATTATTTACTTTATTGGAAGTGGTTTTCAAGGTCTTTAGTGCTTGTTTAGCTTCGTTTAGACAACTACAAGTTTAGACTGAGTAGGTATGTTCTGCCAGCCTCGCAAACAAATGTTTCTCTTATTTGGAGTTCGTGTATGGTTAAAGCTACCACAAACTCGTGTAGCTATTACTTACTAGCTGAGCCCCGCGGTTTCACCCGCCGCTTCTGACTTGTTTTTTTTTTGCTCGGCTCCTATTGGTCGTAGCATGGTGTTATATAGCCGACAGCCTTCCTCGATAAATGGACTATCCAACACTATAATATTTCCAGTAGTTCCTGAGATTAGCGCGTTCAACCAAACAAACAAACTCTTTAGCTTTATAATATTAGTATAGATAATCTACTTAAGTCTTAGCTCTTATTCATTTTTATCATCCGCATGAGTCCAAATTAGCCCAGATTTCGTACCTAATTGAGGCTTCTTTATAAAGTAACCGGGCCAGCAAATGACCCCGAAAACGAATAACATTCCAGCAGACATCTTATATCTTTATTAAGTTACGTTTAGCGGCAGGTAGCTAATTATACTCGGCTCAACAAGATTACTCAACATCAAAGCTTGCCCACGCACATTAATGAAACAAAAATATGTATGAATTGCTGGCTTTTTAAGCGGGTACTTAGCTCCAGAGCCACATTTATCTTGCCTGCCTACTGTCTTAAAAGAAAAGGTTTTATGTTATGATTTAATTTTTGCGAACTTTTTGTTGGTTCCTCTTCTTTTGGAGTGTTTGATGTTTCGAGTAGGTAGGCTTCTTTTTCCACGTGACCCAAATAGCAATAACCCCCAAGAGTGAACTTGGGCGGTTACGGTCTCGATTTGTAGTGGGGACTTACCTAACGACTCTTGTGATCTCTAGTGTTGTGATTATGGCAATACCTAACTGTCCTTGAACTCCATATTAAGGTTTCATTACAATCTGAAGTAAGGTGTATTAAATTTACTGAAGTAGATACCTACCTACCTACCTAGAACTACTTTTTAAGATAGATGTATTTTCCTGTAATTACTTCATTAATCAACCCCCTTAATCATAAACTCGGATTAAAGTAAAGTTTAACTTACGTTAATCATGGCGTAATTGAGTTTCATGTTTTAATAGTAAGAGTTTTAGACTTAAAAAAAACTTCGTAAAACTCTGACCAACTAAAGGCTCAACAACAAAAGTCGATAAACACTTCAGTCTTCTGAATCGAAATTCGGAACAAAAGTAAAATTTACAGAACATTATATAAGTCTAAGCTACTATAAATGGAATGCTCTAAAGCAGATTCATCATTATCTGCTTAGCCTTTTTCCCAACTATGTTGGGCTCGCCTTCCAGTCTAACCCGATGCCGCTGAACATCACTATTTTACAAGTAGCAATTGCCTATCTGAGCTCCACAACCCAGTTAGTACTGGTTAATACGATACCCCTTCGTGAGACTGGGTGTCAGACTTTCAGGCCACTGAAATACCTGTATGGTCAAAGATCTACAAATAACAGCCAGGACCAACGGCTGAACGTGGCTGTCCTAGGCAGAGAGGAAACTCGGTATGTGATGAATGGTCACCCATCTACGCACCGACCTTGGCAAGCGCGGTTTAATCTTGAAGCTCGACCTATGTTGCTAACTGTACCTACTTCGTTTCTAAACGATCACCTAAGAGATTTTCTACTGAGCGTGCTGATGGCAATCCCGATTAATCCCATGGCTGGAGGCCTTACACTCAAGGCCCACAGGATAGAGAACCACCGCTGACCTTAAGCATAGGCTGACCTGCGAGATGCGATTCAAAAACATAAAACTCAATTAATTCCGACGGCACGGTTGGCGCAGTGGCTGAGCGATCGGCTGCTGCACTGCGTGTCGCGGGTTCGATACCCGCACGGAACAAATTTTTCTATGATCTAATCTAGTTGTTCCGGGTCTGGCTGTTTGTGTATGTATATAATGTTTTTATACGCACCCTCGTTACAGGAGCAATTCCTAGTGTCGGAAGGAGATCTTAAAAAAAAAAACCGCGCAAAATTGGGTGACGATAAGTAGTATAAGATATAATTATGCTGCTACACTACGTTATAGATATTGTGTAAAAAGTATGAAAGAAAGTTAAGTCGAAAATACTTTCTATTATCTACTAGCTAAGATTCAGATACACGTGGCCGTCCTTAAGTACATACCTTCACTAGTTACACAAGAAACATTATGAATGCATGACGTGACTGTTTTAGTTAATTGATAGTAAACAAAGACGAGGAGGCGACACATACATCTTACTAAGTGACGCAGAACCGTGAGTTTGCGGAAATTTATATCCGTTCATATAGCGGCTAAAAGGCGGTTATCGCCTTGCTCGTAACACTCGCACATAAACTGGGATAATCCCACAATTATTACTGTTTTTTATTTGGAATAGGGGTGGCATAAAAATGTGAAAGGATTTCAGGGGTATAGTAATAAGAACGAAATAAAAAGAATAAACTTTCAGGCACACTCTACAATGATATCTATCAAAAAAATGAAGCGTAAAGTTGCACTGCAGAAAGTCAGTGTTTCCATTATAAAGGGTGTAAATAGACCTATAACATATCCGAAAGGCACTGGTTCTCCCCGTCTTTGCGATCATTTTTTTTGTTCTAGACCATACCTAAGAAACTTCTAGTTACGGAGACATTGGGAGTCAAAGTTCCAACTTTTTTTAAAAAAATACATGCTTTTAATGTAAGATTTTTACTTTACACACCTCCACGACCCCCGTACTGTTCAATCCATCCATCAGCACAATGCTTTGAGTGCTTTCTATCGAGTCCTACTGTAAAACGTGATTTTTCACCCCAAAAAAAAGTCGATGCCCAGCAATATTTTTTGCGTAAAGTTACTTAGTTTGATGTACAGAATGCTTGGTTGACGGCTATGTGAAGGGTATGTTTACACCCTGTATATCTTTTCTTTAGCAAGATAAATTAGAATTGAATAGAAATAGTTTATTTGGATCAGCTATCAATTTATAGCGAATTGTTTATGTTTTTTATTAATTACTTTCACCTCACAAGTAACCGTAGTCAGAAATTACAAGATTTTTTCATTAAATAAACATCCGAGGACGAATGCACAAAAAAACACATGCCAATAGATAACCTCCTCCTTTTGGAAGTCGGTTAAAATATAATCAAATAACAACTCCAACAAAGATCTAGAATACCTATTCGCATCTGTTAATTTTTCATCAGAGTACCGATACCGATAGTTTTTGATTAAAATAAGTCCTAGCAAGTTTGCACAAAAGTTAATCGAGGAGTACTGAAACTCTCTCATCACATGAAGAATAACTTCGTCTGTCCTTGACCCGACAGTGACCTCTTATACCTTAGGGACGTCTACACTGGACACACTTGCCTACTAATAACATGACCAATGATGACCAAACTTTGGAGTAGGGTCACCTTCATTACATGCTGTCCTCCCATGGCACAGTGACTCTGGTTTATAAATGATGGATTGGCTTCCTCGTACCTTTTGGAGGGATGAGTGTGTTACGCAAACTTCACACCGATATTTACCCAAGAGGCGAGTAGGGAAACTGCTAATGGAAATGCTTGTTGCTTGCTCAAGCACTAGACATTACCAAACTTATTTTTATCAGTATTTCTAAAAAAATCATGTATCTAGCAGGGTTAGTGTGTTACCAGGTTAGGCATTAACCACACGATTAAGAAGAAGAAGTGTTAGTTAGCCTTGTCAGAGCTTAGACTTGTCATGTTGTCAATCTAGTTTTGTAAACAATACATATCTAAAGAAGGTTTATACGATCAACTTAACTGACCGACACGGCGCGGCGGCAGGCATGTTCTAGAAAGAAAAAGACTCGGAAAACAGCCGAAATACAGGGTGTTAAAACAAACAAACCTTTCACGGAGCCGTCAACCAAGCATTTTGTACATCAAACTAAGTAACTTTACGCAAAAATTGTTGCTGGGAAACAACTTTTTTTGGGGTGAATAATCACGTTTTACGGTAGGATTCGATGGACCGCACTCAATGCATTGTGCTGATGGATGGATTGAATAGTACGGGGGTCATGGAGGTGTTTAAAGTAAAAATCTTACATTAAAAACATGTTTTGAAAAAAAAAACATGTGAAAAAGTTGGAACTTTAACCCCCAATTTCTCCGTAACTAGAAGGTTACCAGGTATGGTCTAGAACAAAAAAATGATCGCAAAGACGGGGAGAACAAGTGATTTTCGGCTTCGTTAAGGGTTTTTTATACCCTTTAAGTATTAGATTTCTATTTTATTGTCCGGTTTTTATTATAGGTCGATCGGATGATAAACTACGCTTGCCTGGATCAGTACCTTTATGGGTGGCCTCCATTTCCTACATATCGAGATCCCACCGCGCTTCGGAAAGCACGTCGGACTTTTGAAAATCGTTACGTGTAATCGGGACTCCGAAGTTTATTGTGAAGTTAGTTTTACCAAGGGCCGCCAAGGTGTATAATATTTCCCGGTAACCGGGTTGTGGAAATCGGATAGGCAGACGCTCCGTGTAAAACACCGGTATCCAGCTACATCCGGTTAAACTAGAAGATAATTGGGTTATCTTCTACATAATTGGGAAAAGGCTAGATAATCATGGTTTGAATGTGAAGGTGGTAGTTCAAGGTAGGTAATGTTTTGATATACAATATTTATGTCCGATAATAGCACAGCACCACAAAAAGTCTGCTATTACGGGAGTCTTATCAGTCACAATCAGGATATTGTTTGTTTTTTTTTTGTTGATATTCTATTCAAAAAATTTCTTTTACTAATTTTCATACAATGGAAGGTAAATATTATAATGTATAAGCTTGTTACGATGATTTTAGGGCTTCTGATAATATTTTTGTGTTTTTTTCTATGTTAACGTTGGATAATGATTTCAAAAGAGCATTAAGCATTAAGTCCGCCTCTGTACTTTGTGCTTGAAGTGTTAGATAAATAAATAAAAGAGCAAAAAATCAAACTATTCATGTCAATTAGGCAAAATAACGTCAAAGTTTAAAAAAAAAGAAATAGAATTGATTCTACATCCATACTCATGGAGAAGAATGGGCAAGAAACTCTGTGTCATTACCACCGCTGAACATATATGTATGTGAGAAGCATAGGACCATTATGGCGACTCTTGGGGCAGTCCGATGTCCAGCACTGGTCTCGTCTTTTGGCTGATATGTTAATGATGCCTATTTCGGCCACAGCGACTGCATTCCATGGCTATCTGGAGTGGTTGTTGATAGCCTTGGTGTGCTGCTCTTTCAGGTGCTCTTGATTTATCAGCATATTATCCAACTTTGGCCGAAAAACTTCGAGCACAAAGCGGACAAAGAACACTATTGATGACATTGTAGATTATAGCTGTGGTTAAAGCGGTGGTCTAGCTTTAAGGTCATCGCATTTCATGTCTAATTGCGACCTCCTTATTATGTTTGATGATGTGTTCTGACCTGTTAATTCAGGCGTACTCAGTTAGAATTGAACTGAAAATAGGTTGAAAGTTCTCCGAAAATGTGACGGTTACAATAGTAAAATTATAATATAACTAGCTTATGCCGGCTTCGCCCGCGTGTCGTTGTATAATTGACCCACGGAATCATACTACCGGGATAAAAAGTATCTTATGTGTTAATTCAGGTTATAAACTATCTGTGTGCAAAATTTCATCCAAATCCGTTCAGTAGTTTTTGCGTGAAAGAGTAGGACACGTCCATCCCTCCATCCTCACAAACTTTCGCAATTATAGTATTAGGAAGAAAGTAGGATATTTATTTTGGGACATACTTATAGAAATTTTAGAGTCTAAATGTGAAGATACGACAGTATAATAGCATGAGTAAATACTGTTTGTAAAGAAAAAGTTCAAACCTAAGTAGAAGTAGATATTTTTAGATACAATATAACAATTAAAAAAATATACTGTCGGTCGGTAAAAACCAGTAATGAGGTTCTAGGAAATCCATCCATAAATGATTACTTAATATTTACTATAAAGCTAAGCCCACATTGCTGCCATGTCTGTACGCAGGGCATGTCTTTTAATTGAAAAAATGGAATACGGTGCGGCTCGCCTGCCTGTGTGATGGTTCACACAAAATACAACAGTGTCCCAGATCTACATCGGTCTGAAAGGTTGACGCAGCTTTGGAACACTGTCAGGCGTTTGGGCCGGCCACACCGCTTTATAAAAATCCTCCTTCATGTCTCGTTATCCTCATTTGTGTCTAGAAATGCGATACGCTGCGTCCCGATGTATCTGCCGGTAATGAACGATTAGCTTAAGACAGTACTTCGTGATAGATCATGATAACGTCATGATCCCATTATGTTCTACAAATACTTCCGAGTAAAGGGAATAACTTGTATTTACGAATAAAGGGATTATGGATTACAATTCCCGAGTTACGGAAACTTGTGCAAAGAGCCCTAATACTAATCCATTTGTAGGAGAAAATTGTATTTATTTAAGCGTATCCGCGAAGGTAATCTTTATTCGTGTGACGAAGGTGGTAAGGGATTTCAACTTGTACTGAAAAACGAAGCGATTTTGATGCCAAAGAGTGCGAATTTTGTAAGTTTGTATGTTTGCGGAGGGTAACCGCGAAGGTACTAGCAACTTCACTGACAGTTTGTCACTTTTCACCCTTATGCCATAAGTTATCAACCACGTAGGGGTCCGCATGGGACGATGCCTGCCAGGGCTGCGGGACTGTTCGAAAGAGATACCGCGGCCCTGGAACACAAAGGGCAAAGAAGGAACATGGATGGGTTTAGTCAGTACAAGTCTGACACTCCCTTCCGCTCCGCCCAGAGCGGGGGGGAATGACCCCCCATTTGATGATTTCCAATCCTAAAAAAAAAAAAAAAAACAGCCAGCATTGTACGAGTACTTAGAAGGAATAGGTAATATTTAACTTCAAAAAAAACCTTTGCTTATTAAACCTAAAGTATTTATGTTAATGTGCTTCTTTTTCAAAAATAAAACCTTTTTCATTATGAACAACAGTTACATTATACTGAGTGTGTTTACTTTATTTCAAGCCCCATATACAAAACAGTAATTTAGGTAGGTACCTAGAGCAGAAACGTGTGTTGCTACCGTCTGGCTGTTATAACAATTTACTGAATAGGAAGGTCTAGGTACCTAAGTTAAATATGCAAGAACAAGGTGTCGAGCTAACTCATTATGTTTTGGGTACCGACACATAAACCTAAATGAAATATTTTGTTCTCCAAATCCACTTTCGGCAAATTGCTATCAATTTCTATCATGAAACCTTCCCGGGTCGGTGATTGTGGCTAGAGGCGGAAGGCCATTACCATTCTCCCGGATTATAACTAGATTTATAAACTTAAATGACTTCCATATGATATGTAGGGGTTACCTATGTCAATTAGAAACTTGGTACTACAGCTATGGCAGATAACGGTTAGCATTTGTGGGTAACGAGTTTAGGAGAGATAATAAAGTATATTTAGGATAGATTTCGGATGTAGGTAGGTTTACCAAAGAAGAATATTAGCGAAAGGGTTATTGGTGACTACCTTATTCCCGAGTCCGGAAATTATCCTTATATTATTAAAGTACGGAATCGTGCAATCGAGATAAAAAGTATCCTATGTCCTCCCTGTGCACCTGTGAGATAAAAAGTATCCTATGTCCTACCTGTGCACCTGTGAGATAAAAAGTATCCTATGTCCTACCGTGGGTTTAGATAGGTAAAATACTGGTATTCAGCTGCATCCGATTAGACTGGAAGTCGACTCCAACATAGTGGGGAAAGGGCTAGGCAGATGATGGTGATGATGATAGGGTGTGAGACATGAGGACTGTAAATGAAATGGCACACCATGCATGGAGCACATTGCGTTCTATCTTTCTTGTTTTTTCCTATTTCAACAACAAAGTCGACCATTTTCTTTCACATCAATAAGATAGCAATCTAATTATTCTCGGAACACTAAGTCCTATTGTCTACATGACTTACTACCTCATTTTCTTGGGAGCTCATGTAATCTAGAATACCTAAGGTATATTCTAGCACTACATTTCAACCAAATCCTTTAAGCCATTTCTTCGTGATTGAGTAACGAACATTCATCCAGATTTTTCTATTCATACAATAAAATTATTCGGATAGCTTTACTGGCATTAGTTTCTATTAAGAATATTTACTTTTTACTTAGGGATATTATGATTGGGATATTATGATTGATTGTTGTGACAGTGACAGTGGCATCTAGACTAATATTAGTATGTAAGTTTGTAGGGGGTAATCTGCGGAACAATTGATCGGATTCTGAAAATTTTCTCACTACAGGGAAGCTACATTATCTTTGAGTGTTATAGACTAGAAAGTTCCCGTGAGTACATTCCGTACTTAACGGGAGCAAAGCCGCGAGCGAGCAAAAGTTATTAAAATGATAAAGCAATTTTCGAAACACGGAATGTGATAAAAACCTAAATAGATGTTTTATACTTGTCACCGTTTGAACTATAACATTAATTCAGTGCGAAGGAAGTGCAGGTAATGTGTGTGCATAATCGAGATTCAAATTCCTACATTGAAAAAGGGTCTCGAGAAAAAACTCAGTGACAGACAGACACACACTGATCACAGTGACTGTGTTTTCATGGTCCTACTAAGGCTAGTGGAAAAAAAAAACATTCAAACATCAGCTTAGCCAAATTAATAGCTAGCCATAAATAAACATCGAAAGGACTATTATAGTGGATCGATTTTTCTTTTAGGGTCGGAATCTTACAAAGTAACAAGTCGACGCACAGTGCTATAGTAAACATTGACTCAGAGGTGGTTAACCTTTCCATCCACCAACTTCGATTCTAATTTTCTCTTCATTCCTCTTTGTCGAGCTTTCATATCTCATGTACCAACATCTCCAAAGAATGTCTACTTTAACGGATCACTTACCTACTCCATAATGAGGCTTGAAATTGAGTAAGGTAATCGTTCAGGAATATGAATATTGGCTGGTGTTTAGTGACGTGTGACATTACCTTTAGAAAAAAAAACAGGATTTAAAAAACGAACAACTTTCATAAATTTCGAACGTATTTTTTTTTCAATTACAGTTTCTTGTAGGGCTTGGAACAGCCGGGAATAATTTTACGACAAAGTAGACCTTTGCAGCCTTAGCATGACTTAATCAATTTCCGTACCTATTTTATTATGCAATTATTTAGTATTCCCAAGTACACAACGTAGAATTTATGGCTTATAAACGTCTGAGGCGCTGGCTTTCTCCGAAATTCTTATTTCTCATTCCAAAACCTTGCAAGATATAAAGTAAGTATTTTATCAACGCAGTCATAAGATGTATGAGCCTATAATAAAATTGACTACGCACTTTCCTTCCAATCTCCGGGTTGGTTTCAAGCGATCGTGTAAAATGAAGCTGAAAACCATGAGATAAATTGACACCATTTCCTATTTATGTGTTCCGCAATCTTTTAGATTTTCACTTGCGGATATCTTAGCCTAATTAAGTAGTAATATTTCGTGTAAAAGAAGGTTTTCTTGTCTTTAGTGGACCTCAGAATTCTCTATTTTTTGCTGTTATGAAGTGGTATCTACTAAGGGAGCAATTCAGCATGTACGATGGTTTAAATACCAAAGAGTATCACACAGTACCAGCCTATCATGTTAGTAAGATTTATTGTAAGGATCCGAAAGTTTTTTCTTTCAGTTTTTACACTGTTGTTTAGGCCACTTTCCGTGCCAATTTAGGAAGTAGCAGCTTTGTTCTCAGATTTATTTTTATCAGTCTTCTTATTTTGATCTGAACAGCAGGATATTGCAGTAATATTATATCTTTCTTTGAGCAAAACGAGAAGAAAAAGTAAATATGTAATGAAGCAGACATTAACATACCTACACACACATACCAACATCCAAATAGTTAGTGAGGATAATACAACACGTAGAAAATAATCCTCTTATATAGTAAATTACTACAACTTCCTTACTCAGGTAGATATATGATATATGTAGATATACTTACAACATAGATAGCTGTGAATTATTCCGTTTCGTGTTATTAGGCACTCCCTACGAGGATAGGCTTTCTAAATAACTGTTGTCTATTACTAGATACACAAATAACATTAGGCTTGTTAGCTCATTAGAAGAGGTGTTGCTAGCTGTGTAACTACGTTTGTAGGTATCGTATGATTACAATGTAAACATGAACAAATGATGAAATTTAAACCTAAAATCGCCTGTATCTACGAGTACATAATGTTCTATGTTACAGTCTAAAAGGGATTAGTTTCTGCACTAAGTGGAGCATAGTGAGTGTTCGCCAGTATCTATTACCTAAGTGTATAGTAGGATGGTTTAATAGTCAGTGCCTTAGAAACCTTTGATATGAACGTGGATCCACGAACTAAAGTTCGTGGTTCGTCGAAAAAAAAACACTTTCCGGCAGTATAACAGGATTGCGGTTTCCAAATACCATACCAGTACCAAAGGATAAGTAATCCCTCTTCTTCTCAACTTCACAGGGCCTAGATAATGTAGGACATTAACTGTACCTAAACGGACATTTCGCCATAAATAAGTTCCATGTAAGAATGATAATGTCGGGGCCATTGTAGATATTTTCAAAGTATTCCAAAGTTATAAAGAAAACAACGAGGATTCATCTTTTACACAAGGAGTGTGAAAAAATGCTCGAATACTTGGAGCTGGTGTATTTGGTGACGGCCTTGGTGCCTTCACTGACGGCGTGCTTGGCGAGTTCACTAGGCAGCAGGAGCCTGACGGACGTCTGCACCTCCCTGGACGTGATGGTCGACCTCTTGTTGTAGTGGGCGAGGCGGGAAGCTTCGGCGGCGATACGCTCGAAGATGTCGTTCACGAACGAGTTCATGATGGACATGGCCTTGCTGGAGATACCGGTGTCGGGGTGATATGGAATATGATAATGTCGGGGCCATTGTAGATATTTTCAAAATATTCCAAAGTTATGAAGAAAAACAGGGCACTTCTTTTACACTCCAGGAGTGTGAAAAAAGTCCTCGGATATGGGATATGGAACATTGCCTAACAGTGGGACAATAACGTGTTGAAAAAAGTTATAAGTAGTCCGGAAATAAATCGTTATTACTTTCTCCAACCATTTGTGAAGTGAATAAGAATACCAGAGGTTAAGAGTATTGATTGTGAGTGACGAAGTGACTGACACATAAAAGAGGGCGGGCATACTCGGAAGGAGGGATACGAAAGAAATTAATGCGGTAATTTATAAAAGTGTTTGGAAGGGAAAAATTGACGAAGTTATTGAAATGAGGCTTGGAAATGTCTCAAGACGAATAAATATTACATTGGATTGCTTAGTGCTAGTAGATACTAGATAGAAAGTATTCTGATTTAAAAGAGTGTCCATGGAGTTTCTTGCCCGTTCTTCTCCATAGAGATCTACGTTAGAGAATGGGCAACTACAGTACTTTTACAGTTTTTATGCCTCGTGACTGGGACTGTAGCTACTTTTCATTGTTGTCTTTGTTTTGACAATTCAAAAGCGAAATAAATGCTTTGATTGATTGGTTGATACCTACAGTTAAAGGAACTTACAATAGCAGAATTCGACAACGAACTAGAGCTTGCACTACATTTCGTTTTAGAATATACAGAATATTCAAAACTTTAAGCAGTTCGTTATTTCTGTTGTTACTACACTAGTTTCACCACAAACATTCAAGTCAGGTTTTCCAATGAATTTTATGAAACTACAGTTCATAAAATTTACAGTATTTTTTGGCTTAGCAGACGAGCTTTTCCAGTTTATTGAGTAAACAAGTTGAGCTCATGTAAAGCCACTTTAGCAGTCAGCTCTGCGGCCTGGCATAACTAGCATAAATCTGAAGAAACGTCGCTTTTCGCTGGTGTGGAGAAATGGAATTAAAAACTGGAAAACATTATGAGAAAATGTCACTAGCACATAACTAACTTTCAAAAAAGTTAGAACGTTTAGCAGAAATTCAAGGGAAAAACGATTTTAAGAATGGAATGAAATAGACGTCATTTATTTTCATATAATGTGGTTATCTACTTAGAAAAGATGTTTTTTTTTATTATTTAATAGCCCATATTCAGCCGTATACCGTACGTCATACCAGAATTATAAATTATGATGCTCTGTGGCATACACAATTATAAAAAGGATAATTTTGTGCGAATATTTTTTTTAAGGAATTTATAATAGGTTTCACGACCAGTGCTCTACGTTAGTCCTGGATCGAAACAATTGGAAGTCATTGCCTTTGCCCAGCAGTGGGATTACACAGATTAACAGTATGAGTATCATTATAATAGGTACTTTTTTTTTCTCTTTTATTGTTTTGGGGTTTTTGTCTAAACAGATATGTCAACCCCTTCGTGCCTTTTAACAATTATAATAGATAATTCTTATTAATTTTAATATCTGGAATATTTTCTTAAATATAAACAATAATAATTACCTCGTTTACCAAAATATTTTAATGAATTGAATATTAAATTACGATATAACAAACCACCAACTGAAAAACCTTCATATTATCATGACGTGTATCTTTCAACTTTATGAAGCGCGTTTCGACGATGTTTAATGAAGAAAATATTAATTACATACATGATGTGTTATTAGACAATACAATCTTACTCGTCGAGTTTCTTTTGATTTGTTCTTATAATTATACTGTAATAAGCCAAGAAAAATACTACATAACATCACGCCTGTAATCCCCGAAGGTTTAGGCAGAGGTGGACCCATTACTACACCCACATTTCGACAGTTATGTTTAAGGCCCATGTAATAGGGGGCGAGCCTATTGCCATCAACCGGGCAAAAATCCAGACTCCGTGGCGACTACTGAGAAATTCCTGATGGAAAAATCCAATAACTCTTTTCTCGACCTGGGAATCGAACCCAGGACCTCATGCTCAGCGGTCGGGCTTGCAACCACTAGACCAACCAGTCAGTCAAATATACAATTTTTATTTTTTAAGTAAGTAGGTACTATCCGTCACAAACAGCTTAATGTCCATAAGTTTTCAGCTAGCGACAATCGATCAAAAAAATAAACTGAATGGGCTAAATTGTAGGTAGTTTATATTTAGTTCCCGGAAGTTATTATTCCATAAACTTATACAATTTGATTTCCCTCGAAAAACAAGTAAAGGTCGAACTGCTCAATATTTGACATAACGATGTTACCGCGATTTATTTTCTTGGGAATATCTTGATTAATAATTCACATTCAACCAACATTTTATACGTTTATCGAGTCCGACACTCCAAAGAAACTGTCATACATTACGAAGATTGACGGGTTAAATAAGTAATAATACGACGTTCACCGACGTTTTCGTGGTATTTTCTCATGGATATTTTACTTATCCTCGTCTCTAGTCAATACTTGAGTTTAAGTATTATGCAACCGCAACCATTTTAATACAATAGACCAGAATTAGAACGAAGTAATAACCGTCAAAGAATGAAAAGCTAACAATTCTATCTTTTGACAGTTCGAACTTCAAACAATTATTAAACCACAGAATAAAAATCTTAGGGCCTGTTTCACCACTTACGATTAAGTCCCCGTTAACTTACTTGGCAGTTAATTTAATAAAAATTCTGTTCCATTTTTGAATTTATTCGGTAAGTAGTGGCTATTCGGACATCGTGAAATAGGCCCTTATTCAAAGTAATCTCTTTGACTTGTTTGTAGATACGTGTGTTAGATTTCTCGGAAGCCTCTTTTCAAATTACGATTACGAACTACATGTGTGTACACATATCGTTTCAATTCAATGAATTGTAATCAATTCTCTTTGTAATAGGAAAGACCAGACTGTCTATTATTAGTCGTTCGTCACCCCTCTCGATGGAATTAATAAAAATGCGTATTTAATATTTATAGGTATTACTGGGTGAATCATGTTCTGAGTCTGAATTAGCCCTTAGATTTATGGCTGAGTCTACCATTTCGCTGGTCAACTTACCAATTAGACATACAGACTTAGCTTATGTTACGTCTGTGACGTAAAAGCTAAACTTAAAGCTCATGTTTTCAGATTTATGCGATGTATTTTAATTAAGTCAACCCACTCACGGTTATGTAGTGAATTAAGGGCCTCTCCAGAAAAATGAGACAAAGCATTTGCCCCTATATTATTAAAATCGAATGACGTTATGTTTTTTTCAATATAAGCTAAAATTCTTTTCAAGGAAAACGATGGATGGATTGTGTACGCAATGATATGGCTAGTAAGAGCTAGTCTTTAGGTGACAACTAATAGAGATGTATGGAAGAATAAGACATGGTGCTCCGACCCACTTCGACAAATAAATTGGGATGAGGGTAGGAGAATAATATTTTTTTTTCAGTCGAATATTCGAAAGTCATCAATTGCATGTATTTGCTACAAATTCTCTCTTTCCTACTGACCAAATGATGTTGCTTAAAAACACCTACTATTACACACTTGCATCAAAATGGTGGTCCTTTCAATTCAGTTACTGTATGTTGCAATTTAGCTACTAGGTACTACACGTAGGAATCACAACTTACAATATATTCTTATATGCTTTTCATCATAATTATTTTTCCCGGCTAACAATAGCACCAGCCGTAAAACTGTCGTATAAATCTTCGTGAAGAGTCGTAATGGACATCTCTGCCACTATCAAGTGATTGAGAGCATCTTTATAATAATTGCTATCAACTTTTTTCTTACTTTCATATCTAAGAAAACCAGTGATTTTCTTTTTCTGATTCTTAAGACGACTGTAAATAAAATGTAAATACTTACACTAATATTCACATAAAACACAGCTTACAGTTATTTTACTTGCGGTTGGTTCTGTAATGTGAGTCTATGTCAAAAATTAAAAAAATGTTTATCATAATTTAAGTTTTGACTGCCCCGTTGACCTAGTGCTCACAAGCGCGACTGCTGAGCATCAGATCCGGGGTTCTATTCCCAGGTCGGGAAAAGTGTTATTGAGTTTTTCTCTCAGGAATTTTTCAGTAGCACCCACGGAATTTGGGTTTGTGTCTGGCTTGCCTCCTATTACATGTCACTTAAACATAACTAGCGAAATGTGGGTGGGGTTACGGTACCTACACCTCTGGCTTACCCGTTTGGGATTATGTTATGTCTGATCACAGACATTTTTTTAAGTCGGTAGGTAAATTCCAATAAAACATATTTAAGAGTTAAGATACAACTGAAATAAAATACTCGGTTACTTACATGCTATGTGAAATCGAAAACAAAGGATAAAGATAAGATAAAAATATATTTATTTTGTAAAACATGAGTATGTACATATGTTACGACTAAGCGCCGAAGTAAGGTTACACCTAGTTCTAGCCAGCTCTTTGGGTAAACTCTGAATAATCACTAAACCAATTTGGATGTAACGCTCGCCGGCTGCTACCGCGGCACCGCTCACTGCGCTCGCTCGGCTCACGCGCGTTTGGTCACAGTTCTAACCTAACCTAACCTAATGCATTTGGTCGGTGTGTCGTAGCAATAAAAAGGATACACCTAAGTATAACAAACTGTTACCGGCCGCACCTGTGTACAGCCCGCTGGAACTAGGTGTAACCTTACTTCGGCTTTTAGCCGTAACATATACACTACAACATTATTTTTAGTATATGCGAAACCTGAATATAGTTTGTTCAGAATAAGTAACTGAATCGATTCCAATAATTTTTAAACCATGTTATATTTAAAAAAGTTAAAAGTTGGATACCGAGCGACTTTGAGTACCTATGCCAATAATTTAGGTACCTACTGCCAAATTATTATTATCAATGAGCTCAAGACGACGCTGGAGGCGCGCGCTGCGTGGTGACCGCGTTTTTGTGCGGACAACTAGGTAACAGAACAAGCTTATAACTTTGTGATTTTTCATGATACAGTTTTGAAATTTTGTATATAGATTTTTTACATAAAAATACTAGACACGTGTATCAGGTTTCGCATATACTAACATTAATTTTGTATACAGGTCTTATAAATAAATGAAAGTAGCCACATGTTTTGCCTTAAAAATAAGAGAAGAAAAATATGAGAGACATGAAATAGAAGCACTATTTAAAATCATAGTTTCCTCATACACCACAGACTGTTCAATTGAATCGTCAATCAGTCTCGGGGTAATAGAGATTCGTCGCAACAAAGGGGCTTGTACAAAATTGGAACCAACGGAGAAATCTAGTCCAATATTGTTTCCTCGAGTGCCTTTCTAAACTACGTAATACATATTCTGCCCTTTTGCTAAGTTGACAAAGGATATTTGTATCAATTCGATTTATGTATGGTTTCTTTTCATGTGGGTAATGTCATTTCTGGTGAATTACTAAATATTTTAACAATACTTACCGAGTATACAGAATTCCTGAAGTTAAATGTCTCATTTAATATTTAAGACTCGCTGTGATTTCATAGATTTTTTTTTTGCATGGGACTTTAATCACCTTTTTCTACAATAAAAGTACCGTCAAAATCGGTCCAGCCGTTTCGGAGATTAGCCGGAACAAACACACAGAAAGATAAAAATTAAAATTTAAAAAAAAAAATTATATAAGTACCGTATATACTTTCATATGCATTCAGAAAAAAGCTGTTGTTTTGAAATATAAGATTTTAAACTGTCATGGTCACTAATATTACTATCCCGAAAACCCGGGAAAATCCCATTCCATCCCGGGGAATTCCCCATTAATATCCCGTTTCCAGTCTAAATAATAATGTTGTTTTGAAATTACAAACAGACACTTAAATTTTATTTATTTGTAAGTTTTAAAATATATTTCGCCTCTTTTGCCCGTACGGTTGGGCAGATGTGACGTTTGATACCTACACCTACCTACATTTCGCCAGTAACGTTTGAGATCCATATGCATAATAGGGTGTGAGCTTATTACCATCAGTAGGGTACAAATCCTGGTTGCGAAGGGTACGTCCCGTCTGGTAACTTTCCCGTTTCGCCAACTAAACAAAAGACTTACAAAACAAGTGAAAAAAAGTCCCCTTTCGTAACTATTTTAGTAATACCTGAAGTCTACGAAATTCGGATAAAAATCACTCGTACCAAATTGGAAATCGAACCCGGGACCTTTACGCTCAGCATATTATTATAAGTGCTTGTGACCATACTATTTATTGGATTTATTTTCTAGCTTGAGCGAACCTCTAGAGGCAATCTTTTAAAACGATTTATTTGAATACCTTTTCGCAACAAACCCATGTCATGCTCCAATCGCGGACGAGGTCAAGAATTTTAACTTCCTTTTCTCAGAAAACAGATTCAACAAATCTTTGAGTCAAAGTATATTTGTACTGGTTATATGAGCGTTTCTTTTAAGATCCTTTTTTTTCGAAATGACTGAACCGATTTTAATTAAATGTGTTCTGATAACTTTTTAGACTTATGTATCCTGCTTATGCGTATGAAGTGCCGTAAGTCGTGAACACTCTTAAGACTGCCGCAGAATTATAGATGTGGGTTTTTGTTGAGAGGCAACGAAGAAGTCTTAGTGATACGCTTTTATCTTTTTTAGATTTAAAGGCGGCTGTACACTGTCTACTACCGAGAGCTCTCTCTACTTATGTCTCGAAAACAATCGACACTACCCTACTATACTCCCTTCAGGAAGCTTTCAACCAAGCATTCTGTACATTAAACTCAGTAACAACAACAATAGTGATTGCTGGGAAACGACTTTTTTTTTGGGGTGGAAAATCACGTTTTATGGTAGGACTCAATGTAACGCACTCAAAAAATTGTGCTGATAGAATAATACGGTGGTCGTGGAGGTATTTAAAGTAAAGTGACAGCATTAAAAACTAGTATGTATTTAAAAAAAACTTGTGAAAAAGTTGGAACTTTGACCCCCAATATCTCCGTCACCAGAAGCTTCCTAAGTGTGGTCTAGAACAAAAAAAATATCGCAGAGAAAAAGTTTATTTTGGCTTTGTTAAGGGTACTTTTACACCCATTATACACTCTCGCACTCGCCCTACTTCGGAGTGTTTCGGCGAGTGTACAGTCACCCTAAGTCGACTGTCCACTGCTACGTAAGATGTGCACAGAGGGGTTCGCCACGTTAGCTGTGCGGTTTCTTTGTTTGGCAACCTGTTGTTTGTTTGTCATAAGTGCGTGACCGAGATTTTCAGTGGACGATTTCACCTTCATTTTCTACAAATCGAAGCAAAGTATATAGCTTAGCCACGGTCTTCTATGGAATGGTGGCTTTAGCACTTTTTGTAGCGGAAAGGAGGTCGTGGAAAATGGTCGTGTCAGACGAGGGCTAAATAAACACAGTTGATTATCCCCATTGTTTACTGTTACTGAATAATGTGGAGCCATTATTACAAAGATGATAGGAGGTGACGTCTGTTATCACTACTTTATCAACCTGATTATGTTTGGTTGGGGTAAAGGGAAATTTCCAGAACAGGAGGGGAGCGTTTTGGAACAATAACAATGTAATCTACTGAAAAAAAATTTATAGGTGTTAATTCACACGCCGTTAGTCAAGTAGATTTATTGGTAATTACTTAATAGTTTGTTTATTACAATCATTTTATTTTTGTAGGTAGGTACCAAAGTAAGTGTTAGTTCGGTACGGAACCAAGTTGCAAGTATAAGGACTATGCATCTTATTAGGCCGGGTTTTTTCTCCAGAACCTGAAGTGGTTAGCAGTTTTTCATCTATAGAGATTGTCTTGTCTCATTAAAAGCGTTTCTGAAAGCTTTGTTGTTTCAGGATAGCTAATGTTTAAAGCGTTTTGACACCAGTCTTAAAAAAGGCTTGGCTTTGGATTTAAAGGACTTGGAACGGGAGCGAAGGTCTTCATTCAAAAGAGCTAATATGCTAGCCCGCAGGTTCGCGCTTTGCTCGGATGGCGTGAAATGTACGTATATATGCAGCTTGCGGGCCAATTACATGCAAAAAAGCTACAACACCCTCCGTGTTCAGTTTAACAACGCTTTCAGGGCGGTTTTGGGTCTGCGTCGCTACTGCATCGCTTCAGTATGTTCGCAGGAGCGCGCACGGTTTACTTCTATGCGATCATGCGGAAGCGCTGCGCGTCTCTTGTACGCCGAGGCCAGCTCCAATACCGTTCTGAGTATGATAGCAAATACGTTGGACTGTCCTTATGTGCGACACTGTTGTGACAGACAACTTAGGTACATAAAGTGACACACGTATGAGACTACTGTAATTAATTGATTATGAGTGAATGAATTTGAATTATTATTATTGAATAATAGTATAACTTATTTGTATGTGTGTTGATGTTGTATTTGTCGGATCCGGTCATTAGTACGGACATAAAATGAATTGGAAAGCGCGCTTCTGTGCAGTGGTGACATCACGCGACCACCTTACCAGTCACAACACAGCGTGCTTCTACAGAGCCCTGATGTCCAGCTCAAGGCAAGGGCGACAGTCAGTGTCGGATCGTATCGGAGTTGAGACGTCTTGGAACTGTTCCCGATTCATTGTGTGTGTCCCATGTTATTGTGTTAAGTTGTAATCGCAAAACGCAAGTGATACTGTTGATTTCATCAAAAAGATTTTGTTTTATAATTTATGTAACTGTTATAATTTTCAAATTTTTCCAAGTTCCGGACGTTTTAGAATTCCCCCCGCATTTCGGACACTGAGCTAAAGCTTCGCACTTGTCCTGAAAATTCCGGAGGTATGCGTACCCATAATATTTTCAGTGACACCATTGTTTGTTAAAACATTGTTTAAATAAATCAAAGTCAGGTCTGTTTTAGAATTACTATTCACAATTTGATACAAAAAAAAATAATCCTCTTCATGATTTTAAACTCATTAACAGTTATTAAACGCACAGCCTAAATCGCTAGATATATTGAAATGTATGAGAATTCGTTTTTGCCTATGAAAAATCCACATAGCTAATCTTGTTCGAAATGTCAGCAATTGCTTTCAGCAATTTCACTCCTTGACTGATCGGCCAATTCCGAAACATTTATGCCGTGCTTGTGAATAATTATTTCTGCTTCCCCAATTCCAACAGAATTACTTCTGTTTAATATTGATATTGGACAAATTACAGTCGAAGAGAGAAGCAATTTATCTGTCAAATATTTATTAATAAAATCATTGGGTGAGCAATTTTCGCATACTTTGGAACTCTTAACTATCTATGCGAATTCTAATTAGTGTTATTACTGTACTGTACTGTGACTGTTAATAACGTAGTTTTATTTACAGAAATAGATCCTGCCATTACTTTGCTAATCGTGAAAATTCAAAGCATTTTCATAGAAACTTAATTAAGGATGTCAGATAAAGATTAGAGCTTAGAGCACGGCAACACTGTCAAAACATGACGAAGAAAGAGTTTTGAGAAAACCTTGAAGCTTAAATTAAAATGTATGTAACACCTTATTCCTTGTTGATAAAATTATAGATAAGAAAGTTTATTGTTGATTGTATAAATATTAACAAAATATTTTTATTATCTAAGTTCAAACAAATGCACAACAAAACAAAACTCAACTAACTTATTATAGGGCCGTTTGTGTTAGAACTCGGAAGTTGAAAACAAATGACGGCACAGTGATTTAATCCTAGCCAGCTGAAGTAAACAGATTGCAAGACAAGCGCCTCGTCTGATATGATATAACGTAATTAGTCCGAAGCCCACCATTTTGAAAAACATCACAGGCTAAGCTTTTCCTTGTTTCGAGTTGAGTAAGGCATTGAAATAAAGCCTCCATCGTAGGGCTTCGAAGCGGAAAGCGAAATGTGGGGATAAAAGTAATTTGTAGCTCTAAGGCGTGCCAAGATATTTTCCATTTGCAGAGTCGAGCGTCTTGCTGAACATAAAACATTACCACAAGACCACAGAGCAAGTGCTGTTAATTCTAAACTTTCCAAATAACTTGCTGCTCGACGCCTGAATAGTCCTAATTTAGATTTTATACTCACACTCCGGGTTCGCGGCCCTTCCACAGAAAATTACAGACTTACATTCTGAATAAATATTTGTCTTTTTATACAAAGCCGGGTGAGGCGTGCCCACACATACGCGGAGAATATTGCGGCGAGTTTGTTAGACTGTATGTAAATAATGTGTAATGCAGGGTTCACATAATCTTATATCTAATCAAACAATCAAAGCTTTGACCATTTCGTCAGTTAGGCTAAAAGGTCTATTGAATAATGCCCTATTTACTGGCCATTATAAGCTTGAATAAAAAGAGGAACCCGGCCGAGGCTGATTACAAATTGAGAGTTTTATCTGTCGAATAGAAACAAATAAAACGTAGATATGTAACATAGGGACATTGGGTTATTCACAAAGCATTGCTGAACTCATTTTGTGGTTTCTAATTTTAAATCAACGATGTACTTAAGTTACTGAGTACTGTTTCTGGCTGACTTCTACAGCTTTAGTAAATTGAATGTGGGATAAAGTTTGATGTGGCTTTCAATCAAAACAATTCATCTGTATAATTGCTCAAATCGTAGCGAACTGCGTACATTAATCTCGGTGTATATGGCTCAATTATTTCATCGGTTTAACGATGAGATTATGTTTCAATTCTCTGTTTGGGATGGCGATAATTTATAGCTCTCTTAATACTGCAGATTGGCTATTTAGTTATTATAATGGAACGATTTAATAGTAGACATTTGACAAAAGAGGATCGTTGTAAAATCATTATGAAAGGCTATTTTTTCTGGTACCTATTGTACGAGTGCACATGATGATGATGCCATCTAGCCGATTTCGGCCACAGTGTGCTGCTCTATCATGTGCTCTCAAGTGGCTATCATACACAACTTTGCCGAGGACACATGTAATACCAACCATACCTGCATTCAATTGAACTCAATTTCAACCTAAGGGAATCAATGGCATAGTGTAGGTGATAGTCAAAATTGACCAATAAAAATAACAGATAAAATGAATGTCAATTTAAATAAAATATGAAAACAACGACAACGATTTCATAAAATAATATTCGCTACCTCTGGAAAACCCTTTTTGTCAGTTACTCAATTTGAACATGACGTCATCGTGCCGTGTATCGTAACACGATACGACGTTCTGTTGTGATTTTTTACGATGCTTGTCGTATATTTTCATGACGCGACATAGCATCGCGAGACTACATCGCAACAACGCGCCACGATCTGGTGCCGTATCCATGTCTTTGGTCCCTTTGACATTAAAGTAGAAACCAGTGTACAAACGGCGACACATCAAGCTTTACATTTCCAGTATAACATGGCCTCGCTATTTATAGATCTCTCGTACAATGAGAGATCCGTATAAACTGGTTTTGTACAGCTTGGTCACTGTGTGTACAATATAACGGCTTTATAATGCCTATCAAAGTCGGGAAGGCAGTAATCCTAAGAAGCACCCTCTACTGAATAAAATTTCATTAGCATATGGGATAATATTCTTTGTTCATGAAGAAATTCGGAAGGCTTTAACGGATCATAACTTTAGTAATAAGCAGCTGAAAGTAGGTAAACGTAGGTCTATATGAGGATGTACGAGTGTACAAGTAGTACTTACTGGATCTCTATGCTTTTTTAAGGCTACTTGAAATGCATTTGAGTGGATAATACTGGGTTAGGTTAAATTTGCTAGCGGAACTTTGTAGACCTGATGAGTATCAATATCTAAACTGTGGGTTTTGTTTTTGTTTGACGTGTCAATAGAAACTTATTTTGGCCTAGTGTTCGCAAGCGCGACTGCTGAGCGTGAGGTCTTGTGTTCGATTCCCGGGTCGGGCAAAGTGTTATTGGGTTTTTGCATCAGGAATTTCTCAGTAGCAGCCACGGAGTCCGGATTCGTGCCCGGTTGTTGGCAATAGGCTCGCCCCTATTACATGGGACTTAAACATAACTCTCAAAATGTTGGTGTACCTAATATTAGGTACACCTCTGCTTAACCCTTCGGGGATAATAGGCGTGATGTTATGATGCTATTTGGAGCGAACTTTTATATATATACCTATTACGACTGATTTTTATTAAAACCTTTAGTTCAGTCATTGACTGCTTGGTTCATTAGCTTGCTTGCTATAATAATTGTGTAACACACGGCGGCACATGAAGCGTACATTTCCAGTATAACTTGGCCCCGTTTTGATTTCCTATACAATGAGAGATCTGCATAAACTGGTTTTGTATAGCTTGATTGGCCGTCGTGCGTACTAAATGCAAATTAACGAGACATTAATAAAGAGTGTAAAGCAACCCTTAATAAACCAAAAAGCACTTGTTTTCCCCGTCATTGCGATATTTTTTTTGTTCTAGACCATATCTGGGAACCTTCTAGTTACGGAGATATTGGTGGTCAAAGTTCCGACTTTTTCACAAGTTTTTTTTTAAAATAAAAGTGTTTATTGTTATAACTTCTCTTTAAACACCTCCACGACCCCCGTACTATTCAATACATCCATCAGTACAATGTTGTATGTGCGTTGCATTGAATCCTACCGTAAAACGTGATTTAAAAAAAAAAAAGTCGTTTCCCAGCAATAATTTTTGCGTTAAGTTACTTAGTTTGATGTACATAATGCTTGGTTGACGGCTTCGTGAAGGGTCCGTTCACACCCTGTATAGAGAAAATCCGTGGTGTAGAATTAAACAAAACTATTATTAAGTAAATCTATTAACTGTATATTTAAGCCACATTACGTATTATTTCTTAGTTTTTGAATAAAAAATACCAAATTTCCCTCAATTATATTTACTTTAACAAAAAACAACATAATACATAAACTATTAAGTTTCAAAATTTTAAAAGTTTTATTTTCGTTTAGATTTTAATTTTAAAATACTGCGTTAATAATAGCGCTAAATAAATTGAATAAAACTGCTAAACTTAAAAAATATAGAAAGAAGAATTTGTAAAAAAAAATAGCAACATTGATTGCAAATGGTACAATCACGCAGAATATCATGTTATAAAGAGAGAAGTCAGCAAGAATATTCGAGAACCCTTATTTGGTTCAATTAGGGGAACTATTCTTATATTCGATACATCCGCTGTTTGGACACTTGGCATTGATACAAACTACGTTGTCCGAATCTCGATGCAAAAGTACGTAAGTACTACATAATGCTGGTATCATTATGTGTGGACATTTACATGACTATCGAAGGTCCAGTGGTGACACGCGTGGATGCCGAGTGCAAGGTCCCATGAGTTCGTTGCGTCGGTGGAACAAAATGTTACCTACCTACTTACTTTTTCTTTCAAGAAAAATGAGTGGTCTCTTAAAAGCGAATTACATCAGTTTTGGGTAATTTTGAAAATGTACTTTTATCTTTATGATTTATATAGTTTCAATTTCCTTTATTTATTTTCTTACACACTAATTACATTTTTAAATATTTCTTAACAAAAACCATATAAAAACATTTAAAAATAAAAAAAATAGTGGTCCGCCGGTATCGGGAGCAGGGTCCAAGCTACCGGTGGTTAGGGCTCCAGAGACAGGAACCTCCTCACAATGCGAGCCGTATTGAGGAGTACTGCCATCTGAATCAGGCCCTTGATCCAACCGCTTTATATAGTTTATTATTATACCTTAGCACAGCAGTACAAGCCCCCCCCCTCCCCATAGAAATTTGACGGCGGACAAAATATAAAATGATAAAATTTTGCTGTTCCATACAACAGCAAAATTTTCGAAATGAGGTTCTGAATACGTAGCTACCGTTTCTGCGTCGATGCCTTCCAGCCTGTATAGTGTACTCAATCATTTATTATTTTTTAAGTATAGTGTTTTATTTCCTCCACGTCATCAACCGCATAAATTTAAGTATAGTGTTTTCATATTTTATTTCCTTCACATCATCAACCTCATAAACTTATAATTGGACCTTAAAAGTTTTATGATACATTTCACCTAACATATACATATTATACATAGCGGAAAAGGGAACATTGCGTGATGAAACTGTATACTGAACAGGCTAATTATTAATTAGGGTAGTAGAGAATATACAGCTCTAACGAACTGAGGAAGTGTACCATGCATAAGTGATATTTTGACCTCCACCCGATAGAACCAACCCACAAAAAAATATTCACCCATAAATATTTCCAACGGCACGGCAACCAACAGATTTATCGCCTTACAGATAGATTTCTTCCTTCGCGAAAAATAAAAAAAAAGTATCGTATTTCTTAGCTTTGAAAAAAAAGATGGCGCCCTATCGAGGTACCGTAAATTAAAAACGAGATCGCAATTCCCGAAAGATTTTCATCAGTCGTTAGTACGTGACCTCCGCAGCAGTTTATAATCAACTGATCTTAACACCTGTCTGATGCAGTTTAGTAGATTTTGTTTAGTGGAATACAAGCTTAACTTTTAAGGGTGGTCGAGTTCAGTCGAGTCCCGACCGCGGATCTGTTTGCACGCGCCCTGTCTGCGACGCGAGTGATAATGCGACCAAACTAACCATACCTAACCATTGTGAAAAACCAAACAAATAAATAATTTAATTTCAGGACATAAACAGTTAATATCCTCTAATATTTTATTTTACTCATATTTTCCATTTTTAGTGTCGTAAAAAAGTTGTTCTAGAAAAGTTTAAAGAAAGTTTTTGCGATTTCAAATAATTTGTTTTTAAGCGTTTTTGTTCACTGAGGATGAGTAAAGCCCAGTCTTTTATTTTCTATTGTGCTGATTTCTAATCAACAACGGTAAGGCAATATCGATATAAGGAAAAGGCGGAAAAGAAAGAGTTTTATTCGCTGGCTTTGAAAGGGATGCAAGGGATGGTTCATAATAGGCTTTTGGCAAGTAATCAACGTTTTGCAAGTTGTGTCTCATTTTAGTTGATTAAAAATCATTTCTTTTAGGCGGATTTTGTAGTTGGGCCTTCAGAAGTTGATTTAATCTGTGTTTTGAGACCTTGTCATTCGTTTATATTATTTCAAAATATGATTGTAAGATGACCGATTTTTTGATGGCCTTGATATTTGCTTCAGAACATTTGGAGAGGAATGAAGCACAAAGGTGCTAGACATTCTTTAGAAGTTTTTCCGAGGAGGATCGGTGGTGTATATTTCTCAAGCCTAAACAAATACAAACAGATTTATTTACACTAGCAAATCTTTACGGGGAACTATCAATTCTATTTTCTTTTTATCCTATCTTATCGTAGATGCCTACATAATACAAATTCTGCACTTATTTTAGGCACTTCTTACCCTACTGCTGCCTATAATATTTTGTGTTCATTTGAATTGTGATTGTGATATATACCGATCATTTTAATAATCAGTATATTTTCATATAATAAATCTTAACTGAAGCTTAGCTAATTTCTTTGAATATCTTGCTACAGGCAAGTACAAAATGAAGGTTGTGACAAAAAAAAAGTTATTTGTAAAACTAGTACCTACTATCTAAATAAAAAGAATAGAAGTTTAATGCCATGAACACACAACGCAAGAAACTTCTTGAATGTATTAATCCATTTTGAGTCCTTTTTGCATAACACACTTAGTACCAAATAAAACCCTGCAATCTTTCCCAACTTAAGTGCAAAGTGCTCTCATGGAATTAAAACCCAACCCAAACGATATTCCTATTATCGAATACGTTTTACGGGGATTAAATTTGAATTAGGAATTCCTATTCGCACCCCGGATGTTCCCAACATACACATTATGTAGTACCTATGCACATATGCATTGTATATTAGTAGCTATACAGTTCCGTCCCTGAGAATCCATTTGCTTCATTTTCACGCCCCTGCGGTATCTAATTTGATAGCACTTGCCGGCGTGATTGTATTTGATTTGCTTTTGTTTTTGGCTAGTTAAGTTAATAGATTGGGAAAGCAGTTGGTAATTTTATGAGCTTGTGATGCGGAGGAATGATTGAAATGTCTTGCCGGGTTTTGGCAATGTGGATGTAAGAGTAGAGAAAGACCAAAGACAATGGATGGATTGTGTGAAAGATAAAATGTCTAGAAAGGAAGAAGTAGGTACTAAGATGATGGAGAAATAAATCTAAACTTATACTGTCACTTTCGGGATATTTTGGTGTATTCCCGTTGACCCCACTGTGATGGCAGCACTGGTGGGGCCAACGGGAAATATCAAAACCGTTGTTTTGTTGGCCCCACTACCTCAAGATCAGAAAAATGAAGGAATGAAACAAACCTTAATGATGTCAGTGGAAATTAATAGACATTCCGATCCATACAGTATGACAGCTCTGATCATGGTCTTGTATATTTTCCCTGGCGACAAACGGGTAAAAAGTTCCCGTTTGCGGCTTATAATAAGAAACATATATTCCCCAAAAAGTACCAGGCTGGCATGATTGTTCATTAATAAAAATTAAAAAAAAACAATCACGGAAGAAATCCCGTAAGTGACAGTATAAGTTTAGTTGTAAACCGTGAAAGCTTAAAACTGTGTTTGAATTAATCTATGGAAAAAAAAATAACATACCGTACGTCGCGCCGGCCTTAAATAAATTAAGAAAAGGCCTGATGATCGGTAATAAATTAGGCGAATTAACGAAAGTGTTGGTCCCATTTATCAAGTTAAAATTACGTTAAGTAATTCCGTTCAATCCGAATCCTGTGTTGAGTTTAATTTAAGAAAATTAATTGGTCCTATTAGGTTTTCCAATTTCATGTAAAGCTTATTTATCATCACGCCCCTTGCTGTCCAATTTGGGTTTCGCGTTCCTAATAATTGTAATTCTTCCTTTCTCGGCTCCACCCTTATTTCCGTATGGTTTGGTACTTCTACCAAAATCTCTTTGTTCTTTTTTGCCTTCTCAAAAAGCCAATTAATGTTATATTTGTGCCTAGCTAGGTTCGGTCAAACCGCTTTGGACAAATTGCGGACATGGCGTCGGACACCGGACTGTGACAGATAATGTACTGAAGTATCTTTCGTGTCCGGTGTTCACAGCCGTCCGCATTTAGTCCGGTTTGAGCGAATCTTTAGACTTACTAGATGAACGATACACAATGATTGTCATCCTCAGTTAATATCAAAGAAATTTCAATAATTGAAGGTTATGGTTCATGCAAAAGTCGAATAATTATTTTATGGCTGTTCTTTTTATTCACTTCAATGTCAGTGACGTGTATCATTAGGATAATTTTGAATTCTGAAGATGTCTCCTCTTTAATAAGTGCGACTTTCCTTTGACCCTTATTTTCTGTGTAACTTGCTGGAGTTTATTTATAACCGTCTTTTTACTTCAATAAGCTGTCATTTACGACGGTCAATTGAATTGGTAAAATCAGACTGAAATATACGGTTTTATTACGTGGTACATAGTAATACAGCTCTTTGTTAGAAAGCTTCTGGGAAGTACCGTAAGGCTACGAACGCACTGACAGGTAGTTTGCGCAGCGCCTAGAGGCTAGCTATTTCAACTAGCGAAGCGCCAAGTGCGCGGTGCGGCCGGTTGCGAAGATTTTAGAACGTTCGCCTTAGCCTCTAGGCAAAAGGTTCCCAAACTTTTATTTCTCATAGACCACTTTTAAAATTTTCTGATTTCGGTGGAGCCCCCTGCTCCTACATTTCTACCATATTCCATTCCAATTAAACAAGTTCATGCAAGATTACACATGCGCTTAGCAAGTCTCGACACGCGTTGTCATAGTCGTAATCGTTATGCAAGTTTTTACAAGTAATAGTCGCTGACCTTCTTCAAACACTACTCAAAAAAAAATATTGAGGTATAAAAAAAATAAATTAATGCTATATGAACAGGCTATCTGATCCGCCTAACTGAAAAAAAAAATTCAAGCCTCTGGAAATTTGAAAATTTGCAATATTAGTTTTTCGCGATATCTGTTAGGATTGCATGCGAGCCGTAGCTGCTAGAATTTTTTTGCCAAAAAATCTGAAAATTAGAATCTAAAAAGCTTCAATATGTTTTTTTTTAAAGTCTCAATACGACTATTTTTCACCGAAATACAGCCTGTCAAAAATCACTGAATTTGTATTATTTCTTCGATAGATAGAGCCAACATTTTTGTTCTTTACTATCGAAACCAGATATTTTTTTTAGTGGTCTTGCGACTTGTGAATTTGTCAACCCCCAATTTTTTTTCACGCCAACACGTAGAACCCATCAAGTCTCCCGTGGCCCCCTGGGGGTCCACCTGGACTATTTTGGGAATCACTGCTCTAGGTTGTAAGCAAGCCAATTGTCAGTTATTTGTTGCTTGTCAGTGCGTTTGTAACCTTTCTGTTTCTGCCACGAAATATCATTTAGACATTTACTATTTACTACTTAATTAAATCAAGTTTGAACGGTCTGGGTACAATTTTAGGCACATGAGATAAACTAATTTTTGATTTTTTGTAGAATCATCGTCCTCTAACGAATCTATTGCAACATTCCTTTAAGGAACGATGACAACTTACCATCAGGGTGATGCCCACTTGTTAGCCTCTGTATAAATAAAATCAATAAAGGCATGGTTCTTACAGAATTTTCCACTCGAACGGATGTAACTAAAGGTTAATGGATAGAATATACCAACAGAATATGTATTTGCAGACGAGTGGTCTTTTAAATTTAACCTAGGTAAAATGCCAGGGTCACTCGGTCGATTACTTACAGACAAATCAACATACTAATATTACTATGTTATTTTATTCAATATTACTTTCACGTGACATGATTTTTTTGATTGTCGCGTTTTATTTTATTTTCTATTCAATAAAACAAATTGCTGTGGAACCATGTTTGCATAAGAATTTAATATTATTATAGTCGATGTTTTACGACATACGCTGGTTTATTTCGACTGTATAAAATATTGGAAAGTTGTATATAGGATTTAGTGTTTTTGGGGCTGTGTTGTTAGCTTCTTATTTGATTTGATTATCTTGTCTGTATCAGTATTGTATACGCAGTTTACAACGTAAAAAGGATATTGTAACACGATTCGGTTGGTAAAGAATAGCATAATAAATGCTGGATTATATTACATTTTTGTCTCAGAGGACTCTGACACTTGAACCGAAACTTACCGGATATTCGGCAATAATACCTTTCTTTATCGCAATTTGAATGGCGCCTTTGTGATAAAAGACGATCTCTGAAATACGGTATTCCTCTTTATTTTCCACCCTTCTTTTTTTTTTTTGGAAAGTTTTCCGGAACATTAAAGATAGGGGAGCATTTATAAGAAAATTCATTGCGTATTCAAAAAGAAGTGGTCAATCAAGGCCCTCTATTATAATGGTTGCCTAAATTACTGGTTTCATTGTTGACCGTGCCATAAAATGGGGAATAACAAAGAGATCTTAATTAAGCTTTACGTTATGAAGTGTCGAAAAGTTCTGAAGGATAATTGATATTAATATCTGGTGTCGAGTAATAAAGACATTGAATATGCGTAATTTAACGTGATTTACTTTCAGTGAAAAGTTTTTCCCTTGACCCAATTAAATCGATGTCCCTAAAACGTGTTGTGATATAACAATTATGTGATGTAGGAGATAATTGGACCTCCTGAAGGGTAAACCCTGCAAGGACAAGGACAATCAAGAGTATTTAAGTGACATTCAATTTAAACTGATTGACAGTGATGTTTGTTTCTCAGTACGTGCACCAAATCATTCTTAGTGAAGTGTAAGTGAAATATGTTGCCATGGACTCTGAAATAGATATCCTATTGTTCATAAACTGCACCCAGCAGATACTGGGTAGGCAGCAGTCCTGGGATCATCTCAATGTCACCCAGATCCTGGACTTGCTCCCGACGAGGATCCTTGAAGACATCAATCTTAAGTGAGTATACTGGAAGCTGTTGCATATCTCGATACCTATTTGAATAAGAATCGTCTCATTTCACATGCATGGAAATTGGTTGGTTCTGGTGGAAAGTAAACTTCTAACTCCAGCTTGAATCGATAACATTTATTCAAATTTTGTTTTTTGTATTCCTTTCTCTTCGCTTGCAGCTGTCGCAATAGTAAAGTGGTCACCTGCTCTATCATGAACGTGATATTCTTCATTGTGCGAACCTCCGGTCTATGGATCTGTTCCCTGATCATTATAGTCTGGATCTGTTCAGAGCTCGAGTAAATTAGTTTCGTCTAGGCAAGCGTGTTCCACCCTAGGTCGCATCATCGCTTTATATCAGGCAAGTTGCGGCCAAACGCAAGCCTATTTAGTATTCTCTTTTTAGCGTATCGATGGCAAAATGTTTAAATATGTTTAGCCCAAAACTCAGCCACGCGAACCCCTCTCACTGATGCAGTAAATAAATCATCATGAGCGCAGGATGGAAGGTGTTATTTTATTATTATTTAATTTATTTAGCATTAAAAAGGTCCTAGGTTGGTCCAAAGTCAGGCTTCATAACTGTTGCATGCATTAGCCAGTTGTAAGAAGTGCTTAGCTCTCATATTTCGAGCCTGTTTTAGACAATAACAAAGGAATGAAAAATGCGGTTCTTAACAAACCTCCTGGACTTTCGAGTTTGTCTTTAATAATCTCGAAAGAATACTTGAAAAAATGTACGAACAAACCCTTAACAAATCGTTGGTCCCCAGAGAGGAAAACACTTAAACAACCACCCTCTTGTTTTGAATAAAACTCGTCGTTTCAGTTATATTTAAACAGGGCAACCCGGATCCGGAAATCCTCGAAAATATCTTCAACTCAACCCTTTATGTCTCTTGTAATATAAAACAACGTGAATTATATAAATTGTTTGCAATGTGGTTACAAAATTAGGAGTTTGTTCAACAAGCTTTATGCCCTTTTTCACTAAGAGATGGCGTCACCTACATTGATCCCTGAATAAAAACGGTCTGTAGGAATTTTAACTCTCAGAACTGTGCAATATACAAAATTATTTTTAGTATATGCGAAACCTGAATATAGTTTGTTCAGAATAAGTAACTGAATCGATTCCAATAATTTTTAAACCATGTTATATTTTTTCCCAAAAATATTTAAAAAAGTAAAAAGTTGGATACCGAGCGACTTTGAGTAGGTGCCTATCACAACAATTTAGGTACCTACTGCCAAATTATTATTATCAATGAGCTCAAGACGTCGCTGGAGGTGCGCGCTGCGTGGTGACCGCGTTTTTGTGCGGACAACCAGGTAACAGAACAAGCTTATAACTTTGTGATTTTTCATGATGCAGTTTTGAAATTTTGTACATCGATTCTTTACATAAAAATACTAGACACCTGTATCAGGTTTCGCATATACTAGAACTAATGTTGTATTTAGGCACTATCTTTAGTGTCGCATAAACGGGCATTAATTTTCTAAATAAATTCAACAAGTTGTAGAACTACTAACTATACAGGGTGAGTAAAAAAACGTGGATCAAATGAAACAGGGCGATAGTTGGGGTTATTTGGAGTAAAAAATATCTCTGTGGCACAGTCTTAACATGATCTCCTTAAAAGTTATGACTATTTGAGTGTTTTTTAACAAATAAAAAAAAATACCTATTTTAAAACATAAAATGGTGTATAGTTGCTTCTAGGAAATGTATCGTCACTACAAAAGAGTTTTTAGGACAATGTGTATCATGATTTATGAGTATTGACACATTTTTCAATATGTTTTAAGTCTTACGAAAACTTATTTGTAACTACAGAACCTTACTGTAAAAAAAATGTACTACCAAAAAGTTACCCTGATAACCCCAACTATCGCCCTGTTTCGTTTGATCCACGATTTTTACACACCCTGTATTTTTTAAGAATGAAAAGCTCATAAAGTTTTATAGTAATGCGCTAGCAAAGTGAACTGCACTGAGTTACGCGTGCATAGATTGAAGCGATTCATAAATTTTGTTGAATTGAACGAAGTTATACGTTCAACTTTCTGTTTGTGGTATTGTACTAGTTTGGTAGTAGAAAGTCAGTCGGAAAAGCTGGTTGAAATTCAATAAATTTTACAAATATCTACTACTAGCTTATGCGCGCGGCTTCGCCCACGTGAAGTTCGGTAACGGTCCCACGGGATCTATCTTTTTACTGGGATAAAAAGTATCCTATATGTTAATAAAGGTCAGGTTAGGTTTGCCTTTTACCTTGGCCAAAGGCTTAGCGTGGCCATAACGTGGCAACGCCGCCAGTCTTTTGGGTGCATTACCAGTTGACAGCGTTGAGGAGGAGTTTTTTGATGCCATTTTTTAAGTTTATTTTTAAGTTAGTTAGTTAATATAGGTTATTTTAATTTATAAATGTATATAATATTTACTGCGAATATATTCAGTAGTTTAGATAAAGGTTATAAACTATCTGTTCAATGTTCTATGTATCCGAATTCAAATCCGTTCAGTAGTTTTCGCGCCACAGAGTAATAAACATCCATCCATCTTCACAAACTTTCGCATTCATAATATTAGTAAGAAAGAAGTAAGACTGGTTATTTGTCTTGAGATTCATGTGACGACGTTTGTCCCGGCTGTCATTTGCAAATCCTTGATAGTCGTTACGAGTAGTCAGATGTTCGGAAGTCTGATAAGCAGTCTCATGTAATATTGCTGCATCCGGGTAGCCGAACTCAACATAGTGGGGCAGATGCTGGTTTTTCTTGAAATTGTTAAAAAATATAACAGAATAACAATAATAAACAACCTATTTTCGAAATGACCTTAGTAATCTTGATTCGTATAAATCTCTTGTGCCATTTTTTACATTTTATTGTCAGTCTTTTACTCTTAGTCTTTGGAGCTAAGCCAAGCCTGTACTACCTCATGGTGCATAAGTAATGCCTCTCCCTGCACCTAATTTATTAACTTTTTTATAAGCCTCCGGATGTTATCCCAATTTATTTAAATTGACGCAGTAGGTATCTATGGCTTTTTCCTCTAAAGAGATCTCAGTGTTCACTTTTATATTTATCTAATTAAAAAAAAAATCAATCTACGTTTTTTGTTTGTTAAAGAATTAAATCAAAATGACAATGTAATATGTATTGTAGTGGCACTACAAAGAGTACTACAGCAACATAAAACAAAAAGTACTACAGCGCCATCTATGACACAGACGATGAACTAAACATCGAAATACACCTCAATCCTACATCGCGCAAGTAAATTTATCTGCGACGTAAGACTATGGAAGAACCCGACAACAACTGTCGGGTAGTAGCCCACCAGACATAACACCCGTCTGGTCGGAGAATCCTCCCTTTTCTATGGGGGATGAAGAACTTTACACCCTGTTCTCCATACCCCTAAAGTATATAATTATTTTGCCATGTCAATTCCATATCAGACATCCTTAACAGAAAAGTCTACTCTATTGATATACGATACCGAAAAAATAAATAGGCATGTCAATTTATGTCCTGTTCAAAATTGCTGTAGATAAACAAAACGCTTTAAAAATGCGAATGCCAGTTGACTAGGCCCTCAGGACAAGAGATAGACTCAGCAATTCTGTCACCAGTTCCACTTTAAAGGAAAAAATACTACGGTATACCCCTACGACTGCCATGGATATCCGCATGACAACCGGCCCCGAAGGTTAAAGTGCTCGACAACTTACGAGAGGGTCTCGATGTGTAATAGATCGACACCTATCTACATAAAAACCCATTATTGTCCCCCTATTTTTAACTTTGTAATTTTGTTGTGTACGCTTCGTTTCCAACAAAAATCAGTCTAAAATAACATAACATTACGCCTGTCATTAGAAGGGTTAGGCAGGAGTGTGCCTAAAAGAACACCCACATTTCATTTAACACAGTTTTGTTACCCGACACAACCGAGCACAAATCCAGACACCTAATATATGAGAATTCCTGATGGAAAAACCCACAATGACACTTTTCCTGACCTGAGAAGATTACTCAGGACCTACCGACCTCATGCTCAGCGGGCCGACGAGGCAGTCTATACAACATTAGTTTTAGTATATGCGAAACCTGACACGTGTCTATTATTTTTATGTAAAGAATCTATGTACAAAATTTCAAAACTTTATCATGAAAAATCACAAAGTTATAAGCTTGTTCTGTTATCTACAAATCTGTCCGCACAAAATCGTGGTCACCACGCAGCGCGCGCCTCCAGCGTCGTCTTGAGCTCATTGATAATAATAATTTGGCAGTAGGTACCTAAAATATTGCGATAGGTACTTAAAGTAACTCGGTATCCAACTTTTAACTTTTTTAAATATTTTTGGGAAAAAATATAGCATGGTTTAAAATTATTGGAATCGATTCAGTTACTTATTCTGAACAAACTATATTCAGGTTTCGCATATACTAAAAATAATGTCGTATAAGGTGTAAACGGATCCTTCACGAAGTCGTAAACCAAGCATTCTGTACATCAAACTAAGTAACTTTATGCTGAAACGACTTTTTTTTGGAGTCAAAAGTCACAGTTCATGGTAGAACTCAATGTAACACACAAAGTTATAACATTTATTTTATGAAATATCAATGTATTAAAAAAAAAACTTGCGAAAAAGTTGGAACTTTGACCTGCAATATCTCCGTAATCAGGAGGTTCCCATGCAAGGTCCAGAACAAAAAAAAAGAATCGCAATGGCGGGGAGACCAAGCACCTTTCGGCTTCGTTAAGGGTCCTTTTTACACCTGTTATTTGTGCTCGTCATCATCATCATCATCATTTCAGCCGAAAGACGTCCATTTTTATTAGTGCTCGGTTAATAGTAATAGTCTCATCATATATTACATGAGATGTATACAGAGCTGCCGTCTAGATGTGGTACCGTCGATACCAACTACTTATGGGCTACACAGACTAGACGTTATTACGTTGTATTCCTATCTAATTAGGTACACATATCTCATATCGTCAAGTCACACAACAGCATAATTATTATAGACGCCTACATTCAGCAAACCAATGAGAACGGAAAGTTAATTTTAGTAATATTTTCAGTTCTGAAAAACTAATATCTGCGACTATTTTATTCAGTTCAGTAACTTTTAATGTGGGCCTGGCGACGTGTTCCTAGTCGTCGCCTTTCACCTGCCACGAGCAACTTTCCTTTGCTTGCTGTATTTCAGGATTGATTGTTCCCTCACGTTTTATTGAAAGCTTGCTTGTTGAGCTTCTACTCTTTTGTGATACAAGTCTTTAACAGATTACTTTGTCGTATACAATAAAAGGTTAGTCTTTTGATGAAAGAAAAATGGTGAGTTGCAAAATGTCTTTCAAACCATACAATCGAGATTTCTGATTTCCTAAAAAATAAACTGAAACTGGTTCAGACGAATTGCGGAACGGCTGCGGACACGGGGACATCGGACACCGACAGATACCTGAGTACAGTATCCAGAGACGCGTTCGCAATCTGTCCACGCTGGTTTAACAGAATCTTTGTACGTAACTAAGACTGACTCTGTAGTCTGTACCATGATCATTACGCGCAAGGCACTGAGTAGTTTTGTTTCAAAGTAAGTAAGCACTCCTGTCTAAAGTTTACCTACATTACTTATTTTCGTCCGTTTTTCCACCATAATGAGAAGTAAACCATTGCTAACATCGTCGGTGTGAAAGTTACACGTTTCAAGATTATTAAGTTAAGGAATAATTAAACATTTGTTTGAGACAATAAGAAATTCCTTACTTTTATTTACTTGATCTTACCGCGTTGTTTTGAAAGTTCAACACCAAACTCCGGAATGATTTCAAGGAAATGGAATCCGTTAGCCCCGATTTCCGCGGTGAACCTTTGGTAGGTACCGACGTTGCGGGTGAAATGACCATACTTTGAAAACGAGTTGAAATTCAGTAATTTTATTTACTTTTAAAGTTAAATGACTTTTTTGAAGAACGCTCATTATGCACCTTGTTATACGGGGTGGAAGGGAGACCGATGAGAAAACTGTTACCACGTATTTAGTATATCATTCTGAGCACCACCACCATCACCAGATAGAAATTTTTCATCGGTTCATCATCATCATCATCATCATTTCAGCCGAAAGACGTCCACTGCTGGACATAGGCCTCCCCCAAGTGTCGCCACATTGACCGGTCCCGTGCGACTCGCGTCCAGCGGATCCCTGCAACCTTCACCAGGTCATCGGTTATTAAAAAAAATCAGCTGTTCCATACATTTTGACCGTATAGGTACCTATTGCACTTTTGTAGGAAACAACAGATTTTTTTTTATAACTGATGAAAAATTTTTATGTAGGGGGCTGTGAATGATGTACTGAATATGTGGTAACCGTTTTCGCATCGGTGTCCCTTCCACCCCTTATATTACAAAGCTAGTGTTAATGATAATCATCATCACTCTTTGGGGTCGGTGCAGCAGGTCTTCCTTCCATACTTCTCTATTACTCGTCATCTCAGCAGTCACCTCCTAGAAAGGAGGTGACTGCTGAGATGAAGCCAGTGTTAATGAAAATATGCGGTGTTAATATGTTAGTGAAAGTGTGTTTCAACTACCTAAGCACCTTTCTTTAGACAAGTAGCTATCGCTTTCAAAACATTTTGTATTTGTACAACGACCGACAGCAGTATTAATATGAGCTTTGCGTTAGCATGTTTTAATGCACATTTTTAACAATATATCATCTAAATCGCTGTTATAATGACCGTTTATCTTGCTCCTGTGACTGTTCCGAAACTGTCAGCTAATAGTTTAGGAACAGTCACAGGTCTTTATTTAACGGGAAACGGATCTAACCACAAGTGTTTAGTCCGTTGCCGTGTCGACGGCGCGTTCGTGTTCCACGCGCGCCTCAAAAGAGATGTCAGCACACAGGAAGGGGTCCGCAAGGGCCGATGCCTGCCGGGGCTGTGGGACTGTTCGAAAGAGATACGGCTGCCCTGGAACACAAAGAGCAAGGAAGGAAAATGGATAGGTTTTAGTCAGTAGAAGTCTGACACTTCCTTCCGCTCCGCCCAGAGCGGGTCGGCTGTAACTTGTCAGGCTGTCAAACTATAAAATAGAGGTTTAATGTATTTATAAATGCCCCGAAACTGTGTGATGATTGACATAAAAATCAAGGCTAAGATATTCGCTTAATAATTAGGAGTACATGACAGACACTCACACTTCTCTGCTCTTTCTCACAAATGTGACGTTTCGAAGCAATGTTTTAAAAGCTTTTCAGGCTTCTTTGCTGTCGTCTTCTTAGAATCTTGACGGCTAATTTTGAACAGTTTTCTCACCTAAATAATATACTTTGTATTTATTTTTTTCTAAGAAATAAGTTGAGGTTCTTCTTGCTCATGTAACTTTTCTTAGAAAGCTATATGTACTATACAAGCACGGTGAAAGAGTATGATGTAAGTTAATTAAAAACTTTGCCTTTACGTATATTATGGCGTCATACTCGTGCTTCCCTGAAATAGATGACGAGATTCAATGTATGAAGATCAAAATGGAAACGGCACGTATGTGATAGTATTTTGTTTAGTTGACGAAACGCGATGTTGCCGAGTATTTCTGTCTGTTTGACAATTTATATAGATATTTTATGAATACAGTAAAGTACCTAAACGGTTTAGTTTTTGTACTGAAATTCAATACGATAGTAGCCAGCATTACTTTTGAAGTGTGAAATTTAAAATATCGACGACCACTGAAAGAGTTGTTTTACTAATTAAGATTACCTAATTTCATAAACATAACTGGTGAAATATGATGTATATAATGCTGGTGGCAGACCGCTGCCTAACCATTTTCAGGAAACAGACGTGACGTCATGAAGTTATATGATTTCACAAACGTTTACACGTAAACAACCATAAATCAGTGCGCGTTATTGGAGACAACACAACTCGCAAACAGTCGCTATAATTTTCGTCATGAAAATCAATTTTCGGCAGTTTCAGAATACTTGTTTACGAACTTCTGTAACTGAAACTTCTATCTTTCAGCTCCACGTGTCCCCAAAAACAAAGAGATAAATAAATGTCAACATGAATAAATGGGCTTAATTAAAAAGGGCCCTTATTTATTTGTATTCAAAGATAATATCAGCTCGAAACAAGTTGGGTTTCAAAATGTACACCCTAGTTGTTGTGACAAGGTGTAAACAGACCCTTCACGAAGCCGTCAACCAAGCATTCTGTACATCATACTAAGTAACCCTACGCAAAAATGATTGGTGGGAAACGACTTTTTTTTTGGGGTGAAAAATCACGTTTTACGGTAAAACTCAAAGTAACGCACTCAAAACATTGTGCTGGTAGATGCATTGAATAGTAGGGGGTCGTGGAGTTATTTAAAGTAAAGTTGATACAGCTTTGTTAAGGGTCTAGTTACACTCTTTATTATAAAGCACACTGGCTGGCTGATCTACAAATGTAACCCAATTTGTTCTAAAAATAAACCTTTAGTAAAATTGGAATGAGTAATATTTTTGCTTGTAAAGATAAAATCTTGCTAAGAAATATCATCCTGCATAATAGTCTAGACCTTTCTGAAGTAGGCCCCGTGTCCTTTGTGTTTGTTATATCCTTGATGGTAATTCTAACCCTATTATGAACATGTCTTCATGTTAAGCTCTTAGGTTTAATTGTTTTACAACTTAACGAGGCTTGGCGGTGCTTTTAGGTCTTGTGACAGATTACTTAAGAGACTCGTATGCATCTTGTAAGCACTATTAACAGGGTTAAATTAAATAAACTAGTGAAACTCGGCTTACGGGATGTGTTTGGAATGATGTACTGAACTGATAACTGATCACGTCAGTTCCTATAGAAAGTTCAATTGATCAGTTTCATGGTCCGAGAGATCTCACGGGTGGTCTTAAGATCATAACTTTAGTCGACCTGGGAATCAAAACTAGGATTTTACACGACCAAACAGGAAGGTACACCCACCCACATTTCGCCAGTTATGTTTAAGTCCTATGTAATATTGGGCAAGCCTATTGCCATCAACCGGGCAACTTCAGGCTCCGTGGCTGCTACTGACAAATCCCTGACGGAAAAACCCAATAACACTTTCCCCGACCCGGGAATAGAACCCAGGGCTTCACGCTCAGCAGTAACGCTTTGCGATTACTAGACCAACGAGGTAGTCAACTAGCAGATACTAAGGTCTAAGAAATTCTTCTAGCAGCTTTTTGTATTGAAGGTTTTTTTTTTTTTTTTGTTTTGGCATCTCGCAGTTCAGCTTATTTGTATTGAAGAAAATTTCCTTTTACTTAAATAGGGCCACGTCGTCTGTCTGTTGAAAGGGAAATGGACAGAGGTCAACGTAGGTTAAAGACTCCTTTCCGCGCGATGGCGGATGTAACAATAAACTACAAATGAACGGCGAGCTATCTCCGAAATGTTCGATAAATTGGAGGATGGCCCTTTGTTGGTTTCTTTTGGGATAAAATTTTATTTTTTGTTTCAATTTTTCTTTCGTTCTGCTTTGAGTGTATTTTGGGAAAATCCGTGATACATTTTCGTATATAGGACTTAATCCAAACTACTGTACGGATAAATACACTGTGGCTTTTTAGTCGTCTTACAAAGGTGGGTCCACCCGACATAAAATAGCTCTAAGCGCGATTTTTTTATACCTACCATAATAGGTACAAAGAAAAATAAATAATACATTAGAATAAAATTATGAAACATCCTGTTAATGATATTTACGTGTCAAACGGGAGAACATACCTACCCAGCGCTTGAGTCCAGTATGCGTCATCCTAATAATGAATAATATTTTTATTTTTAAATATTAAAATCTCATAAATACCTATTTTTTTAGATGATTGATTGGATGTTTAGTAGTCATTGCATACACGATTGCTGCAGTTGTAAGACGACTAAAAAGTCACGGTGTATAATATAATAGTATGCATAAAAGTAGTTATACTAGTTTATTCCCACAAAACGGCACGTAAGTGACAACCATCAAGAAGTCGGGTGTAGACACCATGGCTTGTCTGCGTGGAATAGCGCCTCTGTCTCACTAGCAAATCTTCGTGCAGCAGGTGTAGATCGTGATGCAAGGGCAGCAGCATCCACCGCAGCAGCCACTCAGCACATTTTTGGGAGGTAACGAGTACTTAAGAAGCCTACAAGAGGTCGAAGTAGAGGATTCTAAAGATGTGGAAAGTCACAATATTTTAAAGTATTACGAGATTTATAATGTTTCTAGGGTTAGAGAAAGATGCTCGGAAACTTGGAAAAAAATTGGAAAACGAAATCGTGCGACGTCTGTCTGGTCGACTAGTCCCAAGCTATGTTATTTGCAAAAATATTTTTCGAATATCAGTATCATCAGACACGTGAATCAAATACAAATTAAGTGCCGTCAAAGGCCAACCCTAGGTCGAGATTCCCCTTTAACTGCCTTTAAGAATCATTATTAACTCGTTAGGGCACCCCAACTGTTTACACTAACAATTAATAGATTGTTATAAACAAGGGTTCAAACACAATTTGATGATGGAGTTTCCATTTGATTAACTTGTGAAAACAATCGTGGAACGGGATATGAGTCCCAATTTCATGATAATAGGCGATTGAGTTCATTTTGTTCAGCCGATTTTGTACGGATGATTTCTAAGTAACCAATATTGACGTTATTAAACTATAAAGGTTTCACCAACATTGGTGAAGGGTTTAGTAATTTAATCAATGTTACGGCTAAATTAGAAACCGCTTGTTTTAGATAGGTATTTAATTGCAACTTCCACACAGAATTGTGAAAACCATGGAGCTTCTTCTCCAGAGGAAACGACCAATCCGAACCGTGCACCTCATTTTTTTCTGCTATTTATAAGTGCCCATCTATACTAATATTATAAAGCTGAAGAGTTTGTTTGTTTGGTTGAACGCGCTAATATCAGGAACTACTGGTTCGATTTGAAAAATTCTTTTAGTGTTGATCGAGGAAGGTTATAGGCTATAAAATTTCACGCGGACAAAAGTCGTGGGCAACAGCTAGTGCAAAATAAAAAAAAATAAAAAAATAGTAAATAATAATTAAATAGTTTATTTAATTTTATATATTCTAAAATAAGTTAGTGTAGTCGGGCGACGAGGTGCGGAAGGTATTTCATAGAAATACATAGAAACCAGTATTGTCGCAGCGACACGTCGTCTGCTGCTGCTGTCTGCAGTCGGCTACGAACTCGTACCTTTATACAACAATAACATCTTTGTATCAACTGTATTAAAAAATATAACAATCCCCAGAAAAAAAGGAAAACACTAACAATAAAGAAAACAAGAGAGCACCACTACAACGGGTATGAATAGCCACTTCACAAAATGAAATAGTAGGGCTAAAAGGCTAGGTTTCAAACAAGTATTGTTTAAACAATGAACAACACGAGAACCCTTCTCAATCTCAATGGAACATTCAACAATGTCGGACATTTATTGCACTTCCCGCGGGATTTTCACGTTTCTTCGGCAAATACGGAATAAAATATATCACTCGAAAACATCTGGAATACCATCCTTGTCGGTGTTTTAGCAGTCCCGTGGCGGATTGGCGATATATTTTCCATGGAAAACCTTCTTACGGTTTTATCCAATTTTATGAGGTGAAGTGAAGTATGTGACATGGGAGTAAAGATCTCATTTTTCCGCAGAGGACCCAGATGGTTCATCAATATTAGTAGTACTCCGAAAATAGCATTGCGCAACAAGAGTTTTGTGGTCTATGGTGGAACGCGGTTCTTTTGCTCCAGGGTGACTTGAATAGCTTATCAATATCGTACCTCGAAACAATAAGAAACTGTAACGTCGCCGGTTCCCTAAATTTCACCTAATGTGAAAAAAACTATTAGGAAATCAAAAGCGCTAGCAGAAGCGAGAAAATAATCCTTGTACTTTTGAGTCGGGCATCGTAATTAGGAACATTATCCTCTTCGGAGAATTCAAGCTTTAGTCTAATGAAGGTTAGAAAATACACTCACAACCCCTTGGCCACGACCCATAAAGGGTCTAAAAAGACCCTTAACGAAGCCGAAAGGCACATATTCTCCCCGTCATTGCGATCAATTTTTTGTTCTAGACCATACCTGGGAACCTTCTAGTTACAGAGATATTGGGGGTCAAAGTTACAACTTTATCACAAGTTTTTTTTTTTTTAAATACGTGTTTTTAATGTATTTTTTTACTTTAAATGCCTCCATGACCCCCGTGCTATTCAATTCATTCATCAGCACTATGTTACATGGAGTCCTACCGTAAAACGTGAATGTTCACCCCAAAAAAAAGTCATTTCCCAGCAATAATTTTTGCCTGAAGTTACTTTGTTTGATGTACATAACGCTTGGCTGACGGCTTCGTGAAGAGTCCGTTTACACCCTGTATGATTAAGCAACGCGCGTCGTGCAACAGCGACTGCAGACAAAACAAATGAAAGAAGTTGATTGGTGGCACGTGTCACGGAGCAACGATATGACGTGAATTATTCGCGACGAAAACAGTTAACGAGGTCACAGGCAGAGCTGACAGCATGGCCCGCGCGCGCGTCTCCCTTTACGTAAACAGCGTCGCAAGTTGCAGCGCCCGAAGTTGTGTACGAGGCATATAATGATGTTGCCGTGGGTGTATCTCGCTCGGGTTAGTTTACACAACCTTTTAAATACAAACTATGCTCCTTCCAGTAACGTTAATGAAGCACGAACATGGAAATTAACTTGTTTCAAACGAATCGACCTCTAACAGGCTTTTAACTTGATCAAACATATGTCCGGGATCAGATGCCTGATTATGTTAAAAGCCTCCTTTTTATGTACTTGGTATTCTATTTCCACGAAGTAAAGTGCTTTTTCCTCTGCGTATAAAGGAGGGTGGAATAATATGTAGTTAGGAAGAAAAGGAAAATTTGCATGATATTAGGACATGTTACTTTTATACAAGCAAATTATATGATAATATATTTTCGGTACGTTAACCTATAACCTGCGCAATAAAAGGATTTTCTTTCTTTAACTAACTATTAAGGAAACATTAGGCGAAGGAAATTGTTTTTTTTTTGCCAAAAGTACATGAAATGTTTTGCTTACACACAGCTCCTATTAATTATACAACATTGCTTTAATTATACGGAGTGCTGAAATCTTCTTGTTGTTGTACTAAAATGTGCCGTATGTGCAAGGAAATACAGCAAAGGTTGGCTTGCAATATGAGTGGTTAAATTAAATTGTAAAACGAGCATAAATAAGTACTACGACCCTCCAGGAAAACAATGTCAAAGGTTAACTGAAATATGACGCACTGCTTTTAGAATAAGGTTTGTGCTAACAAGAATAGAATAGGTCCGGACCGAAACCTATTTTAACTTTTAACCGTATTTTAAACTAGCTTATGTCCGTAGCTTCGCCCGCTTGGAGCTCGGTAATTGTGCCACGGAATCGTACTAACGGGATAAAAAATATTCTTTTGTTTTAATCCAGGTTGTAGACTTTCCGTGTGCCAAATCCGGTCAGTAGTTTTTGACATCATCAAACATCCAGACATCCATAAATCTTCACAAACTTTCGCATTTATAATATTAGTATTATACTAGGCAGTAGGATTATTCTGTCCGCCCATCTTATGACGACAGGCCGTGTCGAAACAACGCGTTCGTGTTCCTCGCGCGCCTCAAAGAGATGTCAGCAACAAGGAAGGGGTCCGCAAGGGCCGATGCCTGCCGGCGCTGCCGGATTGTTCGAAAAAGATACCGCGACCCTGGAACACAAAGGTCAAAGATGGAACATGGATATGTTTTAGTCAGTACAAGTCTGATACTCCCTTCCGCTCCACCCAGGGCGGGACGGGTAATTTCATAATTTCCCTAAATATAAAAAAAAAACGAAAAAAAAAGTAGGATTAGTCTTCTTCGAGGTCCCTCAAAACGCGGTCACATGGTCTTAAAATATTAAACGTACAGTCTTAGGACCAAATACAGATTACTCTTTATTTATATAAGTGTATAATTTCAACATTAAACATCTAAATTTTTTTATAATTTTTCTTTAAAAAAATATCTAATGTCGAAAACGGGAGCAACATCGGTGTTCTTTGCCCTATATTAGCACTTGAAAGTAAGACAAATTCTAATTCATTATGGTGAATCCACCTTCGAAAACGAATTTGTGCCAATTTCTGTGTCAACTTTCCTCATTCCCAAAAATGATAGAACAAGTTTCACAGCGTTCTATAAAAAGCAGTTCCCATCTCTGACTTAGAAATTAACCTTGGATAAATGGCTATGATTTGTCATAACCAGAACGATATTTTCGATCTTCTTGGCCTTAAACCCGTATCAAAATAACAATCACGGCTTCACGCCATCACATCACACATTCGCATCGCATTCGCGTTTTTTTGTTTTCGCATTTTTCGCGTTTCTTCTTGGTTTCTTCACGGAAGATATCCCATAAGTGACTGTACAAGTTTAGTTGTAAACCGTGAAAGCTTAAAACAGTGTTTAATCATGGCTTCCGTTAAAATTTAAAGTGACATTTTCCGGGTGTCTATTAGTTAAGGTCCGTATTCGAAAACGTTGCTCAAGCCATCACATCACACATTCGCATCGCATTCGCGTTTTTTTGTTTTCGCATTTTTCATTTTCGCGTTCGCATTCTTCGCGTTTCTTCTTGGTTTCTTCACGGAAGATATCCCGTAAGTGACAGTACAAGTTTAGTTGTAAACCGTGAAAGCTTAAAAAAGTGTTTAATCATGACTTCCGTTAAAATTTAAAGTGACATTTTCTGGGTATCTATTAGTTAAGGTCTGTATTCGAAAACGTTTGCTCAAGCATGAATCTCGATATCCTAAATTTAATCCCGATAGTCACGGTATATCGCTTTTGACTATAAATTAGTGGGCCAGAAATCTGGATTAAAATCGAGATCAATTGTTTGAGAATCTTTCTAGAATAAGCTTTTGTCTTTAATTTGGATCACTGAACCTTTTATTTGATCCTTACTGTAACGTAGAAAACTTTATAAATGTTACCGTAAAATTGTAAATACCGTTAGATTATAATCCAACTCGCGAGATTGTAAACTGTCGAAAGATTGTGAACCGTCACTTACTGCTTAAAATTTAACGCATTATTATTCGGTAGATTATACAACATTATATTTTACGGTGACATATACATACTCGTACAGCTTAAAGACATAGTTCGGAACCACTAAATTATTCTATACCAATATTATAAAGATGTAAAATTAGCTTTTACGTTTTTATGTAGGGGTAATCTCCGAAATTTATGATCCAATTCTAAAAAATCTTTGACTGCCAGAAAGCTATATTATTTGTGAGTGCTATAGGCTATAAATTATATTTATATTTTCCTGCATATTGGCCGAGCTATCACAATTTTTGGGGACGAAATCGCGGTCGAAGTGCTATAGACCGACCGCTTTAATGAGTCCTTGCCCCATCAAAGGCATCAAGGACATTAAGCGTCCACGAAGTCCTAACAATATCCCTCAGGTTATTTGCTTTAAAACAACCATAATCCACGTAAGTATTACGACACTGATTGAACCGATTCTTGATCAAACTTCAGAATATTCCATTTAAATTGATACCGTCACGAGGACTCATTAAAGCGGTCGGTCTATAGTAATGTAATAAAAAAAAATCGTAAAGGAAAGTTACCTTAAAGAGCTCCGATCTATTCAGTCGTAAGTAATGAAAGCTGACCTATGCCTTTCTCTTTTAAGGGAAGCCTACTGACGGGAATTAACGATAGTCGATTTACTATAATCCGTTTTGCAACATAAGTAGTTCTGTTGTAAAAGTCAGGAACACTGATCTAATCTGTCGCTAACCCTGCACGTCTGCAGAGAAAATTAAGGATTTATAGCGTAGTAAAGCAGGATTAACTTAAGTCCTATAGTACGTGTGTGTTCCGTTGTGTACCGACTTCACTTTTTCCTAACAAGCACTTGCATAAAAGCACAAAGTAACGGGTGCTTTTTAGAGGCGGAGAACTTTGAATTGAATTATAATACAGTCAAACATATAATTTTCAGGCAAGTCCACTGCGGTGGTCACGTCTCCAAAATCATAAAATTATTAGTCAAATAAAGCCAATTTCATGGATATTAACACCATTTTTCTGTGTTTTATTTAAAAAAAACATCATTTAATAACCGGCACCTAAAATGGGTGACGCACCTTTTATCATAATCCAAAATACAAATACAAAATACAAAAAGTTTTATTCAAAAAAATTTGTTACATCAATGGGTGGTCGTGTTTGGGGACTCTTTTTAAGCAATATTTGCCTGTGTTAAGAGACCCCGCTCTTCCATAGCATAATAATTACAGCAGTAACAAATATGTGGGTAATTAAACTTAAACTTATACTTAATTACTTATTTCTATTATCATTATTTATTTTTATTTTAAAAAGGAAAAACAAGAGTTAAATAAATAAAAAAATAAAATAAAAAAAACATAGTAACAGCAAAAACAAGAAAATAATGTAAAAGTGTGTGAGTGACGATTGCGAGTGTAAATGTGTGTGTGTGTGTGTGTGAGTGTGTGCGTGTGTGTGTGTGAGTGTGTGCGTGCGTGTATGCGTGTGTATGTTTGTATTTGATTTTTTGATTGCAGTTTTGCGAGATTGGATGTGTGTTTGTGACAATTGAGTAACATAATCATAATATCATCATAACATATCTTGCTATTTAATGTATTGTAGAAGTGCCTCTGTCTCTTCATATGTGAGTTTTTTTATCCAATTTGTAACGGTTTTCCTACAATCATATGTGCTTTTGGTGTATATGTATATTAGTTTGTTTACCTTATTGTATAGTTCGGCTGAGCGTTTATTGAATTGTCTGCATGCAAACACGGTTTTAGTCTGGGAAACTGGTGCTACTAAGTCTTTCCTTCTTTTGTTTAATCTTTCTGATTCATATGGTAGGGTTTTATGTTTTTTTAGGACGGTTTGGATTATGTACAACTTTCTTATTGAGATTATATTGCTGATAGTATAGAGGCTATTTGTAGGATATAATATGTTTTTGAAGTACATAATCTTAATAAGAGCACGCTGGGCTCGCTCTAGGTATATAAGTTTGGTCTTAGTTGCACCTCCCCAAACCGTGATACAATACAGTAAAACCGATTGCACCAGAGCTAAGTATACCTCATTCAGGATGTTTCTAGGAGATTTACGTTTACTGTTTATATCTTTTGGAGCAATGTGACGCAATGATTTAAATATCCAGCTCAATCTCCTAACTCTATTTGTAACCTGCTCTAGATGCTGGTACCATGATAGACGTTGATCAATTAGTACGCCCAGGTACTTGGTCTGCAAAATTTTAGAGATAAATAAACATGCACAACATTTATTAATTGGATTTCCGCAAACATGAATTTTTATAGTAAAATCGTCACTTGGTTGTGTCCTGTTGCTCACGCTAAAGCATACGTAATTCGTCTTGGATGTGTTTAACGTGAGCAGGTTATTATTGAGCCAGTTGGCAACTTTGGCCATGCCCCTCTCTGTTTTTAGTTTTACGTCGTGCCATGAGATCCCAGTAAAAACGACAGAGGTGTCATCGGCGTACGAGAAGACTTTTGCATTTTCGATGTTCATGTTGCATAGGTCATTAATATACAAAAGAAAAAGTGTAGGTCCCAGTATGCTTCCCTGTGGGACACCATATGTCACCTCCGCGTCTTCACTGACATATTCTTCCATCTTGACTCTCTGCCTCCTTCTTGAGAGGTAGTCCTTGAATAATTTCAGAGGAATATCTCTCACTCCAGCATTTTCGAGTTTATTCACAAGGTTTGGGACAGAGACGGTGTCAAAAGCTTTTTTAAGGTCTAGAAAGACCGCTAAGCATTTATTCCCAGCATCAAGGTGTTCAGTTACAAGGGAACTCAGAGCTGAAACCGCATCCTCCGTACATAATCCTTGCCTGAAACCAAACTGTTGGTTCGATAGTAAACTGTATTTATTTAAGTATTGAGTTAATCTAACATTAATAAGTTTTTCTATTATTTTGGATATTGACGGAAGGATAGAGATAGGTCTGTAGTTATTAACGTCGTCTCTGTCTCCCCCCTTGTGTACTGGAACAATAATTGATTGCTTAAGCAGCTCAGGGAATATGCCTTTTTGAAAGCAAAGGTTCGCAAGATGGGTTATTATGGGAACGATATCATATCGAGCATATTTTAAATATTTAGTCGAGATCTTGTCCCATCCCGGGGCACTGTCAGATTTTAACCCCATCAATATTTGATCTACTTCGTAAGGATCAGTGTCTAAGAGTACAAAAGTATTGCTCTGTGTAGGTTCTTTGATGGGTTGTTTGTAATTAGTACTTGGCACTATTTGCTGAGCTAACTGTTTACCAACGTTGGCGAAGTGGTTATTGACAAAATTTACTGATTTTAGAGGCGTTGTCCTAATATTTAGCAATTCGGTGTTACGATCTTTAATTTTATTAGAGTAAGTTAGGTTCTTTATATTTTTCCAGAGAAGCTTATTATTACCAACTGATTTTACTAGTAGGTCCCTTTCATACTTACGTTTTAATTTTTTTATAAGCGCGTTACAATAGTTCCTATATCTAGTGTAGGTTATTTTTAGAGTTTCGTTATGTGGATTGAGCCTGGATTGTTTCTGTAACTTGTTACGATTTCTTATGCAACGCAAAATGCCTGTGGAGATCCACGGCTTTATAATTTGTTTACTGTTAGGTATTTTGCGAGAGATAGTGTTTCTTTCTATGGTGTTGGCAAGTATGTTTATGAGTCGACAGGTTAGTTGATTTGGATCATCACAAAAGAGGAGTTCCGCTAAATTTTGTTGCTGTAGGTCTTTTAGTGCTTGTTCAAAATTTATATTAGTCGTGGTTTTATTTGAAGATAGAGTGTTTTTAATTTTAGACAAAGACAGAAATGTAGTATAATGGTCAGTTATTGTTGTATGTAATATGGCAATAAATGGAGATACTTTTTTTTTATTAATTTTTAGCATGAAGTGGTCTAAGCAGTTACTTTCCCTCGTAGGTAGTGTATGACCTGTGAGTATTCCATGCAATGATAACATATTCTGATAGTGGTTTCTGTTTTTATGTTCCTGTGATGACTCTGTGTCTTTAGCTCTAATGTTAATGTTTATGTCTCCTGCAATAATAATGTTTTTGCTTGACTTCAGTTTATCTAAGTGAGTACTAAGGGAGTCTACGAAACTATCTATATTTGAATTTGAGGGGGAGCGATAAATACATAATATTATATTATTGAGTATTTCAAGTTGGAGACAAGACGCTTGTGATATTTCAATTTCTTGAACTTTAGGATTTAAAGATTGCTTCACGTATACAGTTACCCCATCATTTTGGTTTAGTTGGCGAGTAGTAAAGTAGGCTAAATAATTATTAAGTTGAGGCACTGGTTTATTGGGACTAAGTCTGCATTCTGTCAAAATTATAACGTCTGTTTCGAATTTAAATTTAGATAGGTTGAGCATAAAGTCGTCAAAGTTACAGTAAATACTCCGTATATTTTGGGAAATAATGGTGAGGTCATTTCTGTTTATATATACATGCTTATCTCCGAAGGATTTTGAAGATTCATAATCCATCCTTTGCTTTATGCCTTTGTTTGAAAAAATCGTTTACACAACAACGTTAATAACGTAACCAGGGCAGCCCGCGAAATTCAAATTTTCTTAAGTTTTTTGCAATTTGCAGGGCAGTGTCAGGTTGTAGTTTGATTAAAATATGATTCACGACCGTAACAAATTTGGCATAACTGAGTTATAATGATTAAAATCACCAATACAGCCCTCTAAAGTCATTTATTTCCATTAAATATTTTTTTCATGAAATAGTCATTCAATAGGATTATACAGGGTGTAAACAGACCCTTCACATAGCCGTCATCGTACATCAAACTAAGTAACTTTACGCAAAATTTATTGCTAGGAATCGACTTTTTTTTTGGGGTGAAAAATCACGTTTTACGGTAGGACTCGATGGAAAGCACTTAAAGCATTGTGCTGATGGATGGATTGAATAGTACGAGGGTCGTGGAGGTGTGTAAAGTAAAAATCTTACATTAAAACATGTATTAAAAGAAAACCTTGTGAAAAAGTTGGAACTTTGACCCCTAATATCTCCGTAACTAGAAAGTTCCCAGGTATGGTCTAGAACAAAAAAAAATATCGCAAAGACGGTGAGAACAAGTGCCTTTCGGTTATGTTAAGGGTCTATTTACACCCTTTATGAACTTAGAGGGTTGTATTGATGATTTGAATGATTATAATTCTGTAATACATACGTCTTTCGGTCGCCAATCATATTTTGTTCGACATACAGACTGACTGTCAAATTGCAAAAAAACGCAAGAAAATTTGAATTTAGCGGTCTACCCTGGCGCCTTACTACTGACCTTAAACTGTTAAAATGAATAGAATCGCCATTGTAAGTGTTACGCAATTCCCAGCTGGTTTCTTTTTTTTAATATTAAATGGGCCTACTCTTGACCTCAATCTTGTCCTGAGGACACAGATGAGTCCGACATACAATTTTCAAAATCGTAACACTAATCTAAAGAAATCTTCGTTTGCCTGACGACAACATAAAATCTAACCTTTTGTTTATTAGGCCTCTTTAGTAATTTACTTTCACTGTAATTCGCTGTAATCTCAAGAGGATCATTAGCTTAACGTTTAAGTAGATTGTTATCCAGTATAATCTGTTTATTCCAACTTGACTGATACCGAACTTGATCCACCCCTCCACCTGTAAAATGTTCAGAATACAATTATAAATTGTCAACATATTTTTGTATAACTTTTGTATAATTAATTCCAACGCAATCTTGAAACTTTATGATTGTTTATGATGGTGTTTTGAACTCCAAGATTGTCTTTATTAAACGAGTATTTTTTTAGAAGTTTAATTTGTTTTGTTTGGGACGCGATTTTCTTGCTACTTTTTGTTTTGATTTTGATGGATCAACGATAAGGAAGTTTGACGTGAATACGCGGAAATGAACAAGTTGATGTTGGTACCTCTGCTTAACCCCCAGGGGATTACAGGCGTGATTATGAACAAGTTGTAACAGAGGATAAGCGATGGAATATCGTTTTTCCGACGTTGTATATAAGTTAGGTGGCAAGAGGAACATCGTGGGCGATCGTCGATAAGAGGCGGACATTACTCTGCGCCATTAGACGAAGCGAGGTAGTAGTTTATATCTCAAGAGTTTCCCAGTCTTTAGAATAAAAGGTTTTTTTGTTCAAAAAGATGTATGATCGTATGTATGTAACTTTATTCTTAACGCTACGAAAAATATGGGCTCTATTATAAGTTTATTTACATAACTTATTCATTAGATTTATAAACAGACACCAGATATATCATGTATTATTTTTCATAGTACGTTATATCTTAAAGCTATCATTTTAATATGACCCAGTGTTCCAAGCAACTCGTAGTTATTTTAATATGCTACTTTTCTACAACGTATTCTTATTTGTAACAAATAGTGAACGAATACGAAATGCTTGCAGAACCACTGTAATATAAAACTTATTACAAATTCCGCTACAAAAATATCTCTCACAAAAACCACAGACAATAAATTCTTCAAGGGGTACTATCGTGAAGAACGTATAATAAGTGTAGGTACCCAAGTTATCTTGCGTTTACTTGGGCTCAACCACCAAATGGGATACTTGGCCCTCCATAGATTATGACGAAGATATAAAAATCTAGTTTATATTTCCCACAAAAGATTTCTTTTTATGGTTCGACCAACACATTACACCTACCTACAAAACACACTCAGAAAGTAATGACCATAGACAGACCATATTACTACGCGTGAAATTGGTCATTATTTTCTTTTTTTGTTTATAATTTCGTTGCGATTAGTATTTCCAGTGTATAATTTATTACGATGATGAATACTTGTAGTAACATACTCAAATGACGTATGTGGTATAGTTTGATGGCTTTTTAACGGCTTTTGACTAATGTTGCGAGCAAAAATAAATAATAGACTGTGGAGTGGTGGTAGGTGGAGTTTAGGCTCTGCGCAAACGGGCCACTGACCACAGCCACCGGGTGGATGTCGCGCGCCACGGCCTTTGCTACCGCGCAAACGAAGATGGTCAGTGGAAGTGAGTGCCACGAGAAGTCGATGACCGCCACTAGTAGTCGGTGGCCGCTACAATTTGCAACACTCTCCTTCTGTACAGTCTTACGATGGAGACGGAAGGTTTGATCGCACTCCTAATAATTCGCCACCGGTGGCGTGTCGCGAACACTGAGTCGCGAGTGGACGCCACTAGCTACACGTGTCCGGTGATTCCATACAAAACGTTTTAAAAATCATGTAAACAGCTTGTCGCCAGCCACCGGTGGCTGTGGAAAATGGCCCGTTTGCGCGGAGCCTTAGCCTTGACCAATGTCGTGTCAGTGAATGCAGGAATAATTGATTGAATACTTTTTTTTAAACTGAGAATTTAGCTTATTTAAAAAATAGTCCTTCAAAAATCTGCATTCAATATTTACTTACCGATAAAATTGAAGTGTGCTAATTGTGTGGTCAGATGGTATTGAAAAATAATTGTTTGAAATTCATTCCAAGACCTACACAAATGAACAGCGCATTTTTTCGTCAGTTTCATGACATTAAATTCAGATTATTCTGGTTAAAATAATTAGCCGATTTAAATGAATCGTTGAAGCTTCAACACTACACTGAATATGTGGTAATCTGAAATTCACTCGATTCACATAAAATGATACGCATTTTCAAGTGAAACTTAATTGATTTAATTGTAGATATTAATATAATTCAGAACTGCGAACTTATGATGGGAATATAATACGAAATCATTATTTATTTTTTCAAATGATTACATTGCATTATAGCTCTTTTTGAAGCCTTTAAATAAACAATATTGAACTGTCCAAAATACTAAAGAAAACTAAGTCTATTGGGACATTAAAAGAGTCATATTATCAATTAATCATAAATTATTCATTGAGATCATAAAATTAGGTATTTCCTACTCCTCCGCTATTCTTTTCTGATCAATTTCGTTGCGGGATCCAAGACAGTTAAATTGTTTTTCTGGAATGTCGCCGAGCTTCATTCTCTCTTGGCTTTTCTGGTGGTTTGGGAGTAGTGTGACGGGTTAGTCCCAAAAAAATCAAGAAATGATCTGTTATCTCTTCAACTGTATTAATTGTAGTTCAAATATCTACTACCCAAACAGTTTCTTGAATTTGGAATGTTGATCACGAGCCGGCTATTTTGGCCAAAGGATCGCGCACATGCATGCCATATTTCGCCATTACTTAACTAATTAACTAACCTGTCCTGTCCCACTATACGGTGAAGGTTTACCTTTTCCTTATCCACACGTACCTGCTGCTAGTTGGCCAGCCACTTCGATTCAAGATCGTCCCACCATCTTGGTCTAGTAGTTTTAATATTTACCTTTATATTGTGTACTACAACATGCCTTATCTTTCCAGGATCACGCTTGGGAACTGCATGGGGCTTGGCGAGAGGCCATTCAGTCCACCATGGTGGGGTCAGCTTGCTTGGTTTATGGTCTTCGCCATCATGTTGCTGCTAGCTGTATTGGGCAACACCCTGGTTATATGGATCGTTCTGGGTGAGTATCTCATAATATGGTGTTTTGTCAAGGAAGTTGAGTCGAATAGTAGTCAGCCAATGATGTTCCCACTGCTGGGACACAGGCCTCGCTCAAAGAGCGAGAATGGTCTGTAATTCACCAAGCAGACTAGTGCGGTTTGATAGATATGACATGTCTTAGAATTCTTGGTTTTAGGAAATGCCGGTTTCCTCACGATGTTTTCCATCACCCTTATAAAAGCAGTGGTGGTGAAATAAATTACACAAGGTAACCCGCCTGCCAGGGTTTGAACCCACGGCCTACAAATCGCCAGTTTAGGCTGTTACCAATTGGGCTGCGGGACTGTTCGAAAGAGATACCGCGGCCCTGGAACATAAAGGGCAAAGAAGGAACATGGATGGGTTTTAGTCAGTACAAGTCTGACACTCCCTTCCGCTCCGCCCAGAGCGGGGGGGTCATTTGATGATTTCCCATCCTAAAAAAAAAAAAAAGAAGGCTGTTACCAATTAAGTACTACTGACCCATCACTGCTCTCTAGGGAGTTTAATAGAGCACAATAATCGAAGATAAGGGAATATTTATTGAGCAGTCAAGTAACTACCTTCAACTGTTCCGTTTCATTCGTCCCATTTCACAACTGAAATTGGCAACCCAAGCAGCAACAGCTGTCAATATGACAAACCGTTCAGCATAAATACAGTAATATTGCAACTGGAACACGAAATTGAAGGGAATAAATAAGATCCGATGTTATATATGACACATGAGTCATGACATATATCAACTGTCTTTGGAAAGAAGCATGTGGGACACGTATGGACCCAATTCTGTAAGATGGGGACAGTTGTCACTTTCTATGATGTTCACACTAAATGGATGCCATTTAAACCAATGTAATGGAGGAGAAATTGTTTTTTCATTATTCATGTTGTTCTTTAAGAAGTTATGACTTTAATCTCAAGACGGCGCGGTTGGCGCAGTGGCTGAGCGATTGGCTGCTGCGCTGCGTGTCGCGGGTTCGATTTCCGCTCGGAACAAATATTTGTATGGCCTACAGGTAGTTATTCCGGGTCTGGCTGTTTGTGTATGTGAATTTAATTGTTTGTAAACGCACCCACGAGAAATTCCTAGTGTGGGAGAACGTTTTTAAAAAAATAGTAAAATAAAAAAGATCTGCAATGTTCTCGTATTCGTTAGTATAGGTTACTCCCCGACTAAAAATTCAACTTTTAATCCTAGCCACTATCCCCGTAAAATTCAAATTTGGAAGTCAAAAGCTTCGGCGAAAATTTCATTACATTTTTACGCGCTACGGCAGATAACAAAAATTACTCGATATAATTCTGCCGATTATAAATGTATATATATATATATATATATATATACATATATTATGTGATGTGCGTTTCTATATATTGTTGTAAAGTAACGATTTTCATATAAAAGAAAAAAAAACATCAGGACTGCGTAAGTACTTCACAACATTTCGTCTTTTCAATATCTTAATAGAATTTATACCCAAAGAGAAACTAACTTTTTCATTTCTTTTGCAAAAGACAAGAACTCCTAACGAATATGTGACATACTTTTCAGCGCTGAAGCGTCAAAGCGAAAAGCGCTTCAGTTTGTGCTGGAGCGCTTTGATGCAACAGATTAACTTAGGCCAACAAGTATATTAAAAACTTCGTATTTTTAAACTGGAAAAAATACTGTATAAGTAAAATGATCCTTATTTCCACGTGTAGTAGTAGGTTGCACGTCACTGGTAACACTTTGACCTTCAACTGACTTATCGTAGTTCGTGATTTCAATCAAATAAGAGGTCAGGTTATACTGGTTTTGCTATCACTAGTACTAGCTATAAGATCAGTGAAAGTGTAACTTTAACCCTTTTCTTGACGTCGTAACACCGGTGATACATCGATTTAAAAAAAATATTGTAGCTTAATAACATGTTTTTTCGTAAATGTTTTGCATTGAACGCAACCATAATTTAGTAAAGAAAGAGACAAAAATACAAAACAGATTTTAACGCATCACTCGGTCATTTGTCGGCAAGATGGCGTCACGCAAACACGTGGAGTTTCAACGACTGGTGAGTTTTAATTTTATTTTGTCAATATTTATGCATGTTTTTTGCAGTAATTGTGTGCATCGGCTTTAGAAAGAATCAATAATTATGTATTGATAAGATTTCTTGCTATACAGAGCTTTCTTAGTTTTATATCGCTCACTAAACTTCGATGTATCATATATGTTACTTTGCCAAGTCATCAGCAATGTTGAGACTAGTGGTAGCGTAACAAATATGATACATTGCCAATTACTCGTAGATACAGTTTAAAGCCATTTTTTTTTTTTTTCATCATTTGGTTTTGTTTTTTTCGTGGTGAATGACTTTACATTTTAGGTCTAATAACAAGATATGGTGTGGTTTGGCTTTTTGCTTACTTTAAATTTCTTTTTTGCTAGATTGGTAAACTCTCTTCAAGAACTAACAAGATCCTTGCACTAATTCCTCCCGCACATGCATGTTCTGATGATGAATCTGATGCAGATGGTGAAGAGAGAAACATTTTCAACAATAGTTATGAAGATTGTTTTAGTTCACCGGCACCGTCAATAGGTTCTCTTGAAAATTTCAACATACTATCAGATTCAGAATGTGAAGAAATAAATGCCGATTGTAACAGTTCTCTTGAAAGACACGTACTTCAACAAACTTTCCCTACTGCATCATCTCCTGCATCACCTTATAGTGCGCAAAATAACCAAACTTTGCTCAAACAAGTTTTAGTGGCTAACTCTCCATTACCTTCGCCAATTACGCCCACTCAAACAGGAATAAATTCACCAACACCAACTACTTCGAAAATAACAAGAGCCAAGAAGAGAACATCAGTCGCCCCTAGAAGAGTATCTCGCATAAAGAAAAGGAAACCAGAACCTCTGGTATTTAAATGGGAAAAGAACAAAATGCTTCTTCACAAAGTTCTTGTAAACTGTTTTGAGGGATATTTTATGTCAAACGACCCTGTAAGCATGTCATCGCCATCGTCAGTTTTTTAGTTTGTTTTTTTCCGAAGATATTTTTTTCACATTGTTCAGCATACAAATCTTTATTCTACACAATGCATTGGCAAATGTATAAACGTCACCTTATTAGAAATAAAAGATTTTGTGGCGATTAAATTGATGATGGGAATAATTAAATTGCCGGCATATACAGATTTGCGCATACCAATCATAGCCAATACTATGCCTCTTAAAAGATACCAACAGATTAGAAGGTATCTTCATTTCGCCGATAACAATGACAATAACGGGGATAGATATTATAAAATAAGACCAATACTAGATATGGTAAAAGCAAACTGTTTGAAATATGAAGAAGGTCAGAAATTTAGCATCGACGAAAGGATGATACCATATAAAGATAAAAAACCAGGATCCCGCAAACAGTACATGAAACAAAAGCCATCAAAATGAGGGTTTAAGATGTATGCACGTGCTACAATTACTGGTTATATTTGTGATTTTTCTTTTGTATGGTGGTGAAGATACTTTTAGGCAGCACCATTTTACAGACGAAGAACAATCGCTTGGATTAGGCGCTATGGTTGTACTCGGACTTTGTAAAAGTAGCTATACAGGCATAGTTTTCACAGACTTTTGACGGTTTTTAGGAAACGCGGGAACAGTCGACTTATTTTGATGGCTTGACAGTTGCCCCATTTTTGAAGTCGACTTATTTTGATGGCTTGACGTTCAAGAGGTTAAGGATAAAAATTAAGTTTTTTGATATACTATATATTTTAATTCGATTTTTGTGAAGATTAATATGCTTTTTTTTGTATTTTTTGCGAATTTTAATAAATATTCACACAAAAAAATCCCGTTTTTTACTATCACCAAGTTTGGCAAAGTAACACCTGTGATACATGTCTTCGCTCACTGGATTTTCTGCTCACTTGGCATTGTATCATATTTGATACATGCCATTTCCTGAAAACTGTTAACTTCAGATATTTTTTTCTATTTTTTCCTATTTATCGAAGTCATATTAATGCAAAATATGTCAAAATTTCAGTAAAAACAAAACGTTTTTTGTCTTGCCAAGTTAAGGGTTAATTACTTCAGCAGGCGAAGCTGAAGTGACGCGACGAAACGTCAAAACATTTCAACGTTACTTTGTGGTAATTAATTATCCTGACGATGCTCTGAGATACAAAGAGGTATTAAATCTGCTTTTGCTTTAATATCAGGACAAAAACTAACTCAGAATATCAAAGGATTTTCTTTGTAGGTGTTTTAATAAAATATACCTTAAATGTAAAGAATACTGTTAAGGTAGTGGTTAAAGATTATAATGTCGAGAATATTGTGAAGGTATCTAGTGGCATATTGTCGTTATTAATATCTGAATCACTGTCACTATACATAATCACTTCAGCGGAAGACTTTGAGGCAACGGAGCATCAAAGGACTTATTTGTGTTGATGTTTACTGGGGGATGTCGCAGAATATACAACATATTTTTAGTATATGCGAAACCTGAATATAGTTTGTTCAGAATAAGTAACTGAATCGATTCCAATAATTTTTAAACCATGTTATATTTTTTCCCAAAAATATTTAAAATAGTTAAAAGTTGGATACCGAGCGACTTTGAGTACCTATCGCAATAATTTAGGTACCTACTGCCAAATTATTATTAACAATGAGCTCAAGACGACGCTGGAGGCGCGCGCTGCATGGTGACCACGATTTTGTGCGGACAACTAGATAACAGAACAAGCTTATAAGTTTGTGATTTTTAATGATACAGTTTTGAAATTTTGTACATAGATTCTTTACATAAAAATATTAGACACGTGTATCAGGTTTCGCATATACTAAAACTAATGTTGTAGAGCCGCATTGGTTCCTTGATACTTTAATGAAGTGACTCTTTTATTACCAAGTAAAAATGTATGGCAAGAATCCTCCACATTTATTTATTTATTTGTTTAGGATCTCCAACAAAAAATGTACGCACGACGGCCAATCAAGCTATAAAAAACCAGTTTATGCGGATCTCTAATTGTATAGGAAATCTATAAAAAGCGAGACCAAGTTATACTGGTAATTTACAGCTTCATGTGCCGCCGTGTGTACACAAACACGAAATAAATAATCGACGACAACAGGAGACCACATTCGAGTGACAAAGCTTCAAAGTTTGATTGGCATGCTTGATGAAAGTCAGTGTTCGAAATTACCAAGATAATTATTTTGTTTAAAAATTATTGGTATAATTATCCATGCTGGTACATAACTTGATATATTAATTTTTTTCTCATACTGCATTTTTTTTTGTTTTAAAGCAAGTTCCAAATAAGTCGAAAAATAAAACCCAAAAGTTTTTATTTTTGGCATTTTCGTAACGATCACTCTAGTCATATATTGTTAAATAATAACAAACAAATCTAAACACAAATGCACAATGTTCGTGACCGTTTTTTTCAAACTGACACTTCACGCGTTTGGATACGCGCAGAAGCGGCAAATCGCGTGAAGGGAAATAGATAATAATGATTTTTATTTTTATCAAGATATCAGTTTCAACCTTGATGAAAATTTGTCTGTGTGTTTTGCAAATAGAATATACCAAGGGTTACTTTTCTAAGGTATGGTATTACTACCACCTATTTCAATACCAACTAAACCACAACTACACAATACTGTCGAGCTTCTAGGTCCCTAAATCTAACGTGCTTTCTTATTGCTATGTTTCACCGCAGATAGAAGCTGCAACAACTCTGTACTTACATTTTATTCTCCACATAATGCATATCGTTAAGAATACATTAAGGAACCTACGCTACTTTAATTCGCATTCGTCAGAATGAAATTCGAATTTGCGAACGCGAAACGGTTATTAAATAGAATTCCTTTTTTGAATTGACGATTCTAAACGGTTTTGATTGTATACAGACGTATCAAATCAATTTATGGCTGTTGGAAATGTAACGTTGTTAATTTTAGAAACGAGAATCCCACCAACATTTCATCTTAATGTGAATAACAGTTTTATCGAAGTGAATTTGTTTTTTTATTATTTAATCACGTGCTACTGCTCATTTTATTTTCCTTATTCCAATTTATTTGTGGTCGGCAAAGCAAGTGTCTTTCTGTTGCCCTTTTTTATGTAGACTGAATGGACTAATAGATACAAATGTGGATTTGTTTGACGGCCCACGGGACGCGAGATTTTTTTTTTATCTTCCGTGACAACAATAAAACTAGTATTTTAGTTGATGGGAGAAAATGAAGTTACCTTAAATAGAGTTTTGGAAATGCACAATAAAACTAATAATTTTACTTGGTAGTAAAATAATTAGTTTAATTTCTATTTAAATTTTATTTGCTAAGTGTTGCCTTATACAACGTGGAAACGCCGCCAGTCTCTTGGGCACATTACCAGCTGACAGCGTTGAGGAGGAGTTTTTTGATGTTTTATAGTTTGTTGTGATTTATTTTAGGTTATTTAATAGTTTTTAATTAATAATGTATATAGTTAATTCTATTTAATTTTATTTACTCCTTTGCTTTTAAATTAAAAACTATTTTCGGACCATAGGTCAGTAAATAAAAATTAAACTTTCAATGCTCCAGTATCACAACAAACTGCAGTAGTTTTAGTTTTATTCCCGTAAATTCGCATTTCAGGCGAAACAGCTTGAATGTCGACCACATAAAATGCAAGGTTACTTGAAACAGACTTTTGGAAATGCATAATAAAACGAACAATTTTACTTGGTAGTAAAATAATTAGTTTTAGTTCTGTTTAATTTTATTTTCTCCTTTGCTTTTAAATTACAAACTATTGTCGGACCATAGGCCAGTAAATAAAAATTAATCATTTCAATGCTCCAGTATCACAACAAACTGCAGTAGTTTTAGTTTTATTCCCGTAAATTCGTATTTCGGGCGAAAGTGCTTGAATGTCGACCACATAAAATGCAGGGAAAAGCTCGTTTGTGTTACGTGACTTCCTTGGCAATGTGGGGTTTATTTCACCGTGAACATCATAAAGCTATCAGGGTGACCCTCGGACCTTTTTGTGACTGAACGTGTTTCACATGTGTTGCACATAAGAAAACCATGAACGAAGACTGAATTTTGAATGAATAATAAAATGGAACTAAATGATTTAATGTAGTACCAAGGACATTCCACTGTAAATGTCGCAGTTAAATTTAATTAATCATATTTTTTCGCGAAAGTTTTTACTTTTTTGCAAACGTCCAGCCCCCGCAGCATGACCATCGTAGACAAGGATTTTTTGATGGAAGAATCGACAAAATGACAGATAGTGCAAAGAAATCTCTCATTGTGTCGACACAATCTGTCATTTTGTCGATTCTCCCGTCAAAAAAATCCTTGTCTTTTCCAGGTTATTGGGAACTAATACAGAGTAATTATTAGAGGTAATAACAGGGTGTTGCCAAGAAACGATTTCCCTGTTGTCCTGCAATATCATCATTTCAGACCGGAATCACGGAATCATTGGTATAGGCCTTTTCGTTCTGTATGGTGTCCGGAGTTCTGTATGGTGTCCGGACGTAAAGAATAGCACCATCCCATATCTTCCCGTGGGTGTCGTAAGAGGCGACTAAGGGACTTACCAGAGAATGGGCAGCAGCGTTCTCTGATTCTACAACAACCATACTGCGATCGCCAACCCGCCTGCCAAGCGTGGCGATTATGGCAAAACCCCCCTTCTTGGGGGAGGCCTATGTCCAGCAGTGGACTTTTCGGCTGAAATGATGATGATCTGCCATTCTTCTCTGTTCTGTGTGTCGTTTATCCTTCCGTCATCCCAACGCCCCTTTGGACGGCCCTGGTTTCTTAGGCCAACCTTGGCGACCATTAGACAACCTGTTATGTTAGAATTAATTATAGGTAGCTTAGTTAACAATTAGGGGCCTAAAATGGCCTGTTTAGTAGATTCATAATAGGAAATAATATGAATTACGTTACAGTTCCACACGCAGTTAATGTGTATTGTCATTTTGTGACCATTTTACGAATTGTAACGTAATTCATATTATTATCCTATTATGATTCTGATAAAGCGTTCATTTTAGGCCCCCAGGTTACACGTCATTACATGAGAAGATTCAGTTAGCCGCAGATATTGCATATCGCTTCATAGAACAACACTTTACCGCTTTAGGGACTATTTTGTACAATGTGTCCTCCAGTCATGCTTGAATTGCATGGTTGTAAAGAGTCTGCTTTTTGCACATACGCCTTAATGTTATCTCTGAATTCAGATTTACCTTTACTATCAGGGAGAATAATCACGCGCGACAAAATTTTCACCACAAGTTAACAAAATCACTGAATCTCGTTTTGTTGTGTTTGTTAGCACGCCCTCTCACCTTAGGACTTACGTAGTCGGGATCTATACAAGGAAAAAAACACAATACTCGACCTGATTAGAATTACCGTCACATACAACTAGGCCCTTCATTGTCATCCTACCCTCTTATTGACACATTCACATTCGGTTCACATTCTACAACCACAGTTTCGGTGAGCTTATCTTTGCTTAGAGATACAACAATGGTAAGGAAATGTCTTACTATAGCGAGTATGTCTTGCATGGAATATCAGTACCAACATTTCCATGCAGATTTAGTTACTTGCACCCGTAATAGGCCGACGTGGTGGATACCCGCTCCTTCTCATATAGAGAGGACCTTCGTTTAGGCAGTAGGAACATTATAATTATTTCGCAACACCTGCTCGCAAATTTAAAATTATATGTCATGTGAACCTAAAGTTTACAGCCCGCTGGTCAATAATGTGATTTGAATTTGGAACCTGAAATAAAAAATAGTATGAAAGCTTTTACCAAAGAGTTTTCGCTTCGTAGGTTTTTGTTGCCGTCGATGAACAAAATAATAAAATTCCGCAACTTTATTTTTTGTGACACACTAATAAGAAACAATAAAACCAGAAACAGTTCCAACAATAATTGTTTTCTGCAAATGGTGAAGTCCAAAATGATTGAATAATTGACTCGCCCTACTTAAGCTTTTTTATCTGAAGCGGTAATGGCGGCAAGTCATTGCAACAGCTGATCGGGTGCAGGGTTTGATTCAACCTTTTTTCTCCAAAATGATACGTTGTGTAGCTTTTTCCCATTATATTTTTAAAACAGTGGTGTATCATTTAGCCATGTATGATTATTCAATTCTTTAATATTTAAGCAGTATATAGTAGACCTCTTTTTGAAGAAGCCCATCTGGATAAATCTTAAGCGTTACTGTGTTTCGGTTTGAAGGGTAATGAGTACATGAAATATTTTCCGTTAGCCCTGAATCGAAAAAAACTGGAAGTCATGGGGAGAGCCTTTGCCCAGCAGTATGATGACACAGGCTTACAGTATCGTATCATTGGGACGGCAAAAGAAAAATAAGAAATATTATTAATAAAAATAGACAAAACTTGATTCTGTAAATTTTGTTGTAATATTTGTACGTCGTTGTCGGCAAAACATAGAAATCTCTGAACTTTTTGTTGACACCTTTTACACCTATTTTTAGCAAATAAACACTTTGAGTTTGACTTTGGCAAGGTATTTTCTATACCTTTAGTATTCCAGGTGTTCTTTGACCGCTGTGAACACTTATCATCAAGTGTGCTGTCTGCTATTTGCCCCACTAATGCAAAAACTATTTGCAAATTGAAAGAGGTAAACGAATTACATCAGGGCGAAGGTTCTCATTAGTCTAATTTATATAAGTATTGATCCGATGTTTGTGTAGATATACTGACCTTTAACTTGATGCGTAATTTATGTGAAGTAATAGTGGGAACACTTGGTTTCGGATCGGATCTCAGTTTAATTTGCTTCGTGTGGGTGTTTATTCGTCAGGGATTTGTAAGCAAATGAACTGGCTATGGCTCATGCCTTGAGAGACCATTTATTAGTTCGAGTATCCAACCAGAATTTAGACTAATTAGTTCGTTTTGATCGTAGGTGATGACATGTTCATCATCAGCCTTACGCGTCATGTGTTTTGTTTCACGAGCTTGTCCACGGTTTTTGCATGAAATCCTCTTATTGAAATATGATTAATCAGCTGTTAAAGGTTAAATTCATGTCAATAAATTTGCTTGGCTGTTTTTATCCACAAGTCAATCACAATACCAAATATGCTGACTTACTCATCAGATATGATCAGACTTTGAGAACCTGACGGTGAAAAGCCAGCGACATACAAAAGACGGCGAACAAAAGACAAAGTTTCAGACGTGTTCTTAACAATAACAATTTATTGAAAGTAGATAGAAATAGGTTGGGTTAGATTCCAGTCTTCTTTTATTTTTACACAACTTGTTAATATTTTTTTTTTATTGTCAACAGCGCACCGTCGTATGAGGACAGTGACCAACTGTTTCCTCGTGAACCTCGCCGTCGCAGACTTGCTGATGGCGACCTTGAACGGAGCTCCAAACTTCATATTCCTGGTGACTGCTGACTGGCCGTTCGGGGCAGTGACCTGTACTGCTAGCAACTTTACCGCAAACCTTACTGTTTCTGCTGGAGTGTTTACTTTAGTGGCTATCACTGTTGATAGGTAAGTTATCTTTCTTTTAATATTTAACCAAGCAGTAACTATGTATTATTTTTGGTCTATATGAAGAACTCACATCACATTACATGTCTGTCACGTCCAGTAAAGCCTGGCTAATCTTTTTTCCACGACTCGACAGGCGCCAACATCGTGCCAACACAAAATTGTAGTATTTTTTTCATACACGGTAATAGATAGTGACCGATTTTTTGTTGCGATGTTCATGGTTAACCCTAAAACTATGAACGTGTTTAATATTCCACTCAATGGTAGAACGAATAACATGGGACAGTTTCTACCACTAAAACTGTCTAGTTTGTTTCGCAGCGTAATCGATTGTCAACGTCACGTTTTCCAGCTAGACATATAGTCAATAGCCATCGAGTAAATAAACTACACTTATACTTTCATAGTAAATTTCCGAGAACAGATTAATGAAGTAAATGAAACGCGGTTCGATAGTTTGGTAGGTAATACACCACTATTTTTTAATTACTACGAATACTTAAAGGGCTTATTAGAGAAGGCCTTGTTATTATATATGTAGAGCTCCATTTTTTTTTGTACTAATTAAAAAATTGTGGTGTATATGGTTTGTTTAACAATAAACCGAATTTCAATATTCGTTTTGGCCGTAGTTCGGTTTGGCGTTCTACATTTTTTTCACTGAAACTTTCATTGATTAACTTTTGTGGCCTGAACCAAAAAATAACATAGGTATTTTTTACGTATTTGGAACATAAGATTCCTATATACGCGACTGCATTAAGGTATAAGCTCTGGACGGGATCAACATTGCTGTAATTTTATGAAACTCAACTTCAACGCACGCTTCAGCTCGGTATAAACTAGAAAACCCCAATTTACGCTGAGCCGAAGAGTTGAGGTGTTATCAATCCGGTTCATTGTATAAGTGTGTGTGATGTTGTCTTAAGTGTCTTATTTATTATTACCTTTGCAGTAAACCTACCAAGCCTTGACTAACGAAACCCAATTAACTGTCTATTGTTGCGTGACCTTTGGATATACGAATACCCACGAGTATAAGGTCCCCGAGGGTAAATGCGCATCAATAAGTTAACCCTTAGTATGAACAATAGAACAGAGGCATACCTGCCTTAGTTACCTTCATAACAAACACTACAAAGGTACCTTTAAGGTACAATTCTGAAGAGCACAACCGCAAATCGTAGCGGCAAAGCCTCGCAATGATACAAAACGGCAAGAGGCAGCAATGCATCCACGAAAGCGTTTTTACAAGCTTTTATTTATTTTGCCGTTTTAGTTACGTTTGTATGAGTCAAAACTTTTAATTGTATTTTCAACCGATTGAGCTGAAATTTTGCACGTCACCTTTGGTTCTGGTGGCCACATTTTATGGCAGAGATGACCTGATCCGACAGCCTGGGTCGTCTCCTTACGAGAGATCTTCTCAACCATTAATAGCACGGACATGAAACTTTGTTTACGCGTTCAGTGTTGATAGATAAAAACGTATATTTTTTTTATTTTAGCGTATTAATAAAATATTTTTATTTTTATATTTTTTAATCCTAACTGCCTAACTACCATTATAAATGCGAGAGTAAGTTTGTTTGTTACCTTTTCACGCCTAAACCACTGAACCGTGTCTCTCGAATCATGATTGAATTATATTATTACAAGCTGAGTTCAACCCGAATTGATTGACAAATTCAAAATTAATGCGAGCGAAGCCGCTGGCAAAAGCTATTTAAAGTAACATAGAAACCGGTCTGTCATTGCGATTGCGATTGGAGCGATGCGGATTGCAGTTACAGTCGCTCTCGGAATTGTACCTTAAGTGCTGTAATAACAAAAGAAAACTTAGCATTGTCTTGCTTTTGACCGTCACAATTAATGAAGGAGAACTGTTGGTAAACACTAAACAAGTCGGACCATTGTGAGTCAAGACTAGACAAACTCAGTCTAGGTTGAAGTTTTGTCCTGACCCTAGATTAACTTTCAGGTACGTTGTGCTGCAGATTTTATGACCGATGTTATGGCCGTACCTATTAGTTATAATAACTTTGTGAAACTAGTTTTGTTCTAGTTAATAATCACTGTGGTGAGTCAACAATCGTGTTGGCGGCAATAAAAAGTAAAAAGGATGTTATGATTATATATTACATTTAAACAAGCATAGGATCTTCTAAGCACATTAAGCGTTGGTCCTGGCTGTCATTTGTAGATCTTTGACAGTCGTTACAGGTAGTCAGTGGCTCAAAAAGTTTACCAACCCGTCTTATCAAGGGGTATTACCCAATACTAACTGGGTTGTGGAGGTCAGATAGGCAGTCGCTCCATGTAAAATACTGGTATTGAGCTGCATTCGGTTGGACTAGAAGCCGACCCCGACATTGTTGGGAAAAAGGCTAGGCAGATGATGAAGCATATGATCTTCTAATTTATCGTCATCACCTGCCTAGCTTTTCCCCAACTATTTTGGGGTCAGCTTCCAGTCTGCAGCTGAATACAAGTAGGTACTTTTATATGAAGCGACATGCTTATACAACATAAGTTTTAGTAGATGCGAAACCTGAAACACGTGTCAAATATTTTTATGCTTGTTCTGTTGGTCCTGGTTGTCCGGACAAAAGCGACCTCCAACGTCGTCTTGAGCTCATTGATAAACATAATTTGGCAGTAGGTACCTAAATTATAGCGATAGGTACTTAATGTCGCTCGGTGTCCAACTTGTAACTTTTTTTAAATATTTTTGGGACAAAATATAACATGGTTTAAAATTTTTTGGAATCGATTCAGTTACTTACTCTGAAAAAACTATATTGAGGTTTCGCATATACTAAAAATAATGTTGTATAACCAATTCAGTTCATGATCACGTGTATCAGGGTATTGTGTGCCACTCATAACTATCGCTAGGGGACCTAGTCAAAAGCCCGATAGTTGGAAAGATCTATGACACCTGGGACCAACGGCTTAACGTGTTTTGCGAGATACGGACGAGTTCCGGCATATAATCGATTCACGAACGACCATAGAAAGAGCAGCTTAACCTTGATTGACCGGTACGGCATTGAGCCACAAGCTTCATCCTCCCGTCGTAAGACATTGTAATTATAAAACAATAAATCAATGTTGCTTCATTATAACACGATATCTTGAATGAGATCATTTATTATGAATTAGGTTAACGCTTCTTCGATATTCCCATATTTTTTCCAAAACAACGATTTTGAAGATCATCCCTCGGATATGAACTTTGATCTTTCTTACATTTTGTTTTTATATCCACTCGATTAATATTTTTAGCCGTAAAATTAAAATGAGTGGTTTCTGAAAATGTTTTGTTCTGACGTGCCTTTAAATAATAAAAAAGCTTCAGTCGCTTTTGCTATTTTCTTTTATTTTTGTTTGTTTGAAATACCTACGCCCTGTTAAAAGCTTGTTGAACTGTTGCTTAGATAAAATAAAGCCCAAACACTTTTTTTTGTGAATGGATAATATCTCTAGGCCCAATTTAACAGTGTCTAAATTTTTGTTGAAAGAGCCGTATTGTTTTATTACGGACAGACGCCCAATTTCGGTGATGTCTTCTTCAAAGGCGGCACCTTCAGCGTCGTAAACTTGGGCCCACTATCCCGTCTAAAACAGCCGACGACAAATTCCGCCAACAAGTTACTTTCTTCACGTTTTACGTTCTAATACCTTCCTTATTTACCCTAACTTTAGTTACGACTACTTACTGAAAGAGAAAAGTTCAGTTCAACTAATAGTACGGAAGTTTCTTTTGGGTGCGACTTTCATCAATCAAGTCATCACGTCGCGTCCCTTGCAAGATAAATAATAAATAAAATACCGTTCGCCCTGCATACTAAACATGGAATAATGGGAGGGATTTTCTTGTTGCCTGAACAGAATCAACATTTTGTAGCGTATCCTAAGTCAATCATGATTTTCTTTGTAGTAACTTTCATCCTGGGGGTCTAAATTGGCCGCTTTAGCAGCATCATAATAGGATAATCTAATCATATGAATCACGTTACAATTCATTAAAAGGTCTCAAAGTGACAATTCATAATTATTAAGCGTCTGTGACCATTTTAAGAATTTTAACGTCTTGTAATTAAGATAAGATAAGATAAGATAAAGATTTATTTCTCACTACAATACATAGGTACATCATTAGGTTTCGTGAACAATACATACGTTTTTTATACTGTGGGAGACTGGTGCCTAAGCTAGACGAAAACCCTGTATTTCAGGACACCAGGTCTCCACCCCAACGGAAGCACTTTTAAACAGAATTATGCACTCGTACACAAATTAATGTAGTATGTAATATTGAGCAAGAAAAAAATAAAGGATAAAAATATAAATTACAACAATGGCGACAACTAATTATTCAATCAGGGGTTAGTACGTGGGTGTATGTGTATGTGAGTGTGTGTGTAAATGGAGGGTGTGTGTATGTGGTGGGTGTGTGTATGTGGTGGGTGTGTGTGCGTGTGAATAAGGAAAGGGGAAAATTGTTTAAATATGGATGCACAGAATTGTGAATATATTGAATTCTTCGACAAGCAAGTTATTTCGGGGCAGCTAGAAGTTTTTCCGTAGCGTCATAACTTAACTGCAGAAGCCAGCTCGTAATTTTCGATTTACACTTAGTTTTGGCAAGATCATAGATCGGGAGCGTTCTATTTATTTTATTATAGAGAAAGCGACCCAGATAACAGAAGAAACGTTTCGATAACATGGTAGTTAGTCGTTTACCATGGCGATCTACTGGGTCAAAACGTCTTTTACTTAAAAGTGAGGAGTTGAAGACAAGGCAAACAATTGAATTGAAAGCGGCCATTTAAGGCCCCCTGTACTTTCATTACATTGTGCAATTCAGCTTTATCTCTATGAGGATTGATAAAGATTGGTGTCGCAGGTGTAGACATACATAGTTGTCCATATTCACTTACCTATTTCGGTATGTTGACCAAAGTACTGTTTGTCAACCTATCACATAAAAACTAACTATGTTTGTTCTGTGGTGTCTTATTACGCCACTAATGTGTCTTCCAATCGCGATAATTCGACAGCAATCGAAATCTACCGATGAGGTATTATGTGAGGTAATGTCTGTTTCACGCTAACGTGTTTCATTCAGTGTATTCGTACGTGCACTGAAAGGTTATATGTAGATGAAAGAGTAGGTGTCACATAATGCAGTTCTAGTTTGTAATATTACACAGTATAAAATAGTTTCTCACATCACAATGCTATTGCAGCACAGTTTCTATTTAGTATTTATGTATGGGTCGTCCTACACCGGTAACAATTCTAGACTCTGGGGCATCTCTGAATAGGAATAGGAACTCTGTTTTTTATTTACAAACTTAAAATAAACATAAGGGGCATAAAATTATTTAGATATTCATCATATTTTCCTGTGTTTATTTAAAATTTAAAACCTCTAGAAAAACATCCTTTAAATGTAAAAAAAAGCATGTGCAGGGCAAGCGAGGCGAGGGAAACTGTGTAAATTAAGCGAAGCTTTGGTGAGCTAAACTATGTGGGTTCACACCAAAACCTACGGACGGACGGGCGAGTGAGCGGGCGGGCGAGGTGAACGCATCGCTGGCATCGGCGGATATTTCGTTTACATCGGCAATGATAATTCTTTAGGAAAAAGATAGGGCAGCCCTCTGGTCACGGGAAGAGTCGACGAAATGCTAGGTGGGCACTCGAACCCCATGACTCAAGTGTTTGAACCTTAAACGACTCAAACACATAACTACCAATGAGGTTATGGTTTATGCGCCGTTTGAGGTTTTAGGCCCCAGCACAGCCTGCCGTGCTAGGAAGATGGGCTTGCGCAAGGGTGGACACATGTTGCATCCCACACCAAAGGTCTACTCAACTTCCAAGGCATTATAGTCATACCGTACCATTATATCGCTGGGTTCTTAACCCTGGCGATGACAAGAGCACAACGGATGATGTCATTAATGCTAACGTGCGTGCTATCCGATCTGCCCTCGTACTGCAGGAAAGGCCATAGTGTCCGAGGCTGCCAACCTATATAGTGTGTATGGCTTTAATGGCTATAAGTTTGGCAATGTGGCCAGCTATACAGCCATTTGTAATAATAATTCTTGTACCTACCTTGATGGAAATAAATAAAAGTAGAGGAAGATCAAAGAAACGATGGATGGACTGTGTCAAAGATGATAATTATGGCTAGAAAGAGCGTGGCTACTAAGACGACTAGTAACAGATAAGTGTGAAAACTTCAGCGAAAATCCGAAATAAATTGTGTTAAAGGCAAAAAAAAATATTTGAAAATTTACGATTTCGTTTTTTATGACTGCTTTTAAGACAAAGTGTTCGCCTTGTTGCCATAGCTCTACTATAAGAATTCATTTTACATTGATGAATACCAAGAATTTAGATCAAACAAAAATATTTTTCTCACCTTGTGGGATCACAAGTCGTCTAGCTAGACTAGACGCTTATTACGTTCTATGTATTAGAAACATAAAGTTGGATAACTAATTACTTTGTTCGTAATTAAAGTAGGTATAACAAATCTAGAACAATAAGCTGTCGCCGACAGACTTATGCAGAATCTTAAGTGATTTTCCAGAAATGGGTTAGTAATTTAGGGTTTTTTTGTTTGAAAGAGACATATTGTTGTTTATATGTAGGTAGTTACTTTTAGTATTAATTATTTATTAATGTTTTAGATCTATTAAGTAGTTTGTATATCTTTACATAGTATAAAACAAAGTCGCTCCCGCTGTTTGTACACTTAGATCTTTTAAACTACGCAACTGATTTTAATGCTTTTCAGTAATAGATAGAGTAGTTCAAGAGGAAGGTTTATAATTATGTATATTGCACCCGTGCGAAGTCGGGGCGGGTCGCTAGTAATGTACATAGTAAAGAGACAATCCCACATTAATTTTAAAATATCAGCTGTCCCATACATTTAGGTTGAGAAGGTATTGAAATTTTGTATGGGACTGCTGTTATCATTCATCATTTCAGCCCAAAGACGTCCACTGCTGGACATAGGCCTCCCCCAAGAAGGGGGGTTTTGCCATAATCGCCACGCTTGGCAGGCGGGTTGGCGATCGCAGTATGGTTGTTATAAAGCACAGAGAACGCTGCTGCCCATTCTCTGGTAAGTCCCTTAGTCGCCTCTTACGACACCCATGGGAAGATATGGGATGGTGCTATTCTTTACGTCCGGACACCATACAGAACAACTGGGACTGCTGTTAATTGTTTCGCATTTACTATATTGGACCCAAGGAGAAAGTTGTTCAGTTTGATGGTCTGCAGCATATCCTTTCATATGACTATACCCTTTCTGTTACACACTGTCTGTATATTGTTTGTCTGTATTGATTAGTGTCATCCAAAAGGTACACCTAAAGAATTTCATTAAATTATTTCAATACAAAAATATTGGAAAGTTTATCTTTCAGCTCCTTTAAATATCAACACAAGTAAGAACAAAAAGGTACTGTTAAACAATCTATTGTTGAACATTATCTTTTTGTACTCACTTGCGGGCAAATAACATTGTGAAACAACATAACTTCCAGACGATTGAAAATATATGGTCTGTGCTAACATCCTACGCGAAAACTTATAAATATAAGTTACGTTCAAGTTGGTTCATGTACCCAATCATTCCATTTCAGGAGTGTTGAAAACCGTACGTGGGTGGAAAATGATTTAACAAACTCGCCTCAGTAAACGAGATGGCATTATCTTAATTACCTGTCAACACCAAAGGACTTATTGTATGGATAATAACATATTTTATATGGGTGGGTAGGTAGCCTTTTGTGATAAGATGTACCTACATGGGCAGATTATGCAATTAGCCTACTTTGACCGATGTAAGAGGTGACATTGCCAAGTTTTCTATAAAGATGTGTTTGGAAGTCTTGTTCTTCTTTTAATACCTATTTTATAAGCGAAGTTGGTACGCTGTTCTACAAGATTTATCGTTATATCTACTTCATTTTCATCATTCTCCTGTCCTTATCACAATTTATTTGGGGTCTTCGTTTTCATTATATCTACTTATCTATAATATAATATTGTAAAGAGGAAAGATTTTTATTTTTGTAGGTATGTTTGTAACGAATAAACTCAAAAACTACTGAACCGATTTCAAAAATTCTTTCACCATTAGAATGCTACATTATCCTTGAGTAACATAGGCCGTGCGAAGCCGGGACGGGTCGCTAGTATTTAATAAAAAGCACATATTTTAACAACACAATGTGTATTACCTTTACATATCTTCTGTTTTGTGAATTGTGATTAATGGTTTCCAATTAAGTTGTTTTATTAAATTAACAGGTGGGTAAACTCCAATTTTTGGCGATTGTGATCCTATTTTTTCTTTGTCCCTTTTTTACTGTGAGACCTAAACAAGCCTCTGATATACATATTGACGTATCCCAAGTTCGATGAAAATAAGGTTTTTCCAGAATGTTTGAGCAATAAGGCCAGAGAATGTAGTTACTCGAAAATCCTATGTGAGTGACTGGCAGCCTTGAAATTCTTTTTTGATTCAGGACTTTCCTTTTTTCAAATAGGTACAGTAAATTGTAAGTATGATGTTAGAATTTTTCTATGCAAAGAATTGAACAACGTTTTAAAATATTGCCACTATATCAAAGCTTGTCTTCTGAAAAATAATTGTGTCTTGTAAAGTGCAGCCATTTTATCATCAACCACGAATTTTGCTACTATTTCTGTTGATAAAAAGTATAAATAACCCAGCTTATTATTCGCAGTTGTTAAGTTATTAATATTGTGGGGTTATCTGCCCACATGTGGTTCCAGAATAACAATGAAATAGTTCCTTTTATGCTAGTATAATGTTTATTAATTTTGTTTAAACACACCAAAAGAATTGTAAGCAGACACGTGTCAGTGTCCAAGAGCCCATTGAGACAGATTTATTTATTATGAAGTCTGGAAATGAAATATAAATACAGGAAATGGAATCGCCTTTTCCGGGGATCGAAAGGAAATTTATTTAAGATAGCACTAATAATGTTTAAGCTTAGTGAATCTATTTATTTATATTATTTATTTAACAATTTATGTACACACTAAATACATAAAATAAGAAACGAACAGAAAATAGTACAAAGATAATGCTTTAAAAAAAAAGGGATATAGTGTGTAAAAGATGACGAGAAAATGGAATACATAAAACATAAATCAGAACTATTTAAATATAATACACCATAAAAAATATTCTCAAATACTTATATTTTTTTTTATTTACTTAACTACTGAACTGGTTAGAAATTCAGTTGCAATATTTGACCTAAGCAAACATGACTGACTTCTGAGACTGTTCCGCTGTTTCTGCTGACGTAGTTGTAGTGAAAACTGTCGATCGACGTCGACTTATCCATTCTACCATCGATCGATTGGTACAACACCCTTAGGAAACTCCGATCTCATTTAGATAGTTTAAAAAACGAATAACAAAGTTGACATGTAAAAGGTTTTGACAACTTTTTATGTCATTTAAATAGAAAACTTTATTTCATAACAATATTACATACATTAATAAACTAAAATAACTTAAAGTTACTCACTTAACAATAAATTAAAACAATGGCGTCAAAAAACTCCTCAAAGCTGTCAACTGGTAATGCCCCCAAGAGACTGGCGCTGTTGCCACGTTGTATGGCAACGCTTGAGCCTTTGGCCAAGATAAAAGCCAGCTTTTGGGTGACGGGAAGTGTCTACTAAGCGTTTTGAAAAGGTTCCTTTAAAAGGCTGTGAGCACACGGACCCAAAGCGTCTCGAAAATATAGTCACCAATAAGGTTATTATGTCACTTCGGCTGCATGACAGGCCGTAGTATCCGAAGCTGTTGACAACTTTACCACAGTGACAGCGAGGAGGAGAACAACATGAGACTCCTAGGCGTAGAGAATCCACGGCGCGTTCGTGTTCCACGCGCGCCTCAAAGAGATGTCAGCAACCACGTAGGGGTCCGCACGGGCCGATGCCTGCCAGGGCTGCGGGACTGTTCGAAAGAGATACCGCGGCCCTGGAACCTGTGTGTGGCAAAGAAGAAACATGGATGGGTTTTAGTCAGTACAAGTCTGTCACTCCCTTCCGCTCCGCCCAGAGTGGGGGGGTCATTTGATGATTTCCCATCCTAAAAAAAAAGGCGTAGAGAATCAAAAGCATTGAAGGATTTCATTTGATTGATATACTTTTTCTATTCTTGTAGCGCATTGGTGATTTGATTTTTTTAACCAACTTTCTTCAAAACGGAGAAGGTTCTCAATTCGGTTGTATTTTTTTCTTTTTTTTACGTTTGTTACCTTATAACTCCGTCATTTCTAAACCGATTTAAAAATTCTTGGGCTATGTTGATGACATGATGATCTCTTAATAACTTCTAGTTACGATGTAAAAATTAATTCATGACAAGAATTTATGTGGTATATATACTACTTACAACTAAAAAGGGTAAAATAAAAAAACTTCGCAGAAACTTTGTAACTGTTACTTTTATGCAGCATCGTGAATGACGAGCCAACCGAATAAAACTCAAATTCCAATTGAAAAAATATTTACTCATAATCGTTATCATCCATAGCCATTAATGCGAAGCTTATAGGTAGGGCAGTGTGTTTGTCATCGAACGCGTGTAGACTAATGACATGCATGCGCCGACAGTTAGGGCACCTCCCTGTGTTTATACAAACGTTAATATTGACAGTTCGACGGGTGTGTACGACGTGCAGCTCTGCCTTTTTTGTTTTTCGTTCTTGTTTCCAGTATGTGGTTTTATTATAAGTACTTAGATTTGTTCGTAAGTGTTATTTTAATGCTTTTGTTGTGCCATTGCAAAAGCGTTTCTTTTTCTTCATCATTTCTATACCAAAGACACCGATAGATGTGTCAACGAGAATTAAATAATCTCCTGCAAGAGCCAACTGGGTGCTGTCAAACATGGGAATTATGTAATTTTACATAACGCTTATTGAACCATTTTGGTCTATATCCACCTAAGTGTAAAGTTCATTCCTCTATTTTCGCCTATCTCTGGCACGGTATCGTTGGACGTTTTCGGTTGTACCGGCCTTTGTGGTTGGAACTGCATCAGACAAGCGGCAAACATGTCCGGCCCAGTCCCACTTAAGCCTGGCTGCTTTCTGTGTCATGTCAGGACTGTTTGTGTTTAGAGGGCAGCACTGTTCCTTAGACGGCCGTTAGTCTTGACCGAATTATTATTTCAGATCAAGATTATTTTAATATTTATGCAATTTTAGTTTTAACATAACATTACGCTGTAATCCCCGAAGGGTTAGGCAGAGTACCTAATAGTAAACCCTGTCGCCTGTTATGTTTAAGTTCCATGTAATAGGGGGCGAGCCTATTTCCATCAACCGGGCACAAATCAAGGTTCTGTGGCTGCTACTGAGAAATTCCTTATGAAAAATCCCATTTGTCCAACCCAGGAATCGAACCTAGGATCTCAAGCTCACCATGCAGTCACTAGACCAACGAAGCAGTTTTAGTATTATTCCAAACAAAATTCTTTTGTAAAAGGCTGTTGTTTTGGGGCCGACTAGAATTTAAACCACCGTTAACGCGTACCAATTTACGTATCCATATCCTATTAATTGCACTAGAAAATAATGGTAAATTTGATCATAATTAACTTATTTACTCGTTGATAGGTAATAGAAGCTGAAGTACAATAGGTCGATGTGAATGGGGTATTTGGTATATTGTTTGAAATCCATTAATTAATTAGGTATTCATATTTACTAAACGTGCTGAATAGAAAACTCAATTCTGAAATAGGTTCGTATTATTCACACTTATTCAGAAATTCGAATTATAAATCGTTCTAGTCCAATCGGGTTTGTTTGATGAATCAAAATTATGATTCCTTGTAGACGACGCGTGATGTAGAAAAACGATATCTACAATTGTTGATTAATATCCGTTACTTCATAGATAATTATTGTTCTTAATTTCGATACGTGCGATGAAAACGATAGTAAAAGGTTCAGATTACGACCAGAGAATCTGTTGATTAAAATTTAATGTAAAGTTCTATGCTGGAGTTGCTCTCTCTGGTAATTTTCCTTTCATCGCAACGAATAACTATGATCATTATAACACGTGTGTGTTTTCATATGGTGCTTATTTTTTTCTTCTGTTGATTATTAGAGCCAAACACATTAATCTGCAGGATATATATCTATGCTCGCGGCTTCGCTTCGTGGAACGCTTCAAATTCGAACCCTATTACACTCGGGTAATAATGTGGCTTTCCATATAGACAGAATTTTCAGAATCGGATCAGTAGTTTACGGAACTACGGATTACCCCTACATACAAACGTACAAACAAATACCTCTTTATGATAAGTATAGAGTTGACTGCACATTGAAAAATACGATTTAAATCCAGTTAGAATGTGCTATCAGAAAACAATCGGTTGCAGGGATCCGCTGGTTGCGAGTCGCACGGGACCGGTCAATGTGGCGACACTTGAGGGAGGCCTATGTCCAGCAGTGGACGTCTTTCAGCTGAAATGATGATGATGATGATAATCAGAAATCAATAGTTATATATCTACATTAAATTCATAGTCGGCTACATGTAATCATTAGACAAATTGTCATCAGGATTCTAATGGCCATGCCCAATCAAATCTCTTGTTATCTGTTGCGATTAATTACAGATTACGATTGAATAGGCCTCTGAAAATCCAGTTGATTATGTCATAAACTTAAAATATCAGGTAGATAATATATTTACTGTTTATCTAAATGTTTAGGTCGATTGTATACTTCAACGACAAAAGCGTCCATGTAAAATACTGGAATACACCAGCTATGAAATATTGAATTTTTGATATTTGATTTTTTTATCAGTAAACATGGTAAATATCTCGTTTCTAGTGTTAATGATTACGAAATATTTGGTGTGCATTACTTGGTAAATGGCTAGGCAGATGATAATTCTTCAGCTTCAAAACTCTCTACATACTCTCTCATTTTGCACTATTTTCTACCAGCAACTTTGCGAAGCTTTCCTTCAGTAAAAGAATTTTTGAAATCGAGTGAGTAGTTTTAGAGATTATCTCCCACATCTAAACTAGTTTACAAACTTTATAATACTACTTATTTCAGGGTGTGATTCAAATGACTCGACCAAAATGTATGGGACAGCTGATTTTTTTTTGCCATTTCGATGTTGGTCTCATCGAGAAAGTTGTTCAGTTCGATGATCTGAATCACACCCTGAAATATGACCACATCTTTCTGGTACACGCTGTATATTAATTTATCTTTCTAAATTAATATATTTTGCATCCATCATCAAGTCTTTTAAAGCTACACTTTTACATATACTTATTACGTCACAGAGGACAAAGCTCAAGCTAGTCTCTGAAGCTTATAAAGCTCCTGAGATTGCCACAGTTTAACCAGAGGTACTAGACCACAAAGTAGTTAATATATATACACGTGCTGAAAACTAAAACATTTCGCGTTGTTGTCAGAGTTAATGAGTAACACGTGTACTTAGATAACTTAATTTTACTCGAGCAGCATGTTTAAAATAAATTGCAAGTCGTTCTGTTTTCTCGGAATAATAATGTTTCATGAGGAAGTCCTTTGAAGGCTGATTTGGAACTTTATTTCACCTACGTCAACCGCGCAGCACTATTCCCGAACCACTGTGACATCTAAAAACGTTCAGAATCAAACGTTCAGTTTCACGTACATCAGTTTAAAACATCAATGCATTTTCTTGACTACTTTTATAAAATAAAACACCTCGGTCAGAAGGCTTACAGAAAGACAGACCCATTAAATTCAACATTTTTCTCAATTTAATTCACTCAGCTCTGAGTTCCATCCACAACTGCTAAGAGACTATTTGCGAAAACCATTACTTTTTCCATTATTGGTAATGGTTATTGTATAAGTACTGCTTGTGTAATAAAGAAACCATGTGTATAGCAAAACTAGTGAATGTCTTTCTAGAAGAAGAGCAATAAAACTCATATTGCCTTTTATATGCAGCTCATAAAAATTCAGTGTACATTATGCAGCTGCATTTATGAGAACAGGTAGTTTGCGTGAAATTATATTAATATTTAATAGAACTGAATTTGTTTTTCAATTACTTTTAATGAGTTACAGCTGTTGCTGATGTTCATGAAGGTTGAAATTCGGAATGAAGTAAAATAAGGTTTTGCTTTGCCATTGTTCCAATCAAGCAGTATGTTTTTAGTATTTGTAATGGCTGAAAAGATACCCAGAGAACACTTTTATTTTTTCAGTTCCATGTAAATAATCCTTCTACAAACCAACAAATGCAGTTTTAAAATCCTTCCAAATTGAATAACTAAATAAATATAACGAAACTGATATCGTTTTATTTATTTAGTTCCAATCGTGTCGCATTGCATTCAACGACACGCTGGGGCTTATTTTATAAAACCCGCAGGTGGACCAACCGGCCAACAATTTTGGAAGTTTCTTTTACTTATTTGTTTTTTTTTTTATAAACAGCAGTCATCTGCTGTTTATAAAAAACTGTTCAGAAATCCTAACATCATGAAGCCTAGCTTTTTACAAAAGTACTTCCACTAGGCCCAAGCTACACAGATCAGCAAAACGAGTTACTACAGTTGCCAATAAGAATAAATTGTATCTCTAAATCCAGAGGCATTAGAATTGAATCGCCCATTGTAAAGATTTGTGTCTCAAAAGCAATGTGAAGTTAAATTCAGCTTAAAGAAACGTCCATCGGCGATACGATTGACTTGTAAATTCAAGTAACATAAAGATCGTGTAAAAGAGAGATTGGGAAAGCGATTTAAATTTTTATCTCTCTAATTTTCCAAGTCCATATGTAGCTTCACAAAACGATTTAATATTGAACAGTTCGTGTGGCGTAGTCTCATAAAAGTCTAATGGAATGATTGATATGATTTTAAAGTGAAGTATGTAAATGTTAACTTGATAGACTGATCAATCATTGTAACCAATGCAGAAGTGATTGAAAGGTGTATCGCGACATGTCTTGTTGATTGTTCTGAACTGTTTTTAAAAATAGAGGGTGTAAACGGACTCTACTGACTACTCGGACTGAATAGTACGGGGGTCCTGGAGGTATTTAAAGTAAAGTTATAACATTAAAAACTTCTATTTAAAAAAAACTTGTGAAAAAGATGGAACTTTGACCCACAATATCTCCGTAACTAGAAGGTTCCCAGGTATGGTCTAGAACAAAAAAAATATCGCAATGACGGGGAGAACAAGTGCCTTTCGGTTTCGTTAAGGATAATTTTACACCCAATATAAAAACATCCCTAGACTACACCTCGTATAAGATGGCGGGACGAGCTGGACAAAGATAACGACCAGTTCCACATTAGTCTGAATCGAAACAACTGGAAGTCATAGGGAGAGGCCTTTGTCCAGCAGTGGGATGACGCAGGCTAACAGTATCAGTGAAAATCTAGTAAATCCGTGTACAAAGATACTTTCCCACAGTTGGGATAAACTCTGTGCGAGCGAGTGGCCGTAAATCCGTAATCCACTGCGCGGGTTCCGTGTTGTTAGATGTTATCTTCGAATTTTTGGGTTTAGGACATGGCAGTTACTTCTAGATTATGGGTACGCACCCAAGCCACCACTGTGCACTGCCTAGGCCGCCACTGGAAAAATCTAGACTTGATACAATTACAATTTGAAAGCTAACGTCATAAAGTGTCAAGTTTATTGCTCTTTTATTATTCAATTTAAGACATTCCATTAAAGTCGATAATTTGAGGTCGATGATCTGCCAGAACACTCTCAACTAAAAATGTTTTATATTCTACTAAGGTGTATCGAAAATGATTGATAAAAAAATTCCCCGAACTTTATCTCGCTGCAGACAAATCGTATTGTAGAATAGAAGTCATGCAATTTGAATAAACCATTTTAAATTCTAAAGAGGTACTTTTCACATTTCAGTTCGCAGTGTAATTTATCGCATATTATATTTCATTGCCTTCGTTGTTAAAATGATGTTGATGTTTAGTAATGAGTTTTAGTTTCTATGATATGTGTGATTTTTTATTTGAAAATGTGGTACATGCGTTAAAATATTAGACAATTGTTAAGCGGTCTGCGAGCGAATAAATGCGTATATTCTATCCACCCATTCATGATACTTCTTAAGGGGGTGGCCCGCGAAATTCAAATTTTCTTACGTTTTTTTGCAATTCAGTGTTAGGTTGTATGTTAAAAAGTCAAGTGGGCTACCCTGGCGCTTCCACCTTGATACTTGTGGCTAGTTAGTTCGTTTTGGTAGTATTCGTTTTGTATTTGAGGTCGTTGTCACAACATTCTAAGTAACACAGTCGAGTCTTCGTCGAGACTTGTGTATTACCTAACTTCCTGAACAAAAACAAAACATAACCTCAACTTATTTCAATCTGGCTTATTCCAGTAAAGTAAGGCTCAGAAAAGTGGTCGTGGGTTTTTGATTCCGGAGAATCTATTCTGCTTCAATTTGCTTAAATATACCTACTCGTCATATTCATTTGTATAACTGACATTCGTCCACAAAAAAAGTCTCGTGAATCATTCCCATTCGCCGTATCCATTAAAGTTTCCGAAAACTAATTATTCTTGTTCTGTGATAAATTACGGGGATGGTCAGAAAATATTGGATTTCCCTTCAAACCGAAACTGTTTAAAACGAAAGAGATTAGAGACATCCAACGCGAAATGGACTACTCAATGAAACGGATATTATTGACTTTTTCTTTTTAGCTCCTTTCGAAGAGGTTCCGGTTCCGGGTATCTAGACAGTTCATTTATATGGCTTGAATGGAATGCTCTTGGTTGAACCATTTTTCACGAAAGCTGTAAATGGAGAGATTTTTAAAAGCACCACTATCGATTTTTCTTCACAGGAACTGTTGGTAATCCATTTCTTATTCTGTGTTTTTGATAGTAAAACAAATATTTCATCGTAAAATGACATCAACATTGTTAGGTACTCCTGACCCACTGTGTACCTAATTCGCGTTAACCCTCAGCAAGCGATGAACTGTATTGACCTCGGCGTTTGTTAGGCTTGATTGATCTCTTCCTGCGTCAGCCCTGCAATGGTGACAATCAATGATAAATATGAAATTGTTATCAAGCTTGGATGTTCCATTAAATATTTTCAAGTGGTAAACAGAAATGTATTGTATCTCTCTTAAAATTGTGGAATGTCTATGTACAAGTTAACCAGCAAAGGAATGCGCTTCGTCAATCTTCGTGTTTTCAAATTAGCACGAATTTTAAGCTACAGAGTAACCCTAATATCTATGTACAGAAACCAGCAAAAGAATGCGCTTCGTTAATCTTCGTGTTTTCAAATAAGCACGAACTTAGAGAGTGACCTCCACACTTCCACAGAGATAAAGCTTCTAAGTTGAGTATTGCAAGAAAAAAAAATCACGTGAATTCCAAAAGTTTTTCTCGATTTATAAGAAACAAACACAGCGAAGCGTTTATTAAAACATAAGGATTATCTCATTGTAGACATCATTGTCATTGTGTAGTCAGAGAAAACATTTCAATTTTAATATATTATGAAGCATTTTAATTAAAGCGGTTTTAAAAGGAATTTCATTAGAGCTCTTAGTGAATTCTTCCAACTCGTATTCCACAAACGTATGAATACATTTGTGGAATAATATGTCATAGTTTATTATGTATTGTTCTATATTAGCTTAACGCTATGTGTACAACTTAACGCTAATCTGGCTGTTTGTAAACGCACCAACGATACAGCAGAAATTCCTAGCGTGGGACAAAGTTTTACAAAAATAATTCATTTATTTCGTGAACACAGGGTATATACAGAAGATGTTATAAGTTAATTAGAACCGAGCTGTGCTCCGCCAAAAGGCATACAAAATATCAAAGGTTTTTTTTTTAAACAAATGTATTTTCAAAATTCAAACAATAATTCTAGAATTCTACAATAATTATAAATCATGTCAATATTATACAAAATGTCAAATAAAATAAAGTAAAAGAAATAAAAAATACAGAAATAAAAATAAGAATATCACTAATTCATTAATACACAATAAATTAAAATTTTGGTTAGATTTATTTTAAGGTTATTAGCATTTAACCAGTCGATAATAGGAGTAAGACTATTGTTTACATGCTCTTCTATTTCTTTTGTAGTGCCAGAATCATAAATAACAGTGCTGTCGTCGGCAAATAGTGACATTTGATGTTCGACTACTTGGGGAAAGTCATTAATATAGCAAATAAAAAGTAATGGTCCCAACACAGAACCCTGCGGCACACCACAAGACAGTATTCTAGAGCTAGAGGAGTAAACTACCTCAGTTTTGGTCTTAAAAAAGAGCTAGCAGAGTAGGTAGAGTGAACAGTTGCATTATGAAAATCACCCTTACGCCTAACGACATAAAGGCACTCTCTGTGTCCAGTTCAAGTTCACCAGTTCCGTTTACGTCAGTCCTATTTCGTTTTTTTTTCTAATTTAGGGGGTTATTTTTAAAACCGTTTTAATGTAGTTTTATTGTTTAACAGCTGACCTTAATTTAAATTCCCAAACGCTATCTGACTAATGAAGTAATATGTTGTTGAATACGTTTCTGTATTAATTAAAAATTAATTGTTAGGTACTGACTTTTGGCCCTCATAATCTAGACTCTAGCCTGCAATAAAACTAGCCGGTGGTTCAATTAATTAATGAAACCTAACCTAACCCTCGTTATGTCATCGTAATTGCTATTGTTTTATCTACATTAGTTAATTAACATAACATTGATAGGAAGACTAGGTACCGTACCTACAGGTAAAACAATCCATATTTTGATCTGAAGCAAAAGGGGAAGAAGCCATCAAGCCGTGCATAAATTTTATGCTCAGAAATTCTCGATAAAAAAACTCAATCAATCATCATCTGCCTATCCTTTTCCCAAATATGTTGGGGTCGGCTTCCAGTCTAACCGGATGCAGCTAAATACCAGTATTTACATGGAGCGACTGCCTATCTGAGCTCCATAACCCAGTTAGTACTGGTTAATACGATACCCCTTGGTAAACTGGTTGTCAGACTGTCAAAGATATACAAATGACATGCGGGACCAACGGCTTAATTTGCGGAGTAAACTCGGTATGTAATTGGCGGTCACCCATCCACGGACCAACCTAGGCAATCGAGGCTTATCCTTAAGATCAACCCGAGCGGCTGTTATTATTTAGCCAATACAATATGGTTGTAAAATATTTAATTTTTATTCTTAATGGTACTATTTCATTAATGCAAACCAGAATAATTTTCTAGCTACTTAAAACTAGATATCTACTATTTTATCGGAATAAGCCCTTAACCCTGAACCACTGCAATTTCCGTAAATCAGAATGAATTGTGGAGATCGAGCAGAAAAGCGTCGAGACAATGAAGCTCGGTCAATCAAAGGGAAAATTATTCGAATACTCTGGAACCCGCAACGAAGTGAATCAGATAAAATCGAAGAATAGGAAATACCTAAGCATAGATCTTACTTTTTTCTAGACAAGTAGGTAGTGGAATATTAATAGTCTGTAAATAATATACCCACAACAATATATTATCCATTTTGAGTTTCATAATTGTAAGATTTTTTTTTTTTTTAATAATGGCTTTAACAATACCTTTAACGAAAACGAAAGGCACTTGTTCTCCCCGATATTGTGATATTTTTTTTGTTGGGAACATATCTGGGAACCTTCTAGTTACGGAGATATTGGGGGTCAAAGTTCCAACTTTGTCACAAGTTTTTTTTTAATATTTGTTTTTAATGGAAGATTTTTACTTTAAACACCTTCAAGACCCCCGTACTATTCAGTCCATCATATAATGTTTGTACGTTACGTGGAGTCCTACAATAAAAGTGTTTCTTCACCCCCAAAAAAAAATGTCGTTTCCCAGCAATGATTTTTGCATAAAGTTACTTAGTTTGATGTACATAATAATGCTTGGTTGACGGCTTCGTGAAGGGTCCGTTTAAACCCGTTTAAATGGTCCAGTCCTGAGGACAGAGATGAGGTCGACGATGGAACGAGCCAACCAAAAAGAAGCCACAAATAAAATTGTAAATTATCCTGCGGTCCTGCCGAGGTAACCACCCTAATGCTCACTACAAAGCCACTGATTTCATTTCAGCAGTACCTACCTAGGTACATGATTATCTTACAACAACGAAAATAATATGTAGAAAATATCACAAGGCACTAGATGTACCTTGTACAGGCAACCGCGCGTCAGTGGAAATACTCGCACAGAAAAAGATCGGTCTTACTGGTACGACATAAAGACCTAATGAATAACATGCGGTTGACTGTGTACCTAAGAAGTACGTAAGAAAAAAATCTATTTCATATTTCTTTAGACTCGGAGACTATTGTATGGAATACAAACTCATCTAGGCTTGGTGCATTGATCCGTGAATTTACCAGTAGGTATGTGAGGATCACCGCAAATACCTTCTATAGGAGGTGCAGTATTGTTTGCTATCGCAATGTCATGTCACGTCATCGGAAAGCTTGCGGATACGTGCGAATGCATATCCGTCCATTTTGACGCGTTAGGTTGCTTTCCTCTCGTTTAATGACAAACATTGCCCACTTGCGTCAAAATCTATCATTTGTATTTACTACGCCAGAAATAAAATTAGTATCTCTATAGATTTTAACTGAAACTATTTTCAGTTAAAATCTTCTTCTTCGCTTCGATCTTAAAGGAGAAGTCGTAGTTACGTATTTGTATCCAATTGCAGGTGTAGCTCTCTTGACGGGTTTAATTTATTAAGTTATCTGTTTTATACTTTATACGCCATCACCTTTAAATAAGATATAATTGTCACGATTTTATATAAGATAACGTTTTGGAACCTACCTATGTAACAAAATTTAATTATACTTGTTATATTGTGTATTCATAATTATTTCACGAACAAACCGCAGGTCAGTCATTAAATACGAAGTACCTTCATTAGGCAGAGTAGAGGCCCAGTACCTACCCACTTTTCGCATTTTATTCGGCACCAAAATTATTCACGAGCTCTTGGACTATAATATTTATAAACGTAATCATTGGTATATTGATCGTTAATTGGTTTCGACATAAATATATATCTACGATCTGAGGCTTATTTATTCAAAAGATTTGGTTTGAAGACAAAAAATATCATCATATCGAAAGGTTAACCTTAAAACCATTTATTTCTACACGCAATGAGTCGACTTGATTGATAGAAGGTTTGAGGTTAATGTTAAATGTACATAAGTAAGTGGGTACCTATTTTAATAAAAAAAAATAAGTAGGTACCCGTGTAAGCATTATGAATTTATGAGTTCCTGTGACGATAACATCAAATATCAATATTGAGGTGATACATTCTGAGGATAAATTAAATTTTCACATTGATTACCTGAAGTATTGAGAAGATCACAGGTAGGTACTATAGGTATATATAAATATTGTTGAACACCGAAAACATGTTATGATACATCTAGTCAAGAAAAAATAAAATCTTATTGGCTTTGATAAAAGAGGTTGGTAAACAGCGGTGGCGACCGCTCATAGTGTCCAAACACTTTGACGTTGTCTTAATAGACATCTGCAAAACCAAAGGATTTCTCCCATCCGGCTGTAATTTCACCGACACTATTCCCATTTCTAAGATGAAATATACGCCTGTGCGTATCAAGTTCTTCTATTTTCACTACGTGTTACTAGTGCTGTCTATACAGCACTGTTATTACAAAAAATATGTCTACAAAAGTATATAATTTATTATTTGTACAAAATACCCTTTTGTGAATTTTCCGCCATACTCTTAATTATAACATCATACTATTTGCTTACGACTACTATACGTCAGCCAAACGGCCGGCCTTTATTATGTACCGGATATGTCAGGGTTTACTCCGTTAGGCTCGTACATCATGTGGGCAGACGATGGGTTTCGTGCTATGAAAACACACTGGGTGCTATACACTGTTTCTAGCAAACTAACTAATTACTTGAGATCAACTTAACACAATAACACATTCGGATACAGTTCCAAGACGTCTCAACTCCGCCGCGATCAAACATTGAATGTCACTTTCACCTCGAGCTGAACATCAGGGCTCTGTAGAAGCACGCTGTGGTATCGGTAGACTTGTAAGTAGGTCGCGTGATGTAACTATCGGCGCGCTTGCGATCCATTTTGTGTGCATACTAACAATCGGATCGACATACAAACAGTATAAACTCAAATACACAAACAGCCTAATTTTATGTAGATTTTATAGATAGATAGAATTATTTATTCGCCGCGGTAATCAGCATGGGCGGTAAGCCTGTCGGACAGGCTTTCATTTGCAATATGATGACGTCAAACCGTGTGACGTAATAGCCCCTATTCTTATCGTTGTTCACTTCGTCTTGCTTCCTTAAATGCCCTTATCTGTCTCTGACAACATATCCATCTAACAGAATGTCCCGATATAATCGATGTCGTCCTTCTTTTGACACACAATCTTGCTCTTTTCCGTGTACCTATAGAGGATGAAAAATTACCTTTTATTAAGTTCCTCAAGTGACCGCCAGTGATGAATTTGAAAATAATGCGTTTGGTAATTCATGCTTCGTCACGATTTTCATTTCCTCAAGATCATCATCCAACTTAAGCCTCCCTCAATTATCACTACTTTTTTTGAAGTATAATTCATTTACACTTTTACATTAATATTATAAAGAGTTTGGTTAAGTAAGTTTGGGTTTATTTATTTATTCAGAAATAAATTCTAAGCAGTTTTTTACAAAAACGTGTAATAGCTAACAATAATCATATTACAATGTCAAATAGCATCTCATAATCACAATAATTCAGAAAGCATGTCACAAATAAAATAAAAGAATGTAGAATCTTTAATCTTTATATCTTTGCAACTACTGATCCGATTTCTAAAAAAACTTTAACTAATGGGTCGCTATGTTATCTCCGAGTGGCATTGGCAAAATAAAATAAAAAATGGGACGTTTATTACGTGGGAAAATTTTCTGACCATAACGCGAGCAAAGCCGTAGGAAAAACCTATTGGCCATTATAAAAGATTACACCGTGAGGGCTGTCTGACTGCTCAGAGTACGTCTGACGATCATAATCACAAATTGTCACTCATTCAGGCGCGTTTAATGACGTTACAGTTGTCAAGGTGTGTCATTATCACCCCGCTTCACGGGAGTTATCACCGTTGTTATCATTATCAGCTGCCCAACCTAACTAATCCCTTAGTCGATTTACGACCTGAGGTAGGAAAGGGGTGACACATAGCTACAGAGCTGCACGCTACACAAAACAAACATTAATCCAATAAGACATAGGTACACTGTGTAGACAGTTTCTAGGTTCAACGCTATAGTTGTCTGTCCAAACGCTTGTGGCCATTAATTACAAGTTAAAGATAAAACTCTATTACCCCAATACTGCTGAGTGTGGGTCAATTGACCGACAACTTTTTTTGGTGTTCAGCCAATTTCATCGACCTAGAAAACTTTTTGTGCTTTTGGAATAGAAGACCAAAAACAAGAAATCAGTTCGAAAATATTCGGAATCCTTCTTTATCTAGTCTCTAGAGAAGAAAACAAGTGGATTATTAAACCCGGGTCAGGGTACCACGTGATGTTTGGTCTCTTTCGAGGCGTATCTACGTTTGAAATAAATAATGTCATTATTTATTCAGGTTTTATTATGTATTCAACTGGACACTGACTACAAACTTAGTTTTCTATTTAACCCGTGTATTTTGTGTCAACATCTTTAACCCTTAACAGGTTGCGCCTAAAAAGTTACGTAAAAGGTCACGTGGGGTGCGTGAGAACCCGATCATATAAATCAAATACGAAATACATGCAAAATCACGATTATGCTCGATACTTGATCATAAATGACACGTGTTTTTATGAAGCTTCGAACTTCAGCGTTCTAAATTCAGAATTTAAAAAGTTCTACCTTTAAGGATGCGCTGGGGTGTATAACACCCCACGCGACCAATTAAGGGCGGTATTAGGGTGTACGTTGCAATATGGAGTTTCAATAAAAAGATGCACAACTCGGGTAGACGCGAATAACAGTGCATTGATCTTTAAGCCTTTTTAACCGACTTCAAAAAACGAGATTTACTTGATTCTTTTTCATTTGGCAGAGGAAGCTCGTGCGGTAGTCCCAATTAATATTTTTGCCATTGCCTTAGCAGTTTAAGAGTTAGCTCTTTGCCTATGTTAATGAAATGATGACATCATATACCTACATAACTTCTAGTTACAATGTAAAATGTCAATATGACAAGAATTTTTGTGAGATATCTCAACAAAAAAAAGGGTCAAATAAAAAACATTTTTGCAAAAAAAAAACTTCCCAGATTAGGAGGCGCAAAGAAGATTTATTTTTTAAACTCTAATTTTAAATCGTCATTATTGTCTGTACAGGTACGTGGCGATAGTGAAACCTCTCCAACACAGACTTAGCCGCCGAGTTGCGCGTGCGGTGCTCTTCACCGTGTGGTGTGCAAGCGCATTGCTTGCGCTGCCCAGTCTTCTCTACTCCGACACTTATAAAAAACAGTAAGTACATGCTTTATTTTTCTAGATTTTGAAGCGTTTCGTTTTTCTACAACTAACTCAGGATTGGCATTGGTACTTAGGTCAACTAAATTTAACCTAAGTTGTTGGTAGCATACGCCAATCTAATTCGTTTTTGATAAAATTGGATTCAATAAGACTTGAGGACCTAGACGCTCAAGTTTACTCCAGAAGATTCGCAATCGAGTTGTCTAAGATTGACTTAGGTACTCAGAAAGTAAAATAGTAAAATCTTTAAGTCTGATTTTGGAGCGATGTCTAAATGACCCAGGTAGTTGAATATTCCAAGGAAATATTCCACAGGTGTGAAAGTTACGTAAGGTAATAAACGATTTCCGATAGATGACTCATCGTTATTACTATACCCTAGGCGCTGGCCAAATTCTCGATTCCTCACACCTGCTCTAACTATAAATAAAGGTATTAGGGCATAACAAAAGTCGCTACTCAGTCAAACATAGACTTTATTTACAGGAGACCTTTCTAGAATGTATAAATAATCGAGTGATCCGAACGATCTCTATTTACTAAAGAGAGTTTCATATTATATTGACAAAGTAATTTTTGTCATGGTTTACTCCAAATCGCAGCGACTGAGTATCAAAGAGATAACGTCACACCATCATCACGCCTTGTAATCCCCGAAGGGTTAGGTAGAGGTGTACCTCACAAGTAGGTACACCCATAAAACTTTGCCCGACCCGGGAATCGAACCCGAGACAGTCATAAAATAAAGAAGAAGAAGAAAAGGATTCCTTTTTTTTATAGAATAAATGAAATAATTAGATATTGATAAATGTGACGGCTGTGAATGTGACATTATCTTGTGCAAAAATTATGTTTAATTTCTACCTATTTTCATTATTACACATACATACACATACACATTTAGTTTGCTCATTACTTAAATAATGCTTAATAGTCTTTAAAAAAAAAGTGTTATAAATTGTATGAAAAGAACGCTAGTCTCCCATAATTTTTGAATATTTAACTTAAGTTTTACGAAATTTGTGAGAGAGCAGTTTGACGCTATAAAATAATATGACATTTGGGACTAAACTTTCATAGTGTGACATAATACGCTAACTTTACCCTACTAAATTATTTAACTACACCATTACCTGGGTTTTGGTGACCTTGGCCTGGGCTTTGTCATAATCGCCTTTTTGTGGAACAGGCCAGCTACACTATGATCTTTTTGAAGGCTGAGGAACAAACTTGTAAAGTTGTAGCTTGTAGTTGTTGTAGTTTTATTGATAACTAGCTGTTGACCGCGACCTTCGTCCGCGTGAAATTTTATAGCCTGTAACCTGTCTCGATAAATGAGCTATCCAACACTAAAATAATTTTTCAAATCCAACCAGTAGTTCCTGAGATTAGCGCGTTCAACCAAACAAACAAACTCTTCAGCTTTATAATATTAATTTAGATAATAATATTTGCTGTAGTAAAAAACCTATGTAACGATTAATGTAAGATAAATATTTTTTATTATAATAGATATTTGCACACCTGCCCCCGTAGCATGACCACCGTAAACGAGGATTTCTTTGACGGAAGAATCGACAAAATGACAGATAGTGCAAAGAAATCTGTTATTGTGTCGACACAAGCTGTCATTTTGTCGATTCCTCCGTCAAAGAAACCCTTGTCTACGGTGGTCATGCTACGGGAGCTGTTAAGGTAGGATACCGTTTAAGAACTTCCATTTTAGTTCTTCGTATGTATCACCTCATGTACCTCTTTGATTTGATTTGATTTAATCTGCAATAATTTTCGCGTCAACAATACGCTCAAAACTCGTCATAGCAGAGATCCACAACATATTTTAGAAACCTCAAATACCCTAATTAGTACTTATCATGGCTAGCTAACTCAATCAAACCTGTCTCCTAATGTTGGACATTTCCATGATAAACAGAATCGAACGAAAACGATTCCGAATTAGGGGACTGGCTAGATTCGTAATTGCTACCAAATTACTTTAGTATAGCCTAAGTAATCATCCATCAAAATGTGGAAAGTATACGCAATGATTCAAACCAATAGATTCGCCCTACTGTGTCATCAAATGACATTTGAGTAGTTTTGTCTCGCTCACTCATATAATCAAAGTAAAGTCGTATAACCGTTCCATGCCGGGTGTGCGAGTTCACTCTTCTCAATATAAACTCGCGACCTAAGTACGGTGACAGGACATCTAATGTTCTAAATCTTTGAGTATACCTACCCTCCTCGTAAACTTTTTGTCCTAGAAACTTAGTAGGTACCTATTGAATTAATTTTCTAGACACCATCTTATATTTACGTCGTAATCTTATATTATACAAAGTACACTGAATATTTTAGGATCTCCTGGCCTACAAAACCTGCGTGTAGGCTAGGAGCCTTAAATATAATTTTATCCGTCGGTCGGTGGGTAGTCTCAAGGGTCAGTTAACTGCCACTATTATACATCACGGTTAAGGTTTACTTAGTGAACGCTAAGCTTTAAAATGTGTTCCGTATAATCCTACTTATGTGGGTAGGTGTGATAAAATTTTGTATGTTTGTATGGTGTATAAATTAAATTATAAAATTGGAAACATAATGGAATTTTGCTGTACCTGGAAAATGTGACTAAAGTACATTAAATTTTGAGAACCAAACACAGAAAATTTAAATATTATTTTAATTATTAGTACCTGTGAGTGTTTGGACTTTAACAGGGTTTTTCCATCAGGAATTTGTTAGTAGCAGCCACGGAGTCTGTATTTGTGACCGGTTGATGGCAATAGGCTCGCCCCCTTTTACATGAGACTTAAACATTACAGGCGAAATGTGGGTGTACTATTAGGTAGACTTCTGCCTAAACCTTCTAGGATTACAAGCGTGATGTTGAGTTATGTTTTTTCAAGAATATTGGTCATTCACATACACTAAGAATTCTCCTATAAGCAAATAAAAGTTTGTTAATTTCAGCACCGAGAGAATGACGAGTTTACAGCAAATCTATTCAAAGTTATTGTGTTAGACTATTATTAAAGCTGTTTTAACTTGCGAGCTTTCCTTTGTGTCTCGAACTAATGTAAATTAAAACTTAAGTAGAACTATTGCTTAACAAAGGTTTATCTAATAGGTATAATTTAAAAGATAACTTTATTCAAAACACTAAACGAAGCTAATAAGAATGCTAATAAATATAAACAATAAAACTTCGAAGCTTTTCAGCACCAATCTTAAAACAATTGGAATAGTTTTAAGGCGCATACCCACCGCGGCGCACAGATAGACTTCGCACGTGTGTCAAGCTTCGCTTTGCAAGAAAATGTATGTGATTGTGTCCACTGCAAACCACTGACACGCGATGCATCAAATGACGTCATTAGTACGAGCGTGGCTTGCTCGAATAAGGCGCTCAAATAGCTCAACGCTGTCAAAGCCATGCACGCTGTGCATGCGGTACACGCTATACACGAATATTAACCCACGACTATACAGCGGTGGGCCACGCACGCTACAGTTGTCCATAGTTGTGATTGTGTAGTGTGTACTGCAGTGGAAACGGAGACCCACGTTGTCAAATAAATGAATCCACCCAAAAATGCGCCGCGTGCCCGTGCACAGCGTGAACCGCGGTGGGTTTGCGCCTTTACGGTGTGGCTTACACTCTGGCACAGTATGAAGATGACCAGTACTTCGACCACGCCCTTTTTGTCTAATCAAATCTTCTACACATAGTATAAAACAAAGTCGCTCCCGCTGTTTGTATGCTGAGATCGTTTAAACTACGCAACGAATTTTAATGCAGTTTTCAGCAATAGATAGAGTGATTCAAGAGAAAGGTTTATATGTACATATACATGTATTATCTACATGGCACCCGGGCGAAGCCGGGTCGGGTCGCTAGTTATAAATAAAAATGATGTGATGATGAGTTCGATTCCCGGGTCGAGCAAAGTGTTATTGGTTTTTTCCATCAAGAATCTCTCAGTAGCAGACATGAAGTCTAAATTTGTACCCGGTTGATGACAATAGGTTGGTCCCCTATCGAGGGACTTAAACATTACTGGCGAAATGTGGGTGTATTTATAGGTACACCTCAAATATTTGAATGTCTTTGGTGTCAATGCGTTTGCAGTGAAATCCGTAGACGAGTGTCTCCTACAAATTGGGACCACGCACCACATACACGACAGATGTACATTGGGACCGCGTGGTGATAATGGCCCGCTCCCTCTTACAGAGAAGCGGTCGGTGGCCCGTGGCATTGTGGGCTGATCTGATTAAAATGGGTTTGCATATGCGAGTGAATTGATAATCGATTCGAGCCTTTACTTTCTTACTACACTACTATACTATAAAACCCTGCCTGTGTCATCCCACTGCTTGCTAATAGCCCCACTATAAAACACTACTGTTAAATATGTACCTCTCCTCTCTGACAGTAGTTCTATTAGCTATTCTGTGGTTGTACCCAAAAGCCGGTCTTAATTGCGTTGCACCACTCAGAGGGGAGTTGAGCGGAAAGTGCCCATCACAATACTGAAGTAGTTATAGTTTTGGATTAGTTGGCATTCAGGGACCGCAGTGTCGGGCTAATCGGATTATCACAGTTGATTCAGTGAATAAAAGCCTAAACGGCAGCGGCTGTCTGAAAAAGTAGATTTCGAAGCTGGTTCAATATTTATATACGGTTGCGGTAAAAATATTCACATTTAATATCACGCCAACCCCGAAGGGTTAGGCAGAGGTGTACCAAATAGTACACTCACATTTCGCCAGTTATTTTTAAGTCCCATATAATAGGAGGCGAGCCTATTGCCATCAAGCGGGTAAAAAACCAGACTCCGTGGCTGCTACTGAGAGATTCCCTATGGAAAAACCCAATGACACTTTGCTCGACCCGGGACAGAACTTTCAGTTAAGGGAAACAGCTCAAGGCAGCCAAGATTAAGGTCCGTTTACAACACAAATAACTAAATGCGTTTAACGTTTTTAAAACGTTGTTCTGTTTCTGTATATCGTTTGAAGATAACAGAGATGGAACATTGTTTTAAATATGATAATAACATTTAACGCATTTAGTAAGTTATGTTGCAAGAGAGTCTTTTTTTTTGGGACAAGTCCGTCACACTATTCCCAAACCAATCCATCTCCTGAAAGCCAGAATCAAAAGAGGCAACAGCCAGAAAAGCTCCCATACAATAACCGTCGACGAAGTCCCGGAGAAACAATTTTACTGTCTTGGATCCCGCAACGAAATTAATCGGAAAAGAATAGCGGAGGAGTAGGAACAACATAATTTCCAGTTTTCTCCATATCAGCAGGAGACAGAACGAAACAAGGCCAATAGGCACAAATGGACGTTTACAACTGGGATGAGTCCAGTTGCCTAGCACCACGGTTAAATATTGTAATTATTATAAACCTAATTGTGAGCGTGTCCGTACTGAAATTTGTTCTAGTTTCTACAAGGTCCGTATAAATAGTACCCGGATCTAAGCTGTACACTATCCAACATAATATTGCGTTCATTTTGCCAAAGATAACACTGAAATTGAATGGTTTGCAGATTGTAGCCTGAAGCGAGTCTTATAATTGCTGTGCATGCATTGAGCAAGCGTGTTCTTATTCATAGCTTGTCGATTGCAACCTAAATTGGAGTGCATGAAAGGAGCCTCCCCGCTGCCCAGCGAAATACCTTTTGAACACTAATACGTGGGGAACACACAGCAATCAACGATTTAACCGCTGACTGACTTATCCGGCTACCCAAAGCATGTTCAATGCTTGCGTCGTCCCAAAGTTAATAGAATTATCATTAGTATAAAAATAAGACAAATAATAAGGAAAAAAGGACATTTATCTGACTTCGCCAATGAAGTTTTTTTTGGAGTTGCAAAGTTATCAAATCAGATTCGTCTCTTTGAACATTCAATTAACAAAAAAGTTATTATTTTACCAACGTGTATTTCACGGAAATTGTAAAAGCAAAGTTTGAAATACGAAGGAAGTTTGAGATAGCTTAACATATTAAAATTCCTTGTAAATGAAACTACTGGAATAGAAAGTTCACCCGGTCGAGTATAAAGCAATTTACAATGTTTCGTACACTTTCCTATTACCACCTACATACGATTGTATATTGTATTGAAGCAGCTCAGGTATGAAAGCATATTATACTATTGAAAATAGGGTTTGAACTGTTTTACAGAAACGTATACAAAGAAATTATTAAAGGCAGAAAAGCCTTTTGAAACAACTTCTAAAAGTTTTTACTTATTTATTTTTTTATTATAAAATGAGTTTGTTCTTGACCTCGATCATGCCTGATGGAAAGCGATAGATGAGGTCTATGGTAGAACTAGCGTGCCCAGAACATGCCTGTTCACTCTTGCTTTGAAGGCAGACGGGTAAAATGCTGGCAGAGGGTTCCACACTTTGACTGTGCGCAATAAACAGAAGGAGGAGAAGCGCTGAGTACGACTCGTCGGGATATCAACCAAGTGTGGACCACCAACCAAGTCTGTTAGACCGGTGGTAAAAAGGTGAAGGTGCGATCAGGTCGTGGAGCTGATGCGCACACTCTCCGAAGTACAGTCTGTACTGACTTAAAAGCCAATGACCAATCTATAGTAGGTAGAAGGTTCGATCAACAATAAGTAGAAAAGCTAATTACGTGTTTTTAAACTGGTCAATAACACTATCATTAACACTGAAAACGAGAAATAAATTTACCATATTTACTATTTGTTTTGGTTGTTGCTATCGGGAACTCAAATTATTTTTATTAAATAATAAATTACAGACACTAAGAGCGAATTTCACCATTGAAACTGATCGCAATCAGTAAAATGATGACACTGGCAGCTCTTGAACGCAGTTTAAATGTGCTAGTCACGTTGAGTTTTATTGGTGAAACTCGCTTATTTTTATTTATCGTTTGCACTGTAAAAAAAACGATAAAAACAACTATGCACATCACGGTAATACAAATAACAATGAATATTAAATTATAAATAATAAAACGATGTAAAAGATCTTCTAACAATAAAATGATTTATATTATCGTCTAAGGAAAGTAAACAAATTTTAAAGTTCGTCACCCTTTCCGTTGTAAGAAGTTGTAAAATATTGGAGTTTACTCATTGTTGTACACTGTCGTTTGTTAAACCTTGTTAAAAGTTTTAATTGTTATTTAAATATAACAAACATAGGTCGAATAGCTTTAGAATTGGTTTCAACTGAAGATGAGTAATAAAACCAATTCACAAATTATCGATATCTTTTTCGGACATCACTAGATAATTACGTAACAAAGTGAAATGGTGCGAAAATTGCTTAGATATTTTTAGAATTATATCCATTTCCCTTTTCGGAAAAAAAAAATATGCAGTGTTAAATTCAATAAGAAACGAGCTCGACTCTTAGTTGAGAGATTTTTTACATAAAAAGGTTAAACTTTTTCAATAACTTTTTTCATTGAAGTAAATAAACACCACGTTTCGGTCCCGTATGTAATCACTGGCAACACACACTGGTCATAGACCTTCGTCTTGAGACACTGCGGTAAGTTGGACGAGAAGATACCCCGCAACTTTCCGAACGCTGCCCAGCCGAGTCGGATTCGACGATTGACCTCTTTCTCTTTCTCAATGGGCCTTATCAGAAGGCTTAAAGTCACCCAAAGGGCAATGGAGAGGGCTATGCTCGGAGTTTCCTTGCGTGATCGAATCAGAAATGAGGACATCCGCAAGATAACCAAGGTAACCGACGTAGCCCGAAGAATAGCCAAACTGAAGTGGCAGTGGGCAGGGCACATTGCTCGCAGAACGGATGGCCGATGGGGCCAAAAAGTTCTGGAGTGGCGACCGCGAACCGGAAGACGCTGCGTTGGAAGGCCTCCCACTAGGTGGACCGATGACCTGGTGAAGGTTGCAGGGATCCGCTGGATGCGAGTCGCACGGGACCGGTCAATGTGGCGACACTTGGGGGAGGCCTATGTCCAGCAGTGGACGTCTTTCGGCTGAAATGATGATGATGATGATGAAATAAACACCGTTCCTCTACTCCTCATGTCATCAAACTCGTTATCCGAAGTATAAAACTATTGCAACGCATGCCGTCGTTAACTTTCAATTTATTTTATGTCGAAGCAAAGCCTTTTAGTTTATCGACATTTTATAGGGTGAGCTATCGACAGTGACTCGTACCTACACTAATTGGAAAAAGATAACACGTACACATAACGAAGTAAACCGAAGTAACATTTTCTTCTTTCCTATCAAAACGAACATTATGTTATCGATAAGAGAATAACTTATCACGTCATAAGTTATTCATATAAAAACTGCCAAGTCAAGGTATTCAGTAAGAGTTGAACCTCGTCTAGCAGCAAGGAATCGCAGTTTTCCATGCTTCTATCCTTTTCTGTCGCTCTGAACCGTTATTTGCTAAAGCGAGAAACAGAGCGGGAATGATCGGCACCACACTCTGCAGAACACGCACCCTAAGGCGCTAATTACACAGAAACGGCGTAAGGTGAAGGCATGATGCCGCTTCAAAACGTTTTCATACAAAATGTACGTAGGCGACGTGTCGGGAATTACACTCAAGCGGCGCGGCGCAAGCACACCGTTCTTTCGTTTCCTTATAAATTCCACGCTTGTGCTGCGCCCGTGCCGCACCGTCACCTTACGCCGTTTCTGTGTAATTCGGGCCTAAGAGGGTAGCTGGGTTGTTTACTGGTTTTTAAGTATGGCCACTCGTAGAAGCTAGTTAAATGCACCCATGATTTTCCCTTTCGTTAACGAACACTCGCCATGACGCAAAATATTTGAAGTTTAATCGTAAAACAAAGGTAAACCAGCACATTTTAAGCGCCACAAGGCGTAAGTACAGATGTGTTTATAAGTTTTGATTGTAAACAAAGCTTGGCTTTAACAAAGTTAGTGCTGTTCGTGACATTTAACGTTTTATTCCGTCAGAAGTTATTACGGTTTTATAGGTATTCATTCGAAGGATGTTTGATGTGATGTCCACGAAATTTGTGAAGTAATTTGAATTTAGTTGTTTTTAGCCGACGTTTTTTTTGGAGAAAAGTTTGTTCTAACGTCTGGTTTTTCTTTAGATGACCTTTATAAAGTATAAGTCCGATCTTGTTAGTTGTTTTATTAAATCTTAAAATAACTTATCTAAGTTAATATTAATGTTACTTTTCGTTTGTTTCAGATATGTTAATGGGGACAGAGAAATATGTTTCATCAAATGGCCTGACGGCAGTTACCCATCATCAAGAACTGATTATGTGTGAGTATTTAACTGTTTGAATAATTCAAGATCTATTTGTCTCGGAACATGCATCTCTAAATACACTCTATTTGCATATTTGAATTCAGCACCAAAACCTGTGTAATACCGTACCTAGTCTCTAGTTAGTGAATTATAAATTCATCTAGGTATTGGCAATCCGCCTCAATTAGAAACACTATCAGAGCAATTACTAGGCAGTTAGTTACCTCTACTCCAAATAACCATAGAGTAGTATAATATCTTCCCGACCCGACCGCATTTCGGCCACAGCGGCCAATCTCAACTAAGATTAGCCAAGTTCGCGGAAGATATTATAGTGCACAACTATCACACTGCCAATTTCCAAACTCCGGACTGAAAAGGTCGATTTCCACAGGACGGCTTGCATCGCATTGGATCGGAACGGATTTTACAATCTTTAAACGATATTAAATCGTGTACACAGTATTTAAAGTCTATGTTAACAAGCCGCGTCTTCCGCGACACGAGATCGTAGCCGAAAATATGCGCGGTCGGCTCCGTTCGCATGTCATGGTATCCGTTCCATTTTCAAAAATTAAAATACGTCAGCACGGTAGGAATGAAACTATTTGACTAGGTGCAGAAACGAATACGTTCGCAAGCGATGGAACAGGGCCGATCGTATGCTTCGATATACTGCCGGACGCGATCGGCTGTCGCCGCATCCGTCCGTATGCCTTCCGATTCTATGCGATGCGAGACGTTTGGTGGAAATCATCATTAACTGAGAAATTCCTAATGGAAAAACCTATTCAAGCTTTTTGCCGGAAATCGAATCGATCAGCTATCACACTCGACCACTAGACCAACGATACAGTTATCTCGAAAGATACCATGGAGCAGAAAACCATGGAGTAACCAAAACACAAAACCATGGTGACCTTAAACAAGATTCAAATAGTAACTAAAGAAAATAAAATCATGCCTGTTGTTCCTGAAAGGTAAGTCAAGGATGTGCTAATGGAACATCTATATTTTTCTATTCGTGTTTAAATTTAATGTAATGGGGATGCGAGTCTATTGCCAGCAACTGGACACAAAACCAAACTCCAGGCAAACTCAAATAAACATCATCTGCCTAGCCTTTTCCCAACTATGTTGGGGTCGGCTTCCAGTCTAACCGGATGCAGCTGAATACCAGTATTTTATATAGAGAGAATGCCTATCTGACCTCCACAAACTCGTTAGGAGTGGGTAATACGATACCACTTGGTAAGACTGGTTGTTACTTTCGGGCCACTGATTATCTGTAACGACTGTCAAAGATCTACAAATGACAGCCGGGACCAAAGGTTTAACTCGCTTATTGAGCCACGGGGGAAACTCGATTCGAATGGGTGATCCACGGACCAACCTAAGCAAGCGCGGCTTAACCTGAAGGTCGACCCGAGCGACTGTTATTAAAAAATAAGCAAAAAAAAAGTAGTTTTGTAACAGTAATAATAGTAATAAATTTATTTCATAAAAAAGGAGGTTTTAGTACATGAGGCATACACAAAGTTATACATAAGTTTGTACCATGTCAATCACAATCTGGTGTGTGAAGTTCTGTTTTCCTAGCTAGGTTACAGAATTATCTGTATTAAGGAATAACCCCGCCCTGTCCCTGTCCCGTAGAAAAAGTTACAATAAACTAGCACAGTAATTATATAATTTTTTTAATACTACAATAATCTTTATAATTGAATATATGCGTGTGTGTATTGTGTAAGTGGTATGTGTATTTTTTAGAGTAGTGAATCACTTTTTCCAAGTCAGCATACCTACATATATAATGTAGGTATGCTGACTTAGCTACCAGACATCTAAATCTACTCTAAGAAATGGTATTTCTTCACATTGAAAAATACACGTGAAAGCCTTTTTTTCTGTTAACCTCGTGAAGGTCACAGGTTTGGTCAGGTAGATTTGAGCTTTGACCTAACAATAAATACATCTTATTAGGGTTCGCAGGCTGTAATATCTTCTTAGAATAGGAAAGGTCTCCGCCAGACTACATTGAATCTTTTGTCGCAAATAAATAGACCTTTTTAAACCCAAGGCTGTAGGCACGTAGGAGTATTCACTGAATTAAAAATCGTACCGAGCAGCCTAGGCGCTGATGTACAGAGTGTAAATTGACCCTTCACGAAGCCGTCAACCAAGCATTGTGTACACCAAACTAAGTAATTTTGATTTCCACCAAACGGCTCGCATCGCAACGGATCGGAACGGATTTTACAATGTTTAAACGATATTAATTCGTGTACATGGCATTTAAAGTCTATATTAATAAGCCGCGCACAGCAGCTTGACCTTCGGCGTCTTCCGCGATCGTAGCCAAAAGTATACTACGACGCGGGATCGGCTCCGTTCGCCTGTCGTCGTATCCGATACGGTAGGAATTAAACTATTTGACTAGGCGCAGAAACGGATACGTTCGAAAGCGACGGTACGGAGCCGATCATATGCGACATCCTGCCGCACGCGATCGGCTGTCGTCACATCCGTTCGTATCCTTTCCGATCCGTTACGATGCGAGCCGTTTGGTGGAAATCATCTTTTAGGGTAGTACACTCAATGTAACGCACTTAAAACATTGTGCTGATGAATAGATTGAATAGTACGGGGGTCGTGGAGGTGTTTAAAGTAAAGTTCTTACATTAAACAAATGTATTAAAAATTAAAAACTTGTGAAAAAGTTGGAACTTTGACTCCCAATATCTCCGTAAGTAGAAGGTTCCCAGATATGGTCTAGAACAAAAAAATATCGCATTGACAGGTATAACAAGTGCTTTTCGGCTTCGTTAAGGGTCTTGTTACACCCTTCATTCTAATATATTGCTGAAATCCTTCACTTCTACATGAAAACATGTTTTATTTTTGTTAAAGAATGTTCATTGAAGTTACATTCAAATTGACTTTGGTCACCCTGTATTGTATTTGTGTAACACCGCGTGTTTATTTTTCTTTATAAATAAGAGAAACCTTTTTCAATTTATCGTGATTTTAAATTAAACGAATTTAGTCAAATTGAATTCAAAGAAACAGTTTTAAAGTCTAATTTACACGTCTCTAATCCAGACTAGAATGTTTTTACTTTTTTCAAGAATTAAAACTAATAATACAGCGTATAAAAGCTCCATTATGGGGCTATTTTTGTATCTGGCTATGAATTGCACCAAGCTTGATGTTGATTAGCAAAGTCTAATAGTTTACCTGAGCGTAATTGCAAAGTTTCATAAAAGTTTTAATCGATTTCGTATAACTCAGTTTATAGCATCGGATATAGCTCGGTTTCCCCTCTTGAAGTTTTAAGGTTGGAGCGCCAGGGTGACCCGCGAAATTCAAATTTACTTACGTTTTTTGGAATTTGCAAATTAGTGTCAGGTTGTATGTTGATGAAAAATGAGTCGGGCAAGTAACACGTATGTACTTAAAGAATTAAGATCATGAATACAACTCTCTATGAATACTACCCTCTGAAAAAGCCATTCAATGGGGTTAAATGAACTTAGATATTATCATTCTGTAACTACATACGTGTCATTTCACAACCTGACACTGACCTGAAAATTGCAAAAAAGTTAAGAGAAGGCTCTACACACTTACTTGCTTAAGACATAATAGCTTTTGGTTCTTGTGTATTTAAACTTGTCGTTTTGTTCATAGCTATAACTTGGTGTTCCTGGCTGTGACTTACGTAGTGCCTATGTCGGTCATGGTGTGGGCTTATGCGCGCATGAGTGCGGCGCTCAGAGGCCGAGCTATCGGCGAGTGCACGCATCATCAGATGCAAGTCGTCAGGGCTAAGAGAAAGGTCAGTATGCTTTAAGAAAACGTTAAATTTGAAAGAAAATTCTTTGTAGAAACCAAGACGGGACAACACAAACAAAATTGTAATCTGATTGGAAGAGCCGACTGCTGTGGGAACAAGTATTACATGCCAAACTTGTCACTCACTGAGGCATATGATCACAGTTTTTTTTCTACTATATTCTGCTTCCTGTGTTTAGTATCATCATCATCATCATTTCAGCCGAAAGACGTCCACTGTTGGACATAGGTCTCCCCCAAGTGTCACCACATTGACCGGTCCCGTGCGACTATTATAAATAGGCCAAAGATATACACAAAAAACCACACACATTTTTGTCTATTTTTCGTTGTTGGTAAAAAGTTCGAAAGAAAAAAAAGGTGTGTTTTTATCGTCCTCATTTTATTTCATTTTTAAACTTGTAATCTTTTAGATTAATGTTTGTATTAAGGTCGGTTTCCCGCGAAGGGAAAAGGCTACCCGCCATCCACACGGCCCTGTAAGTTTCGTCCCAGACTGAATTCCCAATTTAGGCCAGCCCTGTTCCAACTTTGAAAGCTAGGGGGACAAGGAGGGAATACGAGGTGAAGTTAACATTGGGGTTTTCACAGTTAAGATACATGAATAATATCAAATCAGATGAAACAAAACAACAATAAAGTATAAAGCTACCTGTGGGTTGTCGTGCATAATAATACATGAAATTACACCCGCCGTACACACGACCCGTCCTGCGCCCGCTCTTTGTGTATGTTGTTTAAATAACTACATGACAGAACATTTTTATTATTAGTTAGAGAGAAGAGGACGCCTTCTGCCAAGATCTGAGCATTTCAGCATGGAACTGGAGATTATTTTGCATAGGTACAAGCACAAACCCGCTTAGATCTAAATAGTTCGGAAAACCGTGTGTGAAAATAAGGAGGTCCAAAGTGTGAAAGGTCAAAATGGTGAATTGTCGACAGGACATGTCGGTCTTAGATTGTAAAATCAATTTGATTTTATTTCTCTTTTATGACCTCCATTCTCCTCACGGTCGCACGTGGGGCGTATATCTTAAGAAAAGGTAACATACGTAATCGCTACCCTAAAGTCGTTAACCGTGTTCCTAGGCGGTAGTCTAAAAAAATACTACCTCAAAAAGTTTTATATATTTATATTATATATGTATATTTTCGATAGTTTTTTGTAAGGTGCTAAGCTTATCGTAGTTATTCCGCCACCCGGAATATTCCCAACGGTGGTCTTCCATTCAATTCCAAAACGTTTTCAAATATTCGGAGAAATCTATATAACGCGCTTTATGCGCGAAAAATTTCCGTAGACCCATATTTTGTGGATTTTATTTTTTTGTGCTATTGGTACAACCTCGTGTAGGAAAAAAAAGAGGAATGGATATAAAAAACATATTCACATTTTGTGAGTTGAATAGACCAGTATTATATACAGGGTTTATGCGAAAAAAATATCAACTGTCCCATACATTTGGGACGAGTAGGTATTGAAATTTTGTATGGGACAGCTGAAAATTTTATCGCATTTACGATATTGGACCCGAGGAAAAAGTTGTTTAGTTTGATGGTCTGAAGCATATCCTTTCATATGACTATACCCTTTCTGTTCTACCCTGTATAAGGTGTGCTTCATATATTTTCGAATCGATAGAAAAAGCTGTACGAGCCAATAGAAGCGGTATATGTGCAGGAAACAAACGATTTCTGGCTCAGCGAGAAATATTTTCAAAAAACCAAAACTGCTGTTGTATTATCTTCTCGGTCATGTGTTATTGTTTCACCACTTTAAAAAATAAATATAGTTTAAAATTTAGGCAAAAGAACCATCGAGAAAGCTAAGTTCACTTACGCGGCTAACATAATATTCCCACCGCTTTCAACTTACTATTTTTGTGGAGATCCCTTTTTTTTTTTTTTTTTAGGATGGGAAATCATCAAATGACCCCCCCCCCGCTCTGGGCGGAGCGGAAGGGAGTGTCAGACTTGTACTGACTAAAACCCATCCATGTTCCTTCTTTGCCCTTTGTGTTCCAGGGCCGCGGTATCTCTTTCGAACAGTCCCGCAGCCCTGGTTTTGGAGATCCCTAAAATTATGCTGTACGAAACGGTTCAATTTAGTACCAATGTGACGATTTCAATTCATATTTACTTTCCTAGTTTATCTTGAATAGTGAATATAAGTCTGAAATTGCCAAAGTTTTTTCTAAAAAATATTTCTACCTACACATGATTGCAGCGGAAGATGGAAACCTGAAACCAGAGACTTTCATTAATTTTCTTAATTGGGGATTCACCCTTTTGGAATTAAATAGTCAACCCAAAACTGAGGGACCATGTTTTATTCTTAATTTCTTATAAATATTTAGCTGGAAATTAAAGTAGGGTAGTAAAGGACGTAGTACGGCCACCACACTCGATCCTTTTAGTAGGTGAAATGAAGCCAAAATGTTAGTTTTCTCTATGTGCATAATATAATAGTGATGTTCTCCGTTAAAGTCGCGTAAAGGGTCATTGCGATTATCTATTTCAGGTTTTCTTGAAGTAAATAAATTATTTCAATTTTTAAATCATTTCGACTTAACTACGTTAATAAGAACGTAAAGGCATAATTCCGACAAGGTGTGCAGCACTTGAAAACTCGAATCCTATTATTCTACCAAATCAGACCAACCCGGAAATAAGTGAACCACGCCTAATTCAAATTAGACGGCACGGTTGGCGCAGTGGCTGAGCGATTGACTGCTGCGCTTCGTGTCGCGGGTTCGATTCCCGCACGGAACAAATATTTGTGTGGCCTACAAATAGTTGTTCCGGGTCTGGCTGTTTGTGTATGTGAATTTAAATGGTAACGCACCCACGATACATGAGAAATTCCTAGTGTGGGGCAACGTTTTATGTAAAAAAAAAAAAAAATCAAAATTCAAAAAATTTTATTTGTACACATAGGAAAAAGTAAGTACATGGTGTTATAAAAAAGTTGTGTCTCACTATGTGCTGCCTTGCAAGGCGTACAAATAGATAATGTTTACACATTAATAAGTGCAAGTTGTAGTTTTAATGAGTGTAAAAATGTTTACTGAAACTTAATTAAGTAAATACTAAAAATATTGTTATTACCTCTAATTACCTAATAATAAATCTTTAATAAAATATACATTAAACAAAAACAAATTTGAAACAATACAAAATATAGTAAAGGCTAATAATAATAAAGTATGATCCTAGAGGCTGACATGGGGATGCACCGAGATGTGGTCTCAGTGGACAAGGGCCTCACCCCGCTCTCCCTGGCTAACGAGAACTGGTGCAAACCTAGAGTATTAGACACTAATGATCGTAAGGAGGTATGGCAGGGCAAGGAGCTTCACGGACGCTTTTATCGGGCTCTACACGGACCCGATGTAGACTTCTTAGCGTCCGTAGCTTGGCTGCGTTTCGGTGACCTATTCGGGGAAACCGAAGGTTTTGTCTGTGCAATAATGGACGAAGTTATGATGACGAATAACTACCGGAAATACATTGTGAAGGATGGCACGGTTGACATATGTCGGGCATGCCACCGTCCGGGAGAATCGATCCGACAGTTTATTTCTGGGTGTTCTCGTCTGGCTAACGGAGAGTACTTACATAGACACAACCTCGTTGCCAAGATTATCCAGCAGCAACTTGCTTTGAAGTACAACCTTGTGGAATCAGAAGTGCCATGCTATAAGTATGTGCCCGACCCAGTTCTCGATGATGGTAATATCACGTTGTATTGGGATCGATCTATCGTCACTGACAGGACTATTGTTGCCAATAAACCTGACATTGTGGTGATAGATCGATTGGAGCGTCGCGCAATGATTGTTGATATAACGGTTCCGCATGACGCGAACCTCGTGAAAGCAGAGAAAGATAAACAATTCAAATATCTAGATCTGGCTCACGAGGTTGTTGACATATGGGACGTGAGTACAGCAGTCATTGTGCCGATAGTCGTGTCGGCCAATGGCTTAATAGCCAATACCCTCGACCAACATCTGAGGAGGCTCTCGCTTGGCAGCTGGATCAAGGGCTTGATTCAGAAAGCAGTACTTCTGGACACGGCGCGTATCGTTAGGAGGTTCCTCTCTCAAGAGCCCTGACCACCGGTAGCTCGGACCCTGTTCCTGATGCCGGTGGGCTACTATGTTTTATATTTTTAAATGTTTTTTTATTTTTTTTATATAGAAATATTTAAAAATGTAAATTATATGTTTAGGAAATGAATAAAGGAATAAAGTATGAGAACAGAACTTATCTAACAATGTTAGGAAATTCTATCTAGCTTTGTAATTTAGGCTAACTACTATAAGTAGTAAGTACCTATTGGTACGGAGAATGGACGATTTTTACTTAATAGTGTCTTGTTAAAATTCGAAGTGCTACAGAATCTTAATGTGTAGAAGCTCAATGAGAATTATTAATACTTAAAACTCTCCGAGCACCAATTAATGTTCCATCCATGCCGCCCTCTTAATTTCTTTAAATAATAGAACAAACGCTAAGTATAATGGGGCCATATCGGACGTTAATAACTTTCGTTTTTGGTACTTGATTTCATTTTTTTGTATACATATTTGAAAATTCATGGCCTACTTTTCAAACATCAGCAGCACAATTAGAATTGTAAGGATACTAATGAAAAGAAATAGAGCCAGTACTAATTAGCCCGGAAAACAATTAAAATAAATTAGCGTCTGCGAGAAATAAGGAGTCCATTGGAACTTTCCTAAATACAATCTTTGTACTGATCTGATCTCTTAGAGTTTGCGCACTGACTCATTAGAATTTCAATTATGAGTAGAAGACTTGGTACTGACGGCGACTATGACAACATAATAAAGGATGAATCGTAGCGAAGTTGTGGATAACTTTGGTTTTACTGACAGGAAAACTATTACCAGTTATTGTTAGTGTTTATCTCTTGCTAATAGAATCCGAAAATTACACTACAAGTAACAAATTGATTTGAAAATATTTACGTATTCATTTTTTACAAAACAGGAGAAGGTCTACTCTGTATGGACAAACCCAGTGTTCAATACAAACAAGCTACGACTGATTGATTCCTTGTAATGTAAGGAATAATGTTGTCTATAAAGCTTGTAAGAAATATCTAAAAGAATGTGTGCCAAATTATTCAGTTCAGTCGAACTTCCCTCAGTCCCGAACGCAAACAGAAAGATTACAGTGTTTTGTAATGACGTCATAACTGCTGACGAGCTTCGGAAACTTGTAAACAGCTTCTGAACAGTCCTTAAGGCTCTTTACAATTACATGAACTGTCATGCATATATAAGGTCTATCTTTTCATACACGAAATATTTTAAGAGTAACTTCTATAAGTCGTAAAGTCGCCACAGCAACGAACTTTTTTTTTTTTTACGAAATTTATATAATTCAATATCTTTTTGAGACTTTTTGCATAAACCTTTACTCTCATATTCTAACAATGACAGTAGGTAAATACGACGTAGTAAACTAGGGTAATGGATGTTCAAAAATAAGGAGCTAGTATTTATTTTGTGGGTCAAGTAATTTTATATTTTTATAAAAATATACTCGGATAAAAAATAATAATCCCTTGAAATGGCTTCGTTATAGCCGTTAGATGATTCCCTTCGTGTATGAATAGTTAGACCTTATATAATTAAAAGTTAAAGTAAGTGCACGACTTCGTTCGATGAAAGTTTTAACAAAATAAAATATGAAAGTACTTCATTAGTTCCAGGAAGTTGTACTTTAAAAAAAAACAGTGTGATATACTTAACAATATTTTATTAATACAAAAAATTGTGAATTCACTCTCTAATTCACATAAGACTATGAGTGCAATATAGACTTTAACATTACATAGATACCCCTTATTATGTACGCCGTATGATTAACATACAAAATTTTGCAATTTTACATAGGTTGAAACACTGACGGGTATTATTGCTAAAAATTACTAACAGCTAAACTAGACTAAAAATATGAATAAGTACGAACTTTTTCCTTAATAATTTTTTCATGTGAAATTGTGCGTGGCTTGTTCAATAGCTTCACAATAGGAGGTACAGGCATTGTTGATATTCGATTTATGTTGGCCCGTATGCCAGTAATAATAGAACCTATATACATACATGCGATAGTATTATAAGCCGCTGTGCCATTTTCTGCCCGCATATATTGTGTGTCTCGAAATCTCGACTAGACGAACTTTGCAAGTTATACTTAGGTCAGCTTGTCCCACAAATCATTAAATACATTAGCACTAGACGAACTTTAATCATCCTTTTATTTGTTTTATTACAGGCATGTATCTTGATCGTAAAACATATTTAGTGATTTTAGACGCAAGTGGGCCTCAGAGGTAATAGATTTTCGCGCCCTCTACTTTTAATTTTTCGTCATTCATTTTTGCGTTACATTTTCTGCCATTTTGCATTCAAAAGCACGATTTGAGGATTACGAGAAGAAAAGATCGCGAAGAAACCGGCCAGGTGCGAGTCGGAATCGCACGCGGAGGGTTCCGTAACACCGTGCACCGCCGAAAAAACACGTTTCTTGTATAAAGAAAGAAAAAGTAATTATTAGACTCACACAGAACAAAACAAAAAAAAAAGGATAACTTAACATTTATTGTTAAGTTATCCATTTTTTTACAAATTACAAAACAAACATTTTACAAAATTAAATAAAAAAAGTAAACAAGAAAAGATATAGCAAATGAAATTGGTTCTGTACGAAACCCAAAGGCCCATCTCAGCATGGTGCTGTAACATTTATTTAGTATTCTGATAGGGCTCAAAGTGATGCCACGGTCAGATACGAATATAAATTTATAATAAAAAATAAAGTTTACAACGAATAAACAAATATAAATATGTAATGTATAATGAATATGAACTTAAGAAAAAAAAAATATTATAATTATATATTTGGGTATAGACCCAAAAAAAGGTTATCAATTCGAAGCTCGTATGAATCTAAAATACCTACGAAGTTCTCTCATTCACAAACAAAATATAAAAATAAATTATACAAAAAAGAAAATAAAAATGCTATGTTACCCAGTGACTTAATTATTCATATTGACATCTTTATTTGCATTTCATAATGTTTAAAGATCTTGCGATTGGCTTAAAGCTAAGGTACAATATTGTCATTAGAACTTTAACATAACATAACTGATAATTATATACTTTGTTTGCCGAATGAAAAACCGTATGGTAAGGTCTTAAAAATACGATGGTTTCACATATTTCGCTTAATTTATCTTAATATTAATTTAAAATACCTATCTAGAATTTACTCAATATTTAGGTAGTTACAATTTTAACAGAGTACTTAATATAAAACACTATTTTAGTTTGGTTTTCTTGAAACGATTGACATAAACAGAACTCGTTTAGATTTGTGGTGCAAGTGGACCATAATAGTAATAGAAGTATTAGGTAGGTACGCACGACGATTAATAAACCCCTAATAATCCAGTTTAACCGGATCTCTCATTGTACAGGAAACCTATACAAAGCGAGGTCACGTTATACTGGAAATGTATAGCTTGATGTGTCGCCGTGTGTACTTGAACTTTGGACGAAGATTTTTTTACTAATTATTTATACAAACATGCTATATGGTATATCTTTTCATACACGAAATATTTTAAGAGTAACTTCTATAAGTCGTAAAGTCGCCATAGCAACGAAAAAAAAATTATCTGAGTGTTTTTTTTTACGAAATTATTATAATTCTAAAATTTTTAGAAAAAAAAAATTAGAACGACGATACGACGTAGTAAACTAGCGTAATGGATGTTCAAAATAAGGAGCTAGTATTTATTTTGTGGGTCAAGTAATTTTAAATTATTTATTTTTATAAAAATATACTCAGATAAAAAAAAAAATCCCTTGAAATGGCTTCGTTATAGCCGTTAGATGATTCCCTGAAAATATTTCGTAGAATTGTTAGACCTTATATATTAGGGGACGCTAGGTGGACATCACCAAGGTCACCAGTAACTCTTTCTTGCAAATTGATATCCCTTACTGGTAACGAGCAACGATTAAATTTATTTAAAAATACATACCACAACTCTCGATTACTCTTTACAACAACCAAAAATACGTTCAATAGTAATGGATTTAAGTTATATATCAATATTTGTAGAAAATTTATTTTTACTCCTCGTAAAGAAAGAATAATATCGTGTTTTGTTTGATTTATGTGATTAAAAATGACGTAACATGTAAAGACAACAATAAGATGTCGCCCAATATAAATATCAAAGTGGCGATGTACAAGCGACGCCATTTGTTCGTAGCCGTATGTGCGCTACCATTCAAACGACAAAGTGAGTATAAAATTCGAAAGTAAAGCAAACAATTTACTGTCACAGTCAACATAAAAATAAGAAATCCTACATCGTTGGGATTTACATCAAATTCAAAAAAAATACCAGAAGTAAAAAAAAAATGAATAAACGTTGTTATTAAAGACACGCCCCAACCAAACAGACCACTCTTTAAATATTTCCATCGGATATGCCCAGTGAAAACTTTTACAATGTCCACGTAAAACATGTGACATATAACTATCAACCAGTGGTGCTTGACTGTTGCTAAATACATTAATAAATATGTAGTGATAATGTCATACCAACATATTCTGCCTGTTACGTAGAGATCGTGATCATCGATTAAATTTGTAATCTGCATCATTGAAGATACGAAGAAGTTTGCTAAAATTGCGTTGAGGCACACATAATTCCTATAATTTCTAAACTTTTGAAAGAGGCACCATGATGTCAGTCCGAATATCATAGTAATTAGGGTCAGCACAAACATGATGTAGTGTGTAGATAACTCCAGACCCATGTACAATCGTCGAGAAAAAGACATCTGAACCATTTTCCACATTAAAGTTTCGAATGACAAATAATTTTCAGGACCCTCTTTAAGACACGAAAAAGTATTATGGTGCTCCATATTTTTTTATTATGATATCTTTTAGAACTGACGATAGAACAAGACTACGAACCAAACGCAACTAAACAATTTAAAGACAATTTGTTATTATACTGTATTTACAACTTATTCAATTATTAGTAGCGCTTTCCTGTTTGTTACAATATTATCTTAGGTAGTCAACCGCATGTGCATCGTTACAATAATGAGGATGAATAATATTAGCATATCAAACAAGTAGTATGATTTCCAAGGAGGTATGATAAATACGGGATAATGATGCAAGACAATCCATGGAAATGTAATAAATGACCGCCTGTTCATCATCGTCTGCGGCGCCTTTTTCCAACTATGTTGCTTTGTTGACTTCTTGGGAAGGACCTATCTTCCCAGGAGCTTGTGGACAAATAATAACGGCCGCAAGGGTCGTAGGAGCTCTTGTCATGGTCCGTGGATGGGTGACCATCCATTACATACCGAGTTTCTTTCGTGCCTCGGAAAGCACGCTAAGCCGTTGCTCCCGGCTGTCATTTGTAGACCTTGGACAGTCGTTACAGGTAGTCGGTAGCCCAAAAGTCTGACAACCGCAGGTAGGATCGTAGTATTAAATTCTAAGTGGTTGGCTTCACTCCATTTAACTACCATATCGATGTTCCTCTGTAGCGCTTCACAGTCCTCTGCAGTATTAATACCCAAAAATAGCTTCAGGTCGTCTGCGAACAGCGACAGCAGGCCGTCCTGACGACCTTCGGCAGGCCTTTCGCCATTAAATTGTGTAGGCCCCAGGGTGCTTCCCTGACTGACACCGGAACAAGTTTTGTATGGTTCAGATTTGTGTCCAGAAATTTGGACATACTGAAGACGGTCAGAGAAATAGCTCGAGAAGAGTTGAAGCAACTTTGGGGTAAATTCTATGAATGAAAGTTTTTTAATAGAACGTAATTTTGGACACGATTGAAAGCCTTTTTAAAGTCAAAATAAGCCACGTCAAGTTGCTTTATTTATCCATCTCAGTAACGGCATAGTCTACATGTAAAATACTGGTTTTCAGCTGCACTTTGTTCGAATGGAAACCGACGCCAACAGAGTTGATAAAAGGCTAGGCAGATGATGCATCGGTACCTTTTTACATATGAAACACATTTACGCATCGCATGCCCCAAAACCCATGAAATATAATCACCAATCAACTGTAGTTCTCTAGTGACAGTAACGATCGGTCACACGAATCTAATTAAGCTAACTATTAATTATAGTAAACTTCAGCATGATTGATGCTCCCAAACAGTTGTTTCCGGGAGAGCTGGGAATCTATTCAGCTCTGCATTAATAAGTCAAACTCAAATATGCATTGCGATCGCAAGAGCCTACTTTGTTGCTACAAAGCTTCTTGTGTAGGTATTACCTGCCCAACATGCAATGCTATGAACATGAGAATTGATCTAACAGCGACTAGCATTAGGCCCAAACTCCACCAAACCAGAGACCAGACCTGAGGAGAGGATTTGTTGTATAACACTAATTCGTTATTTACACTTATCGTCTCCGCTCAGCTTTAGTGGAAACGGTTAGCGGAGAGGAGAAGAGAGGTCTCATATTCGTTTAGACCAACATCCGCACTCGGCGGCCAAGCAGGCATGTCGTCTTAAAGCAGGAGTAGGAGTGTGGAAAAGAGAATGGCGCTAGACGACCTGTATATCTCTGTCTCTTTCCCACACTGGTATTACTGATGCTTTAACACATCATCATAATCCCCCTGATCACCTTTCGTGTTTGATAGCATTAAACTGGGCGTGATTAGTCTAATACACAGGCACACAGGCGGCTCCACCGGTGGATACACTCTGGCTCCTATGCATCTCCTATCCGCTTCGCACATCTACGCACGTCTCCACATCAAAACGAAATCACACTGGGCTCTCGTGATGGATCATTGGCTACTCCCTCTCACAAAGAGGGAGGTCTGTCTCCCAACGGGAGAAAGGCATAAGTCACTGGAATTCGAAAACATAATTTCAGAAATAATTATTTACACCATTTATATGATGAAAAGTCGAACTTTCAGTGTGTATGATTAAGAATATCAGTATACCACACAATAACTGGTGATCTAATTAAATTACATTGTTTGTTTAACAAAAAACGAAGCTTCATAATGGTTGACTTAATTTCAACTGCGGGACATTTTCCAACAAACACAGAAATGACAAACATTTCGTCAGTAAAAGTAAATATTGATGTTTACTTACCGTATGTAAGTTTTAATAGTAGTTGAAGCACATAGATTTAATGGTCGGTAGTCAAACAAAACAGCTATTACATTTCGGGAATTACCTAAAGAATTGGGTTCACTCGCGGCGTCTACACCCCAGATGTAGAATGTATGTACTGAGCTTCACGTAGACTATGACGGGGTGGAAGAATGATGCCAACTTGATTTTTAGAATTGGTTTAATACCAGGAATTTTTTTATAAAATAAATATGTAGGTATGCGTATGGCGGTTTCAACGATCTGTGGGCGAGTGCCGCGACATCGTCACTTGCGGCTGGTGTGGTCGGTGTCGTACGCGTGTGTGTGAACGCACACATGCTAGGCGTTAACACCAGATAAAGGTTGAAGTTGACAAGGCGAAAAATTAATTCAATGTTATCCCTTTTTAGAGTTCCGTAGTCAGCAAGGAACCCTTATAATTTCACCATGTCCATCTGTCTAGCCGCGGCTTAGTTCAGAGACTCTTAGTACTAAAAAGATATAATTTGGCATGGATATAATAATATGAATATTGTTATAATAATTTCAAGCACTTCGAAAAAGTGATAACACATAACCTGAAAAAGGGGCAAGGCAAGGGGTATGTATATTCCCTGTAAGCGGGTGGTGGTCAGCCGCTTCATGTAATATACTGGTATTCAGCTACATCCGATTTGACTGGTAGACGCCACAACAAAGTTGGGAAAAGGCGCCGCAGACGGTGAAGAGTAGGTAGTCATTTATTATATTTACATAGATTGTCTTGCATCATTATCCCGTAACGATGCAGATGCGGTTGACTACCTTTTTTTTTTTCTTTTAGGATGGGAAATCATCAAATGACCCCCCCCCCGCTCTGGGCGGAGCGGAAGGGAGTGTCAGACTTGTACTGACTAAAACCCATCCATGTTCCTTCTTTGCCCTTTGTGTTCCAGGGCCGCGGTATCTCTTTCGAACAGTCCCGCAGCCCATGCGGTTGACTACCTAAGATAATATTGTAACAAACAGGAAAGCCAAACTAATAATTGAATAAGTTCTAAGTACAGTGTAATAGCAAATTGTCTTTAAATTATTTAGTTGCGTTTTGTTTGAAGTCAAGACTACTTCTATCTTCTATCATCAGTTCCAAAAGACATCATAATAAAAAAAAATATGGAGCACTATAATATTTTTTCGTGTTTTAAAATATCCGAATATTCGTCATTAGAAACAACTTTTCAGTGGATCTTAGTTCAGATGTCTTCTTCACGACGTTTGTACGAACGTCTAGAGTTAACTACACACTACATCATGTTTGTGCTGACCCTAGTTACTTTGATATACGGACTGACATCATGGTGCCTCTATCAAAAGTTTCGAAATTATAGGAATTATGTGTGCCTCAACGCAATTTTAGCAAACTTCTTCGTATCTTATGAAAATTATACCTTAGCTTTAAGCCCATTGGAACATCTTTAAACATTATGAAATGCAAACAAAGACATTGCCATGGGTAATATAGCATTTTTATTTAATTTTTTGTATGATTTATTTTTACTTCTTGTGTGTGAATGAGTGCCTGTACCACCCACTGTGACGCTATTGAACAAGCCACGCACAATTTTACATATAAAATTATAAAGGAAAGTGTTCGTATTTATTCATATTTTTAGCCTAATTTAGCTGTTAGTAATTTTTAGCCATAATAATTATTGTTTCAACCCGTGGTAAATTTCTAAATTTTATATTTGTTATTGATATTTTGTTATCAATAAAAAAATATATAAAATTTAGCAATACAGACTTTAACATAAATAGATTCCTATCCATTTATGTTAAAGTCTATATTACATACTCTTATGTGAATTCACTATTTTAGGGAATAATAAAATATTGGTGTATCTTACGGTTTTTTTTTAAATGACTTCCCAGTTCAAATTAAGGACTGCCATATGACATTTTGTTAAAATTTTAATCGAACGAAGTCGTGCATTCACTCTAACTTTTAATTAGATATTGCATGATTGTTCATGTAATTTTAAAGAGGCTTAAGGACTGTTCAGAAGCTCTTTAAAAGTTTCCGAAGCTCGTCAGCAGTTATGACGTCATTACAAAACACTGTAATCTTTCTGTTTGCGTTCGGGACTGAGGGAAGTTCGACTGAACTGAATAATTTGGCACACATTCTTTTAGATTTTTCTTACAAGCTTTATACACAACATTTTTCCTTACATTACAAGGAATCAATCGGTATGTAGCTTGTTCGTATCGAATACTGGGTTTTTGGTCCATACAAAGTGGACCTCATGTTTCGTTAAAAAAAAATGCGTAAATATCTTCAAATCAAATTGTTAAGTACTTGTAGTGTACTTTTGAATTCTATTAGCAAGAGATAAACACTAACAACATCCGTTAATAGTTTTCCTGTAAGTAAAACCAAAGTTATTATATACTACATTGAACTGAATTGTATGATACTGAACTGAATTGAATTATTTTGATTTCAAATATATTGAACTCAATTTTATGGAACTGAATTGAATCGAATCAATAATTTAATTTAATTGAAATAATTTGTAATTTATAATTTGTATTTAATCAAACGAAATTAAGATAAGTTTAATTGAATTAGGTGGGAAAAGATTAATTTAATTAATTTGTAATACATCTAATACAGCTGTCACAAAACACTCTGTATTCTGTAATTTCTACCATAGTCTGTTATTCCTTTGTTAAGACGTGCACATTGGTGTGGGTTACATGTTTGTGATCTTTAGCTTTTAAGGATTTTTTGTATTTTTCGCAGCATGTAACTATTTTGTCCCTAATAAATTATTATTATTATAGCTAGCCCATATTGTCCCACTGCTGGGAAAAGGCCTCCCTCCACTCCTTCCAAAGCTCACGCTTCTGTGCTACTAATAAATAAAATAAAATAAAAGTTATCCACAAGTTCAATACGATAGGCCTTATTGTTTGTCGTACGCGCCGCGCGTCACATCAGTTCCAAGTCTTGTACTCGTAATAGAAATTCTAATGAGTCAGTGCTCTAAGTCAGATCAGTACAAAGGTCGTGTTTAGGAATGTTCCAATGGTCTCCTTGTTTCCTGCAGACGCTAATTTATTTCAATTGTTTTTCGAGCTAATTTGCTGTGCCTCCGTTTCTTTTCATTAGTATCCTTACGGCTGCTGATGTCTGAAAAGTTGGCTATAAATTTACAAAAAAGAATTCAAGCATGGAAAACGAAAGTTCAATATGGCCCCGTTATACTTAGCGTTTGTTCTATTATAAAGGAAAATTAAGAAGGCGGCATAGATGGAACATTAATTGGTGCTCGGAGGGTTTTCATTATTATTATCTCTCATTGAGCTTTTGCACGTAGCATTTCAAATGTTAATGACATACTATCAAGTGGGAAAAATCGTCCATTCTCTGTACTATAGGTACATTAGGTACTTACTAGTAGTAGTTAGCCCAAATTAAAAATTGAAACGAGGTATTCCTCAAAGCGCAATTATTTTTAAGCGCAACCAACTAAGCGCAACTAAATTATTCCTCCTGAGGAATAAACATATAATATTTTTAATTTGTATTTGTGAGCGCAACTAATGGTTGCGCTTCGAGGAATGATTTAGTTGCGCTTAGTTGGTTTCGCTTCAAAATAGTTGCGCTTTGAGGATTACCCCATTAAAACTCCCAAATTATAAAGTGCTAGATAGGATTTCCTATAATTGTTAGATAAGTTCCGTTCCCTTACTAATTTTGTCGGAATCATGCACACGCTCTTATTGACGCAGTTTATACCTGTAAGTCATTTAGAAATAATTTATTTACTTCAAGAAATCCTGAAATATATAATCGCAATGACCCACCCTCTCGCAAAGTTTACATTAATAGAGAACATCACAATATATTATGCACACAGAGGAAACTAACATTTTCCCTTCATTTCACCTACTAAAAGGATCGGGTGTGGTTACCGGCCTTTCCTACCCTACTTTAATTTCCAGCAAAATATTTATAATAAATTAAGAATAAAACATGGTAGGGTGTATCCATCGAAGCTGTGCGGAGATGTGCAAAGCGGCACACCGCTCACCGCACACATCAGCACACATCTCATAGCACGCCGTACACACCACACCGCCCTCGTCTCCACTTGCCTAAGCAATTACGAGACATCTCCTCTCCGCTCTGCTCAACCGTTTCCACTAAAGCTAAGCGGAGACGAGAAGTGTAAACACCGAAATTGCCAAGTGCAATAGTGTGCCAGTGTGTTCTGTGTGTGTGTGTGTGTTCGTGTCAGCTTCGGTAGAGTCCGGCCTTAAAGGTATAATTGCAAAATTTACCAGAAAATGAAGCCGCAGTATCACCGTCACCGTCGAAAGCCATTTTCATTGAGATTTTTTTTTTATATTAAATGGGCCTTTCTTTCTTGACTTCAATCTAGTCCTGAGGACAGGGCTAAGGTCGAAGATGAAACGAGCTAACCTAAAAGAAGCCTATTAACTGTTATGAGTTTCAAAGAAGCCAGTAGTGTCGCTGCAGACTGCGATCTGTCACAGTGATTTTGCGGTGGTACCAATACACAACATTAACTATGCTTTAAACGTATTAATTACTTACATAAAACTGCAACCGTCATGAGAGTAATCCGGATTTGTGTAATATTTTTTTCCGAAATTAATCAAAATTATGTACACAATATGAATGACATGTAAACAAGTGAACTTTATAGATGATAGGGTAAGATCGTCTTTTGTTCATTTATATGTAAATTTTGTACATAATACCTCGTCAATTTCAGCCAATGTCCAACACAATCGTAATATCCACCGGTAAAATCTTCAATGAACATGACATTTACAGCTACAACATTCGAAAATTCCTGAATGGAATTAAATATCGTCCGTTTATTGTTTACGTTGTATTAATTAACTCGAAACCCGGTGAGAAATAACCAAATATTTACGAGACAAAGATTTGCTCTTTGAATACCAATCCTTTTGAGAATATCCCCTAATTTCTTTTGCGGATCGGAATTAACAATTTCCGACGTCCGCCGCCACTCATAGGCGAATAAAAAGCGATAGACCCAATTAAACCCGCCGACACACATGGAATGGTCAGTGATTTTATCACGGTGCTCTTTGAACCCGGATTCTCTAACACGGCATTTTCACACCTACATTTTTGCAGTGCAACATAGACCACTGGTCCTTTTTGTGTGAGAGAAAGCATTTTTAGTCAAGTTAGCCGACAATACATACATACATAAACCCACGCCTTTTTCCCATGGGCGTAGGCTCCCCCTCTCCTCCCCTCTCCTCTACTCTGCTCTTCTTAGCCGACAATTTTTTTTTTTTCCTTTTCTGTAACTTGGCGATCTGTGTCTACACAACAGGCCAATCTCTTGGTATTAATATTTTGTGATCAATGACATCATTGGTAGAAGGATTTTTTGTTTGGAAATTCCTTTCATAGTTTGAATCTCGCGGTTAGCGTAGATACTCCATGCCGCTTCAATCGGCTGTGGGAGGTACTTCCTCCACCCTGAAACTTTGAGGCCAGTTGATTGACTAATATTCTACTCTGGTAGCTTTTACAGTGTTTAGTAATCTCTTGTTTGATGAAACTGATATTTAGATCTTTTTGGATATATTTGTTGCTCACGTAGTATGGTATCTCCATATGGCTCTCAATGTCTTGCTCTGAAATCTTTCAAGAATCTCGATGTTGCTGTTACTAGCAGTACCCCATAATTGAATACCGAAGGTCCAGATTGGTTTTAGTATATACTGCTATTTTTATATTATATATAAAAATAGCAGTATATACTACTAAGTAAAATAGCAGTATATAAGGCCTAAATATATATATATATATATATTTAGGCCTTATATACTGCTATTTTACTTTCGTGTGACAGTCTTGACTTCAGCCTTTCAGCCAGTACATCGTTCTGAACTTTGTGTCCAGCTGTTTGCGCTGTTTGCGCTTGGTCCAGAAGTGCTTTCTCCAGGTAAGCTTTCGATCTAGAGGCATTCCGAGATATGTGGCGTCATCAGCTTGGGGAATATCCTCATTTTAAAGTTTTATTGGGGGACAGGTCTGTTTTCTTAGCCGTCAATGTCATTTTTAGTTGAGAGTTTCTGGATGACACCATAATATACCCCTAATATACCCCTTGGTAAAAACATCACGACTGCAATAGGTCCACAAATAGCATTCGAGACCAACGGCTTAACCTGCATTCCGAGGCATGAGGATGCATTATTGATTTATCTTCAAATTAGGTAGATAACCCATAAATTTGTTAGCATTCCTTAACCTATGTTAGTGTAATTGACTAAAGCACACAATAAATAACAACAACAACTAATATCAACGCTAAACTTTACCTAATAATACTTAATTCCACCACCTCCTGGGGACACCTGGCAACAGTACCTACATGCACTGCGGACAGGTGCCCCATTATGTGGCTTTCAGTGTTGCTAGCAACAATGCTCAGAAGACTGTTGTCGCTGCCCCGCATTAGACGCAGTAGTGAAGCGGAACTTTTACGTATTATCGCAAAGAAATCATCTGTACGCGCTGCAGCAAACATCCCTGACGCGCTACAGAAACGAGGCAGCAACAGCAGTATCCTAAAAGCATTGTTATACAGCACACGAAGGGAATAATGTAATGTCAATATCATCCATTCAAGGACCAGCCCTGGCAAGCGTTGCTTAACGTAGAAGATCGACCCGTGCGGTTGTTAATATTTAGCTACGAGCCTCTCTATCCATTTTGTGATCGTAGTGGATTCCTAATGTATTGAATTAATCATCAAAACAGACAGCCGTATTCGCATGCGTCCAATGGGTTTGGCATGTAACCGATATTGGTTCCGTATTTGCTTAGACCAGGCTGTATTAACACGGTTCGGGAATCAAGGATACTGCAACGCCCCACGCTAATAAAGGCTTCTTACCTTGATTGATTAACGGGCTGTGTTCTCTATTGCGTAACAGCGTAACACACAAAGTTGAGTTATACAATATGTTAAAAAACCCTGTCCGATCCGAAAGGGGCATATAGGTATACCATTGACAATACTAAATAAAATAAGAAACATTAAATATTCGTAATAGTAAAAATATTAATGAATTTTAAAATGCGAGATTTTTGTCCCAAATTACCACTATTTCCCTAAATTCTGACAAACTTTTAAAACGTCACAACACTATCTTATGTTCTATCGTCAATTTATTATCGTTTTTTATGACGTCACTATCCGAGAAACGACCGGAGTGTCCCCTGAGTTGCCATGTACGTTTCCTCATTTTAGTACATTTTATTTAATTTTTGTTGGGGTATTTTTTTTATTGATATCCAAAAAGATTACATATAAAGAATCTAATCTCGATACTTAATAATACCTTCACGGATCGAGACAGGGTTTTTTAACATATTGTATAGAACTAGAAAACAACTACAATTTGCTTTAAATGTGTTTCAAAATAAGAATTTGTTCCCTAAATAACATATAATTTTTTTTAACAGTGCAATTTTTTACGTATTTTGATGACAGTAGCACTGTTTTAGTACCCTTATCTATAAACAATTCAAATTGATTACTCGAGTAAAAGTAATATCTTAAGATACGATTTTTATTCTGTTAATTAGTAATTGCTTGAAGTTAGAACTGTCAAAAATTAGAATTCTTAGCTTTGCTTTCTTTGACGGTTCTTACTTCGTTCAAATTCTTGTCTATTGCATAAAAATGGCAGCATAAGTAATTATTAAAACTCAAGTATTACTTTAACTTGACCAAAGACAGGGTTACAATTAGTTATGTGAATCAAAATATTTGTAGCTCCTGACTCTTATGTCACATTTATATTTAACTTATGTTATTTGATTGAGGGTGTTTTCATGAATACCGTTGAATTTAATTAACCAAAATTTAAATTAATTAACAATATTATATTTGAATTTAATTTAGAACTGGATCTCACACTAAATTCCAGCCAGACCCAATGCATTCCAGTGACGGTTCAGATTATTACAGTGGCATTCTACTGCTACTGCTGGTATGCTACTGGGATAATGTGAACCGGGGATAAAAACATATTTTATAATCTTGTTTAATTACCAATGAATTAAAGTCAATACAATCTATTGGCAGTGAACAGTGTACAATGTCTGCGACGAAATTCAATTTTGATTGAGAATTGTACCATTCATACATTTTTTTTTTAAGTGTTTCTTGTTTTGTGTTGTATTGGTATGTTTAATGTATTGTGTGTATTATGAGTCCTTGTTACTTGAATAAATAAAATGAATAATAATAATGATTGTAAGAAAAATGGTGCGGTGTCTAGGACAATACGGTTAAAGGTTAGTCAACAATAATAGAAACCGCTTGAATTCCCTCAGACAACCACTGACAGGACAAATATTTACAGAGAATCTAGTTTCTCTTATTTGCTACAACCTACTTGATGTTACCGTTTCGAATGCCGCTGAAACAAGTAAGAAGAAAATTCATTTCTCTGTTACCCAAGTGCCAATTTATTTTGAGGGCAAAGACGAGATTTTTGAACCGTAAATACTCGTACCAGAAGCAACACTTAGATTTTTTTTAAACTTAGAAAGTACAAAACAGGACGTCCCTTTTCCTCTAGAGTATGTTGTAATCTTCTAGACTACTCTAGGGATTCTTCAAACAATATTATTATGCCCTTAGAATGTAGTGGATTCTTGAAATTATGATTGTAAACCCTTAAAAGGGTTTCATCTGCCTGGCCTTTTCCCAACTATGTTAGGGTCGGCTTCCAGTCTAACCAGATGCAGCTGAATACCCGTATTTTGGAGCGACTGCCTATCTGACCTCGCAGTTAGTACTAGGTAATACAATACCCCATGGTAAGACTGGTTGTCAGAGTTTTTGACCCCCTGACTACCTGTAACGACTGTCAAAGATCTACAAATGACAGCCGGGACCAACGGCTTAACGTACTTTCCGAGGCACGGAGGAAACTCGGTATGTAATGGGTGGTGACCCATCCACAGACCAACCTAAGCAGGCACGGCTTATTATTTAGCCACGAGCTCCACTCTTTAAAGGATTTACGGGTAATAAATTATGTAGTCAACTAAATCTATCCGTAAATGGTTTAAAAACGTTTAATGTACATAATATGTCACCTCATGTATTATCCACACTCAAACAAATACATACAATAAATGATTTGATTTGACTAATTGGAAGCGTAACCAAGTTTCTGATTAGTGAACAAGCCGTCAAACATTTCAATCATAACTAATTGAAAGTCACCGTAACCTCTATTTACAATCAAGATTACAGAGCAAATAAAATATAATGGGTGCATTAAGAACTGACACACACACGAAATACAATGTTATTGAATCAACTCCCTCGAGTCGTCTCCCTAGCTAACGTTGAAGTATATTAAGTTTGTAATGAAAAAGCTGCCCAGTGCAATATTAGGTGGATTTCAGTTCATAATATGATATTGATCCTTATTCTATCAACGTACCTACTCAAGGGAGTAGATTAAGAAAAGAGTAAAAGGCAGTGGGTTTGCAAATTTGCACGTTACAATCAATAAATTGCAATACCTACCTTGGCTTTTTCCACTACCGTTCGTGTGGTTTATCATTCGTCTGTCTAGCCTATTTTCTGCAAGTTTGGATAGAGTAGGGTTTTAAGTCAATGATAATTGCAAATGAATGCCAATATTTCACATGAAGCACGAGAGCTGCCAAGAGTCGAGAGTATGCGATTGGGAGACATATTACCAGCAGTGGACATATATACAGGGTGTAACAGAAAGGGTATAATAGCCTTATGAAAGAATATGTTGCAGACCATCAAACTGAACAACTTCCTCCATAGGTCCAATATCGTAAATGCGAAAAAATTATCAGCTGTTCCATATATTTGGGTCGAGTAGCCTTAATACCCTTAGTATAGAGTAATGATGAATAGGCATTCGACCTCTCTACAACCAGTTTGGCTTTATACCATCTGGCTAAAAATCAACGAGCTCTGCAGGAGATCAGAAATTATTTTTTTCTTACGTTTTTTGAAATTTGCCGATCAGAGTCGGGTTGTATGTTTATTTAAATGTGATTTGATGACAGTGACGCATTTTTTTGCGTATTATAGCTTGAAAGCCATCTGACAAAATAATCAATCATCAATCTGTAATCTCTTCAAAAAATAACCAGGTTGTTGTCTCCACAGGTGGTGAAGATGTTCGTCCTGGTGGTGATGGTGTTCGCGCTCTGCTGGCTGCCCTACCACGCCTACTTCGTGTTGACGTACCACTACCAGTCGCTAGCGTCCGCGCCGTTCGCCCAGCATATATACCTCTTCTTCTATTGGCTGGCCATGGCCAATTCCATGTTCAACCCTTTAATATATTATTGGATGAGCAATAAGTAAGTGATTATTATTATTTTTGTTTTACATGCATAAATTCACGCTTTTTGCTATGAGATTAGGCCGAAACACAAAAACGTTACCTGCTAAGATCCTTACATGCTCCTTTCGCTTCTCTAAGTTCATCCATCTGGTCAGACACACACCGTTTGCGAGCATTTTGCACCTTTTACTTTATTTTTTTAATTTCGGGGTGGAAAATCCTCATGGATGTCCTCCACCTTGGGGCGGGCGGAGGGGTCTGTCAGACTCTAAACCACCCCGGTGTTCCCTCCTCACACTTGCACCGGGGATCATGGAAATTACTGCGCCTTCCACGATGAGCATTATGCACCTAGCCAATTAGTGCGCCTTCCACGATGAGCATTATGCACCTAGCCAATTAGTGCGCCTTCCACGATGAGCATTATGCACCTAGCCTAACCTTTTTATTTTGGTTTTAATAAACTGTACCGACCCTCAGCTGGGGAAAGACCTATTTCGAGCTTTACGAGCTACTTCTTCAATATTGCGAAGAGTCTTTGTTAAAAATTGTCTTAAGTTAGATGTCGAAATCAATCTGCCATCTCTGTTGTGGTTTACCGCTGCCCCGTGCCGACCTAAGGCCCGCTCGCCCCAAAGTAAGTAGGTACTCCTTCAAACAATTTGGTTTTATTCTATCGTTTGGCTCTTGGTGTCAAATACGGCTGTCGTGCGTAAGGAAAAAGGGTTATTGGATTTTTTCGGTTAGAGAATTTCTACAACGTCGTAGCCTTGGATTTGGGATTTTGCCAATAAATAACGTAGGTAAGCTTCGCCTTTCCATGGAATTTGATACCGCCATCGGCAAACCACATGTAAGTACCTTCATCTGAATTCTCCTGAGAAACATTTGGCAGCGGTCCATCGGGAAATTCAGGCGTGAGGTTGAAGACAGAAATGATTTGGCTTTTCACGTTGTATGTTTATGTCATTATACCTACTTATTCTTTAAGTTATTTTTGATGCGGGGCCGCGTACGCTTTTACAGTTTACAGATGACTGTGTATCTTCAATTCAATACTTAGAATAGAGGGTTCCGTGAAGTGTTTGCCAAGTGCATCTTCCACACTCTAACACCTAGGTACTTGAAATATGTTTAGAGGTGTATCGTGAAAGATTTTAACGAGATAGTTGCAAAATATTTCAACTGAGCGAAAATCCTCTAACGATCAAGACTATCTAGTTCCTTAAAAGCTTGGTACACTTTACCGAAATTCTCACCCATACTGGTAAACACAACCACAAACATTCAAGTACATGGATAAAGTAGAAAACTGACAGTAACTCATTTCTGTCTCTTGCAATTAACCGTACTTACCCGTCCCTCAATGAATGACGCACTGATTACTTCCCTTAGTGCGTCATTGGTTTTAACGAATGTTAACCTAAAGAGGGACACGTGACCCCGAAGCTAGTTCGTCTGTTTAACTAACATTGATTATCTTATTTTTAAAATTAAAGTGTTATGCGTAAAATGCGGTGCCTTGTAGTATCACGACCTAAGCTTCTAAAAAAAACCGTGTATTTCTGTAGGTCATGTTTGCCTGAAAATGACAATTTCACGGCCATTAAGGACTGGCAGTGAATCGGTAAATTGAGAGGCTAACTACCGTCTTACTAATTGAAGAGATTCGTCGTATTCTGCACACTAAGTAGATGTTTTTCGGTTTAGAATCCGATAGCAAATAATTTGTCAGTAAATGCTTCGATAATTCACAGAAATATTCGGACCTACGAATAAATCCCAATAGTTCCGATAACATACAAAACAAAATAGCATTGATGGATCATGTCATTAAGATTGTTTGCTAGTTCAGCTCTCTACCGACTCAAAATTGCATACTGGAGCAGAGCGTAGATTTTATGCAATCCAATTGTTAATATTTCTCCGTCTCTCCGCTCCTCAGCCTCGCTTACAGCGGCAACCACAATGTAAAACATATTTACACTGTATAATTGTAGAAAGGTCACTGACCACTATTGCCATGCTGAAACGCAACAATTATAGATACGTAGGCAGATAGGTAGCTAATGTGGTGGCTATTCAAAAAAAGGTTCCTTATAAATACATATTATATTCCAACAATGTACATTTCAGGCGCTCAACGTATTAGCTTGTGTACTAAGTATGCGGGCGTTATGTGTTCTGAAATGGCTCATTACACACACAAGTTCGTTTTATATGCATGAATGACTTTGTAAGGTGGCCTAAAATGGCACTTACTAAAAATTCAGCAGTCTGCGTGTAGGAATTTTATTAAGTTGTTTTTTTCTAGTGTCTTAGACAGCAATAGAGATAAGCAGTCGAGTAGAATTTATTGGGTCTAATGAGGGCGCCGTTTAGGTACAGTTTGCTACCTTTATAGCTGAAGGGTCTTACTAACTTTTATATTGAAACTTGTGTAGGTATCGACCTATTCGGGGTGAAAGGGATATGAACGCACAAAACTGTTACCACGTATTCAGTACATCATTCTGAACCTAAATTTAAAAAAAGAAATTTTTGATCGACAATTTAAAAAAAATGTTGTTCCATACATTTGATTGTATAGATATTGCACTTTGCACGTTTTTTTTTTAAATTGCCGATAAAAAAATGTTCTTGGGGGTGTTTGGCACGATGTAGTGATCACGTGGTAACCATTTCTGCGACGCTATCCCTTTCACCCTGCAGTATAACCTAGAACACGCTTTTTCTTGTTACGCATAGTTACAAAAGTGGTAGATAGATTTAATCTGTGATTGAACGCTGAAATATTTGTAGGTTAATTAAGGATTCCGAAAAGCAGTCAAACATTCTCTTGTCTACTATATATAACCCTTAAATTCGTGGTTACTACCCCTTTTATTGTTTCGCAGAAACCACGCGTTGGCATAGTGATAAAACCGCATTCTGACCACAGATTTTAGGCTTTTATAGCAGTTTAATTCAGTGATAATACCTGAAAATCTCTGATAGCCTGTTTTTATATTACTAACCCTGCAGTGAAGACCGCAATAACAATAAAAAAAAACAGGAAGGGTGAGTGCTTTTACGACGCTTAGATTAGATAGGGTTATAATATGACAAACGTTTATAAAGGGCGGGTGACGGGTTTCCTCATCGTAAAATATTTAGGTAGGTTTGTGCATAATAGTTTGCGTGATGTGGGCCATGTCTGTCTTGGCCAGTGTTCTTTTGTTGTCACGTCCAGTTTTGAATTAATTGCCTTTAAATTATTTGTGCTGAAACAAGCTCATAAATAACTACGTATTTTAGGTGGAAGAACGTGTTGATTCCATTAGGATCTGCGTACCACATACATAAAACACTACTTTATTTGAAGAATGTTATTTTACGAAACGAGTACGCAAACAGGTGAATTGTTTTTTTCTTAGCTTTGAATATCACTTTTAATACAGCACAAGATCCTACGTGTACGTTGTGACTTCGTTCGCATGGAAATGTTGATGTGTATGCGGGAGAAAAAAAAAGATAGTCTTAGTCCTTGCCCAGGATATAATCTCTGATTATTACGATCCGATCAGTCGTGTAGTCGTGAAGAGCTAACAGACAAACAGATTTACTTTCACATTTATTATATTAGTATGGATTGTGGACATGTCAGTTTCATACGGCATTTGTTTTGTTTGAACACTGGGAAGTCTTGTTGCCTGCTTGGAGCTGATGGAAGACTGAAGTTGCCAAACTCGTAGCCAAATTCTGGGCCAACTTAAATAAGATTGCCATCGACACACTAAGAAGTAGTGGGATCAATATCATCATCATCATTTCAGTCGAAAGACGTCCACTGCTGGACATAGGCCTCCCCCAACTGTCGCCACATTGACCGGTCCCGTGCGACTCGTATCCAGCGGATCCCTGTAACCTTCACCAGATCATCGGTCCACCTAGTGGGAGGCTTTCCAACGCAACGTCTTCCGGCTCGCGGTCGCCACTCTAGAACTTTTTGGCCCCATCGGCCATCCGTTCTGCGAGCAATGTGCCCTGCCCACTGCCACGTAAGTTTGGCTATTCTTAGGGCTACGTCAGTAACCTTGGTTCTTTTGCGGAGTAGTGGGATGTTGTCATGTAAACCAAACTTTTTAACTTGAAATATCGTTCTTATCGCCAGCGTATGAACTTTAACATCCCTGAAAATTCTATTCATATTGGCGAAACCGCAGATAAATATGGCCCGATATGAATTGTTTTCAGACATACGTATAGATATACCTACATAACGCAAGTATCATGATTCTTATGAAAACCAACCATTCTTATGACGGCACGGTTGGCGCAGTGGCTGAGCGATTGACTGCTGCGCTGCGTGTCGCAGTTTCGATTCCCGCACGGAACAAATATTTGTATGGCCTACAGGTAGTTGTTCCGGGTCTGGCTGTTTGTGTATGTGAGTTTAAAAGTTTGTAAACGCACCCACGATACAGGAGAAATTCCTAGTGTGGGGCAAAGTTTTTAATAAAAAAAAAAAGCGTGCCATTTTTTGACCACGTAATATGACGTCATAAGCACTATTTAGTTACTAGACAACAAAGTTACTATACAAATAAGTTACTATACAAAATAGAATACGTGTTTGTTATTTAAATGTCTAGAATTAAGTTATTGAGTTGTAACGTTGTTATTTTAAACAAATTAGCTGCGACTGTAGCCACGTTAAGCATAAAATGTTAAAGAAGGCCCGCGATATGGGTGCTCTTGCGTTATCTAGGTATATATATATCTGTGTTTTCAGTATTATTGAATAAACGTTGCGTTATATTTGTTATTGTTCTGTTGACACGGACCACACGTGAGGTTTTTGAGTGAGAATCAACCGCTATGTCAATTTGAAACCGTTGATTGGCATCGTCCAAATTTTTGATATATTAAAACTGTTTTATAACATAACATAGCGTCTATAATCCCCGTGTTAGGCAGAGGCGTGCCTAATAGTACATCAACATTTCGCCAGTTATGTTTAAGTCCCATGTAATAGGGGGCGAGCCTATTGCCATCAACCGGGCACAAATCTAGACTGTATGGCTGCTACTGAGAAATTGCTGATGGAAAAACACGATAAAAATTTGCCCGACCCGGGAATCGAACCACATTATATTAAAAACTTTGTTTTAAAACGGTTTCATAAACTAATTTATTTGTCTCTGCAGTTTACAGGAAGAATGATGATGGAGCTATTCGTTTTTGCATTTCTTAAATTATTAACTTAACTTATTAGGGGTCGGCGCAACATGTCTTATTCTTCCATACTTCTCTATTATTCGTCATCACAGCCGTCACCTCCTTTCTAGCCATATCATCCTTCACACAGTCCATTCATCGTTTCTTTGGTCTTCCTCTACGCTTATAGCCATCTAGCATCTACATTCATACTCAACATATTTCTCACTACATTTTCCTCATTCCTCCGCATCACATGCCCATACTACGATAACCGATTATCACACAATTTTTCAGTCACTGGCGCGACTTTCAGACTTCCTCCTATGTACTCATTCCTTATTTTATCCTTTCACGTTACACCACACATCGCCCTTAGCATTCTCATCTCAGCTACGTGCAAATGCCTCTCATTCGTCCCTTTTGTGGTCCAACATTCTGATAAAGTCAGGGAAATAAATTATTTAGCAAATTGACTACCAAACTAAATTGTCCGTATATCGAATAAAATGATGGGGTCTTTCTCAAAGCGCAACTATTTTTAAGCGCAACCAACTAAGCGCAACTAAATTATTCCTCGAAGTGAAACCTAATAAAGGTTGCGCTTCGAGGAATAATTAAGTTGCGCTTAGTTGATTGCGCTTAAAAATAGTTGCGCTTTGAGGAATTCCCCAAAATGATAACACGGCAAATTGCCTTGGAATTTCATATTGTTAAACAATTATTTTCCCTGGCTGTATCTACACATGTGCATTTACAATGTACATAGACACTATATTGGCTGATCCTGTGACAGTACCTCCATAAGTTTTTCCAAGTAGGTATCTGGAGAATTAAAATGAAATATTTTCTTGTTTTCTTATTTGATTTTACTAGCGCCTGACCATTACTTGTTTCTAGAGAGAAAGATCAAAAGAAACAATCGTATTGTTCACATTAAATTATGGCTGGCTTCATAGCGCTCTTGTAAACAATAGAATAAATTGCAAACAACTGCACACAGAATTTTAGTTTCTATTTTGTTTATGGAAAACCTGTTTCGATTGGTTACAGGGTGAAAAGCAATTCTCACTTGATTTTAAACTATCATGGTCACTAACATTATCATTAACACTAGAAACGGGATATTTACCATGTTTTCTGATTTGTGTCATGGTGCTTGCATGCAACAGCGCCGAAATATCGGGAACTCAAACAAATCAGTAAACATGCTAAATATACCGTTTCTAGTGTTAATGATAATTCTCACTAGATTGAATAGTCCAGGAGCTGTGCCAACATAAAATTATCTCTTTGTCGGTCAAGAATATTTGTCAATAATAAATTAGGCTGAATCCTGAAACTTATTTATCGTAGTTCTAGACAAGTAAGTTTTGGGAACCTAAGAGAGTTGGGACAGAAATTTTGCGACCCAGTTCCAAACTTGGTCCGAATGTCTACACTTTGTGTGATATTAATATTTCATAAATAGTTTTGCTCTTTGATTTGAACAGAAAGCTGACCACAATTTGAAAACTATAATATTTTATTTAAATATATGACATATTTAAATCTCATCATCTGCCTAGCTCTTTCCCAACTATGTCGGGGGTCGGCTTCCAGAAGCATGCAGCTGAAGACCAGTATTTTCGCCCAATACTGATGCGACATGCGGCTTATATGGCCTGCCCTGTTCAATTTTAATATGGCAGTTGTGTTTGTTCTGTATGGTGTCCGGACGTAAAGAATAGCACCATCCCATATCTTCCCGTGGGTGTCGTAAGAGGCGACTAAGGGACTTACCAGAGAATGGGCAGCAGCGTTCTCTGATTCTACAACAACCATACTGCGATCGCCAACCCGCCTGCCAAGCGTGGCGATTATGTCAAAACCCCCCTTCTTGGGGGAGGCCTATGTCCAGCAGTGGACTTTTCGGCTGAAATGATGATGATGATGATGAGTTGTGTTGCCTACGTCTGCAATTTGTATTTTGTAACGAATACTATAAAAAATAGGCAACAAAAATAACATCCAATTTCTGCCAATCTGTTGCAACTACAGTAAGTTCATATACAATTTTTGTGCTGACACGATAGAAAGAAAAAAAGGATAAAAGTAAGCAAACTTCAGAAGGCGAGCAAGAAGTTGTGAGCATATCCTAAGGCGTATAGTGCACCCTTGAGTGAAATAAAACTACACTCCAACATTCTACAGATAACATTAACCTACCCTATACTGTCGTCTTTTGTTTACCTAACACTTCCACATAAATACAAATAGAATAATACAAACACATTCGTTCCTTCACAGTTTGTACAGAAATTTGTTGAAAGCGTTAAAATTTTGATAAATTTCTTGAAATGGAGCGCTTGTGTAAAGATTCTGTTTAGACTGATTCCAACTGTTTTAATCTTTTAAAGCACAAAATCGTAGGATTTAAAGGAACTAGCTCTTGACCTCAGCTTCACTGAAACAAAGACAAAAAAATTATCTATCTGTGTGCCAGAGTTTATCCTTATCTCCTCATCTGATAGAGATTGAAGCGTAATTGAGTGGCAAATGCCTTTGTAGTGGATAGTACAAAAAGTACTATAGTAACATAGTACAAAATGTAATACAGCGCCATCTATACCGCAAAGAAAGAACTAACATCAAAATTCTGAATAGCGCTATTAAAGTTATATGCGCCTTAACACTACACCTGTAGGAAAACCCGACAACAACTGTCGGGCAGTAGCCCACCAGACAACACCCATCCGGTCGGATGATCCTCGCTTTTCTATGGAGCATTGAGGAACATTACACCCTGTTCTTCATATACCTATACATTCACACAATAATGTTGGGTTCAGAGACCCTAAAAAGTTGAAAAATGACTTCAACTCTTTCTAGAGTTCAACGTACTACCCGACGTGAAAATATTGAAGATTTAATAAATAAGTTTCTAATCAACTATATTTTATTTAGTGAACATGCGCTGGGGTTATTAGTTTGAAAGTGTTTTTATTAAGGCTTCTATCTGCACTTTGATTAACTACTAAAAGCAATAAGTAACTAATGTAAAAAGTTATTTCTAAATTAAACTATTTCTTGGGCTAAATATCTAGTAATGACAAATGCATTTTTAATTTAGTCTTGGCTGCTAATCATGAAGCCTTTTAAGGTGAATAAAGTACATCATTTAATTTGTTTGTTCTTTTTTGAATTTCTATTTTTTGTAAGGACTTATTTTTCAAGGTTGAATTATAGATGAAGACGATTCTGCACTTTGAGACTTAGCAATACGAGGATTAAGGTTTAGAATAGAATGGCCTACAATATTATTATTATTGCTACAAGTGGTTTACAAATAAGTTAATCGAGATGAAAAATGTATCTCTGTAACATACCCCTACACTTAATCTGTATTTTTAGTTTTAATAAAATCCTATTTGTTCACAGATTTCGGATCTACTTCCGAATGGTGTTATGTTGGTGTTGGACACCAAAAACAGCAATATCAACCGACTTGAAGAAATTAGAAATGAACAAATCTTTTTCTGGTAAGACCTTCGTGTAATTAAAGCAGCTTTTCAGCCATTTCCATGATAATATCGTGGAAAACAATCAGAGAGTGGAATAATTAATTTTGCCAAGGCTCCCTTGGTTACGTCAAGGGCACAAAACCACGGTAGACATAAGTGTATAGTGATTACGGTATAATTAGTTTCTTAGCATCAAGTTGAGTTATTCGCGCGAGTAGATTTCAAGGTTAGTGTTTCAAAGACAGCTTCAACTTAACACGATATTCTGAAGACAGAAAGGAACATAATAATATATTTATCTCTTTCTTTTACATATATGGGTTTTCCTTTGTTTTCTACTCAACAGTGCTTTGTTTTTTTTTCGCATTGAAAAAGACAGCGGTTGCGTTTGATAATTTCTGTATTCACAAAGGACTGATTGCTTCCCTTTGAATGTGACTGCGGAGAAAATGTTGAAGAATACTTGTGTGAGTTGTGTGTCTATGATACCTTGTGTTTATTGGAATTTGATTAGGTTCAACCATTAAGAATTCAAGAAGTAAGAGAGAATATAATCACATTTTAATGAGATACGGCACCAACTTTTAATGAGAATCCTGCTAGAGATACCGTATTTATTCATGTTCTATCAGCACATTCATTAGATTATGGTAGAACATGAATAAATAGTACAACAAAATTTATGATCACAGTCATGTTTTGGTGGAAAAAATATACGACACGATCACTGAAAATCGAACGTTGCCGATAAATTGTGAAATTCCGCAATTTTATCACTTCGGGGATTTACAAATCCCATGAGCCTCGTCGATTTAAAGTTAATTCGAATGTTGTTAGCCTTCGAAAGGATTCGATATTTATTGATGTTTCTTCCAATACTTTTTAATTTCATTCCTGCGAAACGAGAAATTACACAAATATTATCTTTGTTTAATTTCTCGTTTGTCATAACTGTTATCAAAACAAGAACGCGGAAAATTGAAAGTTAAAGAATCCAACTACATTATTTTAATTTGAACCCTAGTGAACGTCAATTTCATTAAGGTGTTTCCTCCTTAACACCGACTTCGAAGTATTTTCAAACAATTTGACAGCTTAAATCTGAAATAACTTTTGAAATCGATCTTTTTCGTCCTTCAAGAATTGGAGAAAAATAAGATGTTTACAGATTACTTAACTGCTATGTCATTGGTTTTCCATCTTCATTTTTAAGTCGATTTTTTCTTATAACTTGGCCGGTTTTTTACTCTAAAAGTAATTTATCTTCGGCCTTCTACGTAAAACAAATAAGTCATTATACGGGATCTGTTCTAAGTCTGCCTAATTAGGCATAAGCCGAAGTACAGACTAGACTTTGGGTAAATAAACCTCACATGTTGACCCTTTATAATGAATGTGGCAAGTTTATCCTTTTAGCAAAGTTACGTAACATAAGAATCCAAAACAACTAATCTCTAGTTAGGTTTTGTGACACTGGCCGGTCAGTGTAACTGTTGTTTTATTCTAATGGAGCCATTTCTGCTTTGGAGTGGTTTCTAAAAGTTGGCTCTTTAATACCAACGAATTTATTTTCTTTGCAAAAGGACAAAAATTAGAACAGCTAACATTATTAACATACCTGACGTGTTTTTCTTTAAAAATGCTTTCAAAATGTTGGACCTAATTTTCGACTACTGTTTTATTTTAAAAGGATTTTTTCGCTCCTAAAACAATTAAACAAAACCCAGTTTTTTTTTAATACCTGACCTTTTTTCTCTCATTGTTGTTATTTTGCATAGAAATATATTATATTACAAAGATAATTCTTCATCTTGTTTTTTATACATACTTCAATCTTTCGTTTCACCAAGTTTCAAGCTCGATAATGGTTTTCTTCTGCGAAGCAGTCATGCTAGTGAAGGAGGTGGCGGGACGGAGAGGGAAAGAGCCTCACGTCCCAGCCACCGCGGGAGACGCCCTGGGCGTCGGGGGTCACGTGGTGGCCCCCGGCCACCGTAGGCGCGGGCCTGTGGACAGCGAGTTATGGGCTAGCTCGCCGTCTGGCGGTCTTATGACGACAGGCCGTGTCGACGGCGCGTTCGTGTTCCACGCGCGCCTCAAAGAGATGTCAGCAACCACGTAGGGGTCCGCATGGGCCGATGCCTGCCAGGGCTGCGGAACTGTTCGAAAAAGATACCGCGGCCCTGGAACACAAAGGGCAAAGAAGGAACATGGATGGGTTTTAGTCAGTACAAGTCTGACACTCCCTTCCGCTCCGCCCAGAGAAAAAAAAAAGCTCGATAATGGTTTAGTAGTAACAGATCCCGGGATACAAGGCGTCTTTGTGAAAATCTAAACTGCGCTTGTCGTAAACGGGCTCCATAAAATGTAGCTAAATAAAGTCTTCAATAAAGATACAATATTTTATTTAACAACATCATTACTTTGCAAGTGATATTATTCACATCTAACCTTTTTCCAAAAATGTTGTGGTCGGCTTCCAGTCTAACCGGCTGCAGTTGAGTACCAGTATTTTACATGGAGGGACTGCCTATCTGATCTCCACAACCCAGTTGGTACTGGGTAATACGATACCCCATAGTAACACTGGTCGTCAGACTTTCGGGCTACTGACTACCTGGAACGACTGTCAAAGATCTACAATTGACAGCCGGGATTGATATCTTCCATAATATATGACATCCAACATTACAGAGAGAGCATTTGAATGTTCAGATAAAGCATTTGTTTTTTTTATCAGTCATTCAGTTCTTTCACAAACGTAAACGTGGTTCACATATTAAATTGTTAAATGTCTTCCAAACATAAAGTTTTGAGTTCAGAAGGAAGCTTAATATTTTCCTTGTGATTGAAATTGTTTCAAAGCTAAATTCGAAATGAAAACGATAGAAACAAAACGTTAATCATTCGCACGCGTAACATATGTTCCAATTGGAAAGCTTTTACTTCTAATTAATTAGCTGCTATAAAAACGGCAACTTTTTCGAACGATCGATGTTTTCCAGAATTGTAAAATACATTTGTAAATAATATGTAAACAGTGTTATTCTGGAATAATTGACTAGTAACAAGTTTCCTGCGAAACAGGCATAGTCTAGTCGCAGTATTATATTATCTGTGGTCTAGTGCAGGAAGACTTTGCAATTGCCCAACTGCCTATTTCTAAGAAATACTAATATCCGTATCTAAAGTCAAGTTATGCAAACATTTTTATGCAACAGACAAGAATTTAAACGAAGTAAGAACCGTCAATGAACGCAAAGTTAAGAATTTTGACTTTTGACAGTTCTCACTTCAAGCAATTATTAAACTACAGAATAAAAATCGTACCATAAATGAGGACTTTTACTCAAGTAATCATTTTGACTTGTTTAAGTTAAACATTTACACCCGTATCTAACGGGTGTAAATGTTTTACTTAATTAAAATTAATTGTATGTCTTGCATGTTTGTGTTGTTATTGAAATTTTGTGCCAAATAATGAGTCTTATGTTACTGATACTGCTAGCCTGTGTCATCCCACTGCTGGGCAAAGGCCTCTCCCCATGACTTCCAGTTGCTACGATCCAGGGCTAATGTGGGCCACTGGTCGTTTGTTTTGTCAAGTTCGTCCCGCCATCTTCTGCGAGGTCTGCCGCGGCGCCTTCGGCGAGTCTTATGTTACTTGATAATAAATAATAATAAATAATTTACATATAACACCAAAGTAACCTCCGATTTCTTGAAAAAAAAATTATGACTATTTTGCCAACCTACTTTTGAGTACAAGTTTTCGCAGATAAATATTTAGGTAGAGAGGTGGTTGAGTCAGACTGAGTCTGGGTAGCAGGGGACAAGGAGCTGTTTCGTAGCTTGGGAAACGATGATTAATTTTGCTATAAAAATTCTCATGGATTATTTTCCTTTTCCTTTGCAACGCGTATTTACGAGAGTAAATCGTGGTTACAACAAAATACACAATGGTTGCGGCCATGAAACAGAAGAAGACCATCAGGTCTATCAACTTTCGCTTAGCCCTGGTAATGAAATCGTTCAAGTACTGTCTTGGCTACAAGCAGACGATGAAGACACTCCGCCAGCGCAAAGCTAAGCTGGTCATCATCGCCAAGAATGCTCCTCCCCTAAGGAAATCGGAAATCGAGTATTACGCACTACTGGCTGATACCGGCGTCCACCACTACAGTGGAAACAACATTGAGTTTTACACAGCATACAGAAAGTATTACAGCGTGAGCACACTAGCTTTCATCGACCCTGGCTATTCTGACATCATCACCACACTGCCTAAGTCGCAGGTGTAGATGTATCTTTAATATTAATTAAAAAAAAACTTGAGAAATTATAACATCGTCACTCTCAACCATTGTAACTGAATACAATGGGCACTTCACAAGCTTCTGCCCCTCCAGGGCTTATTGAATTGTACTCGGAGTGTGATATATTATTGATGAACTCGACTGTCTGCCCTTCTGTCACCTTTTATAAGAGCCACAATGATTTGATTTATGCTGAAACCGATAACGCTTGTCATGATTTCTTTTGCATTATAGGTCCTACGTTAAAAATGAGTGCGGTTTTAGTGTTTCAATTTATTTTAAATTTTATTTTGCTGCAACTCTTATGACAAGCTTTTAATGTTTTTAGAATGAAACATGAGCCGTACTTACACATCAAGTTTCTGAATTGAAGTTTTTTTTTAATTTTGTTACTTTTGAAACACGGTTTCCATGTATCTTAAATAGAGATCGCATATTCTGATGCATATTTACATAAAGGTTGAGTGTTGGCTAGTATGGAGTGCGAGTTCGAGTATTAAAATAATCATTGTTTTATCCCCAGTCACATTTTACATTTTATAATATTAGAATAAAATCGGGAAAAAATATATTATAAGAAGCCGCTTCCACACTTGTGTACCCTTTGCCGGGAAAAAATGTACTTTAGGTAAATAAGCAGTAATCTTAAACTATTATTAATATTAAATAAAACATTTCAATAAATGGCAATTACTCGGAAACCAGTCGTTTCACGGCTACGGAAACCTTCAGTATTTCTCCATAAAATACCTAGTAATTTTCAGTGTTAATGCAGTGAAATATTTCTGCGTTTCTGCATAACCAACAGTTATTTAATTAGTAGTTTTTGTTGCAGTAAGCCAGAGAAACTATCGCGACATATCGTCTTTTAGCAGAGCATGACATTCAAAGAGACGGAGCAACACTTCGCGCTCGACGCCGCAGCATGGTAAGACGTTATAAAATTATTTCTAATAATGATTTGACAGAGGAATATGGAAGGAGACATGCTGCGCCAACCCCATATGAATTGGGATAAGGGCAAGAGTATGATGATGAATGATTTGATAGTGAAGCAGGTCATTAAGAAGAAGTTCAAATACGGGTTAGGTTTGAAAGTGGAGGCACGGGTTTGCAAAAGATGGAAGAAGTGGAGGAAAGCCTAAAGGATTGGAAAAAAAACAAAAAAAAACTGATAAGGTCGAATAAACGATGACTCTAAAGTCTTATGCATGTTCTCTCAAGAACAGTGGTAGTAGAACAAAATAAAAACAAGGTTCGTGGCTGAAAATCAATCGACAGTGTGTTAAACTGAAACTCAAAACATTTATTTCTATTATACTAAAACCGGCATCGTTGTATCGTCAAGGAGTTCAGTCAGAATTATGCCCCGATTTACATAGCTATCAGAAAAATACAAACACAAAAAACACACAAACAAACACACAAAACAAAAACACACAAATAGTATTGTCTTTTAAAAATATATAACAAGATTATACACATTCATAAATTAAATTAACCTAAAGTACCGAACTGACTTACTATCAACTGGTAATTTCCCCAAGAGACTGGCGGCGTTGCCACGTTGTATGGCCACGCGTAGCCTCTAGCCAAAAACGAGTGTTTTTTTTTAAGACATAAGACAAAGGCCTTTATTAGTTAACAATACGTTTATAATAATAATCAATCCTTGTCTTGGCATATTTAGCATCTATTCTCTTTCATAGTTTATAGGGCTCGTCAATGAATACAAGACCTTCAATTATGTAAAGGGCCTTTGACTAAAAATACCTATCCGGTTGATTAATACCTATAGTAATTGGTATATTTCCTAGAATCTGTTTCCGTAAATCAACCGTTACACAAGTAATGGCGGTCTATTTCCATACACATTATACAATCAAATGGCCTTTTGTGTCAGTCTGTGCGATCACGTCGGTCTTCTAGACCAAGGCTCCTCAACTTATTTTAAAGGTGAGCCAAAATTTTCGATCCGAGCTGACCCACTTTTGGCGGGCTAATCGCTCCGTTGGACCTAGAGAGCAGCCTTATTCTAAACCAATCGCAACGACTTTTGATGAAGTGTACTTAAATTTACATTCATAAAAAATCTCGATGTTTCGCTTAGACATAAAAACGTGTGAAAAAGCGGTGGTTCGTTAGCAGATATTCTAAATATAAAAGTTAAATGTCTGTTGCTCCCGCTAAATGAAAAACTGTAGGATTTTTGTCAGTTCTCTGCTGTCGCAATTTGTTTGCTATTTAAACTCTGCCTGCAACGTCATACAACCGAGTTTGGTGCCTTGTAAACAATTTTTACCACATTTTATTCTGTACACATAGAAATAAAATTATTTTAGTCCGACATTAAGAGCGTTTATACAGAAAGTGGGCAACGTCGCAAATCGCTGTCAAGTATTTCGGCGTTTTGATTAATTTGACAATATTACTGTATGGAAATAAGAAATATGGCTAACTAGTGAACTAAAATATTGATTATGAAATGCAATAATTAATATCGTAACACCGAATATTTAGTTTTAGATTTAAAAATAGTATTTGGAAACTTTCGAATTGCCTTTTTTACACTTAAAACGGTTACAACACCAAATTCAGTTTTTTAATTACAATTCATTGTTAATATTCTAGTTCACTATTTAGCCATATTTTTTATTTCCATACAGTAATATTGCCAAATTAATTCAAACAGTTAATAATTGACAGCTATTTGCGACGTTGCCAACTTTTTGGATGAACGCTCTTAACACGTGGAAGTAGAAAATGCTCATATAAAAAGACAATAAAATGTCTTTTATATTCGTCGAACGAATAGCAGGGCAATGTTTAGTGACAGTTATCGTGGTTCTTCTAATTGACCACGTTCAATGCGTTGTTATCTTAATGAGCACTTTACCGAACATATTGGCAGTTGTCAAACGAGCCAATAAGTTGGAAAGACGAACGATATTTCCTCTTTTATATGCAATAAATAGTTTTCCTGGACGACAGCTTGTAGCGATTTGTTACTATACTTTGATTTGTTGTGAAGAAAATGTGTTTTGTTTAAGATGAACATAATCTTTTTTGTTTTCCAAGTCTTCCATGTCGGTGTAGAAGTCGCCAGCGTAACTGTCTCTGTGAAGTGTTCTGGGGTTAATCTTATACTCAAGTCAGGCAGTGATATTGGGGTCCACCAGGCATTTTCCAGCCTCTAGTCTAGACTTCCGCGTTCCTTCTTCGATTGCCTCGTCGGTCTAGTGGTCACAAACACGACTGCTGAGCATGAGGTCCTGGGTTCGATGCCCGGGTCGAGCAAAGTGTTATTGGGTTTATCCATCAGGAATTTCTCAGTACCAGCTTCGGAGTGGAATTTGTGCCCGGTAGATGGCAATAAGCTCGCCCCCTATTAAATGAGATTTAAATATAACTGACGAAATGTGGGTGTACAATTAACCTCTGTGGAACTCTTCGGGCATTATGTTAGTCTAGACTTGTGCCCTTTCTGTAATTAGGTTCTCAGACTTCTACAAATCTTGTATTACAAGTTTTGAAGATGAAATATAACATTATTACTTAGACAGGAAACGGGATATTTACCATGTTTACTATTTTTGACGAGTTCCCGATATTTCGGCGCTGTATAATGTTAGTGACCATTATAGTTTAAAGTGAAATATAACAGTCTATTCCATTCTAGTCAAATACCTTTACTCTGATTCCAACTCATACAGAGAGCTGAATGATATTGATCAATGCGTGTTGGTAATTTCATGCCATTAAGTTCAGGTCCCCTCGTAAATTCGGGATGTTTCCGTCACCGTAAATTATCTAAGAGTGTGAACTGCGTAATTTCAGATGGATCTTATTTTCTTTTTCTTTTGTATTTGTAAAGTATTGAATTCGTAAGATTCGTTTAAACTTTGGATACGTACAGATGCCAGCACATCAAGCTACTGCAATTTGTCAAATTTATTAAATAGATTTTCAAGTTTATCGCTAAAGCATGAGGTTCAAGGTTGATTGAGAAAATTTGACAGTTTCGGGTAGGTTGATGTGCTGACGTCTGTACATACATAGACCGGAATGCTAATTCGGTTTCACAGTCAAAATGATTTTCTTAGTATTTTAATATAATCACAATGGTAATATTCTATGGTTAGGTTTCCGAGTATTTCTAAGTTAGCAAAATTACTTGAAATGTGCTTTTACTTTTGATCTTCATTTGGTTCTTAGCTCCCTTGGCGACTTGCCAGGGTCCGTTGCTAATAAGAGCTTGTTTGCTTGAGCTTGGGGTTATAAAAAGGTACTATCGTCTTTAAATTAGTAACTACGGGGAAGCCCCGGGGTAGCACGCACAATTCAAATTTTCTTACGTTTTATGCAATTTGCAGGGCAGTGTCAGATTGTATATTGATGAAAAATGAGTCGCGCAAGTAACACGTAGTATTACAGAATAGTTATCACGAAAATCATCAATACAACCCTCTAAGTTGATTTAACCTCATTGAATGACTTTTTCATGAAATAGTTATTGAATGAACTTAGAGAGTTAAAAATGTAAGAAAATTTGAATTTCGTGTTACCCTGAAGCTTCCACCTTAATCCTAATTTGTTCATGAAATAGTCATTCAATACGATTAAATGAACTTAGAGGGTAGCATTTTAATGATTATAATTCTGTAAATACATACGTGTAACGGTCGCGAATCATATTTTGTTCTTTTGTTTTGGCCTGACACTGGCCGGAAAATTGCAAAAAAAAGTAAGAAAATTTGAATTTCGCGGGCTATCTTGGGCACTTGCATCTTAAGGATCATTTTATGTCACAAAGTTTTACTCTCTAGAAACACAAAATATTTTGTTATACAGGACACCCAAATAAATAGACCTTTTTAAACCCAAGGCTGTAGGCACGTAGGAATATTCACTGAATTAAAAATCGTACCGAGCAGCCTAGGCGCCGATGTACAGGGTGTAAACGGACCCTTCACGAAGCCGTCAACCAAGCATTATCTACATCAAACTAAATAACTTTTACGCAAAGATTATTGCTGGGAAACGACTACTTTTTTGGTGTAGAAAATCACATTTTACGGTAGGACTCAATGTAACGCACTCAAAACATTGTGCTGATGGACGGATTGAATAGTGCGGGAGTCGTGGAGGTGTTTAAAGTAAAAATATTAGATTAAAAACACGTATTTAAAAAAAAAACTTGTGGAAAAGTTGGAACTTGGACCCCCAATATCTCCGTAACTAGAAGGTTCCCAGGTATGGTCTACGGGACGGGGAGAACAAGTGCCTTTCGGCTTCGTTAAGGGTCTAGTTACACCCTTTATACTAGTGTTAACCTTGACCTAACACTGTGTACCTAGATCTACATTTATTAACTTATGTACTTCAAGCTCTAGAGAATAAATATCATTACCTACTCGCCAGAGTAGAGGCAGTCCGTCAAAGTGTGAGGAAATAATGGACATAACTTGTTGACGTGTAAAAGCAGGGTCACATTAACATATGCCTTAAGTTTTGGCATTAATGAAACTAATTCCTGTTCTACCTAACACAAGGCTAACTACGGAATAAATGTCAGAATGAAAGCATTCTGTTGGGTTTTAGGTACTTAGCTCAGTCCCGATGGTTGAGATTCCAACAGTGCAATAATTTGGTGTTGCTTAGGATGAGTGGTGAAGCAGATCTCACGTCGCATTGGCCTATATGAAATCCATTGATGCATAACACACGTATGTACAATGCCAATGCGACGTGAATGCTGCTTCTAGGCCCGAACCGCTCGTCCGCGCGACTAGTCGCAGTGAAAATCGCCTTAGTGAAACCTAGCATAAGAATAACTCTATATATTGTTAGGTAGACGAGATATTTGTGTACAACTCCTACTGCTTCGTTTGTCTAGTGGTCGCAAGCGTAACTGCTGAGCATAAGATTCTGGGTTCGATTCCCGGGTCGGGCAAAGTGATATTGGATTTTTCCATCAGGAATTTCTCAGTCTCAGTAACCACGGAGTCTGGTTTTGTGCCCTGTTGATGGCAATTGGTTCGCACTCTATTATATGGGACTTAAACTGGCGAAATGTGCGTGTACTATTAGGAACACCTTTGCCTAACCCTTCGGGGATTACAGGCGTGATGTTGTGTTATGTTATGTTTATATACATCTGGGGTTGAGCAACCAAGCGTGAACGTTTCAACCTTACCCGCTCCTGATGTCAGTGGCAGACTGGCTGTGAATTTGATTGGTGTAAGGGCACTTGAAGGCTACCTTCAGTTATCGACACGCGCTGACACTTGGTACTTATATCTGAACATAGACAGGTCAACCTCTGGCAGGACCAATTAAACAGCAACCTTATTGTTATGAAAATAAAGATCATTTCGCTTTTGATAGTGATGTAAAGGTATAATAACTGTGAACTTCTTCTTAGCGTGTCGATGGCAAATTTTCATTAAATATATTTGGCATAAAACTCAGTTACGCGAACTCCTTCGTCGTGTGGTCGGGGACTACCTGATGGATAGGGCCGTCATCTACCCCGGTCGGAGCGGAGAATGGAACCGGCGAGAGATGTAATGCGGTGTTCCACAGGGATCGGTTCTGGGGCCGGCCTTGTGGAACATCGGTTACGACTGGGTGCTGCGCGCCGACCTCCCTAGCGGCGTCAGCGTAGTCTGCTACGCTGACGACACGCTGGTACTGGCACAAGGGAGGTCACACGAGGCGGCGGCTGAAAACATGATACGCGGGATTGCGTTAGTCGTGGAGAGGATCCGGCAATTGGGTCTCGAGGCGGCATTGCACAAGTCTGAGGCCATGTGTTTTCATGGGCCTCGGAATGCGCCACCGTCGGGATCCCTACTGACGGCAGGAGGAGTTTCCATCGGCCTGCCTTCAAGCGGCTCCTACCCAACCTAGGGGGTCCAAACGCCTCCTGCCGGAGGCTCTACGCGGGGGTCGTGCGGTCCATGGCCCTTTACGGGGCACCGGTGTGGGCGCGTTCTCTGAGGCGGTAAGCCGCCCGCTACCTGAACGCGCCCCAAAAGGGGATAGCTCTAAGGCTAGTCCGGGGCTACCGCACGATCTCCGGTGAGGTGGCGAGCATCCTTGCCGGATTGCCGCCATGGGATCTGGAGGCGATAGTCCTCGCGCGCCTTCATGAATGGTGCGCGGAGGCAAACTCGGGGGGAAACTCCGCTGCCGCGGCAAATCGCCGCTCAGCGGACAGACCTCCGGCGCGATCTCATGGTGACATGGAGAGAGCGACTGTCGCAACCCCATGCATGGCACGCCACCATAGTGGCGATAAGTCCCCTCTTTGAGGAGTGGCTAGAGAGGCGCCACGGCGCCCTCACCTTCCGCCTGACGCAGGTCCTCACCGGACACGGTTGTTTCGGGAGGTTCCTGCACCGAATCGGGCGGGGGGAAACGCCCGGCTGTTTCCATTGTGAGGATCGTCCGGAGGAAACGGTGCAGCACACTGTGGAAGTCTGCCCCGCTTGGGCGGAGCAGCGCCGTGTCCTCGTAGAGGCGATTGGCGGCGGCGATCTCTCGCGCTCGGCCTTGGTTCAAGCCATGGTCCGGAGCGAGAGGGAATGGGAAGCCGTTACCTCCTTCTGCGAAGCAGTCATTCTAGTGAAGGAGGTGGCGGGACGTGAGAGGGAACGAGCCTCACGTGGTGGTGGCCCTCGGCCACCGTAGGCGCGAGCCTGTGGACGGCGAGATAGGGGCTAACTCGCCGTCCGGCCGTCTTATGACGACAGGCCGTGTCGACGGCGCGTTCGTGTTCCACGCGCGGCCCTGGAACACAAAGGGCAAAGAAGGAACATGGATGGATTTTAGTCAGTACAAGTCTGACACTCCCTTCCGCTCCGCCCAGAGCGGGGGGGGGGGTCATTTGATGATTTCCCATCCTAAAAAAAAAAAAAGAAAAGCTACGCGAACTCCGCTCGCTGGTGCAGTCATAAGATCGTCAAGTCCGCAGGTGTCAGTCAGGACATGCAGCGCAAGATGGAAGGTGTTCCATTGTCTGTGGAGACACACCGCATACATACTTTAGATCTGCTGTGGACTGTAAAAAGCATACAGTATGCACTTGCAGGTGGGTGGATTCTGAAAGTTGGCAACGTCGCAAATAGCTGTCAAATATATTGCTTTTATGATGAATTTCTTTAATCCTATAGCCTATCTTATGAGCAATATTTGTTTATTATATTTCTAATCGCGTTCTCGCAAACAGCTCCAACGATTTGGATGCAAGTTGCAATATCTCTCTCTACGGGGGCGAAGAATCGATCTAGCTAGGTCTCATATCTGGGAAAATTCGTTTTCTCTATTTTCACCTGAGCAGAGCACGGTCGCCCAGGTACTATTACGGAATTAAAATGGAATATCGCTCTGTGTTCCACTAAAATATTGTTTATATCTTGCAATAACTAATATATTTCCATTGGATATTCAGTTTTAGGTGCAAAAAATACTTGGATATTTTCCAAATGTTCATCATGTTATGTTTGCAATTTTGGTGCTATAAGATTCTTATACAGCTCTAAGCTATAACATACATAGGTTTATGTCCGCCGTTAGTAAGTTTCTAATGGCGAGTTTTTGTTAGTACTAGTGTGTCATAAAAGAACATGAAACATTTATATTTTACGAGTTTCGGTTTATAGGGCATTAGCATTTAGGTATAATACGATAGTATTGTAATAATAACGTAAAGTAACGTATTGTAATACCTAGTTGTGGTGAGTCATTTAAAACATTTTGAAAGAATAATGGCTGAAATACAAATTATCTACCAAGCATCTACATACTACATAGTATAAACCAAAGTCGCTTCCCGCTGTCTGTCTGTCCCTATGTATGCTTGGATCTTTAAAACTACGCAACGGATTTTGATGCGGTTTCAGTAATAGATAGAGTGATTCAAGAGGAAGGTTTATAAATATATTGCACCCGTGTGAAGCCGGGGCGGGTCGCTAGTCTCTTATAAAATGGAAATAAATCATTTAAATAATGCATTCGAAGAACAAAGCTTGGTTTTGAAATCATAATTATTCTGATAAAGTAAATTTGATTAATTAATTCATATAAATGACTACCAATACAATAGCTTTAATCGAGCTGAAAGCGCTCCCTTTACAGTTTATTTTCATGAATAGTTCATCACAGTATTCATTCACCTTTCATACTAATCTGTTTAAATCCACCGGCCTGAAAGCCATCATTACAGCATGATTAACAACTGAAATAATACAAGTATGAATTTTAAAATAAATAATGATTAATGAACGAGCGACACATACGTACTTACAACATCCATTTCATATTGTTTAGTTGTTTACCGCTTACAGCCGCTGGTAATATTTGGATTGTGAGACTCAATGCATTTTCCTTCTACCGCAATATTTTCGAGTAAGAGTGCTGTTGGTGGAAATGCGGAGTTGACATTTGGATCATATGATCATCAGAATTATTTGTTTCTGGAGTGCCTAACCAAGTCCTTTATAGTTCTCTACGTGTGCTCTACGCTGCCTCTACCACACACACATGCCTTTTGACTGTATGGCTTATGAACAAACTTAAACCTACAAACAGGTTATAAGAAGGTACACTGGCGTATCAAATCCGTTTCGTAATTTAGAAGAACATAGTGGTAACACAGACAGATACGAAAAGCGATTTCAACTCACAATAATAAGTGTGTATTACCGGCCAAACCCGATTTCCAGATAAACTAGTTTGTCCTGACCTAGGCTAAACTAGAGCTCATCACAAAAGGACAATCATAGAGCACCCCGGTTAGATGGGTTAGGTTAGGTTAGAACTTTGACCAACCATGCGCGAGCCGAGCGAGCGTAGCGAGCGGTGTCGCGGCAACGGCCGGCGAGCCCCATATGTGGGGCGCATTGTAGCTGTTTTTTTTCGCGATTTCCAAACCGGTTCCTTAGAGAAAGTTGTTTGGTTTGGTGGTCTGAATCACACCCCGGAATATGACCTCTCCTTAAACCACACGCTGTATATAGGTATAAGGCAACGTTAACATTGAAACCAAAAAAAGACAACACTAAGCGCAAATTCAGCTTTTTGTAGGTTTCACTACTTACCCACACTCGGAATTTGAATACCAAAAGAATAAAATACTCACAAAGAAAAAAGCAGTGCCTGTAACATGTACTGTAAGTGTTCTCATATTGTTCGGTGTATAGTACTTAGGCCTACCTAACAAAAGCCTAGATATTTTGCGTTAAAAGCTGAGGCAGATACTGAACCTTGTATACTTACATGATAAACCTAATTTGCAAGTCAATTTGGTACCTAACCAGGACCGAGTGATGCCTCTTTACGATTGTTATGTACCTACCTACGATATAGGCAACAAGTATAGCTACGAAGGTACTTGTTGCGTGAAATTGTGGCATTAATGGGACTGATACATCTTAAGACAAAGTGCACTCTTTACATTCAATTTAGTAGCGAGTAAGGAGCACTTCAATTGATGAAAATCATTGAAAATGCGTAGGGCACTTTGTATGAAATTTCTAAATCCATTGCTACTTAAATTAACGCTATGTATGTTATCCTGCGAAAATGAATGGAATGGCCACCAGGGACCGATCAATTATGTTAAATGGATAGACCTAATAACACATAATTATGTTTAATTAACCATATAACCTTTACTATATGTAGGTTAACCATCTAAATATTGCTATTGATCAACCAGTATGAAAAGCTAAAGCACCTAGCGCGGGCTAAGTCCGTCACTTTCTTGCATATTATTTAAGTCCAAAAATGAACTCTGTGCGTTAAACAGTTTATTATAGGCTGATTAACTCTATAATACGGGTTAAACTTTACTCTAGGGTTTCTCAACTCACCCAAAAAAACATCCTGTTAAAACCCCTATACGGGTAACCTTTTCTGTCTCTGGTTGCCAGTTTAAGTGTGTTACGCAATTACCCCGCAGTAATATTGTAGTTTCAAGATAATTTGTGGTTTTACTATAACTTTGCTTGGTATTGAATTAAAAAAATGCATCGTTCAATTGTTGAAAGAGAAGTGGTTTTCATTAAAATGATCGACGTCCAGCAAAATATACTGAATTTTACTGTCGATGAAAATAAAAAATGTTCAAGAAGAAAGCATTTAAGTTGAGGCTTTTAAATTAATTATACAAGATTTGCTACGACTAATATTTTGTTCTATTTCGACCTTCTCAAATTGTAAATAGGTGTCTAGCCTTTAATAAGTTTTAATAACTTTAATTTTTGTCTCAGGTTCAGCCTTCTAAGAAAGTAGACAGCACTTAAACAGATGTTTTATCTCGTTGACCTGAGGTTAACTAGTTTTCTCAAATTAAAACGAACAGACAAAGGTGTTTTTGACCTTCAATTTCAAGAGAGATACGAATACAATGAATTCTAGTTTTCCTTTCAGAATTACAAAGAAGGAGTATTTATTCCAAAAATATAACGAATATTAATGACTTCGTATTAATTTCACGGAAGAGGATGTTTGAAGTGAATTAATTTATTTTATAACAAACTAGAGGAGAACGTCCTGAAAGCCTTAAAAGCTCCCTCCAAACCCATTATTTAATTAGTCTTTACAGAATACAGCTGAAAATATTGCCTTTCGAATTTTGATTCAGTTTATAATCCGTTCAATGGACTATGAAGCTGATAGAGTATTTTGGGGCATGACAACGATCGGCTTACCATCCAAAACGATTCAATTTCCAAACAAAGGTCTCCTGAATCGAATCGATAGACTTTGTTCGCGAATCCCTCGATCTGTTACGATGGTAATCGATTTTCTTTTGTTGACAGATCACTCGAATGCTACAGAACTGATAACGAACGGCAATGCAGTGCGAATGAATCCGAGGGGCGAACCCGATGAGAGACACTTTCATATGTGCGACGATAAGTTATAAAATAAGTGTAAATATAGATTAGTTTTCTACAAAAACTCAATTGATTGTAAGCCTGTTCGTCCACGATGTTACTTAATATCGCGTTATTAACTATAGACCGACTGCTTTAATGAGTCCTCGCGAAGGTATCAATTTAAATTGAATATTCTGAAGGTGTTGGTTGAATTAGGATCGTAATACCTACGTGGATTATGGTTATTTTAAAGCAAAAACCTGTGTTATATTAAGATGACTTTGTGAACGCTTAACTTGCCTTTGATGGGGCAAGTCGGAGGACTCATTTTAGCGGTCGGTCTATATTTTGATTGCTGTGATTGGTTCGGACCGATCTTACCTAGTACCTGGATTGTGAAAGTCAGATTGGCAGTCGGTCCGTGTAAAATGCTGGTATTCACCTGCATCCGGTTAAACTGGAAGCCAACCCCAACATAGTTGGAAAAAGGCTAGGCAGATGATGATGATTTGCTGTCCGCAAGTGAAATACCAGTGTTATGACATTCTGGCTATTCATTGGTGATCTGAGTTTGTGTGCCGCGTTACTTTTGGCTAGCATTGTGGACGATAGGCCTAAATTATATCCAATATAAATGATCTCGTAGACAGTTTAAACGAGAGTATTGTTAAGACGCTAGATTTTATATTAAACTTTGATGATATGATCATACCTCACGTTTTTTCACTTTTAATTATGATATTGAAAATCTCTTAATTAGCGCTGTAATCGATACATCGAAATTAATCATGTTTTCTGGGAAATCGTTACCTATTTTAGGAAAATGATCCATTGTTTGCTTGTTCCTTTTTGTTTGTAGATAATTTTAAACGAAAAATGTTTTAGATATTCATCATTTTAAAAATGTCTGCTGCAGGCTGCTTGACCTATTAAACTGTTGTGAACTATTTTTTGTGTAAAAATATTCATGTAAAGCCGCGTACAGACATCGCGAGGCCTGCGTCGCGAATGGTTCGTCACGCATGCCTCAACCTGAGCCTCAAGCTGAGCACGCAAACAACCATGCCGGCTCGCACTCTGGCGGCGTACGCAATGATCGTATGACGCGAATGCTCACTGTGAGCGCACACGTCCACACAGCCCGAGGCATGCGAGACGAACCATTCGCAACGCACGCCTCGCGATGTCTGTACGCGGCTTTATGCTATTTTGTCCTACTAATCTTAATTACAAATCTGTATTTTGTAAATGAACTTTTCCTCTTTCTGTAAGAAATTATAATTATAGTTAAAAAAGCAATATGGCACCTTTGTCGAGGTGTTTTTAAAATGGCCTAATAATCCTGGTCTACATAATTTTCCTGTGATTTATTTGTATTTAATGCAAGAGATTTGTTATCTTTGAATAAAGTTTGAAACAGTCAGGGTCACTCATGAAACCTCATTTCTGATAAGGTCATTTGATAATAGAATAACTTAAAGTTGGTAGGTACCTACTTGATAATATAGAATACGATAGAGTTTTACTAGAAAAGCGTTATCAATGCTTATGTCAACATAGCAGATGTTCCGATATAAAAAAAAACTATTTTAGGTGGTGCCTGGCAGTACATTACAACACAATTACAATTCAATATACAATTCTAGATAATTTTCATACCCCGCTCACCCGTCATGAAAATAAATAGATGAAAACTTTATACGTACACCTATTTAATGGATGATTATTTTGGAATAAATGTATGTATGTATTATTGCAAATAAATATATCATTCATTCATTCAAACGTTTCATGGCGCGATCTCACTTGGTCGTCGCCTATATTCGAAAGGTCATTCGAATATTCGAATTTGGGTTTACACTGGTCATTGCAATGGAATACGAGCAAATTTTTTTTTTACATTTTTATTTATATTCTTGAATTAACCATTGCCAGCCTAACTCTTAACATTGTATTTAATGATTTTTGACATTATAATTAATAACCCCTGACATTGTATTTAATGACTTTTGACATTATAATTAATACCCCCTGACACTGATTTGATAGTAGTTAACGTTTTTCATAATCTCGACATTGTATGGTTTATTATTAATTTTTTGAAATATTTGTACGCTGGAAACAGCAGAATATTATGGACAACATGTTTTGTGTAACACCTAGTAACAATAATATTCTAAAAAATAAAATTTAGTTCTAATTCTAATTTTAATGACTACGAGTAGTTTAAGTTAAGTCCTTGTGAGGCACTGCAAGGCACTGATCGAAGTGAAAGAAAATTGGTGTCGGGTATCCGTATTTGGGTACTAGAAACTATCAAGCTTTTCCGAAAACGGGCGTACTCGACCCCGTTCATTCACGAATTCGGACGAACGACAAAGTGTAATTGCACCATCACAGTTACTTACGTAGCTTTGGGTAAGATATTTTATCGAAAACTGTAACTTAAATATAAGTCAACCTCACATCAGTGATAAAATTTCGACTTTGTGCTGGCCTAGCGCAGAACTGAGTTTGGTTTGGTTACCACTGACGTACGATCTTGGTTGACCTTGACTTAAAAATATTTGTTTATATCCTACCGTCAGCACCACCTAAGCAAATCATAATTGGCCTGATACAAACTTGTTTTCGTTGGCAGTAACGTCGGTAAAATTGATTATAAGATGTAGAAGTTCAGGATAACAACTGAACTTCAGAACTTCAACATGCTAATTCTGCAAATTGAAATGTCGAACGGTGCATGCCGATCGACAGGAGCCGAATGAAAGCTGAATATACTACGAGTATGTAGGTACTTGCAATTGTTTCAGGTCGGATTTGTTGTTCAGCATATGCCTGTCAGTTCCGTGTATGCCTCGTATTTTCATACTGATATTTCATACATTAAAGACAATACTGTAAAATATTTTTTTATTGTACCCATTTTGTTATTCATACAATATTTATCTTTCAATATAACACTTTAATAATAAGAACCTTCATTTAATTTTTTAATAAAATGTTGTTGTTTACAATCTTTGTTTTATTTTCAAAGCTTGGAATATTTTCACAAGAATTTTTAACAATGCTGATAGCTAATCTAAAATTCATGTCGATAAAACTTTAAGTACGATTTTCATCAAGTTCGTGATTCAGTTCCAATCTAGAAAAAAAACTGATATTAACACACGGTCTAACGTAGAAAACCTTTTTATATGAAAATTGCCGTATTTATCACGATCCAATATCCAATAGCTACCTACATATAGGTATAATCGATTCAAAGAAGTCTAACCAATCATGATTCACAGAATCGTGGAAATAAAAGTAATTACCTGTAAAGTACTATGTATAGCTGTTTCAGTGAAAAATGAGAAGTGTAGAAAAATATTTTTAAGCGAACACTGCTATTAGATGTATCTACTAATAGTCAGTACATATCAGTAAATATTTTACATATACAACATTAGTTTTAGTATATGCGAAACCTGAAACACGTGTCTAGTATTTTTATGTAAAGAATCTATGTACAAAATTTCAAAACTGTATTATGAAAAATCACAAAGTTATAAGCTTGTTCTGTTACCTGGTAGTCCGCACAAAAACGTGGTCAAACGCGGCCCGCCCGCGCACGAGCCTCCAGCATCGTCTTGAGCTCATTGATAATAATAATTTGGCAGTAGGTACCTAAATAATTGCGATAGGTACTTAGTGTCGCTCGGTGTCCAACTTGTAGCCTTTTTTAAATATTTTTGGGAAAAATATAACATGGTTTAAACATTATGGAATCGATTCAGTTACTTATTCTGAACAAACTATATTCAGGTTTCGCATATACTAAAAATAATGTTGTGTATGCGCCTGGATCATCTATCAAGCTACAGCCAATTCTCAGATAGACAACGCATGAGCTTGCTTGGCACGCTTGCTCAGTGCGGTTCGTTGACTTCAGGTATCAAGTCCAAGACTTCCTGACGATGTTTCTCTTCAGACTCTTCACCATCTGTTAAAGACGTCTATGGATAAACATACATAATATATAGTATACTTGACTTTGAAAAAGTCACATTGGTAATGGCTGGGTTTTATTTCGCCACTTGGAAGAGCGGACCACCACGACATTTACCTACCTACCTAGTGTCAATTAATATAATCGATTGAAAGAAGTCCTCAACGATCACTAAGGAGCACAAACACAACAGTACAGAAGTAAGTAAGTACACAATAAAGAAATAAAGGAAAATTTGGACACAGACACTCAAGGTCAGTAGGAATTTTCCTGCTTTCGTTGGGGCACCGTTTCAAGCAATTACAGGAAACAATTTCAGACAACCGTAAACCACATTAAAGCTACAGTGGGAACCTTCTTGATCAAACCAGAAGTCTGGGATTAATTTCTTAGTAGGTCAACAACGTTAAGTCAATTTGTTGTTTGGTAACAATCTAGGTTGATAAGGTTGATAAGGAATTACTTCCATAAACTGTGTTACTGGAATTTTTGTTTCATCTAGAGGTAGCTGTTGAAATAATGATAGACGCACGGCTCCGTGCACAGGCGTAACATTCTCTCAACAGGAATGATGTAGCCAAGGTTTTGTAACAATATTCTGATTTGAAAGAGTGTCTATGGAGTTTCTTGCCCGTTCTTCTCTATAGAGATCTGTGCTTTGGAATGGGCAACGACAGTACTTTCACAGTTATTATGCCTTGTGACTGGGACTGTAGCTTAATTTTATTGTTGTCTTTTTTTCGACAATTCAAAAGTGCCTGTAACTGGCCTACTTGAAATAAATGCTTAGATTTTGACATTTGTTTTTGATTCATTACACATCAAGGCTCCTCCGTATTTAAGATCTAAAATGGCCGCTTCAGCAGAATCATAAATAGGATGATAATTATGAATTACGTTTTAATTCGTAAAATAATAAATACATAAAATTAACTGCATCGCATTTTAAGAATTTTAACGTAATTCATATTATTATCCTATTAAGATTTTGCTAAAGCGGGCATTTTAGGCCTCCAGTTTGTCTCAGCTGTCATTAGTAGATATTTAAAGCCGACCAACTCTGAAAGCCGAACCACTAAACATATGACCATCATCATCTGCGTAGCCTTTTCCCAACTATGTTGGGGTCGGTTTTAAGTCTAACCGGATGCAGCTGAATACCAGTATTTTACAGGAGCGACTGCGTATCTGACCTCCACAACCCAGTACTGGGTAGTACGATACCCCTTGGTAAGACTGGTTGTCAGACTTATTTGGCCACTGACTATCTATAACTTGTAACGACTGTCAGAGATCTACAAATCACAGCCGGCTTAACGTGCTTTCCGAGGCACAGAGAAAACTCGCACTCTCATTCGCTCTCACTAAACTTAATATGAACATGTAGGGGTAATTTTGTGATGCTCAGCATTGCGTACGTTTAGTTCAAGATAAAACAGTATTAACATCCAGATAATGTTGTTGCTATGGTTACTTGAAATAACAAAAAAAGTTAGGTTACACATCAAACAAAGTGGTTCAATCAAACCCCGTAACACCATGTTTGTTGTTGGTAAGTAACAACCAATAAGTGGTTTCTTAAGTATGTCAAAACATAATGTAACCTAGTTATTAGGTATAGGATCTTGTTTCCATTGGAATAGAGCCAGATCTCAAAGCGAATGTCTAGAAACTATTTACTAACTCCCAAAGCTGTTCTACTATTCACATATGAATTCCAAGATGTTGTAGGTATTCGTGAATTATTACTGTTATTAATATACAGAAGGTGTAGGGGCCAATGGTTGTTGGCACCATACATTTTCACTTTGTTAATGTTGGTTTATTTATGGACTACACAGAAAGAATCACAAGTTGAGTTAAAAGTTATGTTAAAAAGTTAAAGTTGTAGCGATTCTTTCTCTTGACAAGTGGTTAGTTCCGCATTTATTGTCTGATTCGATGTGCATTTCTTAGCATAAGCATAATCAGCAAATAATATTCCCACTGCTGGGACACACAGCCTCGTCTCTATTAGGTGGGCTATAATCCACCACGCGGGCCAGTGCGGGTTGGTAGATGTCATATATCTTCGAATTTTTGTTTCTAGGACATGCCGGTTACCTAACGATGTTTTCCTTTACCGTTTTGAGAGCAGTGATGAAGAGATAAATTACACAAAGACTGGGTTTGAACGCCACCACTGGGCCACCGCTGCCCCACTGGGCCACCGCTAACCCTGCATGTGCATTGCTTAAAACGTTATAGGTTATTATACCACAATATTTGTGACGCACGACATCCAAGTAGGTCGCTGTGTTCGCATAGTAAATGTAAGGTTGAAGAGACCGTACAGAAGGATTGAGCATAATAATTACATGATGGAAAATGATTAGAAAAGCATACACAAAACAGTCCATTTCCTCTCATAAAGAGGGCTAGCCCCAGCAGTGGTAACAATTTGTTATAGGCTGATTATACTGAGTGGAAGAGTACGGCTGTCGCTGTTGATGACTTTTTGTTTGATAGCATCTAAAAAGGTGCTTTATCTTACTTTGACAGCACGGGTGGTGCAGTGGCAAGGCAATCGGCTGATGCGCTGCGTGTCACGAGTTCGAATCCCGCACGGTACAAATATTTGTATGGCCTACATAACATAACAGCATTTATTTCAGGCAACATTTACAATGGCCCATAGATTAATACTTATAAACTTATAAAATGTAAATAAAAAACTTGTGTTATAAAATAAGACTTATAACTTGTTTGTGGCACTTCACTTGCTGGCGACGGATCACGTCCTGCGGCGAAAAGTCCACAGTTACACGAGTAAAGTCAAGGGCAAGGTAAGTCTACAGGTAAGGCTAAGATAAAAAAAAAACACAAACTTACACAACAACAGCGCACTTTTGATTCTTCATGAAAAATATTTTAATATTTTATTTTATTTTTTTAATTTTTCTCTTTTTAATATTTTTATATTACTATATTTTTCAGGAATCTTATTTGCCAATGTAGGTATTATTTTTTATTCTATGATTTTACACGGATGGCTATGAACCTTACTAAGATTAATTAAATTAGTAAAAGGAAGTCAATAGTGCAGGTAGGATTCGAACTCACGACCTTTTTTCCATGCTGCTATCACAGCTAAGTAAAACATGCGTATAAAAGTAAAAATATTGACCTATAATTTCCCAGAAGGCCTATTGTTGAGTCTGAAAATGTTTTAGAGTTATTAAGTGTTTTGTGAGAGAAATTAGTCGCAAGAGGCATTTTAAAATAGGTCGTTAATACGGTAAGTAAAGTTCTAATATCTGTAAAATCTTTCTGAGAAAAGAGATTTCCATAGAATTGTAATGAAAGACGAAAAGAAAATCTAGGCATTGTAGAAACCTAATAAAAGGCAGGTGTTTTTACCGTAGAAAGATAAAATGTTTAGGTACCGATAAGATTTCGGCAAAAGTTGGAGATTGATGAGATGAGACGTCCGATAAAACTCTCTGAGCCATTTTCTTTTTGTGACGTGCCCGTGATTAAAAAAAAAAAATCAGTTCTCACTTTGTTACCATAAAATAAAAGACATTAAGGCCTGGGTAAGATCACAAAAAGGTTCTTTTCAATAACATTTTCATCGTTTAGAAAGTCTCACTTGAAAATAGGGTTAAAGATTACGGTTTTGTCACAATCCCGGGAAGTTACGGTATAAGCGACAGGGAAGCTCGCGAAATTCAAATTTTCTTTTTTTTTTGCAATTTGCTGGTCAGTTTCAGGCTATATGTGAAACAACATATGATTCGCGACCGTAACATGTATGTAGTTACAGAATTATAATCATTTAAACTTGTACTGTCACTTACGGGATATCTTCCGTGATTGTTCATTGTTTTGAGCTCCCGATATCAGATCAACCCAACCAATAATGGCGCTTGCAACAGCGCCGAAATATCGGGAGCTCAAAACAATGAACAATCACTGAAGAGATCCCGTAAGTGACAGTACAAGTTTAGTTGTAAACCGTGAAAGCTTAAAACTGTTTATAATCATTTAATGACCATTTCATGAAAAAGTCATTCAATGGGATTAAATGAACTTAGAGGGTTATTTAATGACTATAACTCTGAAAAGTCATATTTGTTACGGTCGGGAATCATATCTCAATCAACATACAACGTGACACTGACCTGTAAACTGACCAAAAAACGTAAGAAAATTAAAATTTCGCGGGCTACCACCTTAAGCCGTAATTTTTTTCCGGACCAACGACTTTATACTGTTAAGTGGTTAAGAAGTGTAAAAAGGCTGTCTACAGATTCACACAAAAAAAAAATACGGATTTCTTTCAGAATATTTTTTCCTTGAGACGATATTGTTTTTCATTCACATAACTTACTCGGAAACGTTGTAGGAGACACAACAAGCTACTATTTTTCTTTGTTTGTGTAATTACCGGTAATAAACATCAGCAAAAAAACAAAAGCATGTCTAACAAGCTAGGTCGCGCCCTGCCTCGCCCTGTGTATGAAAAATGGTGATGCTCTAAATAAAAGAGGCAAGCCTGTAAACATCTGGCATGCTTCCAAAACCGAGTTGAACTCGGTCTATGATTTTCCAATAGGAAATCCAACTACAGTTTGGCCCAAATTTGCAACCTCTAACACCCGTATCTATAGTCAAGTTAAAGTAATTTTCATTTTATAAAGTAACAAAATGCTTGGCAAATACTTGAAACGTGTTATTCTGGCGTGCTTGCAACCTCACTACAAGGTTATAACTATGAAGATTGGGCTTCAGAGGCAAGACTATATTATGTCATTTTAACTTTGGAACTTATACCCGTATCTATAGTCAAGTTGGAGTAATTACTTGAGTTTCAGTAATTTACTTAGGCAACCATTTTTTATGCAACAAACATGAATTTAAACAAAGTAAGAACCGTCAAAAAAAGCAAAGCCAATAATTATAACTTTTCACAGCTCTAACTTCAAGCAATTACTAAACAACATACTAAAAATCGTATCTTAAATAATGACTTTTACTGACTTTGACTTGTTTTGACTTGTTCGGGTGTAAGTCCCTAACCTCAAGAGCCTAAAGTAGTAGTAGAAGACTAGGCAGGCAGATATGAAATTATTTTTTTAAGGAATAGCTGACTACATACACGAACATATACAGACCTACAGGGGGTTGACATTTTTCTTCGGCAATTAAAAAATAAATTGACCATTGTCATTTTGACCGTAAAGGTATCTCACTTTTGTAGGAAACAGTTGTTTTTTTTTTAATTACCGAGCAAAAATTTCTGTGTTCAGAATGATATACTGAATTCGTGGTAACCGTTTCTGCTTCGGTGTCCCTTCCACCCTGTATATACCTTCCTATATTTTCAGCGGATCTTTGGATTTTCAACGCTCAGCTCAGTGTCGAGTGTTTCTAACCGAGTTATAACATTTAGACATTCAGTTGGGTGTACTGTAGAAGTATTAGAAAAAAAGAAACAAAAAAATTCGTACGGAAATAATTCGGTATCTTGATACAAGTTCCATAAATTGTAAGTTACAACCACAAACCCGTTATTACTAGCAAACGATAAATAAACTTGTATACCATAAATTAAACCCCACATTTATTTATCATGTGTAAATATAACGTACATACACGACATATTGGAATTAAACCATAATGTATATGACGTGCGGAAGCAAACGGCAACCTTCTACGAATTTGTAGATAATTGATGGTTTAGAAAATGATACAAATGATTAATGGCTTAAAGTCGAAGTCAGAACAGTATGGCACGAGGCAATATTTACTTATCGTTTATTCCATATTTGTTTTTCAACGTAAAAGTTCGTTGTGTTATCGAATGGAAGAAAAACGTTATTTTATTAAGCAAAATATTGTCCCGACCGAATTTCGGTCACGACTGCCATCTCAACGGAGGTTAGCAAAGCACGCCGGAGAAATGATGGTGCACGTACACAGGTGAACTCTCTGCTCCTCCGCCTCCTTTACTCTCACTGTCCATGGAATGATAATCCGACACGACCGAGGAGAGATCAGGCTCAGGACCAACAGCTTTCCGTGCATTCTGAGGCACGAGGGTGTCACACCATTCACCTCCAAACTTCGGGCTGTTCAAACTTTATGGCGTCTCCGAAGTTAGCTGTGAGTGACGGTCTGCACAGGTATAACGGTTTGAACTTTATCGCGGTTCGAAATATCTAACGTAAAGCTGCGCAGAACACAATTTTACGGAAGCGGAGCGCAGAGGACGCATCTTAATGACTGTAATGCGCAGACCGTCACTGTCAGCTAACTTCCGAGCTGCCATAAAGTTTGAACAGAACGATACTGAGAAATTACTCCTGGAAAATCCAATAATTTATCAGACTCGGTCATTTACGGGTAAATTTCCGAGTCTGAGAAGATAGTCGGCTTAGCATTCGACCATGAGACCAATGGGGCAGTACTAATAGTATCGTCATTTTAATGCTGAACTTAACAAATATATACTTACGAACAGCAGAATGATACACTACATCACATTAGACCACTCAATTCATCATACAAATAAATAAAATTGAAGTGTCTGTTTGTAATGTCAAAATAACAGCTTTTTACTGAAAAACACATATAAACGGCACTTATAACAAAAACACATTTATTTCATTTTTTTTCTGTTTGTTCCGGCTAATCTCCGTAATGGCTGGACCGATTTGGACGCGACTTTTACTGACTGATAGCTGATGGTATAAGGAGTAACTAAGGCTGCTTTTATTTCAGGATAAGAATTAGGGTTCCGTGAAAAAAATTTGAAACCCTCGAAATTGGTAACAAAATCCAATTTAAAAGCGAAATAATATTTTTTTTATAATAATTTCACGCGAATGAAGGTCGAGGGCAACAACTAGTCTTGAATATTACTATTTATTATTACGTATGACGTTGTTTACCGTATAAAGGGCACTTCAAATAGTTCAAAGTAAATGCACTTACTTTGTGTCGGAGTTGCAGGTACGGTTCCTGAATAGAGTGGTTACTGTAAGTTCAAGTGAGTTGATTCTACGTTAGTGCATTTATATTGTTGTTGTGAATTTGTATTGTTTGTTCCTGTTGTTATTCCTAGCTAAACAGTCATCAGAATGTAACTAAATGCAGGGTTGAAAGCTTGGCTGTGAGTATTTACATTTACTGCTTAATTTATGAGGTATTTTGGTTTAGAAGGCGATTGTTAAAAGGTTACTATTTTGGGTACAGGATTTTCAATATGTTGTGGCGTTTTATACGTCACTCCGAAAAACTGTTCTATTTTTAAATTACTTTCTGTGCTTTTTTATACATAATCAATAGAGTTTTGACTAGAAGACATTCTGGTTCTTAATTCCGAACTAAAGGGAAAAAAAAGAAAACATCAGACATTAATTTCACTGGACAGTTAAGAGGACTACAAGAGCTAAGTGACCTTGAGTGACGCACGCACACATTTACACAATAAACGTGAACGCCATCTAACGACGACGCCCAAAACAATTAACTCTCAAGACTAATCTCTAGAGAGATTACGCCCGAGTATTCAATAGATGGCGCGAAAGTAAGAACAGACAAATAAAAATGAATATTAATAATGAATTGCAATTAAAACACTGCATTTGGGGTGGTAACCGTTATAAGTGTAAAACGCCTCATTTGGAAAGTATCCAAATACTTCTTTTATTCGGTGTTACGATATTAATTATTGCATTTCATAATTAATACTTTCGTTAATTATTTAGACATATTTCTTATTTCCATACAGTAATATTGACAAATTAATCAAAACAACGAAGTATTTGATTAGATGAATAAGTACTTTTAGTACATGATTAGATGAATAAGTACTTTTATCAATAACTTCACAATCGTGATCGTCGTGTGAACCACTGTTTCCAATCTATACCTAATAAAACCAGAAGATTTCAAATTACTAAGATATGTCAATTCTAAATATCCTAGTTCTATGGTACACAGCAGCAGGTATGAGTTTGAAAAATTGTTAGCCACAAGTAAAAGATTAGGTACGCGCGGTAATCAAGCTATAAAAAACCAGTTTATGCGGATCTCTCATTGTATAGAAAATGTATACAATGCGAGGCCAAGTTATACTGGAAATGTATAGCTTCATGTGCCGCCGTGTCTACCTAACATTCTTACAATTTTATAATTCTTATTTATTAAAAACTATATCAATAAAATTAAACTCTTACTTGTGATAAGTAACATCGCAATTTTCAGATGAATCTGTTATTTCGCAATGCCCGTTACCAATAAGCTGCAGTCTTTCAACAAAAATATTAGGTAGGTATTTATCTGTTTTTTATTGTTATTCTAGTCAAAGAATACAAAATAGTACAAGGATGAACACACGGCGACACACCAAGCTATAAATTTCCAGTATAACATGGCCTCGCTCTGTATACATTTTCCTTACAAAGAGAGATCCGCAAAACTGGCGACGCGGCCGGCGCGGCTAGTCCTTAGTCCAGCAGACGGACCTGCCGCGTACTTGCAAATTCATACCTAAACTGCGCAGTGCGCCTGGCCTGTGATAGCTTAGAAAAGACGTAGGTACTTACGCATTGAAAATAATTTCAGTGTCGATATTTTCAACTTTCTCCAGTAAAAATTAATTACATTTCAAATGTTTTTTTTTAGTTATTTATTATTGAGTATTTAATTTTATATGAATATACTGCGTAGAATTTTAGTTCAAAAAGCAAAAACATAACATCACTTTCCTGGAATCGAACCCGGATACTCTGGATTGCAAATCCATACCTCGACCAAATACACTGCAGTAACAGTTACACTACTGATCGAAATAACTGAATGTATGCGAACACACCATCCATCAAATCCAACAACATCCAACCATTCCATCCATTTTTTCTTCTTGCATCCATCCGTGAAATGTCCAGAAATACGTTTCCAAAATTCATAGTTTTATATCGTTATAAAAATTAATATTTAGTAATTTACTAAAATGTTCTTACGTTTTAATATCGTTCATATGTTGGGCGTTTGATTTATATGAACTTTTTTTAGTTCTCGTAATGGGTTTCACTTTATTTCCCATACTTACAAATGACCAGAAGTACCTTATTTATTACGCTATTTTAACTTAAAATATTTTATATTTACACGAAACAAAAATATTTACGGAATAAAGACATAAAACAATGAATTTATGAATAAAATTATACAAAACAGTAAACAACCTTGGCGTAATAATGCGGCGAAAAATGCGGCAAAACGAGCGACACGTCCGTATAGCATCAGGCCTCGGCCGGCACTGTCGGTACACAGGCGTTTACGCACACATGCGCACGTATTTTGTTCAGAGATAAAAATATGTGATTTGCAAAAAATCTATTGATTGGATTAAAAAACTAAAACAGTATCACGTTACTTTGTTGCGTGAAGAATAATTTGACAAAAAATCAGAATGATTGCATGTATATTAGTATGGTTTTACTCGTTAACAGAAATGTTTAGAGGCATCTTTGCGATTTTTTTCTATCGTATCAAATTTGTAGTATTATGTTTTCAACACAGTATCGAACTAGCATATATACTGAAGGATATCATATATTTTTCTGTGTTTTTTTACTGCAGTGGTTCTATATGATCCACGTATTGTAAAACATGCTTTTAGCTCTTGTAGTCGCCTTAAAGCGACATTAAGTGCCAGCGACCTTGAGCGAGTATTCGAGCCATCGCCCGCAAGGGCTCCCGCTTCAACGCGCACCAAGTTTTTTCGAAAAAACAACCCTCCTTGATTTATCAAACACAATACAAATAAAAGTCGTATACTAAAATATGGCTCATTAATTGTCTTTTAGATGGGCAAATTTTCATGCAAATACGCCCGATAGTTTTTGCGTGATTATCGTTTTTTTGCCCGCGTTAGACATTACTTTACAAATTAATTACACTATGTTATAAAAATATAACTTCACATTTTCACATATCAAATTATGAAGAAAATTGTCTAGTATAACATATATTTTTTTCAAAGAAATAAGACTACAAGTTTAGACGTGATTTTCAATTTAAAAACGTTAAAAGTCGTATATCTGCGCCTTAAGTTAATCCATAACCAGTAAATACTTATACCTAACCAAATACTTTCCATTCATGATTTTTTTTACATTTATTTGAATAAATTGAAACTGTTCTATTTTTATATTACTTTCTGAAGTTTTTTATACAATATCAATAGAGTTTTGACTAGAAGACATTCTTGTTCTTAATTCTGAACGAAAGGATAAAAAAAGAAAACATCGGACATTAATTTAACTGGACAGTTCAGTTAATCCATAACCAGTTAATACTTACACCTAAGCAAATACTTTCATTTCATGAATTTCTTTACATTTATTTGAATAAATTGAAACTGTAAGCAGTCTCTGAAATGAATAAAAAAGAAAGTCTCTTTTCAAAATGACTATGAAAATGTTGCCTCACGTTGTTTGTTATTCATTCTGTTATCAGTGTTTATAGTTGAAGTGCTCACTCTAGTGAGCACTGAAAATTCTTTACAGAGAATATAAATCGATTCTCGACATGTGCTTACTCATGCTTTTTAAGTTAACTTACAATAACGAGTTACAAATAAGAGCCGAAACATTTTTTACTTGCAATAAAATAAGTTTACTTGCATTTTTTATAGCAAGGGATCGTTGCAGTCGGCCTTAAACCAATTTATTTTTAAACTTCAGATCATCATTACTCTGCAAACTTTTTCAGTATTAATAGCTTGTAATGTTTGAAAATTTTACTTGTGTTCATGAAAATGCTTAATCGAAAAGGAGCTGGTTTATCCAAAGGACTAAATAAGTGACAATAACTTTCAAATAAACAAACAAACACTTCAGCCAACTTATCTGTGCAAGCGGGAAAACACAGAACTAAAATAAATGTACCAACTTTGACATTTCGGTGCATTTTTCCTGACAAGCAGCACCACCTTGAATTGCACACTTAAACTGGTCATGCTGTACAGTAGCTTTCAACGGAGTTGACATTCAAACTCAAACTCAAAGCATTTATTTCAATTAAACCATCACAGGCACCTTTGAATGTAAAAAAAAAAACAAAAAAAAGCGAAGCTACAGTCTCAGTCCCAAGGCATAATAGCTTGAGAAAGTACTGTAGTTGCTTTTCGATAGCTATTGTCAGTTCAATTTTTTACTTTCCTATCGTCGTTAATCTATGATAGAAAGTCAATTTGTAATGATTCTGCAAAAATAAGATGCTAGTTGAGCAAACTAACTGTAGCATAGATCATAATATAGGAGCTGTGTGAGAGTACCTGAACGTTTCGCCAAAAAATTAAAAAAAAAAAACAATATTAAAGTACTTATAATATGAGAAACACAACTCCAAGTGTTATCTACTAATTTACGACTAAAGTTTTCAGAAAGCTTTACAATATAATTTAAGGCTTTTCGTTTTCACGCTCTTCACCTGTTGCTTTAAATAATTTATTAGTATTTAGTTGAACTTCACACGTTATATACGACCTTATAGTCTGGTAAATATACTTTAGGTTAGTATAGGAAGAATTAATTCTGACTATTCCTTGAATTGTTTTCTAATTCTATTGAACCATTGAAGTCTTGTACAAAGGCTGTTAAAGGCGTCAATTGGTAAATTGTTCCAGAAAGTCTTACCGAATTCTTAGAGGCTTTCAATAGAAACACTTTGATCAAGATTTCGTTACGAATAAATTCATAGAACACGTGTGAGAAATTCGTAGGCAACCATAGCCATTTTTTTAATAATTATATTATTATAGATTAAAAAAATATGCTTTGGTCATTTAATTTTTCGTATTTTTCTCAGCAAACCCTTTCATTTGATACCCATATCATGGAATTGCATAAAAATAACTTGTCCGCTATCTTTGGGACTTAACTTAGGTAACCATGAATTGTCATCCAAACTAAACATGTATACAAAATTTCAGCTCATTCGGAAACCGGGAAGGGTTTAAATTTAAAATTGTTTACATAGTTTGTTCAGGTGAAGCTTATAAAAGCGTGTTAAAAAAGAAACCATTTTTTTAAATTTCTTGAGATGTTGTCTAATGTTAGAGCTATGATGAATGGGCTGTCATGTGCTAGTGGGACCTTGTTACAAAATGTCTCAAGTATGCAGCATGATTACAAACTACCAAAAAAGGTAGGTAAAATCGTAAAATCATGCGGAGCATAACATCAGTAAATAAATTTACTTATACTAACTAATCTTCAAAATTTAAACTGTTATCTAACTAACTTTTACAGATATCGTCTGATATCAAACTATTTATTGTTGGGTATAATTAAAAGATTCTTGTTAGAGAGTTAGTAGTTTTACAGTTTGCAGGCCATTAACCCCTTGCAAAGTATCGGCAAGAGTTGTAATTAATTTGAAATTATTCTAATTACTTTAAATTGATTGCTCTATAATTACCTATTAGTAAATAATTTTGCTGCAAAATATCTAGTTGCAGATCTCTTAATCTTAGAGGAGTAGGATATATTAATTATTATTATTGGATAAGGTAGGACCGCAACGTTCGACCCATTTTATCATGAGTTTATGATTTTGCTCATACGGATCTTATACCAGCGCATCGTACTTTAGTTTGCTACGTATAAAAAATAATATAATTAATTATAGTATTCCTGTCTTTGTTCCTATTTGCCTGCCTCATAACTAAACCAAGACATTGGAAAGCCTTTCCACAGATATTATGAATGTGCTGATTGAATGTTATAATCGCATCTATGGTCAACGTCAGGTCTCTTATTTGGTTGGTGACAAGTGAAACCCACCATTTAAGACAATATTGACAGTGCTGACATTCATAAATTTATCCAATTTAATTGACACACTCAGTCGATTTGCTGCGCTTGAGTCATTATCAATAAGTACATAAAACTGTCAAAGAAAGAATGATGAGAGAAAGACGTGATTTGGTATTATTTGCCTAGAGTTAATTTCCCTAACATAAAATCAAGGCCGCTCAGCAAGTTATGGTACGAGCTTGGAGTTTCTCTGACGGATCGCATCCGGAACGAGCTGATCCGAAAGAGAACTAGAGTTGTCGACATAGCTGACAGAATAAAGCTGAAGTGGCAATGGGCCAGCCATATTAGACGTAGAATTGATGACCGGTAGACGTACCTCTTCTTGAGTGTAGACCGCAAATCAGCAAACGTAAGGTGGGACGCCCTCAAGCTCAGTGGAGCAACGATCTTCGCTCAGGGTGGCTGGTAGCAAATGGGTGATAATTGCCGAGAGTCGAGTTGAGTGGCGTGCCATTGAAGAAGCCTATGTTCAGCAGTGGACTGCTGTAGGCTGATGATGATGATGATGAATTTCCCTAACTTTACATTTATTTTAGGAAATCAGAGATATTTTACCGGCACATCGGTCACAAGAAACTAGGATAATGTAAGACTCGTAATTCCATTAACTCGTAAAATCATTAATGATGGGCTTTAAACCCATGACCTCCTATATCATTATTAAATGTTACGGTCTAGTTAAATGAACTGTTTTTCTTATAATTTTTGCTGAGGGTAATTTTACTTGAAGATGTTTCTTTTTGGGTGATATTTTTAAAAGATTGTGTCACAGCTGCGCTTTCGTAATTTTCAAATGATTTATGAAACAAAATGAGTTTTTTATCTTATTTTGTGTAATAATTCATAAATCATTTTTTGTGATATTTAAAGATTACTATACAGGGTGTAAACAGACCCTTCACATAGCCGTCAACTAAGCAATCTGTACATCAAACTAAGTAAGTTTACGCAAAAATTTTTGCTGGGTACCGATTTTTTTTTGGGTGAAAAATCACGTTTTACGGTAGGACTCGATGGAAAGCACTCAAAGCATTGTGCTGATGGATGGGTTGCATCAAAATCTATAATATGAATAAAAATCTTACATTAAAAACATGTATTTAAAAAAAAAACTTGTGAAAAAGTTGGAGCTTTGACCCCCAATATCTCTGTAACTAGAAGGTTCCCAGGTATGTTCAAGAACAAAAAAAATATCGCAAAGACGAGAAGAACAAGTGCCTTTCGGCTTTGTTAAGGGTCTATTTACACCCTTTATACTAACTAATGTTGTCTTTAGTGTCGATTTCTCGACCTGTTATTGACGCGATAACCAAGAGGAGGCATAATTATGATAAGAAACTAACAGTCAGAAAGACTGCCTCGTTTGTCGAGTGGTCGCAAGCGCGACTGCTAAGCATAAGGTCCTAGGTTCGATTCCCGGGTCGGGCAAAGTTTTATTGGATTTTTCCATCAGGAATTTCTCTGTAGTAGCCACGGAGTCTGAATGAATGTGTGCGCGGTTGATGGCAATAGGCTCATCCCCTATTACATGGCACTTAAATATAATTGGCGAAATGTGGGTGTACTATTAGGTACATCTCTGCCCCACCCTTCTGTCATAACAGGCGTTATGTTATGTAAACTAACAATCAAAACATAGAACTAAAATGCATGATTGTGTAACGTCTAAATTAAAGCGCTCGTTGGATCTTCAACGATCGACTCAACACCCTAGAGTTGAAATTCCAACAGCGCAGTAATATTTAGATAAATATTGTTAGCGAATACAGGAATAATTTAAGTATTTTGTGTTTCTGCCTAAACTGCTGAACCGCTTTCAACAAATGAGGTGCGATCTATCTTGACCCTGAATGTTTCCTAGGGTGGGTTCCTGCCGGGAATCAATAAAAAGGTGGCCAGTACTCCAAGACGTTAAGATAAAATATTTTGTACTATTGGGTACGTTTTGTTTCTTTAGTTTTTAGTAGCCATTTTTCAGTATACCAATAGTTACAATAGACAACTAATTGAACAATTTGTACGAATGGTGCAATTCCGTCAGTATAGAAACATGATAATTGTGACACAAATACTTATCAACATAACATAGCATCACGCTTATAATCCCCGAAGGGTTAGGCAGAAGTGTACGTAATAGTACACCCACATTTCAACAGTTATGTTTAAGTCCCATATAAAAGGGGGCGAGCCTATTGTAAATACTTATCAACTCGGTCTTTTTACTTTAATAAAGAACGTTTTGTTTTTTTTTTAAATCTTACTTTAACAGCTCAGATCAAATCTTTCTTCAGCTCGCACTCGGCTGAATTTTATTTTATTTAATTGTTATTCATTTTTTACAGCGGTTGGCTCTCCTATTTTTAAATAAATAAATAAATATCCAATGGTAATTTTTGACGCCCTCTAATTCTTTTCCCATTTTGATACTTGTACGTATTTTTATTAATATTTAGTAAATAATGTACAAGTACATAATGAATTCAAATAAAAATATGTTGTATCATAAAAAAACAGTATAACAGTAAGTACATATCTATATACCTGTACTTCAATCTTTCTATATCATAAGTAATCTAAATCCAATTTTTTTTTTTGAATTCCTGTATCATATTATAGTATCAAAATCAAGAGGCAGACATCCAAATATTACTTTGATCTACTGTTAAGTATCTAGCGCGAAATTCCTTGCCGTATTTTCCTCCTTGTAATCTAGCCGCTGTTGTCTCATTTGTGGTGGGCGGTACTTGTCTTATTTCATCCCTAATTACGTTTCAGACATTTGACACGCTGAATGGGTTCCTCCACTTAATATTTTTTGCTTATATTTTTCGCCTTCCATTATGTTTATTGTTCGAATGCTGCAAGCTTTACTTTTGATTTGCTGAAATTAAGACAGCCTGACAACAGCATTTTATTCTATCTGTATAAAATGTGTTTTCGGTTTTAAAAAAGATGACGTCATCTTTTTTATATTTCCATGCCAGTCTCCTTTTTAAACTTGGTAATAATATGTTATTTCACGCCTGTATTTCTTCGGAGGGTCAGGCAGAGGTGTTCCACAGTACACGCAATATCGCCAGTTATATTTAAGTCCTATGTAATAGGGATGAGCATACTGAGCATATTGCCACTACTAAAAAAACCCTAATGGATAATGCAATAAAACTTTGCCCTCCCTGGGAATCTAACCCACGACCTCATGCTCAGTCGTAGCGCTTGCGACCAAGAAACCCACGTTCCAGATAACACATTTTCAGCAGAATCCCGTATTCACTCAGAAATCTATGTGCCCATCGATTCGATTCCATTGTGTGTATCTGTACGTACGTACAGTCACGATCACCCATAGTTAAACACTTAACAACTTTTAAAATTGTTTTTCTCCTAATGTCTTGATTAGATTTCCATGTTGTTACGAACATAGTATTCTAGAACTTATATTTTTTATGAAACAGATCCTATCTCCAAGTTACAATCATTATTTCTCGCGAAAATTGCTTTTAAATTTAGGACAGTGTATACATATTGGTGCTCGTAACTGTACATCAAGTCCAATATTCGAACTTGAGTACTGTGAATCTACTACTACGAATACGACGTCTTCACATCCTGTAGTACGTAGTAGGTACTCAACAAGATTCGAAGTCATACAACTTCGTATTAAGTCTCTTGGTCTACCTCAATACACCTGAGACGAGCGTTTTGACTTTCAGTTGATTTTCCCTTCACTTCAAGGCATTACAGACTGCAATCTCGAATCGAGATTCGACAATTCGAGATTTCGTGTACTACGTCTGGGGTCAACAATGGCCATTTACTACTACATGGCGGACGAATTCCTTAAAAACGTAGCAAAGTCCACTGCGTCGGAGAGGCTTGCCCACCAGTCATCTCCACGGGATCCGCCTGAAGTGTCAAAAGCAGCGTCGGAACCTGCTGCAGGGGACGGTAGCCAGGCGTCGTCAGTTGACAACCTCTCTCTGCCGGAGAAATACGACGCACCAGAGACGGCGGAGTCAAAAGTAATCAACTGGGAGCAACTGGGCATATCTCCACCACACCGCATCATGTCAGACGAGGAGAGCTCGGTCGCATCTTCCATCACCGACCATCAGGCACGGAAAAGGGCCAGTCTTCTCTACAGCACACCGAGAAGAGGGACAGGCGTAGAAATGGACATGGCGACGAGAGAGGCCAACTCTCTACTGCAGAATGGGAAGGGAGCGTTGGAGGCATCGGGAAATATGAAGAAAGAGTACAGGACGACTTACCACGATAGCCTGCAAGGGCTTTACGAGATCGTCCTGTCCCTGTCCGACTCCCGATCGAGGCACAAATACAACCTCGAGAAGGAGCGCTCTCGACGCGCCCGAGAACTAGTGACAGTGGAGCGTTCTCACAGAGAAGAGGTGATGAAAATTCAGCAGAAACTCATCACCGAGCTGGGTCACGCTCGAAATGACATTTCCGGAACCCTGAAGGAGGCTAAAGATATTCGGAACTGGCTCGGGTACGAGACAGAACAGCCGTTCAAGGAAATAAAGGAAGTCAGGAAGTCGATCGAGTCGTTGACAGCTCTAACAAAAACTGGGCACGAGAAAGCCAAGGATCTTAACGCGCCCGCAAACGGGGACCCAAAATGGGATACCGTAGCGGCGGGCCTTGCAAAGTTGGGAAACCACATTGCGAGCGTATCAAACCAGCTGGATACGCTCCGCCAAGCTACAGAAAAGATCCGGCAGGAGCTCCAAACACCCGCAGAGCCTTTTATTGCCCCTCTTCTACCACCCGAGGCCTCCATAGAACCCAAACTCGACAAACTGGCCGAAGGCATAGAAACCATGACAAAATTGGCCAGAACCCTTCTGGAGAGGACCGAAATTCTTCCCCCCCAACAATTACCACCGCTGGATTTGACTAAGCACCTCCAGCCCTTGTCGGAGAGGCTGGACATCGTGTCCTCCGAACTTAGAGTGCTGAGGGAAAAGGAACCCCAGTTTCCGGCCCAACCAGCACCGAGCCTAGACACTGAGTTTGCGGTGGAGGAAGTAAAGAGGACTCTTGCCTCCATCGAAAAGGGAGTATCGGAACTGAAGCAGCCGGAAACCTTACAACAGGGCCCCAAGACCTTCGCCCAGGCTGCTAAAACGCCCAAAAGGCCGAACCACACCTTGATAATCTCCTGAACAGATCCTAAACACACGGGGGAGAATTCATAGAGAAAATGAGGGAAGCCCTTGACCTCAAAACGACCGGAGCAAAAGTCGACAAGGTGAGGAAAGCACGCAACCAGAATATCGTGGTGAGCTGCGCGAGCAAAGAAGACCTCGGCCTCGTTAAAAGTCGGGTCCAGACTACCAGTGGACTAAAGGTCCAGGAGCCCATGCCCAGCAACCCACTGATTGTCGTCAAAGGGGTGCTCTCTTCTTATACCAACGAAGAGAGGTAGACCTCCTCCAAGCACAAAACAAACACCTCTGGAAAGATCTGAACCCGGCTGGCCTTGTCGTTAAATTGAGATTCCGAAGACGTGCGAGGAATCCCCTGGAATGCCACCCGGTCTTTGAACTCTCCCCAGAGCTTTGGAAGCGGCTCACGCAGGCGGAAAAGGTACACCTCGGAATACAGAGGTGCCCAGTAGAAGACCAGTCTCCTCTAGTGCAGTGCACCAAGTGCCTAGGCTACGGACACGGCCGAACTCTCTGCAAGGCAGTAAAAGAAAGCTGTGGATATTGTGGCGAGGCACACACTGGGAGAGACTGTTCAGTCAGGGCAAACGGTGGCCCCCTTGCCTGCGTGAACTGCATCAAGGTAGGGAGAGAGGGAAAAGACACAGCTCATCCAGCGTTCAGCTCCGAATGTCAAGAGAGGCAGAAATGGGACAACATAGCGAGGTCGCGTGTGTCCTATTGCTAAGGGCAATGACGGGAACAATGCGTCAATCACCCAGCAAAGCACAAGAGGACCAGCAGGCAGGCTAAAGTTCATCCAGGCCAACCTGCAACGCTCCAAGCTTGCAACAGCAGAACTCCACCATGCTGCCGAGGAGATGGGAATCTCAATCGCACTTGTCCAAGAGCCCTATGTTGGGAGAACGGGTGTGATGAAACAAAACCCCGGCACACAAGTCATCCAGTGCACTCTTAATCGGCAAAAACCAGTAAAGGCGGCAATCGTCGTGTTCGGAAACAACCTGGAAGTCATTCATGACCCTCAGATTGTCACCGAAAACGTTGCAGCCGTTCTACTGAAGGTGGGTCAGCTAAAACTTGGAGTGATATCAGTCTATTTTGAGGGTGACCAAGATATAGACCCATACCTCGTCAAAACCAAGGAGGCAATAATCAAGTTACGCACATCCAACATATGGGTGGGGGGAGACGTGAACGCATGGAGCCAGTGGTGGGGAAGCAACAGCGAAGACCACCGAGGGGCGTCGTACAACGCCTTCCTATCTGAACTAGACCTTCAGATACTCAACACGGGCCAGACTCCAACTTTCGAGTGCTACAGGGGAGACAGGCTTTACCAGAGCATAGTCGACGTTACCACATGCGGTGTGTCGCTGTTAGGCAGAATTGAGGATTGGCGTGTAGACAGGAATATAACGACGTCCGACCACAATGCGATAAGATTCTCATTACGCCTAGAAAAAGCGTTAGAGCCTCTTAAACCAGTCTCTACACGCATATATAACACCAAAAAGGCAAAGTGGTCGGACTTCTCCACGCGCCTCAAGGCATACCTGTCAGAATACAGCATCACACCCACCACAGTATCGGAGGTCTCTAACCATGACCAACTGGATGCTCTGGTCTCAAGGTATGTCGACCTAATACACCGCTCGGCTAAAAAATCGATACCGAAACTGGCGAACAAGAAAGTTGACTCGAGACCGCCTTGGTGGACTGATGCTCTTGAACAGTTAAAGCAAGGAACACTGACCAAGAAAAGGAGAATCAGGAATGCGGCCCCTTGTCGAAAGAACCTGGTCATCGGCGAGTACGTGAAGGCAAAACAAGAGTACTTAACTAGAGCAGCGGAAACAGGGACAGAAAATTGGAAGCAGTTCTGCTCCACACAGGACCGGGAGAGTATGTGGGATGGCATTTACAGGGTCTTGAGGAGGACGGCCAGAAGACAGGAAGACACGCTCCTGAGGAACACCGCAGGCGAAACATTAAGCCCAGAGCAATCAGCGGATCTTCTGGCAAAAACGTTCTACCCAGACGACTCTGTGGATGCCGAACAACAACACCACGCGTCGGTCCGGAGACTTGCGGAGGAACTTTCCCCAACTGTAACCCAGGGCCTGTCGGCCGACGATCCAACATTTACGCCCGCGGAGCTGGAAATGGTCCTTCAGCGACAAAATCCAAAGAAAGCTCCAGGACCCGATGGGTTGACGGCCAACATTTGCACAGCTGCTATAAATTGCAACAGGGAGGTGTTCCTGGCGCTGGCCAACAAGTGCCTGTCGCTACCACACTTCCCAAAGCAATGGAAAATAGCACATGTGTGCATACTCCGTAAGCCGGGCAAGGACGACTACACCCACCCAAAGTCATATAGACCAATAGGACTACTCTCGGTCCTTGGCAAAATCGTCGAGAAGCTCGTCGTGGGCAGACTGCAACACCACTTCCTCCCGACTCTAAACACACACCAATACGGGTTCATGCCGCAGCGAGGAACCGAGGACGACCTCTTTGTCCTAATGGAGCACATACGGGCCGAAGTAAAAGCCAAAAAGGTAGTGCTTTTAGTATCACTGGACATAGAGGGGGCCTTTGACAACGCGTGGTGGCCTGCCCTCAAAATGCAGATGCTACACAAAAAATGCCCCAAGAACCTCTTTGCTCTCGTATTTTCATACCTGGAGGACCGCTACATCAGGGTCAACTACGCCAGGGCGACTAGCGAGAAGGGCACCACAAAAGGATGCGTCCAGGGCTCAATAGCCGGTCCGACATTCTGGAACCTTATCCTAGACTCGCTCTTGGAGGAATTGACGACAATGGGGGTATATTGTCAAGCGTTCGCGGATGATGTGGTTCTCGTTTTCTCGTCTCTCGAGGTCAGCTCCCTGCAGCAGTCGGCTCAAAGAACGCTGCAGACAGTGTCAGACTGGGGTGTACGAAACAAGCTTTGCTTTGCCGCTCATAAGACCAACGCAATGGTGATTACGAAGAAGCTCAAGTACGACACCCCCATAATTCACATGTCTGGCATTCGACTGACCCTTGTCGAGGAGATCAAGCTGTTGGGACTCATCATAGACCACAAGCTTACCTTTAATGCGCACGTGACTGCAACATGCAAAAAAGCTGCAGACATCTACAAACAACTAGCGTGCGCGGCAAAGGTGACATGGGGCCTGAACAGCGAGATAATCAGGACCATATACGTGTCGGTGATAGAGCCGATCGTGTTGTATGCAGCGAGCGCGTGGGCCCCAGCAGCAGATAAACTGATGACAAGAAACCAGTTAGACACGCTGCAAAGAGGCTTCACGCAGAAGATCTGCAAAGCATACCGCACGGTGTCTCTAACATCGGCTCTCATCCTGTCGGGCCAACTGCCCCTGGACCTCCGGGTCACTGAAGCATCTACCCTATTTAAGGTCAAAAAGGGTCATTCCCAAGAGTACCTACCTCCGGGAAGAGAGGTCGAGCGCAAGGCCGGACCCCTACAGATTCCCCATCCATCGCGGCTCATAATAACTGAGTATGAGTGCCTTGAGAACATGGATCCTGAAACCCTGAGTGACCACCAAGTAACCGGACCCCATATTTATACCGACGGCAGCAAAATAGAGGGGAAAGTCGGTGCGGCCTTTACTTGGTGGAACGAAGGCAGGGAATCCAAGTACTCAACCTTCCGCCTGGAGCCGCACAACACAGTCTTTCAATCGGAAATGTACGCCTTATATCGAGCAGTCAGGACGGTGAGAACGTCTAGGATGGCCTCCGCCAACATATTAAGCGACTCAAGATCTTCGCTTGATTTGTTGAGAAGCCCGTCTGTCACTCACCCGTTGGCACTCGGTATAAAAAGGCTAGTACGCGAGATCCGAGAGGAGGGCAGAGACGTGAGGCTGTTTTGGTTGAGAGCACACGTGGGTACTCCTGGGAACGAGAGAGCGGACGAGCTAGCAAAGAAAGCGGCTCTTACTAAGAAAACAGCCCCCGACTACGACAAGGTACCAATATCCTTCATCAAGAGGCAGATTCGTGAGGAAACTGTAAATAAATGGCAGCAGCGATACGAATCCTCCAGCACAGGTTCGGTCACTAAAGTGTTTTTCCCCACCGTTCAGGCGGCAAGAAAGATTCTTAAAGGCATGGCACTGTCACCTACCCATGTCCAAATTCTGACCGGTCACGGAGGATTCGGGGCCTATCTCCATCGCTTCCACATTAAAGACAGTCCCTCATGCGTCTGTGACCCCAATTGTGAAGAAACGGTATGGCACGTGCTTACCGAGTGCCCAAGATTTGGTCGTGAGCGAATGGATCTAGAAACTGAAATCCAGATCTCAGTTATTGGGGTGCGTTGTCAGAATTCCTCCTCGTGTGCCCGATGGCTGCCGGTCCCTCTCGATACGTCGGGAGGGAATAGCAGCTGCCGGGCCGGTGCACCCTGGGCGTGGGCAGTATCCTTCCCCGAGGAATGGGAAGAGATTCTTATTCCTTGGGGAATGTTACTGTCCATGGCTAATATTCTGACATGGGAGGGGTCCGTTTTGGACCAAGGGGGCGTTGCTCCGCGTGACCCTCTGAAAAGCAGAGGGCACAGCGGAGTAGCAAGGGCGGGCTCGGTGTGCACTTACCCTGCCTCCGAGCAGACAGTGAAGGACGCAGTCGTTCACTGTCCCCGTCGATATCGTAATCCCACCGTTGAAGTGTCGTGGATCACGTCTCGCGGCTTCGATTGGGACCGAGGGTCTTGGCTTAACCGCCCGGACCGCGAGGTAGAAAACCTCTATAAAAAGTTACCCCGAATCTCAAGCGGCGGCGCACCGCGAGGAGATGTATGGCTGACGGGTTCCTATGGAAAATCAGTTGCTAGTGCGAACCACTGCCGGGCCTGGCTATGGCTTATCTGGGTACAGGGGGCACTGCCCAGATGGACTCTTTATTTCCCCCATACTCGTGGGAACAACATGGAAAATTGTTTAAAAAAAAAAACGGCCGATAACGGCGAAGCAAAGGAGGGGAGGGATGCGGGGTCGGAGTCCGGCGCCGCATCCAGCGATGTGAGCGCGGGAGGCTCAGAGAGCTCCCGGCGCGGGAGGCCCGGGACCACTGAACGGGAAGTTCTTCCGCAAGCGGTCCTGGCCGGAGGGCGACCAAGGGTCGTCATCGGAGGGAGAGCTGGCCTCGGCTCGCAAGATCCCCACCAGTAAGCGAGGAGGGATCCGCGGCAAGGGGAGAGGCCTCTCTGCCGCCGAGAGGTCGGCGCGGCTTGCCGAGGAGGGGCGCCACCCGGGGGTGGCCGGTCGCGGGGTGGCCAGTTCGGGCTCCTCTGGCGACGAGGTGGGTGCAGACGGCGGCTCTGAGGCGGAGCGTAAGGCCGGTTTCGCGAAGGAGGTGGAGGCGGCGCTGAGGGCTGTCTCTTGTAAACAGAAGCCCTCCACCAGGCATAAGGCCATGCCTGCAGCGATCGCCTCCATCATGGCGTCAGCGGAGGCCAGATATGGGGGGCCCCCGTCAAACGAAGTGGCCAAACTGCGGGCGGAGGTCGCTCGCCTGACGGCTGCCGCGGAGCTTCTCCAAGAGGAGAACAGGAAGCTCCGAGCAGACTTGGCCGGTCTGCGCGAGGCCGGCCCCCGCAAGGCGCCCCAAAATGGGGGCCAGCAGCGACCAAGCCAGCCCGTGCCCGTGCCGGTTGAGAACCAGGTCCTGAACCTGGTTCGGCAGGAGCTGGCTGCCTTCCAGGCGCGGTTCTCCGTCCTGGAGGGCATTGTCCTGCGCCCCCCCCTTGCGGCAAACAGGGCGTCCCCGGGCCCGAGGGTAGCCACATATGCGGCTGCTGCGGCCTCCGCACCGGGGTCGTCTGGCCGGCCCTCCGGCAGGGTTGCGTCGGCCCCCGAGGGGCCGGCTCTGGCGAAACCGGCTCTGGCGAAACCGGCTCCGGCCAAGAAGGCGGCAGCCCTGAGGCAGGGCAAGGTGGCGGCCCAAAAGAAGGGCAAGGCGGTGACTGTGCCAGCGCCAGCCGCGAGACAGCTGCCACCGCCGCCCCCCCCGCCCCCTAAGCCTTCTGCGGCCGAGACCGGGTGGCAGGTGGCCGGAGAGAGGACGAGGGAGCAAAAGGCGGCCAAAAAGGCCAGGAAGCGGCAGCGCAAGCGCCAGCAAAAAGAGCGGAGCGTCGCGGCAAGGCTCAGCGCCCCGAAGACCGCAGCTGTAGTGATTACACTACAGCCGGACGCGGAAAAGAGGGGCGTGAGCTACCGCGACGTGCTCGCTAAGGCGAGGGCGACGGTAAATCTTGGGGAGCTCGGGATCACCGGGGGCCTCCGCCTCAGAGTCACCGCGACAGGGGCTCGAGTGCTGGAGATCCCCGGCGAAACCCGTGGCTCGTCCGCGGACGCTCTGGCAGAAAAGCTTAGAGCGTCCCTAAATGCGGACGAGGCCCGAGTGTCCAGGCCCGTCAAATGCGCAGATCTGCGCATCATGGGTCTGGACGACTTGGTGACCGAGGAGGAGGTGGTGGCCGCCGTCACCAGGACCGGTGGGTGCCCTGCTGAGCAGGTCAAGGCAGGCACCTTACGTCCGGACCTGTCGGGCATGCGAACCGTAACGGTAAGCTGCCCTGTGACGGCGGCGAAAGCCATTGTGGAGGGCCGAAGGCTCTTGGTGGGCTGGGTTTCGGCGCAGGTTAAGCTGCTGGAACCCAGACCTCTGAGGTGCTTCCGCTGCCATGTGGGGCACCATGTGTCGGTCCGGTGCACCTCGGAGGTGGACCGCAGTGGCCTATGCTTCCGCTGCGGCCAGCCCGGTCACAGGGCCGCGGCTTGCTCCGCCGCGCCGCACTGCGCTGCATGTGCGGCAACCGGCAAGCCGGCCGATCACCGGGCAGGGAGCAAGGCCTGCGGTACACCCGCCAAGGCCAAGGCCAGGGGCAACGGAAGGCCCTCCACCTCCACCGCCAAAACCCCCACCGTCGCCATCACCGCAGCCGCCGCCACTGTCGCCGCCGCGGCCGCCACTGCTGCAACTTCTGCAGCGGGGCCCTCGCAGGGGGCCCGGGAGGGGGCTGAAATGGAGTGCCAATAACGGCCCCATTACGCCTTCTCCAGGCGAACATCAACCACTGCGCCTGCGCTCAAGATCTGTTGATCCAGAGCATGGCGCAGTGGTCGATTAACATCGCCGTGGTCTCTGAGCCGTACTTTGTCCCGCCCAGGGATGACTGGGTGGAGGACCTTAGCGGCTCAGTGACCATAATTGCGTCGGCCGCCGCCGGTACCCCAACCCTTGAGAGTGTCAGGAAGGGTCAGGGGTGCGTAGCAGCACGGTTCGGGGAGATCGTTGTAGTGGGAGTCTACTTCTCTCCGAACCGAACTCTCGCCGAGTTCCACAACTCCCTCAGGGAGTTGAGTGTCGTCATCGGGAGCCATTCACTCCCCGTGCTTGTGCTCGGGGACTTCAATGCCAAGAACTTGGCTTGGGGTTCTCGTTACACGGATGTGCGGGGTAGGATGGTGGAGGACTGGGCACTGGAGACAGGCCTGGTCGTCCTAAATCGGGGTTCTGTCCCCACGTGCGTGCGGATGCAGGGTGAGTCGGTGGTGGACATATCGTTCGCTAGCCCCGCCCTGTCGCCGCGTGTCGTTGACTGGCGCGTCATGGAGGGGGTGGAGACCTATTCCGACCACCGGTACATCCGGTTCGACGTCTCCACTCAGACCTCAAGCGCGCCGGTCCTACAGGCCCCGAGTGGTCCGCGATGGGCGCTGAAGCAGCTGGACCGGGAGCTCCTCCTGGAATCCTCGATCGTGCAGGCCTGGGTGTCATCACCGGCCAGGCCTGCCGACATTAACAACGAGGCGAGTTGGTTCCAGGAGGCCATGTCCGAGATTTGCGACGTGGCAATGCCCCGAGTTCGGCCAGGAAGCGCCCGACGTCAGGTGTACTGGTGGTCGCGAGAGCTGACGTCTTTGCGTGAGGCGTGCGTTGCCGCGCGGCACCGGTACGCCAGGCATCGCAGGCTCCGCATCCGCCCTCCGGATGCGGCAGCCATTGAGGCGGAGCTTTACGAGGGGTACAGAGCGGCGAAGACCGCCCTCCAAGAGGCTGTCCGGCGGGCCAAGAACCTGGCCCGCGAGGAGATGCTGGAGTCTCTGAACGGAGATCCGTGGGGGCGCCCTTACAAGATGGTGCGGGACAAACTCCGCACCCGGGCCCCCCCGCTGACGCAGAGTCTCCGGCCTGAGCTCGTGGAGGACGTGGTGAGCGCTCTGTTCCCTTCGCGAGGGAGGCATCCTCCCCCGCCTATGGCTCCGCCGCCGCTTGCGGTGCCGGACGCGGACCACACCGATGACGACGTTCCGGAGGTGACTGGGGTAGACCTGGGAGTGGCGGTACGCAGGCTGAAGGCCAGAAATACCGCCCCGGGACCCGATGGCTTGCCTGGCAAAGCCTGGGTCCTGGCCTCTGAGGCTCTCGGGCCCCGACTGGAAGGGCTCCTAAGCGCATGCTTGGAGAGAGGCCAGTTCCCGCTTCGTTGGAAGACGGGGAAGCTGGTCCTCATCCGGAAGCCAGGGCGCCCTGCGGACTCTCCGTCCGCATACCGGCCCATCGTGTTGCTCGACGAGGTGGGCAAGCTCTTTGAAAGAGTTATTGCTAACCGCCTCGCCGGGCACCTCGCGGGGATGGGGCCGGATCTTGCGGAACACCAGTTTGGTTTCCGCAAGGGGCGCTCGACGGTGGACGCCATCATGCGCGTGAGAGCCCTCACGACGGGGGACGCGGTTTCCCGGGGCGGGGTCGTATTGGCGGTGTCTCTTGACATCGCCAACGCCTTCAACTCCATGCCCTGGAGCTGCATTGGGGAGGCACTTCGGTATCACCGGGTGCCGACCTACCTTCGTCGTGTGGTCGGGGATTACCTGACGGATAGGGCCGTCATCTACCCCGGTCGGAGCGGAGAATGGAACCGGCGAGAGATGTCGTGCGGTGTTCCACAGGGATCGGTTCTGGGACCGGCCTTGTGGAACATCGGTTACGACTGGGTGCTGCGCGCCGACCTCCCTAGCGGCGTCAGCGTAGTCTGCTACGCTGACGACACGCTGGTACTGGCACAAGGGAGGTCGCACGAGGCGGCGGCCGAAAACATGACACGCGGGGTTGCGATAGTCGTGGAGAGGATCCGGCAATTGGGTCTCGAGGTGGCATTGCACAAGTCCGAGGCCATGTGTTTTCATGGGCCTCGGAATGCGCCACCGTCGGGATCCCTACTGACGGCAGGAGGGGTTTCCATCGGCGTCGGGTTGACGCTGAAGTACCTGGGACTCGTCCTTGACAGCCGGTGGAACTTCGTGGAGCATTTCCGACGTTTGGCCCCCAAACTGGAACGGACCGGGGCTGCCTTCAAGCGGCTCCTGCCCAACCTGGGGGGTCCAAACGCCTCCTGCCGGAGGCTCTACGCGGGGGTCGTGCGGTCCATGGTCCTTTACGGGGCCCCGGTGTGGGCGCGTTCTCTGAGGCGGCAAGCCGCCCGCTACCTGAACGCGCCCCAAAAGGGGATAGCCCTAAGGCTAGTCCGGGGGTACCGCACGATCTCCGGTGAGGCGGCGAGCCTCCTTGCCGGATTGCCGCCATGGGATCTGGAGGCGATAGTCCTCGCGCGCCTTCACGAATGGCGCGCGGAGGCACTACGTCGGGGGGAAACTCCGCTGCCGCGGCAAATCACCGCTCGGCGGACAGACCTCCGGCGCGATCTCATGGTGACATGGAATGAGCGACTGTCGCAACCCCGTGCAGGGCACGCCACCATAGTGGCGATAAGTCCCCTCTTTGAGGAGTGGCTAGAGAGGCGCCACGGCGCCCTCACCTTCCGCCTGACGCAGGTCCTCACCGGACACGGTTGTTTCGGGAGGTTCCTGCACCGAATCGGGCGGGAGGAAACGCCCGGGTGTTTCCACTGTGAGGATCGTCCGGAGGACACGGTGCAGCACACTGTGGAGGCCTGCCCTGCTTGGGCGGAGCAGCGCCGTGTCCTCGTAGAGGCGATTGGCGGCGGCGACCTCTCGCGCCCGGCCCTGGTTCAAGCCATGGTCCGGAGCGAGAGGGAATGGGAAGCCGTCACCTCCTTCTGCGAAGCAGTCATGCTAGTGAAGGAGGTGGCGGAACGTGAGAGGGAAAGAGCCTCACGTCCCAGCCGCCGCGGGAGACGCCCTGGGCGTCGGGGGTCACGTGGTGGCCCCCGGCCACCGTAGGCGCGGGCCTGTGGACGGCGAGTTTTGGGCTAGCTCGCCGTCCGGCCGTCTTATGACGACAGGCCGTGTCGACGGCGCGTTCGTGTTCCACGCGCGCCTCAAAGAGATGTCAGCAACCACGTAGGGGTCCGCACGGGCCGATGCCTGCCAGGGCTGCGGGACTGTTCGAAAGAGATACCGCGGCCCTGGAACACAAAGGGCAAAGAAGGAACATGGATGGGTTTTAGTCAGTACAAGTCTGACACTCCCTTCCGCTCCGCCCAGAGCGGGGGGGGTCATTTGATGATTTCCCATCCTAAAAAAAAAAAAAAAAAAAAGAGCTCAGTTATTCAGTCCACACTCCATTCCATCATGGAGAACAAAGCTACTAGAACACCATTCTTGGAATTCGCGAGCAGGATCGTGCAAGTCGTAGCAAAGGCTAATGGTTCAACACAGTTCACCCCACACACACACACAACCCTACACCAACACCCACACCTCCACCCACACAAACACATCACACCGTGAGCACAGCCGTCACCACGGATACGCCCAGCCCCAGTAGTTCCCAGCCGAACCCTCGCACCTTGGCTTTACGCCAGTTACTTACATGCGGGGAGAGTGGACAACCAGGCATCAGAACCCGTGGCGTGGCTCTTTTTATGAACAATAACGCTGAGAGACTCGGTATAAGCTTCTGCCGCGTGGACAGGGTAAACAGCGTCGCCATATCACCGGGCCTTGCAGCTTTGATCAACGGGAGCACCTCCAAAGCGAGCATGAAACGCTCAAAGTTCAACGCGTTACCCGAAGCGGAAGTTGCCGAACACCGATACCGTCTAGTGCGATCACAAAACAAGACGATCGCACTATTCGAGTGGCGTGAGGAAACTCCGTTTTCACAAGCATGCTCCCTGCTCACCGAAATCGGAGAAGCAGGTCGGTCAGCGAGCGGATACCCACGAATAATCAGCGTGGATGCAATGGCGATTGGCTACGATAGAGGGAGAGTTGCCGATCGGTACGGATGCATAAAAGCCTCAGAAGATCATGAGGTGGTAGTTTATGAGGACAGGGGGGAAGACTTAAGCTTCCTAAAATCTCCTCGTAACTATGCCGAAAAGACCGCAACCGACCGGCAGGCATCCTCTGTGTCAGCCCCAAACACGCCCTGCGGTTCAGAGCGATTGCAGCAGAAGCTTGCCGCGGAGAAAGCCGCCTCAGACGGGAAAAGCGACAGGTCTAGAGCGGAAACCAAGACCGAGAGCCGTTTAAAGACCATTTCAAACCTCTTCAGTAGGCTGCTAGGAGGTAACAGAATGAGACCAGGAAAACCCCAATACAACAGACAAGCGACCGCATTGCGGGAATTCACCAGGGTTACCCCGAAACCTCCTAAAGAGCAGCGGCCAGTTCCAACAAGGGCCGACAAAGGAGAGGTCATTCCGCCGAAACTCATGCCGGCAACGGAACCCGCAGACCACATTGAGAACGCCTTTCTTGAGTTTCAAGCTATCACGAAAGCAACAAAAGCAGTCAGTCTCATGACTTGCAAGAAAATCATGCAGTCATACCAGCTGGAGATTGAAGGTCTGCTTAAAGTGAGACTCGAAGAGGCCGAAGCAGCCATATACGATAACGTCACCTCCCAAGTGATCAAAGGAGAAATGATTGGCACGTACATCATCATCATCATCATTTCAGCCGAAAGACGTCCACTGCTGGACATAGGCCTCCCCCAAGTGTCGCCACATTGACCGGTCCCGTGTGACTCGCATCCAGCGGATCCCTGCAACCTTCACCAGGTCATCGGTCCACCTAGTGGGAGGCCTTCCAACGCAGCGTCTTCCGGTTCGCGGTCGCCACTCCAGAACTTTTCGGCCCCATCGGCCATCCGTTCTGCGAGCAATGTGCCCTGCCCACTGCCACTTAAGTTTGGCTATTCTTCGGGCTACGTCGGTTACCTTGGTTCTCTTGCGGATGTCCTCATTTCTGATTTGATCACGCAAGGAAACTCCGAGCATAGCCCTCTCCATTGCCCTTTGGGTGACTTTAAGCCTTCTGATAAGGCCCATTGTGAGCGACCACGTTTCGGTCCCGTATGTAATCACTGGCAACACACACTGGTCATAGACTTTCGTCTTGAGACACTGCGGTAAGTTGGACGAGAAGATACCACGCAACTTCCCGAACGCTGCCCAGCCGAGTCGGATTCGACGATTGACCTCTTTCTCGAAGTTAGACCTACCTAACTGGATCGTTTGTCCCAGGTAGACATAATCGTCTACAACTTCGAGTGTAGAGTCTCCGATCTTGATAGGAGTGGGTGTTACATGGGCATTCAACATGATTTTGGTTTTGTCCATGTTCATTTTAAGACCCACTCTTTCGGAAGCTCTACTAAGGTCATCGAGCATTGTACTGAGGTCCTCCATGGTCTCAGCCATGACCACTATATCGTCGGCAAATCGAAGGTGAGAGATGTACTCGCCATTGACGTTGATGCCTAGCCCTCTCCAGTCCAGAACCTTGAAGATATCCTCCAGTGCAGCGGTGAACAGTTTCGGAGATATGACGTCTCACTGTCTCACGCCTCGCTGCAGAAGGATAGGTTCCGAGGTCTGGTCCTGAAGTCGGACTGACATGGTGGCATTTTTGTACAAACACTTTAGCACCTCGATGTACCGATAGTCGATTTGGCACCGTTGGAGAGACTGCAGTACAGCCCAAGTCTCGATCGAATCGAAGGCTTTCTCGTAGTCCACAAACGCTAAGCAGAGAGGCAGGTTATACTCTTCGGTCTTCTGTATAACCTGCCGCAGCGTATGTATGTGGTCTACGGTGCTAAAGCCTTTTCGGAATCCGGCTTGTTCGGGAGGCTGAAAATCGTCAAACCTGCGCGCGAGACGATTCGTGATGACTCTTGAGAACAACTTGTAGACATGGCTTAGAAGTGAGATGGGCCTATAGTTCTTCAGCCGGGCATTGTCGCCCTTTTTGAAGAAGAGTACCACCACACCCCTGCACCATGCCTGCGGCGTCTTCCCCTCGAGTACGACGGAATTAAACAGCTTCTGAAGGGCCTTAAGCACCGGTTTTCCACCCGCCTTCAGGAGTTCGGCCGTAATTCCGTCATCACCCGGTGCCTTGTTGTTCTTAAGCTGTTTAAGAGCCATCCTAATCTCGTACAGGCTGACATCCGGAATGTCTTCGGTATAGTGTCGGGTCAGTCTAGCTCTTGGGTCGTTAGCTAGAGTTGCAACGGGCTTTCTAGTTGAAGTGTACAACTGCCCATAAAAACTCTCGATCTCCCTCAGCAGCTCCGGTTTGGCGGATACGATCCTGCCATCGTCGGTCTTCAGTTTCGTGAGCTGGCTCTGCCCAATAGCCAGATCTCTTGAAAATACCTTGGAGCCTTTATTCCGCTCAATAGCGTCTTTAATACGCTCGGTATTAAAGCGGCGGAGGTCGCTCTTCAAGGATTTAGAGATCCGTCTATTGAGCTGCCGGTATTTCCACGCCTCGTCTGAAGACTGCAGGATCATCTCACGCCGCACCTTCATGAGCTCGAGAGTATGATCAGAGAGCTTTTTGTTGTGTGCACGACGTGTCTTGAAGAACTTAGACCCAGTCGTATGGACAGTTTCCACGAACCCATCGTTGCATTCGTCCACTGAGCTTCCTAGGCACTCGAAACGATTCTGGAGTTCAAGCTGAAAGCTCTCGGGGTTTTGGATCTGGATCTGTGCTGGACGGAGCGTAGACTTCATCAGTCGAGACCTTTCAAGCTTTATATTGATGTTCAATGTGCCTCTTACCATGCGGTGATCGCTCCCGGTTTTCACCGAATTGATCACAGAGACATCATTGAACACTTGCTTCTTGGTTGACATGATGAAGTCAATCTCATTTTTAGTTGCACCATCGGGACTCTGCCAGGTCCACTTCCTGTGCTCGCGCTTTTTGAAGAAGGAGTTCATCATATAGAGGCCCTCCTTCTCCATAAAACTAGCCAGTTGGTGACCCCGGTGGTTCCGACGTCCAAACCCAAATTGCCCCACTTGCAGCTCATCCCCGTCTCGTTTGCCCAGTTTTGCGTTGAAGTCCCCCATGACAACGGTGAAGTGAGTTTTGAAACCATGCAGGGCTTTAGAAATATCCTCATACATGGTCTCCACTTCGTCGTCGGGGTGTGCCGAGGTCGGGGCGTAGACCTGTATGACCTTCAGCAAATATCTTGAGGATATTCTGAGTATAAGGTACGCCACCCTGGTCGACACACTCTCGATCTTCACCACGTTATTCACGAGGGACTTGTGGACGATAAACCCAACACCACCCTGGGACTGCCGGTCACCCTCTCGGAAATAGAGCAAGCTGCCGGATCTTAGGATTATCGTGTCCTCACCCTCTCTTCGGACTTCAGATAATCCCACAATACTCCATCGCAGCCTGCTCAATTCCTCTTCGAGTTCCGTTATCTTCTCGTCGGTCCGGAGTGTACGCGTGTTATATGTTGCCAGGTCAAGTCGTCGGTATAGGTAGCCTGATCCCGTCCGGGGATTCTTCGCACCCCTTGCCACGCCGTAACCTCGACCGCTACCATAGTCGAGGGTAGACGGGCTGCCGGGTACTAGGGGCCGTTTTTTGGTTGTGCTCGTCATTCGGGGGGTTTTGCCATAATCGCCACGCTTGGCAAGCGGGTTGGCGATCGCAGTATGGTTGTAAAAAATCGCAGAGAACGCTGCTGCCCATTCTCTGGTAAGTCCCTTAGTCGCCTCTTACGACACCCACGGGAAGATATGGGATGGTGCTATTCTTTACGTCCGGACACCATACAGAACGTACATGGCTGCGTACAATGCCACACATGGCTTCGTGCCATTGGATAAGTCAACAACGTCACAGACTGGCCGCATAACCTTCGTGACACCCGAAAGTGACCCATTAGTGGTAGTGGCCCGATGTACCAGAATCATGATGGACGACAAGATCCTCGAACAGGCGGAAGCAATCTCGAGGAGCATAAGTCCAAGCGGAGGTTGGGCACTACCGACAATAAGGTGGGTAAACGGCGTTCCAGGATGTGGCAAGACGACCTGGGTGGTTAATAACTTCGATAGAGACCACGACATCATCGTCACTACCACAATCGAGGCCGCGAAAGATCTGCGGCAAAAGCTGGCGCACCAAATTGGTGAACACAACAGAACCAAGGTGCGTACACTGGCCTCAATATTATCAAACGGGTTCAAAGGGCCACACAAATGCAGGCGCATTGTAGTGGACGAGGCTCTCATGAACCACTTTGGGGCCATAGTGATGGCAGTTCGACTGTCAGGTGCAACCGAAGTGGTCCTTGTCGGAGATATTAACCAACTGCCCTATCTGGACAGGGAAAATCTATTTCCCCTTAGATACGCCCGTCCGAACTCTGTGGCAACCATCAGCCAAGAGTTGTCCTGTACGCATCGGAACCCAATGGATGTCGCATACGCCCTAGCAGAAGTCTATCCTGGTATTTACTCGTCGAAGAACCAAGTCCACTCCCTGCAGCTGAAAAGGTTCACAGGCGCCGATATACCTAGCACCCTCTCCAACATACTGTTCCTGGTACACACGCAGGAGGAGAAAAAGTTCCTCATTAACCAAGGATATGGTTCGGGTGATGGATCGAGCGTTCTGACCATCCACGAAGCTCAGGGACTCACAAGCGAGACAGTCTTCATCCTGAAGACAAAGTCTAAAAACATCGCGCTCCACAGCAGCGTCCTCCATGCGGTAGTGGCCGTATCAAGACACACAGTCAGCTGTGTGTACTACGCCGACAACGCAGACGACGCTATTGGACGATTTGTGAGACGAGCACAGGAGGCTTCAACAAACGACATCATAAATAACAACATGATGAAGGCTATGCGACATCGGGACACGAAGTCGTCGAGGCGCTGATACGCCTCCAGAAGCACTGACCGACGAAGCTTTTCGACACAGGGTGGACACCCTTTCTGATTTGACATTAACTTATTAAAGCCGGCTGCAGCAGCCGTTCCACGGTGCGAAACCTGCAGCTGACGAGTAACCCATAACCAACCCTTCCTACCCAATGTCTACTATAAGGTTTTCTTTTAAAATAGTTTGTAAAGGAGGTGGGGCGCAGCTGGCATCAGGAACCTGTCATACTCACTTAAACGACTCGCTGATGGTGGCGTGTGTGTTGGATCGTTCGACTCCCTCAAATATGGTTGAGTAGGGCGGTGCCAATGCAGGCGTCAGTCTTCGTGAACGAACGCTGTCAGTAGAGTCCGGTCAGGTTCCCTCTTGCCAGCTGTGTACCGTCTAAAGTGTTATTATAAAAAAATAAAAAAATATATATATATACTGTATAATGAAAAAAAAAAAAAAATAATAATAATATATAATAATATTTGATGGACTCATTTTAGTAGGTAAGTTAATTAAGTAGAAATAAGTTGTACTCCGGAGTCACCACTTGTACGTGGAGCTCAGAGTCTCAAAGAAAATGTAATTAAACAAAGGCACGGACGCTTATGTCTGTGGATAAGATTGTAAGGCAGGAGGTGGTTTTAGCCGGTTGGAGCCCGGCACTACTCAGACTGGCTCGTCTGTGAGGCAGCTTGAGTGTCTGACCGGATTTCCGCTCCTGCCAAAAAAAAAAAAAAAAAAACAATGGCCATTCGACCTCGCCCAGCTCGAGATTATTAAATGTGATTATTAAGTAAGTCTCCACGGGAATTTATGAAGTTATTAAATTGGCAGATTTTATTAAATTAGCTTCTGGTTTCGCATGGGTTCATTTTTCTAACGAACAGAATGAGAAGCCTAACTAAAAAATCTTTCATACAAGCCTACATTGTCCTGACAATTACGAACACAACAAAAAACAGCCAAATCGGTGGAGCTGTCCTCAAGCGATGCTCCGTCATACATTTCGTAATTGTTTTTTATTAATAATAACTGGAAACAGATAAGTGACGCACAACACAGAAAAATGGTAGAAGAAAGGTCACCCAACAGTGGGTAGTATATACTATATATATATACAACATTATTTTTATTATATGCGAAACCTGAATATAGTTTGTTCAGAATAAGTAACTGAATCGATTCCAATATTTTTTAAACCATGTTATATTTTGTCCCAAAAATATTTAAAAAAAGTATCAAGTTGGACACCGAGCGATTTAAGTACCTATCGCAATAATTTAGGTACCTACTGCCAAATTATTATTATCAATGAGCTCAAGACGACGCTGGAGGCGCGCGCGCGACCCCCTGCGTGGTGACCACGTTATTATGCGGACTACCAGGTAACAGAACAAGCTTATAACTTTGTGATTTTTTATGATACAGTTTTGAAATTTTGTACATAGATGCTTTACATAAAAATACTAGACAGGTGTTTCAGGTTTCGCATATACTAAAACTAATGTTATATAACCGTAGCAAAGATAATCTCTTCAGATGGGGGTTCATGGACGGCTCAGATCTCAAATGTGTATGCGGCGTGTCTCCACAGACAATGGCCCATCTTCCATCTTGCGCTGCCTGCCCTAATACCTGCGTACTTGACGATCTTATGACTGCTACAGCGAGCGGAGTTCGCATAGCTGAATTTTGGGCCAAACATATTTAATTAAAAATTTGCCATCGACACGCTAAGAAGAAGTGGGTGATTCTTGGCTGAAATGATGCTGATGATAACGAATAGGCCTCTTATTTATCATCGATCCTTGTAGTACCTTGGTAAATAAAATAATAATATTATGCGTGCCGCAATGTATAAGTTTTTGTTAAGTACCTTTACAGACGGTCCCAAAAGGACGATTACAAAATCTCATTTAAAATATTTCAACCCCTTCAAAGTTTATTATAAAATCGTGGTTCATTTAAACATTATATTTTATGCAAAAGCGAACGTTATATAATCGAGTATCAAAGTCAATAAAAGTATTATCTGATCTGCTAAAGCCAATGACGTTACTATGGATTTATGACAGGCCTTATTTTTCTTCTCTGGTTTATCAGGGATTAATATTTTTTATCTTTATGACGACCTCCATTGTTGTTGTTTGGTTCAATGAATAGAAGGATCGAAAAGCCACCCCTTTTTTTCCTACGTAGGTTGGGTTGGAAGGTCACTGACCGCTGAAAATGTCGTTTGACCTCAGTGTTACCGTATCTGACAATAACAGCTTGGCTGTGACCTAAATTGCAAAATAAACAATTCGATTATCAAATAACATTCGGTTTAACAAAAAATTTTTACGCAATTCTGCGTTACATTGTTTATAATATATATACTACTATATACAACATTAGTTTTAGTATATGCGAGACCTGATACACGTGTCTAGTACTTTTATGTAAAGAATCTATGTACAAAATTTCAAAACTGTATCATGAAAAATCACAAAGTTATAAGCTTCTTCTGTTACCTAGTTGTCCGCACAAAAACGCGGTCACCACGCAGTGCGCGCCTCCAGCTTCGTTTTCAGCTCATTGATAGTAATAATTTTACAGTAGGTACCTAAATTATTGCGATAGGTACTAAAAGTCGCTCGGTATCCAACTTTTTTAAATATTTTTGATAAAATATATAACATGGTTTAAAAATTATTGTAATCGATTCAGTTACTTATTCTAAACAAACTATATTCAGGTTTCGCATATACTAAAAATAATGTTGTATCACAATATCGAATTATTTGTTTTCGAATCTTACTAATTTTCTACTAAGTACTTGATATCCGGTCTCTTGACGATGGCAAGAGACCGGACGGCATGTCTTTGTTTCCATGGAAGATGGAAAGGCCTTTAGTGTGGGATGCAACCTGTGTCGATACTCTTGTGCCATCCCATCTTCCTAGCTCATCGTGCTGTGCTGGGGCTGCGGCTGCGGCTGCAGAGAACCTCAAGCGGCGTAAATATAGTAACCTTAATGAAGGTTACTATATTTTCGAGCCGTTTGGGGTTGAAACTCTAGGTCCGTGGGGTCCGAGTGCTCACAGCCCTTTCAAGGACATTTCTAAACGTTTAGTTGACTCTTCCCGTGACCCAAGGGCTGGCTTTTACCTTGGCCAAAGGCTTAGCGTTGCCATACAACGTGGCAACGCCGCCAGTCTTTTGGGTACATTACCAGTTGACTACGTTGAGGAGGAGTTTTTTGACGCCATTTTTTAAGTTTATTTTTAAGTTAGTTAGTTAATATAGGTTATTTTAATTTATTAATGTATATAATACTCTTATATTATAATAAAAGTACTTGATTTATTCATTACTTTTATTACAATTTTAATACAGGGTGAATAACTTCTACTAAAATTACTATACGGGGTGATTACCGATGAAAAATTTCTATGTCGGGGGTACAGCATATTGTACCGAATACGTGGTAACTGTTTGTGTATGGGTATCTATCCTACGTTGTATTTACATAGGATTAAATTTTAAAAAAGAAATCCCTCTCTCGCTTTTTACGAAAATTACTTTATCATGACCAATTCTGTTAGTATCCCACTGACAATATTATAGATCAGCCACTCCTAACGACGCCTCTAGGAAAACTGGGTGATTTAACCTGATAGGTAAAACTATGTCAGAATTACGTGACTTTTTACTAGGTATTCTTAAAAAGATTTTACATTTTGTGGTAGGTATAATCGATCTTCAAGGTTAAGCAGCGCTTGCCAATGTTGGTCTGCGGATGGGTGACCATCCATTACATCCCGAGCTTCTTCCGTGCCTCCGAAAACACGTTAAGCCGTTGGCCCTGGATGGCATTTGTAGATCTCTAGCACCGTGGCCCGAATGTGTGACAACCAGTCTTACCAAGGAGTATCGTGTTACCCAGTACTAACTGGATTATGGAGGTCAAATAGGCAGTCACGTCATGTAAAATACTGGTATTCAACAGCATCTGGTTAGACTGGAAGCAGACCCCAACATAGTTGGGAAAAGGCTAGGCAAACGATGATATGTCAGAGTTTCTGAACACTTTCATTAAAATTACAGGCACATCGCAACATGTCGGGCTTATTGTAGTTACGCACGTCCTATGTAGACCTGACCTACGACATCATTAGTACTTATTGCCTATGTTATGTGGGTCATTGTGGTAGCCTACAAAGTAAACACCTAATCAAACATACATTCGACTTGCCAACTGGCTTAATTATGCCGAGGTTTCCGCATGAAAAGCATAATAATTGATGTACATAGCGTTCATTTTGGATTTTCTATTCTAGGTGTAGTCGTGTTTCCGAACTTCTGAATAAATGGATCTGTACCAGACGGGTGGTTTCGTATTTTGGAATTTAAACTAAAATATTAATTAATTAGAATAAACTAACTATAATAATACATTATTAATTAAAAACTATTAAATAAACTACTAACAAACTATAAAAGGGCATCGAAAAACTCCTCCTCAACGCTGTCAGCTGGTAATGAGCCCAAGAGATTGGCGGTCGTTGCCGCGTCGTATGGCAACACTTAGCCTCTGGCCAAGGTAAAAGCCAGTCAACAAGGCGTTTCGAAATTTAAAAAAAAAAACTAAAACGGATTCAAAATGAGCCTCTAACCGTACTGTACTTATAGGTTCCAGCTGCAACGTTTAGTTCATACAATTACAAAGATTGTAAACGGTGCAAGTTAAATAAAATAAATAAAAATGTATATGACTGACCCAAAACTACGAAAAATAATTATGTAAAACCGTTGAGCAGTACTGTAAACATATGAAATGATTTAAAAGCGATTACCACGTGTCAGGCACGTCTTTTAGTATGTTCAGATCATGGCAAAAACATACAAACTGGGTTTTAACATTTGAGAAATAAATATCACAAAACTAACACCGTAAAGCACCTACAAAGCAATTATACTAAAAAAATACAAAATAAAAAGTTCCTTCAAAGAAAACGAAACGTCACGAAGTTTGTCAGCATTTTGAATAATATTTTATTCATTTCATTCATCCAGTAGCTTTAATAAAAACGAATTAAAATCTAAGTCATCTTCCAAGTTTCATATCAACAAAGCGATTTACTATGGACCCGATTTTATTAGCAAGTCTCTCTTCCAACATTTTGGTTGGAATCTTGTCAATATTGAAATTGTTACTCCTGTTAATTTATCTTGTAACTGCGTCGTTACTGATAACAATTCGAATTATTATTCTGAAGGGTTTATTTTGAAAGGCAAATGCAAATTTTTGTTTAGTTTATTCTGAAGCATGTTCCTGAGTGTAGTTGTTTACCATGGGAACTGAATTCATTACATAGATGTTTTCCGTAACCTTTTTGTAAATAACCTGTAATGTAATGTAATGTTTAAACACGTTTTTATTAGCTTCACCTGTAACTATCTAAATATTTAAACAAAAAATCAGGAGTTAATGACCCACTTCCCGGTTTTCGATTAAGCTGAAATTTTGCATACATTTTTAGTTTGGATGGAAATGCTCCGTTAGCTATGTGACGTCATTCTAAATCCAATATGGCGGTCTCCCAAAGATGGCGGACTAGTTGTTTTTTATGCATTCCCATGATATGGGTATCAAATGAAAGGGTTTGCTGAGAAGAATACGAGAAATAAAATAACGTCAATCTAAAGCGTGTCTTTTAGCTTTTTTTTAACTATAATTATTTGGTTAATATGTTGTACTAGCATACCTAATCACTCAAGATCACGTATATGCCATTGATCACAGACAATAATTCTGTGTCCAAAATATTCCTAAGTTATTTTTTCAAAGCATTTAACCAGCAACCAACATTATCTCTAATTTTCATTTTGATTCACAATATACCTAATATTGTTTAGGTTTCCATATTTTCGACGAGGATAAGACAGATAATTAATGTAATTTATTACTTACAAAGGTCTATTAAACGATTCTGCTTGAAAAGGGATTCCTAGGAATTGCGGTAACGATAACAGGCATTTAGTTAATCTATTTAGTCAAATGAATTATTTCGCTCACCGACCTTTCAGCAGGTCACTGAACAATTAAATTGAGCTTATCATAGGCAACTAGTAGATGGGTGCTTCTGTTGTTTACAATAGGATGTACAATAGAGGCGCCCATTTCCATCAACCACCACTGCAACCCCTACAATCTTCTTTTAAATAAAGTGAGCTGATATTTTTCGTACATCCGAATACCGAATAGGCTTAATCGGCCTATAGCAGATTCTACTTCTGGCTAATAGAATATCACTTAACGGGGAAGCACCGTTTCTTAAGTTTTTAACAATTTGCAGGTCAGTGTAGATGGCATGTTGATTAAAATTTGATTTGCGACTGTAACAAATATAGCTTTATTGAGTTATAATCATTAAAATCATCAATACAACCCTCTAAGTTCATTTAATGCCATTGAATGACTTTTTCATGAAATAATCATTAAACGGGATTAACATTACATTGATGGGTGATTACATAATTAACTAATAACAGATTACAATGATTTAAATCATCAGATTTTAGTGATTGTACACTGTTTTAAGCTTTCACGGTTTACAACTAAACTTGTACTGTCATCCCGTAAGTGACAGTACAAGTTTAATGATTGTAATGCTGTAAATATTTTTTTTATTTTATGTTTATTTATTTACTCCAAACATACAAATATCCTTACAGGCTAGACCCAATGCGATATTGTAGCACCCTTAAAATTTAAACAGTTATTTATTAGCATAGCAAATTAAAAGCTGTTCTTGTGAATTCACCCAAAGTGCAACAACAATATATATCTACATGTTACGGTTGCGAATCATATTTTAATCAATATAGAACAAAAATAATAATTTCGTGGACTAGCGCTTACACCTTAAGAGAGGGATCTACGCCTACTTCCCTCCCTAGAGTGACATTATTTCAGCGATAACAACGAAAGAAAAGTAAAAAATGTGTGGGACTTACACAAACTACGTAAAAGCTTATGGCAATCTTGTTGAAAGTCGTGGATATAGTTGGAACCAACCGCCATCTTGTTTTGACACCTCCACAAATGTGAAGTTCAACAGCACCTTCTTGATAATTTCATTCATGCGCCACATGAATCATGCATTTCAGTAGAAATACGAATTGCGATTGCCACTTAGTTTCCTAAGCGTCAATTGCGAATGGGAAGTCCTCTCAAAGTCTTCAACTTTGACGACGCAGTAAGCCGTAGGCGCTTTCACGTCTCGGAATTCTATGACCTGAACCTGGCCTCCATTCTAAACTTCAGCCACGCTCTGTTTAATTTCGTAATAGGAGACCTCACGTGCGACATTGCCAGTTAATAAACTACGTTAATATAGAAGTTGGACAATGAAAGTTATGTAATAACGGCTTTCTAAGGACTTATATCGCAGGGTCGATTTGACCTTTCAGTATAGGCGGTTATTAAAATAGTTCCTGGTGGCCAGTCCTTATGACGGCCATTAAAACTTGCGGGTTCCTGTTTCCGGGTAACAGCTGTGTCACAGTGTTTGATTTCGAACTTGGAAACCACAAAATTTTGGAGTCATTCTACTTAGAGATAGAAAGTATCTTATGGGAAAGAAAGATGTTAAAAACTTGAAAGTTTACTCAAACAAGTCCACGTAATCAAATGATATTATTATAACAGGCAAAGTTACAAATAAATCTAATTCTCATATGACCGATTAGTTTCGATAAATCATCTCTCATCTTAAAAGGAATAACGGAGGAACAATTTGATGATTTGATGTAACTGAAAATCGGAAACGACTCATACGCATCAGATCACGAAAAAAATCGGCTGTTCCTTAGATATTTTTTCGAGTACTAAGAACCCTCTTCAGTTTTTTTGTCCTTTCAATTACACCTTGTAAACGTCTTCATGGTATACCCACTTAATATGCTACCCAAGACGCAGAAAGAGTTCATTAGCAAAAAAGGATAATTAAGTTTTTGAAAAGAAGCTAGTGTTATAATTACTTATTTTCGACACGTTTCTGCTGAGTTCATTTACCTCTGGTTCCCTAGTGTCCTACAGTATAATATTAGGTTCTCACAGTTCCGTATTACCATCTAATGATTAACTTTATTGATAAGCTTTTACCCGCAGTTTTGCCCGGTGGAAGATTAAAAATATCGCACGGGAACACAAACACGCTATAGACCCCGTACACACACTGCACACTATACACACTACACTATAGTTCTGTTCAAACTTCATGGCGGCTGCGAAGTTAGCTGCGAGTGACGACCTGCGCAGGTATAACAGTGCAAACTTTATGTTGGCTCGGAACATGTAACGCAAAGCTCAGAACACAATTTTAGGTATCAACTGGGCGCAGAAGATGCATCGTTTTGAGCGTATAGTGCGCAGACAGTCACTCACAGCTAACTTCCGATCCGCCATAAAGTTTGGACAGAACCATTTCAGGAATAAACAGGTAACAAACAGACAAAGAGGAGCTCGTGGCTAAATAATAACAGCCACTTGGATCGATCTTTATGTTAAGCCGTGCTTGCCTAGATCGGTCTGTGGATGGGTGACCACCCATTGCATGGCGAGTTTCCTCCGTGCCTCGGAAAGCACGTTACGCCGTTGGTCCCAGCTGTCATTTGTAGTTCTTTGACAGTCGTTACACGTAGTAAGTGGCCCAAAGTCTGACAACCAGTTGTACCAAGGATATCGAATTACCCAGTACTGACTGGGTTGTGGAGGTCAGATAGGCAGTCGCTCCATGTAAAATACTGGTATTCAGCTTCATCCGGTTAGACTGGAAGCCGACCCCAATATAGTTGGGAAACGGCTAGGCAGATGATGAAACAGACAAAGTCCCTTTCATTTTTCTCTAGATCTTTAATTTGAAGAGACTGAAACACATTTTGTAATTATAAAGTCTATCATTTTATGAACCGACAACGGATTGAGCCTTTTAACTGTTTCAGCCTTGGCAAACACATTTGATATTCAAATTGTGCCCTCAGTACGTTTGAAGGTCGTCTGAATACATCGCAAAGGCGTATGATGACATGCCACAATCTTTCCTGGCTTCTGGAACGATTTTCAGTCATTATTTTCTATTTTGAACTGGGTTTGAACAGTTGTTCTGAAGAACACTAGAAATTGAGCTACTAACCGGTATTTCGATTCCATTAGGGCTATAATTATATTGCTAGTAACCGACATAACTAGCAATAAATTGATCAAACTATCTTTTACTAATTGTTTCCCAAAAAACTCCAATTCAGGCATTTAAATATAGGACCTCGATCGTCAATAATAGATGGTTTTAGTGGCATTAGACGTTTAAACAATTTAAATGAAAACTAAAATAATAATAGATTTCTTTGTAATAACCTCATTTGTCATGAAACGTAATTAGTTCAATTTATTTAAATAGACACAATCAACTAAATCATTGTCTGTAGCTAATGATACTGTAAGCTCAGCCATTTAAATACAAAACCTGTGTAACAAATAAATCTAGCAAGAAATACTGAGTTCATTGCACCCTCGAAATAGCAGGTCGTCAAAACGAAACAAAATAACAAAAAGGATACTGATGCCGACAATAAAATGAATATTTCATAACCAGGTTTTAAAATCTTGAGAAACTTTAGACATTATTTTCGACCACGAATGAAAAAGGAACAACATCAAGGAAAAAATAAAAGCAAAAAATAGGGGAAGCAAACGTAGAATGTTAAATACTAAGCTAAACGTTGTATGAATAATTTTCTAGTTAGGTACTGTCTAAATTATCTACTGAATGAGGTCGACTTGACCCTATTTCTTGTTGAGGAAGAAAATGTTGCACGGGTTAATTCCAAATTTAGGAATAACTTCTTGGTACTTTGAGACTTTTTTAAATCGTCCCGTTTTAAGTTGCAATAAAAACGTAGTTACTAAGACCTATAAATTATCATGCAATTTGCGAAGAGAAACAAAAAAAAACTTCTAAAAAGACGACTGTATGCGTAACGTTCCCTTCTCTAATTCTACGATCATGAATTTATCAACCAACTGTGGTGATTATGACTTGTCTTCATGATCTACCTACTCAGCCTTTGATAGAAGCAGCCATAGCCTCATTTAGGTCATATCCTCAAGGCTCATGGCAAGGATATTACGGAATTGCATAACTAATAGCAAAGCATCACATCACGTCTGTAAACCCCGAAGGGTTAGGTTAGGTTAGGTGTCTAAGAGTAGATCCACATTTCGCCAGTTATGTTTAAGTCCCATCAATCGGGCACAAATCTAGGTTCCGTGGCTGCTACTGAGAAATTCCTGATGGAAAACCCAACAAAAATTTGGCCAACCCGGGCATCGAACCCTGGCCCTCATGCTCAGCAGTCGCGATTGCGACAACTAGACCAACGATTCAGTTTAAAACGTTTCCACTGCTGGAAAACAGTTCTATGTTTAGAGGGAGTTCAAGCAGGTCGTAATCCACCACGCGGGCCCAGTTCAGGTCGGCAGATGACGAATGCCTTCAAATTTTTGGTTCTAGAACTTATCCTCACGATGTTATCCTTCACGGTTTTGAGAGCACCGTTTTATAGACTTATAAATGACAATAATGATGAATGGAAACAGCAATTACATAAAGATTTACGAGTATTTGCAAGGAAATATGTACTTCGGCTAAGTAATCCATCACTTGTCTCAAATTTATCGATACACGTACGTATTTCAAGTGTATAAATGTGTAAAAATAGTAGTGTGTTTCGATCAAGGAAACGATGGATGGATTGTGTGAGGAATGATTTGAAAGAAAAAGGTGTAAATGATTGCGTGACGGTTGACAGGGAAGAATGGAAGAAAAAAACGTGTTGCGCCGACCCCAAGTAACATGGGACAAGAGTAGGAAGATGATGAAATAAAAAGTAAATATAGTATACGACAAAAAACTGGGGGGTTACTATGACGTCTTAAAGCAGTAATTCCAGTATGGGAAAGAGACAGAGTTATACAGATCGTCTAGCGCCATCTCTTTCCCATTTCTATGTCATGGTAGGCCCCCTGATTAACGGAGATACCGCAATATTCTTTGCTATTGATATAAAGTATGTTGTAAGATATGCACATTTTAGCTTTTGAATGTTTCATATTTTAGTAGCTGTTGCCTTTGTTATTTTTCTTCCTTTCTCAGAAGTTTTTACTGTGCCTTCAAATGTTATAATACCACGCATAAAACACCCGCCATATTTAAAGTTCCAAACATAAAATCTTTTCGCAATTTCAAGGCTGCGTAAAAAATTTCACTTCAACAATTTTGCAGATAGTAAAAGCAAAAGAAAACAGAAGTAGAGCAAACCTTTGTGGCTTACAAAGTTTAAATGAGGATGAGTATCTATGGTTCCAAGCCAGGCAGAAACTTGGTCGCTTTAAAAGCATCTTTATTGCTGCGAGACTAAAATAGATTATGCAAAGGAAGCTTTCTGAAAATATCAATGATCACGAAGCTAATGTACTGAAAAACGATGTAGGCTGTAAGAGACCCTTCTCCAGCCATCTGTTCAGTTGGATTATTTCTTTATATCTTTTGTATAGCATCGTGAAGGTCACTGTCTTCTCCGTCATATTTCACCGTTCTCCAGGGAAGCGGAATACAGTCCCATATGGGCAATATTTCTTCAGATGAACAGCTGATATTAACCACGGATTTCGAAGTTATTTATTTATAGTTCAGGTCATTGGCACAGAGGTTGTCTGGAAAATTGCTGAGGGAAAACACGTGTGGTTCCGACAAATCTGTGAGTTGCGGTTATGGTGAGAGTAGATACTGTCTTTGTACGTACTTTGCACGTATATGGTTATTATAAATTAACATAACATAACATCACACCTGTTATCCCCGAAGGTTTAGGCAGAGGAGTACTTAATAGTACACACACATTACACCAGTTATGTTTAAGTCCCATGTAGTAGGGGCCGAGCCATTTGCCATCAAACGGGCACAAATCCAGACTCCGTGGCTTTTAATGAGAATTTCCTGAAAGGAAAACTCAATAACACTTTGCCCGACCTGGGAATCGAACCCATGACCTCATGCTGAGAAGTCGCGCTTGCAATCACTAGACCGACGAAGCAGATATTGTAAGTTTTCTGCAAAAGAAGGTTAGGTTAGGATAACGACTCTTTAGAATCATGATAAATCTTTCTTTGTTTGTAAGCTGATCTTTTATACTACGCAAAGGATTTTAATACAATTTTCAGCAATAGACAGAGTGATTCAAGAAGATGGTATATATTTTTATTTTTAAGTTTATGTATATTGCACCCTTGCGAAGCCGGGGCGAGTTGCTAGTTTTTGAATAAATAATATTCTTGAAAAATTGGTGATAATTTATCATTTATTTCGCCAAAATAAACAAAATAATATTTTCATTATCACTAGAGACGGGATAATTACTAAGTTTACTGTTTTCTTTGAGTTCCCGAACAGTAAACATGGTAAATATCCCGTTTCTAGTGTTAATGACAATGTTAGTGACCATGATAGTTTAAAATCTAATAAACAAAATAATGTTTCCTACATTGTTATCCAACACTGTGCAAACTACTCTTGATGTTATATTAACACTGAGTGACAGCATAGAAAGTACAATATTTGAGTTAACAACCTCGAAAGGCCCTGTGTCTTAAGTCAACAAAATTGTTCTAAAACAAACAGCAATCACCACAGTGCCGTCAGTTCAATTTCACTTGAATGAAATGCAAATATGTGCGAAAAGACTGAAAACAAATGGACTGTATAAGGAAAATATTAGTAACAACAGGAGAAACCTCATAATCAAAGCAAAAATGGTGTATCAAGCTGTGCGCTATGACTTTTTACTTTGAGCTCGCTAGATGAAATTCATTTTTAGATGCTGCACGTGCACGTCCCATGTAAGACGCTGAAAACGGTTATTTTACGGTACAACGCAAGCATTTTTTTTTGTGATATATTGTATAAAAGCTAGAGAAATGTACATAGACAGAAGCAAACAAATATTTGAAAGAGAACATCATCATCAGCCTAGCCTTTTCCCAATTATGTTGGGGTCGGCTTCCAGTCTAACCGGATGCAACTGAGTACCAATATTTTACATGGAGCGACTGCCTATCTCCACAACCCAGTTAGTACTAGGTAATACGATACCCATATACAAATGGGTAAATACCAGTATTTTACATGATGCGTCTGACTATCTGACCTCCATAATCCAGTTAGTACTGGGTAATACGATACCCATTTACAAATGGGTAAATACCAGTATTTTACATGATGCGACTGACTATCTGACCTCCATAATCCAGTTAGTACTGGGTAATACGATACCCATTTACAAATGGGTAAATACCAGTATTTTACATGATGCGACTGACTATCTGACCTCCATAATCCAGTTAGTACTGGGTAATACGATACCCATTTACAAATGGGTAAATACCAGTATTTTACATGATGCGACTGACTATCTGACCTCCATAATCCAGTTAGTACTGGGTAATACGATACCCATTTACAAATGGGTAAATACCAGTATTTTACATGATGCGACTGACTATCTGACCTCCATAATCCAGTTAGTACTGGGTAATACGATACCCATTTACAAATGGGTAAATACCAGTATTTTACATGATGCGACTGACTATCTGACCTCCATAATCCAGTTAGTACTGGGTAATACGATACCCATTTACAAATGGGTAAATACCAGTATTTTACATGATGCGACTGACTATCTGACCTCCATAATCCAGTTAGTACTGGGTAATACGATACACATTTACAAATGGGTAAATGCCAGTATTTTACATGATGCGACTGACTATCTGACCTCCATAATCCAGTTAGTACTGGGTAATACGATACCCATTTACAAATGGGTAAATACCAGTATTTTACATGATGCGACTGACTATCTGACCTCCATAATCCAGTTAGTACTGGGTAATACGATACCCATTTACAAATGGGTAAATACCAGTATTTTACATGATGCGACTGACTATCTGACCTCCATAATCCAGTTAGTACTGGGTAATACGATACCCATTTACAAATGGGTAAATACCAGTATTTTACATGATGCGACTGACTATCTGACCTCCATAATCCAGTTAGTACTAGGTAATACGATACCCATTTGTAAAACTGGTTTTCAGACTTTCGGGCCACGGACTACCTGTAACGACTGTCAAAGATCTACAATTGATAGCCGGCACCAACGGCTTAACGGGCTTTCCAAGGCACGTAGGAAATTCGGTATATAATGGGTGGTCACCCATCCATGGATCAACCTAGGCAAGCGCGGCTTAAGCTGAAGATCGACCCGAGCGGCTGTTATAATTTAGCCACGAGCCCCTAAAACAAAACCTTAATAAATAAATATTTGTTTTTCCTCAATATTTGATACATAGAGTAAAATCTACAAAAGGAAATGTCAGTGTCCCAATTTACTAGTTGTACTGACTATCAGGAACGCAATAACCCAATCATAATTATTTTATTGTTATCTCACATAAAAACGTCCCTTCTTTTTCAATTCAAAGGATCAAAGTAAAACTTTATCCGCGAAATGTCCTTCGCACACCTAAAACGCTCACTAGAATTTACGCAGCCCTCATGTCTAACGGACCTCATGTTTCTGACAGAGTTCTTTTTTTTTAAACCTTTCATATTTATGTTAGTGGCCAAGCTTTTACATCAGACGTTTTTGAAATAAAAGATCTTATGGTGCTTGAAATAAAGGACGAAATTAAATAAAAAATGCGGGTGACGACGGCCACAACTGCGAAAAATGTTTTTTTTTTTTGATTCGCTTGTTGTTTATAGTGCTGCCATTACGAAAGCTGTGGCGAAAGGGTGTACTAAAAAACAGTCTACCACAACTATTTAGAATTAGGTACTACTTTTTGTTAGGTCTGAATTTTTTGTGACGGTCTGAAACTGACCTTTTTGAAAGAATGTTGCGGTTGCTCGTTATTTTTGTGGAGTAAATAAGTAGAGTAGTTCAGGAGAATACGGTCTATTTTTTCTGGTTCGTAACCGCGACTTTATATTCTACTTTTTAAATTGCTTACCTACTATACTGAACTACCCGTAATTCCGTAAGCTCCTTTATCATGTTCTTCGGTTTCTTAATTGATGGATAAGTTTAAAACTTTTACATCGATAAGGTATATTTCAATCGACGTAACCAGATTCTATGCATGCATGTATAGAGTATGCCCTGTACGTGTACATATAACCTATATCTTGAAATCCAAATATTGAAAACCTGTGACATCCATGGCTGCCTCGTGCCTCGTTAGTGCCTAGTTAGCATGAGGTCCTGGGTTCGATTCCCGGGTCGGGCAAATTGTAATTGGGGTTTTCCATCAGAAATTTCTCAGTAGCAGCTGCGGCCTGGATTTGAGCCCGGTAGATGGCAATAGGCTCGCCCCTTATACATGAGACTTAAAAATAACTGTCGAAATGTTGGTGTACTATTAGGTACACCTCTGCCTAACCCTTCGAGGATTACAGGTATGACTTTATGTTATGTGACATCCACCAAGTGGGCCCGCGAGGTGAATTATGGCCCACTCACTCCCTCTCACTGGAAGGAGGCCAGTTTCCTGGCAGTGGGCACGTTAAACGCTGTTCAGCCCATACTCTGCGTCAGCCATTCAATAGTTAGTACGTGTGAATAAAGGCTTGTGCCATTGAATAAAAGTAGTAAAATAGTATAACTAGAGATCCCAACCAAATTTTTTTTTTTCAGGCAACAATTTTTGAACACCCTTTTCATTTTATTTCTAGTTCTACCTCACTTTTATCTCTCACTGAAGAATCTATTTTTGGTTCTGTAAATGTAAATAATATTTTAGTGTCATTTCAAACTTCTTTTTAAAGTTTCAATTATGCGAAATAGTCGTACAGTTTTCGAGATGGTTTTTGGTTTTATGTTTCTACTTTCTTTATTTAGTTTTAGGGTGGGTAGACATTGTTCATGAAAGGGTCAGCCACCTTTGTTTATTCTCATACAGGGTTCGTTTGAGTGAGGCAGTAATTTGTGATACCAGCAAACATAAATTCTATTGTTTAACCGATGGTTGAAAGACCAGAACTGCTTTGTTGGTGTAGTGGTCGCAAGCCCGACTGCTGCTTTATATGAGGTTTGTATCCCGGGTCGGGCAAAGTGTTATTGGGTTTTTCCATCAGAAATTTCACAGTAGCAGCCACGAAATTTGCGCCCGGTTGATGGCAATAGGCTCGCCCCGTATTACATGGGACTTAAACATAACTGGCGAAATGAGGGTGTACTATTAGGTACACAACTGCCTAACCCTTCGGGGATTACTGGCGTGATTTTATGTTATGTAATTTTAAGAATTTATTCATGTCTATATTTGATACTAATTATGCTTGTTGCAAAAAAAAAACTAATTGTTACACACCAATCGATCGATGGTAGAATGAATTAGTCAAAAGAGAGAAACTATCGATTGACGTCAACTAATCTCTTCTACCATCGACCGATGGCATCGGTCGAGGATCGATAAGTAATACCCTAAATTAGCAGTTTTCAGAAATCGACGTATTTATGTTACGTTTATACTGCAAGCTCGCGCTAGTCCCTAGCAAAGGGCTAGGGACTAGCGCGAGCTTGTATAGTTATGTTTGACTCGGATCTCAGTCTAACAGTCCGGTCGAATATTCGTATTTCCTATCTTGATAAGCCGTGCATCCGATGGGATTTCCCTTCGGTAAAGGCTTGAGGTTCACCTACGTTATTTAGAGGTCCAGGTTGAGTGTTATCTCTTAGTGAATGTATGATTTTAATACGTCTTATTAAATAGAACAAGTTCTAATTATCTATCACGCAAATACCGTCGCTTATACAACATTATTTTTAGTATATGCGAAACCTGAATATAGTTTGTTCAGAATAAGTAACTGAATGGATTCCAATATTTTTTTAACCATGTAATTTTGTTCCAAAAATATTTAAAAAAAATTATAAGTTGGACACCGAGCGACATTAAGTACCTATCGCAATAATTTAGGTACTTACTGCCAAATTATTATTATCAATGAGCTCAAGACGACGCTGGAGGCGTGCGCGGGGCTGCGCCGCGTGTTAACCACGTTTTTATGCGGACAACCAGGTAACAGAACAAGCTTAAAACTTTGTGATTTTTCTTGATGCAGTTTTGAAATTTTGTACATAGATTCTTTACATAAAAATACTAGACACGTGTTTCAGGTTTCGCATATACTAAAACTAATGTAGTATATAAAGAGATTTTCAGGTAGTACTTTGGTTTTTTTTGGGAAGTGACTGCAGCTGTGATGATGAAGATGAAGGAATGGAAGAAGAAGACATGCTGCACTGACTCCAATTAAATTGGGATAAGGGCAGGAGAATGATGACTTCGGGCTTTTTGTAATTTACTTCCTTGTTGTTTTAAAAAAAATCTCTTTTTGACCCAAAGATGGCCAGGAACAGAAACTTCCTTAAACTTTACTAATAAGTTGCCGTGTTCATTACTTTACGTCTCTGTTGGTGTACACAAAATATAAAGTTAATGTAACAAAATTAGGAAGTTGAGCCCCAAGATCCAAACTTGCAAACATTGTTAGAGTTCGAAATATTCCTGAAACATAAATCAAGCGTGTTTAAATAGGAGAAACTAAGCCCGTATTTTATAATAGGGCTCAAAGGGATCATGGGACGTCTTTGAAAATTTGTTTTAAAGTACTTATTGATACGAACCTACCTATCTACCTATTCTGATTCTAAAGGAAAGTAAGGAATCCTTACGATCAAAAGATTTTTGAATTAATTTTTCGTTCTGGACAGAACTTTTATATAAACTTACTTTTATATAAGGTACTTGCCGTACTGTATGGATAAGAATGCTAGGCTGGGCTGTGGATGAAAAACGATTGCAATTGGGGCAGATGACAGACAGTGTTAAGATGGATGTGGATGACAAGAATAGATAAAGTAAGGACTTAGTTTATTAGAGGAAGTTTGAAAGTCGCTTCTAACAGAAAAATCGAAAGGAAGTCTCCTGCCTTGGTATGGACATGTGATGAGAAGGGATGAAACGTATTGACTAAAACAGTGATGGCTATGAATGTTGTTGGATGGAGAGGGAGGCCAAAGAAAAGATGATTGGATTATGTGAGGAATGATCTGAAAGATAAAGCAGTAAATATTCTACGAATTTGTCTTAAATTTTGAAAGTCGTAAAAGTGAAACATTCAATATTGATAAACAAAATATAAACATTAAGTGTCTAGACGACTTATTGTGTGGCTTGAGACGATAGTGTTAGAAATTAATATTCCCTAAATACTAAAATAATGGTATAATTTAAAGCATTTAATATTCGGCCTTCACCAAACTTCAATTGCGTCAGCGTTTTAAAGACAGTTTTGAAGACTCGTTAATAAATTTAGAAATAATCTAGTAGCCACTAGATAATTTCTTAATAGCTGTGGTTGAAAGTACTTTAATATTCTGAGGCCCGATTAAGTTCCATATCGATCCATGACTTGTATTATATATTCTTCTTCCATTTAGAAAGTAAGTGATGACTAGGTAATTGGAAATCGCCATCAAACCGTTTCGTATTTCTATACAGGGTGGAAGGGACACCTTCGCGCTTTTGTGCGTAGATTGAGCCTCGATTCAGTACATCATTCTGAACCAACAAGAAATTTTTCATAGGTTATTTTCAAAAAAACAGCTGTTTCCTACAAAACTGCTATAGCACTTTTGTAGTAAACAGCTGTTTTTTACACACACACATAGACACACATCACACACAGACACACATCACACACTCACACTCTCATTTTGACCGTGTAGGTATACCTACACAGTCAAAATGTACGGCAGTTTTTTTTTTTTTTTAAATTACCCATGAAAATTTTCTTTGTGGGGGGTTCAGAATGATGTACTGAATACGTGGTAACCGTTTGTACGTCGCCTTCCACCCTGTATACAAAAACATTCAACCTGATTGACATATTAGCTTTTCGGTAGCTAATGTCAGTGTCATACAATTGTTGACTTTTCTACCATCGTTGTTGCTGATGATGATGATGCACGGAATCCCACTTTGACTTGTCAAAGTAACAAGCTTATGTCATAAATAACGTGTCTATACACATTCCTCCAAGTAACTTCTATTTATTTTTAAAATCGAATTCTAGGGTTTCAGAAGTCTTCTAACACCGATATCTAGATAAAAAAGGATTAATCACGTGTGTCGGTCTGTTCGACACCTAGACGTCCATTTTCCTAGAGTTCACTCAATATCGATGACGCGGCGTAAATCCCGACATGTCACGTCGACACGACAGTATAGCTTACCTGTACAGTCACGGACTAAAAGAAGTATGCAGTCAAATTCATCAAAGATACCACTCATCAAAAAAAGAAAAATATTAACTGACAGTTTCTCTATACTCTGTCAAAAATAAAAACAAAACATAACACTTCAACATTCCAATTTCAAATTATAAAAAAAATCTTGCATGTTAACACTTAACCTGATAGAATGTCGTATGAACCGGCTATAGTAGGTACTTACATAAAAAAAATGTACTCGAAACAGTGAATATAATCGTTAAAACCGTAGGCTTCCAACGAGGAGAGGGCGGATTATAGACAATCCCTTGAATGAGTTAATCGATGTTGGCATGTAATATAATTTTACAATACAGTACTTATGGTATGTTTCTATCCCTTGCTACGTCAGCGTCATCGATAGTTAATCTATGGTTGTTAGAATGTTTTACAAGTTGCACCCATCGACTATCGGTCTACTACACAAACAAGACCGACGTTGAACATTACAACTTTGATCCTATCCGATACCATCCGTTTAGGAGAACGTAGGGTTATGCCAGACTCTTTTCGACTAAAACTCTGCTGTCCCTTCTTCTCAAGTCGCGGGGCCGGGAGTTAAAAGTACATTCACTGGCACCCCCGACTGGTATCAGCCGGCTACGACTAGCGAGACCCATCGCCAAGTGCAGCAGATCCCACCACTGCACTCTCTTCCATAAGAACTGGCAAGAATATCTTAAATATATAATATCTTGTTACGGTCACAAATCATATTTCAATCTGTTATGGTCACCATTTACCATGTTTACCGTTTGTTTATTTATCTGTGCTTGCAACAGCGCCGAAATATCTGGAACTCAAAACAAACAGTAAACATGGTAAATATCCCGTTTCTAGTGCTAATGATAATATTTTAATCAACATACAACCTGATCTGCAAATTTCAAAAATCGTAAGAAAACTTGAATTTCGCAGGTTAACCCTGACGCTTCTACCTTTTGCACGTAAGTGTACAAGGTGATGTAATGGAACTCCATTACATCGTTCCCGGAATTCCTTAATCGTACATTCCGGCATGTCAGTTTTAGAGACCTACTTTTACGATAGACATGTTTCTGAAAGTAATGGTAACATTCGTGTTTATGTGTCTTATTTGCGTGGTAGGTACTCGTTGAGGAAAAACAAAATGTTAGGATGGTAATGATGATGGAAATTTCCCTCTTTGCTGGTAATAATGGAGAGTCTCCATGCCATTGTTCTTTTATATTCATTGGCCACAATTAAGTACTTAAACTGTACTGTATGGTGTCGGACGTAAAGAATAGCACCATCCCATATCTTCCCGTGGGTGTCGTAAGAGGCGACTAAGGGACTTACCAGAGAATGGGCAGCAGCGTTCTCTGTGCTTTTTTAACAACCGTACTGCGATCGCCAACCCGCCTGCCAAGCGTGGCGATTATGGCAAAAACCCCCCTTTGGGGGAGGCCTATGTCCAGCAGTGGATGTCTTTCGGCTGAAATGATGAATGATGATGAAGTACTTAAATATCGCGTTTAAAAAAAATAAAATTTAGATTGTATGAAGACTGATATGAAAGAGAAGGAGTAAATGATGCCTTGAAGTCTGACAGGGGAAGAAAAAAACCCCAAGTAGAATGGGACAAGGGCAGGAAGATGGTTGTCGTTCAACTGATTTTGTTTGGTAGCTACTAATCAACAAAAGTGTTTAGTGAATTTTGAGGGGGCTAAAGTGTTAATTTTTATCACTAGAATCTTGAATCAATTAGAAACATTTTATAAGTACTTTATTCCTAAAATACCATCATTGTAAGTAGAAGTTTTTAGTTATTACTGGGTACTGAAACTATGAAAACAACAAAGCCATTTTGTAGCCAAAGTAATACAATCCAACATCTAAATAATCCGTGTTTTCGTATACAGTAGATAATTCCAAAGACAACTGCTGTAAATTAAACAAATATGACATAATAACCGAAATAAACTAATTTTATGATATTACATCAACGACGAGCTCGGGTTTATGGCAGGGTTTCGTCTGCTTGTACGTGACCTGATTTTGAATTCAAGAAGTATGTAGGTACATTCAACGACTGAAAAGGATTTTAGGCAATTAAGAAAGGAGTTCAGCAATAAAACTGAAAGGTCTTGAACACCGTTTAGTTTTGCTGTTCCACAACTAAACGGTGTTCAAGAGCTATCAGAGGCTCTAGCATGAGTTATGACGTTTTTCGTAATTACGTCGATTTTAAAATTAACATTACTCGTTTCACAAACATTTTTTTCTTAATTTTAAGAATTTATTTCTATCTATGGATCATACTGATTGTGCCTGTTGCAAACAAATTAACTGAAAGTGCTGTAGGATAATTATATCTTCGATTAAAAAATCGACGTATTTAAGTCATACGCCAAAATTCGTGCTAGGGCCTCAGTATCAATATTCTACAGCATTTCATGACAAAAATTACACTGACAGTACTTCAATGCAGTTTAAGTGTGTTCAATTTTTAGGTGAAATTCGCCCTTATATGAAGTGAGTCATTAATTTGTCGAAAAGGAATCGAATGCATCTCCATGCATGCACCTCTTCATACCGTTCTCAGCTTAAGTGGCTGCCTATTCGACTCAGGAGGTCCCTCAGATCTCTCTGTATGCTCTTCACTATTTTGACCGATCCATGTGCTCCCGATTACCTAAAAGAATATTTTAAAGTGTTGGGCAGTTCTCACAGTCGCCAGCTTCGAGCTTCAAAAAACCTACTACTTGAAATTCCATCACATCGTACTGGTTTTATGTCCAATTCTTATGCTGTCTCAACTATAAAACTCTGGAACGCGCTACCCCTTGACATTAAAAAAGCTGAAAGCAAAATGGCTTTCAAAAGAACAGTTCGGAAGTACTATTTGAAATCAGACTAAATTGCTCACAAGCTAGATATTAGTTAGTAGTCATAGTAATTATTATGAGGTTTCTCGTATTTGGACTATTTGTATGTATTATAATATATATTAGTTTATTTAATTTTACTGTATATATGTGTATTGGTATGTACCTATTTATGTATATCAATCTATGTTAACAAATTGGTTTTTTTCTTATTTTTTTTTTTTGAACTCTATCACAATGCTATCCTATTTGACCCAAAGGTTGACTGGTAGAGAATGCCTTGTGGCATTAAGTCCGCCTATGTACCACTCTTGTACATGAAGTTTAAATAAATAAATGCAGTAAGAACAGTTTATTTATTTTTAAAGCCTCAGTTGCAGGGTTGAATGAAAGGGAAATTGGTTTCTGCCTAGTCATAGCGTTGATCTCAAAGATTCGACGAGACTGAGATAGCTGAGACTTGTACTTATTCATTATAAGAGTCGGCTCGTAGTCGGAGTCGGTCGACAGTGACTGCCCCTTTTGGTCTGGTGGTCGCAAGCGCGACCGCTGAGCATGAGGTCCTCGGTTTGATTCCTAGGTCGTGGAAAGTGTTATTGGGTTTTTCCATCAGGAATTAATCAGTAGCAGTCACGGAGTGTAAAGAGCTCGATTTATAGTATTAGCCTCACCTTCTATTACATCTTACATGGGACTTTAAAGTATAACTGGTAAAGCGCAGGTATACTATACAGATATACCTCCTTAATGGTCGTCCCAGTATTCGGCTACGAGTTTAGCGTCAGTATCGTCCATCAGTTCCTGTTACATACAGTCAACAGGACATCCAGAACATTTTATTCAGGGCCCACTAGGTTCAGATTGCCATGTATAGGACACATTACGAAAAGATTTTGGAAGCCATAATAATTATCTCGCTTCAAGTCAAGTATCTGACCTCCACAACACAGTTCGTACTGGGTAATGCGGTACCCTTTGGTAAGGTAAGTTAAGATCGACCCGAGCGGCTGTTATTATTTAGTCACGAGCTCCTCGACGACGTCGACGACAGGTACAGTCGCCAGCACATCAAGTTACCACCAACTGACAAATTTCTCCAAATGATTTTAAACCATAGAATGTTGACGGTTAAGTTCATAATCGAATGAGAAAATTTGAGGATTTGTGGTAACTTGATGCGCTTGCGACTGTGCCTACGCAATGCTTAACCCCACTATCTGCGTGTCTACATAATAACAACGGAAATTTTGTACATTACTTGCGCCGGCAATTATCACGATAGCGAGAACATTATAATGTTTGTACTGCGGCGAAACTATTTGGGCAATATTAACATTCCCATTATAACTGTGCGATGGGAAATGCCATTATTGGGTGCGGATTACGGACTAACATGTACCGCGTATCTACTTATACATAAACCAACGTGTTTGAGGATTGTGTTGTTGAGATTCAATTGAACTATAACGGTTTTTTTTCCCAAATATAACAAACACACCTGTAATCTTCGAAGTGTTAGGAAGATGTGTACCTAATAATGCTTACTGCGGTGGCTATTCTATAAAATGGCCCATCAATCAAATGACCATTCGGTAAAATGAATCTTCGATGATATGGCCTAGCAGAAATGGCTTTCAATGAAATAGCTTTCGATAATCAGGACCAATCCTCTTTTCGTAAAATTATCATAGGTCCATGTTACATTAGGGTAGGGCGAGCCTATTGCCATCAACCGGGTACGATCTTGTCTCCGTAATAATTGCGTAATTGTCTCAGTAGAGAAATTCCTGATGGAAAATCGCAGCAACACTCTAACCGACCTGGGAATCAGCAGTAGCGCGTTTACATGATAACCTACATTCTTAATGCTATTATTTTGACATTTCCACGTCGTTCGTTGCGTTAGGAACGTTGTCGAGCAAAAATATTTTTCAGTCATAGGAAGCAATGTATTACGACTTCGGAAGTATTTTACGCGATTGGAGTTCTGGTAAGCTAGACTGATATCAGGTCTAACTGGCGGCTAAGGTGCGCCTAGCGGCCGTTTTTACCTATTCAATTCAATTTATTTACTTCTGTCATTATTCATATACAGTTATCTCAAACCTCATAATTGCAACCCTTGGAAGCATAATTCCACTTACTCAATACTCAAGTTTTGATTGCATTCCATATGTATTACATAGAGAGGAAGAGGGCTAAGCAGCAATTCAATAATATTATTATAAATTATAAATTTAATTGGGTTTATAATTATGAATATATAAATAATACATTATTAGGTTTGTTCATATTGGTTTAATATAATAGTTATATTTATTTATTTATGTATTTCATAAGAATAATGTAGGTAATTATTATGAAATTATTAGAAGTAATTTCATTATTATTAAATTATGTTATTATTTGTGAAATTCCATATTATATTATATTTATTTATTTCGCAATGTTTGGTGTATTACATGAGAGCGAATAATTTTATTTTTTAATCGATTTGTCATCCAGAAACTCTATTACTGAGTAGTATGCCTTGGACTTATAAGTTATTTATAAAATACTTACTGTGTGATATGAAAATCATAATATTATTAATTACAAGCTGTTGCCCACGACCTTCGTCCGGCCGAAATGATTATAAGAATAATACTTCCCTATTTAAGTCACATTTGTAAACAATTTCATGAGTTTTAATTTTTCTGCACCCTAATATATTTGTTTTAAATAGAAGTAGCTTTAGTTACTCCTTATAACAATAATATTAGTTATCTGCCAGTAAAAGTCACGTTAAAATTGGTCCGGCCGTTTCGGAGATTAGCCGGAACGAACAGACAGACAAAAATAAAAAGATCTTTTGTTACAAGTTCCGTATATAATATGCATTTAGAACAAAGCTGTTGTTGAAATTACAAACAGACTCACAACATTAGATTTAGTATATGCGAAACCTGATACACGTGTCTAGTATTTTTATGTAAAGAATCTATGTACAAAATTTCAAAACTGTGTCATGAAAAATCACAAAGTTATAAGCTTGATCTGTTCCCTAGTTGTCCGCACAAAAACGCGGTCACCACGCAGCGCGCGCCTCCAGCGTCGTCTTGAGCTCATTGATAATAATAATTTGGCAGTAGGTACCTAAATTATTGCGATAGGTACTCAAAGTCGCTCGGTGTCCAACTAACTTTTTTAAATATTTTTGGGAAAAAATATAACATCGTTTAAAAATTATTGGAATCGATTCAGTTCAGTTACTTATTCTGAACAAACTATATTCAGGTTTCGCATATACTAAAAATAATGTTGTATAAACCATCCTTTTGAATCACTATCTATTACTGAAAACCGCATCAAAATCCGTTGCGTAGTTTTAAAGATCTAAGCATCTAAGGGACAGACAGACAGCGGGAAGCGACTTTGTTTCATACTAAGTAGTGATAAATAAAAAGAAGGAAAAAGTATTCCTTTGTCTCGCACAGGTCAAAATAAAATGATTAAGTTAACAATAAAACAAAATTATATAAAAGTAAACAGAAGAAAAACAAAACTGAATATAGACATATATTGAACTAAATGGTGGCACCAGGCTAAAAGGTGGGTATCTCAACATAGTCCTGTAACATTAAAAAAATGACACAGCGATGGCATTCTGATAGGGCCCTAAAGTGAGGCCACGTTCACGACAGAAGAAGACCTATAACGTTAACGTTTTTCGAAATGTCTTTTTAAAAAAAGATAGTTGGAAATTTATGTTTCTTTTTGAAAATCTAAAATCGGACTAATTTAGCTGTAACACTATTTTTCGAAAATGTTCTCTCATGTTAAGTTTTTAGACTTATGTATTCTGCTTATGCGTACGAAGTTTCATTAAAATCGGTCCAGTCATTTCAAAAAACAATCACTTGAAAGTTTGTATGAAATGCCGTAAGACATTAACTCTCTTAAGCCGTAATTCCAATAACACGATATGTAACTTTCAGTACAAAGACGAGCCCAAAAGTTGTAAAACTTCTGCAACAAGTCTTCTATTACAGTATCATTTGTCGTTCGAATTGGATGTTTGCCAACCCAACGCATAAAGTTTCTGGATATTCCCGTAAATCCGCAAATGTACCGTAAACGTCAATTGTAGTATGAGTTACGACATTCATATCACCGGTATACTATAACAGAAATCTAGGGAAGCTATCCGTCACCCGCCTTATAGATTGCTTTGAAGATTGAATCCGGCACTGATATCAGGACTTTGGAGGAACATAAAATATATTCGATTCGAATTTGAGCCTTAAGGGCATTACATGGCTCAAATCCCAAAAACAGCGTATGTTCAAAGAAATTTGTTGATGAATCCCTTCGTGCGTTTTCCGTGTAAAAAATATATGTTATAGTTAAGTTCATCACAAATAAATTGTATTGTTTAAAATTTTAATAAACCTTCTCAATTTTTTTTGGTTAATCGTAGAAAATAGGTCCTTTTTCAACCTTAATTGTAAATTATCTCTGTAACGGCTGAATAGATCAGCATGAATTTTGTAACAACAAATACGTAATGATATACTCAACAATCTGTATTGTTTTTTTTCTGTTATTTCTTTTAATATTTTTAAATAATAAATAAAAACCGAAATTTCGCGAAATGTGCGAGGCAAGCCCTGTGACGCATACTCGGGACCGCGATACGTCAGTGCCTTGACGGCTCTCGTGACGGGTGGACTGCACGCGTGTTATTTTTTCCAAATAAAATTCAAAACTGCACGTTTTTAATGATTTATGAATGAAATAATGTTGTAAATGTTACAGTTATAAATATTTCGTAAAATAAGAATAGAAAATACGTTTATAAAATATATTTAAAGTAGTTTGTAATTTCGTTTTGTTGTTTGAACCTATCATAGAGTAAGCCTGACAAGTGACAGCTATGCCTAAATCTACACTTCTATACAAATAAATCAAATTGAAATGTCCGTTTGTAATATCAAAATAACAGCTTTTTACTGAATGCATATGAAAATATATCCGGCACTTATAACAAAAACACATTTTTTTAATTTTTGTCTTTCTGTTGGTCTGTCTGTCTGTCTTTCTGTTTCTCCGAAACGGCTGGAACGATTTCGACGGGACTTTTACTGGCAGATAGCTGATGTTATAAGGTCTAACACAACAAGTAATCGGATGGACCTTTGAGTAAAAGTGCTTTATCTTATCCCATTAAATTTTAAGTTTAGATTTCATGGTTTTCCTTTCATTTAATTTATCATGTTTGTTAGAGAGATTTGATCCACAAATGATCGATTCATGTCATAAAAGTACAGGATGTTATTTTTTCGCATTTGAGTCGGTTCGACTCCCGAGTGTGGCAAGCGAATTTTCGAAAATCTTTGAATACAGATTTGTATCTTTTGAAAAATTAAGTAATGTTTCCTTTGAGTAAAATTTGCTATCTCCGGTATTTAGAGTACTTTCCGTCCAGGTGAGGTTGTCATATTCCATCCTGTATATTGCAGACAATTCCGTGTGTTCTTGGAATTAAAGAATACGACCACCCCATAAATAAAAGGCGACTAAGGGAACATTCAACCTACAATGAAGACAGCTCTATGATACACTGGATAGTCCAGCAGGCCAAAAACACCTTTACCGGCTTGCTAGAGCTAGAGAGAGAAAGGCGAAGGATGTATGTCAGGTTAAATGCGTAAAAGACGAAACTGGAATGGTTATTTCGGATTGTGAGAAAATTAAGGATAGGTGGAAGGGTTACTTTGAAAGAGTGATGAATGAGGAGAATGACTGGAGTGGTGTGCTTGAAAATAAACCAGCGAATGAGGGACTAGTGAGAAAGGTTAGTTTGGATGAAGTGAGGATTGCAGGAAATGGAATTAAGAATGGTAAGGCATTAGGACCGGACGGAATACCGGTAGAAGTATGGAAGTTATTTCTGATGGACGGATGGACGTGGTTAGCTTTATTCTTCAGTAAACTGTTGCCGGAAGAAACGATTCCTGACGAATGGTGTAACAGTTAGCTGGTGCCCATTTTTAAAAACAAAGGTGATGTGGTGGAGTGCAACAATTATAGAGTAGAGGAATAGAGCTAATGTCATATAGTATGAAAGGAGCTCGTGGCTAAATAATAACAGCCACTCGGATCGATCTTTAGGTTAAGCCGTGCTTACCTAGGTTGGTCTGTGGATAGGCGACCACCCAATAAATACCGAGTTTCCTTCGTGCCTCGGAAAGCACGTTAAGCCGTTGGTCCCGGCTGTCATTTGTAGATCTTTTCGTTACAGGTAGTCGGTCTTACCAAGGGGTATCGTATTATCTAGTACTAACTGGGTTGTGGAAGTCAGATAGGCAGTCGCTCCATGTAAAATACTGGTATTCAGCTGCATCCGGTTAGACTTAAAGCCGACCCTAACATAGTTGCGAAAAGGCTAGGCAGATGATGATGTCACATAGTATGAAAGTTTGGGACAAAGTTATTGAAAGGCGACTGAGAGAAGAGAGCCAAATTTCGCAGAACTAATTCGGTTTTAAACCTGGTCAGGAAAAGACGGATGCCATTTTCGCTATCCGCCAGCTGTGCGAGAAATACAGACGTGCACATAAAAATTTGCACATGGTTTTTGTAGACCTCGAAAAGGCATACGACCGGGTACCCCGTGAGGTACCGTGAGGGAAGTATGTGCAGTTGATCCGTGCGATGTACAGTCGATGCAGTATCCAATTTAAGTCGGGTCTACAGCCGGCAATACCTTCAATGTGGCTTTCGGCTTGCACCAAGGTTCGGCTCTCATCCCTTTTTTTTTCTGTTGGGAAATTTTCAAACGACCCTCCCCCCGCTCTGGACGAAGCGGAAGGGAGTGTCAGACTTCTACTGACTAAAACCCATCCATGTTCCTTCTTTGCCCTTTGTGGTCCAGGGCCGTGGTATCTCTTTCAAACAGTCCCGCAGCCCTGGCAGGCATCGGCCTTTGCCCCTTCATTGTTGCTGACATCTCTTTGTGGCGCGCGTGGAATACGAACGCGCCGTCGACACGGCCTGTCGTCAAAAGACGGCCGGACGGCGATCTAGCCCATTACTCACCGTCCACAAGCCCGCGCCAACGGTGGCCGGGAGCGACCACGTGACCCCCGACGCCCGGGGCGTCTCCCGCGGCGGCTGGGACTTAAGGCTCTTTCCCTCTCACGTTCCGCCACCTCCTTCTCTAGCATGACTGCTTCGCAGAAGGAGGTGACGGCTTCCCATTCTCGCTCGCTCCGAACCAGGGCTTGAACCAAGGCCGGACGCGAGAGATCGCCGCCGCCAATCGCTGCTACGAAACTCTCATCCCTTAGCACTTCCTCCCTTACCTCTTCCTCGTGATAATGGACGCTCTCGCGTCGGACATCCAAGAAGAGGCACCCTGGTGTATGCTGTTCGCCGATGACATTTTGCTAAGAGCGGCCAAGAGGTCCAGAGCAGATTGGAGATGTGATGGCAAAGACTGTAGTAGAGAATGTTGGTCTGTAATTGAGTAGAACCGAAACGGAATACTTGTTTTGCGATTTCGTCGGTCTCTCCAGTCTAGTGCCTTTAACTCTTGCCGGAACGCCCATACCGATCTGCTTCGACTTCCGGTATCTCGGATCGCTTGTCCAAGGGGATGGCAAAGTAGACCGGGACGTAACGCACCTGATCAATTCAGATGGATGAAATGGCTACAGGTCACTGGAACAGCAACTTACGACCCACGGATGCCTCTCAAGTTAAGGGGGAAAGTATTCAAGTCCGTGATTACACCTGTCGTACTGGATGGATCAGAATGCTGGGCTGTGAAAAAGATGGATGAAAAACGATTCCACGCAGCGGAGATAAGAATGTGTGCGGTGCTTACTTCAAGAAAGTCTACATGCACCATTAACACCAACACCAATTCCAATAAACGACCAACCGACCTGTTCAAGATATTTGAATTTTAATGACTTTTTTTGTGAATGGAAACATTTTGTTCTTATCAGAGCGTGGCAACATTAAAACAAAGATATATTTTATTTATTCCGCTCATCATCAGACATCCAACTTTATTTCTACACGATGTAATATAATAATCTGGCGATACCCATTATGCATGTGAAGTTTCGCTATCAAAATTTGATCTTGTAAAACTATAAGTTGTAAATCTCAATCATAAAGGTCATCATCAGACCTTCAGAATGTGAAATGTAGAAGCACCCGTGGTCAATTAGATTAAAGTTGAACGCTACATCATTCTAACTATTTCTGTTACTGAGAACCGATAAGCACTTACCTGGTCATCATCAGACTTTCAGAATGTATCAAGTAGGGGTACCCGTGGTCAGTAAAATAGCTGATGAAAGCAAAATAAATATAAATTGGAACAAAATGTATTCAGCTCTCTCACAGAACGAATAAATTAGGCAAAAACGATGACAACAGTGCGACACATCTGTGTTCTTGCTTAATCTTTATTTTAGTAATGGTCGTTTGCCGGCAGGGGCGTCAAAAAAACAAAAACCAGAACAGGGGTCAAATCATCAAGGTCATCGAGCAATGTAATGCCCTTAAATCAAAAGAGAAAAGAATCCGGTGTCTTGAATATACCACTGACATATTGCGATTGAGATTTTGCCATCGTAACCATGGCCTACCATCATTGCATTTATTGATGGTAAAATAAGTAAAGAAGCAGATGTGGCCTAGTTATGGTGGTGTGTGGTTTATTGACTTTAACAATGTATTCGCTTAGATACCTACATATCATTATGCAATTATTCTCGGAATCTTAAACGTATATTTATTTATTGGTGCACCAACAATTGTTTACACAGGTTTTATGCTAAAAGTAACATGCAAAAATTTAAATGCAACAGTGCAACAATCACTTATAGGTAAACTCCGCATGCAAAAAGAAGTTGTACAATTTATAATATTAATCTAGTTTTAAATAATTACTTATTTACTTATTTAAAAGTCTTATGGTACGTAAACACATTTCCTCTGAAGCGAGATAATGAAAAAATTAAAAATTGAAAAGTTAATCTATTTAGCAAGATGCTTAAAAAAATTGGCTTTCAATTTGCCCAAACTTTCATATACCTGCAAATTTTCAAAACATCGCAGATTAAAGGTTACTTTAAGAATGAAAGTTTGATTTGTCACTCACAATCATAATCACAAGCGCGACTGACTGCTGAACATGAGATCCTGGGTTCGTTTCCCAGGTCGAGAAAAATATTGGGTTTTTTCATCAGAAATTTCTCAGTAGGACTCTGGATCCTTCTTTTTCTCACATAATAAACCATCTCAACATGAATGAAGTAACCGAGGTTTTTTAACAATATTCTGATTTAAAAGAGTGTCCATGGAGTTAATTGCACGTTCTTCTCCATAGAGATCTACGCTTTGGAATGGGCAACTATAGTACTTTCAGTTTTTATGCCTTGTGACTAGGACTGTAGCTCAGTTCAAAGGTGCCTGCTACATGCCTGCAATAAATGCTTTGATTTTGATTGATTTGTGCCCGTCAGATAGTGTCACGCTCACCTTCTATTACATAGGACTTACACAGAACTGGCGCAATGTGTGTGTGTCACTTCCGCGTAACAGAAGGGTTATGAGATGTTTTGTAATGGTTACATAGTTTTCCTGTCAACACTAGATTAAAATATTTCCAAGGCAGGCTCTCTAGCTGGTTTCGAACACACAGCCGTTGATCAATGAAACCCGAATGAATATTTTAGCCATTGTATTGTTTTAGCTCGTGAATCAATTAAATACGCATGCTTAGATGGTTATATAATTCGTGAATCATACAATTTCATGGCATTCATTTTACGACGTGTTTGTACGTATGTACGTGTACTATGTATGAACTTTATTGCCAACAGTAACATTCTAGTTATGTATTTGTCGTGTTGTTGCCAGATTGTTCCAAAATGAAACTCTTTTTGTGTTTTGCCTGTAAGTAACAAAATGAAATAAAAGAATGATAGTAAAAATATGTATCTACATATAATAATATGATATATTTGTACATAATAATTTGATTTTGTTTATTTTCAGTGACTTCGTTTGCCTTCTTAGTAACAAACGGCAAGAAGATAAACATACAAATAGAATCGGAGGATTTGGTGAACATGTTTGAAGGCGTCATCTATTCAGGGTTTATGCAAAAGTATGCAAGTGAGATCGCTGAAAGAAGGAGGAATAGAAGACCCGTAAAAAACCCTTATCATCCGGAAGATGAACTTTATTTATATACTAATGTGGACGAAGAAATATCATACTTGAACCCATCGAGTCCTCCCTCAGATTTCTTATCCGATTCTTTAGAAGACCAAAATAAAAAATTCATAGAAAACGATAATAACGTTGAAAGTGGCGGCGATATCTTGACCGATATTGACATAAAATCAGAAGTAAAAAGTGAAAGTAAGAATATTACTTCAAATTCGACAAGAAATTCTACCGATGAAAACATTGAATTGAAAAAAAAGATTTACGATAAAGTTAACAATGTCAGTACATCACCTAAAAAGGAAAAAAGATATGTCAAAGAGATATTTAAAGATGATAAATCTTATTTTAAACCGTTACAAAGAAGATTTGTTTTAAAAGGTTCTTAAGACACTCACACGCCTTAGTCATTTAAATGGAATACAGAAAAAAGCGCAATATATACATACCTAAGTAGATTAATATTAATTGTAAATAAATGTATCTAAAACTTTAATATAATTCTTGTTTTTTTTTTGGTTTATCAGTGTTAGTTTAGACTAACTCTTAGTATTATTCTTTCGTTTATTTTCTTTCTTACTATTATAGTACACCCTAAGGGTATGTTATGGGCTGCGAGACTGTTCGAAAGAGAGCCCTGGAACACAAAGGGCAAAGAAGGAACATGGATGGGTTTTAGTCAGTACAAGTCTGACACTCCCTTCCGCTCCACCCAGAGCGGGTCTTTTGATGATTTCCCATCCGAAAAAAAAAAGAGAAGGGTATGCTGTAGAGATACTTTTTTTCAATATTTACCTCATTTATTTGTCCCTACACCAACAATAAATAACTTTTATTTTATTCTATCTATTTTTACTAAAACATTGGCACAGGCCCCAGTTTTTAGTTCATTAGTGTGATCTGCTGTACAGTTTACAGATTAAAAAAAAAAAATACTTTGGTATCGGACTGCTAAATAGGAGGCACCTACAGTCCATTCTCAGGTTGAGCAAAGTGGTATTGGGTTTTTCAATAGTAATTTCCCTGTATCAACCCCGAGTCGAAAACAGGTTAATAAACCTGTTTAACCGACCCACCGACCAATAGGTCAGTGGGTCGGTTTCGGGGATTATATAAAATAAAATAGGGCGTTTATATATCGTCTAGTGGTCGCAAGCTCGACTGCTGGGCGTTCCGTCAGAAATTTCTCAGTGGCAGTCACGGAGTCTGGATTTGCGCCGAATAGGCTCGCTCCCTATTATAACGGACTTAAACATAACTGGCGAAATGTGGGTGTACTGTTAGGTACACATCTGTATAACCTTTCGGGGATTACAAGCGTGAAGTTATGTGTTATGTTAGTATAACTGGATAAATATCACCTCTGTGTGTCTATCCCTTCGGTATATAGGCACAATATTATGTTCTATAATTGGATTTAGATCAATACCTACTTCTTATCGTATAGTTTTTTACTAAAGCGACATTTTTTGTTTGTATTACTGTTAATGTTTGTTTAACCCTTGGAAATTGTTTATCACAAAAAATGGCGCTATAACACGGTCTTATTGGAGCTTTAAATGTTTAGTACACAACATAAATTGTTCAATAAGGTGTAAACGACTCCGTGGGTCTACGGGAAGATATTTTAGTATAAATAAGTAGGTAATACACTCACAAAATTTATGGTAATCATTTTGATGTTATCGTGGGGAAAACGTATTAAATAGCTACGTTATGTGGATTTCCAATGTGTTTCTTATCGACTGTGAATTATTTATTAAGTACATTAAAAATTTTAATATCTTACCCTGCGTTTTAACCAAAGCAAATACTCACCATGAAACGCATAATGCATCCACTACTAGAGAAAATCTTAAATTATAATTAGCTCAATAATTAAGCTTGATTTGATTTCTGTTGTTTTCATTTTATTCTTTTTTACGTTGTTGTATTATTTGCTTAGAGCAAAAAAATATTCATCGGTTATTTAAAAAAAAAACAGCTGTTCTGTACATTTTGGCCGTGTAGGTATTGCATTTTTGTAGAAAACTTTTGTTTTTTTTAATAACCGATGGAAAATTTCTTAATTGTTGGGGGGGGTTGTTCTCAGAATGATGTACTGAATACGTGGTAGTCGTTTTCGCGTCGGCGTCTCTTCCACCCCGTATATTGAATATAGTGCTCTTCTTTAACTTATGGGGCACTTAGACTTAAGTTTGAAATATTTTCCTATTTATGTAATAGTGTATTCATGGTTGAAGAGCCAAATAAAATATGTTAATGTAAATAAGGCCTAAGAGAAATCGTCGCGCGAACTCGCGACCGTTCGCGTGCATTTCGTTCCGCGAACCCAATCGTATGCTCGCGCCAACAGAGGGCGCCTTTCAGTTATCCGAACAAATAAATGACAAGCATGACTGATGAAATGTTATTTGATGATTTTAATTATTTGGTAAACCAAATTGCATTGTTGCTAATTATTTTATTTTTTATTATTGATGCAATTTAATTTCATGACATAATTTGAGAAACATTTTGTATGCTTAACGGCGGGACATAGCCTGTTTCTGAGTTGTTTATATTTTACCACCTACTTTTTACTTATGTATGTTTACAAAATAAATGAATTTGATTTTGAATTTGACGATCGCGTGTTTATACGACGATCGTTTTGGTTAGACTTCGGGTGTATGTACTACCGAGGTCTCTGACGGCCTGGCGCTTTTCACCCTTATGCCTTAAGTCATAAGGTTGAAAAGTGGAGTCAGAGAGCTCGGTATTCCCTAAGTGTTTATTAAGAGTGATGCCTTTAGTTTAGTTGGACTATGTAAGTCTCCTAATTGGTTTTTCAGATGAAATGCTTTTATGATATAAGTTTCATTTTATTTTATAAATGCTGTGTATTGTGTGTACCTACAATACAGTAGCATATGTTAACACTTATCCAAGTGCATTGCGAAGAATATCACAAATGTTTATTTTCTAGATGTGGCTTAACGAAACAAAGAAATACATCTCTGTTTCCACGACATGTGTGTAAATAAATAAATTGAAACATGACACGGGATAAACAAGGCTTTTAAAGTCAAACTATATCAAAGATGTCTGCCACAGCTGGCAACTGAAGATTCTTTATTTAATTTAAGATACATTAGGTAGCCCTTTTACGATTGCAAACTCAAAGCTTCTTAGTGCATCACATGAAATAAAATCCTCTACTTTGATCCCAACCTACACAATGTTTACACTTTTTAAATCAGCAATCTTTTGATATACAACATTAGTTTTAGTATATGCGAAACCTAAAACACGTGTCCAGTATATTTATGTATAGAATCTATGCACAAAATTTCAAAACTGTATCATGAAAAATCAGAAATCTATAAGCTTGTTCTGCTACCTGGTCGTCCGTACAAAAACGTGGTCACCACGTGGCGCCGCCGAGCGGGCGCCTCCAGAGTCGTCTTGAGCTCATTGATAATAATAATTTGGCAGTAGGTACATAAATGATTTCGATAGGTACTTAGTGTCGCTCGGTGTCCAACTTGTAACCTTTTTTAAATATTTTTGGGACCTAATATAACATGGATTAAAAATTATTGGAGTCGATTCAGTTACTTATTCTGAACAAACTATATTCAGGTTTTGCACATACTAAAAATAATGTTGTACACATAATACAGTCACAGTTCTAACACAACACAGAACGATTCTAAAACAATTTTGTCATGAAATATCGATTGAAACCTGATACCAGACCCATTTTGTAATATATTGTATAGGTATGATCTAAAATACTATTTATTTATTGATACAGATGCTTGCTGCACTTACAGTTTGCACTAAAGCGCGCAGAAAGGCAACAAGATAACATTAAATAAATAACTTTATTCAATAGTTAAGCATAGCTTTTACTCTGCAAAAATATCAAGATCCGGTTCCTGAGCAATCAGGGCTTTTAGCAGATTCATCTCCTGGGTTGTGGGCGCATATCCAGCAGTTTGGATACGCACAGAGGGAGCCGCGAACAGGTCCCGCGAGGACAGTCAAAGCAAACAATGAACAACGAGCTAGAATAGTCGCGTCGTCGATTTTGTTATTGAGTAATAGATAGTATTGCATCAGCAGCGCAAGCTTACGTCTCAGTTCTAACATCTCTTTGTGTTTTCGTTGTATTCCTTACTCCACTTTTCTGAGGCATTTTTTGGAGAGGATGGTGAACCAGGTAGTTGATCTCTTGCTTGAACGTTTTCTGAGCAACCTGCCTCGGACAGTTAATTCTTTTAAGTGTGGACGGTGTTGATTGTGAGATAAGTGCGTTGAAACATACAAATTACTCGACTCTACACTATTACAGTAGGAGCGTGTAAACCTTTAGCGCAATCTTATAATGTATGAAACAAAATAAAGCCCACCGTACCCATAGATATCTACTTAAACTTTTTAACCCATCCATCCTCCAGAATTCATCGGCTATAGAGAAGTGCTAGCCGTGCAAAGCCGGGGCGGGTCGCTTGTAAATAAATAAATAGCAATACTGTGGAATAAAATAGCTTTTGCATATCTATAAGTTCATGTAAAGGTATCTATTACGATTTTGTGATGTGATTGTTCAATGAGATACGAATTTATTCAGCTTGGTAAATGACTTTCCATATTTTTCACGATCAATGCCCTTTAAAGCAATTTCCAAAAGTTTGCACTTATACCGTCATTATAATTTATATTCATTGAATAAATGATGAGTACGTAAACAAACGTAATCTAAATATTTGCTGGTTTTATTTGAACTTTAATTGCATTGAATGGTAGATTGAAGCAAATAGCTCTACAAGCGAATAAATGTACAAATATTTAAGTCTCACTCCGTATTTTCATAAAAGGAGATGTAAAATTCTGGAAAGTACGATAATAAACATTGTGTCAAATCCCGCAAACTGGGAAAGTGGGAGCCTGAAAATTGTTTCACCTCCGTGTGTGTAAATAAGTCCATATAAAATAATGTTTTCATATGTTGATATTAAAGCGGGAATGAAGGTGAGAGAAATACTCGAAGGGCAGACTGAACTCGCAAAAATATTAATTTGGGCGTTGATTTCTCATATCTTAACATTGAGGTTATATGCCCTTAAGTGCTACCCATAAAGCTCAAGGGCCGGACTCTACCGAAGCGGAGATGAGACAAGAAGAAAAGAGATGTGTGAAACTACTAATAGATTCGTTATTTACACTTCTTGTCTCTGATTAGTTTTAGTGGAAACGGTTGAGCAGAGAGGAGAGGAGATGTCTCGTAATTGTTTGGGTCCGGGGAGACAGAACAGACGTAAGCGGCGTGCGGTGAGCGGTGTGCTGTGAGCGGCGTGGCTCTTTGCACATCTCCTGTCTCCTCTCTCCGCTTCGACAGCTTCGGTGGATACACCCTAGCTGTTACGCATCTTCACTTCTCTCCGCTTCGCACATCTCCGCTCGTCTCGGCTTTGGTGGAGTCCGGGCCTTAGGCAGGTGCAAGGTAAGCAGTAAGGCTAAACAGAAACGAATACGTTGCGGGGTGCTGAACGAAAGTCACTCGCTTTTAACGAGCTTCTATGGCGGCTGGCTCGAAGGGTCGTGTGGTATCCTAATCATTAAACAATCGAGCCCGCAGTCATGTCCGCAGCCCGCGCGGAACTCACTGTAGCTGAAGCAAGCTTGACAAACCTTTTTCTACCTCTGACAACAAACAGTCAACAGCAATGATATTCAATCCTACGTATAAAAGGGATTGGACTACCAATAAATCCATTACTATTTTCCAGACAATAATTCAGAACCAATATTTCAGAACGTTCAATAGATTTTATAAACAGAAGAACGACGACGTCGACTTGATTCAACATCATGATGGCGAAAACATAAAAGTGATTTCATCTAATTTTCGCTATGTGAACACGCGTAAAAATCTTGGCGTGTCCAGATGACGAAATAATAAGCGATACTAATTTTGAGTTTCACCAACTGGACACACGTGTGTCCAGTCTCTCTTGTCGAGTTTGTGACAAACCCAAGACCTCAAGATGTGCATTTTGATTAATGATGAGATTGACACGAACATAAAGTCGATAAAGTTCTAACACCACGTAAGTTTGGCGGTTTCTACATTTTGGTTTTTGATGCCGTTTTCTAAAGAATCGGAAGACGTGTTGTTTCAGAATCACAAAAACAAGCAACGTCTCTATCTAATTTTAAGTGAACACAAATTATAAAACGGTAATATTGTATTACCTAGGTATAATTATGGCGTTCCTTCACTCTCCTGTAAAGTTGATATGTTTGACTTACGTGGTGTTAGATCTTCAACGACGAAACTAAAGATGTTTCAAAAGGGGTTCAATGGCCAATAAGATAGAACAAAATAAACTTAAGAGGACTACAAGAGCTAAGTGACCTTGAGTGACGCACGCACACATTTACACAATAAACGTGAACGCCATCTAACGACGACGCCCAAAACAATTAACTCTCAAGACTAATCTCTAGAGAGATTACGCCCGAGTATTCAATAGATGGCGCGAAAGTAAGAACAGACAAATAAAAATGAATATTAATAATGAATTGCAATTAAAACACTGCAATTGGGGTGGTAACCGTTATAAGTGTAAAACGCCTCATTTGGAAAGTATCCAAATACTTCTTTTATTCGGTGTTACGATATTAATTATTGCATTTCATAATCAATACTTTAGTTAATTATTTAGACATATTTCTTATTTCCATACAGTAATATTGACAAATTAATCAAAACAACGAAGTATTTGATTAGATGAATAAGTACTTTTAGTACATGATTAGATGAATAAGTACTTTTATCAATAACTTCACAATCGTGATCGTCGTGTGAACCACTGTTTCCAATCTATAATAAAAACAGAAGATTTCAAATTACTAAGATATGTCAATTCTAAATATCCTAGTTCTATGGTACACAGCAGCAGGTAATTGCGTTTCGTTTATTTTTTGTATAATAAGAGTTTGAAAAATTGTTAGCCACAAGTAAAAGATTAGGTACGCGCGGTAATCAAGCTATAAAAAACCAGTTTATGCGGATCTCTCATTGTATAGAAAATGTATACAAAGCGAGGCCAAGTTATACTGGAAATGTATAGCTTCATGTGCCGCCGTGTCTACCTAACATTCTTACAATTTTATAATTCTTATTTATTAAAAACTATATCAATAAAATTAAACTCTTACTTGTGATAAGTAACATCGCAATTTTCAGATGAATCTGTTATTTCGCAATGCCCGTTACCAATAAGCTGCAGTCTTTTAACAAAAATATTAGGTAGGTATTTATCTGTTTTTTATTGTTATTCTAGTCAAAGAATACAAAATAGTACAAGGATGAACACACGGCGACATACCAAGCTATAAATTTCCAGTATAACATGGCCTCGCTCTGTATACATTTTCCTTACAAAGAGAAATCCGCAAAACTGGCGACGCGGCCGGCGCGGCTAGTCCTTAGTCCAGCAGACGGACCTGCCGCGTAGTTGCAAATTCATACCTAAACTGCGCAGTGCGCCTGGCCTGTTATAGCTTAGAAAAAACGTAGGTACTTACGCATTGAAAATAATTTCAGTGTCGATATTTTCAACTTTCTCCAGTAAAAATTAATTACATTTCAAATGTTTTTTTTTAGTTATTTATTATTGAGTATTTAATTTTATATGAATATACTGCGTAGAATTTTAGTTCAAAAAGCAAAAACATAACATCACTTTCCTGGAATCGAACCCGGATACTCTGGATTGCAAATCCATACCTCGACCAAATACACTGCAGTAACAGTTACACTACTGATCGAAATAACTGAATGTATGCGAACTATACATCCATCCGTCAAATGTCCAGAAATACGTTTCCAAAATTCATTTTATATCGTTATAAAAATTAATATTTAGTAATACTAAAATGTTCTTACGTTTTAATATCGTTCATATGTTGGGCGTTTGATTTATATGAACTTTTTTAGTTCTCGTAATGGGTTTCACTTTATTTCCCATACTTACAAATGACCAGAAGTACCTTATTTATTACGCTATTTTAACTTAAAATATTTTATATTTACACGATACAAAAATATTTACGGAATAAAGACATAAAACAATGAATAAAATTATACAAAACAGTAAACAACCTTGGCGTAATAATGCGGCGAAAAATGCGGCAAAACGAGCGACACGTCCGTATAGCATCAGGCCTCGGCCGGCACTGTCGGTACACAGGCGTTTACGCACACATGCGCACGTATTTTGTTCAGGGATAAAAATATGTGATTTGCAAAAAATCTATTGATTGGATTAAAAAACTAAAACAGTATCACGTTACTTTGTTGCGTGAAGAATAATTTGACAAAAAATCAGAATGATTGCATGTATATTAGTATGGTTTTACTCGTTAACAGAAATGTTTAGAGGCATCTTTGCGATTTTTTTCTATCGTATCAAATTTGTAGTATTATGTTTTCAACACAGTATCGAACTAGCATATATACTGAAGAATATCATATATTTTTTTGTGTTTTTTTACTGCAGTGGTTCTATATGATCCACGTATTGTAAAACATGCTTTTAGCTCTTGTAGTCGCCTTAAGTACAGAATATACACAAGCGAAGCTTCCAAGATATTTTTCACGTATGTACATAGCACTAAACATGTAGTATCTATGTAGCGATCTATTTAGAGTCAAGCCCTACTTTTCCTAATTAATTTACCTACTATAGGCAGAACAGTTCGTTTCTTTTATACGCCCGTATCGTTCTCACTTTAGGAGCCAGTGAACTCATGCGGGCTAAATTGGAAACAATTTACCCTACGTGAATTTACAGTCGGGGTCTTTACAAGAGGAAAACGTGACGGAAAATCGAGTGCAATCGGAAAAATTGGACGTAACATTTTCAGTATTGCGATTGGCGAATTTGGCGGTATTTTTGTTTTTGGGTTTTCGCTTTGTTTCTATTTTGATTATAATTTTTTTTTTAAATGAGGTTCTGGTTTCGATTGCCGGTTCGGATAAAGTGCTATTGGGTATTCCCATTAGGAGTTTCTTAGTAGCAGCCACGGAGTCTGAATTTGTGCCCGGTTGATGGGAATAATATCTTTACCGATGGGAAATACCATCGGGGTAAACTACTTGAAGTACCTAACAATCGTAGTATTTTGACATAAACACAGAGCAGAACTCCTCGCTAGACAATAACTTTTTAAAAAGATTTTCAATGCCATATTGGAATAGAACGTCACATTGTGTAGGTATGACGAGTATCTTGTATCTCTATCTTTAAATCTATAAATACATATGAATGTACGGTCGACTAACGCACGTATTTGCCCCTTTGAACAAACGAGATGGTATGTACAGTCGAATTAATCATTTGGTATACAGTCATCTAGGTTGCAATTACAATGTTATAAATTAATTGTGCTTCGATAATTCTTTTACATAACAGCTCTCGTAAATAGGTATGCTATATATAAACTTTGATGTTATAAGCACACTATTAAAACAAAAAGTAGGGTTTTTTTTTTAACTTTCCCCCACAATAAGTATTTCTACTGTATCGTGGGTGCATTTACAAACATTTAATGTCACATATACAAACAGCCAGACCCGGAACAACTACCTGTAAGCCACACAATTTTTTATTCCGTGCGGGAATCGAACCCGCGACACGAAGCGCAGCAGTCAATCGCTCTGCCATTGCGCCAACCGTGCCGTCGTGCCATCGTTGTCGAATTACTGGCAAAGTGCAGGTTTTACTGTACACTTGTACAGTACAGGTATAGCTATGCCCGACCGAAATCACAGGTGTGATTTTATATTCTGTTCAGTGCAAAGGTGGTTTTTGCCTCCACTCAATAGTCTTATCGAAATAAAAGTTCTCAATCGACAGTCGACGGGGTCAAAGGGTAACACCAAGTAGCTTGTTAAACTGTAAATTTTTTCACCTTTTATGCTGCTGCCAATCATTGGGTAAAAGAGAAATACAAATAAGAGCATTTCTCTGTCACGTAACGTTCTTCCGATATTACGAATATACAAATAAAAGATTCACTCGGCTGAAGATTTTTCTATGTAATGTAGCTTTCCTGTGAAAGTTAGATACTGTTCAATAAAATACTCATTTTATGAGTACGTGTACAACTGAACTTTCAAGCTGTGATTCAAAGAAATGCTCTAGTCGGTTCAATTGTTTTCTACTTTGGCTAGGCAATGCGCACACTAATGACATTTTTGCAAAAGTTTTTCAGTAGTTACAGTGACACGATATGGCGACATTTCTTCCTGTTGTTGTTTTCATACAGTTGTATAGAAACGATTCGATTCGAGGAAGTCGATTGGGCGCCATTGATGCTGTAGTAACCTTCAGCCTGCCTTTAATACACTGTACTGTCTATGAAAAATTTACAAAATTGAGGAGCTGGTGTCTAAATAATAACAGCCGCTCGGGTCGATCTTTAGGTTAAGTCGCGCTTAACCCAGCTTAGTTCGTGGGTGACCACCCATTATGTACCGAGTTTACTCCGTGCCTCGGAAAGCACGTTAAGCCGTTGGTGCCGGCAGCCATTCGTAGATCTTTGACAGTCGTTACAGGTCGCCAGTGGCCCGAAAGTCTGACAACCAGTCTTACCAAGGGCAGTCCCAGTCTTGCTAGGTGGACGCTGCGCCTTCAGCTAAGCATCGTACGTCGTCGCCTTGCTTACAGCGCTCGGGCCGTTCATATGGCTACGTGAAGATGGCGACTACCATACTTAAGAGAGGCGACTCGGCGGCTCGTCGTAAGCGGATAGTGAACACCGCAAGCGGGTGATCTGCCCGTTTGTTCATTAGACAATCCCAAACAGAGGTGATGTCGCTAGGATGCTTTAAATAGTTTAAGTATATGTGTATGGAGTTTCATAAAGTGAATGTCGGGTTGAGGCGATGCCTGCGATAACTGTACGTGGATCGTTATGATAATTATTATAATGCTAATCATCATTCAGCAAGTAAAACAAAACTTGTGATCATGGCACAAAGACAATGATTATGTACCAGGAACTGAAACCTCAGTAAAGACAAAACTTACTCGCGGAGTTAAAGCAAGTTTAGTTATTCTTGCGAACTTGCTCGTATGATAACGCTTTATTGTATAGCCCGGCAATTGCTTCCGTGGGCAATTGACCTTATGGTTGAACATTTCATGTCGTTTTATATAAGTTCGTGGACCCCTAGCTTTATGGAGTTTCGTAAATGAGGTTAGGCTTGGTAGCGGATGTATTTCCGGATTTGAATGTTTGTTTGTGGTGCTTTCTTCTGCCCATAAAACCTTTAATAGAATATTAGTTTTTGGTAATCATTGTGCTAGGTGAGGGTTTAAAAGTCTATAGTGTAGGTAGCGGGCCGATATTAAACTGATAAGTTTTAGCACGCCAGTCCGTTTTTGCCATTATACTCCTGCCCGTTATGCACACTTACTGCATACTCTTGGACTTGAATGAGGCAAACGACAGAACTGTTCATGTCGCTACGTAGGTACATACTGGTCGGACAAAATCTGAGTCGTCGATTTCAGAAGAAGAAGATTGGATTATAGATTAATAAAATCCATGTATTCATTAAAGTAACGAGTGTTCAGCTTACTTCATTATCGTCATTAGGTACTTCATCAGCATCATAGGTCTTGTTCCACCCACTATTGAATAGGTCTCCTCCTAATGTGCCATTCCCAGCCTCATCAATTCGCCGAAATACTGCTGGACATAGGCCTCCCCCAAGTGTCGCCACATTGACCGGTCCTATGCGTCTCGCATTCAGCGGATTCCCGCAACCTTCACCAGGTAATCGGTTCACCTAGTGGGAGGCTTTCCAGCGCAACGTCTTCCGTTCGTGGTCGCAACTCCAGAACTTTTCGGCCCCATCGGCCATCCGTTCTACGAGCAATGTACCCTGCCCACTGTCACTTAAGTTTGGCAATTCTTCGGGCTACGTCGAACTTGGTTCTCTTGCGGATGTCTTCATTTCTGATTTGCTCACGCAAGGAAACTCCGAGCATAGCCCTCTCCATTGCCCTTTGGGTGACTTTAAGCCTTCATTCCAAGCTTACTTACTTAATTTATTCGCAGGACAGAGCCAAAGCTAAAGGTAAAGGAAAAACGTTTCAACTTGAAGAAACGATTTCGCTGCAAATATTGACGGCCCTTAATGTGTCTTTTGCTTTTGATATCTCTGATTCATATAATTGGAGTTCATGAGGAAGATTTTTTTCGTAAAATATTGCTTCTTAGGAAATATATTTACCGACAAATACCTTTTAGTTTTAATTTTTTTTTCTTGTAATTATAACACTAGTAACGAGCGACATTTTAGTGAAAACTTTTTTGGTTTTATCATATCGTAAGTAAAAAATATTATTTTTCTCGTAAGATTGATTGGTGAGTAAAATTGCTTATAACGGAATCAGAGGGGACCTTTTGCGGTGGTTCATATCTTACATAACTAACAGAACTCAGAAAGTAGTGATTGATGGCTTCGAGTCCAACTCTATTCAGGTCACGTCTGGTGTCCCTCAAGGTTCTATTCTAGGACCATTATTATTTATTTTATTTATCAATGACATTAACTTCTGTTTTCAACATTCTAAATTTCTTCTATATGCGGATGATTTAAAGATTTATAAAAAAATTTCAAATAAACAAGACTGTATTGATTTCCAGCAAGATCTGGACCGTTTTTCTGACTATTGTTTTTCCAATAAGCTTTATCTTAGTCTTCCAAAGTGTCATGTTATAACGTTTACCAAAAAGAAAAATAAAACTGAATTTAACTACCGTCTCGCTAATACATTTATAGATAAAGTTACTTCTATCCGAGATCTTGGGGTTCAGCTAGATTCAAAGCTACATCTAGATGTTCATATAGATACAATAGTTAGTAAGGCTTACAAAATGTTTGGTTTTGTAATGAGAGCATCTACGGAATTTCGTCGCCCCTCCACCTTTCTGCATTTATACAAATCCATAATTAGGCCACAGTTAGAGTTTGCAGTACCTATATGGAACCCTCTATACAAAAAATATGATGATACTTTGGAGCTGGTACAACGCAAATACCTTCGTGCTATAAACTACAGATGTTTTCGGAAAAAAGTCTCATACCACTTACTTCTTAGGAAATATGATATCCTTACCTTGCACTCAAGACGAATGCTCCTTGATGTTATGACTCTGTTTAATGTGTGCCGCAATAAATTTGATTGTCCTGATTTAGTAAAGAACCTATGTTACCTAGTTCCTCGAACAGTACACGTACGTGAGGTGCGCGCACGGCGCTTGTTTGCTACGAGCTGTTGTAAATCTAACGCTGGCTCGCGCTCACCTCTTCATCGCTTGGTTGAGACTTACAACAATGAGTTTAGCTTAATCGACATACTTTTCCTCAGTAAAAACCTATTCAGGAAGCAAATTTGTGCAAATCTTAAGGATCGGCAGTTGACCATTGTGATGTGATGTGATGTGAAATATGTATTCACATGTTTAAATATGTACTGTATGCCCGTTTTATGCAACTTTTTGTATATTGTGCATCACATAGTATTATTATAACTGTTATTTTAGTTTACATCTTATACATATGTCTCTCTAGTTACTAAGTATTTAAAGTAATCTGTGGAAAACGTAGTGGGTAGCATATTTATCATAGTTTTCAATGTAAGCCTTATTTTAAACGTCTAATATGTTACTGTTTGTTTTTCCTAAATAAATAAATAAATAAAAGATTCTGTTGAAAATATTTCTTTTCTCCACTAAATAAGTCTTTCTAAGAAACATTATCTTATCTAACAGTTTTTCTATAAAATGGTATAGAAACCGCTATTACATTTGAGTAAAAAAACTTGGTCAAATCCCAGAACGAACCTAATCTGTTAATCTTTTAGGAAACAAGAAAAACGTCCTAACTTTCCGATAAAAATATTGATTTCAAAAGGTTTTAAAAGAGTCCTCAAGACAGCTGTACAAGTATGTTCTAGAAGTTTCTTTTTTACGATCAATAACAGAGCTGGAATCCAGATTCAATTTACTTGAGTTAATATATATTGTACCTTTTGTAGCGCAGAAAGATTCAATCGGTTCTCCTAGCACGAATATTATGAAGCTTCTAACTTTACTGAAGAATTTTACCCAGCTTTCGTGAAAATATTTTTAAGTCAAAAGTAAGGTTTTTGTATACTAACATAGCATAACATCAGGCCTGTAATCCCCAGGGGTTAATTAGACAGAGGTGTAATTGTGCACCCATATTTGGCAATTTATGTGAAGTCTCTTTTAATAGGGGCGAGCTTATTGACATCAATCGGGCACAAATTCAAAATTTTGGCTGTTACTGATAAATTTCTACTGGAAAAACCCATTTACACTTTTCCCGACCAGGGTAGCAGGGTACCGCAGGACCTCTAGCTCAGCAGTCGCGCTTACCACCACTCTGTTTTTGATACTGATTCATACAAATTAAGTCTAAAAACTTACCTACCTTTGTGAGAGTCGCTTATTGTTTATGAGGTACTTACAACATATTTAGATATTAATGTGTATTTGGCAGCACTGGAAATATTCAGCATACAAATAATTAAAACAATAACAGAAGCCAGAATTGACAGAGATATTTAAATAACAAGTTAAAATAATAACTGATTAATCGCAGTCAAATTTCGTAGTTAATTCAACACAATACTGAAATAATCAACTAAAACAACGACAATAATCAACAAAAATAAACAGCTGCGCAAATGTAAAATTCAATATTTGTACTCGGTCATTAGCCCACCTACAGTTACTGTATGCGGGTCAATGGTGATTGCTATCAAATTCGACGCGTGTTGGCTGACGGTAAGACTCTCTTTAAAATTCCTAATGGCCAAATATCCTCACCAGATCTCGCTGATTGAGCACCTGAGCGTGCCCCGTCAATGTCCAGTCAGAACCGCACGAAAGCCCGAAATGTTCGCTGTCAAAGCATTTCGCACAAATCTCGGCCGATCAGCACCAGTACACCGAATGATGGACACCACCAAAAGGGTCATTTTCATTAATACTGAAATTGACATTTTCTGCGACAGTATACAGAATCTCAGACACAAATTGTTGGAAATTCATTTGTAGTCGACTTTTAACATGTTATTGTTTAAATATTACTTTTTTCATTTTTTTTTAACATATATGCTCACCATATCGCTTGCAAAATTTAAAGTATAATGTCTCAAGAATTTATGTTACTCGTAATGTTAGGAATTGTATCTAAATAATTTCGGCCGAAAGACGTCCACTGCTGGACATAGGCCTCCCCCAAGTGTCGCCACATTAACCGGCCCCGTGCGACTCGCATCCAGCGGATCCCTGCAACCTTCACCAGGTCATCGCTCCACCCAGTGGGAGAACTTCCATCAAAGGAATTGTATATTTTTTTTTAAATTTATATCTAGGTAATAAGGATTATTTGTTATTTTTTTTTTCATTAGAATTTATATCAATGTTAATCATTTTATTTTGTTCTTTTATGATTCAATATTCTACTAAAATGATTAACTTTATTGTGCACCTACCTAATACCTTATGTTTTCCATTATTTAATAATGCTTTGTGTATATCTTTTGTTGGAGATCCATAAATTAATAAATAAAAATAAATAAATAGTTCGTATTGAATGATCAGCAATTAAATTTACATTCCTAATTTTATCTGCGCGTTGGTCTGTGAGACCGATAAAACATTGTTTCGTGATTTTTTCTTTTGTTATCAGTGATGGCATTTTGTACTTCCTGTGAGCTGCATGATTAGTTGCTACGATCATTACATGACGAAAAGTGTCCCTGTGGAAATAGCACGTCTATGGTCGTATTAGGTGAAAATCGGTTTGTGAGACCGACGTGGATATATGTGTTACAAAACTTTGTCTTCTGTGATTTTGAGCTGAAACTTAAAATATTAGACGTATTTCTTAAATTATTTGGGTTTATTATAGCTCATGTAATAAGGTTTTTAAGTTTGTTAGCATACCAAGCAGTTTTTCCAAGAATAATCCACATAATCCTTTGTTCTAGTTGTGAGTGAAAATTTCGACAATGACGATATGAAATTACGTTTTGTATCTAGCACCAAACCAAAATAAATTGGAAACGGGAACTTCATAATAATATATTGAAGCAATTTATTTGCTGTCATGAAAAATTGCCAACATGAGCCGTGTACAAAACGTGTAAAAGAAGTAAACCACCACATACTAAAAAGGTTGGTATTTTTCCTACAATGTAGATTCCCGACGTCACAATTGGTTCAAAACATAATTTATGTTTTAAACAACTATTTCGACTCATGTTCATGAATTAGTTAGTGTGTATGGTTTCATTTCACTCTCAAATAATAGTACAATTTGATATAAGTGGGGAGACTTTGCTATTGCATTCGAGGCGGAATGGGATCTATCGCTAATGAATTTGACGCTAGAGGCGCTGGTGTAGCGCGAGGTCACCGAAATGTCAGATGTCATAGTGTTCGCGCGTTACGTGCTTTTTTATCACGTATTTTTACAAATATTCACGAATGTGGTCTAGAGCCATTCCTAATTAATTATGACTTGAAAATTTTAAGTAGGATCTTATTTGTTAGTACCTGGATGTAAAATCATTTTTAAATGTTTCATGCTTGCTAATTTTAGGGAGAATATTGTAAATATGCATCCTATGTTGTTATACGTAATAAAATAAACTTTTTTTATGAAGTTAATGGTACTTTAAAGTATAAAAAGAATTATTGACAGGACGACTTACTCGACAGTGGCGCCATCTGGTGAGCTCAAAAACGATAGCCCTCATTCAGGTTATGGAGCCGAGAATTCCAGTAGCAAATGCCCACGTGTATCAAACTACGTTTTTCAATACACTTTCGAAGAACTAAAATAATAGAACGAAACGTATTTTTGTCATGAATTAATAAGACTATGATTTAATTTGCTTTCTTTCCGCGCATTGCTTTCGCCAGATTGAAGGAGAAGCAAAAATATGAAGCCGCTAAATAGCCTATTAAGAAAAATAGAAAATTTAAATATTTTTGAATTTAGATCACAAATAAATGTTAATTTGTTCATAAAAGTAAATCTATATTTTAATTAACCATATTTATCTATGATATTCTATTTATAAACACAATTTAAATATTTATTAAATTTCAGATTAAAAAAAAACACCACCGACTATAGGCAACCACAATACCAATTTGAAATTATTATAGTAGATCTGTGGAAATTTTTATTTTCGCACACGTTATGATAAATGTGAAAAATCCACGCGTGTGAAATACATTAAATATTGAACCAAGATGCTTTCGAGTTTAGAAATGATAGTCTGTCTGTCGGTGGTTTCAAGAAGGTGAATTTCGCACTTTGAAAAGTTAAGGTCTGGCCTAGACCTTAACTTTTCGAAGTGCGAAAATATATAGAATAGATTTTTTAGGACTCATCACCTGCCAGGGTTCCATCATCCAAATACCACACGTTGATATAAATTTTTAAACTGACATGGTCACTAACATTATCATTAACACTGAAAACGGGATATTTACCATATTTACTTTATTTGTCTGCTCATAAACACCCACCCGCAATAACTTCAATTTATCCGTGATCGTGGCGCTTGTAACCTCAAAACAAATAGTGATCATGGTAAGTATCCCGTTTTCAATGTTAATGATAATTACCATACGTTGAATTTAGAATTTAAAATTTAACATATAATTTATAATTATTGAAAACTTAAACGTACAACTCAAACAGAACCACAAAGATATCTTGTAAACAAGACTAAGCGGATTACGAAGAAGCTGCATGCCTTGATACCACAGCGTGCTTAGCATAATTCACAAAGCAAAGAAACCACCAGCTTATAATATTTTCAGCACACTTTCCTTGAAGACTTGCAGTTTTGTGAAGCAGAATAAAATAAAAATGGTTGTTTTTTTTAATCAACGACACATTACTGTTCATTTTCTAATCTTGTATTTCAAACAGCTAGCTTGATATACAAGATTAGAAAATGAGTTTTTGTTATTTCATCGCGCAATTTTATGTTAGGTTTGCTGTAAGAAAACCCAATTCTGGGTTAAGCTCGCCGTTGTACATAAGCTATATTATTGCAATTTCTGTGTATATATTGTAAAGAATAAGAATAATATGTACTTACACAAAAAGCTGATATTTCAAATAACTTTACATACTATTATTACCGGTCATTGGCCCCAAAAAGATCATCTATTTGTTTTGGTTCACCTCATTTAGCTGTCGATACCCATTACTTCTGCGCAGATTCACTTAGCTAAGTAATATAATTGTCGATACTCTTTCTCGAAAACTGATTCTTATCGCACTACGATTAGGTTCAAGATGCAATGTATTTCACACGCGTGAATTTTTAATATTTTTCCGCATACAAATATTTACTTTTGTGAACAAATTAACATTTATTTGTGTTCTAAATCCAAAAATATTTGAATTTTCCATTTTTTATATATGGCTGTTTAGCGGCATCATCTTGCTTCTTCTTCAACCTGGTGAAAGCAAAGCGCGGAAAAAAAGGAAATTAAATCATAGTTTCCTAATAATTCCTGACAAAAATACTTTCCGTTCTAATATTTTATTTCTACGAAATTGTATTGAAAAACGTCGTTTGATACGCGTGGGGATTTGTTACTGCGGCTCTCTAACAACCTCGCCTGCGGCTCGGATGTGAATTCCGCCTCGAATGCAATAACAAAGTTTCCCTACTTATATCAAAATGTACTATTAACCTTGTATTATACAAATTGAAAAAGTAGAATAAAAAAACAATCTGTTAAACCCTTGTTCAAATAAAACAAAGAACGATAACACTCCAAATAAGCCGTATCAGATATGAAACAGGCTTTCCGATATTAATAACAGTTCTTCTATCGACAGCCCTCCAGAGTGTAACAATGTGTAAAGAATACTAAACTAGTCCGGCTTTCAATACCATTTTTATTTCCCCAGTCGAATAAAAAATGATAAAACATTGTTTTATAAAAAACAAAGTAAGTACTGTAGTGCTTATAAAGCTCGGTTTAGACCGAATGAGCGAATGTACAAACGCCAGCACTTCATCAAGCTACTAACATCTGTCAAATTTCTTTAATAGATTTTCAACTTTATCGCTAAAGTATTAGGTTCAAGGTTGATTGGGAAAATTTTACGGTTTCGGGTAGATTAATGTGCGTCTGTACACTCTATTTCCAGGATATCATTTTTTTTGTCAATAGACAATAATGAACATAAAGATGTTCGTTGCTCTACTTCTTCTTTCTCTTAGTGTATCGATGACAATCAATCATCAATTCAAATTGAAAATTCACGGGTTTGGCACTTTCAATAGCGCCCATCATGATGTGCACATCGTTTGTGGGGTAATACCATATTTACAATCCAGGGCAGAGTCATCTATGCATCTCCACCTGCTTTGATTTTCCTTGCTTCGCGCACCTCGTGTCCACGAGGTTACTCAACTCATACAGATCTATTAAAATACCAAGAAAATAAAAAAATAAAGTAGTCCTTGTTCTATGTTCGTTTAATCTAACCCCACCCTAACCCTACGTCCTAACAGGTATAAGCGAACTTCGGCCTCGCGTCGGTCGTAGCGTTCATATCAGTTCGCCGAGCAAAAAAATGTTCGCGAGACAGTCGCCCTGTTTAGGAGAAGATAAGCAGACAAAATTCAGAAATAAATTGTGTATTCAGCCACGACCCATCATTATCATCTGTCTCCTTTGTGTCAAAGAAGCTACAGCCGTTTTGTTACATGCGTACTAGAGTAAAATACAATTATTGGAGCGAATACTAGCTAGTCAAGCAGAAAGCAATTTGGGACGTCACTAAGCATCCATAAAATTCGCAATCATGTTTTTAAATAAGATAGGAGGAAAATTGACACAAATTATTATCTACCTATACAGAAGCCAGATTGTGTCAAGTTTGTTTATTCCGTCAGGGAAGTTACTAGCCAAGCAAATTACACCCTACGTAAAGCTATTGTACAGGGTGTAAGGGACATCGCTCCACAAACTGATGGGTTGAATTCAGAATATCAAACTAATAAGACCGGTACAAGAAATTATTTCAGGAATGTTATGGGAATATATATATAATAAATTTGATTTGTTTTGTTTCCTTATACGCAATGAGTCGTTATCGCGGCAAAACGCACGTAGCGAACGGCAAGCACGATGACGAGTTCGATGAACTCTGTAGCTAGACAGTAAGTGAACAGCTGATTTGATGCGTAGTTCGTTAGAGTATTTCAACATCCAATGTTGTTTTTTTTATAGACGTATTATTTACTTAAATGGAGTGCTGCGTACAGAGAATGATTATTTTCTTGACAAAAATTCCGGTGGAATATGATTCTAAATAAGGTGCTGATTGCACTTGTCAGTTTGTGGAGGGTTGTCCTTTACACCCTGCAGATATTACATACATTTATAAATTAAATAACCTTATTAATAAACTAAAAATATGCGTCAAAAAACTCCTCCTCAACGCTGTCTACTGGTAATGTCTCCTGGCGGCGTTACCACGTTGTATGGCAACGTTTAGCCTCTGGCCAAGGTAAAAGCCAGCCCTTGGGTCACGGGAAGTGTCGTTTTGAAATTTCCTTGTAAAGTTTAAACCCTAAACGGCTCTAATATATAGTTACCAATAAAGTTACTATATTTACGCCGCTTGAGATTCTTCGCAGCAGCAGCGGCAGCGCGTCAGCACGTCACGATACATACATTTGTCAAAGATATTTAAATTTACAGCCCTTTTATTTTGGTATTCAATTTGCTTAACTATTTATTTCCCTGACATGTTGGCAAAACCAAAGCCGAACGAAAAGATTTCAAAATCTTCTTTCATAAAATAAACAAAATCAAACGATATAAGTTTTTAAACTGTTATGGTCACTGACATTATCATTAACACTGGAAACGGGATATTTACCATGTTTACTGTTTGTTTTGAGTTCCCGATAAAAAAAATATACAATAAAATAAATAATAATAAATATTTAATGATAAATCAAATGATCTACCAAACATTACCTCACTTTATAATATAAATCTTTTTCAAGTTTTACTACATTTGTATGCTAACTGAAACTCTAATAAATTATGCAGATTAAGTATTTCCACTTGGAAATACTTATACCCTTATAAATAGCAAAGCGGCTATTCGTAGGTATCTTGCGGTTTTCCTTAATAGAATATCGTATTTAGTTCCTGAAAGAACAAAAGGGTCTTTATTGATTAGGATAAGTAACCTTTGTATTTTGCCTTACTATTAGATGCTTAATTAAGGCTGACGTAGATTTAGGTGAGCCGCACCGCGACGCAAAAACCATCAATCTTATACCAAGCATCGCACACTCCATGCGATGCTAATGTGGCTGCAAGGTCCCTTTATGGCGAAAAAGTATAATACCTACCTATTATATCAATTTCCAAATTTCAAATTATTTGGGGGCTAGTCCAAGACTTACAAAAACAATTTAAAGAATGAAAGAGAAACTCTGTAAACAACAATTTTACTTGAAAACGAACTGGAATAGACAACCTAGACCTAAAATAGTGTAACAATCCAAGGGAACATAATAAAAAAAGAGTAATTTGTGGTCTATTAATAGAAAGGACCATTCTTCCCTATCTTGGCACGTAGTACATTAGATCTTTTTGTGTCTGTGGTTCGAGAGGGACAAAAAGTAAGTTCAAAGGTCCTTTTAACTTTTAATTACTTTGGGAATTTACGCTATCTAGGCGTTCTGACTTTGAAATGTGAATAGCAGGCTAATTGTGTAACATAGTTGTTTTCGCTCCATGTAAAATACTGGTATTCAGCTGTACCCGGTGAGACTGGAAGCCGACTCCAACATAGTTGGAAAAATGCTAGGCTGATGATGATATCAAGGCAATTCAAAATATTAAATTCAAGATAGTTAAAGATTAAATTGCACAAGTGGATAAATGAATGTAATTTCTAGTCTAAAAGAATTTATGGATAAAAATGTTGATGCCTTGTAACATTTTACTTAACCCTAAAATTTAGCATGCTATGTTCTCCATCCCATATCTTCCCGTGGGTGTCGTAAGAGGCGACTAAGGGAGTTACCAGAGAATGGGCAGCAGCGTTCTCTGTGCTTTTTTTAACAACCATACTGCGATCGCCAACCCGCCTGCCAAGCGTGGCGATTATGGCAAAAACCCCCCTTTGGGGGAGGCCTATGTCCAGCAGTGGACGTCTTTCGGCTGAAATGATGATGATGATGATGATGATGTTCTATCTTAGCTAAACATGTTTGAACTATTTTAATTTTATTTAACGCCATTGTATACTTTGTTTTTTGCAAATAAATGATTTATGATTTATGATGAGTTGTTTTCAGAATAAAATACTAATTCATCTTGAATTTATATATTGTATTCAGCTTGAATGGTCAATCATTCCATCAAATCGGCATCAGCTGGGTACATTCCGTTCTCCATCTTCCACATACAGTATGTCACTTTTCCAGGATTGCCTCGTATTTCAACGTTATAAAACACTCGGGTCGATTTTCAGGTAAAACCGCACTTGCCTAGGTTAGTCCGGGGATGTCCCGATCAACCGAATTTCCTCCGTGCCTCGGAAAGCACGTTAAGCTGTTGGTCCCGGCTGCCATTTGTAGATCTTTGGCAGTCGTTGTAAGTCTGAAAACCAGTCATTACCAAGGGGTATTGTATTACCAAATACTAACTGGGTTGTGGAGGTAAGATAGGCAGTCGCTCCATATAAAATACTGGTATGCAGCTGCATCCGGTTAGACTGGAAGCCGACCCCAACATAGTTGGCTAATAAAATAAAAGGCTATTCAGATTTAGTTTCCATGCTTCCTTGGTTTATTCTTGTTGCTGTCTTTTTTACGCTCGCCTTCGTATCGCAACGGCATGACTCCAGAATATAATTTGTGTTTCGGAATAATCCTGTAGGTTTAGAAAATGCCCTTGGTACCTACATCCACAAACGTATATCCAACCTCGCAATCTCTTTGATAACGTTTCGTACTTCTTTCGTGTGCTCACAAGTTTATTTATATATTTTAAATAAAACGATAACGTTTTTGAAAAACTATTAAGAGTTTTTCTTTAAAATATTCGTAGCAAATAAGTCTTTTTAGTTTTTAATATCGTTAAGTAATTTTTAAGTAAACTTCATTTAGCAGTGTTTTTATTTTCGTGCAAGTCTTGCTATAAAAGGTTTTAAGAGTTTTAAAATACTTTTTAAGATTAGAGTCATTGACCTTCAGTCACAAATTGTGCTGTCGTATCGATAAGACCGCGACCAATCTAGCCAAGATACACCAGTATACGCTGATCTCTCATTTTACGGGAAACTTATACAAAGTGAGGTCAGGTTATACTGGATATGTATAGCTTGATGTGTCCCCGTGTGTACACCCTACCTATAGATGTTTTTGTGTAACATAATTGGGATTACCATTGGCTCCATCATCAGATTTTTCAACTTGGTCATAATTAACTAATCAAAGCTATGGAAAAAATGTTGTTAGGTACTTCAAACATTGTGAAGGTGACGATAATCGTCGGCCTATGTTCCTCTTCATACATACGTATGTATTCTAAGAGAGCTAGATATTTAGCTTTCTTAGAAATGAAAATAACGCGCCTTTTGTCGTAGAACTACACGTGTGTAAAATATTAACACGGGCGAAAACGGGCGAATACTCGATTACAAGATTCGGTAGCCAGCCAGGTGTGAAATGGAATAAAACGGGGAATAATCCGTTATATTTTTTGCCGTCTATTAAAAAGTTGGTAATAGGTCTGGGAAATTATTTGTTAAGCAAATTGACTAGCAATTTAAATAGTCCGTAAATTAAAGAAGTGGGCCGTAAGCCGTCATCCACCTTACGGGCCGAATGTGGAGCAGTAAAAAAATCCCTGGGACTGTGGTAAAAACAGTAATGATGGATACAAAATATTGGCGCGTGGCGATTTATGATATTTTAAGTGTTTTAGTGACACTGAAGATATTATCTTTTGTTTAGAGGTGTTGGATACCAGAAACAATATAGTAACTGTGGTAACCGCAAGACCAGTTCCAGATTCCCTGCAGAAGAAAATTGTTATATGATCACTTCTCTTCATCACTGCTCTCATTAAAGAATGAGAGCAGTGATTTTAATTTCCGGACGCACTGTAGCTCGATCCACTTCACACCTATACCGCGTACGCTTAGGATGCTCAACGCGCTCGTGGAGACCAACACTGGGTAAGACTTGTTTACTGATGAATGGAAGACGATAATGTTAGAATGTTTGTGTTAGTGTTGCCATTTTTTTCAACTGTCAAAGGACGGAAAATTGATGTAGGATGTCAATTTTGCTTAAATATTGGAATTAATTTCTCGGAAACTACCTCGATAATTGAGTCTACTTTGAAGCTTTAACATAATTCTAGAGAGCAGCTTCCAAATATTTAAGTTGCAAGGCGAAGAAATTTCTAAAACTACAAATCAAAACTTTTTAATCGCAGAAGTTCTCGCATTTCGCTTAAAGATAATTATGAGATCTATCTTATTACGCAATTAGCTAAGTAGGTAATTAGATGCCTTAGTCTCGACTTTAATACTGGAATAACAGTTCTAGCGACGAAACTTGGTGTCGGTACTTCAATTAGCGTCTCAACTTTTATAGATAAACAGATTCTCAAGTTTTTAGATAATAAAATATGTATGAGAGTAGTTCGGTTTTCTCAAGCGCTGCTGATTTAAATAAATAACTAGAAACGGCAATAAATTTCTTAAGCCGTCTGTTGAAATCACAGAAACTTAAAATTAACAAGAACAGGGTGTAAAGGTACAATCCCGAAGGACACCGCAACAGCAAAACCACGTTCGCTTTGGAAAACCTTAGTAGCAGACAAGACTGCTTTCTATGTCATCATCATCAGCCTAGCCTTTTCCTAATTATCTTGGGGTCGGCTTCCAGTCTAACCGGATGCACCTGAATACCAGAATTTTACATGGAGCGACTGCCTATCTGACCTCCGCAACCATTTTAATACTGCGTAATACCTACGTTACCCCTTGGCAATGTCACCATCTATAAAAGTGTTTTAAAAGAGTGATCGGTCGTTGCGTTTTGCGGCTGCGATCGGAATCGTACCTTAAATGACCATAAATTAAACTTCGCCGACAAGAAACTCTTGCACGAGATCGTCTATTTCTATTGCATTTGTGCAAACAAACACTAACACGTAACAAGGACTGTAAGCTGTATTCATTCGACTGTTTATTGTAAAACTTTGGCGATAATGCGGTGCACGTCGTGAATTGGTTGTCTCTTTGAATATGATCATGATGGAGTTTATAGCAGTTCGACTAGTTTTAGTATCATGTCTTTTCTTCTTAAAGTTGTGTCTAGAATAAAGTGCAATACAGCATGCAAAGCAACGTGCAGAGGTCTAAGCAAATTGCAATCGATTTCAAACCTTTTGACACTATATTTTCGGTAGCAAATGTCAGTTGCGCACTTATCTTTGACAATACCGTCGTCTATATTGACCAATTCTACATTGCACAACTTTGATAGCTTATATCTCGGAAACGGTGCCACGTTTCCGAGATATGAGCTATAAGAAGATTTTGTCTCATAGAAAACTTGTTTGTAGATGCGAGCAATCGATTGGATTGGTTTTATACGTGTCTGATCAAATCAAAGTTGTGATGAAGATCAGTGAATGCACTTTAACGTAATCTCGGAAACGTGACACTATAGAACATTTTGTCTCATACAAAACTGGTTTGTATTGATACCAGCTAGCGATTAATATATGTTTTATGTATGGCCACAACTATGAAAAAAATTAAAATGGCGGAAGTTACGACGGCCATTAAGTTCAAACCCCCTTTCCCCTTTCTCCACGTGCGGAATTGTTTTTATTACAAGTACCTATGCACAAGTTTCTATACGTTGCTTTGCATGTTTTGTCCTACAAAAGTTTACAAGTTATAGAACAGGTTGAAACGTCGGAAGCTATAGTGATTCATACCGGAAAGCTGTATTGAAAACGCAACCACAGCGATTGAAAAGAAGCTGATACCCAATTCACATCAATAACATACAACCGGTACAGGGTATATCGACCGTATGATGCCGAGGACTCAGCGTAGTATTCACAGTATTTACAAGTTTATTATATATACGACACATTACAAAATAAAATTGATAAATTGACCGCGTTTCTTTTCCAAACTTTGCAATGGATTTAATGTATTATGCGGTTCTTACCACCATTTAGAGAATGTTTTCGAGACGATTATTTATTTATTTATTAAAACTTTATGCACAAGTAAAAACTATACGAGGAGGGATCAAAAAGTAGTGAGAATGAGATAGAATATAATGACTATTGATAACTTAATAATTTATTTTTCTAAATAGTTTACGAATCTCTCTACACACCGAGTCCAGCGCTTTTCCAAGGCTTCAATCCCTTTCACAAAAAAAGTTTTGTCTTGGTCCTGCAAAAAGCTCTCCACGGCATCCATCACCTCGTTATCGTCTTCGTACCTGTTTCCCCTTAAGTATTTTTTCAATTTGTGGAACAGATAAAAATCGCTAGCCGCCAGATCTGGTGAATAAGGGGGGTGGTCAACCAATTCGAAGCCAGCTTGCTGTATGGCAGCCATCGCAACGTTTCCATTGCGAAGATTGCTGTTTTGTCTCGGGATCAAAATGATGGACCCATGTTTCGTCCATTGTTACGAAACGAGACAAAAAGTTTTCAGAATCTTCTTGAAACTTGTAAAACGATAACTTCGAAATTTCAAGTCGATTTTGTTTCTGACTGTCGGTTAACATTCTCGGCACCCATCTTGCGGAGACTTTTCTCATATTCAAAGATTGTTTCAATATGGATTGAATACTTCCATATGAAATGCCCGTTTCTTGAATTTAGTATTTTTTCTTTATTAATATTGCAAATATATTTCTGAGCTATGCCTGCCAGTATTTATTTTTTTTTCTTACCAAGGAGTATGGCGTTCTCACTACTTTTTGATCCCTCCTAGTACAAAGGCGGACTTGCGCCTTGGGCATTTTCTACCTTAGGGTTATGTTAATAATACATGAATATAACACCCATAATATATTAAAATCAATGTCTGTTTGTTCGTTCCCTATAGACTCTTAAACTAATACACCGAACATAGGCCGGGGAAGATTTCTGAACAAAGAATCTGAAAATAGAGGCAACCGATTGTTCTACAAAAGCCAGATAAGGTTTCTGAAAAAAAAAACTAAAAAAAGGCATAGCGACCCATGCCGGACACAACTATAAATAAAAATCAATGCGGCTTGACCGATTTGGCTGTTTTCTTTTAGTGTGTTCGTAATTTTATTATCATGACAAGGTTTGTATGAAAGAAAATTTTGATATTTTTTTGCTAATCACACTTCTCCTTTTCTTTATTAGAAAATTATACCCGGGCGAAGCTTGGCCGGGTACCTAGTTAATAAATAAATCTCGAGTGTTTTGTCTACTCATAAGAACCGTACAGCAAGGCGAAGCACTACTACCTACCGGTGTATAAATTGAATCAAGTTGTAGGGTTTCAAGTTACTACATAATGATGTGTGTATGCATGTCTGTAGAGGCGGCTGCGCCTCTACACGCCGTGTAAGGAGTAAGCTCAGTCGCGATTAAACTTAGATTACAGCAACACGTGTATTTCCTTGTTCGTCTGGTCCACGTAACTCAGTCTATAAACCTAATATAGTTTTAAACCTAAAAAGTTTTAACATGAGATCTGAAGTCTTTATTTATAGAAAGCTTTGGTATTTTGTGTAGATCTGCTAGAGATAGAGAGAAAGAGATAGAGATCATTATTGATTATTTGTTCAAAACATGAGTACACACACACACAGCATGCAAGATGTTACATCGAATAATAATAATGACAGTCATGTTTTGCCTGGACGGCGTACAAATATTAAGATGTCAGACGCTACACATCAAGTGATTTTAAATTGGTTTACATACAGCAAATATAGCTGTTAACAATCCAATGTAGACCATACGTAACTAAAAGGTACAATGGAAAACAATCAAATAGTGTCATAATAGTAAATAATACAAATAATTAAAAATTAAAATTAAAAAAAAAACAAAGGTTAAAGCAATTATTAATAAAATAAAAATAAAATAAGGATGTCATTATACATGTCAGATTAATTTGTCATTGCTAGCAATGTGAGTTGTTCATTTTCAATATTCTTTTCGACTCCTACATTCTTGGTGCATGTGGGTGTTGTTAGCAGTGGGTAAGTTTGAACTCACGACCTGGCAGCCTATAGACTGCACATCAGCAGTAACGTTAATGCCATTTTTATGTGCAGTTTCTTAAGACTCAAGGGAACTATTTAAGAACCTATATTAAAGTCCAATTTGACTGTAAATACATTTAATGTATAGGTACTTTCTACAGCAGTAGATTTAAATGTATTCTAATTTGACGCATATGTGATGATAGCTCGAGGGAATAAACACAATTTCACAGTCGAATTAATCTTAATTTTATGTCAGGTATTTATCTTATCGTTTACGACTTACGGCATTTTATACAAACGTTCAAGCCCTTTTATCGAAATGACTGGACCGATTTTAATGAAACTTCACGCATAAGGAGGATACATGTCTTGGTGTAAAAAGTTATCAGGGAATATTTCCGAAATATCTTAAAAAAAAAGAGAATTGGAAATTTCTGTGTCTATGGAAAATTTAAAGTCGGTCTAATTTAGCTGTAATACTCTTTTTTGAAAATTTTCTCTGATAACTTTTTAGAGCTATGTATTCTGCTTATGAGTATGAAGTTTCATTAAAATCGGTTCATACGTTTCGAAAAAAAAAGGACTCGAACTTATGCAATGCCGTAAGTCGTAAATGCTCTTAAAACCACGATATCTATGAATTAAAATCGAGTAGAAGATACAGCATGTATTATAAAGGTGTGGTCATATGAAAGGAAGAAGTACAGACCATCAAACTGACCAACTCTCTTTTTGGGACCAGCAATGTAATCCCAAAAAAAATATCAGTTGTCCCATACTTCTGGGGAGAGTACATACAGTTACACATTACATTTCCAGTACAGCATGGTTTCGGTTTGTGAAGATTTCCCGTACAATGAGAGATCTGTATGGTGTCCGGACGTAAAGAATAGCACCATCCCATATCTTCCCGTGGGTGTCGTAAGAGGCGACTAAGGGACTTACCAGAGAATGGGCAGCAGCGTTCTCTGATTCTACAACAACCATACTGCGATCGCCAACCCGCCTGCCAAGCGTGGCGATTATGGCAAAACCCCCCTTCTTGGGGGAGGCCTATGTCCAGCAGTGGACTTTTCGGCTGAAATGATGAGAGATCCGCATAAACTGGTTTTGTATAGTTTGGTTGGTCGACGTGCGTACCTACCTAGATACACATCAAGTTATCACAAACTGTAAAATTTCTCCAAATGATTTTAAACCATTAATGTTGAAGATTACGTTCAAAATCGAATGAGGTAATTTGACAGTTATTTCGAATCGAATGAGGTTATTTGGTAATTTGAGGTAATTTGATAGGTAGGTACCTACAGTCGCCAGCGCATCAAGTTACCTACCTCCTACATCCTTAAATACGACCACATCTTTCTGTTCATGCTACATATGTACTACGATTGATAAGCTTTTAATTTGATATGTCCATGTCCAACTAGAACTTACTCTATAGTGCTTTCGCCCTTAATGGGTGATTGGTGTGCATGCACTTACCTTACTCGAAGATCGCCTTACTCGACATAGTTCAATTTACACGTAGTCATTAACATCAATTCCAAAAGCATTCGAATTCGGGTAAACGACTATGTAAGTGTAATTGCGCCGTAACATAAGCAATTGACATGAACAATACAGTCTTTGTTTCGAAACTGTTAATGAAATCATACTCGTATTCTGAGGACACTCTAAGGCGCGTCGCCCACTGGTCAGTAGAGGCGGAGTCGCGACACGGTGGAGTCGTGGTATCTATGTGGAGTCGACGCGCGGGCTATGCCTCCATCCCTTTTCTATACTTTGCTACGCACGAAACGAAATAATAAAATGACGCCGTACTCTGGGGCACTTCCGCGCCTGGACCTCGACTCTTGATCGTGTGGGCGACAGTCCTAACGCGTTGTGACTAACACTAATTGTTAAAATATTTTGTTGTAATGTGCCCCTTTTAATAAATAAACAATTGTTATAAACACTAAATAAATGCCTAAATATGATTGCACTGTTGAAATCAACTCTCGGATATATTCATTTAGATGTCACTTCATCACCTGCCTACCCTTTTCCCAAATATGTTGGGGTCGGCTTCCAGTCTAACCGAATCAGCTGAATACCAGTATTGTACATTAAGGGGCAGCCTATCTGACCTCCACAAACTGTGGATGTAATATTAGGTACACCTCTGCCTAACCTAACCCTTCGGGGATTACAGCCGTGATGTTTATATGACATAATAAGCTAACGAAAAGGTTAGATCGAGCATATTGGAGAGAGATCTGTAGAAATACGAAAAGCTACGTAAGCGACTGCCATTCTCTAGATCAGTGTTTTATGTTTTATCGCGAACCGGAAGATGCTGCGTTGGAAGGCCTCCCACTAGGTGGACCGATGACCTGGTGAAGGTTGCAGGGATCCGCTGGATGCGAGTCGCACGGGACCGGTCAATGTGGCGACACTTGGGGGAGGCCTATGTCCAGCAGTGGACGTCTTTCGGCTGAAATGATGATGATGATGCTGAGGACTATGGGGGTCATGTCATGAGTTTGAAAAACACTGCTTTAGATCATGCATCTTTTCAAAAGTCTCTGTTATTTGGCTGCAGACGCTTCCAATCTTTCTTCACAGGTAACCAAATCTCTTAAGGATAAACATGTTTGTTTTTGAATTAGGATTGGATTTAATGTAATACAAGTGTTTTGTCTACACCGTGACGTCATCAGCACTGGCTGCACGAGAAGAGGATTAAAACCGTATCTTGTATAATAATATCCTTTGTGTTATTAGAATTAATAGATTTTCCGAGTATCTTGTAGCACCACTGAATACCAGTAATAATGTTATTCCAATTTAGTAAGTCTACATCAAAATCAATAGAAGTCGATACGATGAGACGAATTAATTAGGTGGGTAAATATCATCTACTGTGTTCTGATAATTTCTTAAGGCAAAACATATCATCACGCCTGAAATCCCTGAAGGGCTAGGCAGAGGTATACCTAATAGTACACCCACATTTCACCAGTTAAGTTTAAGTCCCGTGTAATAGGGGGCGAGCCTATAGCCATCAACCGGGCACAAATTCATACTCCGTGGTTGCTACTGAGAAATTCCTGGTGAAAAAAACCAATAACATTTTTTTCCGATCCCGGAATCTAACTGATGACCTCATGCTCAGCAGTCGCACTTGTGGCCACTAGGGCAACAGGCAGTCGGGGGATCTTCAAGTGCAAAGAAAATGCAACGTGTGGGCAGGGCTCAAGTCTCAGGACACGGGATGCGAGAAGCTGGGGAACGGTTGATGACGTCCAGCTGTTAACAACTTACAGCTAATATTATGAAGATACAAAAGAAATTAAATACCGTATGTGAATCGATTTAGAAGGAAAAAATATGATTTATCTTGTGTGTATTTTATCTCTCAATTTCCAAATACACAAACTTCCATTTCGCCGAATTTTGGTCCCTAGAGGGCACGATGTTTGGTCCTAGTTCTCATACAAATATCTATCTATGTGTCTCGATTTAGGCAATCCGAAGTTTGAAAGTCTAATTACTAGTCTAGCCTTAGAATGCCGATATTGCCCAGTAATTGGATTGTAAAGGTCAGATGTATTATATATTATATATTCTTTTCATGTAAAAAGTTAATAAATATCAACACGGATTAAGTGGAACTTTCCTGGCCACATCTATCGGTTGCCAGAGGAGTTGTGGGCTAAAATAAACATACAATAGTATCAAGAGGAGATTGTGTGACAAACTTAGCTCTCTTCTATAGATTTGTAACATGCAGCAATATGTATAGCGATGACTGGAAGGAAAAAAGGGTGGGAGAAAAAAGGTTAATATAAATAAACAAAACCGCAAGTACTCCGACTGGAAATTGCTCAACAGTTATGCTTGCAACCACTAGGCTAACGAAGCTGTCAATCAGCAATACCGTGTTGATCTTAATGCTGCTCGCCAGTTCTGTTAGCTTGAACTTGGCTTAACACACTACCGCGTGTCTAGATTTTTCATGGCAAATAGGCCAATATCGAAACTTTCTTCATTTTGCGTATCAGAATGACATAAAAGAACAGTTAGTAAAATATCTTTGAGGCTATCAACAAGGTAGTAGGACTAACTGGACTTCTCAGTTTGAGTAATTCCTCATCATTTGAATAATCGATGAAGTCTTCACACACACTTCCCATCCTGTCCAATGATTTTCAAACTTAGTTATATCCTTATGTGACAGTATTTCATTAAACACGACAAGCTAGACATACCACAAGCCGCACACGCGACGTGTACGTGACATGTCTGAGTTATGTCGCGTCTTCAGTAACTGCGGTATTAGCTTGTTGGTATGTCAGCCACAACATATGTCTTAATTCTGGACGACGAACAGCGTCACTGTGAATTCAGGAAATAGGGCATATTTTAGTTTAGTAACAGACAGAGTACAAAATCGCTGGCAGGGTCTATAGACGGCAATGTCCGTCAATTTCCACAAGTCATTTATGTCATAGTGCGAGTATAGTATGGCCACTTTAAGTGCGCAGTTCAAGGTGGCGCTGCTTGTCAAGAAAAAGTGCATTAATATGACAAAATTGGTACATTTCTTTTATTTCTGTGTTTTCCTGCCTGCACAGATAAGTTGGTTGAAGTGTAAGCGGTAGCGTCTCCGTACTATACGGAAAGACGTATGGTGAAGATGTTATAGTGACAGCCAAACAATCTATTAATTTTCCTAGTTTGTGACTTGGTCGCAGTGGCTTCACCACCGATTGCGTGGTAAACTGCAAAGATAAAAAATATTCATGAATTTCGACAGCTGCCACTGGCTTGTAGATTTGTAGAGGCCACTTCTGTTAAGTTGTAGAGCGGCGACTGAAGCCAGTCGCCTAGTGTGCAGCGACACTTAACTCCCTTCAAATTGTCGTAACTGTGCTAAGAGGCCATTAGGCTACTTGGACTGTCGGCATCTGTTGCCATTTATTGCCACATCAGCTGCAAGCGCAGATGCCTCTCAGCCGAACTTAAAACTTTCTGAAGAACTGCATCTAAAGGATCAATCAAGACTAGAAACGCGGTGAAGTGTGTTGTTGAAAAGAGGATCGATCTATATATATTTCGGATAGCAACGTCCTATCTTTCTCGAAGAGCATTTGGCTAAATAATAACAGCCGCTCGGGTCGATCTTCAGGTTATGCCACGCATGCTGTTGGTTGGTCAGTGGCTGGGTGACCACCCATTACATATCGAGTTTCCACCGTGCCTCGGAAAGGACGTTAAGCCGTTAATGCCGGCTATCATTTTTAGATCTTTGATAGTCGTAGACACAAGTACAAGTAGACAGTGGGCGAAAGTCTGACAACTAGTCTTACCAAAACGTATCGTATTACCCAGTACTTACTGGGTTGTCGAGGTCAGTTAGGCGGTAGCTCCATGTAAAATACTGGTATTCACTGGTTAGACTGGAAGCTGACCCCAACATATTTATGAAAAGGCTAGGCAGATGAGGAATGTCACGTTTCCTGGCATTTTTTGGACTATTGAAAGTCATGCTTTTGTTAAAAATTTAAGCCTCTTTAATTTCTATACAGTATCAGTCTGTATCAGTTATCAGTTTAATTTGTAAAATTTAATTTTATTACCTTAATATGTTTTGATTTTAATTTTTAAATGCTACTATATCTTTGTTAGCTTAGTTATACATTTTATTAAGCATGCTGTGATCTCCTGTAAGTGAAGGAGCACACCTACGTGATACTTTGTCGTCGGTTATTTATTTCGTATGCTGGTGTACATCCTTTGTTGGAGATCCTAAATAAATAAATTAAACAAAATCAGTTTATCACATTCTCAACATTTTTTTAAGTTTGTTTTTACGACAGTTAGAGACAGTCAGACGATACGCTCTATTAAGACACATATTTCTATATCTATCTTCAAAACAAATCCAGTCTTTGATCCTTACAAAGGTTTTACCTAAAAACAGATTAAAGATATCTCGATTTCTTTGGTCTTTTGTTTATTTTCCTGTTAAAAAAATAAAATAAAATCAAAAATTACAAACAAATACTTTATTATTTCTTTTACTTACAAACACACAACTTTCTTACGCATCATTCATTAAAAATAAAGTATGTAAAACGTTTATTTATACATTCAGTATTACAAATAGATTTGTTACTTCTTAAAAGGAACATAAAATATATACAAACATTAATAAAATGGCCATGATCACACATTTACAACTTAGCAGCATAATCTGTACACAAATAAATAAAAAAGATGTTTTTTTTTTACAATTTTTAAACTAAAAATGATGTTGAACAACAGATTCACAGACAATGAAAAGTTTTCAGGCGAAACTTATTAAGTAGAAAGGTATTATTGGTTCAGTCAAGTTAATTGAAAACTTATGAAAGTAACATAAAACTGGTAACTTATATAACTTTGTTATGAGTTTATGACACCTAGTAAAACTATTTTGTAATGGAAAATAAAGTCCTCTGAAATTCTCATTTTCCAAGTTGTAAAAGTACGTTTTTACAAAATTAACCTGTTAATTGTTGGCGGTATCTTTATTGTTTGTCATGAATATTTTACTTTAAGTTAACTATTGATTAGATTTTATTAGAAATGGCCTCTTGCGTCCTGCCATAATGTTAGATCAACAAACGGTAGTTGATCGCACGGGACCACCTTGTTCCTGTAAAAAATAAATATAATGATTAATTAATCATTAATACCAAGAAAATATTATCAGAAATTATCGAAGAGACTAAACTACTAAGCGACTGACACCCAAATGAATTTTATCCGTTTATTTAACTGGTTCGTAAGACATCATTCAAGTTCTGGCTGGGCTAATATGTAGATAATAGGTATTAAATACGCTCAACGAAGCCGAACGGCATTTGATCTTCCTATCATTGCAATCCTTTTTTTTTGTTTGGACTGTACCTAAGAACCTTCTAGTTACGGCGACATTAGAGGTCAAAGTTCCAACATTTTCACAACTTAAAAAAAAAATACAAGCTTTGTTTACTTTACTCTAAATACCTCCATGGCCCCCTTACTATTCAATGCATTCATCAGCACAATGTTTTGAGTGCGTTACATTGAGTCCTATAACCGTAAAAGTAATTACTTTTAAGGTTTTCACACCAAAAAAAGTCAGCAACAATTTTAGCGTTGCTTAGTTTGACGTACAGAATGCTTGGTTGACGGTTTCGTGAAGGGTCCGTTTACACCCTGTATAGGTATATGCTAGATACCTTAATCTCAGATTTTTCTGACTTATTGTTGACGAAGTGCTTAAAGCTGATACTAGAATTTGTCGCACACATCCACACACACTTCATTCGTCTAAGAGTCTTCATTATTTGCTTAACTAACTCAATACACCCTTAACGCAACTGAGCAGCTCACAGGAAATGTATGGAGACAACTGTGCCATAAAACCAACATCAAACCAACAGTCTGCGAACACTGAATACATTATAACAATAACTCTTCATTCGACGTATAATTCGATGGGACTCCGTATCTCGGAGCTACGCCATATTGGCCGTAAAAGACGGCACTGTATGTAATGACGTCACTTACCCGTGGGATATCTGTTGGAAGGCTCTAGGCTGCATGACGCGGATGCCGTCACCGTTATCGCACATAAGACGGGCCATAGATGAGCCCTTGCGTATCGTATCGAGCTGACCTGTTTAATAAAGTCTTTTGTTAGATATCTATAAAATACACACAATACGTTGATCGGAATATCTCCGGAACTGTGATGTGAATCAATACCAAATAGTCATCGGCTAAGAAAAGATTTGTCAAAATATAGGGTGACTGGTATTTAGTGACCGATACTTAAACACGTGATTGTACTTACGGTAACAAACAACTTTCTCAAATATTTTTTTTTATACTTGTTCACTTTTATCCCAATAACACAACAGCCATATGAAATTTGACCTTTCAGCTGTTAGCCGCGAGACGCCGCGCCGTTCTGTCTCCCACTGTGCTCTGCCTACCCACTGTTGGTACGATAGTAATGAGAAACACGGCTAACAGCTGGCAGTTAAAAAAAAAAAGTAAACATGAGTAGGCATAAAAAAACAAAATTCTTTGGGAAAGTTGTTTGTTATCATGAGTATAATCACGTGTTTAAGTATCGGTCACTAATGACCAGTCACCCTATACATATAAGGGGTGAAACAATGATATTATAAATAAAAAGAGGTAGATATCGCACTAGCGCGCGAAAATTGTTGCAGACAAATTCAGACAATTGTCGTAATTTAAGTACTTCAAGCACAATAGCTATCTCTTTCTGTATCATACGTTCCGTATTATCTATCGCAGTCGTAACAACGCAACGATATTTGAACGCCGCCACTCAGTATGAACGTAGTGTATCTTCTTTAAGATATCATTGGGCTGAAAAGTTTCATGCGCATAAAAGTAGTGGGAATCGCAAGCGTAGTAAAACAGTACGCGTAAAGTAGTCCTATACTTATATACAAGAATACTTTGTTGCGTCTGCATGTACAAATGTATAAAAATCTCGAAAGTTTACTTGATACAGACGCTTTGCTAAATTGTGTTTTCTTTTTCATATTCACGGAATACCAAGCTAAGCACTAAGCTTTTCAACGTGGAATAGACTTATTTTTTTTTGTTATCTTTCTGTACAGAAAATAATTAGTATTTCCAAAAATCTTTTTTTTTTATGCTTCCATAATTTGATCCTCCAATTACTGTAGTTTCTTATTTGGTTTAGGTAAAGTTAATTTGTGAGATGTCCCATTTGTTTACTGCAGCACTAAACAAACGTATTAACAAGATTTGTTGAGGAAAATAATCAAATAAGGCTGTGTGTACACGGAAAAACTGTTTTGATAACCTTGAGCCACGTGCTCTGAATCTGGTGAATAATTGCCTTATTCCCAGTTTTATTGCGTACTTCTCTGAAAAATATGGAAGGAGATCCATTAACAGAAATGGCATTATTTGTGAAAGACAATCATGAAGAAATAAATGCTGAACATGGCATGAAAATAGCATTAAAATTTTTACGTTGCAAGAATTTATCAATTTAGAAATTAACAACCATTATTTTCAGGTAAATTGATTGTTTTTTTTTGGAATTATTTTACTGTAAACGTAAATACAATACACAAACATAAATGGAAGATATATTGCCTGTACTATTAATTTTTATTTTGTTTGCTGGTTCTCCATAAATACAAATGAAATTTTTGTTTGTCAAGAATGTTGAATTTGTTGATTCATGACAAACCTAGCCTGATTGACCAAATCCATCAACTATGAGATAGCCTATTTGGTCTAGATTGTCGTACGGAATTTACGAGTACTAAAATCTTGGGCAATTTTTCCGGCTAGATTATTCTAGCCATATTTATTTCTTTATTTATTTATTTCTTTACTTGGCAGACAGATTGGCTTTGTGTCGTTTAAGTAGATCAATAAATTAGAATCAAATTATGTAGTACGACAACTATAATATATAATTTTATGATAAATTTAGTAATTATTCAATTTATAGGCTGCTCACTTCTTGGGTTCTCATAGCTTTATTACCATATGTATATTTTTTTATGTTTAAAAGAAAATTATCGGCGTCCAGAATAAATAATATGCACTTCAGCTTAAGAACCTCTTCCATTTTCACCGGTTATAAATATGCTTTGCATGCCGTCGAACCATCATGCTTAATAGCTTACATCTTCCCCAAGCCGTTGCCCAACTAAGTAGGAGTCGGCTTCCAGAATTCCTCTATTTATGTAAAGATAAAATTAAAAAACGTATACTTACTAGGCGTAAAAGCAGTGTCAGGATCAGCTCCATTCTCATAGAAGTATCTATCACCAACTCTGGTCCTGTAGAACTGTTCCGTCAAGATGCACAGGTACGTGGGCCCGGCCTGCGCCCCTGGCACGTTACGTTCCAGAGAGCCAGCTACTACCAGCTCGACGTCTTGAGGAGTCTCGTACAGGTTTTGAAGGACTTTCACGTTCTGGTGAAGAAAGGAAAATGATAAGCTAGTGTTAACCTATGGTTGCCAAGTTTAGTATAAATATGAGTTCCCCATAGTTAGATGGACATTATAGAAAATGATATGGTCACTAGACCATATCATTTTACAAACTTCTATAATGTTCTCTTTGAAAGATACAAGTTGGTGGTTGACAAAATATGATATTAAAAAAAATCCTCGTGTTTTTGATTTTCAGACTTGCCGGTTTCCTCACGATGTTTTCCTTTACCGTTTCGAGAGCAGGAAAAGAAATGATTTGAAAATGAGATTTTTAATGCATACGTATAAATGCGTATCTGGGTTCTCATTCCTACACCTACGAAGTCCTACAACACGTTAGTAGTGTCATTAGGCTGAGGAGATCACATACCACTATATCGATGGTGAAAATTTTAAAATATTTTAAGGGACATTGATTCTAAATGTCACTTGCGTCATTTGAAAGTTCAGCCGTAGATATCTCCGTCTTCCGTCCTTGAAAATTTCGACACGGCAAAAATGTATCATCTTTGTTAAATAGACAAAATATGATGGAAATTTATCTTTCAATTAAAATATGAGGTCAATGTTCCCGGATATTAAAAATCTTCCTATCCGTCCGAAAAAATACCGTAATTTCTTGGGTAAAAACCTTTTAGGGCGTTAATATTCTCGTTGTACAAAACAGTTTTTGTACAACGCCTTTGGAAATTATTCAGATCCTTCTAATTCCGTAATCTTCGTGAAAAAGAATTTGAAGGTAGCCAAGAAGAGGCACAAAAGAATTTTAATGTGTGGTCGATCTTGTAAAATGTTAATAAGGTTGAAACTATCCAACTAATAGACATACACAACATAGACAAATGGACCTTAGAGCTTACACTTCAACCAATTTATCTATGCAGGCGGGAAAACACAGAACTTAAATAAATGTACCAAGTTTGACATATCGATGCAATTACAAAATTTGACCCTTCGCTACTGCTATGCAGTAACCAATACATGGCGTAATGTGTCACCCCCACTCACTGGTAAGCGGTCTAAGGAAAAACTAGTAGCTGTGGCGAGGTAGTGCATTCCTACCAAACCCATTCGTTCCACTTGCTGAAAAACCTGGGCAGGAGTTTGTATGGCTGACCTGGAAGTCTTTAAATAGACTCCGGACCCAGGTTGGCCGCAACAAACAAAACCTGGTTAAGTGGAGACTCATTAATGGCTCTGCCCTGGAGCGTAAATGTGGTTCCACAAACTATGGGACACTTAATATCGTATCCTGCGTGTCCTGTTGTTTGTTTCAGAAACTGGTGGCCTACCATCACGTCTTAAAGCAGGACTAATTCCAGTGTGGGAAAGAGACAGAGCTAATAAATAAATTCTTTATTGGAACAAAAACAATCGTTACACAATTTATAGTGTTCGGTAACATTCGTTAGAAACTGTGTCGTGGCTATTAGCGCCCACCTCCCAGAGAGAGATGATATCAACGTTCCAGATAGTGATACGTTTTTAAATGCAGACATTTTTAATATAAATTACATCTATACCTTAATTCTAGTGCGTGTATTTGTGGTGTATGTGTGTGTGCGTGTGTGTGCGCGAGTGTGTGTGTGTATGTGTGTGTGTATGTATGTATGTGTTTATGTGTCTGGGTGTTGTTGAAGATAAGTAGTTGTGTGAGACTTTAACATTTAACTAAATCCTCTAGCTCTTTATACGTAAGAGTGGACAACCATTGTCCAGTGAGCCGTTTACATTCTTGATAAGCATGTGGATAAATATTAAGTGCGTTGTTAGCTATACAGGTCGTCTAACGCCATCTCTTACAGTCATAGTAACCCCCCTGATGGACGCTACTGAAGGCGCCAAACTTGTGGCTCCGTTCTAGGCATGTACAATTTAGATTGCCATCGACACGTTCAGAAGAAGTATCCATGGCATGTGGGCGGGTACCTAAGTGTCCACTAGAATAGCCTCTATTGTTGACAATGGATAGCAAAGTTTTAGTTATATCCTAACACAAACTTCATCTGTGTAAGTTATTTCAGCCGCAAGTGTTTCTACGCCTACACCGTTTTACGATGGCTTGTTGTTACAAAGCTTACCAATACCTACTACTAACAAGTTAGCTACCAAGTTGATTTTCTTATCAACGGCCAGCAACAAAAGTTGATTAGAACTTCTTTTTTGTTTCTTAATTATTGAGAAAAATATTCATAAAATCTTAGGGTGTTCTAGAAGTTTTCTTGGAGTTTTCTTTTTATTTTCTTTCTTTCTTTCTGTTATGAACTCTTGAAAAGACTTGCGTAGTCCTTGGTCCAGTAACGGGATAGTATGAGCTATTAAAAAATAGAAGAAAAAATACTAATGAAATTGTTGAAAAGCAGACCATCTTATAATAAAACTTGTACTCTAGTTTTTAATAATTAACTTTAAAAACTATACAATTTTAAATGTTTTTGTGTTAACAAAAATTCGAGAAAAATATATAAAATTAAGCTTATACAGCGTATCATTATATTAACTTTCGCAGATTTTCTTGCAAATTTTGTTCCTGAATTTCGAATGTTTCAAGGTAGGGTAACTTAGAAGACCAGTTTTACTATGTAAATGAAATTAAAACAAAAAGGCTATATAAAAATCTAGCTTGTTTGCAAGAATTATTTTTTTTACAGAAACACGACTGCCTCTACCGGCTGTCCAGTGGTCGCAAGCGTGACTGCTGGGCATGAGGTCCTGGGTTCGATTCCCGGGTCGGGCAAAGAGTTATTGGGTTTTTCCATCAGGAATTTCTCAGTAGCAGCCATGGAGTCTGGATTTGATGGCAATAGGCTCACGTCCTATTACATGGAACTTAAACATAAATGAGGGTGTACTATATGTACACCTCTGCCTATCCCTTCCGGGATAGCAGGCGTGATGTTACATCATGTTACAGTTGCCCTTCTGCAAGACGGATTCTAGTCAAATTAATTCATAAACATAGGTACTAGCTGACGGATTATTTGATTGCATGCAAATGTGTTGCTAGGGAGTTGATTCTTAAACTTTTCTCCTCTGTTGAAACACTAAAAAGACGAAAGGTAGGCGTTTTGAGGGCAGACTTATTTAATTTTTAGGTTTAAGGCCCAATTTTAATAAATGTCGAAACTGTATGAATTTCATTTTTTACTGTCCGTATGTCTGGCGAAATGTTTTAGGTACACCTCTGCCTTACCCATCTGGGATTACAGATTTGATGCTATGTTATGCTTAATAAGTGATTTTTGATCCTGATTATCTGAAGCCAACAGTAATCATTATTGACATTATTTTTTAATAAGTCTAGGAACAAAAACATTGAGAACATTCACCAAAAATAGTCCTCAGTATACTATAGTATATGCGGGGACGATATCGATGGCATAAATGTATTTTTCATAAAATACCCATAATATCCATAATACATATTTATAAAATGTGTTGGCTCATCGCAAGGCTCTCAAGTTTGAATCCACTTATTGTTCTTCGTGCCATAATTTTTATTTATGGACATAAAATCTTTTAGATATTTCATAAACTGGCATGAATGCGATTAGAAGTATGGTGTTGTATTTTGAATAGTTAATTATCTAAAAAAATAAAAACCTGCTTCCTTTAATCATAATGACCTTTTTTTCGGATGTGAAATCATCAAATGACCCCCCCCCCCCCGCTCTTGGCTGAGTGGAAGGGAGTATCAGACTTCTATTGACTAAAACCCATCCATGTTCCTTCTTTGCCCTTTGTGTTTCAGGGCGGTATCTCTTTCGAACAGTCCCGTAGCCCCGGCAGACATCGGCCCTTGCGGACCCCTTCCTGTGTGCTGACATCTCTTTGAGGCTCGAGTGGAACACGAAACGCGCCAGCCGTGAATTCAACGATGGTATCTTCGCTCCACGTTTTAACATGAGAAACCGGCCTAGCCGAACTCGCACACACAGGTTTCCAGCAATATAAGCCCCAACAATATAATTAAAAAATTTTTAACGCTTATTCATTATGTGAAACACTTAACAGCAAAACTAAATTTTGTTTATCATAGTATGTTAATGAAAAATAGAGTTACTGCTGCAGTTTCACGAAAAAGTCCCATATTTTTATTTTTTTTCATAATTTTACATTAGTTTTGTGTAGCGTTTTACAGAAGACACCTATTCTCTAAATTTCAATAGTGTGGTGACAACAGTCTCGGAGTAAATTGGCTGTGACATAAGGACGGACAGACAGATGGACCGGGCGAATCTGTAATGGTTCCGTTTTAGCCATTTGGCTACGGAACTCTAAAAAGTCAAACCCTCTAAATCAAAGCTTGTTCGTAAGGCACCCTAAATTATTTAAAGATTTTATAAATGTGAACCTTTTCGTAAATAAATTAACTCCAACCCAACACCTCTAATGATTTGAACAGCCTCTACAATGAAAGTGAAACCAAATAGACTCAGTCACAACACTCAACCATTTTCTATTTAAACGCTAACAAACCCATCAACTTCGACCTTAATTATGACAAGGCACAGTAAACTGGATCTATAATAGAAGATAACACTTGACAAGTCCACGACCTTAATCTTCTGACAACGCGGGGCGAAAGATTATATTATAGGTCCGATATGATTCCAAGAATAGCCGAGCCACAGATAATATAATAGCCGAGCTATGTTTGTCTTTGGGTCGCAAATTGACTTATAAAAATTCCGAAAATTCAGGAGCTTGGAGAATATTAGCGTAATATTCAAAATTTACATAACGACCTTTACTTATCTGTTACCTTCAGAAACAGTATAGTTTTTCAGTCCTAAACTGAAAAACTAAAAAGGTCAAACTCCACTGAGGAATTCCTCGTGAGATATGGGAAAAAATCAGCTTGCGTTTATTATTTGAACTATTTTATATCGTGTTTCAACTTCAACAAATTGTTGCGTGTGTGTGTCCTTTGACACGCACACTCGCACAGCCACTTCCCGTATCCACGCGTGGGATTCCCCTTAGTGTGGTCAGAGCTTTATAAGTCTCAACTATACAAGAAAATAAAATTGAAGTGTCTGTTTGTAATTTCAAAATAATAGCTTTTTACTGAATGCATAATATGAATTACATATAACAAAAAATATTTTTTAAAATTTTTGTCTTTCTTTCTGTCGGTCTGTCTGTCTGTTTATTCCGGCTAATCTCCGAAACGGCTGGACCGACTTTTACTGGCACCTGATGTTATAAGGAGTAACTTAGGTTACATTAATTTTAGAAAATGGATTAGGTTCAGTGCAAAAAATAAACCCAAGAAATTGTTAACAAAATCCTTCGATTCAAATAGGCAAGTAATATTTTTTTAAATAACTTCACGCGCAGAAAGGTCGCGGTAAAGAACTAGTATTGAATATAATCCCCATTCAAACAAAGCTCTATACAATAACCCATAGCGAAAACAACTTAACTTAAATACGAAGAAACACCAGTCATGCATCCTTTAGGATATTTTTGGATAAACTGCTTATACATCCTAAAATAGCTCAAGGAAGGAAAAAATCACTTTTATACACACTTCAACCGTAACCACACATCAAATATAAATACACGCCATCACGCGAATGTATTCTAAGCCAAAACAGTTATCTCTTTCGCGAAAGATATCACCCGTCAGATGAAAATTGACTCAAGAATAAATGAATACGTAAAAGGCCACATGTTTATTTTTTCTTTTTGATTTTGATATCACACATGTATTTCTTCGAAGGCAGAGATTAACAGAGGTTTACAATTTGTGTTTTGTCCAGTTTTGTCAAGTCCTATGTAACACTGGGCGAGATTATTGCCATCAACCGGGCACAAATCCAAACAGCAGGCTACTACTGAGTAGTTTATAATGAAAAACCCAATACTACTACCAATAGCACTTTAACGAAAAAAAAAAACCAACAAGACAATTTTGATATCACATAGATACTTATTAGGCTGGATAAGACATGTCATTATTTCTGGAGACATATAGCAAGATGTCTAACTTATCAACTTATTATTGTTATTCAGAATTTATTGTTGTTTCTTAGTTCTTTTTACTGGCCTAGATATAATCCAGGACTGGAAGAATACAGTTTGATAAAAGTTCGCGTACCGCCTGGCGTCACGTTCTAGCTACATGTCACATTGCATGTAGCGAACAAGTTCGCGGTCGTAACAAATTGGATTAATTATATTGTAACTGTACTCCACGCGTTTTACTTGGAAGTTACAAATTATATTTGGTACTACTTGTTAGCCTTTAGAGCGCGAATGTTACCGCTTCTACCTACAATGATAGATGAGAACAGTCTGTCACTCGAAAGTCTTCGCTGAACATGATGCTATATTTACACTTCGACCAAAATAACTCGCTCGCTCTTACTCGTAACTGAGCCATAGAGGAACAATGTCAGTGATATACAGGGTGTAAACAGAGTCTTCACTAAGCCGACAACCAAGCATTTTGTATATCAAACTAAGTAACTTTACGTAAAAATGATTGCTGGGAAACGACTTTTTTTTTGGGGTGAAAAATCACGTTTTACGGTAGGACTCGATGCAACGTACTCAAAGCATTGTGCTGATGGTTGACATTAAAAACAAGTATTTAAAAAAAAAATTGTGAAAAATTTGGAACTTTGACCCCCAATATCTATGTAATCTAGAACACAAAAATGATCGCAAGACCTCCGTCTTTGCGATCATTTCAGAACAAGTATCTTTCGTTAGGGGTCTATTTACACCCTTTATAAACAGGGTTCGAAATTATCAAGATAATTATTTTCTTTGATAATTATCAATGCTGATAAATAACTCGATCTGTTTAATTTTTACTCAAACCCCTGTTTTCTTTTTAAACGCACTCGAATTCAGTCCAAATAGGATTTTTGTTTTTCGGCACTTTCGTAACTATCACTTTCGCTGGTACTAAACTGAACATAAATGTACGTGCTTAAAATTCTGTTTATTGATTCAACACATTGCTTGTGCCGTTTCTTTAGGTTGACACTTTAACACGTTTAGATACGCGCGGAAGCGGCCAATTGCATTCGGATACACATGAAGTTTTGATGATGTCTTTGATTGAATTTTTGTTATTATCAAGGTATAATAACTATCACTTCGAACCCTGTAGATAAATAAACAGTGTTCTTAAAAAGACTTTGAGGTAAGTACCCAGTATTTCAGTTGCTTAGGTTGTCATTTCGTGGTACCAGGGAGCCGCACACGCTTTGTTAGTCCGTTCACGGTATCACTCAGACATGTGTACTCCAACAATCATCGGTCGGACCGACCCTCGCGAAGATATCAATTTAAATGGAATATTTTGAAGGTTGATCACGTATTGGTTCAATTAGTATCGTAATACCTACGTGGATTATGGTTATTTTAAAGCAGATAACCTGTGGGATATTGTTAGGACTTTGTGGACGCTTAATATGCCTTTGATGGGGCAAGGCGGAGGACTCATTAAAGCGGTCGGTCTATAGTAGTAATCGCTTTCATATAGCGTTTCGTATTTGTGAAATGACTTTGAAAAGGATTGACTGAATTCCAATACATTCATGACAATCACGAAAACCCAATACATCTTTGAGTTGTCCTTCATCATTAGAACTGATTGAATTTCATTTTGTGTAGACCCTCAGTTCTTTTCAGGATCGTTTCTATCTATAGTACTAGATACAGTAGATACTTAATTACACAGAAAAACTTCTAGATGTTGTGGTTTGATTATTATTATTACCCTCGTATTTAAGTATACATATGTTATTATTTTTTGTAGCAATTTGATTATTCTTATATTTGTTAATAGATTAATTTTACTGTTCCGATTAAATATTGTACTATGTAAATTGATGGCCTGAAACACAGGTTTAAATAGACCTATATCGGGCAGGCCGTTACCAAACATTTTAATTCCTCATTATCATTACTTGCAAATATTAAATAATTTTTTGTTATAGTTTACTTATAAGCACTAATAATACCATTATATGATTACTACGCCTCAATGTACAGTGGGCTGCAAAAATGCATGGACAGTACAGAAACAAAATCGTGTGAAGCGAGAAATGACGCCACCTAGCGTAAACCAGTTATCGACGAACAAACGTTCACTGGAAAATAGACTCTAAGGTATCATGTAATTTTGCAGATGAGTGTACATAGACTTTGTGTAATACTTTTTTTTCTAAATATATTATTCTTATAGTAAAACAAACATACCTCTTCAGAGATGAAGTCCAGCATATCATGGAAAGTCTTAGGTACGGAAAGGCCGCATGCAGCTCGTGTGGTTGTATAAGACCCCAAGCCGTGGTCTCGGCCTCTTTGGATGTCCGTCGCCCGCAGGTCACCACCGAAAGTATTGTTGCGCCTGTAGAAATAAAGGTTAATTTTAAAAATGGATGGTGCAATATTGTGCGCACAAATCGATTGGACTGTACTGCGGACTGGCTGGGGACACTGGACTTTGGCAGATATTTCAGTACATTAGAGGCCTGAGGCAGGTCGTGAAGTCCCTGTTAGACCCTTGCTCGAGCCAGCCCACGATGCTGAGCCTGTAGTATTAAGGCAGCCCCTAAATAATGATATCATTCAGATCCAGCCTGTCCCTTTGCTGCCCTCCCCCAGCGACGCCCTAAGCCGGGGCTCGTATCCCACAGGGGATCCCCTTGGCGTGTAGTCACTTAGTTTCTAAGTGTTTTCGCCCCTGGCTGGAGGCTTACACACAAGGCACCCACCGGTTAAACAGAGAACAGCCACATAAGTCGACCTGCGAGATGCGGTATGAAAAAAAAACTGTCAATTCCCGGTACCAGCAGACCATTGCGGAGTTCAATGCAGTTAGTTCGATGAGGTCTTATCAAATCACCTATTATAAGTGATTTTTGACAACCTCCTGAACACGGCTAACTAAACTCATACTGAGATATTCCGTAAGTGACAGTATAAGTTTAGTTGTAAACCGTGAAAGCTTAAAACAGCGTTACGCCTAACTTCACGAAACGGCACGGCAGGAAAGCATTTTCATTTTCCGTTTTATAGAGCTTTGCGAACGTTGTTTTGGCAAGAACGAACCCAATCCTTTAAGTTCCAAAATATATTATACCTACTACCTAATTAATACCTGAGAAGTTGAAAACTAACTTTATATTCCATTCAGCTTTACATTACAAGTTATAATTATTTCTAAGAGAGATTATCCCAACGACCTTTAGAATTCAAGCAATGTACGCGAACACAAACAATAGTCGGTATTATAATTTGAAATGTTCAGTACCTTGTTTTGATATTAAACTTGTACAACAAACAATTAACTAGGGTAAATAGGTTTTGGATAGATAATAGAAGATATATAGGGACGGATTGTTTGTAACTTTCTAAGAGACGAAATTAACAAAGACTTTTCAGGGACTAGAGACAGTCCTGTATGGATCCATCTTTATTCCATCATCATCATCTGCCTAGATTTTTCCCAACTATGTTAGGGTCGGCTTCCAGTCCAACCGGTTGCAGCTGAATACCAGTATTTTACATAGAGCGATTGCCTATCTGACCGTCACAACCCAGTCAGTATTAGCTAATACGATACCCCTTGGTAAGACTGGTTGTCAGACCTTTTGGGCCACTGACTACCTGTAACGGCTGTCAAAGATCTACAAATGACAGCCGGGACCAACGGCTTAACGTGCTTTCCGAGGCACGGAGGAAACTCGGTATGTAATGGGTGGTCATCCATCCACAGACTAACCTAGGCAAGCACAGCTTAACCTAAAGATCGATCCAGCGGCTGTTATTATTTAGCCACGAGCTCCTCCTCTTTTGTCCCACCAGTATGATTTAAATAAATACTGCTATAAAAGATGGTACTGGTCTTAAATCTTGGTTTCATTGTTCTTGTCACAAAACTGTTTTGTATCTTTAGATAATCAAATCCATGAATTTCTATTAATCTGAAAATATATACTTTATTAATAGTTTTTACGGAATTAATCTTACTTGTACGAAACTCCAACTAATGAAAACAAGGATCAAAAGGCAACATTTCAACTGACCATTCATGATGAAGGTGGATGCGCCAGGGTAGCCCGCGAAATTCAAATTTTATTACTTTTTTTTGCAATTTGCAGGTCAGTAAGTAGTTACAGAATTATAATCATTAATAAAACCCTCTAAGTTCATTTAACCACATTCAATAACTATTTTATGAAAAAGTCATTCAAAAAATTGTTCAATTCAAATCATTTTAATGCGAAAGGAGCTAGTTGCTAAATAATAACAGCCACTCGGATCGAACTTTAGGTTAAGCCGTCCTTGCCTAGGTTGGTCTGTGGATGGTTGACCACCCATCACATTCTTACCGAGTTTCCTCCGTGCCTCGGAAAGCACGTTAAGCCGTTGGTCCCGGCTGTCATCTGTAGATCTTTGACAGTCGTTACAGGTGGTCAGAAGCCCAAAAAAATCTGACAACCTTTACCAAGAGGTATCTTATTACTTAGTACTAACTGGGTTGTGGAGGTCAGATAGGCAGACGCTTCATGTAAAATACTGATATTCAGCTGCATCCGGATAGACTGGAAGCCGACCCTAACATAGTTGGGAAAAGGCTAGGCAGATGATGAATTTCGTAACTACATACGTGTTACTAGCGCGACTCATTTTTCATCGACACACAACCTGACATTGGCCTGCAAATTTCAAAAAACGTAAGAAAATTTAAATTTCGCGGCCTACCGCTTCCTTCTTAATCACAACATCGATCTCCGTTGACAACAATAAGCCATTCTCTAACAAATACTCCTCCTTATTTACCGCAAATAATTTCGTACAATTTCTCTCTCTCCATAGGAAATAGCAGTTGAATCAAATCAGCATAAAATTACGTCGACTACTTCCAGGAATTGTGACATCAAAGCCATGCCAATTGGAACTTTGAAGTCAGATAAACATGCGTAGGTAATTCCATCACATGGGAACCCAACTGAAAATTATCTAGGAAATGAACTTGTCTTTGAACTGAATGATACCGTGATTGTCAAAACAAGCATTATTAGAATAACCTAATCATTATTCAGAATAGTTCTTGACAGCTCATCCGTGATACTAACGCCAAACTTCAAGTTTATAGACATATCAAGTTGAAGGAGTAACATCAGGCTCAAATTGGTTTTAATATTAATGAGGCAATAAATCTCGCTCGCATACAGTAAAACTTCAGCACAATTTTGGCGACTGTTTTCGTCGTAAATCATCGGCATTTCGGCCATCGTTAACCCTTCTTTTCTGATTGGAGAAGCTTATTTTGAATATATTATTATACTAGGTTTTGCCCGCGGCTTCACTAGCGTTAATTTTGATTTTAACAATCAATTTGGGTTTTACTCTGCTGTTAACAATATAATTCAATGATGATTAGAAAGACACGTGGCGCCATCTATTATCATAAGAACGTTATTGTTGTTTTCCTGGGGAACAGTACTTTTTTCAAGATTAAAGTTAGTTATTTAAGTTAGGTAAGTTAGTTAGTTCTGTACACCTGACAACGTATATGCAAAATTTCAGAATGATCGGTTCTGTGGTAGGCGTGAACAAACAAACAAACTTACTTTCACATTTATAATATTAGTTAGGATTTATATTCCAACAGTTAGCTAGCGTAATTTTGTGTCTTCTGCATCCGACTTTCATTATTAAATGTCGGAGTTCCAGACTGCATTCAAGAGTTCAAAGTTATTATTAGTTTTCGAAGTAGGAATGACTTACTTGAACAGGAATTGGGTCATTTCCGAGTCCCAGAATTGGTCGCTGAAGTCTTGTTCTTGCGTTGCGAGTCCTCTAGTCAAGTGATCAAAGGCGTTGTCAAGTTCTAGAAGCAGGGGTCGGTTGAACCAGTCACTCATACGCACGGTGCCAACAACACGACGATTCTCCGACATAAGTCTGTGAAAAAAAAAAAAAGAATAGTTTTTATTCATATGTAGTTTGGGTAATATTAATAAAATACAACAAGAATTTGTGTGTTTTACTACAACTAAAAAACCCAACTACTGAATAAAATGTAGCCTATGTTACCCGTGCCATAATAACGAATCGATTGACACCTTATTCATCAAAATCGGATGAATAGTTTTGGCGCAACAGAGTAACATAATACAAACATACATATATAGACTGCTTAAATCATAACCCTTCCTTTTGGCTTCGCCGTAGTCGGGTAAAAAAACGACTTTCCTTCTAAAGTAGGCCCTAACTTCATGGTCATTACACTCATTAGATATAGACACAAAAATGGTCGCAAATAGTTAAAAAAAAGTTAATTATGGTGGGTAAGTCCCTGCCCTGGTTAATGCCCTGCATAATAATGGAACCGGAATTGCAATTTCCTATCTCATTAATATTAATAGTCAATATATATATGGCATGATTGCCCAAGAGCGAACTTAGTAAAAACATAATATAAATTGACTAGCTTATGCCCGCGACTTCGCTTACGCCGAGTTCAATTATGATCCCACGGGATTGAAAAAGTATCTTATATGTTAATACAGGTTATTAAGTATCTGTGTGCAAAATATCACCCAAATCCATTCAACCGTTTTCGCGTGAAAGAGGAATAAACATCCATACATCCTCACAAACTTTCGCATTTATAATAGTCGTAAGATAAAATTTGAGAGTTTTGACCTTAATGATCAGTGGTGTAATGATCACATTGTAATGTCTATGGTATAATAATAATATTCGCCTGGTATTCTCTTCCCACGATGGCCCAAGACTACGTCACGATAAGTGTTACCATTGATTTTTCTTTTCAATAAATTTAAGGACTCTCATTTAGTGAATGAAAATAAAATAATTTACTAACTAGCTTAACTATTTAGTAACTCGTGTGATTCGTCTATTTAGTTTTAAATTAATTTAAATTTTGAAGTTTTAGTTCATAATTGCTTTGTTAAGTTAAAAAATGCATTTTACTCGGGTAATTCAATCACACACCGTGGCAACACATCGACAGCGTGACCCAGCTGTCACGGGAAGAGAATACCAGGCGAAGTATATTATTATACCATGGTAATGTCGAAGTTCCTGCAGAAGAGATTTCACTAACTTCCAATTTTAAAACTCGACAACTAAAGAGTTTGGTCATCTAATTAATATAGTGATCTCTGATGATCACAAAGAAACATACACGCCAAAGTCGTCGGGCATGTTGGCAACTTTCAGTCTTTGTCAGTTGACATGCAGCATGCTTTGAAGTGTAGACTGCATTAGTTACACTAAAAAAACACCCAATCTGCAGTTAAAGACTACATCAAGAATGAGGAGAGAATCTATACTTATATATAACTACGGAAGTAAGTAGGTATCTTTATCTAGCGATCGGTCTGTCTGATGCCTTTTGACGCCTTAACGACTGAATGGATTTTAATGAACTTTGAAAAACAGATAAACCATAAACAAGGTTTCGACGTGGGATACTCCTATCGCGGTTGTATTTTCACGTCGGAGATAATTTCCCGACCTCCACACGGGTAAATCCGCGCGGATAAACTAGTACAATATATTTTTATCTGTAATACATACTTCAAGTAACCCCTGATTAAGGAGTGGAAGTGTCTGAAGGCGGCTGTTGCATGCTCGTCAAGCACTGAAGGGTCCACTCCGGGATTGTAGTCGTTCACGTAGCCATGAGCCCCCGGGTAGATCAGCTTGTTCTTTGCCATGTTCTCGAAGCCTGGTGGAGAAATAAATTATTTTAATAAAAAAAGCATAAACACCTGCATCTAAATAGCGATATTATTCTTTCAAAAAAGTATGTAAGTACAAAATGACAAATTAAATGCCTCTGCACTAAACGTAAAAGCAAGTTCACATCCTCGGGAGATGTAACTTGCATCAACATCAACACGTGTGCGTCATTTGTTTCCATCGCTTGGGTACCGACACACATAAGTCACGTTGCGTTGACTCGTAGCATGCTCTTATCAACTTCTACTTTCAATTGTACTCTCCCCATTCGCTGTCGCAATTCACGTGTAGCTTGTGGCCCAGGGGCTGTAATCGGAAGTTGATCAGCGTCGACGATGCGTGTTGAATCCATACCAACCTAGAAGGCAGCTTTAGGAGGATGTGTTTAGGTAGCTCGCGAAACACAAATTTTCTTTTCGATTTTTGCAATTTTGCTGGTCAGTGTTAGACTGTATGTTGATTGAAATATGATTCGCGAACGTAACGCGTATGTATTTACATAATTACAATCGTCAAAACCACCCTTTAAGTTCATATAATCCCATTGAATAACTTGTTCATGAAATGATCGCGAATCATATTTTGTTCAACATCACAGTCTGACACTAACCGGCAAATTGCAAAAAACGAAAGATAATTCGAATTTCGAGGGCTTCCCTAGCGCACCACCTTAACAGGAAAATTCAAGCGAAGCAAACCAAAATGGTAAAGCCAAAAAACTTAACAAATATTAGGAAATTCTTCTTCACACTTATCACAAAAAGTCGGCCAAGGGTAAGACGGCAGTTACCCTTTTATTTATGTTTTTGGGCATGAAAGTGCCCTGTATAATTTTCTGTACATCGTACGGTTTCCGGAAAATAATTTAACCAATGAAAAATTCTTTCTTTTGTGTAGGCGTTAAGGCGACGTAACGGATTGATTGATGATTGATAAAACCTTCGCCTGGCTTAACAATCAACGCAGTTGTGCGATGAGTTGACTTAAAAGGTCCTTGTTATGACTTTGTACAGAACAATCAACAATTTAAACAAAAAACCCACGCAGAAACAGACCTTTTCTCTGAGTTTATTTTGTAATCACAACAGGAACTTATTTTATTAAGTTTAAGTAAGCTAAACCGGTAGAAAGTTGTCAAGGGCGAACATTTTTAGGAGCTATCTTTACTTTTAGAAACTCTTCAAACTCAAAGCATTTGTTTCAATTATACCATTTCAATTATTGAGTACCGATCAATGTGGCGATACTTGGGGGAGGCCTATGTCCAGCAGTGGACGTCTTTCGGCTGAAATGATGATGATGATGATACCATTACAGGCACTTTTGAATGTCATAAACAAAAGGATGAAGCTACGTCCCAATCACAAGGCATAATAACTTGTGAAAGTACTGTAGTTGCTCATTCTAAAGCGTAGATCTCTATGAAGAAGAATGAGTAAGAAACTCCATGGACACTACTTTAAATCAAAATATCTTGGTTAAAGCATTCATGTCGAGATCAAAGACTTGCACATTAAGAGCGTCCAAACAACTTCTTCTGCCTAACAAATCTATTAGATCCTTACCTAAAAGAATTGGAAGGTATTCATAATAGTTGATGTGTTGTATCTCGGCGATATGGATCCGTCTCGCTTCTTGGTAGAGAGTCTCGTCGTTCCAGTGAGGGTTGAGTTGCCCCAGATTGTCGGCGATCCGGTTGTGTTCACGCATCAAGATAACTTGGAGAACCGTCAGCTGCGGGTTTTGGTTCACACGGATGTCACCTGTTGGAAAGAAAATTGGTTCAAATATATCCAATTAAATTAGCACTTAAGTACCTAGTCTATATATCCGTTAATAGTTCAAATTATAATATCGCCATTTATTTTGATACAATTTCGGGAGCGTCTTTACTATCTTCACTAATCGCTTTATGTGTAAATAGGTACCTACTATTTAACATCTCTACTTTATTTTTCCGGCTGTCTATTACACGGTTTTGCTGTAAGAATCTCCGTGGTAAATAAATCCCTCACTCAATAAGGCGACACGTGTGAAATAATTTGAAACTATATCAAACAGCTCACAAAAGCAGCGTATATTGCCAACTGACCTGAAAGTTATTTTATACAGGTACGGTAACTACCCTCTAGTACTGCAAAGTTCTCTGAGTACATATATTTTATGGGAGCCCAACTTAAATTGGAAGAACCTCCACAGCGCTACTCGGGTACTAATCGCCCTCAAGAGGGTCTTAAGCAAAGATCAAGTGATCTTCCCATCAGTATTCAAAAGGCTCATGGTTGTGTAAGCATTTGCAATGAACTGTTTCCTTTGCTGCTAAACTCTGTCAATATACTTAAGTGGATTCAGCCAACCCAGCTTAGATAGCCAGTATTTTATGTCATACCTAATATTGGCTTAGCCTCCCGAAATATATTTTAAGGCTAGATTATTCGCAGCGTCAACAAAAAATGATTTAAGCATGTTTGAGGATACTATCGCAATATTTTGCAATCTCCATGTGTGGTTTTGTAATGGAAGAAAAATTGCCGGAAATTATTGTCGCACATAAATTAGTCGACAAAGACACCAAGCAGAAAAAAAAGACGAAGTTTGGCCGTGTTCCAGAAAAATAAAACATTACAAGAGATCTAATAATTGACATCTCGGATTTTTGTCGGTTACAAGTTCTGGAGTGAGAGTTACATCGTCTAGCATAGTATTATATAGGATGAGCCGGATCTAGAACTACAAAAAGGTGACTAGGTCAGGCTAGGTACGGAAGATGGATGTGAATGTGTTGAGATTCTTTTAAGTTGCAAAAGAATTTAAGTCAAAATAATCCTAGTTTTTTTCTTCACCAGATTAGTTTTTGTTGACGAATTGAAGCCACAAATTCGTTGATTTGTTCTCATTTCTCAAATACCGAAATAAATCTCCTTTAAGTAGCATTTCCAAACTTCGGTTACAAGTTCTGGAGTGACGATCACGTTACATCGGCAAGCATAGTATTATATGGGATGAGCCGGATCTAGAACTACAAAAAGGTGGTGACTAGGTCAGTTGAGGTACGGAAGGTGGATGTGAAGGTGAAGGTGATGAGCCGCAGCTTGAGAGACGCCTATTTTCCACAGTGGACTGCAATGGGATGATTAATTGACGCGGCCTAAGGAAGCAGCAGTGACAGCCTAGTGGTGGGACCGTCGAACTTCCAAGTCATAGGTCTCAAATTCGAACCCAAGACACGGACCTCTGATTTTTCGGATTCATGTGCCTATTGTATAATTATCACATGATTCGGTGAAGGGAAACATCGTGAGGAAACCAGCATACCTGAGGGATATTTATCAACGGCATGTAAAGCCAATTCAGAGGCCCATGGGCGGCATAAAAACTCTGCCACAAGGTTAGGCACCACAGGAACACGATAAAGAAAGAAAGAAAGAATGAAGATGTAAAATAAATAAATAACTTACCAGTCAAGTAGCAAGGTTCATTCGGAGATTGCGCAGACTCGCAGGTAATGGTGACGTTGGGGTCCTGAGGAGGCCACTCTCGGCCTCCCCTTACGTTGGTCAGCAGACGACCTCCTTGGAAAGCTCGGAGGGGAGTCGCCTGACCTTGGCTGTTGCCGTAGACCAGTGACAGATCCATGAACGCTGTGACTGTTGTTATCTGCGAACAAAAAATAAAAATAGAGGAAAGAGCTCCAACATTTTCGTAGTTAGTTCAAACAATTCTGATTCTTTTAAGTTGCAAAAGAATTTTAGTCTACAATAATCCTAGTTTTTTTATTCACCAGATTACTTTTTGCTGACGAATTGAAGCCACAAATTCGTTTATTTGTTCAGATTTCTCAAATACCGAAATAAAACTCGTTTAAGTAGCAGCATTTCCAAACTTCGAAATCCAATTCCAGGTCAAGTAATGTTCAACCTAACTTACTTATTTGGAAAAGTTTCAAGCGCGGAGTGGACGACTATTCGCAATTGGCGGAGCGGGTTTTTGATTCGCTCTTCTTACATTGAAATCTTATACTGTTACCGGAGCCTTTACTGTTGTCTCTGGGGATCCCTTCAAATCAAAAGCTGCTTTCAAAGACATATTTGAGATAGATTGTCGTAAGGTCACCTGTAAGTGGTTTGGAACTGAAACCATAGATATCAAAAGAGCAATTTTAGCTGAGCTTTTGACATTTTAGTCTTAAGCCGAGAATCATGTTTTGTTCAACATACAACCTGACACTGACCGGCAAATTGCAAAAAAAGGAAGGTAAATTTGAATTTCGCGGGTTACTGAGTTAGGACATAGTGTTTATATTCTGCATTCGCTATTTTATCGATCATGTAACAAATGTGTTTTTCGTTTTCGTAAAATAACTTGTCCACACAAAAATAAATATTTTATTTTAATTTCACAATCTTACATATATCTCGTGTCACGGTGTTTGTGGTCGCACTCCTCCGAAACGGCTCGACCGATTTTCATGAATCTTTTTATGTATATTCGGTAGGTATGAAAATTGGTTGTAAAGTATATTTCACACCGCTAGATGATAAGGGCGCGAGTGAAGCCGCGGGCAAAAGCTAGTAATATTATATGACTCTGTCAAAAATCGATTTTCTCTAAAAATCGGTCTTGCTTCAATCGCAGCAAGATTTTTTATATTATATATTATTATTATATTATATATCTTTATTTCAATCAGCTTTGGATCATATAGGTACAAATAAATTACATTAAAATCAATTCCAAATTAAAATTAAACACATAATCAAAATAAAATTAAATACAAAATCCAAATTAAAAACAATTAAAATTAAAACATAATCAAAATAAAATTAAAAATAAAATCCAAATTAAAATTAAAAACATAATCCAAATCAAAATTAAAAACAATCAAAATAAAAGTAAAAACAAAATCAAAATTAAATTAAGAACAAAATAAAATTTAAAACACACATTATGACACACAAATATTTCGTTCAAATTCAGTGAAAACGGGCAGTACTAATAACCGATATTTTAACTACCAACTGTTAAACACTTTAACAAAAAACACTAAAATATCCTAAAGTAATTCACCTAAGAAAAGTGAAAACATGGCATTGAAATCCTAAAATTACTTCACATCGCTGTCAAATGGTAGTATTCAGGAAACAAGCGGCATTGCCACGCTCTGTATGGCAATAACATACCTACGAGTACATACTTACAACGAAATACTATTAGTTTAGAGACGCTGCTGTTTTGCGGGCGTCTGTTTCCCCGCAACCCAGCCTCGCCACTGACGGGGATTCGTGTATGAATCGTGAACGCAGAATGCACTGTATAGGGCTTGTGTGGAGGGGGTAGATTTTACTAGACATAGCTACTACTATAGAGCGAATTTTGCCTCGTTGGTCAGGTCGCCGGCGCTCTACTGAGCATGCCGTTTTGATTCTCAAGTTGGGCAACGGTGGATTGATGTCCGATTGAAAGCAATAGGCGCACCCCTATTACATGAGACTTACCTTATGGCTTCTGTACCTCAAAGTTAGTTACGCATGTCTTCTACCCTATGGCCTCCAGCCACACTGATACAAGTGAGGGCTGGGTACATAAATTATTCATTTTTGTCTCATACGGCACAGTAAATGTAATTTTCATTGCTCCTCTATGTTTAACATTAGGTACTTTTTTACGGAAACTGTAGCCTCGTGGGTGTAGTAAATCAGTTTACTGTTTATGTTTCTCGGAAAAATATCATGTCATGCGGTCTGCAAAATTCTATACAAGCCAAAGTTATATGAAATAATTTCTGTTTTTCACAACATAAATTATTGTTTTATTATTTATACCCGTATTATATAAAAAGGGTTTCCAAACCATAATAAATAGTCTGCGAAATGCGTGCCGTAAAATCGTAATTGACATGGACGTTATTGAATTTACTTTAAATAGAAAAAAATGCAATTTTCTAAGAATTTTATTATTCAAATGAAATGTTAAATTTTAACAAAGAGGCTGGCTGGTCTTTCACGAACAATTTGAATACTTTTAGGAACAAAATGAGTATTTTCTTTTTATTCAGCCGCAGTTGGTTAGGCTCGAAGCTGACCCTAAAACTGTTGGGACAAGCCTAGCTTAGCAAGAGGAGTCTGTACGTTTTTAATATGATAATAATTTATTTGAAGTCCTATCAACCAAGAATACAAACCGTATTTTATTTTGGCTCGTACTTTAATGAGTAAATGTTTGCCTTTAGACCTTTAGCTTAAAAAAGGCCGGTCCGTTTAGTCCGAAGGGGCTTCTGAGTGGGTTAGAAACAGCCACTTTTGTTCGTCAACACAATGTTATTACACAAAAAAGGAATGAAACAATTCCGGATAGATTTTTAAAAGACGCTCCAAGATAACGCCTGAAATCAAAGTTGGAAGTAGTTCTCTGATCAAGAAATCTTAGCAATAGATATCTAGAGTGCGTCGTGGTTCCTTCGGCGCAGGAGGGCGCAGTTGGTAAACATTTGCGAAATTGTCTGTGGTAATTATATTGAAAAAACAAGATGGCGATTCGAACTGTGGCTACACTGTAATCAATTTATAGAAGATGGAATCAAAGACGCTAAAACGGTTACCACGTATTCAGTAGTTAATTCTGAACCGAATAGATCTTTCTCATCATTTTGACCTTGTAGGTATCGCAGTTTTGTAGGAAACAGATGTTTTATTTTTAAATAACTGACGGAAAATTTATATTTAGGGAGGTTCAGAATGATGTACTGAGTACGTGATAACCGTTTTAGCCTCGATGTCCCTTCCACCCTGTATTTATCAGATTGGCTTCATATATTTTTAAGGTTCTTATTTATTCATGTAGCCACGCTTTTTTCGCATCACGGCTTGTTGCCATCATTTTTACTTTAACGTGCCTATAACAATATTAATGATCCACCTGGCTCTAAGTGGTCTTCTATAACAAGCTAATGCTAAGGAGTTTGTTCTACCAATTCTTCCTCGCTAAAACAATAAGAACTGGCGGCCATTTTGGGGGACTGTCAAAGAACGTTTATTTGAATAAATGGCTTTTGATAATTATTCAATATTTCCTTACCGGTTCAGCAGGAGCATTAGGTGCGGTACAGCCTCTGTCCCTGGTAGTACCAGTCCTCACGAAGTTCATGCACTGAGTTCCTTGCGGGGCATGGACGGGGTCATTGGGTGGGATCAGCAGGGGTGCACACACGGGGTTCGAAGTCACATCAGGGGCCAATCGGCCATTGTCGTCGCAGCAGGTCACCAGTTCCTTATCTGGTGGAAAAAGGCTTTATTGATTAAGATGGTACTAAAGTTGGGTACAGCTATTAGCCTGAATCGGTCGGTACGATTTTCAAGCTTTCTACAACCGTGCACTTCTTCTTAGGCACGTTATAATCATGGTGTTATTTTACAACGTATGAATGAGGTGTTGCGTTACCAATTTAAGCACAAAAGTAATACAACACTAGTGTAATAAAATGAAATAGATACTGATACTGAACTAGATACAAAAAGAGAAATGATTTTAACAATAAATCATATTTTTATTATCTGAGCAAACTGAAATGTATCCTTGGCGTCTCCAAGCTTTGATTATTTTAATGATTAAGATATCACGCGACTATATTTGCGCCAGATCTTTTTATAACACCTCCATTGAAACAACCTACTTGACCGAGATTCACTTCAGTGTGGCCAGCTTTAAGCCTCTTTATGCCTGATTAAAATATTTTTTATGGTTTTTTTTTTTAAAGCTGTGGAGTATATTTAAGGACAATGTAGGTACTTAATATTTTGTAAGCGTAGATAGAGTACAATTTATTATGGTAACGAAAAATCCTCTGAAAAAACTACACTACGAAACAAGGAAATAGTCCTAAATATTTTCGTGGAACCATTTTCCTTTCCGGATATTGCTGATCCACCATTTTCTGTACAATAGATAAGGTTTTATTAAGTCGCGTCTATCGTTGTCAACAACGGCTATTTGAGCACTCAATCGTAAAAAGACGCGCTTTCAAGTGATACAGAAAATTGTCTCTTAAAATCAAAGAAATGTTCAAATATTTTCATCGATATTCGAGCAGCTTTGTTTTTTTGTTGACTGTCGAGAGCAGGCTTTACAATAGTAGCTACTTTTTTTCTGTACTAAGCGATTTCTTTGCTCTTGATAACAAAATTATTTTTGTTGGGAATACAAATCAATCTTAACTACATAAGTTTACAAATGTTAGCACGGCTATTTGATAATTTCCTTATATCCAAAATTACCCAAATCTTATGATTTCAACTACAACATCTACATACAGCCTCAGGCTTTTATATAAGCCAATTACGGGCTAGGATACATTTTTGAATCATGCGATACATATACGTATTGTGTTTTTAGATAAAATTGGAACACACATCATGTTATAGACTGATGAAACACAATAATGATCATTTTAGTAACACAGACACACACACATTAAACTTACTCTCTTCTTCAGTAGCAAAGGCTGTAGAAAAATAATAATTATAATATTAGAAATCAAGCAAGTTTCATTATCTAAGAGGTTAACTTCAGTAATTTTACTTCTGTACATAATAGAAAATACATTTTACAAACGATTGAATGCCTCGTTGGTCTAGTGGTCGCAAGCGCGACTACTGAGCATGAGGTTCTGGGTTCAATTTCCGTGTCGGGCAGTGTTATTGGGTATTTCGATCAGGAATTTTTCAGTAGCAGACTCGAGCGAATTTGAGTCCGATTGATGGCAATAGACTCGCCCCCTATTACATGGGACTTAAACATAACTGGCGAAATGTGAGTGTGCTATTAGGTGCACCTCTGTCTAACCCTTCGATCATTACAGGCCTGATGTTATGTTTATGTACAAACGCTCCGATTCAAAAACCAAACATGAGCTTTTGAAAAATCTGCGATTAAATCTCAATTCAGCAGTTATAATGTTATTTTGGTAAATCAATCACAAATCACAATATGATTGGTTGATCAAAATAACGTATTCCAATCATATACGTTCATATAAGATTTACCAGCAGATTTATGTAACCGAATAGAGAGATCAAGATGACTTATAGAAATACACAAGAAAGATTGTAAAAGCCATTATAGTTTCTGTTCAATACAGATATGACGAAACTATCCACAAAACGTCCCACGACTTTTCTTTATATTTATTTGATACAGTTTATTATCCGTTCAGTAACACTTTACTAATGTCACAGAAGTTCAGGGCAAAGAAACATTGTTTCAACGAAATCCGATAATCCTAGCGTAAATCTACACCTACTCGTCTTGTACGCCCCTAGTGTACAGTCGACAAAACAGTTTAGTATGCTTGCAGTTACACAACTACTTATTGCATGCTATGGATATGCGAACAAGTTGCAACAATCCGTCATAGGAACCAATCGATGCGGGAGAAATAGTTAATGTAACATACTTTCTGTATGTATGAGATATAAAAACAGCAAAATTCACTTGCTCAAACAGTTATTGTATGTACACACACACAGACATACAAAAGGGGCGATATTTTAGACGAAATAAAACGGAATTTACTTTCAAACCATAATGATTTTTATCAAAAAAAATATTGCCAAACTCTGAGAGATCCGCCCTGAAAATATTACTCAAATACTCCAAACATATATTATATTCTTGCCCGCATACCAAACTTCTTCGTCAAGTGTACAACTAGGTAACAAAGTAACAAAACAAAACTTCTTCTTACAAAAACTTCTACATATAAGAAATGAGTATAAAAACTTACGGGACTGTACTACGCCGGCAGTGAGTGACATGTCATGGGTTACAATTTGTCCCCACTGTTGTGTATTGAGGGTCCAAACAGGGTCGATCAATTGTCGGTCGGGGAACAACCGAAGACTGATGTCTCGCGGGTTCGGGAGAGGACGACCAGAGATTGACCGTGTCATGGCGTTTACACCTGGAAAAGAAAGCTTTATGAAATCTTATAACAAGTAAACTAATAACTAGAAATATAGGAGAGTAGATAATTAAACATTTCAATTTCATAGTAAAGTAGAATGGAGTACGGCAGGTAAGCCACCTTACTACAAAATTGAATATTTTCAGTTGGAATTGACCTTATAAGTTATTAAACTGTCATGGTCACTAACATTATTATTAACACTAGAAACGGGATATTTACCATGTTTACTGTTTGTACATAATGGGATTAAACTTTTAAAAAAAGTGCAGCTGAATACCAGTATTTTACATGGAGCAACCTATCTGACCTCCACAATCCAGGTAGTACTGGGTAATAAGATAAGAGGTGATACGATAGTAAAACTAAAATCAATCGACGACATTTTACAAGTAAACACTTGCTAGGGCGAAATAAACTTAGCTGTGAAAACTACTAACCAGTATTGGCGTTCATATTTACTTAATAGTCGAAACAAAATCTAGAATCAAACTTCTGAAATAATTTCTCCAAACATTATCTGCCCGCTCCACTCGCTACCTTATGAGAATATTTCACCCCCATAAATCTCTACATCCCTTCATCCTGTTCACATCCTGCGCCATTAGGGCCAAATTAACATATCCCCATACATATATGCGCAATTCATTAATTGCTGCGCGTCACAATCATTCATCAGAAAACTAACTAAAGGAAAATGGCGGCGATTCCCTTGGACTGAAAGTATAATGATAAATAGAAAGAAGTTATCTTATTGGAAGTGGAACCAGCGGAAATGATTGATTGTAGGGAAGGGACTTACAATACTGAGATAAATACGGAATAAAATGTAGGATAATAATATTTATCTTGGGACTTATGTTTCCAACTTAACTTTTGCCCGCGGATAAGCCTGCGTGGGGGTCGAAAATTATCATACTGGATATAATGGGGATAAAATGTATCCTATGTCCTAATCTAGGTCATGGCCTATTTGTGGGCCAAATTTCATCCAAATCTATGTGAAAATGAAACAGATACTCCAAAGAGATTTAAAAGACTTGTAGAGCGGGCATTGGAAATATTGTCATACAAAAATTTTGATCCCAAACATTTTCGATTTTGACATACGAATGCTATCTGAAATGCGGGCGTATGACACTAGGCAGACCGATTTGTTACTAAGTAATAACAAGTATTGGATTACGATTTTCTCCGTCTTGTCCCGTCTATTGCTCGTAAATATTTGTATGTCTTTGAGATACACAGACATACAAACCCACAAACAGAAAGAAAACTTTCGCATATCTATACTATATAATATTAGCTGAAGATTTTGTTTGTTTGGTTGAACGCGCTAATCTCAGGAACGACTGTTTCGATTTGCAAAATTCTTGCAGTGTTGGATAGCCCATTTATCGAGGAAGATTATAAGCTATAAAATTTCACGCGGACGAAGGTCGCGAGCAACAGCTAGTTTATAATATTCGAAGACATTATAATCAACAAACAAACTGCACGCCTTTTGCGTGCATTTACCATAAAATTAAGTCACAATACTTTTTCAGATTATGCGTAGTACGCACGCTTTTCCGTCTATTCACGCGTAGCTGCGGGCTACGAACCGTTCCTAATACGACGCAACTCTACTACGCGCGTATTACCTACGCTCGTGTAAGTTTGAATGCGAGTCCCTACTACCAAAACCTATGGCATATAGGTATAGGTAGGTAGGTATAGTAGAAATATATTCAAAGTAAAATATGTAAAAGAACGTTATGTCAGAGGAGAGAAATAACTTGTGTGAAGAGCTGACTGCTGTTTCGGCAGGCTTTAGTAAACTATCCCCAATTCAATAGACTCTAATTTAGTTATTATTTTCTCGTTACTGAATAGTTTTACTCTTCACAACTTTATTATTTAACACTAGCTTTTGCCCGTGATCTTCGACCGCGTGATATTAATTTATACTAAAAAAATAATTGCTTCCCTATTAAGAATCGAATTTTAGGTTTTTTTAGCGTAAGGTACAGTTATCCTGAACAAACAGACAGAAAAATAAAACCGTATATAGTTTCATATGCATTCAATAAAAAACTGTTATTTTGACATTACAAACAGTCACTTCAATTTTATTTATTTATATAGATGTATTGATTGATTTACTACAAAACGTATAATATTAATGTGAATATCAATAAATTGTAAGCAATAAATCGATATGAAATAGCTATACGATTTTAGGTACTAATACTCTAAGCCTCGAGGCTAGTGAACGAGGCTTAAACATTGGCAACAGGTCAGGACAAAGCAATAAAGCGATTTACAAGGGAATGTTTATCCCGAATGCAAATAAAATACTCTATATTAAATTGATTCAGACAATAAAAAGGCCGAAGAACTTGGAAGGACACTTAGAAATTCAATAAAAGATGCCTCTAGTCTACCAAAGATCGTGAACAATTCGAGTTTCAATTGCCTTCGAAATTGCTTCTGCGTTCAATTTGTAGATTAAGTGGGCAACATCAATGATGCAGCGACGTCATTGACGAGTGAAATGGCATGTAAATGCCTGAAACGTGGGCATTTTAGACATTTGCATAAGCCGCGCACCGACCCGAAGCGCGTTTTAGTGCATTCGTTATTAATCATTTGTTAGGTTGTGCCGACGTTGAGTGTACATCGGATAGCAAGCCTATTTTTTACATTTGGTTTGTCTGGCTACTAGCTAGCATATTAAAAATTGAAATCAATTCGAATTACTACTCTAGCACTTTGAATTACGCAATAATTCCAGAATGGTTGAAATTGTGACATTTATTTATTCAATTACGAATTTGCAGAGGCGAATGAGTAAGGTACATTCGCGCTCATGCGTCGCGTCGTACACGACAACCTACACTGGTGCAAGTGAGTTACTTCAAAAACTGAACGCGATCACGTGGCCTACCATGACATCTCACAGCAGTATTACTTTAATATCACCCACAGTCATGCCAGAATTGTTTTTTTCTAATTATTTGCTTAATTTTTACTGTAATGTAATATACCTACTAAAAATAAACCAATCGTGCTTACCATCAGCATAATTATAAGGTGCCAGCCGTCCGTAAGGCGTCTGGGGAATGCCCCACGATGGCCTCTGCAGGTTATTGCAGGTGCCATCGATGGCCCTGTACCGGGACTTGGCGCAGAAGGGCGGTGATAGTCCACATGTTTGCGTGGCTGGGTCCCTCGTAGATCCTAATGGTGGTGGTGGATTGCTGAAACTATACCAAGAGGAAGGGTTTCAGAAATTCGTTTTGAATGGTTCGATGCAGCATGCAAATAAGTATTAAAATAGGCATTTCCATGCATTGTTGTTAATGTAGTACGATATATACAAATAAAAGAAAAATATACAATTAGCAAAAAACTCTTATATTTAGAAGAGCTATCTACATAAGACATTTAATAACACATATCTACACGTCTGCGAGTTGATCATACAATTTATCTGCAAAAAAATCTATTTATAGTCCGGTTAATCAAAAGCCAGCTTCATAGGTTGACCTACGAGATGCCATTAAAAAAACAAAAATAATTTCTATTTCACATCTAGTTTCCCTGGAAAATGTACTGTACAACATTTACTTGTCTCTAATTCTCTAGTCCCCAGTGGAAATGTCAGACCAAATTCACACGAAGTTTGTTCATTTACGACTGTAAAATCGTTCAAGAGGAAATCTCTGGGGAGTCTTCGCGCTTCTAAATACGTGTTATAACACGTGTTGGTAGTACCAATTGATTTAGAGCGTTAGTAATATGTTCTTACTATTCAGGTTCGTGGAATTTTCAGGAATAAAGATGTCTTCATATTACAATGTAACAAAATTCTTGGCAAATATTTGAAGCGTGTTATTCTGACGTGCTTGCAACCTCATAACTTTGAAGACAGGGCTTCAAAGGCAAGACTATATGTTATGACATTTTGAATTTAGAACTTACACCCGTATCTATAGTCAAGTTAAAGTAATTAGTTAAAGTTAAAGTAATTACTTGAGTTAAAGTAATTACATATGCAACCATTTTTATGCAATAGACCAGAATTTGAACGAAGTAAGAACCGTCAAAGAAATCAAAGCTAAGAATTCTAGCTTTTGACAGTTCTAACTTCAAGCAATTACTAAACTACAGAATTACTTTTACTCAAGTTATCACTTTGACTTGTTTATAGATACGGGTGTAAATGGCTACAGGATGCGTTTATCTAAAGAATTGTTGTTATAACAATAGAATATAATATTTATTTATCTTTGTTGTTTTTGGAAATTCCGGGATAATATTATTTTCTTAATAAAGAGAGCAAATGGAATGTTTATGATTTATATACGGATATTGCATTTCCGTTCTTTCGGATTTTATCCATCGCCTACTATAGCAACAGATGGTCAATTAGTCGCTGATATAATATTACAAAAAGAATTTCTTGAAGCAGTTTTGTTTATTAAATAGACGAAGTAACTACATATTTGTGAAGATTGAAAAATGAAAGTTATCAGTATTGAATTTTTAATTAAATAAATAAAGTGATGAACAAGCTGACTTCCTCGTTGATCTAGTGGATATAGTTGGTAGCGCGACTGCTGAGCAAGAGGTCTTGGGTTCGATTCCCAGGTCGGCCAAAACGGCATTGGTGAGAGTGCAGCTGCGCCTGCGTACACGCCTGCACTATGATATCTCTGGCGAACCAACTATCTGGGTGTACTATGTATTAGGAACACCTCTACCTAACCCTTCGGAAATTACAGGCGTCATGTTATTTTATGAAACATCATCATCATCATTTCAGCCGAAAAGTCCACTGCTGGACATAGGCCTCCCCCAAGAAGGGGGGTTTTGCAATAATCGCCACGCTTGGCAGGCGGGTTGGCGATCGCAGTATGGTTGTTGTAGAATCAGAGAACGCTGCTGCCCATTCTCTGGTAAGTCCCTTAGTCGCCTCTTACGACACCCACGGGAAGATATGGGATGGTGCTATTCTTTACATCCGGACACCATACAGAACACATGACACAGCCACTCAATATTATAAACCATATTAAAAACCGTCACGTCCTAAAGAGATCAATGTTGAAGTTTGTCACCCTGGGTCTATTATTCAGGCTTTTAATATAGGTACAGTACGTGATAGTACAAGAAGTGCCTTTATACGACACTGAAAAATGTCTTAACTCTTTCACATTTCCGAGCCAGAATTCTAAATAACACGTACCTAGGTACCTACTTATCAAGACATGTGCGTATCATGAAGTAATATTTCACTTTACTTTATTTGAGGCATATTGCGTGCTAGCTTTCGACCGTGGTTTCGCCTGTTGAGGTCGAAGTGGTCTCAGCGAAACGGACTACCGAGAACTAAATCCTAATATGTCCTGACTCAGGTCTATCCCCGTAGAAAGGCAGCGATAAGTGACAAACAGACAGACAAAGTTACTTTTCCATTATAAATGGATGTCGGTCATATTGGTAGGGATAAAAAGGTTCTCACACCCTCTGTAAAAGTATTCACACGTAAGTATTAAATATTTATGGTATGAAAATAGTGTGGAGGTAAAAAGTCCTGTTAATACAGGATGATGTATTAACACAATATTTTCTCTCGGGCATCATTTTTACAGTGAGGAGATTTTTTTGCTCTAGTAACATTACTAAATCACTATATTATTTATTTAATGTTAGGCTTATACGTGTCAAAATATTTAAGCCAAAAAAATATTGTTCCAGATTATTTTCGTGTGACCCTTTTCAAACCTATTTTGCATAAAATTATTTTAGATAAATCGTACCCTGCTAATATTAAAAATAGATAAATTCGAAAGTGTGTTTGTTGGTTTGTCCCTACCACGAAGCAACGGGGCAACGAATCGAAGTGATTTTTTTGCATATGACATGCCGGACATATTTACTATATTAAAAAAGTGTAAGTATTAGTAATTACTTTGTTTTCATTTATTAGTCTCATTAATAGTTAGTTCATTAACAAAGATTAAACTAACTAAAACATATTACTATGGTTAATTAATCGTTAAATAAGTTAATACTGTTAGTCAAACACATAAACAACAAATAACCTTATCGTCGGTCCAAGGTGGGCGGGGTCAATCGTCGGGCTGTAGACAGAATCAGTGTATTTTACAACAAGTACAAGCAACACAGAAATAAATTAGCATCCAGTGCATTTGTGCGAACAGAGAATTGTACAGAATACGGACACGAACATGTCCGTAACATGGAGTGAAAATTATTCACATTACAACTACGAGGTACATTCAGTGCAGATGATTTGAATAAATAACTAGGAGTATACTGAGCAAGAACTACGTACAGTCGCGAAATTAAATGATAAGGCAAGGTGCCTAGTATAATCTGTTCATGACACAGTTGACCGCGGTAGTACTAAGTTTTCAGAACAAAATTTTAAATTAAAATGTTTTCAGAGTCAGATAAAACTTTTAATTCCCATTTGGGGACAGACACTTAATTTAAAAAATAGTCAGATAAAACTTTTAATTCTCATCTGTCCCTATTTATAAGTTATTGCACAGACACTCGGGGACAGATGAGAATACTCCTTTTATTGTGCATGCCAGAGAGCCTGGACAAAGTGACAATCTATTAATGATAACAATGGCGTAAAAGTCAAAAATGGATTGGGTTGATATGTCAATCCTTATTAGCTACCGTAAAGTTCGCAATCCTGCGTATGTCGAAGAGACACGAGACCACAGATATAGATAGACCTAGATAACGCAAGTATCACGATCTGTATGAAAACCAAGCGTGCCATTTTTTGACTACCTATTATGACGCCACAAGCACTATTTAGTGATGGGAAAATCAAATCGATTCAAAGACGCCGCCGCGGACGGCGCCCCCCTCGTCCTACCCCCCGCCATGACGCCCACTGACGTCCGACTAGCGCTATGCTCCGATGCAGACTGAGTTCGAAATTGGCCACTTACGATTTTTGTACGTAAGCTAGGCACGCGAAGTAGTTGCTCTCGCATTATCTAGGTCTATCTATATCTGTGCACGAGACACTTTCAAAGCAATTGTCATTTTATTTAGCCCTCAAGTAAATATTCATTTGCACTAGGCTTAAGACTCAGTATTTTTTCATCCACCTTGTCACTATTATGAATGAAAATAATAATTCGAAATAGTCACATGTGACGCATGCGTGAAAGGAATTTGTTTGAAAATGGATTTGTTAAGCTTTTCATTCCACAAGTGTACATTATGTATTTCATCTCTTGCAGGTTATTTAGTAACGTAAAATGTTACGGTAACCAACTAACAATGCAAGAATCCCACAGTATTTATGAAATGAAAATCGTGAACTCATACTCCGTATTCTCGTAGCGCACATTTATTACAGAGAATTTCAATTAGAAAACACAAGAAGATTATTTAAGATATTTCACGTTAATTTGTGCCAGAAGCAACATTCAAATTGTTTATTTAATACTAACTTGGTGAAATATTGGCAAGTGCTTGTAAGCGCGCATTTCATCAATTACATTAAACGCGATTAGTACAACTAAACTGCGTTCAAAACCTGTCAGGGACAATATTCTATAGCAATTTATTATGACAGCTCTTGAACACCGTTTACAGTTGTGCTGATGCCGTTCAGTTTTATTGATGAAATCCGCTCTCAGTTAGTTACAACTTCAGAAGACCTCTTGTACCTTTACATTCTAATTTACATCACGTAAAGTGATTTTTTTTTTATAACATCCGTTGATCTTTACAAGTCCTGGTTATTTTTTTTTTCTCACCCAAATCCTTGGACAGGTAATCTTGCCGGTTGCGGCCCATAGGCTGCAACTCTTGCGAAGGCTGCCCCAGGTCCTGTCAGATGCAAACTTGGGTTCTCCAGGAGGTACTGCGTTGGGTTCGTTCGGAAGTTGAGGTGAATGCCCTCTATGGCACAACACAAAGCCAACGCCAGGTATATTGTCGCCGTGGCCATTGTATCTGCAAAGAAAGAGAATTGCGTAAGAACTTCTACTTAATGACTCCCTAGTACTTCGATTATTGTGCCGGAACCATAGGAAATTGTGGGAAGTACGCACGGTACTCATCACTTTATTTCTATGAAACATTTAACTTTAGATACTACAAACAGGTTGTATTTTTCAGGTAGGTAACTTTCACAACTAATCTTTAGATAGCTGCATAAATACTAAAAGGTAGTCAAGAAATAGCTGCTTAAATATATAAGGTCTAAATATTCACACACGATATATTTTCAGGGAATCATCTAACGGCTATAACGAAGCCATTTCAAGGGATTTTTTTTTTTTTTTATCTGAGTATATTTTTATAAAAAATAAATAATTTAGAATTACTTGACCCTCAAAATAAATACTAGCTCCTTATTTTTGAACATCCATTACGCTAGTTTACTACGTCGTATTTACCTAGTGTCATTGTTAGAATATGGGAGTAAAGATTTTATGCAAAAAGTCTCAAAAATTTTTATAATTTCGTAAAAAAAAACACTCTGATATTTTTTTTTTTTCGTTGCTATGGCGACTTTAGGACTTATAGGAGTTACTCTTAAAATATTTCATGTATGAATAGTTAGACCTTTTATATAAATATAATCAAATCAGCAGTTTAAGGTTATTTTCTTCAAAATATACTTTTAGCCAAACAACAACTGCAGGGTTCATTACTTCTCCTTATCTCGCTTAACATTCCGATTAACATTCAAACATTAACATAATACTAAACTTCTACGATTTTCCGGAAGACATTCTTATTTTTGTTTCCCTACATTCTGGACTAAGCTGAATCCCTCCATTAATTTCCGAAATCGAATTTGGCTAAATGAGGCGAACATAAAGAAGCATTTAGATGCTAAGGGTTCTCACGATCGTTGAGGATCTGAAGATCATTATTATTGGACGTGATGCTGATTTCCTAACGATGGGCCGTTTCCGAGTCGTAATAATTTGAGAACCGGGTACCAAAAATTTGGCTGACAAAGAGGACTTCTAAAGCCGAGTCTAGCAGTGGGAACATTATAGATAAAGTAACAGCTAAAATAATAAAAATATCATGCTTTGTTCAAGCACGGTGTAGTTTATTTTCTCAGTTGATTCATTGAGTTGGACTTTTGAAATAAAGTAAAATATAAAAAGAACTTGGACGAGAATTCTAAAAATAAAGTCTCATCTTAGATTTAACTGGGAAACACTTCTCAGAAAAGTCCTTTTCTCCAATAGTTTGCAAACACGGCATTGCTTATATTTCGAAGCTTGTCGGGGCACATGAAATAGTGATGTCTCTAAATAAAATGCTAAACTTATATTTATTGATTGATGTTCTCTATCTGATTGGATTCTTCACATTTTGATCTTGTTAATACCGTTGCAATATGTCTCATACCGCAAATAGTTTATATTGGCAATATTAAACATATTGCTACGATATACTTGTCAGGCACTTGTACTTTAGTTTTATCCAGAGACCGATTATTCGGACCATTAATTAACCCATACATTTGATTAACCATTATACGGGTTAACCCTTAATATATATGGGTTAACTATTTGAATAGGTCTATGAGCATAAATGATTAACCAGAATTAAAAGATATAGCACCGTCACTTTCTTGCATATTTTTTGTGTACAAAAATTCTCTGTGCGTGAACCGATTATTATAGGCTGATTAACCGTAAAATACGAATAACCTTTGCTCTAGGGTTTTTCACATAACCCTAAAATATAGCCCTATTAAAATCCCTATACGGGTAACCTTTTCGGTCCCAGGTTTAATCACATTAGTTTTATTGGAGCAGCTATTTTATCGTCGGCTAATATGATTGTAGCCTCTTCTTTTTTGAAAATATCTGTACGGTATTTAGAAAGAAGCTGCGCAACGTGAGAGGATGACAAATCTCTTTCTGCGGCAAAACCGAAGAGTCTTGAGAACTATGTGGTCATTATAACTGCATTTAAATAGATAAATGTAGAAAAACATTAAATAAATACGTTTTACATTACCATCCTACTTATTTGAAATTACAAAAAAACCACGTAATTGCGTAACAGAGATTTCTATTGACTTATTAGTATAACGAACGTTTTCTCATTCTGAATTTGATATAATGTACCTTAATATAATTTATAGAATAACTCTCACAAAGCAGACTCCGTAGGTAATTAGCATTAGACAGCTAATTAAACTACATATTATGATATATTAGGTAATTTATATCTGTTACAACTTGAAGGAATATCTATTTCATTACAGCATGTACACATGGTTTATCCACCAGACATATTTACCCGTCTCTGTAATATCACGAGAATAGAACAATACATTTCTTGAAAATGCTTTCAACAAAACTAATAAACTGAAACCATGAATAATTCGTAATAAAATGTGGCAAAAAGACGCTCTCACAATTAAATCAGTAATGATTATGATGGTATTAGGATGAATCGAATAAAGTTTGACTTGAGTACGAAATGTTCTTCTTTACATTATAAGTTGAGATCCTCAAGCGGCGCAAATACAGTAACCTTATTGGTAACTACAGTTTTGAGCCGTTTGGGGTCGAAACGCTCGGGTCATCTCTCGCCGTCTGGTCGACACTTCGCGTGACCAGAGGGCTGGCTCTTTCTTTGGCCAAAGAATTAGCAATACCATTCAGTGTGGCAATGCTGCCAGTCTTCTGGGCACATTTCCAGATGACAGCGATGCGTAGGAGTACTTTGACGCCTACCTAAGTGTCCTATTGTCGTCGTTGTTTAGATGTTTATATTTCCTTACTTTTAGTCTTATTTTTATCTATTACTTTAGTTCTGTTTGGAGTCTGTATATAATGTACACAATATAGTTTTTAAATCATAATTAAATAAGTTAAAATTAAATTTAAATTAAACCAGTTTTTACACTTAAAAGAGTCTTTATATGAGTACAGGATGAAGCAAAACCATAATTTTAAGCTAAAATATTCATTCGTCATAATCCGATCTTTTAAGTGCCTAATTTTTTCATTGAATTTGTGCTTGAAATTCAGTGCCGTCATTTAAATTTTCTGTAGCTTTATTACTAACCCTAGAAGTTTCTGAAACCAGTTTTTTACATTCGATACCACTTTACCCATATTGTGTTAAATATTTATTTATTTATTCAACATACAACTATCATTACAGGTAATGTTAAACCTAATTCTTGATAGTGTGGCTATCACTCTTATTCCTAAGAGAAGTTTATTACTTAACAAAATATTCAAAACGGGACCATGCAATGAAATTAAACCACTGGTCAAACAAATCAAAATATAATAAAGAAAAACAATTATAAATTATCCACCATTATCCATTCAATTAGCTATCTAACTCAATAAAGGTATCATCATTTTTAACAGACATAATAAAATAAGAATAACTTAACAACTAGAGTAAAAAAAAAAAAACCAAATTCTCTATTTCATTAATAGAAATGCGAAAGTAACTGTCTATTATCTTTTCAGGCTTCCACGGCTGAAAGGATTTCAGTGTTTGGCATACGAATAGACCATTACCTGACTATTTTATTCCAGTGGTATAATTTCCGGCCTCCACAAGGGCGAATCCGTGGGAAAAGTTAGTCAATTGTAAATCCTATACATTCTATTCTCTTATAATTTTGGCAACAAAAGAACATCCAAAATGATTTGCTTTTCATTTCCTCTCATGAAAGTATAACCTTTGACTTTGATTAGTTATTTCCATTCATAAAACTCAAAGGCGGGTTCAATATACAGATTAGCTGAATGTTAATGACTTTTTCGTTTAGCCTCAATTAATATGAACAAAAGAAATGAACGGTACTTTACACGCGAGGTAATAAAATATTCCTGCATTAGAATGTAGGTAGGTACAGGTGTAACTGCCCCATTGCCTAATTGGGCACGACCGTGAAACGTAAAACACTGGTTAAAACTTTTGTTTTTTTTTTCAGTTATGATCTTCTTATTCGTATCGTTTTAACGACAAATTTTATATTTAGTCAGCCCAATACTTCGCCACTTCCACGGTGTCGTCGGTAGCATCGCAAAGTCACTTCGGCTGCATGTTTTGGGCTAAGAGGACAGGATAGGAGGTGGAGCTTAGTGTGCGACATAGCTCCACAACCACACGCCGCTGCTGTTTCATTGAGATAACCACCACAGAGGTTAGAGTTACATCTTCCCACTTAAGTCCGGAGACGGTTCAAAGACTTCCAGGTGTACCACGGAAGGTTAAACCCTGCAGGAAGATGCTCACTTGGTCCATTCAGTTATGATAAAGGCATGGAAGGATGTGTTAGAAGAACGTGGAAAGTTTCACATCCTTCATAGAATACCAATGGACTGTTTTATCTTTTTCTTATGTTTACTTTTTTTATATATTTTTTTTATTATTGTGAATTCAACCATTTTTTTTTTTGTCCTGTGTGATTTAATAAATACTTTTTCTTTCTTTCTTTCTAGTAGGGGGGATCCTCCGACCAGGTGGATATTATCATTGCTGAGCTGCTAGTAATGGTTTTTGTCCAGCTGGGCTGTTGCATATATCCTATACTACCGGACTCTGCTTGCGCGATGAAGAATTTCGCGTGATGTCAGGGGGTCTAAAATGGCAGCTTTAGCGAATGAATCATAAAAGAATAATAATATGAATCAAGTTATAATTCTTAAAATGGTCTCAGATGTAGCGAATTGTAATGTAATTAAACTCTCTCTGCTAAAGCATTCTAGGATTATGATAGGCCATTTTAGGCCCCCTGGTTACTTAACTTTTCTGGAGCCTTGTGTGTTAGTGAGTGTGTCAACTTTATCAACCATTATCAGTTGATTTTTCATAAGTGCCTATGTAAGTTTATGTGAAATAAAATATTTCAGCTTACTCCTTTTAATGTCAGCATAGCGTGACGAAAATTAGTAGTTATTAAACACGCAACGCATGTAGTAAAATATTTCACGGTACATACACACTCGTCTAATAAACTATACGCTGATTAGTTGATACCTACTCCATAATTACAAGCAGACTAACTATGTGTTAAGTGACACGATAATGCGCTCTATCGTAATAACTATTTGATTGATGTTGGACTGTCGAAATTGACGTGAATTACATCATGCACCAATGTTTTTATTGTTGAGAATCATATGCCTTTTATGACGCTCGTCGTGACTCAAAGCAAAAGCTCGTCGTGATTTCGATATGGACTTGGACAGCAGATATGTACAGTCGCCAGGACATCAAGTTACCACAAACTGTCAAATTTCTCCAAATGATATTAAAACATAAAATGTTGATGGTTAAGTTCAAAATCGATTGAGAAAATTTCAGTTTCTACAAACAAATTTTCTCATTCGATTTACTGCACATCAAGTTACTACTTACTTGATGTGCGGGCGAATGTACGTGATGACTGGTGTTTTTTACTTCTAATCCTTTCTCCTCTTGTTCACAAAGCAAGTTCAGATTACAAGTAAAAAATAAAGGAACCTACACGGGTTCATAAATCATATTTATTTCTGTAAATTGGCTTACAAAACTCTTTTACATGTCACAACATGTTGTTTTAAAACTAGATGGGACCGGTTCAATTCAACGTCCAAAGAAAATTAAATATTTTCTCCTACCAATTGACACTGAAGAAAACTATTTTAAGAGCCCTACAACCTTCCTTTGTGAAACCTATTAACGAAAATATTAGATAATAAGGGCTGAGCGTACCATCCACTTATATAATGCCCTATAATCCCTCCTACTGTCCCATGAAAATTTAGAAGACCTGCCTACATTGAGGTTGGTAAATTAATTATTCAAAATGACGGAGAGTTAATGTATTAGATACCTACGTTTATCATGTCCCTCGTGTCCTTGAACAAATCGTTAAACCAATTCATCACTAGTTTTAAATTGTAAATATTGATCTTAATACATAAGTCTCAATTAAAATAGTGCAAACAACGAATAAATAATAAAACAGTGATACCAAATAAAAAAGTCGTGACGGTCTAAAGACGAGCGTAGTTAAAAAGAATTCCAATTTTAAAATCGGTGTGGATTGCAGACTTTTTTTTCTCAATGAATTAAAAGCAGCCAGTTTACAATCAACCAGTTCGTTACATGAATTAAAAAAAAAGGTTATCATTGTAAGTACGCCTTTAATGATAATTTACTGGACCGAATATAATTGATGGTTGTTTAGTGAATTCGTTGATTTAGAGCGTGTTAACGTATTATAATTAATGGCTCCATGTTAAACATTCATGTAAGTCACATTAATGTCTGTTAGAGGAGTAATGGTGCATAAATTGTAATAAAATAATCATGAACAAAAAGGTTTTAATGATGTTTGCGATAATTAATATGTATCAACTTATTGTGCAATTTATGAATGGGCCTTTGCCCAACAGTGGGACAGTAATAGGCTGGTATTGTTATTGTAATGTTATGAATGTAATGATATGTGAAAATTATTTATTGTCAGGTTCAGGAACAAGAGATATCACAATCAATATTTGAACAAATTATAGTTTACAAAGTATTTGTCAATTTAATCATCGTCCGGCCTGCCACATCAATGACCACATCATTATTAAACATCTTATCCGTCACATTTGACAACATCAAAAAAAAACTGCATTAAATCCAAACCTGCTATCCGTATCAGCTCTTGAAGAAATAAAACTGAAAACAAAGTTCTTATTTGTAGCCAAAAAGAAATAAAAAAAGAATTTCCAAAACAAAAGAAACAAGAATAATTCAAGATTCATAGAACACATTTCAGCTACGAAAGTGATTTGCGCATGACGCACCAAGAAATGGACTGGAAGACGGTCGGGATCAACCCAATAAGAAGTAAATAGGATGATATTTATACAATACATGTTTTGCATATCGCAAAAAAATGCTCCAGACGATGTGGTTCAATATTCCCGTCGGAAGTTGGTTTAAAGTCTTAGCATTTATAATTTACGATCGAGTACTTGCCAAGTACTCTGATAGCTAGAAAATTTTGAGAAATTCTTAGTTTGTGAACTTAAAAGCTATGTCGGTTCCATGTTGTGACCTATTTTGTTTAGTCTTGTTTTTTAAAAACTGCATCTGACTGTTTGATAACTGTTTATCTGTCTTTCCTTTAATAACTTGAAGAAGATTTAAAAAAGGCGATTTTATTACCATGACTAACTTGTATGAGTACCTACTGTCTGCTTTTTACACTAAATTTACTGGAAGTCTACAGATCTGTTAATCTTGTCTTCAGCACTTCAGCAAACCTAATTATTCCACTCAACCTTTTCGAGCATGAAAACAACGCAGCGATGCTTAAACTGTTTACCGCTTGCAATAAACATGATGTAAACACAAGAGACGTGCTTAACAGCCCCATAAGCGGGAAACTAGAGGCCGTAGGTAGTTACATAAATTATTAATTTATCGGAGAAAACATGCTCCACATTACAGCCGTACATCCATGTAGGCACAGTTAAAATACAATGAAAATAAAAAAGAAACAGATTTACAATTAGGAATGATAAGAAAATGTTAAATAAAACACGTAAAAGTACTGCATAGATTCAGATCATATTGTACACTTCGATAACTATAATATTATCTCGCTTTTTGCTATGGGAACTTAACAATATTGCATGATGTCCATATTCTTAAACAGTTTACCGCAAGATTGTGTCCAACCCAGCTTTGACTGTATGGGGCTGTTAACTAATCCATTTTGGTGCGAAATCTCCCAAGCACTTTTATCGTGGGTTACAAGTAATACATATCCAATTTCAGGAGCAAAATGTTTATTTTTGACCATTTCTATCATCTTGAACAAACATTACACCTTCATGAATGAATTTTGATCGTCTATCGGTAAGTAAACATCTGTGACAACCTATTTTTCTTGTCGTGAAGTAGACATCAATAATGTGGCATATTTTTTCTTTTCTCAGGTAATTTTTAGTAGGTACTAGAATATTATCTTTGTTTTTCACAGCTTGGTTTTATTTTTGTGTAAAAAAATGTTCTGAAATAGACACCACACAGTTTCATTTTCTATCATGACTTTGGCAATATTAAAATTTGCGGCTTTGCCACTGTCGTCCGACGATACGAACGACAGTGGCATAGCCGCAAATTATTCTTATTGTTATTTCGTTTATTCATTTAGGTACCACATTTTTAACATTTTTAAATATTTATTAAAAAAAACCATATAAAAACATTTAAAAATATGTATATAAAATAGCGGACCGCCGGTGTCGGGAGCGAGGTCGAAACTACCGGTGGTTAGGGCTCCAAAGACATTATTGTTATGTATTATTTAAGAGTGTAATATATTAAACACTGATTTTAGAAAATAAAATCAAAATATTTTATTTCACATAGGCCTACATGGGCACCTATTAAACCTCGAGAAAAGGTCACGTACAAGCACGTAAAGGTAGACGTACGTGTACAAAAGTTTTCTCAAAGGTTCCGCCTGTACCTGCCTAGGGAGGATCTGCAGACCTTAGTTCTCATGAAATCGATAAGCAGTATCGTTAGTGGGCGTACAGCGAACACAACTACGATATTAGCGCTTAAGTAGAATGTATTTTTTTTTTGTTTTTTTTTTTCATTCAAGGAAGAAGTTTCCTTTTGTTTGTTTTTTTGTCATAAAACAAATGTGTGATTTAATAGGGGAGGACACTGGTCCCTGCAACATAGTATCAACCATCGCAGGAGTCAGAGAATTCTAAATACCCTTTTATGCCATTTTTTTTTATATTCGGCCTTCTTCGTCGTTCGTTTGGCAGAGTATGATGTTGATCCTTCTTTCTTCCTATCTTACCAATACATCCTCATCCCACATTGCGTTCACTCATTAGCGACACTTTACAAATGATACCTAAGTTCTTCCATCTTGGACGCTTTCTCCAATTTAAGACCAAATTACACTTTTTTTCGCCCAAACCGCACTGCGTAGTACTTATCTTGTACTGTAGATACTTGTACATAGTTGCCATTTTTACGATCATTCCATTTTCGTCGTTATTGCTAAGAGTGGGTTTTTATAGATGACCCAAAGGAGTTTGTATGGACTTTTCTAAACCTATATTTTAACGACAGCTAACACTTATCTTAGTGTCAACGTAAATCTAGACCTCGTAAATTCTTTCTTATCGTATGTTAGGTTCTTAACGGGTCGTGAAAACTGGCTGGACAGAAGATCTTAAGTTAGGAGTAAACGTTATATGGACTTGTGAAAATTAAGATTGTTCTATTTGTACTTAATACCTTCGTACTATGTCAGTACTTGAGTTTTAAGTATCATCAATATTTTAACCTATAATGTTTCCACCCAGTCCATATTTGTTATCGAAACATTATTTTTCTTTCCAAACATTAACGCCTGACGAGCTACCATAAAATTGAAATAACCTCGTGCCCTTCGATATATTACGCCCCCATGTTAATTTATATGAAGTTTGTACGAGAATTTCGTAAAGCAATAAGTACGGACCAAAATAGCTGGAAGCTAACAAGAAATTTCACCAACCTAGGGGCCAGGTGCGCTAAACTGTCAACAATTTAACTTTGGAGGCGGGCTTTTTGTATACATTAGGGGTCTGGTTTTAGACTGCGACCTTTCGTTCATGTTTTAACTAGCTCACTTATGTATGGTCGTTTTTACTAACACTACGTGACAGCTAAATACACGGTGTAACATAATAAACACAAGACCTGCCGTGTGGCGAGAGCAGTGGTGGCCCAGTGGTGGCGGTCCCGACTTACGAGCAGTAAGTCGTGGGTTCGAACCCAGGCAGGCGCATTACTTTGTGTAATTTATTTCATCACCACTGCTCTCAAAACGGTGAAGGAAAACATCGTGAGGAACCGGCATGTCCTAGAACCAAAAATTCGAAGACATGTGACATCTACCAACCCGCAATGGGCCCGCGTGGTGGATTATAGCCCATTCCCTCTCATAGAGAGGAGGCCTGTGTCCCAGCAGTGGGAACATTATAGGCTGATTATGCTGCCGTGTGGTCTCTCGGACCATGAATCTAAACCACTTTTGTTCTATGAGTTCTTGAAATTCGCAAAAAAAATTAGACTGATCAACATCTATGGTAAAACTAAAAAAAGTTATGAATTTTCAAAATTCATAGAAAAAAGTTGTTCAGTTTCATGGTCTGAGACACCACACGAGAGGTCTTGCGTTTATTATGTTATACTCTGTATAATGACCAATAAAAATGCACTGTATTATAATTACCACGCCTGTACTTCTTCGAAGAGTTGGTGAGAGGTATACCTATTATAGTACACAAACATTATGTACGTATTATAGTCAAAAGTGACAGGGGGCTTGTCTACTGAAATTAATCAGGCAAAAATCCAGGCTCTAGGCTGCTAGGGACCTGAGAAATTCCTGAAGGAAAAACACTTTACCCAACAAGAGAATTGAAACCAGAACCTCATACTCAGCAATACTACTTGCGTACACTAGGCATTCAAAAGTCGCGTAGCGTACACATGGCGACACAAACACCTATACATTTCCAATATAACACGGCCTCGCTTTGTATACATTTCCCGTACAATAAGAGATCCACAAAAGCTGTTTTTGTATAGCGTTATTTATCGTCATGGTACATACATAAGTGAAAATGGGCAGTTATAGTCATCAGTCGTTCACATCCATCCACCTTTAATCGATCAGTAAGATATCATTGTGATTTTGTGATCCATTTGGGTATAAATGTTTAATGCTTTATTTATAAGACAACAAAATTGGTGCTGCTATTGATAAATATATTATAAGTATATGCTACTAGGAACCCGGAAGCATATTATGGCTGGAAAAGAGGTGACTGCTGAGATGCCGAGTAATATAGAAGTATGGAAAAAGAAGACATGCTGCGCAGACTCCAAAAAAATTGGAACAAATTTGGAGAATAATGATGATGACGCTTCTCGGAAACCGTGTATATTTGAATTTAGTATGTACATCCTTTATAAGACTAAGCATTGCGAAGTGCTTGAAGAATGAATGAATATAAAAATAAAACCTAATAATAAAAAAAACTGTGGAAAATGTATAGTCAACCTTGAAATTGCTTCACCACTTTTGGCAGCAATTCCCAGTAAACTCAACCTGCATTAACGTTGAAAGTATGTAACTATCACATAGACTGGTAAACCTTGTCGTTTTATGAAGTGCCAGTGACATTTAACTATAATAAGATTGTAAAACAATTACGAACTTCACTGTACAGTAAAACATCGATCGACTGTCTCCAATTTATAGTTGTAGCGGTATATCGTATAAACAATGAATAATGCATTCTATCTAAGTGCTCCGTCTCCAGTTGTTTTTATTCACAGGTAGTAAAGAACTTTTACCGAGCTCAGAACATCAAAAGAAAAACTATTTCCACAACTTCCTTAGAAGGCATTCAAAACTTTTAGACAAGGGTAACAACAAATAGGAAACAGTATTCAAATCTTGTTTTATTTTTACTGGCATTTTAGGATTTATTTATTACGGAACAAGATTTATGACGTCATCGCTAGTAAAGTTTAGCTACTAAAATTTACTGCCCATAAGACCCATTTGGTAGAAGATGAGTTGGCAGACCAACAGCCAGATGCGTGGATGATATTCAAAAGATCACAGGTAAAACAAGCTTGAATAAAGCTGCCAATGATGATGGTGATGATAATGAACGCCTATGACAGGACTTAACTGTATAGCATTAACTTGTTAGCATTTTTTTTTCTTTCATCATCATTCATTTACACCCTGCTCTTCTCTATATAAGCACCGAATGGCGTCACTTTGAATCGGGATCAGCTTATAAAAATGAATACTATTTCATGTATGTACCTACTGATGTAGTAGTTTAGACTGTAGCTTTTTGCTGAATGCATAGACTCTTCATCAATGCCCTTCTATTCTATCATAAGCAAATTCCCTTCTCCTTGAATTCCAATTTTAGTTTTAACTATCTCTTTTTATCGACCGTAAATTATAACAACCAATAATGAATCTACCCACCGCCATAAGACTTATGACGTAAACTATTGACTGCAGCAAGATATTTGCTCATAAATGCCGTAAATAGATAGTTCACTCACAATAGTAATTTCAATCCTTTTATAGTTCAAGTTCATGATACAACCGTTTTCTATTTCTAGAGTTGTCGCGCAAATACATTACGAGTTCTGTGTTTAATAATAGCTAATATTTAAACCCGCGGCTTTGCTCGAATAGCAGTCAGAAATTACCATTACAGTTAGTAGTAACATTACAAATAGTGCAACAGGATAGTTAGTGCCCTAGCCGAATTAACAGGCTATGGTCTACTCGTTCAGTTGGACGTGGTATTGAGCCATTATCCGACGAATTGTGAATAGAAACATCGGCTGATATTTTGGAACTAGCCACTTCATACGATGGCATGATTAATATTGACGACGGCACCTCAACCACCTTCATTTTTATTCAGCTTTCATTAATCTTAATTCACTTATCATCAGTTACGGCCATATCGTATGGTTGTCACGCACCTACATGAAGGGCCCTGTCTATAATATTTTCCTTTTAGGCCTCATTGTTCACGTTCGCTCTTTTTACCATCACTTTCCGTTAACGCCACCCATTATGTTCAATGCACACTCGACCCTCATCACTTTCAATTTTTCATAATATACGTAGAACATTGTCACTTCAATATACGCGCTCCTAAATGTCAAACGTCGGTGTTGCCAGTTATTCGATATCAATCAATAACTTGAGCTATTTTCTGTTGAATGCCTCATCATTCATTTTTATACAGAACTTTCAATTTCGAGAAGCAATCTAAATTATTGATTAGGGGAACCAATAATTTGAAATTTTAAACTGATTGAATAAAATAATATATAAATAATATATAATTTTTATAGAGATAGAGAAAATTACAGTATTTAATGCACAACAAGCATACAAAATATGGGTAGGAAGCAATATTTATGTTGTTTTGCAGCTGAGAAGTAGTTCCACGTACTGATACAAATATACGAGCATATAATGGCGAGACTGTTGGCAAATACCCAATTGAAAGTTCATTAACATTCCGTGTAATTTTCCCTTTGCTGTCCTGCACGTATTTTCCCAGCCAGCATAGGCGTGCACAGGAATAGGGTGAACACCATATTCCTCAAAAGAGAAAAAATAAAAAAAATAAAATGAGAACAAAATTAGAACTCATCGTAATTTAGTGTGTCTTAGGTCACTACGACAACACAAAAACTTTTCAGTTGGTTCGTGATTTGTTACCTAGGTACAAAAAAATCTCATTGGCCCATTTCATGCCTGATTTGCCGACAGAAGGATATGAACAAACTTTTAAGTCGGCATCGATATAATTGCTGAGGTATAATTCCTCGATGACAAATTGAACAGACGAACTGGTAAAACGCTACTAATAGTGTTTTAAGTATCTTCTGCTAGTATTTCTATTCATCACTATTCTCAGGCCAGAATCAACCATTATAAATCATCAGTCAAGCTGGGTATGCATTCGAACGTCTCAAAACGTTTTGTCGTCTGAAGATCCTCAGTTTTTTATTCTTGTCAGATTTTTCTTCTCCGTTTTCTAGGGGAAGACCAAATAAACGAAGGATTTCAAGAAAAGGGGCTTACTAGAACAGTTAAGATAGCGAATGTAGAAGTACGAAAGAAGAAGACGTGATGCGCCAATTCCAAATTAGGATAAGAGTCAGATAATGATGATGAAAATGAAGCCGTCACGCCTAGAAAACGCAGCGTTCAGAACGCGCTGCCGCTCTGCATGGCCTAGAGTCAGTAGGGCATGAAACTATGTGGGACAGCCTTGAAGTTGTCACAGCACAATTACTGCACAGACAAACAGATATAGTACACTATACTGTTATAAAATACACTATTGTGATCATATTGTGACACGGAGCACATAGAATTTAGTAATGGAATGTCAATGTGAAGTTACTTGAAATAGATCTATTGTTGGAAATAACAATAGACTGACATATAGATGTAAACCAAAATTCTCATTAATATATTAATGAAAATGTGGTTTTATAACAAAGACTGGTAAAATAATTTGTCAACTATTTTGTCTGGGAATAGGGCTCACAATCGCTCATTAGAGTAAGGGCAGATTGTGGATAGATATTGACTCTGGGATTAAAACAGGTGGTTTCAAAATGACACGTATGTAGCAACTGAATGGGAACTATAAACCTTGTGGTAAGTAATTGGGTAAGGTTGAGAGATACGAATTCTCATGAATAAAGGTGATCTTCAAATGTTTAACAAGTAAACAATTGACAAGATAAGGAATCAGATGAAATAACTTTAGGTACCAGTGGCGAAGGTTCCATGCAACTCGATTCCTACTGGCTTTCCTTTGAAAAATGGCACGGTCAGTATTCTATAGACAAATAAAATAATCACAATAAAGATATGTACTTCGGCTTGCCTCTTACAAAAATTCGCTACTGCTAGCTACCTTTCATGACGTGTCAGAACAACTGAACTTTGAGCAAGCGAACTGCTTTAGTAATCGAAATAAAATAACTGCAGTCATTATGTGGACTTTATGGAAGTCCGTATCTTATTGTTGTTTCCGAACAGGCCGTACGGAAATCGTAAAATAAAGTGAGCCGTCTCAGCTAAACGTAACATGTTTTGTGGATATGTTGTATACAGCGTGTTTCAGGAAAGTGTGTTCCTTTTTCAGGGTGTATGGCCATCAAACTGAACAACTGTCCCCATGGGACTAACATCGTAGTCGCGAAGAAATGCTCAACTGTCCTGTGTGTAGAGAAGTTATTATTATTTATTTAATTACAACGGCTGTGTATACAACCAATCACAGTAATTAAAATTATAAAAATAAAAGAGACAATTATAACACAATTTGAAAAATTATTGAAATTTCGTATGGGACAGCTGATTATTTTTTCGCGAATATGTTGGTCCCATGAAGTTAATTGTATAGTTTGATTGTGTTTACAACATCCTTATATGTATAACACTACACCTTTTTGAAACATGCTGTATAATGGGTGTAAAGAGAGCCTTAACAAAACTAAACGGCACTTGTTCTGGACATTGCGATCATTTTTTTTGGTTCTAGACCGTACCTGGGAACCTGCTGGTTACGGAGATTTTGTAGGTCAAAGATCCAATGTGTTCAATTTTTTATGGTTTTATTGTTATTACTTTACTGTAAATACCTCCACTACCCCCAATCTATTCAATGCACCCATCAGCACAGTGTTTTAAGTGTGTCACATTGAGTCCTATTGTAAAGCGGAATTTTTCATCCCAAAAAAAAGTCGTTTCCCAAGAATATTTTTTGTGTAGAGTGACTTAGTTTGATTTACAGAATAATTGGTTGACGGCTTCGTGGAGCGTCCGTTTACACCTTGTATGTTGTAAGTATATTATGTCCGATTACTATGTGTACCAAACCTTGTAATGGTGTTGATTAAGATTCCGAACATTTAGTGCTGTCTTAATTACAGATCGCCGTCTGATTGCCGGAAAGGTTTCGACGTTATCCTTTTAAGTGTTGTATAAAGAACATTCCCCCGGTATTCTCGTCGGATGACCTCGTTCAGATATCTGGGGCTTGTTTTGTAAGCGAATGCTGACTTCGGCTTCGTTTATAATATGAGTGAGATCATACTCAACTTATACTATCTCTTACGGGATTCCGTGATTGTTCATTATTTTAAGCTCCCGATATTTCGGCGCTGTTGCAAGCGCCATGATCGCGGCTTGACTGGAGAATGCGGGTGGATGGAAAATAAATTGTTAAGAGCAGACAAATCTATCTACCGGAATATATCCCGTAAGTGACAGTATAAGTTTAGTTTTAAACCGTGAAAGCTTAAAACAGTGTTTGAGATCATACTAGTTCGGATCCAAAGACATTATCGAAGCCGAATCAGAACCCTACCCCTTATATTATTAGCGATAACGATGAAGCAAAATTCGAAAATGTATTGAATTGACACAAAGGACTGAAAACACTCATAACACACAACACACAACTGAACATAATATAACAAAAAATCACGCCTGTAATCCCCGAAGGGTTCGGCAGAGATGTAGCCATTAGTACACTCACATTTCGTCAGTTATATTTAAATCCCATGTAAAAGGGGGTGAGTTCAGTTTTCGTTAATATTGCATTGTGTTACTACCAAAGCTCATTTAAAACATGTTAAATCTGTATTTTTGTGAAATAAAGTTATTATTATTATTATATATACAGTCTATTGCCATCAACCGGGCACAAATCGAGAAATTCCCGATGGAAAAACTCAATAACACTTTGCCCAACCTGGGTATCGAACTCAGGACCCCATGCTCAGCAGTTGCGTTTCCAACCACAAGACCAAAGAGGCAGTCGCTACTGAAAAGCATCGTCAATCCTGATTAAAGTCTTAAAAATATGAAGCTTCTTGAAAGCATTAATTATTGTCTATAGACCCTCGGGGTACTGGATAAGATTTAGCCACCATCGTTACGAGAGAAGTCAAAGAAATAAGCCTTGAAATGCCATACAATTCCATATCTTATCAAATTCTCATCGTCATCATCATCTGCCTAGCCTTTTCACAACTGTGTTGTGGTCGGCTTCCAGTCTAACCGGATGCAGTACCAGGATTTTACATGGAGCGACTACCTATCTGAACTTCAGAAACCAGTTAGAGGTACTCGGTAATACGATAGCCCTTGGTAAGACTGGTTGTCAGACTTTTGGGCACTGACTACCTAACGACTGTCAAAGATCTACAATTGACAGCCGGGACCAAAGGCTTTACGTGCTCTCCGAGGCACGGAGGCAACCCGGTATGTAATGGGTGGTCACCTATCCACGGAAAAACGCGGCTGTTATTATTTATCCACGAGCTCCATTTTATAAAATTCTCGATACCGTAAATTAATATCCCTGTGCTACATGATGCAACACGATGGTCTGTTTATTCCAAAACAACTTTTTAACATGCACATAAAAGTCAAGTTTACGAATGTTGTATTCAATTCGAGCGAGCTTTTTCTCAATAATCATGAATATGTTAACTTTAAAGAGAAAAAGGCATCATTAGTCACCTTGCAGACTGAAGGTTGACCGGTTAACCAACCCTTCTCATGCTTCATAACATGTCTGTAATAAGTTCATCAACCCAGCGCATTCTACACATATTGAATCATACAATATGTGTGTAGAATGTGTGACTAACTTACTAAGAAACTACATAGTAAACATTATATTTGTAATGGTTCATTAATTATCACACCTACTTGTTCCATTTAAATCAAGAATTTAATAAGACATTCATTTAGTAATGAAAGGGTAATGTGTCACTGTGTACTTAGAACCAATTAGGTATCTCTACTTCAAATTATTATTTGAGTTAGTTAGTCATTAAAATTTATAAATAGTTCACACCTATTTAAGGTGAGCCTAAACATTATTCAAATACAGTGTCAGAATCTGATGCTCAATTACCAAAATGTATAAGGAGTGAAGATAATGTCCGCAAATTCAAAAGTAAATTGTATTTATTTTTATTAGATGAGACGTACTACTCCATAGAAGAATTTTTAAATGATAAATTATGACATTACTAACCTTTTTAATACAATTTACCTTTGACATGCATGTAACAATAAATTATAATTGATTAATTGCCTAATAACAGTATCATTAATTGACATTATTTACTCAAACTTGACTTTTTATTGTATAAATTCAGACTTATTACTAAAAAAATGAATAGTATGTACACCAATTTCATTGGTAGGACATAGAGCTCGACTAAATTGTATACCTAAAACCTTTATTGTAATACCTATGTTCACAAATAAAGTTTGATTGATTGATTGATTGAAAAACACTAGTTCAGCAACTAGAGGAGCTCGTGGCTGAATAATAACTACTGCTCGGGGTGGTTGATGGGTGACCCCTCATTACATACCGAGTTTCCTCTGTGCCACGGAAAGCACGTTAAGCCGTTGGTCCCGGCTGTCACTTATAGATCTTTGATAGTTGTTACAAGTATTCAGTGGCTCGAAATTGTGATTACTAGCCTTACCAAGGGGTATCTTATGGCCGGATACTAACTGGGTTGTGGAGGTCAGATAGGCAGTCGCTTTATGTAAAAGCATCATCCGGTTAGACTGGAAGCCGACCTGGAGTTGGGAAAAGGCTAGGTAGATGATGACAAGTTCGGCAAATAACCAATTTCCGAATCGAAGGTAACTTTTTTGCTCTATGGTTCGATTTTCTCCCATTAATTAACAAACCAATTAATATAATGAAAGAACGATTATTTTCCCGTAATGTGAACGCCGCTTTACGTCAATTCAACTTGTCACCGCGTTTTCAAGTTCCCACGGACCTACTGTGCCTTGCAATCCACACTTCGATTTTCACACAAAATAATTGTTCGCAATGTAATTAAGACAATGCCTTGTAACCTTATAGTATGTGTACAGTCATAACCACTAATATGTATTTTGTTTTTCTTTGTTAGCCTGTACTGTCCCACTCATCGGCAAAAGCCTCCTCTCATTCCTTCCACTTCTCTCGGTTTTGTGTTTCTCGGTCTACCCTGTCCCCGTATAGCTGTCTCAGGGCTCCAATCTTCGGGCCAATAGTTGTGCCGGCCGATACCTTTAGCAAGTTTCAAAAGCTATTTCCTCGCCGAATTTCGATATCAACTTGTAGATAAGACCTATTTCAAATAGTCATCATCATCATCATCATTTCAGCCAAAAAGTCCACTGCTGGACATAGGCCTCCCCCAAGAAGGGGGGTTTTGCCATAATCGCCACGCTTGGCAGGCGGGTTGGCGATCGCAGTATGGTTGTTGTAGAATCAGAGAACGCTGCTGCCCATTCTCTGGTAAGTCCCTTAGTCGCCTCTTACGACACCCACGGGAAGATATGGGATGGTGCTATTCTTTACGTCCGGACACCATACAGAACAAATAAAAATTAAAATTTCAAATAGTATGGGTTCTAAAATTCTATGACAACGTTCGTCGTTTCGTCGTCATTCGTTCGTTCGTTCGTTATTCGTTTCATGTTTTTTGTTTATTTTTATTCTATTCTATTTCGTAATAACATAAAATTGCAATCAGTTCAGTAGGAGAAAATCACTTTAGAAAGTTGCAATGTGTATACATATTAATGCTTGTGACTGTACCTATGTTGCCCAACATTCGTAAGTATGCAAGTTCACGCACACTAATGAAAAAACTTCTCAATTTCGCAACAAAACAAATGAACACGAATACATAAGAGCAAAATTACGTTCGTGTATGAAATAAAAATTACCTATAACAAAGGTATTGTGTTCCAAGGGAAAACTGTGTCTCACATTTCCTTATTTCTTAAGGTGTGTATCCAATAACGGATAATTGATATCCATATCAACAGTTTGGCCAATGACCTTTGACATAAGGTATTTTGACATTTCGATATTAAGTATAGGAAATGTAAGAGCTCGGGGTAAAAGTTAGTGTTTGATAACAGTCAGATAACATTTGCATGACTTGCCTTTTGCAAAGGAGAAAGGGACTTCAACAAAAAGGGATCTAAACTAAAGCGCCTTGGCACCAGTATATCCATAAGGTTGAATATTCCATACCTCAGCATTTAAATCAAGAAAATCTTTGAAAAATGAAGTCTAGTCAATGTTTTCTATCATAGCGAGAAAACATTTTACTTCGATACAATTCAGCTGTCATTTTGAATAACAACATGGAGTCGCGATAAGGTCTATTGTAGTTTAATAAATAAGGCCTATTTACATAGTCTACAAATAAAAAATAGCTCTCATACCACTTACTTTACTCTTATTTTTATATAGAGACAAACACATTGTTTCACTCGAGAGAATTCTTATAAAAATAAAGTAACAAGATTGGGATATTCAAGCGCCTCAAAAAGTTTTCGCAACAAGTATCATACAAAAGTAATTTAGGGCTGAAGGTTTCTTTTTATAACTTTTATTCTTCTTTTCAAAGAGATTGTAAGATTCTACCTTCAGAACAAACTTTAGCAAATTAAATGAGTCGACTTAAGAAATGCCGGAATTGAGACAGATTGCAATAATTAATGACGAATGATAAAATACACAAATTGTTTACATATAAAACCTAATAAAAGCTCGAATTTTGTATTCAGTTTTGGCCGAATGTTGGGCCACAAAAGGGATGAATGAAAGGCATGTGGCGGAGATGAGAATGCTAAGGGAGATGTGTGGTGTTACGCGAATGGATAAAATAAGAAACGAGTATATATGAGGAAGTCTGAAACTAGCGCCGGTGACTGAAAAGTTGTGTGGTAATCGGTTGTCGTGGTATGGGCATGTGATGCGGAGGAATGAGGAAAATATCGTGAGGAAAGTCTTGAGTATGAATGTGGATGGATATATGAGTAGAGGAAGACCAAAGAAACGATAGATGGACTGTGTGAAGAATGATATGGCAAGAAAATTAATTGGGATAAGGGCAAGAGAATGATGAGTTTTTGCCGAATTCTTTAGAAATAATAGTCGAATGTTTTGTTATGTCTCAAGTATAAATGAGATCACAAGAAAACTTTTCAATTGAAACGGTTTAATCAATGTTCATTGCGCGTAACATTAACACGTGTCATCATCGCTCAGACATCTAATTTAAAAACACTACTTATTGTCGTTGAAGTTCTACACCACGTAAGTCAAAAATATACCAACTTTACAGGAGAGAGAAGAAACTTCATAATTATACCTTGGTATTGGTACAATACCATTTTATAATTTGTGTTCACTTAAAATTAGACAGAGACGTTGCTTGTTTCTGTGATTGGCTGAAACGACGCGACTTCCGATTCTCTATCAAACGGCATCAAAAATGGACTAACGTAGTGTTAGAATTCAACGACGTTTTAGGGGGGTATACAGGATGTAAACAGATCCTTCACGCAGCCATCAATTACGTAGTATCATATTATCTGTGCCGTCAACCAAACATTCTGTACATTAAACTAAGTAACTTTACGCAAAAATTATTGCTGGGAAACGACTTTTTGTTTTTGGGTGAAAAATCACGTTTTACGGTAGGAATCGATGGAACGCACTCAAATCATTGTGCTGGTGGATGGATTGAATAGTACAAGGGTCGTGGAGGTGTTTAAAAAAACATCTTACATTAAAAAAAAAACTTGTGATTATGTTGGAATTTTGACCCCTAATATCTCCGTCACTAGAAGGTTCCTAGGTATGGTCTAGAACAAAAGTATTATCGCAAAGACGGGGAGAACAAGTGCCTTTCGGCTTCGTTAAGGGTCAATTTACACCCTTTATGTGATTCTCACAAAACCCTTCTAAATCAATTGACTGGAACATTTATTGACAAAAAGCTTCGGTAAAGCTGATACGATAGGGTTTATTTATCGCAATCTTTTAGGGAAAAGGTAACAGCAAAAAATCGAATACGCAATCCCTAAAGCCAACGATTTCATTCAGTTTCACATCGTCGGTCTAACTAACTGTCGTGTCAGGTGATCGATTTTTCGCCCACTTCCCTTTAATCCGATTGGGTATCGATTTTGTGCACTCGTGTAGTTCTTGTAACGATATGTATGATTTCATACGGCTGTTATGAATATATATTTTATTATAGATGGAAGCCCTTAGCATTCCACTGCTGAATGTAGAATTCTTCTTCCAAACTTTTCACTGAGGTAGCAGAAAAGTTTAATTTTACCAATACAAATAACATAACATATCATCACGCCTGTAATCCCCGAAGGCTTAGGCAGTAGTACACCCACATTTCGCCAGGTATGTTTAAGTGCCATGTAATGGGGGGCGAGCCTATTGCCATCAACCGGGCATAAATTCAGACTCCGTGTCTGGTACTGAGAAATTCCTAATGGAAAAATCCAATAGCACTTCACCCGACCTGGGAATCGAACCAAGGGCCTCATGCTCAGCAGTTGCCCTTGTCACCACTACACCAACGGGGCAGTCAATAAATATAAATGTCATGCAATCCAGTTCTCAATTCAGAATTAAACTGTCCCTTTCCAATATTCGATAAATACGTTTATTTTCGACTGCGTTGATATTTTAATACCTTTCCAATAAATATCATCGGAAAGATTCGCCAATTTGGACGAACGTTAATTTGCATGTAATGCCCTGCGAAAGGGAACACGATCGTAGATTCGTATCTTGATAAAACTTGTACATTGCAAACTGCGACCAAGCTGACAAGTAGAGTATTGATAAAGAGCGGTGAATACTGGCCAATATTTCAGGTAGGTAGCACATATTTGGTTGTTAAAGAACCTACGCTAATGAGCAAACTTGAACAACTTATAATTCGAATAATTTCGAAATATACCTACTTCATGAAACTTTGATTTTACCTCAATTACAACATCATGTACCTGTACATATTTTTTCATGTACTTTAATAACGGTATATAGTATTCTATAGGCAGTTTCGGTAGCCACAAAAAAAAAATACGAGAAGTGAAATCACATCAATAGTTATTTTTGCAACGCAGTGTAGCAAAACGATTGCAGTCGTAACGCGCTGGTATGCTATCTTTAGATTGCGTTCTATAAATAAACGAGATAATTGAGTTTTATGCATTTGTTGTTATTGGTGCAATATATATACAACATTATTTTTAGTATATGCGAAACCTGAATATAGTTTGTTCAGAATAACTAACTGAATCGATTTATTGGAATCCATTCCAATAATTTTTAAACCATGTTATATTTTTTCCCAAAAATATTTAAAAAAGGTAAAAGTTGGTTACCGAGCGACTTTGAGTACCTATCGGAATAATTTGGGTACCTACTGCCAAATTATTATTATCAATGAGCTCAAGACGACGCTGGAGGCGCGCGCTGCGTGGTGACCACGTTTTTGTACGGACAACTAGGTAACAGACCAAGCTCATAACTTTGTGATTTTTCATGATACAGTTTTGAAATTTTGTACATAGATTCTTTATATAAAAATACTAGACACGTGTATGAGGTTGTTATGTTGTATATTATTACGTTTACTGAACACTACTACCACACTACTACTACTTTGCTTATTATGAAAATGAACGTGACAACAGTATCAATAGATACAAATTGCTTTGTACGTAGTATAAATAGAAAGTAAATAATATGAGTTACTTCCGTATTAAGGACCAACTGTGGTTTCAAAACCACACAATTTTAGACCCGCTTGTGTCACAACTCACTGATTGCGTTTTACGCTAAACTTACTTATTGAAAACATCGTTCTGTTTCAGTCAATTCTTTGGAGTCCAAAGAGACGGAGAGATATTCACTAAACGCATCAAGTGATTTGTGGTGCAAGTAGAGTAACCATAGAGGTTAATTTCATTTGACATTAAATTCCAACAAGAACAATTTTATTGTTCACAAATTAATTATAATTATGTCGAATTAATCATTTGTATTATGATCAGCCATTTCCAACTATGTTGCGGTGAAATTGCAAAATGAATATCTAATAATAAACGAGTTAAATGTAACTTTCAAATTAATTAAGTTCTACACTGAATTAATAAACATTTCAACGTCTAATGAAAGTATAATTCTGTTAGATGTTGGTATTAATTCAGCGTGATTTGCGTTGCAAATAGCTGTTCACATTCTTCTAACAGAGGTAGATGAGCTGCAAATAACATTTTACTAGCGAGAATATTTATTTAGCACTGGATATTTTTTATTACGACATAGTTGCCATCGGGGGAAAAACCTGGATGAGGCTGGCACAGGACCGTGGGAATTGGCACAAGAAAAGAGAGGCCTATACCCAGCAGTGGGTGAGTTCGGGCTGTGGATGATGATGATGATGAGATATTTTTGTTTTTTTTTTTAATATTTGTTGTTGGTCTTTTTTTTTACCTCTACTGTATTTTCATCTCTGGAATCTGGAACGCTGTGGTCTCCTTCTTGGAGGTGCGAGACAGTTTTGTAAGTAATGTAGCTATTTACGTACGCAATCAATTTTTAAAATGTGTTTTTGTTCCAATAAAGATTATTTGAATTTTAATAAAAAGATGCATACAATATAGGATTGTAGAAGTGAAGAGACTGTGTATAGAGACTGCAATAAGAAAACGAAGATGAGAAGATGAAACAACTTGGTGGGGGGGTCCTAATTGGCGTCAAGTCACATGGGACAGAGCTCAATGTAAAGAGTTTGACATATTCCAAAAGCCACGCTGAGGAAGGCAGGTCAGAAATAATTCCCGTTAAAGAAAAAAAAAGAAAAAAAGATAAATAAAGACTTTTTTTTCCTCATGTGTATGTTGTAGGTTGCCAGCCCTGTGACTGAAAGTGTCCTTGCTATCAAAGGTTAAGCGGTTCATAAACCTTATGATATGTTAAATCGACGTAATCTATAAATCTTTGTCATTTATCATAGCTAGTAGATTTGCCAGTCGCTTGAGCTATAAGTGATAACATTTTTCAAGGTATAATATCTAGCTTAAAGGACATATTTTATCGTGAATACATTTTGAATAGATGACTTTGACCTGGTGTGTAAATGTGCTGATGGTCTACAAAAGATGGGACACTTAGTATCGGGTGTGTCTTGATGTTAGCTGTATAAAGGAACTGATGAACGCTACTAAAGAAGCTGAACTTGTAGCCAATTTAGACTGTCATACGACACGCTTATTCTTTCTTTTTCGTGCTGTGGTTAGTCCCTAACCTGGTGTCAGAGTTTTTATGCCGCCCACGAGTCTCTGACTTGGCTTTGCATGCCGTCGAGAAATATCTCTCAGGCATGCTGGTTTTCCTTTACCAAAGCAAGTGATAATTATACAATACGCACATGAATCCGAAAAATCAGAGGTGCGTGTCTTGGGTTCGAACTTGAGACCTATGACTTGGCAGTTCGACGGTCACACCACTAGGCTATCCTGCATATCATATACAAGAGTTACTTACTCACCATAACGCAGCCTTACGTTTATATCCTTCTCCATAACCATAAACCCTTAGAAAGCCATAACAACTAAGAATCATCGAAACACATCCTCAAGGAAGTGCGAAAGATTAACGACAGACGATCTTGAGAGCGATGTCGTGTTGAAGTACACATGGCGACACATCAAGCTAAACAAATCCAGTATAACCTGACCTCGCTTTGTATGAACTTCTCGTACAATGAGAAATCAGCGTATACTGGTTAAACATAGGTTGATTGGTCGTCGTTCATACTTCCACATTTAATGTTCAAGGAGATATATTTTATTTGAAGGGCTCGCAGTTAAATAGTAATGCGATAGACTGATTATATACCTAAGCGTCACCTAAGACTATCTCGTTGGTCAAGTGGTCGCAAGCGCGACTGCTGAGCATGAGGTCCTGGATTCGATTCCCGGGTCGGGTAAAGGGTTATTGGGTTTTTCCATCAGTAATTTCTCAGAGTTGCAGCCACGGAGTCTGGATTTGTGCTCAGGAGATGGCAATAGGCTCACCCCCTATTACATGGGATTATAAACATAACTGGCGAAATGTGGGTGTACGAACACACCTCTGTTTAACCCTTCGAGGATTACAGGCGTGATGTTATGTTATGACTGTAAGCGTCACCTAAACGAATGCCTAAATAAAGTACGCTGTTGGATTTTGAATGCTCGGTCAAAATACAAAAACACGCTTTTATTTGGGCGCGCAATTCAATCTTACATTTTCTTCTTTATCTTAGTTTTTTGCTCTCGCTCATTGCTAAATGCTATGCTATTTGACCTCGAGACCAGGGGGTCTAAAATGGCCGCTCTAGCAGAATCGTAATAGGATATTATTAATTATGAATTACGTTGCAATTCGTAAAATGGTCAAAGACAGAATTCATCATATTAACTGCGTCTGTGACCAATTTAAGAGCGTCAACGTCTTACGGCATTCCATACAAACTTTCAAGTGATTTTTTTTCGAACTGACTGAACCGATTTTAATGAAACTTCGTACGCATAAGCAGGATATATAAGTCTAACTTTTCGAAATGTCTTTTTAAAAAAAAGATAATTCGAAATTTCTGTTTCTATGGAAAATCTAAAGTCAGTCTAATTTAGCTATAACACTATTTTTCGAAAAGTTCTCAGTCAAATCTTTAGACTTATGTATCCTGCTTATGTGTACAAAGTTTCATTAAAATCGGTTCAGTTATTTCGACACAAAAAAAAATCACTTGAAAGTTTGTATGAAATGCCGTAAGACATTAGTGCCCTTAAGAATTTTAACGTGATTCATATTATTGTGCTATTAATATCATTCTGCTAAAGCGGCCATTTAAGACCACCTTTTTTTTTTTTTTTTTAGAATGGGAAATCATCAAATGACCCCCCCGCTCTGGGCGGAGCGGAAGGGAGTGTCAGACTTGTACTGACTAAAACCCATCCATGTTCCTTCTTTGCCCTTTGTGTTCCAGGGCCGCGGTATCTCTTTCGAACAATTTAAGACCCCCTGAACTGCCTTACAGTATTATTTTAAGGCTTTTTATGTCCTTTGTCACACAAATCTATGAAAGGACCAGTTACAAACAGAAATCGCTGACGACCGATCCGACCTAAACTATCGCATGCGCCATTAATAAGACTTAGGCGATATGTGGTAATAAAGTATGGCTCTATAAGTCGACACCAGTACTATAATGCGTGAAAATGCTCGATCATGCAACGCTAAAATAGAAATACAAAACTACTAGAAGGTTTATTCTTCGGCATCTCTGTTAATCCTTCTACGTTTTCACTTTTTGATTTCCTCTGGGACTCATTTTAGGGTATTAGTCACTTTGGTTTTAACTTTATACAATATTTTAATGAAACAGTCTCAGTTTTTTGATGCTAGCAGACACTAAATTCTAATCTATAACAATAAAGTGAAATTGAAGTGTCTGTTTGTAATTTCGAAATAACAGCTTTTTACTGAATGCATATAAAAGTATACAGGGTGAAAAAAAGACCCTTCACACAGCCGTCAACCAAGCATTCTGTACATTAAACTAAGTAACTTTACGCAAAAATTATTGCTGGGAATCGATTTTTTTTTGGGGTGAAAAGTCACGTTTTACGGTAGGACTCGATGGAAAGCATTCAAAGCATTGTGCTGATGGATGGATTGAATAGTACGGGGGTCGTGGAGGTGTGTAAAGTAAAAATCTTACATTGAAAACATGTATTTTAAAAAAAACTTGTGAATAAATTGGAACTTTGACCCCCAATATCTTCGAAAGATCTTGAAATTGTTAAGAAAATCCGATTCAAATAGCGAATAATATACACGCGGACGAAGATCGTGGGCCAAAGGTAGTTCTAAAATAAGTTCGTAACTCAATCATCAGTTGGAAAACAGTCTCTTTGAACTAAATTCCATGCAAACATTTGCTATAGTTACAGGTCAATATGTCACCGCGATATTTCCCACAGTTCATAAAGGTCAAAATCATTGACTAACCTTATACGAGCAACTACGAATATACTAGAACATTAAATGTCATTACAGCCATTTAAAAAATCAGAGCACTTAGACATTAGGTAATATGAATAATATGGCCTATGTTAGCACGTTATACCCGTTACATATATCACGCCAAGATAATTACAAAAAAACATTTTTTTTTTAGTTATTGTGTTTTTTTTAATAATAATTGGGGAGAACATGGCCAGTAACCGCACAAGATAGATAGAAGAATAGGGAGGACTTTGCCCAGCAGTGGGACACATGACTGCCAAAAAAAAAAGTTTTTCATCAGGATTTTTCTTGTGTGAATAGGCTCGCCACCTATTATAAGAGACAGCGAAACATGGGAGTACTATTAAGTACACATCTGTCTAACCCTTCGGGTATTACAAGCGTGATGTTATGTTACGTGAATAACTTGTCCTATATTGGCATGCTATACCTGGTACCTAAGTCACGGCATGTTAATTACACACAGTACCTATGATTCACACGAAAAAATCATTAAAACAATATTTTATTCTAATGTTGATGAAGTGTGATGGTCGTTACGTTACAATAGTTTTGATCCAAGTATTTAAACTATTGAGATCAAGGTTGGCCGAAGGCAATCATTGTTTTTATTAGAAAACTAAATCATTTATACAAATAAATAAAATTGAAGTGTCTGTTTGTAATTTCAAAATAACAGCTTCAATGCAAAATAATATGAAAATAAATATTATGCGGTACTTGCTATAAAAATTCGTTTTTTTTTTTTAATTTTTGTGTATGTGTCTGTTTGTTCCGGCTAATCTCCGAAACAACTGGACCGATTTTGACGGAACTTTTACTGGCAGATAGGTGATGTTATAAGGAGTAACGAAGCTTACTTTTATTTTAGAAAAAGTATCGATCAGGGTTCCGTTGTACAAAGTAAAATTGAGTTGGTTAACAATTTTTTTTAATTTTATTTTTTGGTTTTTTTTTATTATTTAAAATTATTATTAAATATGACTACCCTATTTGGATAGTCACATTTTTATAATAATATAAATTTATTTTATTGATATAATTTATAATATTTCACGCGGACAAAGGTCTCGGGCATCAGCTAGTTAATAATAATAAAATGGCTCGCTAAAAACCGTAACATACAATGAACGGTGACGAACTTGATTAATATGGCTAATCTGACGCCATAGTTTTTGGACAAGAAATTAATGATGCGAATTCAAAGACACTTAGTATTAAATTGACTTTTTATCCAAACTATAAATGGAGGTTAACCTAAGTAATTGAAACAATTAACTCTGTGCTAGAAAATTAATTCTCTTACTCCAAAATCTTATTAAGGTTTCTTGGGAACGTGCAGGGTTTTAGGGATGAAAAGTGGGTGTAAGGTTCAATGAGCGACCATAATTAATTGTAACAAAAACCGCGATATTCAAAGCTATTAGAACGGAGACGCTTATACCTCGCTCTCTCTCTAGTTCCATTTATCATAACCCATAAGGCACCGACTCTTATTCATAACTGCCTTTATAATAGGTAATGTTATTGAGAGGTAAAGTTTGTTTGTTTGTAAGTTTGTATGTAGGGGGTGATATTCAGAACGTATGGTCCGATTTCGAAAATTTTATCAGTAACAGAAAACTACATTATCTGGTAGCTGTCCGTTCCCGTGGGATAATCCGACCATAACGCGAGCGAAGCCGAGGGCATAAGCTAGTTTCAGATCTGGATGTACCTAAGCTTCTCGGTAACTGTTATACAACATATTTTTTAGTATATGCGAAACCTGAATATAGTTTGTTCAGAATAAGTAACTGAATCGATTCCAATAATTTTTAAACCACGTTATATTTTGTCCAAAAATATTTAAAAAAAGTTACAAGTTGGATACCGAGCGACTTTTAGTACCTATCGCAATAATTTAGGTACCAACTGCCAAATTATTATTATCAATGAGCTCAAGACGAAGCAGGAGGCGTGCGCTGCGTGGTGCCCGCCTTTTTGTGCGGACAACTAGGTAACGGCTTATAACTTTGTGATTTTTCATGATACAGTTTTGAAATTTTGAATGTAGATTGTTTACATAAAAATACTAGACACGTGTTTCAGGTTTCGCATATACTAAAACTAATGTTGTATACACAGATGTATTATAACAAATACATAAGGAACCATGTAATAAATCGACATCCACCAAACACTTGAAGTTCAATGAAACGATATGATCTTAATTTGTGGTAAATGATGAGGAAAATGTGGCTGTAATTTATACAAAACCCGTAAAACGAGCAAAGCGTAACTTTTAAAATTGTTTCTAAAGTTGAAGATTGAAAATATGACTAAGTATGATGTAGTGACTCAATAAATCAGTCTAATGTAAATTGAAAGTTAAGTTGAGTCTAAAAGTTTTCATCTGCTTTACTGCCTCTCAGGGGGGTTTTACTATGACGTCTTCAGGCAGGAGTAATTCCAGTGTGGGAAAGAGACAGAGCTATTTAGGTCGTCTAGCGCCATCTCTTTTCCACACTGGAATTACTCCTGGTTTTAAGACGTCATGGTAGGCCACAGCGGCGAAGGTTCCATACAACTCGATTCCTACCGGCTTCCCTTTGAAAAATGGCACAGTCAGTATTCTATAGACAAATAATATAATCACATTATATGTACGCCGCGGGCTTACCTCTTACAAAAATTGACCCTTCGCTACTGGTAGGCCACCTGGTCATTGATCTTTAAATCCCGATCAGATGTTTTTTGTTCAACCTTATACCTCTTATCGGATCATTGTCCATATCATTATGAACAACTTTTAATAAGAAATATATCCTGAAATCGTGAAAAAAATCAGCTATTCTTTACATTAATTTGACGATAAATGCTAACAAAAATATAAGGGTGCGCCAAAGTTCACCTAAATTTTCAACTCCGATAATTGGAAATCCGAAAATGTTCTTCCTAACATTTTTCATCCTAACAATCACAATTCCTAACTACTCTGTCTCTAATGTTCATAATTCCGAAGCATTCAACTTCATAATGTCAGTAGCAATAAACATCTATTATACTATTATTTGTTTTCCTATATTTTCTCAACATAACCATCTTTTACACTATTATTTAAAGTCATATCTTTTTTGTTTCGTTCTAATTCAATAAAACACCTATATATAAGGCTAAAAGTGTCTTGGTGTTTTTTGTCTCCGACTAACCGTTTTTCGTAAAAACGATGTGGAAGGGATTCATAGGTTAGGTTAGGTTAGAACTGTGACCAACTACGCGCGAGCCGAGCGAGCGAAGCGAGCGGTGCCGCGGCAGCGGCCGGCGAGCGCTACTTCGAAATTGGTCGCGAAAGTTTTCTAAGTATTTTTTTCATAGTGCACCCAAGACGACACTCTGACCTGACCTATCATCTTCTACCCACATATGTTTTTTATTACACTTGGTAAATGTTTCTTTCTGAGTATGAGTGAAAATACTATGGTAATTATGTTTAGGGATAAAAGCGTTATGATAAAAAACAGTAGGAGTTTAAATATATTTACATTAATGATATTATTAATTACAATTTTCGGAAACATGAGTGTTATGAACATCGCCGGTAGCACTACAAATAGTATGAATGAAAACTTTAGGATGAAAAATTTTAGGAAGAGTGATCATTCGGATTACAAATCATTAGGAAGAACAATTTCGGGTAAAGAACTTTAGGTGAGCCAATATGGACCCAAATATAATTATAGGGCTGCCTTTTTTTTACCTGTTTCCAGATATAGTCTTTAGTAAAAGTTGTTTGATGGTGAGCACAATGACCCCGTAAGAGGTTACTGTTAATCAAAACTCTGCTTGTGTAAGTATCAATTTGCATAATCATATACCTCAATAGCTATCAATATTTTTGCAGATACCTCTAAATTATAATTATGAAGAAATAACGTCTGTTATGCAGCTAATAAAAACCTGCCAAGTGCGAGTTGGACTCGCGCACTAATGGTTGCGTAGAAACTTGTATGTATTCTGCTCTACGTATTTACGGTTTTCAGTTTTTTTTCTTCACGTGTCATTCATTGGTTCTTGACAAATTTCATGATTCTCGGTTAACGTATTGGTATCCTTTGTAAATCGCAAAATATGCGACATAAACGGTTATATCTTTTGATCGCGTTGACTTACAAGTTTGATATTTCACTGCCCCTAGGGGTAGCAGACCTGAGTATATAATAATTTCAGCTTGATACCTCCACGCGTGAATCCTGAGAAAAAGTGTCTTGACAGACGGACAGACGGTCAACAAAGTGATTCTCTAAGGGTTCCGTTTTTGCTGACTACGGTACGGTACCCTAAAATCAAAAAGTGATCTATCGTAAGCTTGATTACATCTTCGCTTCCTACTATAGAAATGCTGATTTCGTTTTACATTCACTTTCTATCTGATCGATTGAATAGAGTACGTACAGTCGACGTCAAAAGTACCTAAGCGCCTACACTTACTTGCTCTCGCCCAAACATTTCTATAAAATGAGCGATTGTTTTGAAATGTATAAAAATAACTCCTGAATGGAACGCTTCGTTTTCGTAGCTTTTGATTAATTAATTGAATGACACTTCTCCTTATTAAATTAAGATTATTAATTAACGTTGTTAAAGACACGATCGTTAACTGCCTTATCACAAAATTAGCTTGACAATTAAGTGTTTTACTGCCTGCTACTTTGTCTTCCGAATAGACCACATTTTCAAGAAAAACTAGAAAATTCCACGCTCTTTAAATCCTACATTTCTTTTTTACTTTCTGGTTTCAAAAGTCGTAACGACTTTTATCGCTGTCTGTAGTTCGTGATTGGTTCAAATATTATGCAAGATCTTTACAATAAGCATGCTCGTTGTGCACTGGGTATGTATGATTGCAATGCAGTGTAACTAATACTACACGCCCAGAGCAATTACTTACACTGTTTACCATATCGCATAATTATGAATATTAACGAATGTAATCGATTAATAGTGTTATGTAGCGTAATGATATGTTGCTATTGTGATGTGCATCAGTTTTTAGCATAACAATTTTATTATTTGCATGTTTTTAAGCAAACATTAACAGGATTGTCCGATTAAGTTTTATTTTTTAATATTTTTTTTTAATAAATTGTGTATATTAGTATAAAAGGTGTCCATTTATTTATTTGTAACTGAGAATTTTTTTTTAAACAAACAAGCTTTTATTGAAATAAAAATTTAAAATAGGTTTATTAATCAGCATTTAAACGCGTATAAATACTTTCGTGTCCGTGCGGAGTTCTTTTGTGAAGAGGCCATCCTGGCTGTAGGATCAAATCATAAAAATGTATTGTCACTAGAATCAAGTTGTGTGCAAAATTTCAGCTCAATTGGTTGGGGGGAACTGGTTGGAAATTCAGTTGCAACATACTAATTAACAAACAAGACAAGTTAAACAAATGCTTTTAAAAAAAGAGTACTCTTGGCCATGTGGTAACGGCCCCGACTTACGTGCTTTTGGTCGTGGGTCTCAGACAAGCGATTTACTTTGTGTAATTACTTATTTCATCACCTAAAATCAGCAGTGATAGCCAGTCTGCCAAGCCATAGCCAAGGCCTCGACTTCTAACTCAAGACACCCACCTCGGATGTTTCGGATTCATGTGCGTATTGTATAAATATCACTTGCTTCGTTGAAGGAAAACATCGTGAGGAAACCGGCATTCCTGGGAGATATTTCACAATGGCTTTACCATTTCAGAAACACACGGGCGGCATAAAACTTCTGACACCAGGTTAGGCACTAACCACAAGAAAAAAACACCTATAATCTACCAGACCATGCAAAATCCATCAACCCGTACTGGGCCCGCGTTTTGGAGGCTTCACACTCTCGCTCTTATAGAAGAGGCCTGTATCCCAGCAGTGGGACATTATAGGCTGATTATACTCCGTGGATGAGTGACCACCCACATTATATACCGAGTTTCCTCCGTGCCTCGGAAAAGCACGTTAAGCTGGTCCCGGCTGTCATTTGTAGATCTTGCTACAGGTACAGTGACCTGAAAGTCTAACAACCAGTCTTACCAATAGGTATCGTATTACCCAGTACTAAATGGTTTCTGGCGGTCAGATAGGCATCGTAAAATATGCAGTCGATAAGACTGAAAGCCGACCCCAACATAGTTGAGAAATGCAAGGCCAATGATATACTTATTCTGTGAATAAATCTAAAAACAAAATGATAATTAGTCCCATGTTTAACGTTTTCAGCAATTATAATTAGAACTGATTAAAAGCTTTCAACCAATTAAATAACCGATATCGAAAACAGCATGATTGTTAATTCTCGTAATTTTAATTAATGAATTGATACATGAGCGTAATTGAATCAATACACACATTACAAGTCAGTGCATTTTAATATTCATAATGTACCGGATTTTTGTGTTCGAAGTATTCATTTAAAATGTGTCCTGCCAGACACTTTGTACAGTTTGCTGAATTGGAAAGTTGACCTCTTCGAAATATTCACCAAATTAATTATGCGAATTGCGGTTATTTTAAGCTGTAGCGATGATGAAAGCATTGGCTGTTAAAATTCTGCGAATAGTATTGAAAGTAATCTCTGTTGGTAAGCTAAGTGTTGTATTATTGAAGCTTTAACACACACCAGGCTTTTGCATGAGCATGTTATGCAGGGTTGAAGGGACACTGACGCGAAAAAAAAAACAGCTATTTCATACATTTTGACCGTGTAGAGATTGCACTTTTGTAGGAAACAGATGATTTTTTTTTAATGTAAAATTTCTATGTGCTGAATACGTGGTAACCGTTTTCGCGTCGGTGACCCTTCCACCCCGTATTTTGTGATAGACTGAAAAAAACTGTCATTAAAATCACTTGATATGAATTAGTCATTTATAATGATTATTTATCTGTTTAGAAACATAGAGTGAGTTTTTCTTAATACTAGATAGGCTTGCGTTTGGCCTCAACTTGCCTGGTGTGAAGTAAGTTATTGAAGATACTGTCTGGTTTATTTCTGGATATATATTTTTTTTTATAAAATTCTAAGTACAGAATGGTAGAAAGGCGCGTCAAACTTTCCAAAGCGTACTACCGAGGTATTAGTATTGTTAAAAACATAACACATTAACTACTTTCAGTTAGAACCACTCCTCTTTACTGCCACACAGAGTATAAAAAGTCCATTTGGAGACCATTTTTCTTTTTTTAGTTTTTATGATAAGGAGTTCTCCGCACTCTCTGTACAAAATTAATATATTATTATCGTTTATTATTTTTCATAGGTATTGTCGGAGAAAGTATTAATTTGGTCAAAATAAGACCATGATAACCAAAAGCATAGCGTGTAGCGAAAATTCATTGCTCACTTATTTGTAGTTTTGTTTCCATAAAATACTCAAGTTTATTACGAAACTACAACTAATAACCTATAGTTTTTTTTATAATTCCATGTTAAACTAGCAGCTCGACAAAGCTTGACAATCACACAAAAAAACCATGGAATACTTAAAAATAAAACAACATAATCAGAATATTGCAACACCATCGTTCGTTACCCCTGGTTATAACAGCATTTTACCATAACTACGTATTAGATTTTATCTACTCCATTTCAACTAAAACGAACCAAGGTAAAAGCCATAATATAACATAACATAACCATAAAAAAATAAACATTGGGTCACCTTGGCAGTTCAATACCGCCATACGTGGCCTCTCTTTAAAAAATATTAAAAATAAATATTTTCTCACAAACGAGAATACGGGGAAGTAAATGGACAATAAATATGACGAACAAAAGGTTTCTTTTATAGGTATAATACGGTGAGAATAACAAAACATTTCCAAAGTATATCCTTCGATCGAATGATATCAGAAACTGCAAATAAATCTTGTTTTGAAGCAAAATATGGAGGTGCTAAGTTCTTTTGAACGGAAATCTTTGAAAGCATGCACGAGTTCGCTTTTTCTTATTTTATCTTGTTTCAAATGCGAGCTATGAAGTCAAAGGAAGGTGAAAACTTCTAGAAGTAATGCTTCCAATATAAGCTTATTTATGAAAAACATTATTGAACATATTTTCTTTACTGAAAACAGCTATCTTTTATCTGTTAAAAAAACAACCCTGTATAGGGTGAGATACTTATGCGTTCCTTTACATAACTCACAGCGAAACAATTTCTACGTAGCATTTATTCATACATTCATACAAAGTAACAGTAACTCTATCTCTGTGTCTCACGCCTTAAAACTGCTGAACGGATTTCGATGGCACACAGATTGGCCGTGATCTGGGTAGTGGGTAGATCTAGATAGTACATTGTGCCTTCGGATAATTTTGCCTGCAACTTCACCCCCGTGATGGTCGCTAGTTTGAAATCCACTGGTAGCTAATTGGGTTTATAATCTCAAATTCATAAATAAGTTTATCGGTCATAAAGTAAGGGCGTTCCGGATCGTAGTCGTCACAAGCAAAGGTTACCACTCACTGAACCCTTAGTAGGTCCAGTCACAATCATAAATATGTACTCACCAAGATTCAAGAGCAAATTTCTCGTGTAAAAACTGTTTCAACTCTGAAATTTGACCTTTTCATAATAATGTAAGTTCTAGAATACTATGTTCGATACAAAACAAAATCACTTTGAAAAGATGATAAGTGGATACATATTGTTGTTCGTGACTGTACTTCACCCAACCTTTGTTCCGACATAATCTACCTAAAAACTCCTAACAAATGTCTCGTTTTTAATTAACGAACAAATACCAGTTAATTTACTTTTTAAAAGTACTTACAAAGGGTATTTTTTGACGGACATACATAAGTATCTATGTAGTTGGCATTTTGAAAAAGGAAGAATACAAAAATGAACATGACATTTTCGCGTGGGTGTTATTGTACTTATTTTTTTGGAAATAAGTAACAATGAGATGCCTGGAATACTGTTGATTAATGGAACATTCTGAGAAGAATCTTTTTTTTTTGTAAAAGTTCAAAGGGATTTTTCAGTAGCTAGGTACACTGAAATATGACGAGAAAGGTAATTTTTCTGTCCGTCAGGAGAAATAAATTGTACCGGGTTTATTAAGGGATTTCTTAATAAACAGTTTTCAACAGATTTGATTTCTTTTTAGAACCTATATTATTACCTGTTGCTTTTGATTCTTAAACGTATTTAGTGCCAGCCGTACCAATTTATTTTCACACAATAGGTATCAAAGAAAACATGTGCTGGTACGTGCGTTATTTTAATTTGAAATAAAGTTTCAATAAAACCTATATTAGACCAAGAAATATTCAGGTATGTAGATATACAGAGTGGAAGGAACAGCGACGCACACGCGGTAACCAGTACATCATTCTGAATCACATAGACATTTTTAAGGTGATGTACACGGTCGAAATATATGGAACTGCTGTTTTTTTTTTAAATTATCGATGCAAAATTTCTATGTGGCCAGTTCGGAACGATGTACTGAACACGTGGTAACCGTTTGTATCTCGTCGCTTCCTCCCCATAACATATCAAAACTAATAAATCACAAGACCAAAATGTCTAGACTGTGACCTGGCCACAGTAGGTATTGTTTACAAACATTTTGAACGCCCAACCTTCAGTTTAGACGGGAAACAGTTCAATTCGACTCGGCTTTTGTATGGACCGTCGAAAAAAATCTTGACCGAGCTACTGAATGAACCAATTACACGGTATCTTTTTTGGTCGTTTTAACCATTCACTCCTAGGTGATTTTTTAATTTGTTGACACGAATTAGCCGTATTTTTTTTCTTTACGTATCTGTCTGTATTGGACTCCCAGTACTTCTTCTACCGGCTCTTGGCCTGGCAACCATTGAGGGCTCTCTTCTTCCCATCATCACGTGTAAAGGTACGAGTTCATAGCCGACCACACACAGCAACAGCAGACGACGTGAGGATGCGACATGTCGTTGCAGTCATGATTCCGAACCCAACCGAAGATGGACGCTCCAACGTCGATGGCACTACTGATCTGCGGTCGGGCGACACGTCATCTGCGGTCGTGCGACATGTAGTCAGACGATGCGGCGACCTGTCTCTAGCTACGGGAAGTATATCATAGAAAACACATAGAAACCAGTGGTGTCGGAGCGACACGTCGCGTCGTCTGCTGCTGCTGTGTCGGCTACAAACTCGTACCTTTAGACAAAACTCGTGCAGACCAGAGAAGCATGGAACAAAAAGGGATGAGAACTATATACTGAACAGTGGGTGGAATAAGGGTGCCAACGATTATGATCATGATTTGTGTTTTTTTTTTTTAACTTGCAAAGTTTGTATGTTTTTCTCTTAGTTTAGGTCTAATTTTGCAACTGAATTTTATAACAGTTATCCCCAATCGATGGAGCTGAAATTTTGCATACACCAATTTGATGGACTTCCCAAGATTCCATCATATTGGCTTTAGAATGAAGTCACTTAGCTAACCACACCAATAACAATGTTTTTTACTAGTTATTTTTATGCAGCTCCATGATATGGGTTTAATATCAATTAAAGGGGTTGGCTGAAGAGACGTAAACAAAATGACATCACATCTATATTTAAAAAATTGATTTTAAAAATGTTTCTACTATTAGTTTGTTTGCGTTTTATCTAAAATTAAATGCGGCCTACGTACTTGAAAAAATGTAGGTTAAAAGTAGTGTGGTATCTTACGCAAGTCATCATTTGACGGAAATTGGCTAATATGGCGACGTCGTAGCAGTAATTATGAGATTTGTCACACAAGGTGCCTTTAATAACCGTGGTTGTACAACAGAATTGATTAACAGACATACTACCAAGAAACTAGCTTTTAAATACCTAGTTACTGTCCAGCAATTTTTCGCAAGCTAATATGAAATTCGCGCTTCTAAGAATGAGGCTATGAAACCAGCGAGTAGATTCTTACGCTTAGCTTTTTAATTTCTTGATATAACATAAGCTAGCTACATATTGTTTCTTTTTACACGAGTACATTAGAGAAGGAGGGTGTATACACGAGTATCCAGCCAGACAGTGAAAATATCAAAAAAGTTTAAAACATTGTTTGATAAATTAAAAGTAAGTTTATACTAGACAGGTACCTACTACGCAGAAAATTTTCAACAACCAGTATAACTGGCCAGGCTCAATTTTTTTAAAGCCGTCATCAAAATAGGCCTTCATTAGGCGGATAATCTGGTAGCTTGTTAAAAGAGACCCAGACTTAATGATCACAATATAATTGGAGAAAAAGTTGTGAAATTTCGTTTTGTCGCGATTTTAATGACACAAAAAAAAAATGTGTAAAAACTCCTTAGTCTGTAATTTCAAAGGCTTTCCTAGAAGTTAGAGTAATTATGTTTTTTTACAGCTTTGTGAGTTTTCTGCAATTACTCCAAAGAACACTGCTGAGTTTTTTCTATTCCGGTCTGGAGATTTTATATTCCGGTCTTCTATAAACGAACTAAAACCACATAAACTTATACTGTCACTTACGGGATAACTCGAAATATCGGGAGCTCAAAATAATGAACAATCACGGAAGATATCCCGTAAGTGACAGTATAAGTTTATTTGTAAACCGTGAAAGCTTAAAACAGTGTCTAAAACCACATGTTTCTCATCCTGAGCATTGCAGACATAAGGAGACCGTCCTGATACAGAACACAGAACAAAAGAAAACAGAGATCAGAAAGGAATTAATTATATATCCCTTACGACATTTGAAATAACCATCATCGATATGCAAAAATCCAACAATTAAATAATATCAATGTCGCAATAGAAATAAACACGGCCTTGATGACGTCACAAGTACAGCCGTACTTGTAGTACGCTCAAAATTAGCATTACACAGACCTGCGCACGCGCCTCTAGTTACGACAGCAAACACGATCACTACTGATCGACGCTGTAATGAGATAATTTATGCAACATAACATAACTGTAATCATTAAAACGAGGCGAGTTCCGTTATTGTAATGCTGTGTAATGAAGGGTGATTATAATAAAATAAATCGTAATAAATTAATGTAGTAATAAAACCCACGCTTTGCCAATAAAGGCAAATATTTACAATCTCTTTTTGTAACTACCTGTACCTATGTAATATGGTGTTATAATTATAAACGTCTAGACAGCACTTTGTTTGTGCCGGGTACAAAAACATTCTGCGGTAAATTGTCCCTAACCTAGGTTCCTATACAGGGTTGAAGGGACACCGACGCTGAAACGGTTATCACGTGTTCAGTACGTCATTCTTAAATCCCCCCCCCCCCCCCATACAAATTTCTCATCGGTACTTAAAAAAAAACAGCTTTTCCCTACAGTTTGACGTCTAGGTATTGCAGTTTTGTAGGGACTTTTTTATAAGCGGCCAAAACTTTCTATGTGGTTCAGAATTATGTACTGAATACGTGGTTACCGTTTTAGCATCAGTGTCCCTTCCAGCCTGAACACCGTGTGTCAGACTGAAATGTTTGCCGTGAATGTTGCATTCTATTTCACTTTGACCTTGGCTTCACCCGCGTATATGTCCAAAACTTATTCACGGGAACGAAGTGTTCTATGTCCAGCCCATACCTGCACTACGCCAAATTGAGTAACCAAAAAACCAATCAGAAAACGAGATGCATTCAGTCGTTAAAACAAACTTTGATGTCGATGGCAAGAAAGGTAAGAGACATATAGACAAACAGGCATAGTTATTTTTGAATTTAAATCATTAGTTAGATAACCCTAGTACTGGGTTGTGGAGGTCAGAAAGGCAGTCACTCCATGCAAAATACTGGTACACCTCTGCATCTGGTTAGACTGGAAGCCGACCCTAACATAGTTGGGAAGAGGCTAGGCAGATGATGATATCATTAGTTGGATGTTGTCCATTTTAAGGACTAAATACCCGCTGAGGTTTGTGTGTCTGCCAAATGTAAAATTAATGTAATACTTGGAGCACCCATAAAATATGTTGGGCTTTTTACAAAGATTCACTTCTAACAGAGGAACCCAGAATATTGTATCAAATTATGACGGAACCATGTTGAAATACGACAAATGAAATGCCAAATAACATTTAATATAGTGATATTAACATAATTATATAATAAAATTGCTACGAGCATTATCAATTAGCGTAATTAGTGCACGCGGTAGGTAACAAATTAACATGCATCTATCTATTCATGAAAACTTAACAAGAAAAGGAAAAACAATCACAAAGTTGCCTTCATTTAACAACATTGTTGAAAACTAGTTGTAGGTTAATACTTTCAGGATATGAATTAATGCATTACTTCCTATTTAGATCATTGTAACAGGAAATTAAGCTACATTTTGCCTTCGTTAAGGTAACTAAAATACCGAACTCGATCAATTAAAATACATACTTTATACGTTGTGAAATGTACTAACTACACAAACATCCTAAGTAATTTATTACATAGTAAAGAATCAAGAAATAGTCATCATCATCATCATTTCAGCCGAAAGACGTCCACTGCTGGACATAGGCCTCCCCCAAGTGTCGCCACATTGACCAGTCCCGTGCGTCTCGCATCCAGCGGATCCCCGCAACCTTCACTAGGTCATCGGTCCACCTAGTGGGAGGCCTTACAACGCAACTTCTTCCGGTTCGCGCTCGCCACTCCTGAACTTTTCGGCCCCATTGGCCTCCCGTTCTGCGAGCAATGTGCCCTGCCCACTGCCACTTCATTGTGACAAATCTTCGGGCTACGTCAGTAGCATTGGCTCTCTTGCGGTGTCCTCATTTCTGATTTCATCACGCAAGGAAACTCCGAGCGTAGTCCTCTCCAAGAAATAGCATTAATAAATAATTGAGTAGGTATCCCGAAATACGTTGCATAAGTCATCAGCATCTGCCTAGCCTTTTCTCAACTTTGACGCTTCCAGTCTAACGGGTTAGTACGCAACAAAAGTAATACTTTTAAAACCAAACCAACAAAATTCTAGCATCAACACGTCGTAAAATTACTCCACGTGAAATTCTCCTACGTAGGTATGTACGTAAGTATGTACGTATAAATAACCCTGCAACTCAAACAATTTCAACACCCGTTTACAAAGTAGAGCCACTTTCACTTTATCTGTACTTCACAGCTGTTGTTGGGATAAGCGTGGCCAAGTCAGGGCCAAGCCCTCCCAACTGACCTTGAACCACTTGCATCCCGCTCGTCTATCACTGCTGTAGTCACTCACTATATCTCAACAATTTTCCCGCTCAAGAAACTTGAAAAAGATTGTAGGTCCCGTGTTAGTAAAAGAGATACGTATTACAATAGATGATCGATGGTTATTCACACAGAAGGCGAGTACTCCAGCGAGAAGAGTCGTCAAAGAGACTACTCGCTCAGCGACGCTCGCTGGGTAAGCAGACCACTCGCTAAGAGACTCTCGCTTGATACACATACTGTCGTGCACTCGCTGGTCCTTTTTCACATCTTGATTTTAGGTGCTAGCTCTACTCGTTTCTCGCTAGTCACCGGTTGTGGGACCTAGCCTTACTCCTCTCGCCCGTGAACAAAATCACGGTCGCGGACATTCCGTCTCCTTTCGAAAAATCAGTGCAATTTTGTTCGTGTTATAATTAGTTTTTATTGAAAACATTTTGTAATTGCAAAATGCTGTCCTTACTTTTTAACTACGTTAAGTTTCATTATTCTATTAATTATTTCACAATTGAGTAATTAAACATGAGGTGTTTGAAGTAACTCGCACCAACGAGTCCATCCAACGCGAGCTCAAAATAAAGAACAGACTCTCAACGACCTGTCTCCGCAGAGTTTAAATATTTTTTCGGCCTTATAGCGAGAAAAGATGGCAATAACCTCGAACAACTGATGGTTACTAGCAAGGTAGATGATAAACGACTAAGAGGTCGCAGCTCCTTGCGATGGTCCGACCAGATAAGCTCTTCTCTTGATACGAAATTTCATGATGTGCTTCACTTGGGCAAGGATAGACAAAGATGGCGAAACATCGTCAGGGAAAAGATGTATTCAAGGGAGGATCACGACCCTCAGTCATGAGGAGTGCGACTTGAAGAGAAGGTTTGAAGTAACTAAGTTTTCAATATCGAGGTAAAATGTTTTCAGGCAATTTTAGTAGCCTGAAAACAAAAAAAAGAACTTCTGAACTTCTTTGTAACTTAACGTGCTGATAGACATACTGTGTCCCAATGGAAAAATTTAATAGAAGTGCTCTTCTTAGGTGTTTTAGGCGAAACGTCTAGACTTTTGGAATTTCCATTTAATCTAGAACTTTCTAAGTTATTCAAATTAGTTTTATAGATCGCCATATCAAAAGAAAAGGTCAAAGCTTTCAGTTCTTCAGGGATTTTCAATTTTGGTCATTTCAAGATAAAGGTAGCCTGAAAAAGAAAAAATAAATCCGCTTGAGAACAATAGCAAATAAAAACTTTACGCTTCTGGTGTTAGGTATTTTTGCATTTATTTTATTAATCTACATTTTTATGAAAATATTTTTGATGAAGTGGAATCATAAATTTCACGAATGCAAAAATGAGCAAAAAGATGAATGGAATTTTCGAGGAGCGAGCATCAATATTTGTTATGAATACCGATCCGAATCGCTTCAGCATTTTATCGATAAAACCTGTGCTAGATTGTTTATTAAAAAAGAAAATGGAGCACCAGTACACATACAATAAAATACGGCTTCTCCTTTTAACACAAGAAGAGAGAGTTGTAGTTGGAGTTTGTCTCATGTTGGCACTACACTTGGCAGATCTGGGTAAATATTCGCCTTCTACCATTAAAACAAAGTGAACTATATCGCAACAGACATAAAAACACATTTTGTTTTGATCCAATATCGCGAAAATTTCGACAAATACGCCAGCATAATAAGAGTAGGGTTATCATTTCTAAACATTTGTAGATAAGTCCGGTTTAACACACAATGGCCAGACATTTGCAGAACATTACTGACATTTTACTTTTCGTGTAGTTTTAACATATTAATTTAAACGTTAGTCATTTTCTATTGATGGCGAAAAATTCACACAAATGATAAGATCACAAAGGAGCCGATATGTACTGTGTATTGAATCGGATGGCAGCCTTATGTATAAGACTGACCTTGCCATTTTGTTGGTTGTGGGAATAACTAGAACACACTCGAAATATTTATAGAATTCTAGGTCACACGTAGAGAAACCTCTTCCACTAATATCGTCTGTTACGGTGGCACATTTTTTTTTTATGATTTCAGGATTCAGGTAAAAGTGCCACGTTCCGTCAGTATCACAGACACAGACAGTCCTTACGGTCGTAATAAAAAAGTAGGTGGAAGATATTTTTCAGGCGAATGATTCTGAATTTGTGATGGTACGTGACTCGATTCAGATTTTCTGTAATCACAGGATTCACAGGCACCCTCGTCACGGTGTCCTGAGCCCAAATATTACGGATTTGAACATGACAGATTTACCTAGCAACGGAGACATGACGAGCGAATTTTATGGGCAAGATTTAATCGAGGTTTACGAAAAGCTCAGGGTTTTAGGAATAAATGTAGGTGGGTCCGAAAACCTGGGAATGCGTAGGAGACGGATGAAAAGGTCTCGTTTATACTCAGTCTAGTTTCAAATCTGGTCTAAGCTTTGTTAATCGTTATTAAAACTTTTTATTCGGTAAGCTTTACTGTTATCATTAACACTGAAAAGTCTTTAAACTGACATGTTAACTATTTGTTTTGAGTCCCCGAAACACACAAGAAAGAGGGTAGACCGATTTGTCTGCTCATAAACACACACCCGTAATAACTACAGTTTATCCGTGATCGTGGTGCTTGCAACAGCACCGACGACATATTTGGCAACTCAAAACAACAATAGTGACCATGTCAAGTTAAAGACTTACTTATAGCTTTACTGTTGTTTAAATTAATGAGTTCAAAAGCAATACTGAATTCAGAAAACATTGTATTCACCAGCTGTAGACAAGTGGCGCAAATTGTAAGCAAATATTATAGGAAGCTATATTCGAAGCATATATTTAAAGCTGGCATGTGGCTGGCTGCTTTCTGAATTTATATCAGGCAAACTACTTGAAATTCAGAAGGTAAAGCTGAAATAACTTCAATACGTCTGCGATGTTTAACTAAAATGTGAATGCTGGGAAGTTTTCATACGATGACTTTTCAAAGAAAGTTTTGCTTACTAATGTTTATTTTTCAAAGAAGTGTTCACTGGTAAGGTTTAGAACTTTTTTGTATTTTCAAGGATGTAACATTCTTATTATTAGGGGATAAACACCCTCGTGTCGCAAAGGCTGAAAAGCCGAAACAGCTTTCTGAAGTGTGTCGCTCCACTCACAGGCGAGCGGTCTACGGAAAGACTAAAGCTGTGGCGAGGTAGTGCATCCTTACCTAACCCATTCGTTCCACCTGCTGAAAATCTCTCACCTGGACATGAGTGGCCATGGCTGACCTGGAAGTCTTTAAATAGACTCCGGACCCAGGTTGGTCGCAGTAAGGAAAACCTGCTCAGGTGGAGATTCATTAATGACTCTGCCCTGCAGTGTAAATGCGGTGCTGTTCTACAAACGATGGAGCACTTAATATCGTGTCCTGCGTGTCCTGTTGTTTGTTCACTACAGGAACTGATGGACGCTATCGAAAGCGCCAAACTAGAAGCTCAGTTTTGGGCTGATACAATTTAGATTGCCATCGACACGCTAAGAAGAAGAAGGGGATAAAGTATGAGATTGCCTATTTGTATGGACGATTTCGTGAAAAGTGATGTTTCCATACTATTTTTTTTTATTATTGTTTGAAAAGTTATATCGATTATGTATGATGCAATTGCAACAGTTAGAGTGAAAAATGCTGCACTGCACTGCGTATCTTCAATTCTTAAAACATGGTCTATGACAAAAATATACCTACTTGAAGTAGTGAAACTGATGGGACATTGAAACAGGTGTTTAGACACACTACCCTATGAGGTAAAATGCAAGTACGAGTATGGTTTTTTTAAACTCTAAAAGGTACGTACTTTAACAATTAATCCAAAAAAAAATGTGATTAGGAAAAAATATAATAATACGTCACAGTTACTAACAGAACAAAATGTGAGAAAAAAACGGCAATTTCATAGTTAAAGACCTATTACTTTCTTCCGGGCACTTATTAAAAAGGAAGCAAAAGTACTTATTGGAAAAATCTATTCAAGAAACATGTTTCAGCTTTTAATTAAGAAAGCCACCCCGCTTTCTAAAGACAGTAAGTCTTTTAGGAAGGCACGTTTAAATTAGCTTAGTTACACGTGTAACAGAGTGTGATTTCTTATTTTATGTACTAGCGCGCTCACTGACGGTCGACCACTTTCATCCTTATTACACAAAGCATAAGGGTGAAAACAGTGAGTGCGGTAGAACAGTCAGAGACATTTATTTCTTATCAAATTGTAACACTACCACAGAATACATAATAGTACATAACACTACGCTAATTGACCGTGTCCTAGCAACTTCTTTTAAAAACAGTTTATTGACCATTGCTAATAATTTCTCTGACTTCACATTTGTTACATCTATTGATAATGTTCGATTTACCTTCCGATTTAAGCAATAGGATAACAAGAACCTAATCCACACTATCTTTGTGTTGTTTTTTTACAGGAATTAAATAATGCAGGCGCATTACTTGGTGTAATTTATTTCATCGCAACTGCTCTCAAAACGGTGAAGGAAGACATCGTGCATGGTACTAGAACCAAAAATTCGAAGACATGTGACATCTACCAACCCGCACTAGGCGCGCGCCCATTCCCTCTCATAGAGAGGAGGCCTTTGTCCCAGCAGTGGGAACATTATATGCTGATTATGCTTATTATACAGGAAACGAGTGGGATCTACATTATAATAATATGCCATATCCTAAACTCTTTAGACCAACTATTTAATAAAAGAACGATTCTTATTCCGTATTATGCTCCGAGTCAGCGAACATCAAACGACAGCAATTTATAACTACCATCTGTAGCTTTTTCATCAAATATTTTCCGATCCTACAAAGATAACATGGATTTCCACTCATTTATAAATCAATAGTGACATTTATAAACGCTTTTTATTTAACTGGCTGGCATATTTACGAAGCGTTTAACTGTCAATAGCATGTTGACAAAGCTTTCTACTAAGAGCACGTCAATGAATGAAAATAGTAATTCATTTGTCAATATATACGGGGGTATTGAAAAAACACTAACAACCTCTTACAGATAGCTTTTTTTACATCACATTTAATAACTTTTGGAAATTTACAGCAAAAAAAAAACTCATTTCATAGTAAATTATCAGCTGATCGATTTGTATGGGAAGTCTTATTTTTTTTGTAAAGTTCCACTAGTACCTACAAAAGTTATTAAATGTGATGTAAAGAAGTTGCCTGTAAGAGGTAGTTTCTATGGTGTTTTTTCAATAACCTTGTATAAAAAGGCGTGAATTTAAGAACGTATGTTTATAAATAGTCGAATATATATAGGTCCCTCCCTCCATGGCTCTTAAACTGGCTCTAAATGCGTAACGAGTTGTAGATAAAACCATAATGCAATAGACTAAACTATTAAGAGGCATATGATATGCTTACTCTACGGAGTATACCTCAGTGGCCATTAAGTCGCGTAAAAGTCCAGTTGCGCAACTGTCCATGCGCGCAAAAGTCCATTCGCGCAAGTGTCCAGGCGCGCAAATGTCTGTTCGCGAAAAAGTCCATGCGCGCATGTCTTTTCGCGCAAGTGGGTTCGCGCAAGTGTCCTTCGGCCTAATGTCCCTGATCTAAAATATCGATGTTCAACAAGTTTTTGCTCTAACCCCTAAACAGCTCCTTAAAGAAGTCGTCACACATGACCAGTCCCAAAGGCGTGGTGACTTGTCAGATCAGTTTTTCAGTTAAAAGAACCAAGCCACTAGGTGTTACTAGTTATTGTACTATACATACGTCAAGTTTTTGCGCTATTGTTATATGGAATACGAGGCCGACAATGAGGCAATGTGATTCAATGGATAATAGACCATTTTTAGTTTTGTTCCTTGTTTTTCCTGGTGTTAGGCAAGTTGATAGCTGTACTGTGCTGTGACTAATTTTTAGAACTTAATTGGAATTGTTGGCGTTTTTAATGCCTATTATATTTTACTTATTACATTTTTAATAAAATTTGCTCTAACTTGGTTGTCTATTTATCAAAGAGGTGCCCTGAAACAGTGACACGGGGTCGCGGCAGACCACGAAGGAGATAGCGGGACAAACTGGATGTCTTCCTTGAGAATTGGAAAGAAGTAGCATAGAAGCGTGACCTTTGAAAGGAATGGGGGGAGGCCTTTGGGCAGTGGGACAATGTGGGCTAGCTTTAATAATATAATAATCAAAGATGTTTAAAAGACTTATAGTGCGGACATTGGGAATATTTCCATACAAAAATTTTGATCCCAAACATTCTCGATTTTGACAGCGAATGAATGCTACCCGACAAGCGGGCGAATGACACCAGACAGAACGATTTGTTACCAAGTAGTATTGGATTACGATTTTCTTCGTCTTGTTCCGCTTATAGCTCGTAAATATTTTAATGTCTTCGCTATTAATGTACTCGTACTTTCCTAATATTTTTTTCTTTCATTTTCGCACACTCTTGTTAAGTAAAAGTTGTTAGATATCTACACTTTGTTCTTTTTCCGAATTTATTATTCTATCCCAAGAAATCAATAAAATACGTAAAGATTTGTAAGCAGCTAGATAAGATGTGCTGAACCATACTGTGCCACAACGTACCTACCATGACACGCAAATCATAACAATACCAGTTGCATACAACAGTTAAGAAATAAATAAGGAAAAGTTGCAGTCACAAGGACTTTACCAGTCACTTAGAAGGTAATTAACGTAATTTAAACTAGCTATTAATGTTCCTTCGTGATTTAATTTTAAAACTAACTTTTACCCGAGGCTTCGGTCGTGTGGAGTACGAAAAATACCCATGAAAACCGCGATATTTTCGCATTTATAATGTGATTGTGACTGTACATTCTAACCGAGACACTCCGAGGCAAGGCGAGTGTGATCGTGTACTGAACAGCCAAGCGAGGAACATGGATGCGATGTTAGATGAGCGATCCCTTATACACATTCGCACTCGCCCGGCGAGAGTATACAGCCATTTATAGTATGGAAGCATTGATTACACTTTTAATTCCGGACAGTAAACAGGTGAAAAGTTAATTAAAGTGCAGAGATGAGAGCGCTTTAGAAAAACTAGTGTGTTCGCTGTTCATGCTTTCAAAAAGTGAAAATACTCTTCTGAAAAAACATTTAAGTTAAACTTTTTTATGACGACTTTATTGGTTTAAAATATTTTTAACTACCCTCATCTTCGGGTCTTTTTCTTCTTATTTTCCTTATTTCAAAGTTGTTTTAATTGTTAAATATATTTAAATATGGAAATGAAAGAGGTTATAAGTTAAACCTAATCCTTATGATAGGACTTGCAACCAAAACAAAGAGCCTTTTTACTTTCGGTAGAAACCTATACAAAACACATTAAAATATTCAATTTCGCTACAAAACGGTACAATACATAAATCTTGTGAAGAAAATCCTGAAACGTCTATCTACTCTGAGACTGCCTGGCCGCCGTGATTTATGTAAGCGTTGCAGATTTTGGCTCTTAAACCCTTGAAATATTTCAGAATTACTGCCAAAATATATATATATTTTTTAAAGAAAACTTGTAAAATTTTACCTTTTGTAAATACGCCTTAATTTTCGTATTCAATAATTATTTATTTTATGTATGATTCTCTAGAAGCATACATAAAATAAATTCACGACAGTTACCTCGAAGTGTTAGGCATAGTTGTACAAATATAGTACATCCTCATTTCGTCAGTTTTGTTTAACTCCCATTAGGGGGCGAGCCTATTGCCATCAACCGGGCACAAATCCAGGCTTCGGGCTGTCACTGACAAAGAAATAATTAACTTTCAAAATTATTACACACACAGTTTTACGATGTAGTTACGCAATATATTATGTGCAATATTATTACGAGATCCCAGAAAAGGCGCGGGCGGAAACAGCGCTGTGCTCGCCTGTACCGCCACGCTCCGCTTCCGTCTACTCGTTCTTTCAGCCACATTACTAGACACCAAGCTACTACTGAAAAATTCCAGACGGAAAAACCCAATTACACATTACCTTAGCTGGGAATCGAATCTGAGGTCCTCCTCATGCTAGATTAACAAGACTGAAAGAATAAATAACCGTCCGCCATGAGGATCGACACTAGAGACCACTACAAGATTCAAAGAAAATAATACTGAAAGCAAGTATCAAACACAAAACGAATGTCGTATTATTACAGCATTATTAATTAATAATACACAAACAAGCATGGGAACATATCGTGCGATCTCTCCAACTTCCTGTTCCGATGTTACTGTTTATCTAGCAGATAATATCGACTCAATAAAACTCCAAGCTTACACTGACTGACTGATTCATAGCTCGGTACAACGTTCCGTCCGGTATTGAATAACTACGATAAATAATACGTGGCGAATATTTATTATATGATAATTGGTCTAGTTAGAGCATCAATTATGTGTTTAGATAGCTGTTTTAATTGGATGCCAGTCAAACATGAAATGCCTGAACATTATCATTATTCTCTCACTATCCCGATTTATTTGGGTTCGGCATAGCATGTCTTGTACGGAGCGTTCCATTTGGCAAAACAATCACATAAATTTGTTGGGGTCTCTATTTCTCTCTCTTCCTCTTGTATTAGTTGAAATCTTTTGTCTCAACTGACATGTTTAATGTGATGTTTCGCCAATGGAACGCACATTAACCCCTTTACTCAGTACATCAAACGTTTCTTTTGTGTTTATTACTATATCATATTACGCCTTAATATGTTGTCCTTGCTAATATTAATAAAATTAAAAGGAATTTAAAAAACGCACAATAGATTCTCTGAACATGAAACTTTACCGACTGTACAATCAGGCTAGCCCAAATCGTATATAATATGTAAATTGGTTTTCGATTGGTGTTCTGTATGGTGTCCGGACGTAAAGAATAGCACCATCCCATATCTTCCCGTGGGTGTCGTAAGAGGCGACTAAGGGACTTACCAGTGAATGGGCAGCAGCGTTCTCTGTGATTTTTTATAACAAACATACTGCGATCGCCAACCCGCCTGCCAAGCGTGGCGATTATGGCAAAACCCCCCTTGGGGAGGCCTATGTCCAGCAGTGGACGTCTTTCGGCTGAAATGATGATGATGATGATGGTTTTCGATACATTATTATTTATGAATGCATGGAATGAGATAGCAAAATACGCAATTACAGCTTGGTGTCCAGTAATGTGTCTAAGCAAAACAATAGAACCACTGAAAATAAATCTACTTTTAAGTCTTATACAATTAAGTTAAGGAAATGCATTAATAACTTGCAATCATTATGTAACCTCAAACACATTGCATATTGCAAAAATAAATGTAAAGCAACCTGGGAAGTTGTAAAACGTAATATGGGAAACCAAACGGCAAAGGAATATATTAACAAAATTATTGACGACAAAGTGACAGCCAAATCTGGAGCTGACATTGCTAAAATTTTAAATATTTTTTTCATAGATGTTGTCAAAAATAATGTAAGCACTGGTCGGAGCGATCATGTTGATAATATTAATAACGTAGATATTAATAGTAACAGTCATAGTATTTTCCTAGAGCCTACAAATGCAGCTGAAGTTTATAATGTTATTAAATCGCTAAATAACACAAAATCATCTGGTTACGACAATATTACCACCGATCTTTTAAAACGCATATCGCAATTTATCGCAGAACCTTTAGCTTACATTATTAATTTATCCATAGAACAAAGTTGTTTTCCAGAAAAGCTTAAACTGTCTGTAATAAAACCTTTACATAAAAAAGGTTCAAAGACGGACGAAAATAACTTTCGACCTATAGCATAAACACTAATTTTATCTAAAATTTTGGAGAGAGTTATGAAATAACGTTTACTTCTTTTCATTAACAAACACGATGTGCTGGCAGAAGAACAACATGGTATCAGGAAATTTCGATCAACTACATTGGCGACTTTCAAGTTAGTAAAATCAGTTATAAATATAATAATAATATAATAATAATATTCCACAACTATCACACAACGCCGCCTAGTCTCAAGCTAAGCAGAGCTTGTGTTATGAGTACTAGACAACTGATAAACATACTTATATATTTCTAAATACATACATATATATATAGATTACACCCATTAGTTATAAATAAGGTGAACTATAAAATTTCTTCTACTGCTCTGTTTCTAGATTTAAGTAAAGCGTTCGACTATGTTGACCATTCTATTCTAATCTACAAACCAGAAAAAAGTGTCATACGAGGAACGACCCTAAAATGGTTTGAATCATATTTAAGCAATATAAGACAGATCACAAGAATAGCTAAAACAACGATAATACGAACAGCATAGAGGTCTTTGACCCTGAACCCAGAAATAATGATCTTATTATTATCTTATTATCTTATTTTAAGGCCGCTCCTATTCAGTAGGCAGTACGCAAATATGTTTGTGTTTTATTTGCAGATGATACTACTGTTTTAATAGGATTTAAAGATAAAAGTCTTCAAAATGTTGAAATAAATAACACACTAAAACAAATTATGTCATGGTTAAAAAAAAAATCATTAAAGATTAATTTAGAGATAACAAAAGTTATAAATTTCAAAACATTTAAAAGTACAGACAAACATTTAGACATTACTTTTAATAATCAACCAATATAACATATCCGTAATACCAAATTTTTAGGCATAATAATTGACGAACATCTCACGTGGAAGGAACACATTGATAGCATTTGTAAAAAGATCAACAAATTCGTATTCTCTTTAAAGAAGGTCAAAGAAACGACTCCTAAACAAACCGCACTATTGGTGTATCATGCGTATGTGTGTTCCATAATTCGCTATGGTTTAGTTGTATGGAGATACACAGCAGAGCTGTGACGAGTTTTAGTAGCACAAAAAAAATGCTTGCGTGCAATCTTTAATATGCAGTGGTCTGAACCCTGTCGACCCATATTTAAATCTGAAAACCTATAGACCGCCCCTAGCATATACATCTATGAAATAGCTAAATTTGTTAAAACTAACATGAATCTTTAAAAATCACTCACTCAAATTTAGAATTACCGGTTCCCAGAATAGAACTCTTTAGACACATCTGCGCGTATATGGCACCATTAGTTTATAACTCGCTACCTAAAACAATTGTAGACCTGCCTGAAATTTTGTTTTCACTTACGAAAGTGGTTAATAAAAGAACATTTTTATACTATCAACGAGTTCCTCAAAAAATACTCTTCGCATTTTTAAGTGATAAGAATATCGCTTTAAAAATGCATTGAAGGTTTTTATTTTGTTATTTTATGTTAGAATTTTACAAATTGTTTATTTAACAACCTTCATTTTATATTATTACCTATTTGTTAAGGATTTTTTTGTTTTTAAGTAAATTTGTTTAGTTGTTCTTTATATTTTCTTTTGAGGTTTATTTATATGTAATGTACAGTGTCCTTTTATTGTGTGTTTGTGTATGTCTTTAATATTCTTTATTATTTTGTTAAATGAATATGGTTTCAGAGAACATTTAGATGTGTTTATGGTGTAGGTGTTTCAGTGTTATTGTTTTGTTTAGTGATGGTTTGCTTAGTATCTTTAAATTATTCAAAGATTATAATAGAGGAGATTTATGTCAAGATCTATGTTAGATAGGTACCTATGTTGTTCATTTTAATGTACCTATCTTATGTAAATATTACGGTATATACCACATTTTATGCAAATAAATATACTTACTTATATGATATTCAAGCAAAGTTGTCGATTTTACCAAAATGACTATAGCGAAGTGGATTATTGAGTATGAAACTTACATACAAGTAGCCTTTGGTTTCACTTGCATCCTCAGAAAATTACAACAGTCAGTATAAAAAGTATCATTAATTTTAATCCAATAATCCACCAAATTCATTCAGGCGCAAAACTTTACGAATGCCAATATCGCAGACATCCAAACTGACACATCCACAAGTTTAGTGACAGGGAAAAATTATTCAGTTAAGATGAATATAGGAATGAAAATAAACATAACATAACAAAACATCACGCCTGTAATCCCCGAAGGGTTAGACAGAGGTGAACGTAATAATACACCCACATTTCGCCAGTTATGTTAAACTCCCATGTAATAGGGGGCGAGCCTATTGCCATCAACACGCGATCCTAATGCAATCAACCGGGCACAGATCCAGACTCCGTGGCTTCTACTGAGAAATTTCTGATGGAAAAACCCAAGAACACTTTGCCTGACCAGGGAATCGAACCCAATACCTCTTGTTAAGCAGTCGCGCTTGCGACCCCTAGACCAACGAGACTCATATTTTTAAATAGATTAAGCAATAGCAAGACTTTCATTTTCACTTAAAGTTACACCATAGAATATTAGCATAGATTCTAGTAATTTCACCTTCATTGTATCTTAAGAACATTGTATAACAAAATTAGTATCGTAGCTGTTAGTCATTGCATAGGTATTCTATCTAGGCTAAAAACAGGTTAGCTTAGTGTCTGAAGTGGTTGATTTGTTGGCAAAATTAGGTGCCGACCATACTCATTATTTTAAAAATTGTCGTAAGATTACAAGAACAAAAGGAGCAAAAGCTTCGAACCTTGACATTTCCAACCAAAAATACACCCAAAGGGATTCTTAAGGAAATCAGACTGAATGGTGTAATTAAGAACATTTCTATTAATAAAGTTATTATGAGCCTTCTCACTTTATTTTTAGTGTCAATTTGCGTTATCACAGTACCCATTACAAGGTTGGGGGTTGGTACTTGAGCACCTTCATTTAAATAAAAGATAATTACTAGCAAAGTTTTGCTTTAATGATCGAGTAATTCTATTAATGACTAGATAATAATATTAAATAGTTCAAAATGTTTCATTCATAAAATCCATTTGCTCTTTTTGTAGTTCTTGTTTTAAAGGTTGGTGTAGAAAAGTTTGTTGTGGTGTACCATTTCCCTGGTCCCTTATAGAGTGTTTAAAAACTCCTTTTTTTAGCCAACAATCTCTAAAAGTGCTCAAAGTTATAATGGGTGTAAAAGTACCCTTAACGAAGCCGAAAGGCACTTGTTCTCCTCGTCATTGCGATATTTTTTTTGTTCTAGACCATACCTGGGAACCTTGTAGTTCTTATTTTTTTTTTATCACAAGTTTTTAATGTTTTAACTTAACATTAAATACCTCCTTGATCCTCGTTCTATTCAATGCATCCACCAGCACAATGTTTTGGGTGCTTTACGTCGAGTCCTACCCAACCTACCTAAAACGTGATTTTTCAACAACAAAAAAAAGTCATTTCCCGGCAATAATTTTCTTGTAGAGTTAGTTACTCGGTTTGATGTACAGACTGCTTGGTTGACAGCTCCGTGAAGAGTCTGTTTACACCCTGTATGTTTACCAAGTTTGTCATCAAAATTCAGGACACTTTGGTACTGAAAAGCTTCTTTTTTGTTTATTATTAGTTCGATCCAGATTTCAAGCTCAATTTTAGTCTACTTTGTTAAAATAGAGCAAGCCAAAAGTGTTAAAGGTTAGCCGGAATGGCTGGTTATTTGCATGAGAATTCCAGAAATATAACACTCTAAAAATATCTACTAAGGAAAGTACCGCTTCTAAGGAAAAGTCATACTCACTAACACAGATAAGCTGAAATATCAAGATACTTTTTTTTTCAGAAATTGAAAAAAAAATGTAAATTTCACAGTCATGACAAGTTAGTTTTTAATACCAATAAACACAATCAAAGGATTCTGTTAAAATTAAATAGAATATTGATTGGACTAGATATAGATAGACCTACGAGCGTGGACGAAGTAAAATAAGTAAGTAAATAAGTATAATTCTGCATTCTGCAAGTTTCTACCCACGCCCATGGGAAAAGGCATTAGTTTATGTCCATTAATTTGAAGTTGCGCCGAGTAATTAAAAAAGGTTATTTATAGGTAAGTAAATCTCTATAGGTATCTACTCTGGGGTCACTTTTTAAACACAAAATAATGGAAGCTTTCAGAAATCATGAAACGGACACACGTAATGAAAATATTGTAACAAAAGGGATTTTAACAGGAACCACGGCGGAAACAAAGCAATTTTTGGAGCGAAGAGATTAAAAATAAAAGTCTTGTATAAACGTTAAGCCAGAAATGCTTCCAGATTCGAGTGTGAATTTATTATCTTTACACATTTTTTTTTCATTTATATTCTTTATTGTACGTAAGCAGAAAGATTCATGTTTTTTTTTGTTTTATTCCTGATAAGGTTAGATCCCCTTTTCAGATAAAAAGCTTTCATCACCTGCTGTTAAAATGGTGAGGTTTTAGGGGATTGAAATGATTATGTGAGGGATCCGTAGTTCTCGCACATAAACAAAAGTATAGCATTTTCATTGGACGTATCATTTAAAATCTTATTCTGCAGGCTAATAAATGCTATAGATATGCGGTTGAATCGGAATCCTGTCAAAACTAAGTAAGTATGTATAGTCATCATCATCTACCTAGCCTTTTCCCAACTATGTTAGGGTCGGCTTCCAGTCTAACCGTATGCAGCTGAATACCAGTATTTTACATGGAGCGACTCTGACCTCCACAACCTAGTTAGTACTAGGTAATACGATACCCCTTGGTAAGACTTGTTGTCAGACTTTTATAGTATAGTATGACCACTTTAACAGTGCAGTTCATAGTGGCGTTACTTGTCAAGAAAATTTGCATCGATATGTCAAACTTGGTACATTTATTTTAGTTCTGTGTTCTCCCGCCTCCATAGACAAGTTGGTTGAAGTGTACATAAACTATCGTCTGTATATTTCACTTAATTCGTCGCCTAAACAGACTGTCTGAAAAAGTACTGAGACTTGTTGTGAACCCCAAACAACCTTTTAAAGTAGCTATTCATCATAATTTTTATTCAATGTTTCAAAACGCCCCATTCGCTCTCGAGGGAAAATTGAAAAGTTGTTCAACCTTTAGGTGCAGTACAGTTGAAAACTAAAGTCTTGTACAGACTGCAATGGTAAAACTTCTTAATTACTTATAACAGATGTTCAGACCGCTTTACTTTCACTGAATCTTGTTTAGGACAAGTGGCTAATTAAGCGAATGCCGACTGGAAAATCATAATTACGCTGATGTTTTGATGCTAGATCAGGCTTATTTTATTATTTTATCAGGCTTGCTTATTTTCTTATTTTGGATTTTGGAGCACTTTTTCACACAGAGAGCCTGCGGTGTCCCATGCTGCACGACAACAACAACAATTATTTAATGTAATTTTTTTTTTTTTATAATGGTGCAAATTAATGAAAATGAATAAAATTGATTTTAAAAAATCGATTTCTGCTCGTTACAATCGTTATTAAAATTAAATAATGATTAAAGTCGATTAAAAGGGCAATTATTTGTTTTCATGCAAACTTGTTTTAAATTATTAAGAACACGACACTGACATTGACACGCATAATTTCACTGTGAAAGTTGCTGTCAATCCAAAAAATGACGTGTCTTCAAATAATTTCATTACTGTGTTAGAAGTATGCTATTGATACATTCTTATTTTAAAATTCAAAAACAGCTGAGAAATCAGAAATATTTTCAGGATTTCAGTTTAAGACATGCAACCTAAGTAACTTCAGCGCTGCTATTGTCATAGTGGCAACGTTTTGGACTAACAATATTTGAAGTACCTACTGTCATGACAGCGACACGAAAAACAAGAAGTGATATTTCACAGCAAAGATTTATTTACATCAGCACTGAAAAAGAAAACTCGATGCATCTAGTCACTTTAGATCTACGTTGAAAATCGTCTGAACGAACGAGTTGTCGGAAGCGGAGCGTGGCGGTACAGGCGAGCGCAGCGCTGTCACCACCCGCGCCTTCTCTGGGATCATACGGTGCTCTCATAAAAATATTGCACATATTACGTAACTATGTAGGAGCCTCGTAAAACTACAAGTGTAATCATATTTGCAAGTTATTCTTTAATGGAAAAAAATCTTATTGTGTTCAACATAGTTTCTTGGTTTAATGTAGAAACAATTCACACTTCAATGAATAATGAATCAAATAAAATTGACCGAATATACCTACCTAGCCTTCAAATGAGTTCCAAAAGAAGAAACATATTTATTTCTCACAGAGACACTTGATATAAAGAAAACAAGATAAATACTTTTAATACAACAATAATTAACAAAATTCGTTTGAAACAACTTCTTAATAAAACAAACACACTAACAAAACTCGTATTACACCATTTAATTCAGTGTCTATTGACACCGCTTTAACGACACTAATACAGAACGTTTGGCTTCTATTAATTACAATTAGGTTAGCTTAAACTCCAAATAGCAGCCATTTTGTCTGTCAACAGATATAATTAACATGCTGATTGATTGATTGATCAATAGCTTTGCCAAGTGACGGATAACAGGCTTATCTTGTTAGGAATTTGGTATTGGATTGATTTAAACTAACTGGTATAATCTCATTGAGAAATTCTCGACTTCCGAGATAGATTATTCACAGGGCTACACTACGGGTCAAGGATGTCCTACCTCCGTAGCATGACCACCGTAGACAAGGATTTCTTTGACGGAAGAATCGACAAAATGACAGATAGTGCAAAGAAATCTGTCATTGTGTCGACACAATCTGTCATTTTGCCGAATCTTCCGTCAAAGAAATCCTTGTCTACGGTGGTCATGCTACGGGGGCTGAAGTGACAATCGCGTGTCGGCTAGCGTAGCATGGGATGCTCCTCAATTAGATGCCCAGCGACCTTTAAAACGTGACTAGTTCCGACTGAGAGGGAAAGGCGACAGGGTAGTACAAGGTGGAAAGTTTTGGCATAGCTAGGGAGAAGTCTATGACCAGCAATGGACTGCATTAGGCTGAGTTAAGTGACACCTATCCTTAAGTTCTTGAATAAAATCACACAAAATAAGCGTTTAAAAGAATATGTGTTTTTCGTCGAGATTTATTCATCAACTCGATTCAAAACAGTACTCTATTGCAGTACCAGAGAAAGTTTGAATTGGACCATTTTAGTAACATTGTCCGAGCTACGAAGATGTTTATGAGTGAGGATATAAAACAAACAATTTGTTTCGTTCAATTAAATTATCGTACAATTTCTAGGCAACCTTGTATTTTATTTTGAGAAAGTAGAAATTGCATTATTTTCCCGCACCAGCTGCACTAAAACATCACATTGCCACATTATAGATGCCAAACAAAATAAAGGTCCGTATAAAAAATAATTGAACCTTACAACTTGTTGTTTTCCAGCGGAACGTGTAGGTTTATTGAATCGGTTTGACCTGCGGACTGACCTCTCTAAGTAAACACGTGTCTTATTGTAAACTGTGTTTGGCTGTGTGCGACTGTACACAAATAAATACGAAGCTACCGCAAGTAGCTCCGTCTTTATTGGAAATAAAATGGAGAAGTGTTATCGCTCGCGATCCTTAGGTTGTATCGTAGATTTTTGTAATATTGGAGGTTACACAGAATCATACCGGAGGATAAACGTGTATAATACTTATGTACCTATAGGAGGAAACAGTCAAAAGAGAAGAAAAATATCGTTATTGATTTGTAAAACTGTTTGTATAAAACCTTTGAAAAGATTATTTTTTTTTATTTCAAGTCATATCGTTGTCAGGTCACTACCCCAATTCTCGGACAGAAATAGTTACGAAAATAGTCAGTCTTAAAAGGTTTTTGATTCATACTTTTGGCTAAATGGATGGCAAATATTGAAATTTATAGTGGCAGTGGAAGCTTTACAAATTGCTTACCAAGTGATTGCATAAGCCGAATCCAATATTTTCATTGGTCTCAATACCAGTAGTGAATAGTAAAAAATATTTCCAGTTTCCATATTCTCAAAACAAAATGTAAAAGACTGGAATTCCGTTGAATCCAGATAGACTGGATTCTGACCTCAATATAATTGGGAAAACGCTAGGCAGACCACATACGATTTTTGCCAAGCAATCCACTTTTAAAAAATGCCAAAAAAAATGTTTTTTCTTTTCTGCATTGTATTTCATTTTGAATCGAACTTCAATAAAAAAGATGAGTCCAAGAAAAAGTGGAAATAAGATATCGCTTTCATGAGGGTATTAATCTTAATAGGATAGCTACTATAAATTAAACTCGATACTTTGATATTTATTGAAGACGCTCGGTCGCATAAGTGCAATGAGGGTGAAATTACAATCTTTTGAGACTTCGCTGGATAAAAAACCTTGGCGTGGCCCGTCTGGTAATAACTAGAATGACATTTTAGTTTTATTTTTTCCAAACTATGTAAAACTGAGAATAATACGCCAAATGTTTCACATTAAACCACGTCACGTCTAGATTTAATGTTACAACTTTTTTTAGAAATCCATTCTAACGTACAAAATAACCATGAGCCAAAGACATTCAAATAGCGATAGACAGGACAAAACGAAGAAAATTATAATCCAATACTTGTTACCGCTTAGTAACAAATCGGTCTGTCTACTGTCACACGCCCGCTTGTCAGGTGGCATTCGTGTGTCAAAATAAAAAATGGTCGCGATCAAAACGTTTATATGACTTTATTCCCAATATGCGCTCTATAGTTCTTTTAAATCTCTTTGCCGTAAGCCTACAGACCTGTGACTAAAGACCATCGATGAGTCCTAGCGAAAACTGTTAAGACCCTCACACACGGTTTATCACCTTAAGACAGAGAGCCCTTACATTGAGATACAGATCTCAAAGTAATTAACACGCACACGTAATGAACTCCGCCTTGGATTCTAGAAACCTTTACTACGTCATGAAGACTAAATCGCATTCATTAGCCTTCGGCAATACATTGAAAGATGCACAAGACGCTACTGTACCTTTACTCCTTTATATCGGTCAATGGAACTGAAACCAATATTTTTGCTCGTTTCAATCTCAATAATTAGTAGCAATGTGTGTAACAGGATTTAAGGATTCCAATCACGTGTTTCTCATTTCATTAAGCCAGATCATAAATTAAGTTTTAACGAACTAAACAGCCTGTATTGTTGTCCCTAGTGTTTCTAAGAGTATTTACGGTTTTTATGGCTTAGTACTTACTTAAAGACAAGTAAAATAGACCTTATTCTATTTGCTACACGGATTAATTCTGGAAAGCATTTAGGTTTCCGGAACTTTACACCTCAAGCCGTTATGAACTTTTCATTAATTTCGGCAGTTATGCTGTCAAATAAACAATACAAATAATAAAACAACTGGCCATGAAGCTCCATGATTCGTGAACTGTTATGGAGTCACAAAACTATTCGATACTCGATGAGACAGTGGAAGGCGGGGCGTGGGATCTCCTTGGGTGTCAGATTCCTAATCATGTCGCTGGGCCCGGGCAATAAAGCGGTAATATCAAAAATCTAATTTTACAGGAGAAATAAAAGAAGCTAATTTGTTTATAGTGCAGCGTACACTGATCCAAAATAGACGTTCAAAATTTCAAATGAAAGCTAATTTTTTTACCAATCTAGCCTTTTAAAAATAATTGTAATAGTATAAATATTTAATGAAATAATTGGAAAAATGTATAATACAAATTATAGACGATAGTGTTTCAATTGCAACATCATTAATGACTTTATAAACACACCGACCACTGAGATTCAGGAATGTAAGAATATAATAACGTAATTTTCGCTTTAGATCTAGAGCGTTCCAGCCGATTACCACCTTCTTCAGGGAAATTTTATAGCCAAAGCTTAGCTGTATCATCCACTAATCGCTATTTTAGAATCCTATCCATGAAACATATTTTTATGTAACCATTGTAACAGACCGACCTCATAATGTTATTTATTTTTTACTATTTTAGACAGTATTTTATGAAATTTATACATTTTTTTAAATGTTACTACTACCTAATTTTTGTTTAGTTAAATTTTAAATGATAATAACTTTGTATAAAAAACCTTTAAAATCACATAATTTTTATTGAATACTAAACTTTGCAAACAAACACAAAAACTCTTAAAAAATAAAAATACTATGCTACCTTAACAAAATCACATTTTTTTTAGTAAAGATTAAACTTTGGAAACAAACACACAAACACTCTTAAAAAAGAAAAAATACTATGCCTTAATTTGAATAAAATCACAATTTTTTTTTTTAAATATTGTACTTTGGAAACAAACACAAAAAACACCAGAAAAATACTATGCTACCTTAATTTGAAGAAAATCACATAATTTTTAGGAACTGTTTTATTAGGGAAACAAAAATAAAATGGTCAAAACCAATGGTAAAAGGAAAAAAAATATGCTGCTTTAATCTGAATCTTCGCTTTCAATATCAATTTCTGCTTCAGAGTTCCCAACACAATGCAAATTGTTATAAAATGTATGATAATGTTTCGGGATTGCTTCGGTTTTGCAGAGACTCATCAAATCATCGTAAAGTGGTTTTGGTAAGGCGATTGGCTCTCTATACAGAATTCTCAGTTCATCTCCTGATACATCAGTCACTGGCGTCTTTTTGGGTCTTCCTCTTGAAGATCTAGTGTTTGATGCAGTATTTAAAGAAATATACTCATCGTCAAAGTTATACTTTAAATAAATAACATCTGGATGAGCTAGATTAATCTTGATTTCGTGAATCTTTGACCACATAACTTTTTCATTGGTTTGGTCTGCCCGCAACCAGTGTCTTTTGTCCATTATCTCCTTCAAATTTAAGAAATTATGTTGTTCCATTTCCTTAAGATGAAATTTTTCACCATTGATCTTAGCATTCATGATAATGCCATACATTTGATCAGGAGTATAAATTGTGTGGTTCTTTTTTGCGCGTTCGATTAGAGAATGCATCGAATCTCCTTCAGACTGGCTATGGCCAGTTTCAAAGTACCGATGTATTATGTTAATTCCAAACTTTTTGGACAAATATAGATACAGAGCAAAGATAATCCTATTTTTATTCTGCCCAGCACAACCATCAGAATAAAATATAAAATTCTTGATACCACGTTGGCTCTCAGTTTCAATGAAATTTAGGACGCAACTGCCGATTTCATTAGCACCCCTTTTGGCCACTTGATAGTGCCAAAGATAGCAGTAACCTCTTCCACTTAATGAGTTGTAAATTGTAAAGTTATATATAGGATACTTTCGCTTGTAATGAAAGATTCCTACTTCTGATTGAGGGATCGTCAAGACTTTTTCAAGATCATAAATAGCGACGACAGTAGTCGTAGAATCGACTTCTGTTTTATCTTTAGATTTTAGTTCACGAACACATTCCTTGTTTCTAATGTGCTTTGTGTAAGCTTCTTGGAGTTGGCCTTTTCTTTCACCATCAGCTTGACGATACAATGTACATTGGCCGCACATATCTTTTTTAGGTTTGTGAAAAGAATAATTGAATTTTGTATTAAACACAGTTTCGTACTGTCGTTTTGTGGCCATCTTTACATCATTTGGATAATTTGCACTCTTAAACCATTCATCGGAATACAGCCTGTACATTTTGGAAATGTTCAGTGTTTCTTCTAAGTATAACTTCTTAGTATCTCTTCGAACATAATGTGATTCTTTAACTGGAAATTGTTTTATATGTGCAATAACACTTTGCTCGGTTGAAACACTCATTTTCCGTGGTCTATTTTCATGCTGACCCCTGTTATCTTTGACTTCTTCAGATTTCCCTTTCTCTATTGCTGTGTAAACTGTTTTTTCGCTAATGCTAAGGGTATTCAAAAAAAATTTTTTGCAAACCTCAATTGATTCTGATCCATTTATCTTAAAAAAATAGCTAATGGTTTGTGTCCTGTTTTTTGTTCTAACTAGTTGCATTTTTTTAATATCTTTAGTATTCACATGTCGTAAGATATAGTGCCACTGATCTTCGTGATCACTAAGTTTCCAAAATTCGTCGAATATAGCCTGCCGAGAGACTTGAGAAATCTGTTCACCGCATTTCTTATTACATTTACAGGCGTCCTTCATCGTTTTAGAATCAAACTTTTTTTTCGTATTAGTAGCAGTATAAGCTTGGCCTGAATTTTTTTGTTTTTTGTTCTTAACTTTTTCCCAATTTTCTTCGTGTCGCCGTTTTTTTCTAGTTAGTTCTTTGGTGGTTGATAGTTCATCAGATACGGATGGAACACTTTCTGTCGTTGTAGTTTGGTTTTCAACTAAGAAATCTGGAGCTAAAATTATAGAATTATTGCAATCATTAGGTTCAATGTCAACATTTTCTATCGATGTAGATTGGCTTTCAACTAAGAAATCTGCATCCAAGTTTGTAATATTATTGCAACTATTAGATTCAACGGCAGTTTTTTCACATTGTAAAATCAAAATATTTGAATTATCATCATTTTCGACCGGTGTTGTGTATAAAACATTTTGGTCTATTGTGAAATCTTGGCGTACGGTTTCCAGTGTTGTGTATTGTATATTTTCTTCTTGGGGTGCAGTTTGGTCACACATTTCTGCTACTTGTAGTACCGATGTAGCTTGTTGCATCGTCGTATCACTTAATGTTGTAAGGTCTGTCGATTCACACACATTATAATATTCTATAGACCGAGTGTCACAATTCTCTTTAAATCTGCGTTTGCGTTTCATTTTTTTTTTGTGACGTGGTGTGCCAAATACTAAAGTTGGAGAAGCTACAAAGTCAACATCATCGAATATAGCAGACTCGTAGGAAATAGTAGAAGGGGACTGCAATAAATGTGATTGTAAATCGAAATTGGCAGAAAGACATTGTAAAGTTGGGCTATGAGTTCCAGTGCGATTTACGTCTTCCATACTCTTCGAAATGGTGACTTCCTTTGTTTTTTCATAATCACCGTTACAGGGAAGATTTATGGCATCTATAACAAAACAAAAGGGTACTTACCTATTAAAATATCGAATCTGTCGTAAAACAACATAAGTTAGTGACATTTTTTTTATATTCATTTAATAAGCATAAACACTATAATTTTAAATATTAATACTTCGACCCTTAGCGAAATACTATAATTTCGACTTATGTGCGTTTTTCCATCAAAATGATATTATTTATTTACTTATTTATGTACACACAAAACACTATGAAACGACATACTACATACACCCACACACACATACATACACACACAATACACATACACACACCTACACTCATCATTTTAGTTTGATATATTACATAGATACTATCATACATACAATATAGGTTTTTTTCAAATTAGGTAGGTGAGTAGGTAATGATAGATTTATTAGCGGTTTAAAAAGAGGTAAGTAAACTTAAACAACTAATAGAAACACGACGATAGGTAGATGTTGGTAGGTATTAAAAGAATAATAATAATCAATATCATACCTAATCATCTTACTGATTAATCACTTACCGTCAACCATGGATAACATTCTTCTTGCTCGAGATTTTGCTGGTAATTGTCTTGCCATTTTAAAAAAACACACAGTTTATAGATCTAAGGATTATTATGTTTAATAGACTCGTAATTCAAAACCACTTAATCGCAATAAAAGAACATTATTAGCGCAAGACGTCACACACTGCACTGACACCGCCCTCCGAATTGAGTTATTATTTGTATCAATTGTTTACCTAAACATGATGCTAGAAAGCATGCGGTAATCATTTATGCGTAGGAGTGAAAGGGATGGCGTTCAGCGTAACACGATAGTACGGCGCCAGGGTTACAATACATTTCCGGGAAGAAAGGCGTAATAGCTTGTACAGAATAAAATCTCTTGTGATTACTTCGTATTAAGTGTTTACAGTTTATTGATATAATATGTTTATTTCCAAAACGGCGGTTAAATTTATTACTGTTACCCTTTGTTTAGAAATTTAGTGTAAAGATGTTCACCGTTTTTTTGTGTTATGTTTCTTAGAGTATTGCAATAATACATTTTTAGTCATAAGAGAATTTTCCATGCAATAAAGCTGTTATTGTCATTTATTCTAAAGAAATATTAATTTAAAAAATTGAAAAAAATAAGAGTGATAGATTGATACTCCGAGAAGCCAAAAATCAAATAACATTAAAAAGGGCGTAACCGGCGTTTACCGCTATATTGCCCGGGGCCAGCGATGTATTGAAGGAAGGGTCATCTATTAGATTTTGTATGGTTCTCATGACGTTACAACACTAGACAGTTAAATACACTGCTGCAATAAATATCAGCTACCGAATATTGCAGCAATTAATGTTTCACGCTTAGCAGATGGATTACTATTCGTAAAACAGCTGGCTACAAAGGCCCAAGGATGCTGCAGACAGTAGGTATTCTGTCTTGGCAGGTCACCTTACCGCTACCGACTGTGCTCCCGAAATTGGTAGATTTTAATTAACTCAGTTTAGCACAGGTGAACACACTTCAATTTGCTGATGCAAAAAGTGTTACCCATCCAATTTGCTTAGTGTTTTTATTTGGAGGTAGGTGTTGAATAAAATTAAAATAAACCCTTACCTTAGAATAAACAAACAAATAAGTTTTAGGAAAATTAGGCTGCTGAAAGATAAATCTGGTAAAGTCAAATTGATATTAATTTATTGTAGAGGACCCCAAAAGGACTCTTGTAAACTTCAAAGATGTAATTCATTAGCCTAGAAGTTCCTAATTACAGTTTCAGGCAGTTTCAGTGAGTACACTTGTTTCTTTATCACCAGGAACAATTCTGTGGAATTCACAATAGGTATAGAAGAGGTTCTAGTTGGATGGCCAACCCACCTAAGCGATTGTCAATTAATAATGGCACATAACGAGAAAAATACTATTCATATTTTAGAATATGAAAAAAGAAATGAAAATGAACGAATCGCATGTGACTAAAAGAGTGATGAATATAAACGTTAATGGATGGAGAGGGAGAGGAAGACCAAGGAAACGATGGATGAATTGTGTGAGGAATGAAATGACAGATAAAGGGTTAAATGATAGCATGACGGTTGACAGAGGAGAATGGAAGAAAAAAACGTGTTGCGCCGAGATGATGATGATATAGAATATGAAAAGCGAGGGAGGCAAGTACTGCCCACAGCTGAGATCGGGGCATTAATAATGGAAAATGGTTTCGAAAAATAATTTAATTTTCTATTTTTGTGTTGTTTCTCTATTCCTAAAACCTTTCTTCTTCAGGAGAAGCACTCGATGTAATGACGCAAAATCGAATGAAGCTTATTTATGTAATTCCCGTGGGCATAAATTAGATTAAACTCTCCCTGTTTGAGGCTATTTTAGGAGAAGGCAGAGATGTAAGGTTATTTTATGCGAAAATATCTCGACAGCTATGTTGCTGTCTGGCTTCTGTGTAAATATTCATCAAATTCTAGTGTATGACCGCGGATTCGCGCTCGTGGATGCCACCAATCATCTTTCGGGTACGTACAATCAAGGCTAAAATTCTATGTCGTAAACCAGGTCATTTTCTTTCTTAGTGAGAAATTACAATATCCGTTCAGCTGTTAAGGCATGGTGACAGACAAACAGGCAAACAGACATAATTAAGTTTATTTCGTATTATTTTATAATATCAGTATGGATTATGGTTTCAAAATGACTACGGGTAGGTCTACAAAACACCACGTGTGGTAATTCAATAATCAAACTAATTAATAATGCATAATTTGACAAATCGTTTTGCGTATTCGGATATAACGAGCTCGCCATATCAAGTCTATGATTATGAATATTCATTTCTCGTTTTAATTAACTCCATTCATTGACATTTATCCGTGGGCTGGACACGTGTAGCTTAAAAATAAACCGAAGCCTTTTGTGATTTTGTCTATGTAATAGGATTGACATTAAGTATGACGAAGTGCTCTTAAAGTTAGTATTTCCTTAAATTGGGAAAAAATATATTTTCCATGCCCCGATTATTTACGTCACAAATATTTCGTGAGTAAAATAAAAAACATCTACAATAATCTACATCTTACATTAAGCTTGTCTCTGACAACCTCTTTAACGGAGAATGAAATATATAACCTGCAACATATAATCAACTCAAAATGTATAAAGAAACAACACATACATACAGCAAGGATACTATAATTACTGCTCTAAAAATAAACTTGTTTCGTGTCTAGTTTTAATTGTCTGTCAGACGTGATGGCAGGTTTGTTAACAGCGTTTCATCAAGACCCTGTTTGTAGGTCAAAACCTGGACCACGGAATCATTATAAAAATATTACTGCCATATTTGAATCGGATTTTGTTTAAATTTATTACATTAGGATATATTATGTACATTATATACAGACTACAAATAGAACTAAATTAATGATAAAAGTAAGCAAATATAAACATCTAAACAACGACGACAATACACTTAGGCGTCAAAGTGCTCCTCCGCATCGCTGTCATACGAACGTGCCCAGAAGTCTGGCAGCATTGCCACGCTGAATGGCAATGCTAATTCTTTGGCCAAAGAAAGAGCCAGCCCTCTAGTCACGCAAAGTGTCGACCAGTCGGCGAGAGATTTCCTTAAAAAGGAGACGCGCACTCGGGCCCCATGACCCGAGCGTTTCGACCCCAATCGGCTCAAAACTGTAGTTACCAATGTATTGCACGGAAAACTAATCCATTTTCTTAAATAAAAATAGCCTAAGTTACTCTTTATAACATCAACTATCTGCCAGTAAAAGTCCCGTCAAATTACGTCCAGCCGTTTCGGAGATTAGCCGGAACAAACAGACAAACAGACAGACAAAAATTTTAAAAATTATAATTTTTTTTTTTTTTTGTTATAACCGTATATTACTTTCATATGCATTCAGTAAAAAGCTGTTATTTTGAAATTACAAACAGACACTTCAATTTTATTTATTTGTAAAGATACATTTTTTTTTAAGATTGTAGCAGAAGAAAATAATTTGTAAGAAATTCTTCATTTCACAGGATTTACCCCTACTGTGCGCACGAAACTCAGAAAGGCTTATACTCCTAACGAATTAACCTACAAAATCTTCGCTCAGATTTAATAAAAAAAGGTCCCAGAATGTCCTTAATTAAATAGCCCGTATTTTTGTCTCTCCCGCTTGTGGTATGACAGTCCGCCTAATTAAAAACTTTGCTCTCAAAGTATGCATGAACCGCTCTCGCCTCGCGACAGAAAACTAGCGGTCAACAGCATAATTAAGTTGTACATTATTTAACCCTCACAAAAACTGTGGAGGTGAGTTTAGAAAGTTTTGGTTTAGTTCTTTTTTATGTATGGTTGTAACTCAATCACCATAGAACGGATGAACGAATTTGGGTGAAATTTTGTGTGGGAGTAAAATGGATTGCGGATCAAAACATTGAAAGAAAGAATGAAAAAGTATTTATTAGAATCACAAAGGACGAAACAAAAAAAAAAGGTTGAATTAACAATAACACAAAAATTATATAACAAAGTAAACATAAGAAAAAGATAAAACAAATGAAATTGGTCCATTACGAGACCAACATCTCAGCATGGTATTGCAACATTTAAAAAAAAGTCACAGAGCTGGTATTCTGATAGGGCCCAAAGTGATGCCACGGTCAAATACGAATATAAATTTATAATACAAAATAAAATGTACCACGAATAAACGAACATAAAAATGTAAATGTGTGTGTGATAATAAATACGAATTTAAGAAGAATAAAATATAATAATTATATCTACACCCGACGTATCACAATGTTTGTCTATGCCATGAGGGTATGCCATTGGGTATAAATAAGACCATAGACAGATATAGAAAATAATACACGTGCCTTGTTGACTTTCTATCTATTATAAGATTTTAAACTATTATCATGGTCACTAACATCGGTCACCGGTTATTGGTCTTCTATCTATTAACTCCAAATATTTAAAATTTTAATAGATTAATGCATGGTCATAAAATTAAATATGGTGTAAGACTTACGAAACCATTATAAATGTTGAATATAATTTTTACGACTAAGATCTTGGCATTAATGGCCTTAAACATAGTCATTACTTACTTAATACCTAGTATTCTACTACCTATAATTTGGTCATAATCAAAATATAATTTTCAAGCTAATCATGAATGCCAATGCTTGTGTATAAGCTTTGATTGATGACAGTATTATCACAGTCCATTATAAGTACTACATAATTTTAGGGTCACTATATTTATGCCCTTCGTTTTTGATATGTTCTTTTTATTGTTACTTGGCAACGAAAATCAAACAAGCAAGTTCAATTTCAAATTAATTTTTGATGTTTAAAAGTGTTTTACAAGCAATTTATAGAAATATATATCATTGAACATTTGACATCAATACATTAACGTGGTGCGTTTTAAAAATCGGCAACGTCGCATAATAGCTGTCAAATTTTACTGTTAATCAATCAAACTGTGCACCGATTGGTAGTTCACTAAAATATTGATCATAAATTCCAATAACAATTATGCAACGTAGCAAAGTTTCTGAATATATCTTTATTCCTAGATATGACGGACACGGAAATAAGGTAGGTAACAATTATTCCAGTAAAAGATGAGAAATAAAAAATAATAATTGCCAGCTTTCGTAAAATCAGCTGTCGATTTAACAAGGCGCCCTATAATTCACTGTCATGCCATTAATTTTCACTCCCTTCTGGGGAATAAATGTTTAAAGTAAGCTCTGAAATCAGCTTAAGACTAAGCTTTGAAAAATTGTACAAATAATGAGATTTTATTTTCGGTAAACATCAATTTCTATGTGTAGATATTTCGATTAAGAAAATGATTGATTGGTTTGTTTCCATTTAAAGGCATCCATTTATTCTCCATTTCTAAAATAAATGAAAACCCTTGCTCACTTGTATTGTTCGAAATAAAGGTATAAGTTTTGTCTTTTATTCAAAAATACTGATGCGAGTTTGACCATAGTCCTGTCTGATAAGTGAATGATTAATGGCGGCACTACATGCTACCTATGGCCTCTTCATTGTAGCCTTATCATTAAAGGCCGGATTATATGCAAATATGTTTCAATTAAATTTCAGTGAAGGCTCATTTGTGCTACTAATAATTAGGAAAATAGTTTGGTTTCACAAAAAAAATATGCATTCGAAAACATAGTAACTAAAAAAAATGTAGTACTTACTTAAATCTTATGTTGCATATTTTGGCACTATTGTTGCATATTTTGAGCATAGACGAAGCATATTTGTATGCATATTACAACGATTTTATGTTGCACGTAATCCGGTTCCTTCTTATCATGCTCAATTTAAACTCCAATAACTTGTCAATGGTCCGGTAGGCCCAGACAATGACATAGCGATAAAGATGATGGAATAGTAAAAATGTTTGGAACTGATATATGACATACTCTATCGAAATGCTTATCAATCCTGTTGAATAGTATTTACTGCAGAAATACGAAACGCTTTTACGATTGCCAATTATTTAGAAAAACAGAAATAATACAAGAAATTCCAGCCATTGGAAAGTATAAGCGAGACTTTTTATCCCAGAAAAGAATCCAGAAAAGTAACATTACGTAAGACGACGCACAAGAAAGGCACCGCGATAGAGTATTTATGAGCACTGCAAAGTTAAATACAATTTCCTTAAAAACATTCCAGTGAAAGATAGTGAACGGAAACGTAAAATATCCTAGTACGTAATACAATTTGTATGCACATGTCTATTGCAAAACTCGACTTTCCACGATATATTGCACAACTTGAATGCAAGCAGAAAAAGAGATATTTTATGGCCACAATAATAGAGCCCGAAAGTATGATAACCAGTCTTACTAAGGGGTTTTGGGTAATCTAGTACCTGGGTTGTGACTTGTGGAGGTTAGATAGGCAGCCGCTCCATGTCAAATACGAATGGCAGACGGCACTTGCTCTATATACAGGGTGTAAGGGACAGCCCTCCACAAACTGATGGGGTGAATTCAGTATATCATACTAAGATGACCGATACAAGAATTTTTTTCAGGAATAGTATGGGAATCCAATAAATTTAATTTCCTCATACGCAATGTATCGCGAACGGCAGGCGCGACGACGAGTTCGATGAACTCTGTAGCTAGGCAGGAAGTGCACAGCTGATTTCACGCGTCGTTCATTAGAGTATTTCAACATCCACTGTTGGATTGTTGCTTTTAGCCGTATTATTTACATAATTGGAGTGCTGCGTAGAGGGATTGTAATTTTACATTGAAATAAAGGAACAGTAATCTGTATGGTGTCCGGATGTAAAGAATAGCACCATCCCATATCTTCCCGTGGGTGTCGTAAGAGGCGACTAAGGGACTTACCAGAGAATGGGCAGCAGCGTTCTCTGTGTTTTATAACAACCATACTGCGATCGCCAACCCGCCTGCCAAGCGTGGCGATTATGGCAAAACCCCCCTTCTTGGGGGAGGCCTATGTCCAGCAGTGGACGTCTTTCGGCTGAAATGATGATGATGATGATGATGAACTGAAAAAAAAACCGGAGAAAAATTCCGGTGTAATATGATTCAAAATAACGAGGTGAATGCACCCTGTCAATTTGTTGAGGGCTGGTTGCTGGACTTGCTGGGGAGTTTGTTCTGCAACTTTTTCTTCTCAGATAAAACAGTAGGAAGTGTCGAAGAGCGGACGTTTTGGACGACTGTCTCTTATAAACTTTGAAGTTCAAAAAGTGCTGACTATCAGTCTAATTTTATAATAAATTACTTTTTATTTGATTTTGATTCCCGAAAGAGGTTTTAAGCCCTTATTATTTACGAAGAAGGCCGTTGCCAAGTCTTCTTTACTTCTACCTACTTAAAATAATAGACTTTTAGGCTTTCAGAATAATAAGTTAGTCCTCTGGGAATGAGCACGAGCTTGATGCTCAAAAAGGACACGAATAGATAACTATGTAGGTATTCTTTCGTATAGTTTCCAATGTTGCCATGTCTCATTGTCAGCGAAAGTTGCCATCGTTAATTAATAACGGTTTTTTTATTCATCATTATTTCAATCAGTAATTTCAAAACATACTTTATAATACCAGTCTATGATAGGTATTTGATTTATAGTCTTAAAATACGAATCTTAATTATTGTTGACGTCTATTAATAGGCCTAAAAGTCGATTGTAGAACATACAAGGACAGATAATTTGGGGTATGATCGAAAGTAAAACACGTGGCTGTACATGTGAAGCCAAGGTAAAGTGCGGTCAAAGAAAGGTACCTACCTAGTCAAGTTGTCATGTGACCAAGGGCCCTCGCATACCGGCTGTTAACATGCCTCAGGTCAGATATGACGCGCAAGGCTATTGCCAGTGTTTTGTTTTAAACGCCTACGATTTATGCAAGCCTGATACCTAGATGATTGATTAAGTTTTTTTTTAAGTTTGACAGATACATTAGTAAACATGACCGAAACAATACGTTAAAGAAGTCATTATTTTTTGGAATAATGTACTACTATGCTAATGTTTTAGTATCTATTAAAATAAATCAGTTGTAGACGATTATGTCTACCTTGGACAAACGATCCAGTTAGGTAGGTCTAACTTCGAGAAAGAGGTCAATCGTCGAATCCGACTCGGCTGGGCAGCGTTCGGGAAGTTGCGTGGTATTTTCTCGTCCAACTTACCGCAGTGTCTCAAGACGAAGGTCTATGACCAGTGTGTGTTGCCAGTGATTACATACGGGACCGAAACGTGGTCGCTCACAACGGGCCTTATCAGAAGGCTTAAAGTCACCCAAAGTGCAATGGAGAGGGCTATGCTCGGAGTTTCCTTGCGTGATCGAATCAGAAATGAGGTCATCCACAAGAGAACCAAGGTAACCGACGTAGCCCGAAGAATAGCCAAACTGAAGTGGCAGTGGGCAGGGCACATTGCTCGCAGAACGGATGGCCGATGGGGCCGAAAAGTTCTGGAGTGGCGACCGCGAACCGGAAGACGCTGCGTTGGAAGGCCTCCCACTAGGTGGACCGATGACCTGGTCAAGGTTGCAGGGATCCGCTGGATGCGAGTCGCACGGGACCAGTCAATGTGGCGACACTTGGGGGAGGTCTATGTCCAGCAGTGGACGTCTTTCGGCTGAAATGATGATGATGATGATGATGATGATGATGAAAATAAATCAAATATTATGCAGGTTGATAAGAGAATGCTAACCTACTTCCCAATTAATGATGTGAATGATTCAACAATCATTATTAGGTACTAATCAAATAACATTATGAGTTGCAAATAAAAAGTCTGAAACTATTTACAGAGTCATCGTTAGTTTCTCAAACATCAAAGTTTAATATAAAAACTTTTTATACATTAAAATGCCCTTTGATAATAATTGATGAAGCATATTTTCAATAAATAAACTGAACTGAAATCTCTTTGGCTGAAATTGCATGTTTTATTAAAATATCCACCAGTTATTATGAATGGAGTTAAGAGTGTAATTAACTCGTCTTTCGAACGAGCTGGTTAATGTAAATGTTCAACATTTTATGTTGATTATACACGTTGCTTTCATTGGTTCTGAAAACTTTCGGGTGCATATAAAATAATCCTCCATTGAAGCAAAAGGCAGTAGGTACTTATAATACGACTTGACTCCCCCGTTGGTCTCGTGGTCGCAAGCGCGACTGCTGAGTGTGGAGTTCCAGGTTCGATTCCTGGGACGGACACAAAGTGCTTTTGGGTTTTTCCGTTAGGAACTTCTCAATAGTAGACCAGAGTTTGGAAGTTGGTGGTATGATATCCTTGTTGGTCCTGATCTCTCTCCGATCGTGTCGGATTGCCATCCCATCGGCCTATGAGAGTAAAGGAACAGAGAGTACACCTGTGCCTGCGCACATACTAGTGCACTATAATATCTCTCGCGCCGAAGGCTAGGCAAGAGTAATTTTGATAAGGTAGGAGTTTTGATAAAAAAATTAAATAACATAACATTACATCACGCCTGTAATCTCCGAAGGGTTAGGCAGACTTTATATTTCGCCAGTTATATTTAAATCCCATGTAATAGGAGGCGAGCCCATTGCCACCAACCAGGCACAAATCCAGACTCCGTGGCTGCTACTGAAAAATTCCTGATGGAAAAACCCAATAACACTTTGCCCGACCCGGGATTCGAACCCAGAACCTCTGGACCCGAGACATCAGGCCACTGGGCCATCGAGGCAGTCAACGGTATCTAACATTTATGCATTTTACACAGACATGACACTTACAAATAAAACCGTAGTGTTTCTCGATCGCAGGCTTATAAAAACATGGCAAGTTGAAGCAATGGTTTTTGTACCTCTAACGTCCTCCTCGAGTGACCAATGTGGACTCTTCACAGAAAAGCCGCTCGTGACAACAGTTTTTACTTACCGCTGATATGTTAGCGGTTCTAGTGTGTAGAGGCCATAAGGACACTCTATGTACTTAACCTCATTCCTCTATAATGAGTGTAGTCGAAAGGCACTTGTCCTCCCCGTCATTTCGATCATTTTTTTGTTCTGGAACATACCTGGAAACCCTCTAGTTATGGAGATATTGGAGGCAAATTTCCAACTTTTTCAAAAAAATTTTTTTTTTTTTTTTTTTAATGTTATAACCTCACTTTAAATCCTTCGAACTATTCAATGCATCCACCAGCACAATGTTTTGAGTGTGAGTCCTACCGTAAAACGTGATCTTTCACCCAAAAAAAATAGTTGTTTTCCAGCAATACTTTTTGCGCAGTTTGATGTACAGAATGCTTGGTTGACGGCTCCGTGAAGGGTCCGTTTACACCTTGTATATACAGGATGTAATTAGCACGAATTATCGAAACTCCATCCCTTACCGGTGTTTGACTCAAGGTTAATGTTATGTTATGCAAACGATCTGGTGGGAATCAACAAGTTATTAATACTACTCGAACGGATACCGCGATCTACAAGTACCTTAAGTTGCGCGTACTCGAGTTAATCGAATCGTTACATAACTGACCGCATTTTAACACAAAGCTGGTTCACATAAGGTCTGAGACTATTTCAATGGTAATAAAAGTAAATAAAAGCAATCAATGGCGTCATAAAATCATACAGGTTAAACTGGTAAGCTTTCATTATATTGGGTGGAGGTTTTTTTTTTTAATTTGGTAGCGAATCCTGATTCCGGATGAATATCACGTGATTTTTGTAATGTATACTTTACTAAATTTGACTACTATGGGTATAACTTACGTATATTTCAGTAAAGTAATTAGAAAAATTTTAAGTTTTTATTTAATCTTATACTATTAAATGAGCAAAATTTGTAAATACTAGGTATATGTAATCAGGTCTCGAAAACGGCTCTAACGTATTTGATGAAAATTACAATTTACGTTTTTAGGGGGGCGAAAAACCGACCTAGCCTAGATCTCATATCTGGGAAAATTCTATTTCTCTATACCACAGTAGAGGTCGGTCGCCCAGAAATAACTAATAAAAATAATATCTAATCAATGAAATTACGAGAAAAATGTATTAATATCATAACTACAGGGTGTTTGGTTAAACGTGGGCAATACTTTAGGGCGTGTAGTACTCATGAAAATAAGCAACTTTTAGTATGGGACCGACCATGAAAGCGCGAAAAAAATATTTTCGGATCCATACATTATAGGTCGCGTAACCCGTAAAAATGAAGGCAACAGCTGATTTTTTAAATCATATTTCATAGTTAGCCCCATAGTAAAAGTTGCTCATTTTTATTTATATATAATGTAATGCCTTAAAGTATTAAGCCCACGTTTAACCAAACACCCTGTATAATCAAGAAATGAATCATGCAAATATACCTTAATTCCTATACTTATATTTTAATAATATATTTCTAGGAAAGTGAACATTAATAGCAAAAATAATAAATGACTGTCAGCACAAGAGTTTAAAAAAATATTTAGAATGCTCCCATAAAATGGAAATGTACTGAAACCTCTGAATATTTAGATAATTCATTCGAAAGTTTCCACCGATAATTTGAATTCTCCAACATTTTGAATTTCTTTTGTTTCAGTTGAATGCTTCTTCTTGTTCTAAATATAAAACATAATAATGGCAAGAAATTACTTTTGAATCGCTAACAAGACTTTATTTCGTCAAAACAACGGAACCAGAAGTATTATAATTATTTTTTTGTCATGTCAACGGTAAAAACCTTGGCCCGCTCCAAGAAATTGTTGATTTCTGAAAGCGAATTGCAAAATTGAGTGTCGCAGTTAGTTTAATTGTTATTAATATGTTGTGATTGGAGCAGATAAAAATGAAATGCTTGTTCCAGATCATGAAATGTCGTTAACATTAACAATTAATATGCTTTCTTATCGTGAGGATCTTTATGATGTTAATTGATTTCCATTTTCTGCTTGACTCACACAATTAATAATTTTGTATGATAACGTAATTTAATTTATAGACAATACTGAGTTGCCTGTGTAAAAAAACTTGTAGACTACGCAAAATTCACTTTATTTCAAGAAAAACAGTTGTGAATATTCTAGAATAGCTTAGTTTACGCAGTACCTACCTACCAAAAGCTGCTACATAAACTATATGAAAAGTTACGCCATTTTCATAACAAATCATAAAATATAAACAGTTGGTTCTCGGTAGGACCCTTACTGGTTATAATATTTATTATTGACCACCAACTGATGGGCCAGTTAACGCTTGGAGCTATATAAAACAATAAACTTGGGGTTTATTGACCATAAACAGCTAAAGTTGGTAAAATAGAGCCTACGGGTACAAACAAAGGATCGATTTACAAAATTGTATTTTATGTGACGGTAATTTTTAAACCTCCAACTCAATTCTTGCAAATCTATTTTTACAATGCAAACTGCATTCTTTGAATTGGGAATTAATCACGTCTATTCAGCCATTATCTTATGGTACGATCATTACGTATATTAAACGCCCTCAGCTGATTAAAATTTGGTTTAGTTTTTTTTTTTTTTTTAACACTTTTTTTTTAATTAGCCAGCATCATTTAACAACTCAAACAAAGAGTTTTACCATGAACATTATTTACCGTAATTGTTACCATCATTATTCTTCTGCCCTTATCACGATTTATTTGAGGTCGGCGCAGCATGTCTTCTTCTTCCATACTTCTCTATTACTCGTCATGTCATCAGACACCTTCTTACTTGCTATATCATCCTTCACTCAGTCCACCCATCGTTTCTTTGGTCTTCTTCTACTCTTTTACCCATTTATCGTGACTGTTACAATATTAGATTTTAAACTATCATGGTCACTAATATTATTATTTAGACCAGAAACGGGATATTTAAAGCGGAAAAGTGCGGAAAAAAGTTTGCGAGCGGACTCGCAGCTCGATTCTGTTCCCGACACACGAAACTCACTGTGAGTTTCGTGTGTCGGGAACAGAATCGAGCTGCGAGTGACAGTGGTAGCGGTACTGAGTGCAAAAAACGAACAAGAAAGAGGGTAGACCGATTTGTCTGCTCATAAACACCCACCAGCAATAACTTCAGTTTATGCGTGTTCATGCAACAGCGCCGAAATATCGGGAACTCAACAAAAACAGTAAACATGGTAAATATCCCGTTTCTAGTCTAAATAATAATGTTACAATATTCTCAAGACCTTGTACATACTTTGATTTTCGTTTTGACGAAATTAATATCATTTTGAAAACTCCTAACAATTTACGTGAAGCCAATTCGTGTCTACAACATTGAAGCAATCAGCGCTGCTCTTTGACTTTCATTCAATTAATCTTCTTATATTATGATGCAAAAAAATCATGCTAAATAAACGGCCATTCAAGCGGTTTGGAAACTAAACAAATATAAATATCTCGCATGATTGATTGAAGCGCTATCGATTGCATTCAGTCAGTCGTTAGTGCGATTGAACCTTTCATACGTGTGTTAATGGCATTCTCGAATTTAAATACGTTGGCAGGTCCTTCTTTTTTTTCGAATGGGAAATCATCAAATGACCCCCGCTCTGGGCGGAGCCGAAGGGAGTGTCAGACTTCTACTCACTAAAACCCACCCATGTTCCTACTTTGCCCTTTGGATTCCAGGGCCACGGTATCTCTTTCAAACAGTCCCGCAGCCCCGGCAGGCATCGGCCCTTGCGGACCCCTTCCTTGGTGTTGACATCTGTTTGAGGCGCGCGTGGAACACGAACGCGCCGTCGACACGGCCTGTCGTAATAAGTCGGCCGGACGGCGAGCTACCCCATTACTCACCGTCCACAGGCCCACGTTGGTAGGTCCTTAGATTTAAATTTTTAATTGACGATAAAATAGGGATGGCATGATGGCCAAATGTCTCCTTTTGTTCCTTTACATGTTGGTCTTCCGAGTGTAGTTAAAACGGTGAAACAAAACATCGTGAGGAAAGAACCAAAACGAAGACATATTCTAATTCAAATTCGAAATGATTTATTATCTCTTCACAAACATGACCTATTATCCAACATTAGTTTTAGTAAATGCGAAACTTGAAACACGTGTCTAGTATTTTTATGTAAATAATCTATGTACAAAATTTCAAAATGTTTAAAAAAAAATCACAAAGTTATAAGCTTGTTCTGTTAAATGGTTGTCCGCACAAAGACGTGGTCACCACGTGGCGCGCCCGCGCACTTGCCTCCAGCGTCGTCTTGAGCTCATTGGAAATAATAATTTGGCAGTAGGTACCTAAATTATTACGGTAGGTACTTAGTGTCGCTCGGTATCTAACTTGTAGCCTTTTTAAAATATTTTTGGGACAAAATATAACATGGTTTAAAAATTATTGGAATCGATTCAGTTACTTATTCTGAACAAACTATATTCAGGTTTCGCATAAACTAAAAATAATGTTGTATAAAGCTAAACATTACGCTACATAGATCTTCTGAGTCCCACCACACAGTATTTAGATTATTTAAAAAAAATATTATAAAACGTGAAGGGAAAGTCAAACATGAAAAAATTACATATGATATCTACCTACCCACACTGAGCCCGCGTAGTGGATTTACAGCCCACTCACTCTCATAGAGAAGAGGCCTATGTACCAGCAGTGGGAAAGTTTAAACTGATTATGTTTTTCTTTGGAAACTTTTCGAAAATACCGAAAATACGGTACGAATGTTCAACAATGATTTTTTGGTGTGTAATTTATGTATTACTGACCTTTAATCCTATCTAACGCGTGTCGCCTGTATTGTGAGAGTTACGCTTTTTTGGTGCATTCGATACGCTTTAGAGCGTTGTGCAATAGTCTAGACCTGTGCTAACGACACAGTACAATTAACATAACATCACGACTGTTTTTCCTCGTAAAGTAAGGCAGAGGTGTACCTATAATATTCACACCCACATTTCGTCAGTTATGTTTGAGTCCCATGTCATATAGTAGAGGCCAAGCCTGCAAATCAAGACTCCGGACCTATACTGAAAAATTCTTGATGGAAAAACCCAATAACATTTTGCCCGACTTGGGAATCGAATCCAGGACCGCTCAGCATCAACGCTTGCTCTAGGTCAACGACACAGTCCTGGAAATACAATATGTCGTTGTTGATCCCCGTATCTTCGTGAATACACCATTATTTAGTTATATATGTCTCTCTTAACGCTTTATTTGATCATAGCTATGTATTTTATGGCGTGGCGATTATGGCAAAACCCCCCTTCTTGGGGGAGGCCTATGTTCAGCAGTGGACTTTTCGGCTGAAATGATGATGATGATGATGATGTATTTTATACTATGGAACAACATTATTTTATACCATATTACACACGGCGGCACATGAAGCTGTACCGTTCCAGTATAACTTGGCCTCGCTTTGTATAGATTTCCTATAAAATGAGAGATCCGCGTAAACTGGTTTTGTATAGCTTGATTGGCTAGCATGCGTACAACATTATCTTGCGGGTAAGATTATTTTATTTATGTTACGATTAATACTTGTATACTTTTATGGCTATAAGATATTGTTGGCAGTTACGCTTATGGTCAGATATTCTGCTATGATTTACAATAGACATTTACGGAAGTCCATTTCAGACAAAAGATAAAAGATAACGTTATGTCTGGGATAAAAGAAACAGCAAAAAGTCCTTGATTTCTACTACAGTGGGATGATATCATAAACCAGAAGCCTTTACTGGTTAATACACTCATGCTGTAGAATTGCTGTACACAATTTTAGTTATATTGCGGATGGCCCAAATTAGATTGCTGATTGATTTGATTGAGGGATATCAAATAAGGCTGTGGTAAGGTACAGAGATCGAAGGTGGCCCTGTGGTAACGACCCCGACTTTAGATTTTTCAGATCATGGGTTCCAACCCAGACAGCAACATTTTTTTACTTGCCTACATCGTGTCCCACTGTTCGGCAAAGGCATCCTTTTCCTCCTTCCACACCTCTTTATTCTGCGCGATCTCTGGCCATGTTCAAACATGATCACGCCACCTTCGCCGCGGTCGTCCTCGACGGCTCTGCCCTTCCTCAGGCGTTCAGAGTGTGCCCATATTTGCCCATCTCTCGGAGTGCATCCGTGCTACGTGGCCTGCTCCCACTTCAGCCTGGCTAACAGCTCTATTACTTTGATTAATTTATAACATCACCTCAGCACTCAAAATGGTGGAGGAAAAACATCGAAAGAATATTAACCCGTACATCTACTAACCCGTACTGCGTCAGTGGAGTAGATTATAGCTTATTCCCATTTCATAGAGAGAAAGCCTGTGCTCCAGCAGTGAGTAGGTATAGGCTGATTGTGTGTATGTAAATAAATCATTCGGCAATAAGACAGCTGACACTATTTGGGGCTGTAATAGTACCTAAATATTTGCAAATTAAATCATACATGGATACCGACCATACTGTATTTATATTGACGTTGCGACGCGTATTCGGTCAAGGTATCCTGGGAATTTTTCTTCAGTTTTAACTGGAGCTGAGTATGACAACGGAATAACTACAATTTTCTCAAATTCAAATTCAAATTATTTATTACAAATTATATATTCTCGTAGTAGTGTCCCAGATATCAGTAATCATTGTGATATAATTATGATAATGTTTCACACCAATCTTAAAAATGTAAACGAATGTCCTCTACAAAATGAAATTTAAAACCTTACATCTTCTGTTTTTATTTTATTTGATATCTTTCCTTCAAATTGCATTATAAAACTTGTTTTTCATGGCTCCAAAAGTGTAAAATCGTGTTCCAGTTCTACGTATCTCAGTAACGGTAAAACATACCGTCATTCTCGAAGGAAATGTTTAAAAAACGCAAGATAATCATTAACAAGACCTTTGTGTTCAACGGTCAGTGTCACACCCAAAAATGGCGACAATAAAGCTCCGGGATTCATGCGGTTATTTCCTTTTTTTCTTCGCAAAAAAACCGGACGAGTTATGCACGGGTTGGTTGGTAATATCGCGTGCGTATAATTTCGTAATTTATTTGTGCATCAATGTAAGAGTCGGTGAACTGAGAGATTAAATTTGTTTTTTTTTTTCTTTATATATAAGTACGTTTACTTATCGGCACTTTAACTACTTTCAATACGGAAATAACATTAAATTGGCTCACAAACACATAAAAGTAAAAGTGACAGGTTCAGACAACCGCAAAAGTCAACGCATGTTTTTTTTTTAAATTTATTACAGGTTATCGCATAAAGATCAATCAAGGCACTCCTTTATTTATACAAAAAATACACAATTCAACTTAATAGTTTTTCACACCTAACGATAAAAATATATTTTATTTCGTAAAACATGAGTCAACAAAACCAGTTCAGCCAACACTTTAAAACCTGACACTCATTACAAGACTTGTTTATTGTTTCCCAAAAGGGAAAAACCAGAGCTTAGCAAAAAACTAAATAATAAAAATTGTCTGAATCAAAAAGATACAATCAAACTTGTCACATGATTCACATTTCTCTCACAAACAAGCCGACAAAGTAAGTGATGCTACAGACTTACAGGTATGTAAGTCTGTAGCTTCACTTCGATCATTCGATATTTTTTGAACAACAAAGCCAATCTGAATCTATTACTACAATAATATTAGGCTTTCATTCGAACTAGTAGCTAAATAATAACAGCCGCTCAAATCGATCTTCAGGTTAATACGCACTAGTTGGTCCGTGGATAGGTGACCACTCATTTCATACCGTGTTTTCTCCATTCCTCGGAAAGCACGTAAAGTCGTTGGTCCCGGCTGTCATTTGTAAATATTTGGCAATCGTTACAGGTAGTCGGTGGCCCGAAAGTCAGACAACCAGTCTTAAGGGGTATCGTATTATTCAGTACTAACTGGGTTGTGGAAGTCAGATAGGTTATCGCTCCATGTAAAATACTGGTGCATAGTTGGGAAAAGGCTAGGGAGGTGATGATTCGGCTTTCATTCGACTTGTGCTGATCAGCAAAGTCTGTTCAGAATATTCAATGATCTTCAATTCAGCGTGGCACAATTTGAGTCAGCTCAGCGGCTATTTATCAATTTTGCCGCCATATTGTGCCGAATCATACCTAACTGCTGTCCCAAACATGTATAGTACCCCTTATAGAAGAGACTTCTTGCGAATTTTCACACAATTTGCATAAAGACTTTTACTGCCTGTCTTATTTAATTTATGAGTTCTCCAACTCGATCGGGTGCGAAATCGTGGGAATATCTAACTTGCGTGTTGCATGATATTTTATTCAGCAATACTTTGTAGTTGTTGGTGTCAGTGAATTCAATCCATTGTTACAAACAATTTCTTAAAGAAAATTAGCATTGTGGATATCGGTAGCAAGCTACATAGTTACTTTAGTCTGGTGCAAATAAGCGCGCCCGTAAAAGAGTGGGTCTGGGGTTCGATCCCAAGGATCAGCTGTTTTATTGGGTTTTTAGATGGGATATTTTTAGTAGCTGATCCTATCTGTAAATGTATGCTTTGTTTGTAGATGATGACAATAGACTCATCCCTTTGAGTGTACTAAATCCTTGCATACCCCTTCGATCAAACATTCCAGTTCTATTGTTCGGTTCTTGTATTATTTCTGTACCTGGGCGACCGAGCTCAGCTCAGGTAAAAATAGAAGAAAAACCAATGTTCACAGATCTGAGACCTAGACCTTGATTTTGCGCCCCTTAAGCCCCTATATTGCAACTTTGATCGAAATCGTTAGAGCCGTTTTCGAGAACATGATTACAAATATAGATAGGATAGGTTCACGTTTGACCACTAATTCACCTGAAGTTAGTTACGTATTCCGGTTACTTATTATCAACGAATCTGTTTCTATTGAAAACGAAAGAGTTGGTATATAAATAAGGATAGACATGACTTTACCCCGTTTTCCGCGACACTTGTAACAATAAACACAGTTTCCTCAGAATCAAATTTTCCGGGATAAAAGTAACTTATTCACTTGCTTACAAAGATACCCTGTGAATTTGAACCACATCCATCATCTGGATCTTTAAGCGTATAAAGGATCAAAGTTGAGGAAGTAAGCAGGCTAAACGAGATTTTATTTATCTGCATGGTTACATAACCGTAGAAAATTCTATCTTTACGAAATGTCAAAGTATGATGTATAATTTAAAAAACAAGGAAATAATAATATTGATTACCAGTATAACCAATATATAAGGTCTAACTACTCATACACGAAATATTTTCAGGGAATCATCTAACGGCTATAACGAAGCCCTTTCAAGGATTTTTTTTCTGAGTATATTTTAATAAAAAATAAATAATTTAAAATTACTTGACCCACAAAATAAATACTAACTCTTTATTTTTGAACATCAATTAGGCTAGTCTACTATGTCGTATTTACCTAGTGTCATTGTTAGAATATGGGAGTAAAGATTTAATGCAAAAAGTCTAAAAAAAATTTTAGAATTATAATAATTTCGTAAAAAAAAAACACTCACATATTTTTTTTTCGGAGCAATGGCGACTTTACGACTTATAGAAATTACTCTTAAAATATTTCGTGTATGAATAGTTAGACCTTATATAATAGAAAAGCAGACATACACTATAATTACACACATTATTTATTAGATCATAATCACATAAGGTACCTACTAAAAAATATTATCATGCAATACAATTTATAGCACTTATGAGTTGTGAGTATGACATTTGTATGTATTAAATAAAATCTAAGCAATAGTTAAGTTAGGTACTTTAATGGTCATCATTAAACTAATTTTAAATCAATTTCTTTGGACCATCACGTTCTAAACTTAAAGTTTTTTTTAACTTTATGTAACTTAAACAATCATTACATAAGTAGGTACAATACCGCCCAACGTATGAACTATCCACTTTGATGTCTAAAAGTGATTACTTAAAAAAATGCACGTTTTAAACATTATAAAACTAGCTATAGTTCGCGACCTTCGTCAGATTTTGTTAACAAATTCAAGTATTTTAATTTGTTTGCAAGGAACCCTAATTATTTTTCTAGAATAAAAGTAGCTTAAGTTAGACCTTACAACATGAGCTATCTGCCAGTAAAAGTCCTGTCAAAATCGGTCCAGCCGTTTCGGAGATTAGTCGGAACAAACAGACAGACAAAAATGAAAAAAAACGTGTTTTTGTTATAAGTGCCGTATAAATTTTCATATGCAGTAAAAAGCTGTTGTTTTGATATTACAAACAGACACTTCAATTTTATTTATTTGTATAGAAGATGTTTAGATTGTATAACGGGCTGTTGTCCGCAACTCCACGTACAAAGCGCATATTTGGTACAACAACAATTTTGTGCGCGGAAGTACCGTATATAAATACTTTCATAATTATGTATTCAATAAAAAGCAGTTGTTTTAAAATTACAAACAGACACTTCAATTTTAATTATTTGTATAGATGCTATTTATAAAAATCTGTGTGTACTTATTTAACATGGATTGTTATGTATTGCGGACTTTGTAAAAGGTACATATAATTAAGGTCCATTCATTATCACTGACATATTTACTTATGCAATGATTTATTTATAGTTGCTAAAAAGGCACCTACGTAGGTACATAATTTATTGAATTGATTATATAAATAAATCTGTAACAATAGAAATACATACATTTATTGTTCCTGAATGCAGATTTTATGTAAATAATGTTCTATTATTATATATCTACTGACGAGTTTTAGATTTATGTTATTACGAAATGCTCAATTTACATTTTGTCACGCTCAGACCTTACTGTCTATCTTTAGTTACGTTAGCACATACTGTATAAAAAAAATGACAAGTACTAAAATTGGTTTACCTAGATTTTGCCTAATTAGATTTTGTGCACAAATATTTGTTTAGGATACGCAGGTATGTACTTAGGACAAACAATCAGGTAACCAATTAGAGCCATTCTAAATCACTGTGTAGATATAATATATACTAATATTATAAAGTTTGTGAATTTGGATTGGATTTAGGGTGTTCTAATTTTTTTCTCACTAATATAATAATAATAAATTCATTTATTTCAGGTAAATAACACCCATTGCCACACATAAATTAATAGAAATCTGAAGACTTGGACAAATAATATCCGATAAAATAACATGGAATCAAAATAAAATCAAATAAAACCAAACACAATACAATCAAAATAAGTCAAATTGAATAAATTAAAACCAAATAAAACAAATCAAATTAACTAATGGGAAGCTCCCCCGTGTAGACTATTCAAAACGAGTTTGGCTCCTGCTTTTGATAGTAATTATTATGCTTATACTATTCATTATAATTAGAATTATCGTGATTATTGGACTTTTAATTGTTTTGTTTTTAATTTGAAATAAAAGTGATCCCCAGTGTCATATTAATTACAAAACTTTCCTGAGCATAACGCGAGCGAACCTGCGGTAAAAGTCAAGTATTTCATAAATGCAGTAGTATTTTAATCTTCACACTCTTTTTTTATATAAATGCATTTGCATAAATATAAATGCAAAATTAAATTAAAATAGCATAAAATAAAAGTACAAAAAACAGCACTTTTATTTTTTACGTAACCTCGATTATCACTAACTAAAAAAATCCTCAGATAAACCCAAACATAACTAGTCGATTTTCATTAATACACATTGTTTATCCAAATCGGTAATGAACACAATACTATCCATGAAAATCGCAAGTAGATACCGTCGTTTCACAACAGATGGTTGTTTTTATCGGTAACCGTGTCGAGGAAAAACGTGCGATAGAGAAAAATAATAAGACATTGTGACCGGCAAATAATAGAGGTAACTATAGATAATGACATTGTCTTATAAAGTTGGTACAGTGAACCAACTGAATATTTACAACTATCAATTTAATTGTTTCTCCGCTTTACTTCGCGCGCCATTACAATCACATTAAGATCTCTACAGTAATTGTTTTGCTCGCAATACGCACGTTTCATTGCCCATGCGCATACGAAACCGGTGCAGTGTGGACCAGTCTTTACAACCTTAATATGTTTCGTAATCATGGCTAATTATGGTGTTACAATTTTTTGACGCTGACTATCATTAAAGAAAGTGGACCAATTATTAAATAATATGTTAAACACGATACCTTTATGTAATACTTCAATATATCATACTTATTTAACTAGGTACGTCATCTCCTGCCCTAATCCCATTTATTTGAGGTCTTGTTCTTCCATACTTCTCTATTACTCGTCATCTCAGCATTCACCTCCTGTCTAGCCATATCATCCATCACACAGTCCATCCATGGTTTCTTTGGTCTTAACTTAACTAGGTACATATACTTATTTAATTATGTACAAACAATCAAATTTTACGACTATTTGAAAAGTATCCATTGTTATTATATACCTACCAAAGTGAGATAATTATATAGCTTTTTAATTGCTATCTCAAGCAAAGTGAAACACACTCGTAGTAAGGTATTTAGTAATGTATCCCACGCTCAGATAAATATCTCGAGAACAGTGGTAAAGAATTAATTATAGCGTGCAATATTTATGTGTAAGCAATAGCTTTTTATTTCTCACATATTGTAAATTAAATGGATTCATTAAATTAACAAATGATTACAGTTCCTTAATAAATTATACATAATACATTCGGCTGCTGTTAAAAAGTCCTAATAACGAAGATACCTACCTAAGACAATACTATGTTCTTTCGAGCTCTTTTATTCAATTTCAACAATGAATTTTTAATAATAAAATAAAAATAATTTAAAAAAATCCGAATTCGCTAATCATTTAAAATTATTATTTATTAATTCATAAAACTCACCTGTTCACACAAATCAACGTATCTCCAAATCACTCCACTATACACTTACGTACAAATTTAATTGAAACAGCTTTCCGAACGTTAAAACTCTTTCGCGTGCTCTTGCGCAGCAGTCGACAGTGCTGCCAATCCGCGCCAACCTCAAACAACTAAACCGCGGGAAGGGCGCACAAGGAAATATATACAGCCAATAAGCGGGGATACGGTAATAAAATCACATCGAAATCTTATACAAGTATATCAAAACTACCGTTTACTTAGAAATAATTGTACACTAACTTTAAACATTTATGTAGTTACAAAAGAAACTATTGTATTTTTAAATCAACTTTATAAAAAACATTCAAATATTAAAATTAAATCATTATATTGCTGGCATTTCTAAACAGGCACTAATCAAAATTGAAAATTATAATGGCAATTGGCAATATCTTTTGTTAAGTGTAGAAAAAAATGCAATGAAAAGATATGTAATGAGAATTATATAAACGAAAGCTGAAACTTAGACAGCTATCTAAGTACCTATCTACTATATACATAAAAATAAAAAAATATTCAAATATATGCACGACATAAAACGACAACTTTTATACTGATTTAGAACGGGTGTTGTAAACACTATTTTTGTAGAGACAGAAAAAGAAAAGTACAAAATTCCTTTCGCGTATCTTAATGTCAGCTCAGATGGCATAACCTAGTCCTTGTACATCTAGATTTGAAGGTTTTTTGTACCATCCAGACCAGGACCAGGGTCGTCAAGTTCTACGACGGACGTGAAGTTCTTAAGTCTAAAAACGCACATTTCTTGCAATGGCTATACAGCCAAGCAAGTATGGGCATGTGATGCGGGGGAATGAAGAAAATGTTGAGTAAGCAGAATGTAGATAGTCTATAAGAGCAGAGGAAGACCAAAGAAACGATGGATGGACTGTGTGAAGGATTATATGGCTAGAAAGGAGGTGCCTGCTGAGATGACGAGTAATAGAAAAGTATGGAAGATGAAGACATGCTGCGCTGATCCCATATAAGTTATAATAGTATAAGAATAAATAAGTAATACCTATAGGCAAACTTTTTCTATAGACAAAGAAAAAGAGCCCAAAGAAGTGCATATTCATAATAGTAAATGGGCTTGAGTGCTCATTGTCATTGAATACATGAAAACTCCTATAAGGCCACCGTTTAACTTATACGTCATAATGACATAGACGTCATACTGATAGTAATTTCGAGCCTTCTATTAGAGCACCAGGCACTGTTTCAGTGATGCCTATACATAATATTCAATCTTTTACACAACATCACGGATGTAATCCCAGAAAATTTGGCAGAGGCGGTTAGTACACCCACATTTCCTTAGTTATGTTTATTGCCATGTTATAGGGGGCAAACCTATCGCCAACAACCAGGCACAAATTCAAATTCCGGGGCTGCTACTGATAAAAAAAAACCCGAGACCTTATGCTCAGAAATCGCATTTATGACAAAAATACCTACGAGGCAATCTTTTGCAATATCTAATAAAATAAAGATAATAAATAAAAGAACAAGAATATCAAATAAAACTTCGCAGGAAAGTCATCAGTGTTAAACATCGCATTAAGAAAGAGCTGGTTTAGGAAAATCCGCTCATTTAAATCGTGAATAATCGAAATACCCGGATTCATAGCACCGTTGTTTCCGAGGATTTGTTTAATGACAAATTGACAACGTAACGTAATCTCGAGAAAGAGGCTATATAAACAAAACAATATTGTTTTCTGGGGATTTATTATGTAATGAAAGTAGGTAATGAGTAATTATCAGTTATTAGTATTCTTGTATACCTACTAGAATTTAGTGATAGTCATGATGAGAAGAGCTTCTTTTTTCCTCAACCAAGACCTTGTGCTTAATTAGCTGATGTTTGGTCTGTGCGTCGAAAGTCCCAGACAGACTTTCGTTGATTTTTAAAAGTTTCAATCAATATATAAATCATTCTGGAATAATCTTAGGTCATAAATAACAGTTAAAAAAAACTTATTTAATCATTATTCACCATTTAGCAATTCATTGCTAGATGTAACCCTCCCCAATCGCATGCCATTGAACTCAATTCTCGGCAACGCTCTTCGAGATGCTTAGCCATACTGTGACGAATGGACACTGTGATAAATAATCAATAGACCAACTTATCATTTTATTTGGTGATCAAGGTATTTGATATTTCGGTAATAATTTATTACACTAGTTTACCTATACTACCTCGCTGGTCTAGTGGTTGCAATTGCAACTGCTGAGCACGAGGCCCTGGATTCGATTCCCGGGTCGGACAAATTGTTTTGGTTCTTTTCAGTAGCAGCCACGGAGTCTAGATTATAGCCCGGTTGATGGCAACAGGCAGGGACTTTAAACATAAATGGCGAAATGTGGGTGTACTATTAGGTACACCTCTGCCTAACCTGTTATGTTATGATATTTACGTATTACATAATTATGACAACCTACGTCATCAAAATCTTTTTACGGTAAGTTGTTATGTTAATGTCGTTTAGCAGATTAGACCATCATAAAATTAGTATTTTATTAGGAATCTAAGAAACTATGAGTAACAATAGGTCATCACACTGACACTTTTGCTTTATTTATTGCGTATTACTATTTATTGAGTTAATTTATTTGTTTCCCTGTATTTATAAGTTTTGCATGACCTAAGAGACCTAAGTAAGTTTCCACTATTGAACATGGGCGTTAATATATTGCTAAATCAACAGCAGGTTTATTGAAATATTTGCATAATTAAATACCCATGTAGGCCATATTATTTAAAACAACACTTTGGTCTATTTTAATGATGATGACGATGATGCCATCGAGCCGATTTTGGCCACAGCGACTGCATTCGATGGCTTTCTAGGCAGGTTGTCGAGAGCTTTGGTGTGTTGCTCTGTCATGTACTCTCAAGTGGCTAGCATACCCAACTTTGGCCGAGAAACTCCGAGCACAAAGCCGACAAGTCAGAACATCATTGACGAAATTGTAGGGTAAATATAAATATAAATATTGATAGTTTTTTGAAATATATATATATATCAAAATACTATCCTATTTTATATATCCCTGCAAGTAGCTAAGTAAGTAAGTAGCTTGCAAGTATATTTTGGTATTAAATTAAAATTATTTTCAGATATACACCTACCACTGTTGTCTCTGCATCACTCAAAGGTTGACCGGTAAAAAAGGCTATGGCATGAAGTTCGCCTCTGTACTTTGTGCTTCGAGTGTTAAATAAATAATTATTTTAGTTTTCTATACTAAAAACAACATTCATAAAGTTTCAACAGCAGCAAAAACCGGCCAAGTGCGAGTCGTACTCGTGCAAGAAGGGTTCCGTACCATCTCAGTAGGGTATTTATTTTTATTACAGGTTACAGAAATACACATTCTGTGCAAATTTCAACTGCCAAGTTAATATTACGGACCATGAAATACTGCCCGCTGACTGACAGACGGACGGACGTACGTACGTACGACGAAGAAGAGGAGGCTTAGTAATATGGTCCCGTTGGTTACTTTTCGGGTACCTAACCCTAGTAAGTTACCCGACCCTAGAAGTGAAACTTTGGCATGCTTTTACTTCGGGAACTACAAAAATATCCACGTACTCGATACTTCTCAAAGTTTTAAACCATATTTCATGCAAAACTGCTTCAAACACATTATCATTAACGAAGTTTTCCGGCCATAAAATCTAATGAAATCGCGGTATGCTCGAGTTTCTCCCACATTTAGTTGAAACTTTTATACTGTAGCTCGTTTAGTAGAAATAGGGAACCATTCATTAATCAATCTTCATAGTAACACTCAAAATATATTTAAGGTGGAAGCACTAGGGTAGCCGCCGAAATTATTTTTTCTTACGATTTTCGCAATTAGCAGGTCAGTGTCAGATTGTATGTTAATTAAAATATTATTCGTTGTGATAATAAATATGGCTTTACGGAGTTACAATCATTAAAATCATCAATACAACCCCTTTAAGTTCATTTAACCCCATTCAATGACTATTTCATGAAAAAGTCATTCAATGGCATTAAATACAAAATTATTTTTAGTATATGCGAAACCTGAATATAGTTTGTTCAGAATAATTAACTGAATCGATTCCAATAATTTTGAAACCATGTTATATTTTGTCCCAAAAATATTAAAAAAGTTAAAAGTTGGATACCGAGCGACACTATGTACCTATCGCAATCATTTAGGTACCTACTGCCAAATTATTATTATCAATGAGCTCAAAACGACACTGGAGGCGCGCGCTGCGTGGTGACCGCGTTTTTGTGCGGACAAATAGGTAACAGAACAAGCTTATAACTTTGTGATTTTTCATGATACAGTTTTGAAATTTTGTACATAGATTCTTTACATAAAAATACTAGACAAGTGTATCAGGTTTTGCATATAATGTTGTATACTCCGTAAAGCCATATTTGTTATAACCGCGAATAATATTTAAATACATGCGTTCGTGCGTGCGTGCGTGCGTGTGTGTGTGCGTGTGCATCCGCAAATCTTATTTTGTTCAGCGTACAGCCTGTCACTGACCGTCAAATTGCAAAAAAAAACTAAAGAAAATTTGAATTTCGCGGGCTACCCCAGCGCTTCCACCTTAAGAACGTAAATTATCTCAGCTCTACTGAAAGCTACATTTAAACTAAATGTTTCACTAGATTTACGGTAATTTTTTTGACGGAAAATGTTCCTGAAAAGATCCCTCATCTTAGTGTTTTATTATTCTACAGCCAGCAGAGTGAATGAGCAGTTTTATTTTATAAACTAGTTCAACTTTTTAGATTTATTCACTCTGATTTCTATGGAGCCTTTTTAAACTGTCTTACAATTCAGCTGCATAATCTCTTTTTATAGTCTACTGCAGTCCCTGTTCTCAGGATGAGGATATTCAATTAGAGATAGCATAGCACAATCCAATCCGCCTATAACGTCGACCCAAGCGGCTGATATTATCTAGCCAACGAACTCCTCCCGATTGTTGAAAAGTGCTGCAGTTAAATAAAAAGCGCTTTGGAAGTAATTGCCACTTGCGTAGGCAGGTGTTTGAGTTCAAAGAACACTAACTAAATACATTATTACAAACGGTTCGAAAATATAGTTACCACAAAGGTTTCTATATTTACGCCGCTTGAGGTTCTCTGCAGCCGCAGCGGCAGCGCCAGCACAGCACGACGAGCTTGGAAGACGTGATGGCGCAACAGTATCGACGCATGTTGATTCCCATACAAAAGGCCTACCCATATTCCAAGGAAACAACGACATGAAACACGACTTCGTCTTTAATGTTTTCTTCTGATGTTTCAGATAAATCCTGAACCTGAACCCTGGGGCTAAAACTTTCTAACTTCCGTATCTATTGCGAACTAGTTGCAAAAAAGTATTAGTTAAGATTAGGACGAAGATAAAAAAGGTTTGTCTTATCGAGTTCACTGAGTTTCACCCTTATGCCTTAAGTAATAAGGTTGAAAAGAGTTCGACCCTCAATGAACTAGTAGTAGTACTCACAATTTAGACATAGGGCATTTAGTAGATACCATTAAAAGCCTACAATAAACCTTAATCCACGACTGGGGGCAGTAAGCTAAGATAGAAGAACTATTAATTAAAATCCCCTTCTTAAATGAAATACTCTACGTACTTAATTATAAGGCTTATGCACGTTTTTACTATACGGAACACCTAAATGATTATAAAAATGGAATTTGTTTGATGTTCGACTTTCAGCGCGGAACCGTGAGTTGAAAATCCGACAGTGCAACAATATTCAAGCATTTATTTAGGTGCCGCTTACTGTTAGTGTAAACGGGCATACGTACTACTAAATTCCAAGGCTTAGTCTATGACTATCTTTTATGGGTCAGTCTAGCCCACAGATATAGATATACCTAGAAAACGCAAAGCATCACGATCCGTATGAAACCAAACGTGCCATTTTTTGAGCACTTAGTATGATGAAAAGTAATTTATTTTGTATTGTTACTAAATAGTGCTAGCTTAGGTATAACAGCAAGCACTATTTAGTAACAATAGAAAATACATTACTTTTTATGCATTAACTATACAGATATGTCTAGAATTAAGTTTTTGGGTTGTAACGTTGTTGTTAGCTTGCTTCCATTACATTAGCCACGTTAAGCATAAAATGCTTAAGCCGCACTCTTGCGATATCTAGGTATATCTATATCTGTGGTCTAACCACATTGTTTAGCTCAGTCGACTATGGTTATCAATGAATAGGTATTATGTAGTACGTGAATTTGAATAGCTTTCCCACGGAGTACGGTGATTTAGATAACCAAATAATCCAGACGCGAATTAAGTAAGTTTGTTCTTTGTGTGTTTCAACCAATGCAGATCTACAACATTAGTTTTTACATTACACATTACACATACACTACATTATACATTACATTAGTGTATATACGAAACCTGAAACACGTGTCTAGTATTTTATGTAAAGAATCTATGTACAAAATATCAAAACTGTATCATGAAAAATCACAAAGTTATAAGCTTGTTCTGATACCTGATTGTCCGCACAAAATCGTGGTCACCACGCAGCGCACCCGCGCTCGTGTTTCCAGCGTTGTCTTCAGCTCATTGATTTTAATAATTTGGCAGTAGGTACCTAAATTATTGCGATAGGCAGGTACTTAGTATCGCTCGGTGTCCAACTTGTAACTTTTTTTAAATATTTTTGGGACAAAATATAACATGGTTTAAAAATGAATGGAATCGATTCAGTTACTTATTCTGAACAAACTATATTCAGGTTTTGCATATACTAAAAATAATGTTGTATATTTTACAGGGTTTTAATAACACAATTTGCCACGGTCTTATCAACTGCAATAGAAAAGTAGTAGTTTTTTTTAGAGTTCCGTACCTCAAAAGGAAAAAACAGAACCCTTATAGAATCACTTTGTTGTCCGTCTGTTTGTTAAGGTCCTTTAGCTCCGGAATGCGTGGAGGTATCGAGTTGAAATTAAAACCATATACTCAGTCAGGTCTATAGTCCCTTAAAGCTGTGAAAAAAAACAAACTTCTAGGTTAACGTCAAAGAAAGATACGGCAGTTTATGCCACAAAAAACGTTTATTTTAACACTCTCAAGGGAATCAAAATTTATAGGGTACTTCCCATTGACCTAGAATCCTGAAATTTGGCAAGAAGCAATTCTTACAGCACAAGTAAAGCAAAAAATCTTAAAACCGTAAATATGTAGTTTAATAACAAAATACCTACAGGTTTATACGGAACCCTCGGTGCGCGAATCCAACTCTCACTTGGGCGGTTTTTTATTTGATTTTACTGGGACGAAACATATTTCAGACACCTTGATATAATCTTCAATTAGTCAAGAGTTTTCCAGTGGCCTCATTATCTTTATAACATAAATCAAATTGTTAACTATTACGATAATTTCAGTTAAGGCGACATTAAGTGCCAGCGACCTTGAGCGAGTATTCGAGCTTTCGCCCGCAAGAGCTCCCGCTTCAACGCGCACCAAGTTTTTTCGAAAAAACAACCCTCCTTGATTTATCAAACACAATACAAATAAAAGTCGTATACTAAAATATGGCTCATTAATTGTCTTTTAGATGGTCAAATTTTCATGCAAATACGCCCGATAGTTTTTGCGTGATTATCGTTTTTTTGCCCGCGTTAGACATTACTTTACAAATTAATTACACTATGTTATAAAAATATAATTTCACATTTTCACATTTCAATTTATGAAGAAAATTGTCTAGTATAACAGATATTTTTTTTCAAAGAAATAAGACTACAAGTTTAGACGTGATGTTCAATTTAAAAACGTTAAAAGTCGTATATCTGCGCCTTAATCAGTGTGTGCTCATACTTTCCGTCGAATTCATGAACTTAGTTACAAACTCTCGAATGCCAGCAGTTCCTTTAACCATAAAAAACCGTTCCCATCGCTCGTAAGCTTGTAATGTCTAATAAAGTATGAAAAAAACAAGAAGTTACGAGAAGATCCTACCATTAAAGGAAGCAGGGTGTTACATTATGTTACCCTTTTTATGTTTATGAACCAACATTACTTCACGCGAAGTTAGGGTGATTTTCTTGTCAATATATAATCTTCATAAATAAATATGAATGTTTCATGAATAATATAAATGTTATCAGTTCACATCGTATCAAATTATGCTCTAATAACTTACTTGCGATGACCTATTTCTGCTCAGTGGTCAAAGTAATGTAAAGCTGGTCGCCTTTCTCAAGTTCATAATTATTATATTACAGTATTACTGAAAAGAAAAGAAATAACATCACGCCTGGTAATTCCGAAAGATTAGGCAAAGCTGTATACTAAACCTACATATCACCATTTAAAAAAAAGGTATAAAAAGTACTGCCTCGTTGGTCACAAGCGCCACGTCTGAGCATAAGGTCTTGGATTCGATTCCCTGGTCGGGCAGTATTATTGAGTTTTCCATTTGGTATTTCTCAATAGCAGCCACGTAGTCTGAATTTGTGCCTAGTTGATGGCAATAGGCTCGCCCCCTATTACATGGGACTTAAATATAACTGGTGAAATGTGGGTGTACTATTAGGTACACCTCTGCCTTGCCCTTCAGGTATTAAAGACGTGTTATGTTAAAAAGTAAAATATGGCTTAAAAACGAAGATTTCAGACGGGCAAACGTGTCTTAAGCTAACTTTCAGATTCAATGGGTCCTGCCGGGTACAAAGCTGCCACTTTAGTTTAGTACCTAGCTTCCTTTGTCATCCTTTCCTACGATTCAGAAATAGGTACTCCTGACCACAGACTTCCTAATATTAGCTCCGAACATATTGAACAGTCACCAGAATTAATAAACCACAAACCCGATCACATTCCAACCGCGCGCTTTATCAACTAAAGGAAATTAGTTTCTCTACGTTTATTTTCATTCGAACTATTAATAGAAAATAATTTAGAATTATATTTATAGTATTTAACACCTTCTACTTGATTGCATTGTGCTTTTACTTCTAGTTATTTGCAAAAGATAAATAGAATTGATAGATAGTATACTTACTCTTTAATCTTTATAATGTATGTACACCATGTGAATGACAGATAATTATTATAAAAGTAGATATTTCATATGGGTGACATGGTGATCATTTCAAGGCAACCTTTAGATGGATTACAGGAATTAAAGACAATACTGCTGGTAGACTGTGGTGTACCCTCATCATCTGCTTAGCCTTTTCTCAATTATGTTGGGATCGGCTTCCAGTCTAATCGAATGCTCTTTAATACCAGTATTTTACATAGAGCGACTGCCTATCTGACCTCCACACCCCTGTTAGTACTGGGTGATACAATACCCCTTTTTTTTCGGATGGGAAATCATCAAATGACTCCTCCCGCTCTGGGCGGAGTGGAAGGGAGTGTCAGACTTTTACTGACTAAAACCCATCCATGTTCCTTCTTTGCCCTTTGTGTTCTAGGGCCGCGGTATCTCTTTCAAACAGTCCCGCAGCCCCGACAAGGATCGGCCCTTGCGGACCCCTTCGTATGTACCCGTTGACGTACTGGTAGACTGTGGTGTACCATTAAAATTATAATATACATCATCATCATTCACCTGCCCTTATCCCAATTTATTTGGAGTCTGCACAGCATGTGTTTTTCTGACATACTTCTCTATTACTCGTCATCTCATCAGACAGCTCTTTTATTGCCATATCATCCTTCATAAAGCCCATCCATCCTTTCACAGGACACAATATAAGGTACTTATTACAAAGATCAAACATAAATATGATGATAACCATGAAATGAAATCTCTACTGTACTTAGTAATTTTCTCGGTGAAACTGTTGAACCGATGATACATGTGAGTGGAATGAAAAAGAGCATTTTTAACGTAGGGAGTCAATAAACCTATAACTCCTTTTATATTTGTGAGAAATAACGACAAATTCTCGGTATCAATCCAATCTAAACTTTCGTATATATGAGCTGTGTGTGTGTGTGTGGGGAATTTTCTCAACGATGTTAAAACTAAATGTATTTTGTGTCCGTCTCATTTAAAATGTGTGGGAGTAAGCCAAAAACGAAATTTAACATAATAAGTGAACCGAGAGAAAAGTTCATGTTTCATATAGGGCAACTCTCACCGCACCCACAACGTTCAAGTGATGCGTATAAACTTAATTATAGATACGATAATTAAACGTTGTATGTATTTAATTTGACCTTTGTGAATATTATCTCACGTAATAAGTGTTTATTTATAACCACGGTGAAAAAACGGTGAAGGAAAACATTGTGAGGAAACCGGCACGTCCTAGAACCAAAAATTCGAAGACATGTGACATCTACCAACCCGCACTGGGCCCGCGTGGTGGATTATAGCCCATTCCCTCTCTTGAGAGAAGGCCGTGTGTCCCAGCAGTGGCCGCAGTGGGAACATTATAGGCTGATTATGCTTATGCTTATGCTATAAAACCACTCGGGGTGTTACCAGATTCATTCCAGAAACGTTAATCGAATGAATCTTCTACTAAAAATTGTCGATCGACGTAATCTGATCTTATTTTCTATCGAAAACCATTGTTTGAAAGGGTATGGTAGCACGGTAGCACCATCAGTTCACAAGGTCGGAGTCAACGTTCTGTTTCCTATTCCCAACTTTTTTTTCTTCTTTTTTTCCTTTTTTTTCTAACTATGTTGAACTCGGCTTCCAGTCTAACCAGATGCAGTTGCGTGCCAGTATTTTAGCTGGAACGACTGCCAATCGGAACTTCTCAATCTTGTTACTAGGTGAGATACTCCTTGGAAAGACTGATTGTCACTTTCAGGCTTCTATTTACCAGTAACTCGTTTCCGACTCACCACACGTGTCAACCTACAGGGTGTAAGGGACAGCCCTCCACAAACTGATAGGGTGCATTCAGCTCCTTATTTTGAATCATATTCAACCGGAATTTTTCTCCGGATTTTTTTTCTTTTTATTTTTTATTTCAGTTTCTATTCCTTTACTTCAATGTAAAATAACATTCCCTGTACGCAGCACTCCATTAATGTAAATAATACGGCTAAAATCAAAAATCTAACAATGGATGTTGAAATACTCTAACAACGACGCGTGAAATCAGCTGTTCTCTTCATGCCTAGCTACAGACGCCCTGGGCGTCGGGGGTGACGTGGTGGCCCCCGGCCACAGTAGGCGCGGGCCTGTGGACGGCGAGTTATGGGCTAGCTCGCCGTCCGGCCGTCTTATGACGACAGGCCGTGTCGACGGCGCGTTCGTGTTCCACGCGCGCCTCAAAGAGATGTCAGCAACCACGTAGGGGTCCGCATGGGCCGATGCCTGCCAGGGTTGCGGGACTGTTCGAAAGAGATACCGCGGCCCTGGAACACAAAGAGCTCAGAAGGAACATGGATGGGTTTTAGTCAGTACAAGTCTGACATTCCCTTCCGCTCCGCCCAGAGCGGGGGGGATCATTTGATGATTTCCCATACTAAAAACAACAAAAAAATGCCTAGCTACAGAGTTCATCGAACTTGTCGTTGCGCTTGCCCTTTGCTACATGCGTTTTGCCACGGTAACGATACATTGCGTATGAGGAAATAAAAATAATCAAATTTATTGGATTCCCATAACATTCCTGAAATTATTTCTTGTACCGGTCAACTTAGTATTACTGAATTCACCCCATCAGTTTGTGGAGGGTTGAATATTACATGGTACCTACGTGTATTTTTTAACGTTCTCTAAAGAATTTAGTATCTGTAGTAAGAGGATGTAATTATGTGCATTAAAATTTGTTCACTTTGTCTTTGAACTGTGCAGGCAGGTAAATGATTTATATGTATGTTGTCAACGACAGGAAATAAGTAATGTTTTATAGTATGCAACTAGTACATTTAATGCAGCGGTAAATATTGAGCACGTTTTTTTGTTGTATTTTCATAGAATCGAATTCAGAAAAAATCATTTTGAAGTTAAATACGCGTAATCGAATCTTAACTCAAAATCTAAGAATTCTCATAGTTCTAGTTGTGATTGGAAACATTACGGGAAAAGAAAAAAACGAAAACTCAACAGAGAACTTTACGTAGAGTTGGTAAGTTAAGAAAGCAGATACAAAATCTCAACGATAAATCATCATCATCGGCCAAGCCTTTTTAACTGTTTTGTGTTTCGGCTTACAGTCTAACCGGATGCAGCTGAATACCAGTATTTTACAAGGAGCGACCCATTGCCGCTTAACCCTTGGTAAGACTGGTTGTCAGATTTTCGGGCCACCTGTAACGACTGTCAAAAACCTACAAATGTCACCCGGAGCCAACTTAACGTGCTTTCCGAGGCACGGAGGTAACCTATGTTATGATCGCCACCCATCCACAGACCGACCTAGGCAAGATCAACCTGTGCGACTATTATTATTTAGCCACGAATTCCGCAAAACTTCAACGGTTAATAATTGACATAAATCAATTAAATTTGTCACGCCTAACAGCTTTTATCCAAAGCTGATAAGACATGCAAAGATTCTATGTACATACAATGACAGTTACCGCTGTGTGCGATGTAAACTAATTAGCTTGGCAGACTGTACCTAGTTAAATAACATTCCCTACTTATGAGCCCCGCCCGCGGCAGTGGCACTAGTTGAACAAAATAGGCAGTAACCAAAATCTCCAGCCCTCCAAACGAATTAGAAGTTAACATTGCGAATCCAAAACTTCCAATAGATTGTTAGCAAAGATACTGTTAACTAAAACTCAGTGAAGTTAAAGTTACATTAAGTAAATTGCTTACGCAACCTTTGCACGGTAGAGGACATTTGTTTTTTTGAAATGTTGGAAAGGAAGACTAAAATAACTTACCCGTTAAATGTATCAACCACTTATCTTCTGATTGAATTGTTAGAAAATGTGTTGTGAAGGTATTCTGTGAAGATGTACGGCTTTCGTGATTTGGTAAGACGATGGAATATACGACCTGTTTTAAGGCTCTGTGAAGGTGTAAGCTGAAAGTAGGTGCCACTAAGTGAGACATAGTGGATGACAAATGATATTTTTAGGTACATAAATATGTATATCGTGTGATGCTCACCGTAACGTTTCTATTTCTAAACACTAATTAAATAAACTCTGCCTCGTTGGTCCAGTGGTCGTAAGTTTGACTACTGAGCATGGGATCCTGGGTTCATTCCTCGAGTCGGGCAAAGTGTTATTCGGTTTTCGCATCATGAATTTCTCTGTAGCAGCCCCGGAGTCTGGATTTGTGCCCGGTTAATGGCAATAGCCTCGCCCCCTATTGCATGGGACTTAAAAACATAACTAGTGAAATGTGGGTGTACTATTAGGTACACCTCTGCCTAACCCTTTAAGGATTACAGGCGTGATTAAATAAAAGTCATTTTCCATTTCTGTCTGTGTGACTTCACCTACAGCTTCTAAACCATATAAGTGTCGGATAAAGTGTTATTTTGTTTTTCTGTCAGGAATTTCTCAACAGCAGCCACGGAGTCCCGGTTGATGGCAATAGGCTCGCCTTCTATTACAATGGGACTTAAACGTAACTTTTTATACTAAATAGGCTTGCGTTTGGCCGCAAGTGCTGCAACTCGCCTGATGTGAAGCGATGATCCCTTCTGCCTAACTCTTCGGGGATTACAGGCATGGTGATAGGGTATGTTATGATTCCGGAATTCGTTTCACTCATGTTGACAGAGTCGATACACGTCGACGTCACTTACATACTCACATTCATAAAATAAGTCATCGCCAATCGATAAGCTGCTAATACAGAGTCAATAAATCACATGAAAATACGATAAAGATTTCGCGATGTATAATTCGAAAACGTATTCAAGACAGTTCAAAGGAAATGTAAGAAAAATAACTTCGGGAAAACGGAAAACAAATTCCGCGGAAGTAACAAACTTTACGTTTAATAATACGGAGAAAATCGCTTTCTAGGTGCTGATTTGGAAATTGGGTTTTATCGTTTCTACATTTCTAGAAGATTACATCTTGACTGAAGAAATAAAATTTCCATCTTTAGTAGGCTGGATGGATTTGTGAAATTGTGAAGCTTCCTGTAATTTGGTTTTGTTTTATCTAAATTATACCTAGGCATTTCGCTTGTCTTTATACTGTAATCCTATTTTTAAGAAATTGCTTATTTTGATTTCATTTTCTTGATAAATTGATTGTGAGAATAGTTTTCCCAATCCATCACTATCATCATCATTCTCTTGCCCTTATCCCAATTCATTTGAGTTCGGCGCAGCATGTCTTCTTCTTCCATAGGTACTTCTCTATTACTCGTCATCTCATCAGACACCTCCTTTCTTGCCATATCATCCTGTACTCCATCCATCGTTTCTTTGGTCTTTCTCTACTCTTATTCCCATCGACATTCATACTAAAAACTTTCCTCACGACATTTTCCTCATTGCTCCGCATCACTACACTCCCATACCATGACAACCGATTACCACACAAGTTTTCAGTCACCGGCGCCACTTTCAGACTTCCTTTTATGTATTCATTTCTTATTTTATCCATTCTCGTAACACCACACAGCCCCCTCAGCATTCCCATGTCAGCCACATGCAAATGCCTTTCATTCATCCCTTCCAATCCATTATTGGCTATATCCATTTCTTTTTCACCCAATCAGTGAAAAGGTATATGTTTACGGTCAACTTAATAGTTACATAAGGTGGGCAGCACCATCTTTCCATCTTCAAATGACAAATGAACCCATCAAAACATTAGGTTTTGATTACATCCATTTTCATTAAGACCATTCAATTTGGCAGTCATTGGGGTCACAGAAGACATTCATGAACTGTTATTATGACATGATTCCAACGAAAATGAAGGTACAGCAATCATCCTTAACTTTAAGCACTTTAACAAACCAATTTAAAGCTGTACCATCGTATATAATCCCATGTCCCCACTCAAATACAGCTGAAAGCTGTGCTCTAGACAGCTTAGCTTAGAACCTCTTTGTTAGCTGTAAGTAATTGCTGTCGCTGTCAGAGCTTGACGAAAGTAGGCTTAAAAGTACGTATCTCTGTAAAGCACGCGTAAACGCTTACACAGCTTGGTTTAGTCGTCCTAAACAAGGAAGGACGTGTTTCACCAATCAAACTGAACTGTTGTTCTCCCCTTCATTTATTTGTTCTAGACCTCACCTGGGAACCTTCTAGTTACGGAGACATTGGGGGTCAAAGAACCAACTTTTTCACAAGTTTTTCTTTTTTAATTCAAGTTTTTAATGTTATAACTTTACTTAAATTACCTCCACGACCCCCGTACTATTCAATGCATCCATCAGCACAATGTTTTGTGTGCGGTACATTGAGTCCTACCGTAAAAAGTGATTTTTCACCGCAAAAGTAGAAGTCGGTCCCATGAATAATTTTTGCGTAGAGTTACTTAGTTTAATGTACAGAAAGCTTGATTCGCGGGTTCGTAAAGGGTTCGTTTAGACCCTGTATTTCATAGTTTTTATTTAATCTTTATTTTTAGGGGCTTTACAGTTGGGCAGAAGTAACTTTTTTTGTAATTGGAGGAACCACACAACCAACCAGGTTGGTTGTTGGTTGGTTGGTTGTTGGTTGGTTGGTTGTTGGTTGGTTGGTTGGTTGTTGGTTGGTTGGCTGGTTGTTGGTTGTCAATGTAGTCGTCAAGTTGTTGTTTCAAGTTGTTGTTATGTTGTTGTTGTTGTTGTTGTTGTTGTTGTTGTGAACCAACCAGGTTGGTTGTTGGTTGGTTGGTTGTTGGTTGGTTGGCTGGTTGTTGGTTGTCAATGTAGTCGTCAAGTTGTTGTTTCAAGTTGTTGTTATGTTGTTGTTGTTGTGTTTGTGATGTCATCTCATAGATATTAGCATAATTGATGACTTTTATAATGGACCTAATTAGAGCACCAAGCTATTTAATGGTCGCTATATTAAGTACCTCTGGGTTATTGTTTGATATCAAAAGCTTAAGTAATAACTTATCTTTTATTCGACGGTCTATAGATTGTATTTTTATTAGTGGTCTCTAATGAAATTACTTAGCATTTAATAGGTTTAACCGACTCTAAACGGGGCTATTATATTTTTACTAGACATACTAGACTATTATAAAAGTCACCTTTAGTTAGGACTGGCTGGTCTAGTGGTCGCCAGCGCGACTGCTGAGCATGAGGTCCTGAGTTCGATTCCAATAGTTTTCCGAAAACCTCAGGACCTTGTATTAGTGACAATAACTTTATTGGCAAGAAATTATGGAGGTTCTACTGCAAACTAACGTAGGTATAACATTGTTTTAGTAAGAGCTCAAGATTACTGCAATTTAGAGGCACCGTCACTGTTATCGACATCAGCGCAAAATAACTTAATTCAGATGACGACACGACACTCCATCACTACACGTCAATTGGAATTTCTGCAAACATGGCGACGCATCTGAGGCAATAATGTCTTTGAAGCGTAAATCCTCTACTCGGAACAATAACTCGTAAGCAGAGTAGACATGTTATTAACATTAAGTACCTCCTAGCGTTTATGTGTACCTAGTACCTACTCGTGTTTGAGTAATGATCTGGTCGCAATTGTTTTATGTACTAAGGCAACACAAGGACTGCATATAATGTGTAACCGTCTGGACTAAACACTAAATAGTTCGCATTGTTGGAAGATTTATGGTTTGTTCGAAATGCTAGATCTTTACTTTTTATTCGTTAATTTAGGATAAAGGACTCTTTATTGCTCAAAAAATAAGACATGGGACTATCAGCTATCTGAGTTTAAAGCTTTTCAAATCAAGGCTTCCCCATGATGTTCATGATGTTCTCGATTCAGACGCAATTCTTCAAAATCTGGTGCTGAATTTTCATACATCAATAATAGTGATAATTTCAAGACCTAGACGTTAGTTACTTAATACTACAGGAAACGGGATATTTACCATGTTTACATGGTAAATATCCCGTTTCCTGTAGTAATAATGTTAGTGACCATGATAGTTTAAAATCTTATATCGTTAGTTACTTGTTTGCAATAGTTGTTCATCTTTTGAATAGGTAGGTACTACCTAAGGAAAAAAAGAAATTCACAACATCCGACTTCCCTAAGCACTCAGCAAAAAAAACACTGACGTCATCTCCATGCGGTGAACCTTGCAACTCTGACGAGGTTATGACGATAAATAGATGTTGGAAAATTCAAGAGGCAGGATTCCATTGCCTGTGACGTGTAACTTCATGACTAACCTAGTGACTAAAGACTTTGGATAGCCGGTTTTTTCCCCGAAAGAAAGACTAGGTAAGTGAAATGACTCTTAAGTTTATAGTTATGGGTAATTTAGTAAAGGTAGCTGTACACTCTCTCCGAGACACTCCGACGGAGGGTGAAGGCGAGACATTTAAAGTCAAGTGCAGCCGTACCACAAGGCTGATGACATGCTGCATTTGCAGGCCTTGCAGATACACATCAACCCATGTCTATTTCTAATAAAATTAAAAATATTGGCAGGTCATATAAAAGATTTTGATTTTCATTTATATTGTGGTAAGATGCTGTGTCTAAAACATTAAGGGAAAACTTATCTGCATCTACGTAGAAAGCAGTATTTCACAATATTAGAATTTCTACTGTAATTATTACACTCCACGCTAAGAGGAAACCACATCTGTTGTCGTCTGTACCAAACCCAACCGGAAAAATCAAAAGCAAATAACACTAGGTAAGATATTTCTAGACGTGATGGGTACCGATGTCTAAGGACAATAACATAAACAGGATATAAATCCCTCGTGTTTGCGCAAACCGCTAGCAAAACGCTAGGTACTTTAATAACATACATAATATCACGCCTGTAATCCCCGAAGAGTTAGGCAGTGGTGTACCTAATAGCACATTTCGCCAGTTATGTTTAACTCCCATGTAATAGGGGCAGGGTATATTGCCATCAACCGGGTACCAATCCAGACTCCGTGGATGCTACTGAGAAATTCCTGATGGAAAAACCCAATGACACTTTGCCCGACCCGGGAATCGAACCCAGGACCTCATGCTCAGCACTTGTGCTTGCGACTACTAGACCAACGAGGTAGTCATTTAGACCACCAGCATCTCCCTTGAAAACAGAATCTAGCAAGTAATAATAATATGCCAAGATTCAAATTTGCTTCTTTCTACGTAAAATTAGCTGCCATGTTTCGTTGCTTATTAAAATATGATATCGTTAACTTTAACAGCTGTGTTTATTCAGTCTAATTATAATGTTAATATGTATTACGTGGAGCGTGGGAGTTGGTATATGTACATGAAATAACATTTGAGGAAATCCGAAGGAAGCATACGGTCATACAAATACTAAAGAAAAGGTGCAGAAGCATAGCATAATCAGCTTATAATGTTCCCACTACTGGGATACAGGCCTCCTCTCGTTGAGAGGGAATGGGCTATAATCCTCCATACGGGCCCAGTGTGGGTTGGTAGACGTCACATGTCTTCGAATTTTTGGTTCTAAGACATGGCGGTTTCCTCAAGATGTTTTCCTTCACCGTTTTAAGAGCAGTGGTGATGAAATAAATTACACAAATTAATGCTTCTGCCTGGGTTCGAACCCATGACTTACTGGTCGTAAGTCCGCCACCACTGGACCAATGCTGCTCTCTGAAGAAGAAAAGGTGAAATGGTAATAATTTTATTTTGGTAAACGTATAATACCTAAGTATTGTTAAACTTCCGAAGTTGTTTTTTATGTTTGCTAAATCTGCAACCAACAGTGGATTGAATTAGACTTGATTGATCGATTGACCATAGAAATCGTGCTGCCTCAATTAAATCAGTTCAATGTAACAATTACTAATCTCTTTGAACGGAAGTCATGCCGTAACATTGTATCCATACTATGTTTAACATTATAAATACTAAAATAACTCTGTATGTTTGTCTGTTACCATTTCACGCCTTGACTGCTGAACGGATGTTGATGAAATTTGGCACACAGGTAAACCATGAGGGGTACTGACATATGATACTTCATGATCTGGTAGTATGTCCCCGTGTGAATATTTTCGACCTCCTCGCGAATGCAGCCGCGGGCAAAACTTATTGGATACATAACCCCTGATTCTATGGTGATTGTTGAGCATAAATTCTTTTGTTTCGGCTCGTTTCGACTCGCCATAAAATTTCGCCTTGAACAGTTCGTGTCTCGGACCGGGGAACGGCCTTACTTATATTGCGTAAGTAAATCAATTTATTGGTACAAGTGCGTAGGTTAACGCACCAAAAATGCGATATTTAATTTCGTAACCTGTTAAGTCGTGAGAAAGTCCCAAGATTAATATTCATCGGAGTTTTATCAGGCAAGATATCTATTCTAAATCTTTGCGTCTTTGCTAGTAGCGTCTTCTGTTATGTAAAGGTAAATGAAAATCCAATTTCTTGAGGCCATTTTACATTTATCTTTTTTTTTTTAGACTGAGCCAAACACTTTAATAAAGTGTCGGCACTTAAATAAATTCCAATATCAGTAGATCCAACGATAATAATACCAAAGTCTAAGCTGTATTTTTTTTTTATTAAAGTACTTAAAAATACTGTGAAAATAGAACTTGATGAATTTAACGAAAGTGAGAAGTTAGTAAATAAGTATATTTATTCGCATAAAATGTGGTTGGTACTATGTATATGTTACGGCTAAGAGCCGAAGTAAGGTTACACCTAGTTTTATCCGGGTACAACTAGGTGCAGCCGGTTAAACTTAGATGTATCCTACTTATTTTCGGTTAGAACATGCAACCACCTGGATGTAGCGCTCGCTCGGCTCACGCGCGTTTGGTCACAGTTCTAACCTAACCTAACCTAATCCATTTGGTCGGTGTGTCCTAATAATAAAAAGGATACACAACTATTAGGTATAGCCGGCTAGAACTAGGTGTAACCTTACTTCAGCTTTTAGCCGTAACATATAAAGGATGTTATTAAGCCCGCTTACGCGTGAAATCTTGATATAAGACCTCGAAGCGGCTTGAGGGAATTGAATTAAATATTTACGACGTAGGTACTGAATTAGTACTTTAGACTTTGCAAACTAAAGACACATCCACTTCCCTGCTCGAGCGAGTAAAGTTTTATATACTTCAACGTACCTAGGTATCAGTCAGTTAGGTACCTACTACATGATTTTGGATACCTCTTAAACATGTTGATGATACAATCGATATTATAATTGCTCTTACGCCTAACTCGTGGCTCAGCTTGGGGCCGACACAATTTAGATTGCCATCGACATTTTGAAAAGAAGAGTGCACTCTTCTATTACATAGGTAGGTACCAATGGCGAAGGTTTCATACAACTCGATTCCGACCAGATTCCCTTTGAAAAATGGCAAATGCCAGTATTCTATAGGCAAATAATATAATCGGCTTACTTCTTATAAAAATTTACCCTTCGCTACTGGTAGGTACCTACTTAGGGACCTAATGAAACTTTGTGCAAACGCCTTTAAACTTTTTATCGCAAGTTTCATTCTGTGATCATTTTCTATCAAAGACTCAGAGTGGCAGGGTTTTGGTAGAAGGAACGCTTCCATCTATCTTCAAATGTTAGCAAAGCTAAAAAGGCATATAACTCGAGGAGAAGACTACCAGACAAGAAGGGCCAGGTCAGACATAGGTAAAGGAAAATAATCTATACTAATATTATAAAGCTGAAGAGTTTGTTTGTTTGTTTGCTTGAACGCGCTAATCTCAGGAATTACTGGTCCGAATTGAAAAAATAATTTAGTGTTTGATAGCTCATTTATCGAGGAAGGTTATAGGCTACACAACATCACGCTACGACCAAAACGAGCGGAGCATTTATGAAAAAGATTGCAAAAACGGGGAAAATCCGAACGCAGACGAAGTTGCGCGGGTCAGCTAGTATAATATACTTTGGACTTTGGAATACCAAAGTCCAAAGTATATTATATTATTTTCCTTTATTCATTTAATATACTTATTTTACTTATTTTTATATATTTCTTAAAAAAACCATTTAAAAATATAAAAAATAGTGGTCCGCCGGTATCAGGGTCCAAGCTACCGGTGGTTAGGGCTCCAGAGACAGGAACCTCCTCACAATACGAGCCGTATCGAGGAGTACTGCCTTCTGAATCAGACCCTTGATCCAACCGCCTAAGGAGAGCCTCGAAAGATGGTCGTCGAGGCTCTTGGCTATAAGGCCATTGGCCGTCACGACGATCGGCACAATGATAGCCGAGTTCACATTCCACATGTCGACAACCTCGTGCGCCAAGTCGAGAAATTTTATTTGTTTCTCTTTCTCAGCTTTCACGAGGTTCTCGTCATGCGGGATGGTAACATCGACTATCATTACGCGGAGCGCTGATCGGTCTATCACTACTATGTCAGGCTTATTGGCGACAATAGTCCCGTCAGAAAAGATAGACCGATCCCAGTACAACGTGACATGGTCTTTCTCGAGAACTGGGTCGGGCATATACTTGTAGTACGGTACCTCAGATTCCACAAGTTTATATTTCAAGGCAAGTTGCTGGTGAATAATCCTGGCTACTTGGTTGTGCCTGTGCAAGTAGTCGCCGTTAGCCAGACGAGAACAACCAGAAATAATATGTCTGATGGGCTCACCTGGACGGTGGCATGCCCGACACACGTCAACCGTCCCGTCCTTTATAATATATTTCCGATAGTTGTTCGTCAACATAACTTCGTCCATAATCGCACAGACAAAACCTTCAGTTTCCCCAAAGAGGGCGCCGAAACGTAACCAGGACACAGACGCTAGAAAATCTACATCGGGCCCATGAAAAGCCCGGTAGAAGCGCCCGTGAAGCTCCTTGCCTTGCCATACTTCCTTGCGGTCATTGGTAGTAAGTACTATAGGTTTACGCCAGTTCTCTTTAGCCATGGACAGCGGGGTGAGTCCCTTGTCCACTGCGACCACATATCGGTGCATACCCACCTCGGCTTTTAAAAAATATTCTCTGTAACTGCACTTCTCGCGGTTGTGAAGGGTCTTCGCATTTAAAAAACCCCGACCCCCGCACTTCCGCGGGATGTACAGCCTCATCACCGATGATTTTATATTATTATTATTATAAGCCTATGTTGACCCACTGCAGGGCAAAGGATTCCCTTCCCTTCTTCCACATTTCGCGGTCTAGTGCGATTGTAGGCCAATCCTTTGCGAAAGTCTTGCAGCTGCTAGGTTGAAGTGGAACTGGGCTGGTCACGTCTGCCGCATGTCGGAAGAGCATTGGTCAAAAGTGAATTAAGCTAAAAAAAAAGCATAATGTCAGTCCAGTTAAAAATCGTTGTAGTTATACGAATTGCTTTAAAAGCGATTGTTACTTGTCTAAATTCTAAGGTAGGCGCAAGGTAAGGTTGACGCAGTGGTTGTATGGCTGCTGCGCTGCGTGTCGCGAGTTCGATTCAACCGCACGAAACAAATATAAAAATGTTTGTAAACGCACCCACGACACAGGAGAAATTCCTAATGTGGGACAATGTTATTATTAAATAATAAATATATCCATCTCCGTATCGGTCTAAGAACTGAATGCAGTTACACACTATAAACTGTAATAATTTCATAGATTATTTCTCTTATGAAAGTCTTGGGGTGGAACACATACTTATATAGAATCTTAGAGGCACTTACTGAGTTTCTAAACTAACACACTTTAGTGGGATTTATCTCGAGTGTCGGACATGCACTTCAACTTCCGGAACAGACCAGAAAAGCCTCAGAAGTGTAGAACTTTCAGCTTTCAGTCATGTCCTTGCCCGACAATATCAACATTGATATTTAATGGTTATCAAACTTATTATTACCCTGTTTCTGCACTTCCGAAGGTCCAGTAAACTTATATGTCAGATGATTTTATACAATACACTACATGGCACATGGGCAAATCAGGAATACCTAGGCGCAATCTACTAATATGGTGATATTTCAAATCATTCGGATGTCTGGAGCTGGCTACCTACCACATAAATAATCACCATCATCACACAAACAGACCCGGAAAGCACGGGTGCAATGGCGACACGCAAAACACCGAGATTGCTGTTCTTTAACTACTGATACTGCTGGCCTGCATCGTCCCACACCTGGGCAAGGTCTTTTCCCATGACTTCCAGTTGTCTCGATCCAAGGCCAATGTGGACCACTTACACCACCATTTTTTTTTAACAGCGGTGGCCCAGTGGTGGCAGCCCCGACTTACGAACAGTAAGTCGCGGGTTCGAACCCAGGCAGGCGCATTACTTTGTGTAATTTATTTCATCACCACTGCTCTCTAAACGGTGAAGGAAAACATCGTGAGGAAACCGGCATGTCTTAGAACCAAAAAATCGAAGACATGTGGCATCTACCAACCCGCAATGGGCCCGCGTGGTGGATTATAGCCCATTCCCTCTCATAGAGAGGAGGCCTGAGTCCCAGCAGTGGGAACATTATAGGCTGATTATGCTATGTTATGCTACCTACCTATACATAAAGGTTCCATATTATTATGTGGAAATAAATTTAGATTATTGTTATGATTATTTTTTTGACATCAGCCTTCTCTGTCCCACTGTTTGGCAAAGGCCTCCTGCATGACTTCCCAATTTTGTTTAACGTTTGCCGTCTCCGACACGTTACATGCTTTTAATATATCTTGTAAATCGTGCCTTTTACAGCACGTAGGCAGATACAGAGCAATTAACCAAATGAAAAGCAACCTTTTCTTAGCTGCTGGCAGACCTTGTGTACAGACAATATATTACCTGTCCACACCTAAGATGCAAAATTATGATAGTAAATGTGCAGTTTTAAGATGCTTGCAGAACCCGATTTATGACTTGATAAGCCACATCCTGTCCACCCAAGTATGGTAGGTATATTTTTTTTAAATTTAATTTAAAGATTATTGCAGTACTCCACATCACCGTGACGGTCGTTTATGTCCATAATTGTGCACAAAATACCTAACATTTGCACAGTAGGTAACTGTAAGAGCATGTTCAATGGTGAGCTTTACTTAAAATAGAGGAAAAGAGGGAAATCTTCAGTTAATACGTAAACTTTTTTATGTAGGTACTAAATAAGAGGTTGATTCATGTTGAGTACCTATAAAATAGATTAATGAATAAAATAGAGAAAAAAAAAAAAAAAAAAAAAAAGAAAGATTCTAATTCTTTTCGTTTGCTATGTTTAGAACCTCTAGGATTCTTTAACGTCCATAAATAATCATTAAGGCTAGTATCATGTCAGTTTTAAAACAAATACTTAGGTATGTATAGTAGTCGCCAAACTTCTAGTTCGCTCTGAAGTTGCAACGGACGCGTGTTTGCGCCGGTAAAGAGCAACGCGGGAGAGCGCATGGGGACACCTGTTTTGTTGTTACTGCGACTCTATTCGTCATAACTTCAGAGCGAACTAGAAGTTTGACTATAACAAGAAGAAGCATCGAAGGAAATTCATAAAATGAAAGTCTTAGTTATATAGTAAATAGATTTATTGGCGTATAAAAAGAACTTAGAAATAAGAATAAGTCATTCTGATTTAAACATAAAATTAATTTGAATACATTCATTTTGTTCGCAAATGATTATTAAATAAACAACAAATTCTTTAACTTAATAACATCATACTAAATACAAAAAGAATAAGGCATGCTATTCTATTGTTTTGGCAGTTTATAAAAGTGAAATATTTGTGACAGAACATTTAAATTCAGTTATAAAAACATGTTATATAAATATATATTGAGCAAAAAAAATAAAAAAGCAGCAGGTTCAGAACAGAGCATTATGTTTTCGAGAAATCATAAAACAACTACTACAAAAACTACAAAAAAAAAAAAGATATAAAAATATATGTATGTATTTCCATATCATAATTTAATATTGACATGTTATTGCAAAACATTCGACACTTTCTACTTCCTAAACAGTAATAAAATTTAAGATAGTGTCGTCGACATAAGTTTGATCCAAAAAAAAATTAAATCTCTAGCCGCTATCAGTTGCATCCAAATCTTTGGCATTAATTTTCGCCATCGCTTTTAAATTTCGTTGTCAATAAAAAAAACTATTTAGAACAATATATGCCCGAAAACTTAAAACTATCAACATAAGTAATTCATAAGAGTAAAGAAAGAACTCGAAAACAAGACGAGATAACAACTGGAAACAATGAAAAAAAAGCGCAGAGATGCACAAAAAAACTGGGACTATATTAGACTTTCTACATCAAGATAGTTCTCACTCGGATGCACCACGAGTTACTACACACGATAACGATCAAAATAATGACCATGTTACTCAAGACATCATAAATACCAGTGAAAACTGGTTAGCCTCGTTATGTCACCAAAACCCAGAATCCTTATTTGGATCACACCGTGCGTCACGCAAAAGAAATCTCTTGTCAACAAACTCACGAATGTTTCTTCATCAGTAAACAAGACAATCTAAAAGATGTTTTAACAATTTAACTATGTAAATAAAATTGTGTTGCATTTACAAAACCACAACCTAAAAACACCCCTTCGGCAGGCCAGGATAGGCTTTGAAGATGTATATATTTTTCCTTTATTCAACCTTATTTGAAAATCTTTATAATAAACCCTGGCTTTGCAGTCTAAGTACGTTACACTAACACTATTCGCTTCCTCGTAATATATCGAGTTATTTAGATGTTTTTTTTTTTTTTGTTTTTGTTATTAGAAACAATCCTCGGATCTTTTAACATATGGATCTCAAGGATCATAAACTCACGTCCCGAACTCGAGACTTCTTTCTCAATGCAGTGGACTTAACGTCCACATATCACAGCCACTGTACGACACGGTACAATCACACGACAGGCAGATACGATCAAACCTGTCTTCATCAATAGAAATCTCAAATTACCAGAAGACACCCGAATGGTCTACACACTAAAGTTCACTTTCGCTTAAGCTTCGAGGAACGTGGTTGTAACTACGGCTAACTAAATAAGCACACTGTCACAATCAAACGAAATACTGAATCTCTCGACTACAATTATTTACTTAAAGTCTACAATGCAAGCTGGAACAGTCTTAATACATCCTCTATAACTTAACTACAAAGGTGTTCAGTTTCTTACTTAGAACTTCGTGGTACTGTAACTACAACTAGGTTCCAAACATCGAGTTTTACTTTAAGTACTCGACGGTTTGAAACGACTAACACTTAAAACTAATTACATGGGCCTTGCATTGCAGGTTAATAGAAGAAATTTAATGCTAAGGGTGAGAATCTACTTGGTGGAGTTTCCCGAGCTGCCGACTTTGTTTTTGAGCCAGTTACTGGTGCGAGTTAGGATGTCAGGTTGTACTGCCGAAGCCTGCCATGCTTCTAGATTCACCTTCTTGATTTCTTCGCAGGGTACGATAGGGTTGCTGTAAAAAAAAAAACAGAATGAGTCAACAACATCGGAATAAAATAAACATTATTTAAGGCAAATGCCACAATAAGAAGGAAAACCACTTTCAATACAGTGATGATGAAAATATTTACAAATAAACAAGTGGAGCAGGAAGCCTCACAACGAAGGTCTTTTGTGTCTGTATTGAATCTATGTTCATCTGCATCCTACTTTCCACCAGGAATTAAAACATTAATAACATTTTTCGATGTTCTCATACACCACGAAAACCACATAACCTTCAGTTACTGCCGTAAACAATGGCCAAGGACCTATTTTTGTTCGAAATCAACATTTTGATGCAATAACAACCTCATAAATTAACTCCAGATTGCATGTTGTCCCTTGTGGCATTCCTTTCTCTATCTATACTAATTTACAAAATTGGGCGTCCAAATACAGATTAAATACTTCTTTCCTACTAGTAAGACTCAATTGCTATCAGTAATAGACAGTTCGAAGCAGTGTACCGTGATTTTTAGAAAAAACGGGCAATGTTTTGTTACATTAGTAAGTAAAATGCTTATGTGGCGACCTTTATCATTGCGATTAGATCCATTGTTCTTTACTTCTTTACCTATACTACTTCTAATAGTATTAAGCGTGAAACTACATATAATTTACCTTTCAGAAGCTGGCCGGAACACATCTTTCTGTATTCTATCAAAGGGTGTGTTATCGCAGAGCAGTCTCGCAAGGGATGAACGTCTGATTTCAGCGAGTTGCCTCTTGGTGAATCTGCCAGATTCATCCTGGTGGCTGTAGAAGTATCTGTCACCTGACTTTGTGCGCCACAGCTGTTCCTCTGTGGATAGATAGAAAAAGATCATGAATTTAGATTCCTAAGTATCAACTTTAAAAGATTTTGAAAAACATCTAAAGCTAATGTAAGATTAAGTGCCCAGGCGATCGAGCTCTGTTCGGGTGAAAATAGAGAAAACGAATTTTCCCAGATATTAGGCCTAGCTAGATCGATTTTTCGCCCCCGTAAATCCCTATATTGCAACTTTCATCGAAATCGTTAGTGCCGTTTTCGAGAACGATATTACAAATATATGTATAATAGACAAATATCGCCCATTTAGTAAGAAATTATTATAATTTGGGTGTTTTAAGTTACCAGTGTAAAAAAATTGAAGTGGTTCTAATATTTAAGGTATTTTTAATAAGGATTGCCTTCTTTCGCAATTATGGAATATGTTATTTGTATGTGGAAAATTTCCATACCCACTGTCTATAACCACAGTCTTACTATTTTGGTTGTAAATAGTTTTCTGCTATATTTAGCAGAAAGCAAGCAAGTAAAGTAGCAGCAAGTATCTAGATCTGGCACGCGAAGTTGTCGACATGTGGACCGTGACAGCAGTCATTTTACCGATAGTCATGTCGACCTATGGCTTAATAGCCAATAACCTTGGCTTGGCAGCTGGGTCAAGGGCTTGATTCAGAAAGCAGTACTTCTGAACACAGCGCCTTTTGTTAGTAGGTTCTTCTCTCAAGAGCCCACCGGTAGCTCGGAACCAGTTCCCGATACAGGTGGTTTACTTTTTTTGCTATACTAATGAAACTTACTTATGAGACACGTGGCAGTGGGTCCAATCAGTGATCCAGAGACAGGTGTCTCAGCCATCAGACCAATCACCAGATCGATGTCACCGGGTTGCTCGTACAATTTCGATAGTTTGTCAATCGTCTGTTGAAAGAGAATTGTTTATTCACTCCATTTTACAATAAAGATGTTTGGTTGGATGTTATTGAAATTGAATAGGCTTTCTGAAACCTCGGGCTATACTTATAAACATTACTGTCATGTTATGATAATAATTCTTTCTTCGTGTTGTTTTGGTTTCCATGACTCACTGTCATCTAGTATTGTTTTACTCAAAATGTTGGTGGTGGTTGTTGGTTGTTGTTGGTGTTGTGTGTTGTGTGTTGTGTGTTGTGTGTTGTGTGTTGTGGGGTGTGTGTGAGTGTGTGTGCTGTGTGGTGTGTGTGTGTGCTGTGTGGTGTGTGTGTATGATGTGTGTGGTATGAAAATAACCTTCTTCTTCGGGAACTTGAACTTGTAAAATAAATATACATTGTTTCGTAAGTTATAAATTCAATTTCTTAATAGATACATACCTCTTCGGGAATAACATCAGCAAGTTGTTGGAAACTGGAAACAGCAGGCAATCCACAGAGAGTACGGAACTGAGTGTATCCAGGCAGACCATGGTCACGACCACGCTGAACATCCACTGCTAGCACATCCAGACCTCCCAACCATTGTTGACGGAGCTGTTGAAGAAAATTAGACTTTAGTACATGGAAGATGGGGTTAAAATGTGATATTAGGAAAAGTATTACTACCGGCCTACTGGTAGTCCTCCTACGTCTCATCAATCATCTGCCTAATCATTTCTTTACTATGTTGGGGTCGGCTTCCAGTCTAGCGGAACGCTGCTGAATACCAGTGTTTTACATAGAGCTACTATCTGTTTGACCTCCACAAGCTAATTACTGGTTAACACAATGCCCCTGGTGGTTATTACTTGTTGCCAGAGTTTCATGTTTACCGTCAATATGGGATGAAATTCAACTTTCTGTTACGCAATAGTGAACATAAACACAAGTGTTTAGTAATCTACTTTGATTAATTTAAATAATTTGTTACGAATTAAGAGCGGAAACAAAGTTGTTTGAAGTTGATCAACCACGTAGGTACTGTAATACTAATTTAATGGTCGTGTTAATAATATTTAAATTTGCATAAACTTAGCTGAGGTAGTTAGACACGGCTAATGAAGTTAAAATGCAGTAAGCGATATAAAGCATAAATAATATGCGATTATTATTGGTTCTAGCGACTTAACTTGCATAATAACATAATTAATTCGTGCTATACTGCTGATAACTAATGCAGACGGCGCGTTATTGATAATAAGGCTATTTTTAACACAAGCAACGGTTAGATCACTATTAATAAAACAGGTTTGCAAGAAGTCATCTAAGCCATGTTTGTTGTATTGAAGTTATTATTGGCCAGAAAATATTGCTACTTAGTATTGCTGGGTCATTAAATACATAGACAAAAGCAATTTGTTTTCCAATAAATTCTGGTGGTCAAGTTAATACAATAGAATCGATTAGTATGTATGAGTGACAACTGAACAAATTAAACAAAATGTTTTGTTGTGGTTTGAAGTCATAAAGGAGACTTTGTCGCTCTAAGCTGCAGAGTAGTCGATTTGCTCTTATTTTAGTAGACTAAAGAACAAAATACAAAAGATAGTGTTCGTAAGATTGTTAAGATTATTGCACCTTTTACATTTAGATACGAGTACATCTATTGAAAGATGATGATTTTGTTGTAGTAGAAGCTAATCCTCTTGACCTAGCTTAAATTTCAATGAATGCCATGATTCCTACTTCGTACCAATTCTTAGAAGCTCTGGTATACTTATTACTTGACTTGCTATTAACAACTGTTCAGCTAGATAGAGAAATTCTTGACGTTATTTTAATTTAAATCCTTTCTGGATATGATCACAGTTTATAACGCTGTTTAACCCTATCATTATCACTGGTGTTTAAATATGTAAGCACGTAGGCACATCACGAGATATAATTTTATAAATATCTGTGTCTACGTTTGAGCATTACTATACATTATTTACTTAAGCCAAACACGTTCAATGTGACATTCAACCATTGTTCAAAGCAAGAACAAACGTTGTATGAAAATTCATAACATCTTCTATTCGCTTTGTTATTTTTCTCAGCGATGCTTGACTCATACTCGGGAAGTAATTTGAAAGGTATTTCCAAACATTAAAGTGGAATTTTATTGTGTTTATACTTAACGAATGCTGTATTGTTTCTTTTAACATTCGGATATAAAAACGTTGTTTTATGCTGTGTCAAATAGGTACATATTACGTAGGTACCTACTATAAGTACTTTATCAATATGTGTTCAAGGTGTAGCCTGCATCAGTCAGAAGTAAATATTTTTGATCAGGGAGATCGTCAGGTAGGTACAAGTTTTATTAGCATAAGTGTGTGAATTGTATGTACTTCACTTATCAATGCTGCCATATTAAATGAACCTTTTGGACTCATTACTGGAAATCCCAGGCAAGTTGATATCTTTAGCATTGACATATCGACATTCAGTTGTTATTTGACATTGACTCGAGACTCATAATTACTTCAGCCTACCGATTAACGCCTGCTTTCGTCACTACTATGTAGTTATTACCTCCGACGTTTATGAAAACATTATCATTCAAAGGTTATGCTTCCTTATCTACCTCTCTTTCATCTTTCATTCATCATCTATGATTTCCGGGTTACTAAGAACTAAGATTTTGTCTTATTTTTTTACCGTATGATTTTTACCTCCTAGCTCATCTTTTGTCACTCCCTACAATGTAGTTCCCCCTTTTTCTTTATCAGAATTTAAAAAAAAACTTACGTCGTCATCATAATTGAAGTCCAATCCCTGACTCTTCTGGCTGATCATTCCTCTCAAGATCTTCTCCAATCCTCCCTTCTGTGCAACCAGCTCTGGTTTGAAGTAGTTGTTCATAAGACGGTGTGACGCCATTTTTCTGTTCTCATCAAGCATCTCGACATCTTGGTCTAAAAGACTGTTGACGAAGTGGAAAGCGGCCGTAGCAAAGGAGTTGGTGATGGTGGGGTCAGTGTCTGGGTTGTACCCAGTGTCGTAGCTCTCGTACAACTCATCGAATGACTTTCCTGTGAAAATAACAATTTGAATCAATTAGCATACGGTTGTTGAAACATGTTGGTGGTACACTTCAAATAAATTAGTTCAATAGATTTTTTTACTTTTTTTTTAATGACTATTGTGTGCCTACAGAAAATCCGTAAATCAAATCCATCTTATCGTTGTTTTTATTACAGTCGCCCAGTATATAGAAAAACATGTGCAACTAAATGCATTTTGTTTGTTAAATGCTAGCATTTACGTAATCAAGTATTTTGTGTCCTACCAAAGTAGTTTGTACAGATTGACATTTTTTCGTCAATGTAGAGCGAAAATTCCATTCGATTTTTCGGTCAGGGGCCCTGTGTAGTGGATTACGGCCCACTTCCTCACTGAGCGGAGGCTTGTGACCCAGTAATGGGAACTTCACAAATTGATTATGTCTTTATGTTAATGTAAATCCTTACCAGTCAGTGCCGGCAGCCAGGTCTTGTAAGTTATATGCTGAATCTCAGCGATGACAATCCTCCTAGCTTCGTGGTATAGTTTGTCGGAGGTCCAACTAGGGTTGAGGGTAGCCAGGGAACGGGCAATGCGGTTGTGTTCCCTCACCCAGAGGGAGTACATGCTTGTTAACCAGGGGTGGCTGTTGGCACGGGCATCTCCTGTTGAAAAGGACAATAAAGCAATCAGTATTGAAATTTGGACATTTGACAGATTAAGCAAGGGCATAAAGATAACTTAGGCAAGATATCAATAAAAGATCAACAATGTATTAAAATCACAGTTTTAAGCTTTCACGGTTTAAAACTGAACTTATACTGTCACTTACGGGATGTCTTCCGTGATTGTTCATTATTTTGAGCTCCAGCGTCGAAATATCGGGAGCTCAATACGCTGGACCTCAAAATAATGAACAATCACGGAAGACATCCCGTAAGTGACAGTATAAGTTTAGTTTACAACAGCTCTCACGGATGCGCACGCATCTCCACACAAAATCGTTGTTTTTTATGGATAAAAGCTGAACAGAGCTGAATAAGTGTGGTTAGTCCCTTAGTATAACTCATTTTCTACGTAGTGCAGGAGTGTTTTTTTTATTATTATTTTATACAAAGCAGTTATGGACTTATCTTTGTATAAATACTTAAACTGCAAATGAATAATATTTAAATCTAGGTCAAAAAATAAAGAAGTGAAGAGGTTATAACTGATCTACAATGACGCATTTGGTTTTTTTATGCATCTTATCGTCTTAAAAATAAAAGAGCATCGTCAAAGGAGAACGACAGCCAAAACTATAATTAAGAATCTATTTGAATCAGGCAGAGAGGTCAATGAAACTGAAATCGAAAGGACGTGTATTATGTGTAGACACGGCGACATATCAAGCTATACAAATCCAGTATAACTTGAACTCGCTTTGTTTAGACTTTTAGCATAATGAGAGGTTAGCTTGAGTACAAGCTAACCAGCATAACCAGTAGGTTATGCATAGCTTGATTGGTCGTTCTGCGTACTATCGAACCAAAACATTCAATCAATGTGACATCTTGAATTCCTAATGGGCAATGTGCCCTTGAGTGTCGGACTTTGATAAATGGATTCTGAAACTAGGTTATTGTAGGTACACCTATATATAACCAGTATAACCTGACTTCGCTTGGTATGAGTTTCCCGTACGATGAAAGATCAGCTTAATTTGGTTTTGCATAGGTTGATTGGCCGCCGTGTGTACCTACTGTTTATAGCTTACAATACAAAGCGGTAGGTACCTATAGCATAAGGTAATGAACTTATTAATCATGACAGATAATGATGCCAGAAAATGCTTCATCAAAATAATTCAACGTGATTCAAACTAAGAGTTGCAGACTCATTTTACGCAACTCACAGCTCAAAAAATTACGCTCGTTTGGCCTCAGCCTAAAGGTTGGTAATAATGTTATGTTTATTTTACTAAACGCAATTAGAAGCACAAGGGTAGCCCGCGAATTTCAAAGTTTCTTAAGTTTTTGCAATTAGCCGGTCAGTGTTAGGGTGATTAAAATACGATTCGCGATCGTAACACGTCTATGTTAACAGAATAATAATCATTAAAATCATCAATACAACCCTCTAAGTTAATTTAATCCCATAAAACGAATTTTTCATAAAAAGTCATTCAAACCCAAGATAAATTGAATATAAAATTGGCTATCCTGGCGCTTAAACTGTCAGTGTCAATGTTCCACAGCAATTCATTTCAAGAAAAAAAAAATACGACACTGACAGCTGCAGCAACGAAGTTCAGATGTGCTGATTTGTGACCGACCTTCAGTTTTAATGGTGTAATTCACACTTTATTGTTTTCCGGTAAAATAGATTCAGCACTTTTCACCTAAACCAGAATTAAGGAACGGAACTTTCTACAGTAAGATAATGTGACGGAATATACCCACAAACCTTTTTTTTAGTAGGTATATTTTCTTAGTGATAGGTACAATCAAAGAAATTGTAATCTAAATAACATAATCTATGTATCTGTCGTTATCATTGTCATCATATTGCCACATGGCACTGATAACATTTGTAAATACCTAATGGTCTAATACCTAAAGTTCTGGAGTTCTTTTTTTCAACTAATTTTAATGTTTGAGATTTCCATGAATGTACGTAATATTAAAATAAAGTGTGAAAAACGTTAACTTATTAATAGCAACCTTTGTTGATTGTTGATCTACCAATTTGCTACTAAAAGATATAACGTCTTTAATTTACCCATAAGAACATGAGATCACGATTACCTACACGTGTGTGGTCAGTATACTATTTACTTATTTAGTAATTACTGTAATTAGCACCGTTTTTATTCGATTTTCTCACAAAAGACTCAACTGGCTGTTATAAGTAAGCACCATATTTATAACCCAAGTAGCATTGGGGGTTCTATAACGGTTGACTAATGGTACACATTTATTCTTTAAGATGTCTAAGTAAGGTGTATGAGAGCTGTATAGCACGCTGTACAGCCCTTATACCACCGGTTAGGGCACAAATTATGCAGCCTTGAGTTCACAAAAGTTACACAGTTGCTGAATAGCAGCACTTTAACGGCAGTTTAAGAGAGAACCTTTCCTTTTTCCTTTTGATCAATCGTGATCGATCATGGAGTCTTATATGGCACCAGTCTTATATGGTCTTCATACAGATAAGAGAGTTATAAGAAGTAACGAGTGAACAATTATACAGCGTCTATCTCGTATTAAGCTCACAAGTCTACCCTAAAAACTAGTAGCGGGCGCTTTTTCTTCAAATTATCAACTGAGTACTACATTTTGTAATAAATATTACGTATTTCGCTCGTGAGTGTCTAAACAGCCACATTTTTTAATGTGACTTTATTATTACTGGTAAGTACTCTGTGTTTATTATATTCTATTGGGTTAAAATTATGGTTAATGTAAATTCATTGTAAAGTATATTCATATTTAAAGTTAAAATTTTCACGCGCCTCGGGAATAATGCCGTTTTATCAAAAAAATAATTCTAAATAAGCAGAAGTGAACAATTAAATTTTTGATAGTTGTGTTTTTATGGCATTAAAATCAGTCTACGGTTTTTTATTTGAACATTAACCACAAAATTAATTACGAAAACTCCGTAGTAAGTGATGTCTCCAGCTACAGTGAACCATTGTAACTCCAAATTTAAGTTGTGACCTCTTTAGAGTCTCACATGTGTCTCTGTATTATAATGTCGTGAGCTCTAGAAAGGTCACATTGTATCTGACACCATCTTAAAGCCAGCAATATAACACCGTACATGTGGACCTTCAAATAGGCCGTGCCGTATTTATCCCTCTTAAATTGTTCTTGTTCGGCTTTTAAAATGAAAGCTGACTTGAAAGGTTAATGTTATCCTATTATAACACCAATGGTTACTTAATAGACGAATTTTGCACTTCTATACATGCCTTATACAGGTATGAGTGGATTTGTCCACTTTAATACAGCCAATGAACCATGTGTGGCAATGTTAATGCTTAGAGATCACCGGTGAACTAAATGTGAACTATTAAAGAGAACAAAATGCTACTTGGGAAGTATTTATTAAGATAACATGACGAGGTTTGCTAATAAACATCTCGCTAACCACTTCTAAGTAGTATTCTTTTTTACTTTTATATCTATCTATAACAGATAGATAGACACTATGTATATAGAAACTATCTTTATACATAGTGATGTCTATCTATCTGAGTTCCCGCGTTCTTCTTCTAAACTACCTAATTTATTTTGATGCGATTACTCGGCATTTTTACAACCGCCTAGTCGGCCGAAGTCATAGTCGGCCCATCACTACCACTGTTCATGCATTCTACTATTCGTCTTGCATTTAATACAGAAACCTCTTTCCCAAGTCCTAAAAACCGGGTGGACCAGGGGCGGTACACAAGTTTTAGGTAAAAGAGACTTACCAGCATTAAAGCAAGTAGTAGAGCTGCTGTCGACAAGGCACTTCTCAGTAGGGTTGGCAGCCAGAGGCAGATGCTCCTCATCTTCAACGGAAGACGTTTTCAGTAGACCGCCAGTCCTCTCGCGTAAGGCCGCAGCATCCCAGCTGTTGGCACCGTAGATATTGGACCCATCCAGGAAGTGAGTCGCTTGGTTCATCTGGGAGGAAATAAAAGATAATTACAGTGTGATTGTGAAGGATTTCTTCGTAAATAAATGCTAATTACCTACTTCAGAGTAAACCCTACCTACGTCAGTATTTTAATTAGGTACCTACCTAGGTATTATTGTACTGCTTCATGTCTATATGGAACTTCGTTGTTTATTGATCTATGTTTAAACAGTGACGACCGGTTACAAGTAGTTCCGGTCATGTTAGTAACTAGAAATGTTTATCTTTCTAGGTAATGTAATACTTAATTAGATATTAATAAATATAGAGACATCATGTAGATATAACGAGTTATATACGGATCTTGAAAATATTCCCCGTCTAAGTAGAATTTTACAAGTATGTAAACACGACATGTTATTGTATCACCAAAACCCAACAAACAAAAAATAACATTTTAAAAACACATTGATGACGCATCATGTAGATATGTTATGTACAGACAGTACATAAACGGCCCAGTGAAGGTCAAAGACATTTATCAACACATAATAAACTCACGGCTCCTTTAAACATAAGTAACGGTAACAAATCGAAATAGTTGAAGAACAGTGCAGTTAGTTGAACAGAATAGTACAGTACAGTTGAACAGAACAGTTACAACAACAGAAGTTACACACACATCCACACAAACACACACATCCACACACATACGCACACACACACACACACACACACACCGAACATACACACACACACACACACAAACACACACACAGTGTTGTCACAGTCAGTTTGAACAGCATAGTTGTTGTATTTTTGTGAGTACATAAATAAATAATAAATAAATAGCTGTCAACTCCGACCAGAGTCAATTTTGTAAATTAAATATTTCAATAAACAATAAACAAAAAAATAAAAATTCCAGAACCTAAAAGTGCACGTAAAAATGTTTACAACTGGATTCTACATGGAAATATACTGCCTTACAAATAAAACAATGCGTCTTTACCTATACCTTCTTTGGTAAGAGTTTTCCATAACGTTTCGATAACAAGAGGCATCTCATCACATATTTCTGCTCAAGATTGGTGCGAGCCAAAAATCTTACATTAGGTACCTTCTAAGTAGGTGAACCTATGTGTAACTAATAAGGAATTACATAAAATACTTTTAGATAGAAAAGCATCAAAGCATTGAAGATACGCTGCGGGACTGTTCGAAAGAGATACCGTGGCCCTGGAACACAAAGGGCAAAGAAGGAACGTGGATGGGTTTTAGTTAGTAGAAGTCTGACACTCCCTTCCGCTAAGCCCAGAGCGGGGGAGGGGTCATTTGATGATTTCCCACCCAAGAAAAAAAAAGCATTGAAGATACCAGATAGGTACTTGTGTAAATTTTTTTCACAAAAATCGAAAAAGTTTGAAGTATGTAATTTACGCATAATTATCTTGCTATGTTATTCACGTACAAGGTTGCTAACAAGTAACAACACACTATGATGAAAACATAAACCAACTTCAATTGAATAAACAAAATTGTAATGTTGTTACAATTCCAGTGAATCTGCAGTAGGTAGCATGGACTTTTGTTTATTGTTTAACGTACTTTAATGCAATCATCAGGAAAACTGCATTTAATTATGATATCAGGGTCACATTACAAAGCGAACGAACTCCTATTAATCAAGTTCGCCAATCAATATCATCCACCCATTGTGCAGGGAGGTAGGTAGCTACTGCTTCGGACTTCGCCGGTAAACCACTTTTCAGCCTTAAGCCCTGAGTAATAAGGTTGAAAAGTGGACAACTACCGTCCGTTATGGTACCTACGTCTTACAAAAACATGTTTTCATCGTCAGACCTTATCAATTGCATGTGTGTGACCTAATCCGGATATCTCTAATATGACTTGAGTGACGTTCTATACACTCCCACAGCGTTATTGCGTAACAAAATTGCATTCAGAATGCCATTCTGTTCGACGGTTAGAAGGTGAGTGTAATTAGGATCAAGAACCGTAGACAAAACAACAACAGAAATGAGAGAACAGAAACTGATTCCGAATCAGTTCGCGTTGACCATCCGAAATAAAGAATCCAACCCTAAAGCAGAATGTAACTAAATTGACGTGACATTCTGAACTCAATTGTGTTACACAATAAGCCTGCCAGTCCTTTATGCAAGAGCATGTTTTCAATAGAAGAACCTAGACTAGACTATTCTTAGTCTGACTCCAAGTACCAATGGCTCGTGTCAACTATTAGTCTGTATTGCTATCAATTGAAACCACTCAATGCAAGTACAAATCTATAAGGCAAATCTATTAGCATTGCAATTATTTGGACTCTTGGACCCATACATAGTTCCATCAACCTTTGAAATAAACTTATTTGTTATTGCACAAGTACTGCGATGTAAAAAGTTCTAGTATCAATTTATAGTTGTTTGTGTAATAGGCTTCTAGATTCGTCTCTCGAATAGAACCAAAGTGTCATGCTTAGGTATACAAAAATGTGTTCATTTGTATTTGAATGATTTATAATTCTGTCTAATGCTTTCCTAAGAACTTATTCCATACTAGCTTTTGCTCGCGGCTTCGCTCGCGTTAATTAAGAATTTGACAATCGATTTGGGTTGTACTCTGCTTGTAATAATATAATTCAATCATTCGAAAGACACGTTTCGCCATCTATTATCATAAGAACGTTATTGTCGTTTTCCTCGGAAACAGTACTTTTTTTCGGGATGAAAGGTCCGTGTCTGTACACCTGACAACGTAGGTATGCAAAATTTCAGAATGATCGGTTCAGTGGTTTAGGCGTGACAAGGTAACAAACAAACTTACTTTCGCATATAATATAGTTAAGATTGAAACTAATAGCCAATAATAACATTAGTAGCATTCCATTACATTTTAGTACCTATTTTAGTACCGATTGACAATATGAAACGCATTTCAATGTAAGTTTTTCTGGTGACACAGATAGCAGTCGCCAAATAAAACCGATACGAAAATTAATGACAACGTATTGACAAAATACAAAAGTGATGTATTTGTACAAACTCAAGTAACACTACATCGATGCATGATTGATGACGAGTCTTTATAAGTAGGTACAGACAAAGTCTTTGAACATGATCGTAATGTACCACAGAAATTGTTTTGCCTTTCTTGATATGGAATGACGCGTGTCTCACAGTACACCAGTTCAAGGAACCGAGAATTGTTATTAACTAAGTAGAATATTATTAAAACGAATCTAGATCACAATGTAAGTTATGACAATACAGAAATAATACCTAATTTTGAAACCTACTGATATCAACCATGAGATTCTTAAGGGTCCTGCAACAACCTAGGCATTGCAGTTAACTCTTGATCTGACTGTTATCAAGAAAAGCTGTTGCAAGTAGGCCTAAAGGCAACCAAAAAGGACAAGTCGGCTTATCACCTCTAAATCTCGTGAGACGCAGAACTACCTGTCGAACCTACCACCTGTCTAATTTTACAGAAGAAGAATACAAATGAGGTAGTCTCTTACCTGTTCGGCAGCTCCAAAAGTGCAGTCTCCTCTGTAAGTAGTGACAGACCGGGTGTACTCCATGCAGCTGACGTACTTCTCCTTATAGAAGGCATCATCATAAGGCACGGTGATGGGCATGCAGCTTGGGTGGATGTACCTCGGAGACAGGGGGAAGCCGTCGTTCCCGCAGCACCGGATAGCCTGGTTCGTGTGGACTGGTGACAAGAAACCAAAGGTGAGGATGACTTTGATAGCAAAAGCAGAAGTGGGTGTATATATGTTGGACATACATGTACCTGTACACCAACTTTTGTCGTAATTCTTATCACTTTAATCCGCCAATGCAGTAATTTGCAAATCAAATTGATTTAAAACGTGGACTGTAGGTATTGTAGCTTAGCTAGCTAAGCTGTGTGCTAAATTAAAATTGCAAATATTATTATCTGTTGTTATGAGATTCAATCAGTCACCATTGTGACTCAAGGATTCGCTTCAATTAGTTACAGCACAATTTTTATTCCAATTAACAGACTTAACTCACATGAGCTCTGGATCGAAAGAGCTTGGGAAGAGGCTTTTGCCTAGCAGTGTGATGATGTTGGCTAACAGTAACAGTAATAGACTTACTTGTTTTACGAACTGGAGTGTGAACCAGATCATGATAGATAAACTGACTCCAGATACCCAAAACCATGGTCTTGTCGTTGTTAGGCATATCCAGGTTGTTAGTCAGTTTTGTGCTGACGACACGAGCTGAGGGCAGGGCATTGTGGCTTATAGCGCGACGGGGCTGCAGGAAAAATAGAATTCAGTATACCAAAACTAACACGGGAATATTTGATCATAAACGAAACTATTACTCAATGATTGATAAGTTATCTAGAAAAATCCATACTGACGTAAAGGCAATCCAGTTGTTTACTAAAAGATAAGCCTAAAGGTCATTAAAACAATTTCGAGTAGTTGGATGAGTAACATTCCAGAAAAAACACATCAGATAAAATAAAACCAACCTCTTCAATGCCATCAGCATATCTGGGGTGCAGAATACGTTTGTAGCCAGTCAGCGCCTGTCCCCAGGAAGCACGACCTTTGTTATTGCAGGAAGCATCAAAAGTCCGATACTTCGACGACACCTTATTGTTATGGCACACGAAACGTTCAAGAACAGCACATTCCCCACCGAACTCACTGTCTCGCAGATTCAAGGTGCTGATGAAACTCGCACACTCGTCATTAGGCAAGCCATATCTGAATTTGGAAAAATAAAACAGCTATTAAACCCAAACCGACAGAATAGAGAACTTTTTGTAAAACAGGAGATCGTTCACGTACCTTCGGCACCTCGTGTAGACCAAATTTTGGGACGCCTTCGTGATAGTTAACGAAGACTTCTCATATTGCATAGCGTTGTCAGAAACAGCACCTTCAATCGCCAATCCATGGGCAGGAGAGTCTGTTAGAGGCAAGATGCCAGCAGACTGCAAGTTCCTTTCCAATCTTTCCAACATTGACACTTCTAATTTGCTTATCCTTATAGACCTGTTTGTGTGTAAGCTTGTAACAGGCGGCAATTTCCTCAACATTTCAGCACTCGGGAACGGAAAGTCATACATGGGTGGAGGATGACTGAAATCTGTAAGTGTAGAAAACGGTTAAAAACGCAGTCCCTAAGCAATAATCTAGTAGGGTCTGTTATTAGATGACGATGAAGAAGGAACTTACCCGATGATAATATAAGGTTCAGAGGATAAGGAGCAATCTGGCTCCCGAGGGCGACTCCAGCCCAGAGCACCACGCCAAGCAACACCATCTTCATCATTTCTTCCAATATACTGCAACAAAGGATCCAACAATGATTCACCAAGTCACCGCACGAATATTAACACTATGTAAATGTCAAAAGACCAACCGCTGACAGATTTTAAATATTAACATACTTCGTTCTTATATCTGAGACGTTTGGTGTCCAACTGATCAACAAACGGGTGGATAAACAGTTTTATGAAGACCTATTTACGAGAAGGGGCATGGCCTGTGATAACCTGTGTATGTCCCTGCAGATAGTGTGAATACTTATGCATATGTACGTTTCGTCACAATTATCCGCCTTCTTTAGCTATCATACGTTAAGCAGTCGAGCCCCCTGCCCTGAACTACAAGATCAAGAAACAGTTCCGGCTAAACATAGATTTACTTATAATCGTGTAGGTATAACCTAATTATAATAATCGCAAGCATGTCTAGTACAGAGTATCTGTGTTAAAGAACATAAACAAGTGACGAATCGATGTTTGGTCTTGAATAATGATTGAAAACTAATCTAAATGTTGTTTTTCTTTTATTAGACAAGTACGCATTAACTTACTTCGCAGAACTAGGGTCTTAATAACAGATATCATTCACTTTAATATTATATAACTTGTAAGATTGTTTGGTGAAGTAAATGCTTAAAGTTATTCACAATAATTATATCTACATCAGCTGATGAAATTTGACGTGCGTGCGCGAAAGAGGTGGGTAGTCGTTAAAATACATATAGTTATCATAATTATGGCTGTCATTTAATGCTTTTTTTTTACTGAAAAATAATGTATCTGTGAGATATAAATAACTTTGTTTTTTGTTTCTTTTGCTATTCAGTTTTTTGTGCATCGCTTTTGTGATTTAGGTGTACGTGCTTGACAGCTCATACAACGAAATAAACAGTTCTGCGTGTATGTTAAAATTACTTGGCTTGCTTATTGCTATTTATGATAGTACTATTCGTATTGTTCTTAGCTTTTATTTCACGCTATTTTACCTGAAATACAGTGTAAATAACTGTGCACTACGACTAACTAAGTTTTATAAAATCTACTCTGCTACTTGCTACACTAATTAGGTAAGTATTTATGTATAATACTTTAACATAATATTTTAAAAGGGCTTATGTTTAACTTACCACCAGATATAGTAACATATAACAGACAAAAATAGTAAATGATCACCAAAATTAAACCCGCATCTTAATGTAAAATTATAACCAAAGTTTTAATATCTCGCTATCCTGTTTAGGCAAAATGACTCCAAATAAATCATTGTTAACCCAAAAGTAGTAAATGATCACCAAAATTAAACCAGCATATTAATGTAAAATTGTAACCAAAGTTTTTACATCTTGCTATCCGATTTAAGTAAATTGACTCCAAAAAATCATTTCTAACCCAAAAATAGTTATTGAAAACCGAATTATTAGCCACATTTCAATTTAAAATGACATGCAAAAAAATAACATCTTGTTATCCGATTAAAGTAAATTACCCTCAGCAAAGAAAATATTTTGCCAAACATAGTAAATAAGTTCCTAACCTTATGTCCCAAATTGATTAACCACTACCAAAACAAATAATAATATGTGCGTTTCGTTTACTCAACCGAATGCTATGCCTAAAATAAAAAATAAAACTCTTACAATTTGAATAATCCTTTTTTTAATTATTTTAAAAAATCATAAAAAAGTTAGTCCTCTTAAAACTAATAATAAACAGTTTAAACATCTTAAAACTAAACTAATAATAAACATTAAAAAATCTTAAGAAGAATCAGTCTTCTGTTGATTTACTGCACAATTAATGCTTTCTTAGCTTTGGCTGGTCGTCCTCTTTTGCGCTTCATGCCAATCGGAATAGCTCTGGTCTCTGAAGGTGGCTGAACGTGCTTAAGCCGAATACTTTATTTGGTAATAAGCCTACATTTTATGGCAATGACAGTGGTTTATTTAGGTAGAAATAGTGCATTAATTTGCTCGCTAAGATTTGGTGATCATTTACTACATTTGGTGTTCGAATACAATTTGAAGTGCAGTCGTGACTAAAATAGCTAGTACTATTGTAATTTTAGACTTTATTTTTCTGGTGTCTAGTATCTATTTTTGGTAAAAGAACTAAGGGTATCAAAGCATTTTATGGTGGTCATTATATTTAACCCCTTTTAAAAGTTGAATCACATTTATGAATATTATGACCTAGACTACTGACGTCTCTGAGGACCTTCATATAGATACCTAACTTATCAAAAGTAATATGATCCCGCCATCCCGGCTAGTACCTACCTACCTAGGTGCTACAGGTAATCTTTGTTTTTTTATTAGTTTTATTCAGAGCAAACTTGCTCTATTGCTCTTGCTTTTATATACATTAGGATATGGGACATGCATCACGGCCTCAAAAGTCTGGCTCGCCGTATCTTTAGCCAACTCAATCTTGTCTTATAATTCTTATATCATCTATCTGTCTTCTCTGTAATCATTGCGATCTCACTTTCGGTATAATTTCCTTAAAAATTACTCTTTCGCTTCCCCCAAGCACCAGGGTATTTTTTTTTTGCAATTCACATGTCAGTCTCAGGCTGTACGTTGAATAAAATATGATTTGCAACCGTAACTCGTGTGTAGTTACAGAATTATATGTAATCATTAAAATCATCAATACGGGTTTTAGTTCATTTAATCCTGTTGATTGATTTTTCATGAAATAGTAATTAGAGGGTTGTATTGATGATTTTAATGATTATAGCTCAGTGAAGCCATATTTATTACGGTCGTGCGTGGATCATATTTTTATCACCAAAAAGCGTGACACTTATCTGCAAATTGTAAAAAAAACGTAAGAATAATTGAATTTCGCGGTCTACCCTGGCGCTTTCGCCAGTAGCCAGTCCGGGATTGAATCTTATCGATGTTAGGATCGCCATTTTAACAAAATAAGGTGACAAACAAAAGTACACGCAAAAAGTTTCTAATTATGGGTGACGGGTTTTATTGATAGGTTGTCTGCGCTTTTATGGTTTGCTTTTTATGTTTCTAAAAATGGGGGCTATAGCGGGACCTATACCGTGCCTATATCCGCTTTGAGCTAATTAGATTAGCAATTCGAGTTAATTATATTTGTTAATAGAACACTCAATAAAATAATCTATTATGTAATTAGTAGCTAATCATGGAGTGTTCTATAAAACATATTAATCCAAAACAAAAACATTAGACTAAACAAATAAAGATAAAATCTGTTTATAAAACTTTACGGATGCTACTTTCTTAGAAAACAGATAGTTAGGTTAGAGTTTAAACTATCAAGTTAGGTTAGTTTAGAATTTTATAATATAAGTAGTTAGGAAATTAATGTAGGTACGCAGGACAGCCAATCAAGCTATACAAAACCAGTTTATGCGGATCTCTCGTTGTATAAGAAAACTATACACAGCGAGGCCAAGTTTTACTGGAAATGTACAGCTTCATGCCGTGTGTACTTACCTAAGTGTCTAAGTACTTTCATGCTCATTAAAAAATATACTCCTGAAGGCTAAATCCTGCACAGCCTCGGATATATAGCAATTAAAGCACAATCTTATTATTTTTTAAATTAAGTAGGAACGCACCTAATTATTTAAAAGTAGGTAGGTACCTAATATCTAAAAAACCTAACACACGTAATAGGTAATTAAAAATATGACCTATCATTAATCTACTTACTCACAGAAGAAACAGCCATTATGATAACAAAATTTGATCAATACCTATTTTTTTTCTTAAAACCTTATAGGTACAGTCCTATCAAACAAAATCTACCTGGGTTTTAGGTACCTACCACACCAGAACCAAAGAAAACTGATTTGTGTGTAAAAAATAATATTGTCTTTATTGTCATTAAAAAGGTACTTATGTCCTTACGTACCTAAGTACTATTTAGTTTACATGTGTCATTCATTAACACTAGCCTAATATTGTATAGATACCCAACTACGTACACCTAACCACAAACCTAACTGGTATTGGAAACTTGTTCAACTCATTCATTCGGTCAAGATCATTGATCCTTTTTTGAACCCATATGGTCAATAATGACCCGTTTTGACCGCTATCCGGTTAATGTAAACAAACATTAGGATAATATTCGGCTGCGCTGTTAAACTCGAAACAGTTTGATAAAGTCGGTCAAGAATGTACCTACTCGCACATCGGTGGCATTGGTGTTTAACTGGCGTTATAAATAAATAACCACTCGGTCCACGGCCTTTTCTAAACTAGTTCTTCCCTTGGTTCGTTATTTGTTTCCTTTTTGCATTGAAATGTGTTGGGTAGCGTTAAACGCAGTCTATTAATAGTGCACTATGTAGCTGCATTCTAGAAGCAAGTTTAGTGACCCTATTTAAAAAAAGAAATAGTCAAGTTCTTAATTTAAATACCTAAACAGAACCAAGATAGGAGTAGGATCCAGACTTACGTGGAAAGTTCACTACATCCATCCCATTCCGACCTCCTTCTAGAACATTTCTCTGGCGAAATATTCTTGACATCCGCGTTCAACATGGACTTTCCTTCAATGATCCGTTTAAACAACATAGTAGTAGTAGCAGGATTTGTTGTTTACGGCAATTGTCGCGCCTTAGGCGAATGTTTGATTTGTTTAACACGATTGCAGACGACACTTTCTCGAAGGAGCGATTTTCCATTAGATTGGCAGAGAAGCCAATTTCACCTCTACTGCTAACCTCGCACTGGAACTGGTAAACTTGCGGCGAGCCGACGGGCGCCCGATCGAATCAACAGTGTTAACCCCCCTCCCCCCTTGCCCCTGCCTTGTGTTTTCATAAAAGAAACCTTCGCCACAGCCTAAAGAATTACTTGCAACGATTCAATGGTGTTTATGTTAATGTACATCAATTTGATTGTTTGAAAGCATATATGAGAAAAGAAAACCTTTTCAGTTTATCCATGTTCTTATAAATAACATTTTTATCAGAAATTTATCTATACTATTAATGAAACACATACTTTTAGTTAACTGATTTAGTTAGGCTGTGGCATTGCTGCCTTTATTAGTGTGCGAATGGCAGATATCGTGGTTTTTATTTGTGGCCTTGTAGGGCTTCAAAATACGATTCCACTTCATTGTAAAAAGGTTTAAGATTTTAGAGACACTATAACGCGAACTACCAAACAGTACCTACCTACTTCATTTTGTTTATATGTATGTATAACACGCATGCTAGACATGATCATGTTTACAATATTACTAAGTATGTTCAATGATTCATAAAAATGGTGTATTAATGTTAATTAAAATAAATTTCGAAAAAAAACCACAAGCATATTGGAGCTGCCTTTTATTTTATTTAAAGTGACGCACAGTAATAAAGTCCCACGAGCACGTGGAGTGCGCATGTTCACATCGTGTTTGTCCCTCTCCCCTCTCATACTTCCCCAGCCTCCCCTCTGTCCACATTCCCCTTGCCATCAGCTGATCACGCAGCAACAGCGTGCACAAAAGCCGGTTCGCGTGAATCGCATAATATGACTATGTACCTACAACATATTATGTACAAACAAAACCAAGGTAGATGAGTAAGTACCTATAAGTTTCCGTTCACTGCACGTATGCGAATGTGATGATTTGTGTAAGCAATATGAATGTAATTGTTATACATCCATAGGTACTTGCATAGTACGAAATGATTCTACTTTTAAATAAAGACGAGAAATCCCACGTCGTTCTATAACATTGCTTTGTTGGTATTGAGGTGTTCGTTGGTAACAACTGGTACCTATATGTATACAAATAATGCACTGAACTGCGTGTACTCGAAATATTTAACGTTTATCATCCTCAACCAGGATCTGACTCTCTCTGATCAACTGGCAGTAGCTCGACTGTAAACAAACTACCTACCTATTATTATTTCGAAATTCGCGCGTCACATCTTTCTAAAATAAACCGGGTTTTTTTGTTGAATAATACGTACATAGAATATTACAAAAAAGTTTTACTTATGTAGGTGATTACTTGATTAGCTACGTAAATACATAAAGCATTAACTTCCTTTTGGACCTCGCCGCAGTCGCTAGTCGGGCAAAAGAATACAGTGTTTTTTTGTAAAAGAAAGTTTTGTTTTTACATAGAATGTTGCTAGACTCAAAAAGCCGACAAAATCGATCTTCTTTTTGATGATTATTTATTTATTTAGTTTTATCATTTTTATGAAAACATAATTTATTAACGTTTTAAAACCTCAAATTGCTCAAATACCCTTTGAATATATTATTTATTAAAATTACTTGACAACTCTAATTGACAATGTCATGTAATCATGTTGCATTTTACGATATTGCTGTCAAATCAAAGTCTGTCATTTGGGGATCCCGAGTTTACTATTACTATTTAAACGCCATATAAAAACAACAAATAATCTTCTTTCTGTGTTGAATAAAGCTTTTTATTAAGTGGGACACCATGGCATCTCATTTGAGCACTAAAGACCGACTACTGGCATTGATTGACGACATCGAGTTAATTTCAAAGTTAGTAATACAGTTGTTTCACCAAAAGATTACAAAAAAGAAAGTGTTTAATTGATGATAAATCTAATATTACAGGGAAATGATTGAAGTGTCGATAGCTCCGAAACCTCAGAAACTTTCTGCGGCAGACCATGCACAGCTAACAGATTTACTTCTCTCAAAGGATTCAGAGTTGAAGAAAACGTTAGAGTTAGCTGATGAACAAGCTAAGATTCAGCAGAAAATGAACGATTTGAAGGCTGAAGTGGAAAATAAGGTAAAACACACATATCTATGATTGATTTTTATCTAATTTCTAGCTCAATAGGCCACCAATATTTTCATAAAATACTAAAATCTTAAATGTTGATTTAGGATCAAGACATCTTCCATTTACAAAGACAGCTCAAAGATGCAGAGCAAATCCTTGCAACTTCATTATATCAAGCTAGACAGAAACTTGCATCAATAGTCAAGTCTAGAAAACGGCCAGTATCATCAGAAGAATTGATCAAGTTTGCACACAGGTAAGTCTTTTAGTACCTCAAATTAACTGAAAGAAATGTATTATTCAGGTTCTGCATTAGAAGAAATAATTGCCATTTTTTCCATTTTCCTAAGGTAGTACAGCTGTTTTGTATTAATTTTAGAATTAACTGTTATATTTTCTTGTACCTGTGTTTTGAACCAGTTGTTTATTATAAAAAAAAATGTACTCACGGTTCCTTCTTGTAACAAAATAATAAATTCACAGAATCAGTGCATCAAATGCAGTGAGTGCACCTCTTTCATGGCAGCCAGGAGACCCGCGCAGACCGTACCCCACAGATCTTGAGATGAGGCTGGGAATGCTCGGGCGGCTCTGCGACCTGCCACTGAATGGACACACGCCTTCTACACTAAACGAACTACACAGAATGACCACAGGCGGAGGTGACTCATATCATTCATGAATTTTCTTAGAAATATATTCTAGCTCATTTATGCATTAAAAGTTTCTACTATAAAGTAATTATGGGTATTTCCATGCTTGAATAAGCTTTATGGTTCATTTTATTGCATGGGGTTTTGCATTCCTCATGTAGTCATAAATAATAAGTAACTAACAAAGAGGATGTATTGGTGTGTGGTGTGAAAATAAATGATGAGTGTGGAGCGAATGAATGATTTTCTATTTTTGGGCAGTCTATTTACAAGATATAGAAAGATTGATGCAGATGTGGAAAGGAGAGTGAATGCGATAAATTAAGTGAATGGTGCTATACATGCGGTTGTGACCAACTAGTTGTTGTCAAAAATACTCGACTGGCTGCACACAATGGTATACTGGTGCCTACCCTTATGTATGTAGTGAATGTTGGGTGTTGCAAATGAGACCTGAAAGTAGAATTAATGCTGTGAAAATGTGTTTCTTGTGAAGCATGTGTGATTTAACTCTGAATGAGAAATGAGGTTATATGAGAATATTGCAGTGTAAAAGATGTAGTGACAAAAAATTAAAAGAGTAGACTTAGAAATGGTCATGTGGAGTGGATGAGTGAAAGGTGACTAACAAAATACAAAAGGTATTATGACCAGACGTATGATTGTGGACAAGGGAAGAGGCGTATGTAAGGATCATAGTAAGTGGTGTTTGGTGGTTTCTGCCAGCCCCATGGAAAAAAGGCATGAGTTTATATACTCAGGATAATAGGACTTTCTAAGCTATTACTTGCAAAAAATAACATGCAAGGTTCAACATTTTCTTTATTAAATTAGTCTGCTTTTGTAAAATTAAGATAACTTTAATCTTAGTAATCAAAATTATTGTCTGGCTCGTTTTGTATACTAAATCAAAATTTATGTCAAATCACCATAATTATTAATTCTTTAGATAAAAATAGGCTCTGTTAGTAATAAAATTCAGACAGCCTGATTGCCTTTTATTTGAACTTCCAATATGGAAGTTAAAATAGAAATATTTAGACTTTAATTGTTTCGTCTATTCATTTAGAAGCATATAAATTATATTTTTAAATTTAAAAAATACCTATTCAGTCTTTTTATTATTTGTGTTAGTCCCATTTTTGGGGGGGCTGGGTTTGAACCCCAGGGAAAATCCGTATTAAAAAGTTTAATATTAGTCATAGTGCATAACTGATAACTGTTGGAAATGCAACTATATCATTATTTTTATCTGCTCACAGTGCCAGCATCAGCATCAAACCAGTTCACGTGGCATCCATCGGGCGAGCTCCACATGTCAGTCGGAGGCGGGAACTCCGTCGCCATCGACGGGCGCGCCAAGGACGCACCCAACCAAGAAGACGTAGAAGTTATGTCCACCGACAGCAGTTCAAGTTCTAGCAGTGACTCTCAATGAATAAGGAAGAAAAAGTGTTTGAAACGGAATCAAACATGATAGTTGTGATGGTTTAAGTTATGAACAGACAGCTAAGTGGAAAGTGTGTTTTATGTTGGACACTGCAATATCAGATTAAAAGACTGTTTTATATGTGTAATCTGTAATGTAATTTATGTACTATTATTTTAGACATAATTTGCTGATTAAAATAGTATTCAAACTCATTATCTCAAGTACCTAACTGTTTTATTTGTTGACTATCCGATTTATTTATCTTATGTTTCTATCGCTATTATTTTTGTATAATTATGGTCATAGGGTTAAACACGAGTGTCTGTTAATGATAAGCCACTCGAGCGAGCGTCTTGCGAGGCGTTTCAGTTTAATATCCGGGATTAGAACTTGTGTCTGTTCTAGTAATCCAGGGCCAAGCCCTACCACACCTTACGTTGCACGCCAAGCTAAAAGCCCAGTGGGCGGCGACGGACACCTTGTGATCGCTAGTATATTGGGGCCGCGTCGGAAACCGTACGTCCGCATGCCCTCGATCACTTCAGAAGCCTCTAAACGGCCAACGGACAGCATTTCGATTGTTTTTACTAAGGCAAGTGACCCGCGCGGCCCTACAGTACAACCTGGCCACTTGTCACAAAAAAATCGAAAGGACAGAATTGGTGGACTTTTCGTTCAATTGACATTATTTTTTATAAGCAACCTTTTTTTTAAGTAGTAAGAATTGCAATGACAACAGATATCAAAACTTGCTCATTAACATTCTGTCAGCTGATGTGGACCCTACACAAACGCCCGCTATACGTATAATCTCAGCCCCTAGATTTAAGGATATTCCGGCATTCCCACCTCCGCAAATGAAAAACTTGGAGGATGTACTTCGTGAGGTCGTCTACTCAGTTATGTGTGTGGCACTACCATCATCGCGTGAACCTCGAGTGAATCCTTGTCGGCCATCGATTCTTCCAGCCCGTAACATTCGAGATTGACGCAACATAGGTATGTTACTCTTTAGTGATGACGTTTTACGGAAAACCTTGCCGTTTTGCCATGCAACAGGCAATCACCATAGAAACGAAAGTTTGTTTACATTACACGACGAATCGTTGTTCGACATTGACAATTCTAGTCACATATTAAATAATCTTTTACTTAGATAAATAGTTTTAGAAATGACTGAGCGAGCTCCCGTATCCTCAGAAGAAACATTAGTTCGTTATGACAATCCTGTATTAGTTACTAAACGGGCGGAAAAAGCCGTAAGCATCAAATCTTGTCTTGTCATCAAGCAGTTTGATTTGTCAACCGCAATCGAGAGGTGCATGCTAATTATTTACTTCTTGCAGGCGCCAGCTCTTGCAGGTACTTCCATACAGCCATGTGTGCCAACAGAAGCCAAAAAGGAAACAGAAGAGATTCTAAATGCCATTTTGCCTCCAAAGGAATGGGAAGAAGACGGTCAAATATGGACTCAGAAGGTGCTGTAACATCTTTTCACGCTTTCGCCCAGTTCAGTTTTTGGAGTTGTCATGATTTGGGTATCTCATTAACTCGAAGGACTGTCTTATTGTGGCCCATAGCCCTAGCAGGATCAAGTGCCATCTAAAGCGTCAACCTTGGTGTGGTTTTAAACTCACCCATTTTCGGATACCTAGCCAAAAGTTTAATGCTACTGAGACGATAGAAGTTTTTTTTAATAATAATGTTGTAAGAAATAAAAAATTGTTGATTTCTTTCTTGTCTAACCGTGCCTAAACACGCGATGAACATAAAGAGTGGTTCAACGACACTTTGCTGCGTTTATTTGAAACGATTTATGATCTGATGTTTTTTTAGATTTCGTCGACTCCTGCGACTCGGTTGGATGTGATAAACCTACAAGAAATTCTCGATACGCGTCTGCAACAGAGACAAGCCAGAGAAACAGGCATTTGTCCCGTGCGTCGACAGCTGTACACGCAGTGCTTTGATGAGCTTATTCGACAGGTTCGCACATTTAAATATTGATCATAAAAGTGATGATTAGGTAACATGATAGGTATCTAACGCCTTACACATTATGTACAGCCTATTGTTCATAGGCAAAAAACTAACAAAACTTAGTGGTGTAGTAGCGGTACTTTCATACAACCCTAAAAGCCTGGTTTGCCCTTATAAGGGTTTCTGAACAGTCTGCTCGCCTTATGGCCTTGCCATATTGTTGGCCCCTAGGCACGCCGGTGTAGTGGTGGTGTTATTTGACCAGGGGACTTTCTATTTAGAAGGTAATTCGGTATCCTACGATTTCTACGTGCACCGTGCTGCACCGAGTATGGCTGTACAGTTTACTCTGCTTGATTTACAAGCATGTTACCTCCCTACCGATAGAATTCGATTCGGTCTAGGTCTAGTTTAACTCAGCCTGTTAATATCTTCTCTGCATGAACTATCTCCAAAACACGGCAGCTGGTTTATATTTTTTTTTTTGGAATATTGTAAAAACATATTCAATGCTTCGTACCTACTATTCCGCAGGTAACAATCAACTGTGGTGAAAGAGGCCTCCTATTACTGAGGGTGCGCGATGAAGCGAAAATTACTATGGAAGCTTACCAAACGCTCTACTGCAGTTCCATCGCTTTTGGTATGAGGAAAGCTTTACAGGTTTGTAGTTGCTACATATTTAGATTTTTTATTTCGCTGGCCTCGTTGGTCTGTTCACCAGTGGCGAAGATTCCATACAACTCGATTCCTACCGGATTCTCTTTGAAAAATGGCACAGTCAGTATTCTATAGACAAATAATAAAATCCGATAAAGATATGGACTCCGGCTTACCTGTTACAAAAATTTACCCTTCGCTACTGCTGTTGACTGCAATCGCGCTGCTTGGGCTCGATTTCCAGGTCAAGATTTATTGGCTTTTCCATCAGGAATCGTCACAACTCAGAGTGCGGATGTATACTCTGTTGATGGCAATAGGCGTTCTAGACATAAATGGCGAAATGTGGGTGTAGGTACCTACTATACGCCTACCCCATTGGAAAATATAGGCATTATGTTATTTTGAGTAACATATTTCATCGAATTATTATCTGCCCAGTCAGAGCAAGGAAAATCAGACTTGATGGATCAAGTAGCAAAGTTGGAAGCTGAACGGTCTGCCTTGGACAAACAATGTATGGAGTTGAAACAAAAGACTGAACAACTGGAGAGACGTGCGGCCGAACTAAGAGCCGCTGAGGAGAAACGTCACCAAGAAGAGTTGCTCGCTTTGAAGAAGACCAACGCTCAACTCAAGGTGAGATCAGCTTTCAGTGGTCGTATACCTTTCCATATCTTGGAATTCAGAATCTATGACTTTCATAGTCACCGATATCAACTTTAACGTTAGGTATTCGAAGTAGATTTGACTTTTTATAAAATTTCTGATTGCTATCGAATTTAACTTTGTTACCCATGACGCAGTACCAAAATTATTGACACCTACCTCAGAAGTATTATATTTAAGAAGTAAGAACTGTGCCCCCTTGTAACAATGTAGACTGAGTCATTTACAACTTCATAATTGCAATTATTTGTTTTCAGGCGCAACTGGAAGGCATTATTGCACCAAAGAAGTAAAAGTGTTCGTTTCGTTATTATTAATTATTTTTAAGATGTTTTTTTGTTATTACTAGATTATAGACATTTAAATTGTGTTTCTCAGACATATTATTTTTATTATAGTCATAAAGTTTAATAAACTAGCATAAATCTAATTGTGTTTTTTAATAAAACCATGAAATCATTTTATTAAAATATATATTAAAACATTTAATTGGGACAAACATACAATGTTTTCAATAGTTTACAATGCACATATCACTAGAAAGGTATAAAGGACACACATTCTTCCATTCAACACTTCAATTTATTTACCATAATACATATTTTATCAAACTCAAATATTACATTTCATACAGTCGGAAATGTACACTTTGTTGTTACGTCTGGACATTTACAGAAAATCTTAATAATAAACACTACGGTCATACTGATGCAAATGCAAAATTCATCACCTTGTAGGATTACAATCTTTATATCATAACCTAATGTAAAATTATTTTTCGAAACAAAATTACAAGCATAATAAAATATAATCAAGTTTGAATAATAAAATCGAAAAATTATAATAAAATTGATTTTATGAAATCAAGGCACCACATATAAAATTAAATTATTATTACATTAAATTAAAATATTAATACATCATCAAACATAAAATACTGAATGAAACAACAATGCGCAAATAATATAAGAAATTGTATAATTCAAGTACATATAGATATAATTAAGTTATATCGTCAAATGTGATGCCACTGTCGTACACTTGCGTCGCATCCCATTGCGTGTTGTTGGTGGTGTGCCACCTTTAATATCATCTTACACTCGGCCCACAGTCACATACTGGTCGAACAACCAGTCACATTCCTCAGCAGGTACAGCATCAACATTCAGTCAAAATAAAGACTTGCACGGAATGAAAATTATTTAAAATTAAATACGTAAAGTATTCAAAGAATAATAACTATTAATATTTCCAAAAATATATAATAACACCTATCATTAGTCTAAAATCTCCGTCGCAAAATTAAAATAAAAAAATAAAAATTGTGATCAAATTAAAAATGCCACAAAACGCATCTCGCTAGTGGATTTCTTCAAGCGCCTTTAAGTAACATAACAAGTCGGTGGAATCTAAATTTATTATCACAGTTACAATACAAAATTAAGATGGAAACTCGTTTCACGAACGTTCGTTTCGTTGAAGAAATCTACAATCGAGTTGGATTCTCGACGGCGGTCGAGTCGTGTCTATTACAACTGTGGTTATAGCCGATGTGTTGTCATGGGGTCGTTCAGGTAGGGTAAGGGAGCGGAGATCGAGGCGTGGGGATAGAGATCTGAGTGTCTACTGAGGCTGTTCTGTGTAGGCCGAGACGCGGTGCGCGGGCCCCACGGGGATGGCGGTGACGCGGCCGGCGCCGCCGTCCAGCAGGGGGTTCACGACCTGCACGATGTCGGGCTGCAGTGAGTCCCCGCCCTCGGTCTCCCCTTCCCCTAAGCTAATACCGGCCTCCTCAAGGTCGGAAGGTGCTGTTTCGCTACTCGGGCTAGTAGTTAATTCCAGAGAAATTATTTTTTCTTGCGTCGTTTCCACCTGTATAGATAAACACGATTAAAACTGGGTTCCTAGAATTTTGTATTCGCTAAAGAATAAGAAATGATGTGACTGTAAATTACTTTTAATTCTGAGGAAAATGCTATGAAATTTATTGATTTCAGAAAGTTCTTTAATGTATGAAGTTCTTTTAGTATTTTGTTCCAGAACGAGAAATTATGAAAGTATTTTAATTTTAATTCGATAACAAGGTATAGTTAATGTTATCGAACTTTGTGCTCAAAATTGTGATAACATAAAACAACATCAAACACAGAAGCACACTACAACAGATAAGTCACAATTTTGGGCACCTGGCTAAACATGTAATGTAAACATGTAATGTTGGTTACCTATGGGAAATGACATGCACTAAATACAGTTAATATTCTAATATACAGGCGTTAGTGGGTTAGTTTTGCTTCTGCTGCTAAAGCAATGAAATAAGCTTTAGTATATATATTTCTGAAGAGTAATAAACGCAACAAACCATTGTTTTCGTTGAAGCTTGCCGTGTCTAGAATCCAGGTATCGTCTGACAAATTACACAATAAATTAAGTTAGCATGCCATGCCAAAATATCATGCATCACTCGTGTAAACATTAAATAGATAGGAAGAAATAAAAGAAAATAAACGGGGAAACCTTGGGAATAGGGATACTGTCAAATGGGGCAAATAAATTGTATATAACATGGGATTTATTACAACATAAATATTCAATAACTCAAGTCTTGTTATTGCCACGTTGATTTTAGTTCTATATTAACGTGAGTGTAATTAAGTACTACGTGATTATCTACATTTCATATCTTTTACAGAAAAGTTGCACAATCAGTTATTTAATAATATTCCTAATTATTTTCTTAAATTCCACAGACAACCTTTGGCAATCACTGGTAGATTTATTTCACTGTTTTTTATTAAACAGAATTATTTTATCGCTAATGTACAGTAAGAAATTAAAGAAAGCTTAAACCTTTGCCTTTTTTCAATGATTTTCAGGATTTGCAAGGTTTTCCTAATATTCAAGTTCTAATTGAGAGCACCAAAAATCAGAATCATAAATAAGGAAAAGCGTCGAGTTAGGGCACTAAACTGAAACAATTGTTATCTTTAGGAATTTAATCGAATAACTTGGAATACATACACAAACTGATTAGTAAATTTTCTCAAAACATATCTACGGCAATTGTGGTGTTTCAAGTTTGTGTTGTGCTAAATAGTGTATTTCGTTATGTGCACTTAAAAGGCCCCGTTAACATTTTAGTATTTATGCACGTAGTTGATCTTTGTCAGTCGATCTATTTCATGTCTTGATACAAATATCGTTTTAAGTTTCGTCAGTCTACAGTAAGGTCTATAATCGTCTGTCATAATAGTTGCACGTTGAAAGCTAAGCGTAGTTTTAAAGATATACAAAAGATAATAAAAACCACACGATACGGCATTGCTTGTGTACAGCGTCTTACGTAGCACAATGTACAAATCGCGGCGTCATACGCGTACCTCTTTCTCAATGACTTTCTCAATGTACTCGACGGTTCGCACTTTAGTCTCGCCGGTTGCCGGGCACACGAACTCCTCGGTGCGGAGAGTAATGCGCTCGTCTAACAATTTTTCCTTCTCCTTGACGGCCAGTATTTGGCCCGGTTTTGTACGTAACGCGATACGTGGCAGGGGCCATTTCTATAATTTGTAAAGCCAATTTTGACATTCGCAGCCCAATGTAAACGTACAATAATATGCCAGCCAAGCGACATTGATCCCCACCCACGATAAGACAAATTAACCACATGGTGTTAGTTAAGTTAAATCTTACGATTTACTGGTACTTGCAACAAGACATCAAAGGTATCAATTTAAACATTCAAATTGAATACGGACAGAACAAGGACAGATTGTATCATTGCTTACTGGACAAAGACATGTTACACAGTGTTAATCACAATGTTAACAGTTACAAACAAATTAATACATGGAATATTATTGGATTATGACAAAACATTCTAAATCTGAAATGGAAAAAAGATGACGTTGGATATTTGAATGAGAAGCGACACTGACAATGTGGTGAGAGATTTGATATGATTTTGGGGGTAAAAAACATGATCATTTTTCCATTTACAGAATCGGTTGCTTTAGTATTTTAATTTGGACAACATTCAACTGATTCATCAAGACATGGAGACGGTATTATTTAGAGTAATTACCTCGTTGGAAGCATTCTCCCTCTGTGGATCTTCTAAGATGTCACTCGCTGGCCCCACCATGCTTTTTATCACTTTCTGTGATTCAAGCGCCTCCTACATTAACCAAACACGCTTTAGCTCACATTAACATTATAGAACGTGATCGAAACTACCAGAAAAATTCAATTGGATACAATCAGAATGACAGCTGTCGCGAAGTTAATTTTGAGTAATATTCATATAAATTGTTTCGATAATTTTGAAGTCCGTATAACTATGAAGGGGTCTTCGTTATTTTGATTCACGTCAATGGAATCATCAATGACAATTATACTTAAGGGTAGAAGAAATACAACCGTGTCCAGGGAGCTTAAGGTCGCCATAGGCATCAAACAGCTCAGGAAATGATACGAATTAAAGCCTCCAGAAGGGTGACCGTCAATGGTGGTATAAGATTTCCACTTTGATTGATCGTTATCACTGACCTGTTCGAGCGAGCGCAGTCTAGCGGCCCGCCAGGCGGCGCGTCTCGCGGCTCGCGTGGCCGCATCCTCTACCTCACCGTCACGCCCCGCGCGTCTGCGTTGAGACTTCGCTGATGGACTTACGCCTCCAGACACACTATACACAAGAAAACAAAAAATAAGTATAAAAAAATACATTTTCCACGTATCATCATTGATCTACGTTGCCCTTGCTACAAAATAAAAACATACCTATGGCCATTCTCATAAGGTTCGTCGTCGGAATGTGAGCTATATCCACTCTGCCGGTCCTCGCCTGGGGACCACGAGCCGAGCTCTGATCGCGACAGAGACGCCATCTTTCTTTCCTCTTCTTGCTTCAATTTCTCCACCTCATCCGCTGATAGGAATGTGAAAACTTTTTCTGGAAATTGTAAATAAATATTTAATTTATAGACTGATGATCGCAGATCCTATAATATGTTCTAGTGCTAAAATAGTGCTTTAAGTTGTGCGTGGTATTGTTTTTTATTAGTTTGCAACATTATGCTTAACTAATAGTCGTCATGCTATAGTGTGTATGCGTGTGAGTAGCTATAGTATTGACTAATCCTCCTAATCTTCACGAAAAACGTTGGTGTATGCCATCAAATCCACAAAACATTTCTAATTATAAATATTTACCTGGCTTGGGCGATGGTTTGTGACTTTCTTCCATTGCATTCTCGAAGAACTTCTTCTTATCGCTGACAGACGCTTTCACAAAATTACCAGAATGAGGTGGGGAAGCCTGAGGACATTCGATTTGATTAGTTTAACTCGCCAACAAATTGACACTCACATTAAATACATAATGAGTTAAAAAGCTTATGATATTTACAAGCGTTGAAATTCCCTTCTCCAGGCTTCACACCCATGCAGTCAATGTTTTAATAAATAATAAAATAAGGTTATTGCGGTTAGTAAATCAATCATGCAAAATATAAGTAATTGCAAGTTAAAAACAACAAATCAATGGGGGTAAGTAACAAAATGGGATATGGAGGGATGACAGACTATGTGGTTTTTAGTCAAGAATCCAGGTTGGGTTGACGACGAACACAATCAAAAGAAGCTGAGTGTGTGTGTGCGAGGATAAGATTCCGTACATTGATGTTTACCTCGCCGGTGGCGAAGGATTTGATTTTGCTGCTCCATGCGGGTTTCAAGGCAGATGCGGGCGTAGGGCTCCCTTCCCTCAAGGGATCCGAACTGTTCGACATTCTATCGGTTTCGGCCACTGTCGTCACCTCACCGAAACGAACTCTTCTCTCTGATTGAACACTTTTAGGCGCATCATCGATATTAGTGGAAACAGATGAAGTGATGTTTGCATTTATATCTTGTCCTAGGGTACTGACTAGAGCGGTATGTGATTTGTGATTCATAATACCAATTAAATTGGAGGAACATACAGGGACTGTGCAAGTGTATGGATTGTACGTTCCAGCTACAGTCGTTAGAGATGGGTAGGGGTTGATTGGCGGGTACGTGTTAGAATGAACCATACCCGGTGCACTATCATCTGTCCTCAAATCACGTAATGAACGGTGCACCGGTACATACATTGTTCGTTGATCGACATAAGTTTGATCTGGATGTAAATTACATGGAGAGTTAGGGACGTGTGACACAGAAGGCAGAGTTCTATATTGTGCGTGTAGCAATGCAGGGGGATCGGGTTCTCCACTAGGACTTACAGAAAGTTCTTTATAATATTCCTCATTAGCTACAGGAAATTCTTGTGTATGGAAGACTTGACTTGAAGGCACTGTTGATACTATAGCCGAGCGAAATGGTACGTCAGACACGACCGGCCCCAAAACTAAATGTGGAAAGGCTTTGTAATTTACAAGGGGAGGGACTTCGGTTTCAGGAGAATTTGTGGAATTTGAGGACTGCATGGATGTTTCGGCCACCGCAGGCTCAGGCAGCAAAATCCGTTCAGGAATGACGGTGATAGGTGGTAGACTTGCCTCGATATCTTCATCTTCAACTAATTCACTATCACTAACGTACGTGTCGAACAAAGGCGGAGGCGGGATGATGAGGTCGGCGTGAAGTACTCGACTCGCTTTAGGGACCGGTCTTGAGACTCCCACTTCGGTAGACGTTTGGTTTCGGATTAGTAAGGAGCTGAACCCCTCGCATGCATCGTTAGTGTCAATGATCGTAGGCCCCGCTAGTTCGTCATCATGCTCGTCATGCAATGAGTATCGGAATATATTCGTATCGTTCGTCGATAAGGGGTAGTGTTCAGGTTCATCCATCGGTTCTGGTGTGAAACTAACTCGCTTCGTGTGCGGTTTGCGAGGCACTTGAGGTTTCTGTTTGACGGGAGACGTAGGGGTCGCAGGAGTGGCGGGGGGCGCGGGCGGCGGGCGCGTGGGGCGCTGCAGGCGCGGCGGGTCCACGGGCGTGCCGGGCGAGGGCGGGGGGAGCGGTGCGGAGGGGGGCGGCGTCCTGGCCGCTTGCTGCGCGTACGGCGCCAGCGGCGAGGGGGGCGCCGCTTGCGAACTAGACGACTAACCAAACCAACAAAATATACTGCACCACTCGGTACATACGCAACTCATTACTTTGGCTACGGCTAAAAGAAAGACCAAAACAAAATGCTAGATACTCGAGCGTAATCACGAGTTGAGCCAAATATTATTAAATTTTATTTCATACATCGAACAATAGCGAAGCTACTTGCACGAAAATCATGAATAATTAACCAATATCATTATTTAGCATAAAACCCAAAAGCCTATTCAGCGACGAACAAAAATCTTCCAAAATAAATGTCATTAGAAAACATGCTAACTTAAAAACAAAAGAAAACGTCATCTGAAACATCATGTATTTTAATGCAACACTAAACATAACGTCAATTAGAACAATTTTGTACATTAAAAAGTAAATAAAGTAAAAGCACAATAGTTTTTATCAAATGTAAAATAATTGGCAGTTAAGAATAGTAATTTGGCCAAAAATCTTAATTTTAAGTCTTACAGAAATTAATAATATTTTAACAAATATCTAGTACTTGTGGTTGGTACAGTTTCATCAGAAAAAAAAAAAAACAAATTCATAAACACTGTCGAAAATTTGGAAGCTAAGTTTATAAACACTTCAAAATTCTATTTCGACGTTACTTTGTCCATATATGGTTTATGTATATTCATAGAATTGTTCTAGTTAGACAAACAGCGATAAACAGGTATATAAAATTGGTCTTTTGGGTTGAAGATTACATAGACTTGTTACACATCTACAGGGGGGGGGTAACCTGCAAGGTAAGTACTCATAAATTATTGATACCAAACTTATACTATCACTTACGGGATATCTTCCGTGATTATTCATTATTTTGAGCTCCCGATATTTCGACGCTGTTGCAAGCGCCATGATCGCGGGTTGACTGGAGAATGCAGGGGTGGTGGTAGTGGATATCGGGAGTTCAAAATAATGAACAATCACGGAAGATATCCCGCAAGTGACAGTATAACTTTAGTTGTAAACCGTGAAAGCTTAAAACAGTATTGGTACCAAGTCTTAACTACCCCCCTTCAACTGTCCACACTGTATATTTGTATTTAGATGTAAGTTTTAGAATGTATTTGTAGGCTAAATATTTTGACTACATAGGTATTATAATATTATAAATTGGTCGTATCGGACTGATTATGATTAATAATGTTAAAATATTGAATGGATTGAATATCAAGGGAATAAATACATAATTTTGCGATATTGGAAACATTTTGATAATATATAGGTTGTTTAATATGGTATTAAATATGCAAAGGCGATAGGTGGGTTTTGTCACAAACTATGAAAATGGTGAGGTTATAATGATTCGTCCACATGTTATAAAGGGATACTAACACTCGATTTGAAAAATGCTATAATCAGTGGCTCAAACTAAAATATTGTTTGACACGTATATCATGTTACCTTAACTACATATACCCTTCTCCTTATTTACTAAATACATCGATAAATTTTGCTATTATATACATTTACCACTTTCTATTAAATTATTTTTCATAATGAACATTTTCATGTTTTACATGTAGTTGATTACATAATGTTAAACAGCGCGAAGCTTAGTACGACATATAGAAAAAGTATGTTTGGATATCTATAATCATAACATCATTGTAAACGCACGGACATAAAAGATCATCAATGCAACTAAATAGTATTGCATTGGCACATATAACTATTCTGAATTAAAAACATTTATTTAATTTATTTTATAACATTCATTATATTGGTTTGCCAAAATTATAAATGCATAATTATTATATTTCATTTAGATGTTTTCGGTCAATGACACAGTTCACATATAGTTTCACACATATTATAAATAAGTTTAGTGGACATGTTATGTGTATCCGTTAAGTTTATTGAACATTACTTATTTACAGATGTTTGGACAGAAGTTAATATTGCCGTACTATGTGTTTTCTTCCTTTTCCTCAATGGATGCATTCTGCAATGGACGTAATTAGCTTTGTCATTAATCTAATTATAAACTGCACCAGTAAGGGTCATCCTCTAGGCAGAACCCATATACAAGCTAACACATGACGACATTGAGCTAAGCTACAATAAATTAAAATAAGAACTGAACAACATCGTCTTGCTATAAGGTTTATACTAATAGTACTAGGGTACACTTAGAAGTTCTATTACATTTCCATAAATTATTACATAGACGTCCCAACAGACAGAACTTAAAGAAATTGAGGATACATGCAATACAGTCCTTTAAAGTCAATATCAATGCTGTAATGTAAAAGTTAATACATTTACAGACTATAGACAGAAAGTTCGCCGTAAAGAGATAGGTGTACTGAAGTTATCTGTAAAGTGCCACCCTCCCACGTCATCACAACCAACTACATATCAAAGGCTCATGTAGATATACTAAATAACATTTATTTTGGAAGACAAGGAGTTAACATACGAATAGTATACTTAAGAGTACTCAATACAAGATATTTACGAATATTTTCATGCAAGCAATACTTTATACTACAAAATATACATAGTGCATGCTATCAATATCAGAGTCAGGAAGACGCTAAACGTGCAAAAAGTCATACAGCAGAATTGTTTCGGCCTTTATATACGATTAAGTTATTCATAATAGTATAATACAAAGCTAAATCTTATTTATCATGCTGTAATATAAATTTTCAAAGTATCAGAAATATAAAGCTTAAAATATGTAGGAAATAATTTGTTAATCAATTGGAAAATAAACTATAAACTACATGCATACAAATTACAGTTATTTACAGTTGGACACAAAACAAGCCAAGATGGTCTTTTATATGATGAGCATAAAGTTTTTATTTAAATAACTCAATAATCACTGTCCATCGTACCTCATTCTGTGGCCGTCTGTGGGGATCCAAAATTTAAGGGAACATTAAGAACAATGCAACTACTAGCACGAAATAATCCAATATTATATTCGACCTAGAAATCACATTTTTCTTAAACCATTTCAACTGAAAAGAGCTGGCTGATAGTTTGACTAGTATTTAGTAAATAGAGCAAATCTTCAAAAATTCTACCTTATTTTTTCAAGAGCAAAGTTTAGAACTGTTTAGCTTCTATTCAAAAGAGGTTTATGTACATGTGCAGTTATGCACTAACCTGAGGTTGGAGTGTGTGTTTGGACATAACGACGGTGGTCGTCTTGTGTTGCAGTTCGGGCGATATCGGAGGCGCGGGCTCGAGAGCCATGCTCTCTACGGCGTGAACGATATCTAGCACCTGAAACGTTCATACGAAACCTGTTATAGCGCTCCTAGTTCTGTCATTTTTATTTACATTATATTGTTCCGAGGGCTGGGACACAGGCCCCTTTCTCCATGAGAAGGAGTGGGCCATAATCAGCTACACAGTCTCTGTGCTGGTTAATAGATATTAATTATTTATCAAAATGAAATAAAACGAAATGACTGAATTTTATCACGAAATTAACTATTTTAAATTACTTCGAAAAATTAAAAATGTTCATATTTGTCTTAACAAATATGTCATACTATAATAAAAATAAAACAAATCATATTTTTATGAATTAAGTTGTACGCACGACGTCCAATCAAGCTATACAAAACCAGTTTATACGGATCTCTCGTTGTACGGGAAATGTATACAAAGCGAGGCCATGTTATACTGGAAATGTACAGCTTGATGTGCCGCCGTGTGTACTTGGGAGTAGACGTTAGAGGGACAGGTAAAAGGTTACTAACCTTTTCGGGTGTCGACTTTTCCCGCATTTCTGCGACTTGTTTCTCGTGTTCAAACTCAACAAGATCCTGTTGGAATTGTTGCTCCTGCGGTAAACAAAATCATTGCTTAATTACACATAACATAACATCATGCCTGTATTCCTGAAGGGTAAGCCTAACCTATAGTACACTTACATCATGTAACAGGAGGTGAGCCTATTACTATCAAGCATGGGCACAAATCCAGAAGAGTTGCTACTGAAAAATTGCTGATAGGCAACCCCAATTACACTGCTCGACCTGGGAATCGAACCCAAGATGTCATGTTCGACATTAACGCCTATAACTGCTAGACCAACGAGCCTTTTCTTTAATATTAAAGAAAAAGTAATTTCAGTCATTTGACGACGTATGATGTTTTAGGGCCTATTCAAACCTAAGTGGTATTCGCTGCCGCTGTGGGTAGAGGTACATACCGCGCGATTTTCGCTCTGAAGTTGATACTAAATAACTGAGCAAAACCCGCGCATTATGTACCTGAGCTTAGGTTTGAATAGGCCCTTATTCGGGAACTGGAGCCATTCACCCTCTTGACATAGAGGCTGGTCGTCTCTCCCGCCTTAAAATGCTTAAACGCTTAAAATCTAGTCTCATACTTAAGTATGAGAGTAGATTTTAAGATAGCTTAGTCATAACAACGATAATAGTTCAAAGCTCGGGGTGAATGCTTATATTCAAGCTTAAAATCAATTAAAAAAAAACCATGCAATAATTTTGTATGCGCAACAAAAGGAGTATTGGAGGAAGCGCTCGTCATACTGACCTGTTGCTGTTGGTGCAATGTACTATCATCTCTGTCCAGGCTTGACGTTGAGTGAGACAGAGAGCCGCCCGTTTCCGCCGTCCCGCTCTCGCTACCGGTCTGTGCAAATATCGTTCTCTTTCTAACAAGCGCTCGGCAAAACGGACTCACACAAACTCTGGGTGTGACAGACAAAACACACTCGGGAGCGTGCCAAATGAAATTAGTGTCAAAAATAAAATTGAGTCCAAATGTGTATTTATAAAAGCGTGAATTTGGAAGCATTTTAAAAGCATTTATGTTTGTTTGGTAAGAGGAAAGGATTCCTTATTTGTTTTAACTTTGTGTAGTTATAAAAACGATGAAATAAAAAGATTTACAATACTCGACAGAAATATTTGCAACTATTAGGCCACGCTGCGTCTCCCAGCCATCTGGGTGATCTTTGATTCGCATGGCTTGGATAATGAGTAGATTACAAAGGTTTCTGCCGAGTTTTAAATTAGAATGATGGTCTTACAGTGATCTTCTCCGGCCTGGTGTATCCGTAGCACACGACGAGGTGCAGCGGTGCGTTGGTGGCCGAACGCAGCGCGTTCACGGCTTCGTTGTGCGTCGCCCCGAGTAGCGACACACCGTTCACTTCTAAAAGACGCATGCCAACCTGTCGGGAGGAAAAAATGTTATTCAAGGTGTAAACGGACATTTCACGAAGACGTCAACCAAGCATTATGTACATCAAACTAAGTAACTCTACGCAAAAATTATTGGGAAACGACTTTATTTTGGGGTGAAAAAACACGTGTCACGGTAGGACTCATTGTTACGCACTCAAAACATTGTGCTGATGGATGCATTAAATAGTACCGGGGTTGTGGAGTTATTTTAAGTAAAGTTATAACATTAAAAACTTGTATTTAAAAAAAATAAAAAACTTGTGAAAAAGTTGGAACTTTGACCCCAAATATCTCCGTAACTAGAAGATTCCCAGGTATGGTCTAGAACAAAAAAATGATCGCAATGACGGGGAGAACAAGTTCCTTTCGGCTTCGTTAGGGTATATTTACACCCATCAGATATATTCGACAACGTATACACCATGCATCAGAAAGAAACGATCATATTTAAAGATTTGGCATAGATCTTTAGGAGCCACAGCTTCAAATCAACTTTAATCCTATATCATATCAAGAGATCTGCCACCACCTTTTGGCATTTTTATTATAATATTTTTTCAGTGTGCGAAAAGGATGGAGTTTTACGTCCTGCACAGTGCCATCTCTTTCCCAAACTGAAGTAAGATTATAATACTCCTACGAGAGGTGGTGGTACAGTCCTAGGTTTTCTGCATATACAAGTATGGTGTATTGTACCCACCTTCAGTCTACCGTCTCTCCTGGCGGCTCCACCGCTATTTATTTTCGATATGAAGACTCCCTCATCATTAGGCTCGTTAGGGTTCCCACGCTGACCGTTCAGACCACCCTTTATGTGCATTCCTAACTTCTCACCTTCTTGTTTGATTATGGTTAGGTCCTGGAGAGTAAGCAAAGTTGAAATCGCGGAAACACAAATTATAAAAAATCTATAGGCATTGATTCAAAATATTAAAGGCAAAAATTGAGTACCTGATATAGAAAATTTGCTATTTAAATCGGGTAACTTGAATTACTACATTCACAAACACTTGTAACATGCAAAGCCACAACACAATACTTCATGCACTCTAGTTCACAGAAGCTTTCATACTAAGTATTTACAAAAACATTCTAGATAATTAAAAAACCTAGCACATGACAGACAAAATTGTAAAGGCTTGGGTATAAGTTTCAGTGTAATTGGCATGACAGTAGAAAGAGCTATAAGCAAAAAGGTTTCATATTAAAGATGAAAAGTCGCGTTCTAAATAGGAAAAGCTGTATTACGAAATAACCATTCCGAATACGACGATAGCTGGGCACACGGACTGACTGGATGAGGGGTTGGAGACTGACATATATATTTGGTAAAGTAACACACATAAGTTCGAGATCGCCGAGCGACGTTCACACTTACAGTTGCGTCAACAATCTCAACTTGTATGAGACCCTGAACGTGTGGCGGTGGCCGTGTTGCGAACGTGTGGAACAAAACAATTGATTGCGTTTTATAACGACCAAATAAATCTCGTATCAATGGCTGCTCAAGACTCAAAAGATTTTGTCTCTGAACAAGAAACACGCTAGTAGATAAGCGACAGAATTCTTAGCAAAGACGTACTAGATGCTTTTGTCAGTAAAAATGTTGAACAATCATGTGCATCAATGCATAAGCGTTATGCATACTTCTCATTATTGTATACCGCCAAATGACTACTGTAAGCGACAATACTCAAATCATTCTACTCGTGTCACATTATGCTTTCAACTTCTCACCATTATATCCACAAATTCGGTTACTTGCATAACATGCAAAACATTGCGCGCTTACGTATGTGCGTATGTACACACAGATTACGAATATTCATAACAAGACATACCCAATGGTGGGGACTGTATTTTGTTAAATTAAGAGTATTTGTCACAGTTAAATGCATTTATCAATTATATTTTATTTCAGTTATTGTGTGACACAGGATTGTACAAAAACTATTGACAAAGGCTTTATTGAAGACATTAGAAATGTTACTAAGTATTTTAAACAGCATGTGTCAGAAAAGTAGGGTCTTATTTAAGGGTTACATACCATAAAACTGAACTATGATGTCCATGGGACCAATATCGTAGCGGAAAAATATAATCAGCTGTCCCTGTGCAAACTCGACCCAAACAACTCGAGTTTTTTTTTGTGATTACGATGGACCCATGGAGAAAGTTATCCAGTTTGATGGTCTCTGTTACACCCTTAAAATTATGACCACCCCTTTCTAATACACGCTGTATAGGATGTTCTGAATTATAAGATGCTATTTCCTTCTTTCAGACAATTTTGTGATTCAAATAAAGTAAATTCTTTGTTCATCTTTGATTGAAATCATTTCTCTTAGACAGAAAATAATTTGAAACCGTTTCAAAAATAACAAATTGTTTGAATTTCATCGTCGTTATACTTTACAAAATCACAATAAATTAATAAAGAAAATATTCAATCCCGTGTCACGGTGTTGTGTGTACAGTGTGATGAGGTCACATACCTGGAATCCGTTCGGAAGCGGGTCGTGTCGCACGGAGAGCGAGAGCGTAGCGCCCGGTTGCAGCAACAGTTGCACGGCGTCGCGATGAGTTGCGCCCGGCAGTTCTACGCCATTTACTTTGAGGAGACGATCGCCCATGCGTAACTTGCCTGAACGTGCTGCTACTCCACCTGGCACCACCTGTTTTGAATCATAAGAAATCATAATTTTTGTCGGTTTCTCGGGAGAAACATAGTGTGGCTATTATGATCTACAGCCACAGCTAAGGCTGAAGTTCCTTATTTAACACATTCGGTGAAATCTCAGGCGTCAGCGTAAAGTTTACAAGTATTTTATGAAGCTGAAGCGCTCATAGCTTCAAAGAATTGCTTATCCATTAACCGGTAAGCATCCAGACATTGTGTAAGGTAACGTTCATTGGAGACTTCGCGCTAATATCTTTTCCTATGAAACAAGGTGATATTTGTATCAAAACTTACATGCGATATAAATATTCCAGGTTCCTTCCCACCGAATGGTACGCAGGAGTGGTCAGTGCCACCGATAATACTGAATCCAAGAGATCCTCCTTCTTTGACTAAGGTGACCTCCTGTAACAAGTAGAAAAAAAGGTATAACATTTTCAATTCAGTTGCAATTAATGTTCTGATTCACTTAATGACGTATCCGTGGACCACTCTTGTTGAGATAACATTCCAAACCTTGTGATGATATAATATGTGTTGCTGTTACAAAATAACTTCGCCGGATAGTAGCTCTCTATCCGAGAAGTTATGTTTGTTGACGACTAATCAATTTGGAATGTTATGTTATAGTTCCACTGTCGAATAGTTTTAAGAGTGATACGTATATTTGATTATGCACACGGGTTGCGTGACTGCCACCGGCCCTCCCCGTGACCCACGTGTATGTGACCTATGTGATCCATAATGTATCCCAGCACTGGTCATTTTCGTAGATAAAATGCGTATCATAATAAAACCATAGATGTACGGTGAACAATGCGAGTACTACACATCTTGAGCAAACCCGTGTGCATACCCAATTCATGTATAACTCGAAAACCACCCTTCGCCGCCTTTTTTGTTGAAAGAGACGATAATTTTAGCTGATATATTAATAAGAGATCAAATCTTCTCTCCCCTCCTCTTTTCCAAACATCAATTTATAACAAGAAATACTGCGCTTATATTGCGTGCTAACTACGAAGATTGACAGGTGGTATGCAATGGTATATCATGCAGTGTTCGCCCAATTATGAATGCACGAATTTGGGAGTATGATTTTGCTGTCTACTTTCCGCGGTGAAAAAGAAATACGCATGGGATAATCTTTAATCATTTACTTTTCTATAATTTACAGCAAGACCTTCGTTTAGTATACAAAAACCGGACAAGTGAAAGTCGTACTCACACGCACACAGGGTTCCGTAGCACTAAACAATATAATAAAAATTGTTTGAAGGCTCACTCATATGTCGCATTGTATTACATTCAACAGTTTATTTTTTATGTTTATGAAAAACAAACAAATTACTGGAGCAGTTTGATGAAATAGTCCCATATCTCAAAAACTAAACATCAAATCTAATTCAAACCAATTTTCGTTTTTTTTACGTTCTACAATCCTACATGTTTTTTTTTTCAGAATTTTCCTCCTCTTGCTTTCTTCAGAAAAAAGAGGGTGGGGGGCATATTTAACCACTTCGGAAGTCTATCTATCTTTCAAACGATTGACTTTGAGAAAAAAAATATTTTATGAATCTGTCATTTCTAAAAACCTATCTATAGACACCCCGCACGTATAGGTTTCATGACAACATTTTTTTTAGTTTCAGTTCCATGTATGGGGAGCGGTCCTTAATATTTAGTTTTTTATTTTATTTTTGTATAAAAATCGTAAAGCGGAACAGAATACATCTACCTACCAAGTTGAAACTGTGTAGTCCTAGTAGTTTCAGAATAAACTGGCTGTGACATACAGACGGACGGACGGACGGACGGACGGACAGACGGACAGACAGACAGACAGACAGACAGACTGACACACAGACTGACAGACAGATACACAGACAGACGTGACGAGTCCCTTATAGGGTTCCATTTTTTGCCATTCGGCTACAGAACCCTAAAAAGGGTGTTAAACAGGCCGACCCGCTCTCTCCGAAGTTATTTACAAGCATTCTTGAGGAGATATTTTTATCGCTAGCAGCCTCATGGACAACCAAAGGCATAACAGTCGATACTAAGAGGTTGACGAACCTCCGATTTGCTGATAGTCCTTTTTGCCCCCACAGCCTTGGAACTACAGACCATGCTCTAAGAACTGAGCACGGCAAGCTTCAGGGTGGGCTTGTAATGAATCGTTCTAAAACATAGCTATACAACAGCTAGCTAACCAACAGCACTAAGCGTAGGGTCGAGGTAGATGTGCAGGACACACATTATGTCGATGAGTATATCTACTTGGGCCAGTTAGTGTCTTTCGAAAATAGGCAAGAAAGAGAAATCGATCGCCGAGTCGAAAATGCCTGGAAAACTATACTGATCCATGAAGACGCTAATGAAGGGTGATCTTCCGATCTCCCTGAAGCGTAAACTCATCGACATGTGTACCCTGCCCGTCCGAACCTACGGAGCTCAGACCTGGTCACTCACCGAGACTCAGAAGTTCTGCCTTGGAGTTTGCCAAAGGGCAATGGAACGCAGCATTCTGGGTGTCAAAAGACATGACAAGGTTCGAAACACCACGCTGCGTTCCAAAACGGGCATAGTGGACGTTGGCAAGAAGGCTGCTAGGCTAAAATGGGATTGGGCTGATCACGTCAGCCGCATGCACTATGCCCGCTGGGCAAATATCTCCACACGATGGTTGCCGGAAGAGGGACGGCGCCGCAGAGTCCGGCCCTGAGAGAGGTGGCGAGAGAGAGAGAGCATTATAATCCACTCCTTCTCACAGTATCCCAGCAAAGGGAACGTTTCAGGTTTATAAACCATCAGGTTTCAACATTACCATGTTTATCGACTTAATTTTACAAACATCACAATATTCATAATTTGAAGCTCACGTGCCTCTTCTACTATGGCCGATCACCGCTCAATAACTCTCAGTACGAGATTCATTCATCATTCTGTCTTGACAGAACTTGTGTCTAGATGTAAACTATCGATGGACGGACTTCATATTTAGATTAGTTTTATCGTAATTCTATCAAGATCACGATTAAATTAATAAACCAAAGATAATGAAAAATATCAAATTTATATTCATTTTCATTGGTACCATTTGTTACAACTATTGTGCTGTGTCATGGTACGATTGTGTGGATATTACTTAGTAAACGCATTTGGAAAATATATTCTGTTTTTTTTATTCCCTTTTTCTTTGTTGTATTTGTCCCTCTCACTCATTTCTCAGCCTTTTCTGTTTAGTTTCTAAATTATACTCGAATGGTATTCAATGTTGTATTTCTTGTTTACCTTTACTTACTTAACCGGATTTAGTTTAAGTTTCAGATACTTTGTATAACGATGCTTTAGATCTCAAGAAGCAACAGTGCAGAGCAAATCATAAATTATCAAAAATATAACATGCGTATTCCCCTTTCCAAGTTCAAGTCAGTGCAAGAGAACAGGCTAGGAATTTTGACAAATTCGGCACAGTTATGTGCTTTAATACTTACACGCCAAATGAAAATGCTAAAGAACTGACAAGTCGGGTTGATACTAGATTTGTTGTAGAATATTTAGTAAAGAGATTGATCATTAAGTAATGTTACTAAAGTAACATTACCGTTACTATAGTTACTTTACATTACTTAATTTTCAATTAAAGAAAACTGGATAGGCTTAATTCATTTCATATGCCAGGAAACGTGCATATTACCTTCACCTGTTTCTAAAAATACTTGATACTTTTATTATTGGTTTGGCCACCACTTTTTCTAGAGAGCATAGATTTCGCAAAACGGTTTTTTATAAGCCATTGCGAAGTTGTGGCCTCATTATAATGAAGGAGTTGTAAGTTGTGACGTCGTCGGTCGGCTTTCTTACTTCGATGATGAGTGGCTCGACGAGTTGGTTGTCGGTGATGCGGGTGACGGTGGTCTCGGTGAAGGTGGACTTGGTGATGGTTTCGGTGACGCGGCCGAGCGCGGCGGGCGGCGGCGGCAGCACCACGGCGGGCGCGCGCTCCACCGTGACGCGCACGCCGCGCTCTGGCGGCTCGCTGGTGGGCCGTGCGCGCGCGCCGCCCAGGAAGTGCGCCGGGATCATCGCTTGGAACTCCTCGTTGGTAATCGGCCGCGACGGCTGCGCGTTTAACACGTTCACATCGAATCAGTCTAAATTTATTAGTGCACGGAAAGGGAGACCTATATGAATCGGCCATGGTAGCGTATCATTATTACCCCAAATACTACCTAACACACATACTTATTGAAAGAAGTCTAACCAAGTTTTGAAAATAATCTATTCGTAAGCAAAGTAGTACAAGCCTTGTGGTCAAGTGATAAAAAGCCAATTAATTGCAGTTTTGAACAGCGGGACTGATTCTCTTGCGCAAAATAAACGACGGCTATTGACAGCCTCTTACTTCAATATCTTAACTCTCCTGCCATTCTGAGTTTATTTGAAGGAGAAGATTCGGATAGAACCATTTTTCTGAATAATTTAATTTAATGAACGATAAGTGGACCGGCTACGTTTGTCGAAGGACTAATGGCCGATAGAGCAAAGGCCAAGACCCGTCCTTGGAGTGGTCGTGTATTGGGAAATCCTCCGACTAGATTAACTAACAAAACGAAAAGGTGACTGGTTCAGACTGGGTGCGGAAGAGGGTGGATAGGATGGGTGTTGTGGCCTAACTTGCGGAGGCCCATGACCAGCAGTGGACTGGGATAGGCAAAGTTGATTGATTTACTTCTACTAGTCAGTGAAAGAGCCTTTCGTTGAGATGAGCGAAAGGAAGTGGGCCGAGTTTATTTCGAGGTTCTGTTAAATAAGTAATTTATATGGCCTTTGCTTTTTTACTTCGAATATAATTGGATCTTAGTTGACGACTATGTACAGTTGCAAAAAACTCCTCAGAGTTGCCAATACCGAAAATAGTCTCTAAATCCAATTAAGTGGCCCTAAAAAAGTGCATTTTTTCTATTCAGTTGTCATATTTACATGGTTTCTAGGAGCGCTGGAGGTCAAAATAAAAATTGGAGTTAGCTGCCTTTGCAAAACGCGTTTTTTTGCCGAGGAACCGTTTTAGAAGTATTTACTCTTTGATTTTGAATGGCTAGGAAGGGTTTTTCAGGGTTTGGGAAAGAGGATTTCTCGTGGCTTGGGGAAGGGAGGGGGTATTCTTCACTTTGGGAGACTTTTCATGACGAAAACATGACAATTGAAATCAAATATTTTATAAAATCACAATGTATGTGAAGCTTTGTACTCCGTCATATTTTTTTCAAATCCAGCCAAATGCGATCAACAACTACAAAAAAAAAAACACGGTCACGTTCTTTGACTATCAGGCTTTTATGCTGTATGAAAGTTTTGTGTTTTATTATTTACTTTCGTCTTTGCCTTGTTTATTTTACTGCTGCATAACGGAATCAAGCCCACAGTTTTTTATCTCTTCAAGAATTTAAGGAATATTTTATAATTAAATATTTAGACATACTCTGTTTTTTTTACTTTTAAAATGTTTGCATAAGCATTCTAATATTGGTTTGTTAACAGCACCTTGTGTTAAAGCTTTCTGTAACCTAAAATTATGCTGGTATGGTATTTTATATGGAAGAGGCTTGTAGTACTTTGACAAACATAACTACTCGATGCATAAAGAAAGAAAAAATAATAAAGATATTAGATTGTTTACTTTAATAGCTATACCCCGTAACTTTCCAGCTTTAAAAATCTGAAAATTAAAAAATAGTGCTTTTATAGATAATTACGAGAAATCGACTAGCATAACTCATTGGTTACTCAACTAGAATCGTAACTAAAATATTTACCAAATACTAACTTGGCTCCAATCTTAGCAATATACATCTTTGTGTAGCTGTGGAATCCTAAATACATAATATACATACTATTTTACATACATATTTAGAAAATAATTATTACATTTTAATATGATAACAATAAATAGTTAATAATCGTGTAATATGGCAAAGTTATAAACAATGTTGTGTCGACAATGTTTATTGGCGATAGTGCAATTTTCCAAAGATCAAGCTGAAGCTTTTAAATTATGCTCAAACTAGTGAATACAATAAAATGTGCATAATTACTATAATACATATCGATAATAATACACCGTACAACTTTAGAATAAATGTAATGATACGTTAGCATGTTTTTGTTTACTTACAATAATTCGAACCAGATTTTTAACAAATATGATTTTTACTTTTACCCATGATGAGGTTTTAATAACAGTAACTAAGGTCTGAAATTGAATGTTTTATAGGATAGGTGAAGCGGATAAATGCAAAAAAGTACGGAGATCGCATTTAACCGAAAATTAATAGTTGTGACCGATATCAAATCCGAACATCACGAAATATGAGCTCTATATTTCGGAATGCATCGGACGTAATACCGTTCACAGCTATTGGCGGGTAAATGCCATCGCCGACTTTCAACTAATCTACATAGTGAAGTGAGTCAGATAAGGCGCCGCACACAATTAAAGTGGTAAAGCTATGACGAAAAAGCTCGGATGTGAACGTGTTAAACCAATACCATCACCTGCGAAACTTGGTAAGTAATTATGAGTGAATCTTACCTGAATATCGTCGAAGACATCGTCGTTAGATCCGTGCACGTTATTGGCGCCGGGAGTTAGGGGCGTGCTCGTACTGTTAGTTGTCGGTTTGGCCTGGAGTGAACGACGTTAAATTTTGAATTTATTTGCGACCGCTAATGTGCACGAAAAGCATATCAACTAGAATTTCTCAAAGCATTTTAATGGTATTTTTTTAATCTTAGTCCAACTAATGAACAGCAAATTTAAATGTTATTTTTGACTAACAAATGTGCAAAAATGGAAGACAATTAGACTAATCAACATCTATATTAATGCTACGTTCCCAAAATCGTAACCAAGCCAACAAATCTATAGAGAGCGATCACCAAGCCTCACCTGTCCGTTCGGTTGACTCAGTTTTCGCGGTGCGGGTTGCGGTGCGACGGTGGGTGCGAAAGTTGCTTGTTTGTGTGTCGCTGCGGGCGGCTGCGGCGACGGAGTGGGCGGGGCGGGCTGCGGGCCCGGCGCGGCCTGTGCGGGGTGAGTTTGTGTGTGGTTGCCGATAGGCGTGCTAATGTGATTTGTGGTGGGTTTCGGTGTCGGAGTGACGTTCACATTCTGCAGGCTGCTCTTATGTTCTCTCACTTCGTCTGATGTGGACTTCCGCGACATCAACTCGCCTAAACGAGGAAAAAACATGTTTTAATGGACGAAATTAAAGCCAAGCTGTTTCCGATATTATAAATCATATTGTATCAGTTTATTTTTTTAAGAAATAGCGTCTTTTCCTTTGTGATCAATACAAAAGCAACTGATTTTGCAAGCTTTCAAGGGAGCCTACATAAAAGCAAGTAATTAAGCAGCATATTTACCCTGCTCCGTTGTGATAGTCCGCTGTAGAACAAGCCTTACGAATCTCTCGTGCCCGGTGAGAAGGGATACCGCGGCTTCGTGAGGTGCGCTCTCCATATCTACGCCGTTTATCTAAGGAAATAAATCTATATTAAGTCTGTGGTTACTTGGCTTTCGTACCTAAAATGTTTACGGTACTAGTAAATTAGTGTTAACAAATTCCTTTCTCTTGTTCAACTACTTCTTGTCATTATCTTGACTTAGGTCCGAGAATAACTTTCAATATAAATTCTGCATGTTTTATCATGATTGCTTTCTTGTTATCCAAGCTTTCGCTTGTACTGTAACTAAGCTATATTAGCTTATCTTAAAAATAAAAGTGAGTGGTATCTGCATTTAATCGGAGTTAAAATTACTTGGCACAGTTTGCATATACGTTGTCAGGTGTACAGAAACGGACATAGGGTTACCTTTCATCCCGAAAAAAGTACTATGCCCGAGGAAAACAACAATAACGTTCTTATGATAACAGATGGCGCCACGTGTCTTTCGAATCATGATTGAATTATATTATTATAGAAACATAAGTAGTATGATAAGAGTTTAATTTTGAAATTCAAAATGAACGCGAGCTAAGACGTAAAAGTTAGTTTTTCAATATGTATATGAATAATCAGACATTCAAATTAAATGTTTATTTGCTAGAGATACAACTTCACTCACACACCCTTACATTTTCACTCTCTGTGGAAGAGTGCGGGCTAGATCCACCACTCGGGACTAGTTCAGGTTGGTGGATCGTTTAATGTGACAAGGCTCCAATCAAAATCAAAATCAACTTACAGAAACAACCTTATCGCCGACCAGCATCTTGCCATCCTTAGCGGCAGCACCTTGGGGCGAGATACGGGAGATATAGATGGCGTCGCTGTCGTCTCGGTAGGGAGGGGAGCCCTTCCCGCCGGCTATGCTGAACCCGAGGCCGGCGCCGTCGCGGATCAGCGTCGTGTGGACTAGCACCTTTTGTTGGTATACTAGAAATTGGAGAAAGTTTGGTTAGTATAGTCTGTGGTACAAAACCGTTATGTTTAACTATGGAAGTATTAAGGTACTCCACACCGAAGTTAATTTTCGTGGAGCAACGGTTTCAAGTGTTAGTGGGCAACAACGAAAAGCAAAAAGTTATAGCAAAAGCAACATATTTATAGCATTATCATGTTGCTCCAAAAAAAGAAAATTCGGTGTGGATGCACCTTTAAACCGTGACTTCGATTGGGTTTCGAATTTAAGACATAAATGGTATCAATTTAAGACGTCCATCATGTTTTAGCAGATGCCGCATAAAGCAAGAACAGTAATTAACAGAGCATTTTGTTAATTGCTAGATGTTATTGTTGACATTTACCAGGCTAACATAGGCTATCAGATGTTACCTAAAAGTAATTGTTAGATCAAAGTTCAAACCATCTACTTGTACCGCTATTAAAGATCTTAATTTACATAATCTCATCTCTCGAGTAAATACGTAAGCCTGCCCTTTTCCCACGAGCATCGCATTCGGCTTCCAGTCTAACCAGATGCGTACACTATCTGTATTTTAGACGGTGAACTGACGTCTGACCTCGGCAACCCGACTGAGGAAATACCTGTGGCTGTATCTAAAGGTTAGACCGGCAATCAGGTTTTATTGAGCTTTTCGATTGCCTGTGACGACTTTCATAGAATAATTTACGATGTTTGAGACTGACAGATTAGCCCTCTGAGGCGTTGAAAGGTCTCTGCTCTCTGTTTGTAAACGATATTCATCAAACCGGCTTTAGTCAATAAATTTTGCGGAAGCCACGCACGTTTTTGTTATCGGATATCGTCATTAGATAAGGGACGTGCATTAAAATAGCCTCCACGAGTGGCGACACTTAAATGTAGGATAGGTAGAGTACTTGCGTGGACTAATACTTTTGTCACAACAAGAAACTCTTATACAATACGGTAGTTGCACCACCAATCAATTGAGATACTTTTTTTGAGCTGTCAAAAGCGGTTCCTCTTAGATTTTATATGGCAATAGCAACCTGTGATGTCACTAACTTACCAACTCAATGACTCGACTATTTATAGATTTCAAATTAAAACATAATTTTACAGTAAATTGAAAAATAATCGGGTTTAGAGGTCTAAGATAAAATGTTTTTTTTGGAGAAGTTGTGTTTTAGAATTATTGGTTAAATGATGCAACTACCCAATGTGTACTGATACGACATGAGAAAGGACGTGATATGTTTTTAGTACTTTTAGTTTTTGACTTACCGGGCGGAATGTATGGCTCAACCGGAGGCGGCGGCGACGCTTGCAGTCGCTGGTAGGGTTCCGTCGTAACCTGCCCCGTCGGGGACGGGCTGTAGCTCGTCACCGTGGGCAGCACGGTCGGCACCGTTTGGTTCATCGCTTGCTCCTTATACTCCGGCTCGAACTCTTGCGCATACTGGTTGCTGATGATAAGCGGCTTGTTCGGTATACCGCGACCCGTTGGAACCTGTTCGAATAATAAGAAGGAAAAACCGTTTACTTTGCTCCGACTCGCGTGTTTATCGATACAGTTGTTGCAATAAAACATTACGAACTGCGTTGCATATGCCCGCGAAGTGATTTACATAATACATCCATTGCGGTGTGAATATTGAATGAGATGTTTACCTGTCCATTTTCTAGGGTTGATACTGTGTCGGTGGTGCTTGATATGGAATGATGGCTCGCTCCGCTAGGTGCTCGGCTGTGGGTTCTGTATAAAATAAATTATTATTAATTTGTGCAAGCATTGCGAGGAAACGTTGAGTACATACACCAATTAGAGGTTCCAAATACGGACAAAAATAAAATAAAAATAAATTTATGATTATTTTAAACAGTTACTAACACTGCAAATGTTGCACAAAATACTTCACTAACTGCACTCAATCTTCCATGTTCTGTTCTAAATAATTTAGGTTCTCGCAATCTTTATTGCAACAGCAGTGATGAAACGTTAAGATAAGGAACAAACGGTGCTTGCCTGGTCGAATTGGGTGAATCTCTGGTCACGACAAGTGTGAGCGTTGGCCCGCTTGCTTTAAGTACTTCCACTGCATAGTAATGATCCACTTCTATCACAGACGTACCGTTCACCGAGAGCACCTTGTCGCCAACCTGAAACAATACAAAACGGTTTTATTGCAACTTTGATTTTATTGTAGGTTAGGGTGCCAATCGAAGTTTGAGAAGTTCTAACTGGACTGGGGGACTTAAAAATAATAAAAAAATCATCCGGTCTGTATACAGAATCTCTCTTATAGGTATAAATTTCCTAGCTTCTGAAAGATGTAGCAAGCAAACAAATGATGACCGTATTTATTTAATAAAACTTTATTGCAAATAATGTTAAAAATCACTGTGCAAAGGCGGACTTAATGCCTTCGCCATTTTCTACCAGTCTACCTTAGGGTGATGCAGACCTTATGTCGCAAACTCCGGACAAAGTAGCACCAAAAACCCCGACATGTCCGGACAAACCCAGACGCAAAATAATCCTAATTGTCGGTATATTACATCCGTACCTAATTAAATGATCTTTCATACATTTTCGAAACTAGGAAGACGGCTACATGATTAATGACAGTGCTAAAATAAAACAAAAGAGAAGAAAGTATAGCAACGGATACAATAACAATTTAACGACGACATTAATAAGTACTTCCCGCAGTGATTCATATTATTAGAAACGGAAATAATATCTAACACTTGTATGTTTATACACCGTTTGAACGGCTTTGTGTTTTTATAGTAGTTAGTTGTACCTAGATATCTTTACTAATGTGTTCGTCCGGGGAAGTACTACTATTATTTAGATTTCCGCCGCCAAACACTGTTGCTGATTTCCGGTTTGAAAGGTACCGGTGTATTTCTTACTCCAGTTTCGTCTCTAGGACGACAATGTTGTTACGATGCCTCTGGTTTCGCCGATCGATGACCTGTTACCAGGAGGTGGGACCGATTGCTACTTTGCCTCTCATTAAAAACAAAATAGTTAGAAAGAAAGAAAGAATAAAGTTTATTTGACGTCAGTTCATCAAACACCCAGAATAAAGAAAAAAAGAAACAAAATAAAAAATAAATGACAAATTAAAAAAAAGAGAACACGGCTGCGCCAAAAAGGTCCATTTCAGCATTCATGCCAGACAGGTGATGCTGTCTGACGCTGGTCTTCCAATGAACCTTTGGGGGGTAAGTGACGGAACAACCGTTTCAAACATAATATACTTATACATATAAATAAATATATAATACAAATAAATAGATAACGAGTAAATAATGAAATGTGTATTTACGAAGTTTGATAATAAAAAAAAAGTAGTTGTAGCAAGCTTACCCTAAGTCCAGACATATAAGCAGGTCCATTTTGTGTGACTCTCGATATGAATATGCCGTCATCATCGCCGACGTAAGGCGTGGAGCCTCGTCCACCAGCTATGCTGAGCCCCAGGCCTCCAGCCGTGCGCGCTATACGGACCTCGATGCTTCGCTGATCGCTGACCACCCGAGCTTCACTCTCCGCCCGTTCGGATACGGACTCACCTGTTATAAAACAAAAGCATGTTAAGCTAATATGATTATCATGGACTAATGCACCTGTGCCCTATAAACCCATCGTGGAATTTTGTTATCAAAGCACAGATGCTAGTGATATCACTCGGTCGGTTAACACACCCTATTCCCTTGGATATACCAAGGTTATAAAGATTAGACTTTTAGTCGATAATGTTTAATTGTTAAATACATTTATTACCAGAATTGTATTCATTATGTCATCCATCAACATTCTTATCATTGTAAAACCCTTTACTTTATTTATCTGCAATTTTGAGTCATTGCCGAATTTGGAATTGATAAGCGAAAATAGAACATTCAGCCCAATAACAAATATTATTCAATATTAATTAATCCGTACCGACTAAACACATGTCTGATATCTGAACCATTAATTATGTAATGCATATTGTTGCGGACTACTGAGTTCCGCCACTTGCGCAATGCTCATGTATCTATTGTCAGCAAGTGTAAGGTCAAGCATAAATATATGAAAATAGATATTCGTGAGAATAAAGCAACGTTACATGCATAGACCAATTAACCTACTTGTCAGGTTACATGGATAATTAGAGATGAGTGCCAGACTTCCCTATAAGCAAGTAAACAAATTATCCTGAACAAGGTCTTCTTTGAGTTAATAGGATAGTAGGCGTTTAAAAGTGCCGCCGGCACTGAACTAATTATTGACCCTCCTGTGAATAGGAACAATGCGATGCTGTATGCAATGTGGTGCATATGGTTGCAAGGTCGGTGCTCAAACGATCATGAGCTCAAAAATAAAACATCACGATATAGACATTATGACTGTGTGACGTTTCACCTGCGCTTGCGATCGTCACGATTGTGAACTATCAGTTGCTAAATGTTAAGCCAGCGACCGCTATCGCTAAGAGAGATGCTTTGTTCCAAACACCAATGACAAACGATGCGCTGCGACATTTATTGATGATACGTTTCTACGCAACCGGGTTTCCAATACCACAGATCTTCAATGCAAACAGTACGGAATTGAATAACAAATGATCGCGCGTCACTCCGTAACGTTCGCACGACAATCAACATGTCGAGACGAATGAATGGACCACAGTGAAATCATGATCCCGAATGGCCGGGCCCGCGTCCTATCTTGTGCATTACAATGGCCAATCAGTTGCGATACTTTCACCCCCGGATAAGCTTAATAGAATAACTACACAACAATTGTACCCCAGAAAGACTCGTGATAGTTTACAGAGGGATTCGTGACTCTCATTTTACAGTAGTCTTATTGGAAAATGCTCTTTTCTAGGAATGATGGTAATTTAGTTCCAATCTAAATGTAACGGACAGGTGAAAGTCAATGTTGTGAAATGATTCAGTGGGTAATTTAACGAAAAAGTATGTGACTATGAAGGTAACTATTAAATAATTGCTACATGTACTTTATGAAAGTAATTGAAGTAAAAGCAGTGAAGTAATTCTCATCCAGTATGTAGCGAATGCAGTTTTTGTTGGCGACTGCGCTTAAACACGGTAAAAACTTAGGAGCAATGTAAGAAATTGCAGCTTTGAAGCCAGGAATAAATCCTGAGCTTGATAGCGGTCCGTTAATGTTAAATTAAGAGTGGCAATTTGATTTAATGGCTGTAATGGGTTATGTACACTTTGTAGTAACGGGTGTAAACACGTAAATGTGTGGTGTTAGCTGCCTGCGCCACCGCTGCGGCTGCGGCCTCGAGAACATTACGTCGTAAATATACTAAACGTATGACTTCATACATTCATCATTTACAACGGTATAGCACCATTATGTTAAGCCTTTGCATGAACTTTATCCATATTCGCTGTACTAACACTTTCTTATATTTTATGGCCCTATTATGCATTTGTGCCGATAAATAAAATTTCCCATTTTATTTAACTCGATATCAGCTATACCATAAATATGTATGAGGTGTGTCCAGAGTTTCAGACGTATTTTCGATTTTATGAGTTTAGTTTTCGCAGGAATACTTTCATGGAGTACTAACATTTCATTTGAACTTTCCCACGACACAGTGCTCCTAAACCAAAATTTATAGTGAATTAAAAAACATACCTACGCTAATTCAGAATTAAAAATGGGCAACGACTTTTTTCCGTAACAATATAATTTTGAGTTTTAAATAAATACTAAAATCATGAAAGTAGATTTATTTTAATCAAAAATCAGTAAAGGGAATGGACGGTAAGGGTGATCTGGTTTTGAAAGCTGTTTGGTCTTGCAGACTGCAGACTTTACGGTACTCATTGCACGTTCGAGTACGCTGCTAGCACTAATCACAGTTATGAAAGATAATTCCAACGGAGGCTAGCAATTTACACGAAAAACACGTAATTATGGTGTAAAAGCTTTATGAAAGGCAGGAGAACAGAAATGTTTCATAGATGAATGATGGTATTACAAAGTAGTGGGTACTAGGAAGACGGTTAAGTACTTTAAACCAAATACATTATGTTGTTATTAAACAAGCTATTTTAGACGATGACAAAGTTAAAGGTCAATCTTAAAAGGGCAACACATTCTTAAAATAATCCAATGACAAGAGATACTCTGTCAATAATGACCAAAACAACTTGACAGATACTTTTGAAATTATAACTACGCACTTACGAAACGCAGGTACACTATCTACCTACCATGGCGAGTATAAGTTAGGGGGACCCACCCGAATACATGTGCTAAGCGATGACCGCATAAGTAGTGTTTCACCTTCACACCAGGGTATTTACAAAGCACGTAAAATATGTTACGTATGGCCTATTGAACAGAGGCCGTTGGCGATTATATGCTATTGAGTGCAAGTGCGCATTGTTTTGCGGTTTCTATTGGCAAGGATTATGTTCATATTAGTACGCAAGACGCAATTATGAAGAGAAGATGAACATTTTGCGCGGATAATTACCTATTGAATATTTAGCTTCGATCAATGCCATTTTATTAACGACGATGACCTATTCATATCGGAATTCGGATATATAAATATTGTGTGAGAAAATATAATAAAAAATCGGTTACAAAACATAAATTTGAAAGAAACGTGCCGTAAAATTTGACTGTTAACATTGTTTTTCTTTGTTACGTATGGCATTCGTGTATAGTAAATAACTAACCAATTACTTTCCGTGTCAGATCTTAATTAAAATCTGATATACTCGTAACAACATTTTAGATACGTTCTAATTCACGTTTGTTTATAAAATCAACATTGTTTTAGATGAATGTTCGTGGTAAACAAACCGAATCGCGGATGCATTATGTCGATACAGGTTAAAGTAACTGGATGAACATGAATCCAACACATATGGCGTGTCCTTATATGGATGCACACTTATAAGCAGGGTTAGTTAGCTTTACAGTCAGTTTAACGTAACTTTTATAACCGATATAAGTAATGTTACAAGAGAACAAGAAATAATTACAGATTTCAATTAATTTTATCATCATTCCGACCCTAATAAATTTGGGAAAAGGCAGGCAGCCTTTTCCCAAATTTATTAGGGTCGGCTTCCAGTCTTACCGGATGCAGATGAATACCAGTACTTTACATGGGGCGACTGAAATCTGACCTCCACAACTCATTAAGTATTTCAATTACTTTTAACACGCTAGAAAAATCATAAATGCGTCGTATCTGAATCTCCCACATAAAATATTTCGCGAACACTTCCTACTTTATAAAGCTTAATTAACTTAAGAATGTGAAATTGTATTACAGTTCCCATAGAACGTGAATGTTATTTTCTATATTGTTAAAAACAATAATGAACCTTGACTCGCTTGTCGCAGAATATTATAGAGCTGTAGAGCACGATATCCGTTCCCCAGCAGTATTTCCATACCCATAACAAAGTTAACAGTCCATAGAATTTTGTGGCAGACTGTTATTTTTGTTCCAAACATTACATTCAACAAAACGAAATGTTAATTTGGACGGGTTGCATCAGAGGTTTCGCAAACGAAATAATGTATTGTGTGTGTGACACTGGTTAGGTACTGTCAAATCGAAAGCAGACTTTTGCAAAATTGTAACAAACACCAACAACGTATTTAATTTACACAAGGGTACAAATAAGGAACTAATTTAAACAACACACTCTAGGAGCGTTTCCTCCCGCTTAGTTATCTAATCGAAGAGAAAGTAAACTTACGCTTTTTTCTCCTGATTACTCCCATTTCCTCGTCTTAAACTAGTCCCGGGCTACTTCCTGAATTGGGACAGCTATGTCCGTAGGCGGAGGTTGATATACCGGCTCTCGTTACGATACTATCTGGTTAGTATCGTCCGTCAATCAAACCGAAGCACCGGCCGGCTGTTCGCCCTAATGCATTCCGACTAGGTCATTGTCCAATTTGATGATAAAATAAATTGTCCATAATTTTATAAGCTGTTAAGTTAATCTTAAATGCTTATCAAATTTTAATGTTGTTTATAGATTTATGAGTAACCGGCTTCGAATTTGGTACGGCAAATCAAAACAAACAAGTCGTGAACACCGAACTGGGTATAAGAGCGCGTATAGTGCGCGCAGCCCGGGGCGCACGCGGTGACGGAATGCGCGGGCGCCCGCAACCACCACAAGATCTGGCGGAGGCTGTGGCGCCGGCGCCCGCGCCCGCGACCTCTCCGCCCGATTAAAAATAGAAAGTCTCAACCTGGCGCATACCGATTCCTTTATTTTTACCCTAGCGTTACCTACCCATTATCTGTAGCGATCGATCGCATCTACATCCGATCTCGTTACCGACACTTTCGATTCTTTATGAGTACGTATCGATGTGATCGATTGTATACCCAGTTATTATTGCTTTTATCACTTGTGTATTGTTGATTCGAATGACTGTGAATAATAAATTTCAACTTTAGAAATTATACACGCTAGTAGTCGAAACGAAACATAAATAGTTACAAATAAAAACTTTGTATCATTGTTAGGCACTTGAAAATGAGTCTGCAAAAATTCGGTGTCAACTTAGAATACACACACAACACAAATCTGTAAAGTGAATGCTTGTGTTTACTTAAACGTTAGGATAAAGAACAAACATCGTAGGTAATCAGCCAATCAATACAACTTTGAATTGCAAAATCAAGGTGAAGAGCGCAATCAATATAATGAGAAACATCCATAAAATAGCATTAAATATAAACTGTAAACATAAACCTGCCAATATTCATTTACCTGATTACATTAACTACGCTAAGATGACAGTTAATTACACTACGAATCGATATAACATTACCAGCTATCGGAGAAAATTAGAAATCGCGTAGCAGCCGGGATATGGCTTTCAGTTAACCGTAGATTATTGAACAGGACTTCAGCTTTCGCAAAGCAGTCCAACCGGTGATCTACATGCATACAGGCAATGCACACCTTGCAGGGTGATTAATGTATGCAAGGATGCCAATTAGATACGGCACGCGTCTCGAGACGTAATGGACGTTCAGACCTACTTAATATAACACTAACAAACTTGTTCTCGAAAGGACACTTTTCCCAACGAACGTTTATGCGTCTACGTTTCGAGTAACGGTCATGGTGACATAGCTCTGTAAGAATTTGTTACTGTTTCTCCGTAGGTGGAGTTGACGATAAAACGTGTTAATCCGTGAAAAGATTGCACCGACCTCTCCTTTGATTCACTCTTTTTTTTTGCATTGGAGGCTTGAGCGAAAGCCGAGATTTATTTTATTTGGAGTTTTCTGTAACATTTGCCACATAATTAATATAAAATCAAGAGACTCCTAATTTCTTCTATTTTTTTTACTTATGGATTATTGGATTAATTAATAGCAACATCTGAAATGCCAGCGAAAAGCAGTGCAGCAAAAGTAAATACAATTCATGATAGGGGATCATATTCTCAGGGTATCATGTTATTGATGCGCTTCAATAACTCATTTCACAGGTTCACTTTCGAGATCTGCCCGCAGCACGGATGTTAACCGCAACGCACGGTTTCCTGTGCACACTGCAGATTCTATACCACTACAGGCAACAGGTATCTTAGATCTGACACACTGCGGTCAGAAGTAATATTAGAGAAACTACGACAGGTATAAAGTATATTCACGTGCATATCCATTGAAACAAACGTCCTTATAATACAAAAGAAAAGATAAGATTGAGTCGGTAGTCCGATAAAATTCCAACGTCAAGTGGCGATGGCAAGCGTGCTCTGTTCAAGCTCGAGAATCGAGATTAATAGCAGTCAGAGAAATCAGAAAAGGTTACGTGTCTCCGCTAAACGCCATTGTAACAGCAATAACAATTAATAAGTTCACGGGGCCAGAATACACAATAACTAGGACTTTCACGCCGTTGAATAAGACGCGGATGCACGAAGATTGATAATGCAAAAGAAAAACATGAGTGCACTACCTATAGTAATTACTGCTACAGAGAAAGGTGTTTTGTATCCAACATTATAATAACATGTACCAAATTACAATCTATGACATTTATTTATTAAGATTCGAAAGTAAAACACGGTAATTTACGTTCGTGTGACGTGACTGATAGATCCCTAGCTCAGTAACAGTTAATAATATATTTTCGTTATTCGTTATTGCCCAATCACATTCCTAGATTCATATCCAAATTATCTTAACATTCCAAACTTAGTCATTGTTTACTTGGTTTATTTACATCCGGTGTTAATCTTCATGCCGGTTTTTCTTTTGTTTTTGATCCAAGGTTCTTGATAACAGACGTCATGAAAGATTAAACAATTAATAAAATACGGTTGGATTGGTGTTTGTTTTAGTTTGTAAGTAAAGCTAACAGTATGGTGCGGTCTAGTAAAATCGAAATGCGATGTTATTTGAGTAAGGCTGCGAGTTCACGAGTGTCAATCGTGCTCGTCTCCTTTTCTATCAGGCATCGCTGCACGAACTCGGCTCAGGCACCCTGCCTGGTACCACACCGCCTTCTCCACTACACTCGCAACGAAAGCTCATCCGTTATTATTTGTTAGGGTCAAATAACCTCCAACTTTATACACTGCCTGTATTGTACTTTCTATCCGATATCGCCAACCATTACACAACCGAGATATAGATTATGGTTTACGAACCATTTGTTATTAGATTTTATACCGTAACAGTCCATTACATAAACCCCGTATCTAACTACGCTGCACAAAACGAACTCAAAGATCGGAACGCAAACTTTCAAATAAGGCTATCCTACATAAACTTGAAAACATAAAAGAAGCTTTGTGAGTCACACGATGTATAATGAGAAGATAATATGGCGACTAATCATATTCTTTATATCTCCTTTGTATATGGTAGAAAAATTAGAAATGCGTCTTCATAGCTGTATTTGGTATAACTTTAGTAAACATAAAAGACAATAAATAGTCGTCGACCTTCTAACTGAACCAGTGCTCCTTTTGTGCAAATGCTAAAACGGTGACACGCGAATATCAAAACGTACCGAATATAACGGCACCGACTGTTATTCCATTGACGTGATCAAGATTAAATGAAATTCGAAACACAATATTTAGGATAATCTCTAGATAACTTTAACTTAGTGTGCAGAATTTAATCAATATAAAAACAGTGGGTGTCATTTAATAGTTTATTTTTTTTATTTATCTCAGAGATGAATTATTAAAAAAATCCGACTTATCAACGTTCAATTCAATCGAATCGGACATCTTACTTGCTTTGAACGTAAACTCCATGAGGGAACACATAATGCCACGAACCGCTGACTTCGTGACTGCCATCACAGTTTTTTTTTTTTTAATAAACACCACTGAATTTCAAAATAGGGGTACTTATGGTAGCGGCATATGAAGTACTGAGAGCCACACGACGGTCTGGCTCATTAGAGCGCACCAGTAAACGCGGGGAGAGTGCCCTGCTGCAGCTATTGTTGTCCGTCCCTAGGGAGGGTTGGCCCAGATGCCGTCCTATTTACGCACACACGCATAATAAACCTTTTGTTTATATTTAGAGGTGACGGGAAAATATTGTTTGATATTAAAACAATAAAATCCTTAACTAATTACAAATAGCCACCTATATGCACTGTAAAATTTAATCGTTGGGTAGAAATCTGTAGCGAGTTATAAATAGCCTCGCAGAATTTAATTGTCGCGAACTAGTTAAGATAAACAGGTTCCCGGAGCTTAATGGGTAGTTAGAATATCGATACTAAGCATTCAAAACACTATGGTAGTTGAGCTGAAAGCAGAATGTTTATGGTAGTTATACCTTGATACAACGTGATATATTGCAGGTTAACGACTAGATTAGTTTCTATTCAAAACGACTTTCTACCGTGGATTTCTCTCCCGACTTCACTGTACAAAATGTTTATTACTTACCAATAAAACATTTCTTGAAATACATTTGAAAATATAGGAAGAAAAGCACAACTTAATTTGAATGAATTTCAGTTTATTAAAACTCAATCACTTCCTCAACTTTCACGAGAACCGGCCAATAGTTTGAATGGATGTAATGTATATGAGTAAAAACTGAAAAATGGCTGGTATGGCTTTAGTCAAACAGACTGCTCTCAGGGACCACTAACAAGAGACTACTATGGGGGTAGATAGCAAGTCCCGTCAACCGACATCAAAACTATTGTTATGCATTTCAGGATGTGAGCATTGTTGTACCGAGTTGTTACAACTCCTCGGCTACATAATATAGCTGTGGGCGTTCTTCGGGATCCTAACGTAGCTACATATAATTTCAGAATATTATTTTGGCTTTTAGCCGTAAATTGACAAAGTTATCTTGAATTATACTTGGTTACTTACCATTATATCCGTGTACAATTGGCTCCAGTTCGCTTATCCGTACTCGTCTTGGACCATACTTTGCAGGCAAGGAGTAAGTGTTGGGATAGATAGGAGTACCCCTTTGTGGATCCTGCCGGCTTACTGATCGAGGTAAAGTGCCATGCAATCGTGCTGACGGGTCATACATCGAATTGCCTCCCTGCTCATCAATGCGGTTTAATCGTGGCATTGATCCATGAAGTCTAGTAGAATCTTCGTTATAAATAGGATTGATCCTTTGTTGTTCGTTACGGCTTACAGACCGTGGCAAATATCCCTGCATTGGCACATCATTATAGTTAAAATGGTCTCTTTGCTGATCTTGGCGACTTACTGACCGTGGCAACGTTGAACGAAATTGCTCCTCAGTATATCCAGGATTGTTTCTTTGTTGTTCATTACGGCTTATTGATCGTGGCAAGGATCCCTGCATTGACCCATCATTATAGTTCAAAATTTCCATTTGCTGATCCTGGCGATTCACTGACCGAGGCAATGTTGAACGTAAGGGCTCCTCATTATATCCAGGATTGCTTCTTTGTTGTTCATTACGGCTTATTGACCGTGGCAACGATCCCTGCATTGACCTATCATTATAATTCAAAATTTCCATTTGCTGATCTTGGTGATTCGCTGACCGAGTCAATGTTGAGCGTGAGGGTGAGGGCTCTTCATTATATCCAGGATTGTTTCTTTGTTGTTCATTACGGCTTATTGACCGTGGCAACGATCCATGCATAGGCTCATTACTATAAATCGGATTGTCCCTTCGCTGATCTTGGCGACTAACTGACCGAGGCAATGTTGAACGGAAGGACTCCTCACCATACACGGGATTGCCCCTTTGTTGGTCTTCGCGACTGAGTGATCGTGGCAGCGTCCCGTGCAGGATCGATGAGTCATTATAGACGGGCTGATACTGCTGTTGACCCACATTATGCAGCTGTTGCGGCTGTTGCTGATAGTAATAAGCCTTCGAAGAATCTGTGTAATCAATATACGGGTTGTTTCTCTCCCTTGTACCGTATCCATTATTTTCTGATGGTTGGTAATGATTTAAAGCTTGCAAGCTTTGTGCGGGATATCCATATTGATTCGGTTGCCTGCGGTACTTGTCGAGTATATCGAAGGATCTGTTGTGCGGTGCGAAGTACCGATCGGTGGCGAATATCTCGCTCACGGGCAGCGTGCTGCTATTGTTGCTCGCATTACTGCGGTTACTCCTGTTACTACTCCTGAGGTTATTTCGACTCAGTGAACCGTCACCGCGAACACTTAACGTCACTTCCAGTCTCTTTTTGTCTTTCATTATGTCTTCTTTTTACACTTTCGTGAGAACCCCCTTGCTAACACCATTTGTCACTTAATGTGTTCGTATTAGAAACGTTGTCAGACTAAATAACGAATTAATTATAGTTTACGGTGTTATACAACGAAGCAACATATCACGTTGAAGAAAGTAAATTGCATGTACAACGGTGTACATCGTGAACGATGAGTAATGATGATCGTCGATGTATAAGTAAATGACCACAAGCCCGAGAACAAGACCGCCGTTGTTGAAGTTAATTGAGGTTAAAATAGTTTGAACAAAATATCGACACGACTTTCGGACAAAGGTACTGTCAATTCCGTGGCAGGCAATTTGACGTATAGACAGAGGAGAACAATCAAAAAAACTTGTAAGAGAAAATTCATAGATACGTTTAACGATTAGTTAACTATTACTCTATCAATCACATCGACCTCCGGGTCAGCTAGCTAAATGGATGTTTTTTTTTGTCACTGTTATTCACTACAAAGTGTTTCAAAACTTCAAGATAACAAAGACACTAGAAGGATCATTAAACATTTCCGCGTGCACTTTTAAATGAATTTGTGAACACGCTTAATCCAGAGGGATAGGTTTTCAAAACAAAACCATTGAACAAATACAAAACCGCGATTGGAAATACAAATAATTAGATATACAACGATGTTGCTTGATAAACAACTTCTTGACATGCAATATCCGCGCAGACGGAGCAGATCCGTTTTAATAAAATTTCCAAGAAAACATTTTTATTTCACGATAAGGCACTAACGAAACGTAACCAATTAACGAAGACGACTGTCTGGCCAACTATTCGAACTGATTCGATGTTGAAGAAACTAATATTGATAATTATTATATAATCACAATATAATGAACGACTTCCCTCTACTTGAGCGCAATGCTCAGCTACGACTGACAATGAGTTTCGAACGAATAATAATTTATTATTATAGCTGATAAGATAATGCTGTCAGTTCAATAACTCGTATCAACAAACATATATATTGCTCCCTAGGGGCGCGGGCATGGAGGCACATAACACCTTCTAGGCAACCTTAGCGAACTTATTGTTTGCTAATGTACAACGTATTTTTTATCAACTTGGTATGCCGGCCACGTGAATCATGTGAAGTACACTTACTAATACTTGAGGCAGGAAAATATTATGCCTTGGGCAAGTGGAAAATACGTAGTGGGTCAAGGTTACAGATGCTCTCTATGCATTGTTTTGGGTACATGCGAACAAAACGTATTAAATTAGAGACAATACTACTGACACCGATTTTATAATGGCTTCGTCTACGAAAAAATGAGGCACGATTATGGAATATAATTAGTGGGAATTACTTTAAAAGGATTTAGAGATTCAAAGAGAAAGTTTTACTTTGGGCGAAGAAAATAGAGTTTAGTACAGAAAAAAAAACTAAAATATATTTGGCGTGTCGAGCGTGTAATTTAAACGGTTCAGCACGACACGGGTCGAAGTGTTAAGAAACAAGTTAGTAGTTGTTTGTAAATCAAACAGACTATTATCAAGTGTGTGCCGACGCGGTGCGCGACCGTGCTTAATCCAACAACTCGTTAATTGTTTACTTAGGACTACCAAAATTAAGGAATCAGTTACTGTGGAAATTTTACAATTTAGTTACTTCGTAGACACGAGTCTTAGGGGGCAACAAAGTGGTTTGCTTACTGTGGTACGACACAGGGAAAGTGGGTACGTGTGCAACTGTGCACGTAAGTGCAGGGTATAAAACCCACAATTTTGAAGTAAATGGAGCAAAGCGTAATACCGCGAAGTTCCGTACAACATTGAGATGTTTTCGCAACAAAAACACAGTAACATGACTAAGTGACGCGTTTACATATAACGATGTAACAATAACCGAGCTTGACCTTCATACATTGCTTGAGCACACTAGTGTCTAGAATATCATACATACGTGCTTAACAATAGATAATGTTATTTACTCGATGATCGAATCAATAACTCTATCATGTTAAGCCATTAAGGAACACTGTTATTAAATTACGTTATCACTGAAACACTAATTACGGCACTGAATATTTTGACAACTTAATAACACTCCTTATAAAGGAACTGGGATGAGAAAGGGATTGCGTCAACGCAAACCGTTTTTATGACTCGAATGTGATCAACTTGTGATTCTGACTCATACAATGCCTAACGCAGGTATCACACGAATTCGGCACAGATCACAAATTTCTGTATCGTTAAGTTTGAAGTGTGTCACGCGACTAGAACAACACAGTTATTAATTTTCTCTGAAGGAGGTGGAATTAGCTGCAAACTCGGCACAGGCAAGCGAAACACTGCGAGGCTTCGTTCAACGGAACGAAATGGCACGCCGAGTGTAGGAGATAAGCTGATAACGTAGCGATACCGATTTTATAAAACGCTAACATTGCGTATTACAGGTATGTTAGTATGTTGCTTCATTCATTGTACTTTAGGAAGAGCACGTATTAACTAGGTCCCTAATCACATCGGTCTTTTACTTGTAGGCAATTTCTTTGAGCCTGCATAATCGCATGATCTCTAGTTGAAGAGCGATATGACAATTATTAACAAGCACACGTTTTCAAGCTGGGAAAGTTATTAGCCATAGTTACATGTTTCCCACATAAAAATAAAGGCGAGACGGTGCGTTTGTGTGTGACGCGAGAGTGACAGACGGGCTCCGCTCGGTTCGCGTTCGTGATCACAAGACGACAGTCTATGGTCACGAACGTGTGAAATAATGTCGCAACTATCGAATATCTCAGGGGAAGATCGTGCACCACCTAAGTTGTGCACCGTAATAACAACTAATGAACTGCTAAGTAAATATAAAACGTATTTTAAATTCAACTCACCGTCGTGGACGTCTTCAACTGTTTCTTCGTCATCAGTCTTCGGTTCCTCAGTTTGGTCTCGTTTTTTAATTGCCTGCAAAGGAAATTGTGCTTTATACGCCGGAAAAAATCCCTGTAATCAATCACGGGAGAAGGTAAACAGGCAATAACAAAAGACATAAGCCACACTGATTACAGCTAGTTGGGAAGTAACTTAAATGTCGCATTACACTACATGCCAGTGAAATGGTATGATCGTGACACGACAATACATAAGCGAAGCAAGCCAAACAAAATGCAGTCGAATCTAAATTGAAATCTTTCGCTAAATGTCTTTCTATCTTGCATACGCATCTCACCCGGGCGAGCCATCCTCCTGCCGCTTTCAAGCACCTCATTTTAATATATGCCAGATAAGGAGCACTTTGGAAATTGCCCGGTATTTGTTGGTGATTTATTTAACACTACACTTGTATTGAGAAAGCGGCACTTCACTTATCGATTAATCGCGGTACACGAAGCATTGTTAGCCGCGGCGCGGTGGAAGGCACTCATTTCTGCGAGCCTCGCGGAGGGTCTACCGAGAGCGATGTGGTCGAGGGCCCGCGCGCATCAGCCCGTAACAGCCGCGGTATTCCAACAATTACCCACGGTTGGGTCGTGCTTACAGAAACGGAGCGATCCACCAAGAGATTTATTACTTATTTACACACTCATTGCGATGTTACCAGATTCTTCACTAAGATTTCAAACTGGATTTTGAACTAGTATTTAGATTTAATTTTACAGCGGGATAGAATGTGAGTGAAGTGTGAATACTCGTCCCGATGATCGTTTTATGGTAGTATGTTCACAGAGAACAGGTGCGATGCGAAAGAGATCTCACGACGCTATTGTTTCTGCTATTCTCTGGTGAACAAGAAATTTCGACGCGGACCGTGCGTCAGCTTTTACCCTTTCGCGTTATTGTACAGCCCGCAATTTAGATGCCATTGTGATGCACAGCACGATTGCACGATAGCGCTGTATTTAATTGATGAACGATCATGTATAAGATACCGGCTGCAAAAAATATCATCACTTGCTAATAGAATCATGTTTAATGTAGTCAAGCATAACAATCAACCAAGCATTTTTTATTCAAAATATTTTTACTCAAATTATTTTATTTATCAAGGCTTTCACTTACATTATTCTTTCAAATTATTATCATTGGACACGTTTGTCAGATAAAATAACATTGATAGTGTAGTAAGGAAATAATCCCAACGAAAGATTCTTAGTTTCCTAAAAATTTTGTCCATATCGTAAACGAATAATCGCTGCATAAAACATAAGGTTTATAAATTTAATTAATAAAATTTCTTATTTATAGCCCGTAGTTTAAAGATGATGCTCGCTCAATCGGGGTAGGCATTTTCCTTTATAAATAGGTTTTGCGTTTCAGTATTATGATGAAAATGAAGGAAGGCGTAAAAGGGAGGCTACGCTGAACGCTTTTAACGTTAAAAATAACTTTATCGTAGACTTCAACGAACCAAACTGCTTTATTTTGACGAGCTTTGAAAACACTGAGAATAAGAAAGAAAGTTACTTTGGAAATAAGACTGTATGGCCAAAACAGAAACTAAAAGAAATACAGAAAAGGATGCGTGAGATATGACCTCTTTTCTCTGTTAATGGCCAAATTTCGGCTTTGGTCATCGTAAAAATTTCCTAAACGACGTTACAAACGAAGGACATAACGGGTAAAGTAACAAAATGAAATACAACATTCACAAATATGGTTTTATACTGAACAAGTACATCATGCATTAATGAATGAATTTACACTGCTTTATGAATCTAATTAGAACGAGGGTCAGAGATGACTAAACATCGATACAATTACTACGAAACTAAGCAAGGTTCTGATATTAACAACAGTACACATGAAGGACATAGTATTATAAATTATTAAAGTCTAGCCCGCACTGACAGACTCTTCCCCCTCCTTTGTCGTTGGAGGGTTCAGGTTATACAGGGCACTGATGACATGATAAGCACAAGATTTGATGCGACAAATGTCAAAAACATTTTGCTTAGCCTAGTTGCGCAACATGTATCGCAACGTAAGTATGTCGTCGTGCGGATTAGACCTTAAAAATGGTACGTCGAAACTAGTTATAATTACAAATACACAGTACACACATGACATTATATTAAAACAATACAATTTAACTATAACCCCAAACACCGAAATTATTAAAAAACATGCAAACAGAGAGTTTAGTGTAGTTTAAAGATTAAACATTATAAAATTACCACCATGATGCAGGAAAACTAGACTTCAAAATTTGTAATTGATAATTGTGAGCATACTAGTTAGGAAGACGTGTAACAAAGTCTCGAATATGAGACTTAATTATTCTAAGGAAGAAAACTAAGGATCCAGTTACAATTTTTGAACTCCAATACGGTCTTTTCAAGCCTGTCTGCATTAATCAACAATTTGACCCTTTAAATTTTATTTTTGCCACGGAATTTTGTCATTGACATGTCTTGGACAACGTTTAGATGTGCTACTTATTCCATCCCAGAGAAGAGACGAAGTTGATAGAACTTTTGCTGACGACTTTAATTATATATTATTACTAAAATACTCGAGGACGAGTAGGTACGCACTACATGCTAAATTATGGGTTATATGTATGTAGGAACTTGTTGATTAATTCCGACAGCTATGATTAAGGTCTTCAGTATGAATGTACCTAGCACCATTCGAGCAAGCAAGACTACAGTGCAGCAAGGTTCTATTGGCGCTTGAATGACATTATCAATCAATCCGCCATTTTGTTTTGTAATGACAAAACAAAATGGCGTACTTAGTTCCAAGTATAGCTACGCGCCAAAAGAACCATACAGCATTATACAATAAGAGTAAACGGGCTGTAAGTCAGTACATATAACACAATGCATTAGGAAGACGGTAGCAGCACCTGCGCAATAAGGTCTCGCGCACGCCGCGCGTCGATCTGATTGACGCGTTTGTTCTTGAGGTGGTGGGGGGTATCGCGGCGGTGCAGCCGGTTGGGCTGCGGCGGCGCGCCGCGCTCCTCCACCGTGGCGCGCCACGCCACCCGCCGGGGCCGCTGCCCGCGCCACCACCGGGGAACACCCCCAACACATATACCGAACAGTCATAGCCCGAATCAACTTTATCAACTGTACTATTACTAGGTTCCTCATGAAGTCATGATTGATGTGATACCTTTGCCGAATGATCACCGATTTATCGATCGATATCGATCTTGAATCAGTTATGTACCTTTTTATCGATACCTTTATCACTTAATTGATTGAATATGATTTTTTCTGTTTCGAAACCGGTGATCGCTCGGATGAACCCTCATCCCCCTTTCCCCCGATTTTACCAAAAGCGGAAAATGTTCTTTGCAAGATGTACTTGAGATATAGCTTTCAAGGTATGACTGCTGTTTTAAATCCAGGTTCCAGTGTAAATGTTTAGGTATATGAAAGAATATGCTTATGAAAAACAATGTGGTATTAAAATACAATGAGGGACAAGATCTATCTCCCAGTTGTGGAAAGTCTATTCCAAATATTGTTAATAAGTTTTCATTGGCATATTTCCATCGTTTCACAACTATCGCATTAGTTTCATAATATATATACAGGCTGTAACAGAAAGGCTATAGTCATATGAAAGGATATGCTGCAGACCATCAAACTGAACAACTTTTTTCTTGGGTCCAATATCGTAAACGCGAAAAAATTATCAGCTGTCCCATACATTTGGGTCGAGTAGGTATTGAAATTTTGTATGGGACAGCTGATAATTTTTTCGCATTTACGATATTGGACCCAAGGAGAAAATTATTCAGTTTGGTGGTCTGCAGCATATCCTTTCATATGACTATACCCTTTCTGTTACACCCTGTATAAAAGTGGTTTTAGAATCAATAATATAGCTACCAGGTTCCAGAGAAGTTAATATGTTATTTTTATTAAAATAATGTTAATAGATAGTTTCCTTTCCTATGTTAATTAGAGTCATGTTCTTCTATAACAAGCATTGCTAACGAAAGGGGAGTTAATTCTTCTACTTTTTGGGCAACTTACTAATCCCAGGCGAATTTAAAATTGTCAAATTAGTCTTTGTCCCGAAGAAAATGTTAACTTGATTCTATCACTTTTTACAAGCCTTAAACTTTATAAAATAAGGTCTAATTTTCATGCCGGAAAATCTACCGCGTTTAAACGCGCGCTGGCGTGCACTGCACGTGGACGAGGGAAATCAACTACAGTTTTCAAAGCGTGCCTCTAAGCGCGCATATTTGAGTTCTGTGGCTGTAGAAGGATCTCTAGGTCTAGCTGGCGTTGTCATGGAAACCAGGCCTAATGTGACCTAGTTTACGTATTATAGAAGCTTGTAAAAAGGTACACGGTAAAGTGTCTACGAATCTGCTCGATTTCTGTCAAAGATGCGTGCAATCGCCTTAAAACGAGCAGTGTGTAGGCAGCTATAAATTGTCACACAAAGGACTAACTACACTTATTTAGCTCAATTTAGCTTTTATCCATAGAAAACACCAGTTTTGTATGGAGATGCGTACACATCTGTTCAGTTTCGCGAGTGAACGAATGCGTACAGTATTCTAAGTCAACTTACCTCGAGTTCGTCAGAGTCATCGTTCTCGTCGTTTTCACCTTCAGACGATTCTCGATCGGCCGCCGTCTGGGTGTCGCTATCCTCCTCTTTCGTTGATTCGGGAAGAGGCTGTGGTGTGTGCACCGGCTGTAAATGGAACTTGATTTAGAATGCATTTAAATTACCACAGAGAAGCTTCTTAAGTTTTGAATTACTGTCGACTGTTTCAAAGCTCTTTTAACTAAGGAAATTATATAATATCATGATATCAGTTCATAACAGAACGGGAAAAACTAAAAAATAGGAAACCTTCCAAGTTAACGACAAGTAAGAAGCTGGTATTTCTGGTCTTATGAACATTAATCGCTAGTTATTAAACATCATTAAGTCTTACTGATCATAAACTTGCAAATCATAAATGTGAAAGTAAAATTAGAAAATTATTTTCTTAATAGATTTAACTTCATGACTTCCAAGTTGGCTATAAAAGTAACATCATAAACGAACGTGGAAGTAGCACGCTATTTACTGTTTGCTGCGTGTTTTTGTTCCGCCTTTCAGAAACATATTGTTTTACTACATACTATTCCTGAAAAGCTAAACAATCTCCGATCAGTGAACTGTGGTCAAAACGCATGATATTAACATTTATAGTTTTACTTAGATTACGCCAAAACAAAAAAAAAAGCAGTCGTAGTGATGAGTTTTAGGTTGAATGGCTGGTGCCATTCAATCTTCAAAGAGAATCTGTCTAGTAAGAATTCTATAATCCTTGACACCCTAAGAAACGTCCACTGCTGGATGGCTGCTTCCCCGAAGCGTCACCACGTCGACATACAGCATTAGTTTTAGTATATGCGAAACCTGATACACGTATCTAGTATTTTTATGTAAAGAATCTATGTACAAAATTTCGAAACTGTATCATGAAAAATCACAAAGTTATAAGCTTGTTCTGTTATCTAGTTGTCCGCACAAAATCGTGGTCACCACGCAGCGCGCGCCTCTAACGTCTTCTTGAGCTCATTGATAATAATATTTTGGCAGTACCTAATTTATTGCGGTACTTAAAGTCGCTCGGTGTCCAACTTTTAACTTTTTTGGGACAAAATATAACATGGTTTAAAAATGATTGGAATCGATTCAGTTACTTATTCTGAACAAACTATATTCAGGTTTCGCATATACTAAAAATAATGTTGTATATTTTCACATCTAGCAAAATCCCGCGGTCTTCGCCAGGTCATTCATCGGTTTAAAAAAACAGTAATCAACTCACCTCAATAGTTTCCACTGGCACTTGCACCGTGTGCACTTGTTCAGGTGGCGACATGGATATCCCGTTGGTCGTCGGGGGCTCCTGTTTCGCCGCCAGCAAGGCCGCAGCTTCAGGTGATCGTCCAGCAAGAAGCTTCTGCGCTTTCGCCTTCAAATCCTTCGGGTGAGGTGTATTTTGTCGCACAAACGGAGTCTGTGAAAATTTGAATCATATTAGAACAGGGTAACAGGCTAATAAGACGAGAGTATCCACTTACTGCGTCACAGCATTTGAAATTAAGAAAATAAACATGCTCATGCTTAAAATTTTAATGAACAGTGTATTTTAATAAAGCTTGTGCCAATACTTTATAAGTCAAAAGAAAAAAGATAATTTTGTAAAAGAAAAAATATGATGCCGCGATGACCAAAATTAGCGAAATGAATTATTTTTGTTAGTAGTAAATATAATTGCAGAATGCTAAAAATATCTGTTGCAAATTGTAACATTCAAAGAACGCTGTGCATTTATTAATTTAGTGTGCAAAAGATAAAAGATAAGTGTTTACAAAGCAAGCGAGTGTGTAATCATATTATGTTAATTACACTAAAGATAAATAATCTTCAGTATAAAATTGTTACCTAGTGATATGCAACTTATTTCGGTATTACAATCTTGGTAGTCACATCAAATCATCAAAACAAACATGTCCCGAATCGATCCATGACATCTAGAAACTCAATGACCTATCCCAGATGTGTTCAGAATCTTGACTGAAGTACCGAAATATGATAATTGTCACTTAACCTATTAACCGCTTAATGTCGCAATGTGCGGGACCAACCGAAATGATTCACAGGATATGATATCACACGTTGTCTCTTCTCCGTGACAGTACGTCGTCTTTTGCTGGTACACAGCGAAATAGCTAATCTACTTTAAGTGCAGTTCAAATATTGTGCGCAATGTGGAATTAGGAGAGAGGAATATTTAAAAATGGGTGGTCTGGTTTTTAAATACTGTGAATAAGTATGAAGACTTATATCGGATAAGACTATAGGGAGTGGCTGGGAATAATGTTCCTCTGATATGTGTCATACCGTGCCAGGTCAACAGGTGTGGTTAGTGTTGCGTAACGTTTGATTGTTGATGTGTGTAAGTTCAAATTCGCAGAAAAAAAAAGTAAATGCATTTGCAAAAACAACACTAATTTGTCTATGCATTAGTCTACTTTCAAATAAAACAAACTATTATCTAAATACTGATAGAGCAAGAGGCTTAGTGGCGGACAGCGCAAACTCAACTCGATACTAGTGCATTCACAATATTTTAACAATTTTGAGTGTATTTTGTTGCAGGTTCCACTGCTGGTTAACAAGACGGATATAATAATAGTATCTGTGTTTATTGTTGCTTACGTCTTAATAAAGAATATTACTTTCAGAATAAAAAAATAACGGGTTGTAAAACTAAATGACGAATGCATTAAAAATCTTTTTATGCTCATTCATCGTTCAAGAAACAATGCAGGTAATGTAAAAAAAGATTAGTTTCGAATCATTAACAAGTAATTCGAATAACTCGTCTGTGAATTAAAACAGTAAATACCTAATAGGAACTTTTACTGTGTAATTATTTGTTATTGTTATTTGTGAATGCACCCCGCGAGACGCTTTGCCGCATACCTCCGTGAGGTTAGTTATAGAGGAGGATAGTCGTTGCAGGGAACTCCTCCGTTGTGTAGTGACTAGCTTGCGAACTACGTTTATAGGCCGCCTGAGGGCAAGCATCGACTGTTGTGTGAAGGAGGGATCAGTAGGCATCACGTCGTCACTCTCCTCCTGAATCGACGTAACCTTAAAATTAAAATTTGTTTGTTCCAGGAACTCTTTACAACCAATGGGGTTCTACGTACAAAATTAAATATTTCTACTGGTTTTGTTGCATTATACCCATTTATATATAAATGATTAAATATAATTTAACACAATTGAATAAAAATAGTCATTTGCGCAGTGTTTACTGTTTACTTTTCCTACCTATACTTATTAATAAATGTACACAATAATATAATATTGTAATGACGATGTTTTTTCTGTCAAAAGATCAAAACTATTACACCATCTGCCTTATCACTTGACAAGTTGAAGTCGGCTTCCAGTCTACCCATATGCAGCAGATATTAAACATGGAGCGACTGCCTATTAAACTAACGTTATTAAAATTTAGGCTGATACATTAACGCAATCCTGTTTCTTGTTACCTACCCCGAAACAGACATTTTGATCAGAGAAAAAAAAGCTTACTCATTTTAATCAATTGTAGCTTCCATAACAAAAGAGGCAGCTGCAATTTTGCAACTGTAATGCTCTATGGTAGAAAGTCTTGTACGATCTATGGTCTCAAGACATACCTTCAAAGCTATGGTTTTCATTAAACATGAACAGATAATTATGACATTGTATGAGGTGTTAAATAAATATACAATTTAAAAAATATATACAGTCTGATAAAAATAATTTGTAAATCTAAAACAACTTGTCCTTTTAACTGGAAAATCTTTTTCTATTGGTCTTACAGCCCAATAAATTGTATATAATTTATTTATTTTAGCTGCTATTCTTATTTAAATCAATATATCTTGATAAAGGTGTAACAAAATTAAACAAGCAAATAAATGATAAAACATAAATAAAATAAAAAAGTTTATTGTATAAATAAACATAAAAAAATGTTAGTATTCAGCTTACTCTAAATAATACTGAAGTTCAGTTAAGCCTATAATATGCAGATCGTTTATCACGAAACCTTTCACTAACCTTTATACAAGTCGAGAATTGCATTTTTAATTACAAAATCAAGCTAAAATAAGCGTGAATAACATTTTTACAAGTATTTAATTTGATACTGAGATTATTCTAAAGCTACAAGTATTGTACTCAGTGCTAGGTAAGCTCTGTGCTTCGACAAATTTTCCCGTACATGTATTCTGAACCAAGACCCTATCATCCTCCACCTTTCTCTAAGCGTGTCACCAGCGTGGTGGAAGCAAGAAGATACATTATATCGAAAGTGTTTGTGAGCGTACCTATTATTTAAATTGATTTTTCGTGTATTTTTATACCATCCCTTAGTATTGTTGAATAAGTGACTACAACAGCAAAGGCTCACCTCTTTGAGTTCGGGCATGTCTTCGGTGAACTTGACCGAGTGCGTGCGTGAATTCTCCTTTTGCTCCCAGTTCTCGTCGTCTGAATCCCGGTCGCGAGATATGCTCGATTCTGTAGAATCAATTCAGTTAGTGGAATGTTGGGAAACATGTTTTAATACATGAATTGTTTAAGTACAGACTAATGAGATAATTATACAAGCAAGTAATTATCATGTAATTATAGTGCAGTTATTTGTCATTACAATGGTGAGCGGTCCACGAGGTATAATGAGACGGGTAGTTGCAAATACTTGACCGCTTAGTAGATGCACAAATGTAATAAAAGATAGATGTTGTTATTTAGCTGCCTGTATACTTATCTCATCTGTCAGTAGTAAATAAAGAGATTGAAAAAAAAAAACATTAATTTCGATGGGCATCACTAGCGACACCATTGATTCTCTGGCAGCTTTATTGTAAAGTTGTATCAATCTAGACTTTCTAGTGTCTAAAAGAAAAAAACCCCGCTTAGTAAGACTAGAACACAAATGACCATAGACAATCACAACACAGCAGCGCTACGTCACACACTAAACAAACATTGAAAGCCAAAATAATATGACATTATCTAACATTGCGTAAAGTTATATCAATGATTGATTGATGATTGTGTGATAATAGTGTCTATTGTAAATTCTCTAATCATACTTAACCCAGCCGGCACCCTAATTTTATGTAACACATTTCTAAGGAATTTAAGATTTTTTTTTCTTAATTATTTTGAAGAATTCAAAATAAAAATAATATCGAAACCCCTCTGTGCTTCGGAATGACGGTCTAATATCATCCTTACTGCATTACTAACTTAAGGTAGAGTATGTATAAATATTAATGTAAAGTAAAATAGTATTAAAACAGTTAATAAGTACTAAACAACACTACAGTTCTATTCAGTGCAGTGCTATAGCATGATGGCCATGAATTGCGTTGTGTCGTAAAAAATAATAACAGTGCGAAATAAAATTGTCATAGTAATAGAGTATCTTCATTTCAACCTTGATAAAGTTGCGCGTCCATCTGATAGTAAAACTGGCGCGAGGTTTTATATGTTCAGTTCAAATAACATCAGTTAACACCATTTAGTTTCAATAGGAAAATCCTGTACAGTCAACTGTTACATTTTAACAACATACCTGTGTTATCTTTTATCGAGATAATCACAAAAGGATAGTTTATCAGTAAGGGAATACCCTTGATTTTGTAAATACAAAACTTTCATCGAAAACATGGTAGGCAGTTCTTATCAACCCAAACACTCACATTTTACAATCAAATGAACGCAGAAATACTTCCATAGCAGGTTCTATAGCCCAAAAAGGTTTCATTTCGATTATTGTATTTGTATTGGATGCTTTCGTGAACCTTACCTCTTCTATCTAGCTCTTGAGATTGTGAATTAAATCTGTGATCCCTGTACCAGTGTCCACTGCCGACCTCGGACGTGTGTTCCAGCTCTATTCGTGTGTGACAAGTGCATTTAGTATATTTACACAGCAAAAACAAAACAAGAACAGCTCAGAGACAGTTCACAAAACTTTCATCAACATTTGCCTAGCCTTTTCCCACCTTTGTTGGGGTCGGCTTCGAGTCAAACCGCTGAATATCAGTATTTTACATAGAAAAACTGCCTATCTGACCTCCACAACTCAGTTAGTACTGGGAAATACGATACCCATTGCTAAGACTAGTTGTCAGACTTTCGAGCCACTGACTATACCTGTAACGACTGTTAAAGATCTACAGTTCACAAAACTTTAAGGAACGTTAAAATTGCTAAATTGATTTACCAAGAAATGCAACCGTGAATCATTATGGTCATCAGTTATGGCGAAGAATTAAGCAATAACTTCGCAATTCGATGCCTGATCAAATATTTTTGTGTTGCGTAAAAGGATGCTCATTTCGTTTACAATGGTCCATTATATTTATTGAAAAGCGATTCATTGGTATCTGGTATGGGTAGAGGGCCCAGAATGAGTATGTTCAAAACATATTTGTACGCCTAAAAGAAACGGTGATGGGAATGATCACCACCGCCTTTATTAGTGTTCACTCTTTCTTATTTACGGAACTCCTCATGAAAATTCCCTGTGCTTGATATATCATAAGAAATACGAAGAATGGAAGTCTCACGTCAAGTAGATATGAGGCACTCGATATATTAATATTGTGAACTGTCTCTGATTTTGCATAATTAAACAAAAGCACGAAAAGCATTGGCAAAGACGACATAAATTACGTACCAAAATGCTCACATAAAAGCAAACGTACAATTGTAGTAATATATTGACAGGAATATTATTAAATTTGCTTGACAATGCCATATTCCTTATCTTTATTATAAAGCCACTATTATAAAATTCAATATAAAGGAAAAATAACAATAGTAAATTTAATAAAAAAATGAATTTTAAAATTAAAACATATTATGCAACTTTAACTATCAGTAGATAATTTTCTAATAGATTAAAATAAATCACAAGCTAATGAAATTGACAATAACCAGTGTTGATAGGCAAAGATGAAGATTATAAATGAACCATCTAAACTTGGATTCAGAATCATAGATTATCATCAAGTTTTGGAATCACTAACTTCATGTTCATGGCATACATTGCAAAATTATGTAAAGACTTTTTTGTGTCACTGAAAAATAAGCTTGAGAGTGTATAGCGGTTAAGTAGATTGTTGATTAACTGGTGATTGGATGTTATTCGCTAAGATTCTGAATTCAAGTATAAATACTACAAGTTTTTCTACTAGCAGGACACCAAAAGCGACACCATGATAATAATTTAAGGCCACATTCATACCTGGTTGTTGGGTATAACTAAGCTGAGGTAGTAAGAAGCAAGTAAGAACATTTTCCCCTGTGGTTTCATCCCTGTCCGTTTGGAAGGTCAGCAGCGGCTGCGCCTGATTCTCCGATAACCACACCGCTTTCAGTTCCAAGTTCACTAATGTATAAGGTAAGTACTGTAACCTGGAATATTGTAAACATCTTGTTTTTATTTTCCACCCCAATTCGCTGATAAATCATAAAAAGTACTCAAGCGAGATCTCTTTGATATAATTATGTAAAAATACATTTTATGTAATACCGTCGTACTGATTACAATTTACATTTCCATCATGTTATCTGTCTGGTTACATTACATAATCATTTGATTACGTAAAGATAAATATGTAATTCAAAGTCATAATTATCAGCAACCTAAATCAACTCAGGATGCATGTTCTTGTCTACTAGTTGTTGCTATTCAGCTTGAAATGCAACACAGATATTCATAGCTGATCAATAAAATAAACAGTTATTTTATGTCCGTAGTAAAACTTACCTATTGCCGCTCACATCCAATACATGCAACGATTTACAATTTCCCAGCTCGTTCGGTAATCTCGTAAGTTTGTTATCTCGTAGGCACAACACACCGAGCAAAGTCATATTCCCGATGTCTAACGGTATGTCAGCCAAGGCATTCCTATCTACATTCAGTACAGTCAACTCATTGAGATTCCCTATCGACTTAGGCAGTTCAACTAAAAAATTCTCCGTTAATATAAGCTCTTGTAGATTTGTACACCTGGAAGAGAAATACGGAATCATTAGCGTTATAAATAGCTCAAGATAAACTAACAAAATGAAATATATGTTAAACAGTGCGATATACTAACCTTCCTACATTTTCGTTTAATGTATGTAATCTATTTTGGTCCAACTTCAGTATAGCTAACTTGGATAAATCTCCGATACCATTAGGTATAGTGTCCAGCATGTTTTGGGAGAGATGTAAGTCGGTTAAGGAGCAGAGGCCTCCAATCTCTTCCGGAATTTTCTCTAGCTTATTTTCGCTCACATCTAGACATATTAGTGCCTTCAAATTGCCAATTTCTGGCGGCAAATACTGGAGTTTATTGTGATCCAACCATAACTCTTCCAGGGCGGGCAGCTCTCCGACGAAACCCGGCTGTAATTGAAAATGCGCCACGGTTATTTTACTTTGAAAATCGTATTAGAATACAAACAAAATCGTAAAATAACATACCAGTTCCTCAATGTCATTGTCACCAAGATCCAGCCTTTGTAATCTCGTAAGATTTTTCAGTGACTCCGGCAGCGACTTCAGTAAATTTTCTCTCAGCTCGAGCGACTGTAGTGAGATCAAACTGGAAAAACAAAAAGATTTATGTATTAAAACGATTATAGAGAACAAATAAAAGATAAGGCATTAATTTAATAGCATATAACCTTCACAACCCAACAATTGTGACATAATAATTTGATGAGACAATTCAGCGAGGTGGAAACACAATGGGACGACAATCGCGGAAACAACGACTCGACGACTCCCACTGCATCGTTGCAAGGTTAATTTAACACTAATATTTTCTTTTTATCTTAGACAAAACAACTTAGAGATCAGTCAGGCGAGATTGGCAAAGGATTTTCGCGATATGACCCCGGATATATGGAAAAATGAATTATTTCAGTTCTTTTTTTCTTTATATTAGTGTTTGAAATACACTGAAACAAAGAAAGAGTCGGTCTGTTGAACATTGATTTGATTTAGGTAAAAGATGGCATCCAATTCAATAAATGAATTGCGAGAAACAAATACGGAAATGTTTAAACAAACAACTCATTTCACTTCATGACGGAACCTAAAATGAGTTTCATAACAAACGAAATAACAGTAAGGAAGTAATTATTATCCTGTAATATCCGTCCGTACGTAGGTGTCCTTACATCACAGGGAAACGAAATTTTCTCGTCAAAAAGAGTCTTTGCAATGGCAATAAAAGATAATGAAATGAAGACTGAATGTTTGTCGGAGTCAGAACTTGGGAATACGAATTTATGAGAAGTCCTATTTTCAGCTCATTGTTCAGCAAAATATTGAACAGTAACTATGCCAGCGGTTGCGTTCGTGATTAGTTTTTTATTATTTTCCCGCATGTGAGAACATTCCACGGTACGGTAGCTTCTGAGTAATAGAATGAGATTTTATTCGAAAATATTGTCGAGGTGTACATGGAGGATTTGCTTACTTTCCCACCATCGTAAGTTATTAGTAAAAAGATAACATTACATCATAACATCACGTCTGTAATCCCATAAGGAATAGATAGAGATAGGCAGAGGTGTAACTAGGGGGCAAGCCTATTGCCATCAACCCGGCACAAAACCAGAGTCCATGGCTGCTGCTGAGAAATTCCTGATGTGAAAATCCAATAACACTTTGCCCGAGCTGGCAATCGAACCCGGAACCCCATGCTCAGCAGTCGCGCTTGCGACCACTAGACCAATGAGGCAGTAGTGATAACGCATCAAAATAACGGAGTTCTCAGCATAAACAGAAATAGTAAGGAGAAGTGTGTGGCATAATATCAGATTCTAGCCTCGCTCAGACGGGGCTGATTGCAAAAACAAGTTGGACATACACGTAAGATACTTAGTCGAAGAAACTCAACGACGAAGAAATTCATATCGGTGGCGGCACGTAAACCCGCGACAGAGTAACTAACGAGACACGTACGAGCTAAGGTGATAAGTCTAGCTGGTTTTAAAAGCATTTTTAAGTTCAAGTCTCGCCATCTGACAGAAAATTATCCTGTTAGGAATGTGGAAGGAACCCTGTTGCAGAGTGGCATGTTATTAAAGTTTTAAAACAGGTTTTAAATTGCATTCAATCCGCCAATAAGCCGAGTGTTTATTATCAAAGTAAACTTTAGTGTACGAGTAAACAAACATTGGTCTTCGTTTATAGAATTCTCTTTTTTTCAGTATGAACGAAGAGTGATATGATTCAATTTAAGCTGCCGAAGGAATCTCAAAAATAGTATGATTATTTGAAGTGTTGTTTAGCGATGCGATACATTAAACTTGAGGACAGCGCAGCAGTTGCGAAGGGTCAATTTTTGTAAGAGGTGAGCCGGAGTAGATATTTTTAAAGTGGTTATATTATTTGTCTATAGAATACTGACTGTGTACAGACCATTTTTAAAAGGGAAGTAGGTAGGAATCGAGTTCTATGGAAACTTCACCACTGCAGCGCAGCGTTTATTAAAATTCATAAAATTTGTGACGAAATATTTAAAGCGAAACCGCGAAACGTAAAACACAGCTCTCTGGAAAAACATTGAATAATTGCCACCTTTGGAACTGCCACTACATTATCCTTCTACATTAATATGTACAAGACCAACACACGAAATTGGTATTCTGCTGGCCGTCATGGATTTCAAGAAAACTGTTGCAACGGGCCGCCACAACATTCCCAGAAATTAACAGTCTCATAAAAATAAAGTTGTATTTGAATATTACGTACTGGAAGTCAGAAGTATTTTAAACGTTAATTAACTTCCTTTACAAGTCTTGGCAAAGATTAAGCAATTGTGTGATGCTATGGTGTTATGAAAAAGCCCTATTGTTTGCTGATAATACGTGAGCACACGTCATGTTTGTTTAGAGCCTTGAGGCCACATTCCGTAGACGATGTCATAGTACTTAGCGTTTGTTTTGTACTTGTACTACAGCGTGTTCTGACTCACTCTAAGTCCGCTTATGAACCCAAGTAATTAGAATATGGAGTAAACATCACCTGTGTACGTGTTCCAGTAAGCATGGTTGGATGTTCGTGACCCAAATCCAAGAATAGAGCGTTAATAAAGTTGTATTCTTGTTAATTATTGCTATGTTAAACCGCAACAATCACAAAAATGTTTTATGATGTCTGAAAAATTGGGTTTATTATAATAATAAAAGCAAGACTTCTTGAAAACGGCTCTGGCTTGGAGGAGACTCGAGTTCGTAATGTGTCAATTAAATCGTTAAGGAAAACATTAATCAGTGTGATGTAAAGCTACAAGTCACAGCAAGAACGCAACGCCTCTTACAACGGATCTTTACGCCTTAGACGATCGTTTAAAGTTTATTGCGTGTTTAATGATGGCATGTCATATCCTCAGTAAAACCAGTTACCAGTGAAAACAAATCATAACTTACTACAACTTGTTGAATTTTATAACCATTGTGAGTAGGTGTCCTATTCTTAACGCAATTATGCTCTTTTGAAACCTACGTTAAGATTCTCGTAAGAGACGGTACTATTGATGATACATTTTATAAAATATTTACTGTCCATAACTGAAAAACCGATAACCGGCGACTATCTGTATCCAACTTATTTTACTATCCGGCCGGATACTTGCTAGATGTTTCTTAACACACTAGTTAGGGAAGTCTATATCAATAAATCTATTCATAATATTCAATCCGTATTCAAATGAGTCTAGATAATATTCAATAAACCGAACGCAAAGTGATTTGAGCTCAAACGCCTGAAAATTGGGTCCTTGATAAAGTAATTTACTTTTCGCAGAAAATTTATTCTGATGAGGCTGTGAAGCTTTTTAACGTCATTAATGTTAAATACCAATTTATAAATAGCTGTCCACAGCTTAAGTACTAATGGATGTTATTGAATATCAACTAATTCATCAATCAATGAAAGATACTTGTAACCCGATGTGTTTTAATTGAAACATCATGCTAACTGCATACACATGTTGTACTTGGTGTCAAGACACGGCATTAGTCATCGACATCACGCGTAACGTAGTCACAGGGTAATGACGATCATATAAATCGTGTAGCTGATAGAGTAGGTATCAACTTACATAAGCTTACAAGTACATACATAGTTGAACTTCACGTTACAAACCCATGAACTAAGTTATCGTACACAGAACAGAAATATCAAAACTTCTGCTACATATTTCTTCCTATTTAGCAAAATATGACGTGTTCCGGAACCAATGAGAGTTGTCTTATTTTATGTTTACATCAGCGACAAACGACTTCACATGATACATAAAAAGAAGTATCGGTAAAAGCTTCTCTCTTCGTAATCCCCGTACAATGGCCTAAGCGTTACACAATAGACGGTACTTATAGAGAACAGAAAGATTGTACTCCTGACAAAAAGAACGTTAAACAAGTTTAACAAACGTATTATTTGTTTGTATACTTGTATAGACGTCAATAGGAGTTTATTCTAAGAGGCGGCCATAGCTTTCCAGTTCAACTTTCGCTTTCGCCTTGAGCTCAAACAAAGCTTGGCCATACAATTTGCTAGTGCAGCTAGACTCGTGACTTCAACATTTTATTAACTTTCACGACAAGCTCAAAATTTAAAAATTAGAAGAAACAATATTTGATCTACATGCAGACATTATTAAGCCTTATTAACTTTTTATTGGATTCTATTTGCAATCCAGTGATGTAACCTGCTAAGGAATAATTTAGTGGAATAAGAGCAGTAACTCGTATTTGCGAAGAGTCACTGACTTGAATAATAAAGAGCGTAGTTCGTTCATTTTTGCGAAAGGAACATCACAGGTTGCTAAAATCTGCTGAATAATTTAAGCTGACTATTCCCTACTTTATGAATGTTTAAACAGTTACTCTTAAAACGGCTCACAAACTCACAACAACCCATATCAACGCTGTTCAACTTGAGCTTTTTGTTTCAAAATGATTTACATGTCAATAAATTAATTTAAAATAGAATTGGAATGGTTTGGCCAGGCTAGCCTATTAACCGTAATCAAATTTGATTGACAATCATTTTAAGAAGGGATGGCTTGGATGGAATCTGTACACAAAAGGCTTCTGATCAATGTCAAACTAAAATCAATTTCCCGTAGGAAATTAGTGCGAAGTCGAGCAGAAGCGAAGTTATCATGATATCTGTTAGCTATATTGAAAACTAATTCTTAAATTAAGCGCCGGTTAGTAACCCTGTTAGCACACAAACATGCCTATTAAGCTTATTAATGGAATTGATTTGGTGCGTAGCTCTAGCATGCTAACATCTATGTGATAATATGGCTAAAGGCTCTCCAAGGTCTAAAACATTTCAAAATAGACATGAGACGATTATAGTCTACTGAAACACTTTTATAGGGACTCATCTTCTGCCTAACCTTTTCCCAACTATGTTGGGGTCGGCTTCCAGTCTAACCGGATGCAGCTGAATACTAGTATTTTATATGGACCGACTGCCTACCCGACTTCCACAACCCACTAGGTAATACCATACCTATAATGGACTATGCGGACACAGCATTATACTGGAATTTTCGTAGTGGACTGTATTAATTTAAACAAATATTTGATTTGTTACACACAAGATTTATTACACATTAAATCATTTAAACTTAGAACATATACCTTACTAGTAGAGGTCTTTACTTCTTGAGGGCTCGTGTCGACTGTTCTCAAACGCTGGATTGGCCCGTGTTTTATTTGTTATTACGCAAGCACGCGGCGCGGCGGGAGCGCACCCTGTTCCCGTTATTCCGTCAATCGCGTGCGCGAACCGATGGCGCGGCGCCCGACAGGTTTCGACTTGTCGGGACCTGTTTGAAACGCGAATGCGGCTCCATCGGTTGACCAATCACAGCGTTTGTTTACATCGTGTTAGCACCTTGTCACAGCAAGGTGCTTTACCTAGCCTCTATTATTGGTTGATCAGTTTTATACAATAATATTTTTCATCGGAGATCGGCGTCCGTTACAGTTCTCCCCCCGGCGCAGCCTGCGTAGCCTCTTCTCTCTTCAGGGCGACGAGCTTGCTCACCGGGCGTCGAAAAACGCCGGTCCTGGTCCGCACCTCGACGACTCGAATGCTGCCGTCAGTTCCAGCGTGCGTTCGCTCGACGACTCCCATCGGCCAGGTGTTTCGGGGTAGGGTGTGGTCGACTACGAGGACCACGTCTCCAGCTTGCAGGGGTCGGGCGTTGTTCTTTGGTTCGCCGCGTGGTACCAGTGTGGGGAGATACTCTCGTACCCAGCGCCGCCAGAAATGGTCGGCAAGCGCTTGGCTGGCTCGCCATGCTCGTCGGTCGGTCTCGTCGCAGGGTCCGGTTGCTGGTAGGCCATTCGATGACCCCAACAGAAAATGATTGGGGGTCAAGGCCTCGGGATCGCTGGGGTCCACGCTTACGTGGGTCAATGGTCGCGCGTTTATGGAGAACTCAGCCTCGGTGAGGAGTGTGCTGAGAACTTCTTCTGCTGGCGCTTTCTCCCGCAGGGTTGTTTTGAGGGCAGTCTTGACGGATCGCACCATCCTTTCCCACGCGCCGCCTTGATTGGGCGCGCCTGGTGGTATGAAGCGCCACTCCATGCGATGCTTCAATCCCTCGTCGTTCAGCGCGGGCAGCCACTCGGTGTAGGCGTTGCGCAGCTCTTGGTCGGCCCCTCGGAAGTTGGTCCCGTTGTCCGAGTACATTAATCGCGGCCATCCTCTTCGTGCGGCCATTCTCCTTAGTGCCATGATCGCAGAGTCGGTGGAGAGGGACGCTACGAGCTCGATGTGCACGGCGCGGGAGGTGAGGCATGTAAACAGTGCCCCCCACCTCTTCTCTCGACGACGGCCCACCTTGACCATCATTGGCCCGAAGTAATCCACCCCGCAATTTGTGAACGGGCGGTGGAAAGGATCCAATCGGGCGTGTGGCAGGTCTCCTGTAGCCGGTGTCTTGGGCGTTCCCTTCAGCCTCTTGCAAAAGGCACAATTCCTTTCGATCATGCGCACGGTGGGTCGCAAGTGGATGACCCAGTAGCGCTGCCGTAGATCGTTGGTTACACGCTCCCTGTTGGCGTGTCCCGCAGCGCAGTGCTCTTGTAGCACGATGAGCTTGGTTAGTGGATGGCGACCGTCCATAATGATGGGTCGTTTTGTTTCGGTTGGTGCCGAGGAAGCTTCGATCCGTCCTCGCACCTTCAATATTCCATCCTCTATGGTTGGATCCAAGCGATATAGTCTGCTCGCCTTAGTCAGTGGGCGAGCAGACTTGATCTTCCTTATTTCTTCGTCGAAGCTCTCTTCTTGCGCGCGTCGTATTAGCTCCGACTCAGCGCGCTGGATGTGCCGATGTTCCATCTTGCTTGCCTTACGTCGGCAGATATCAATGAAGGCAAGCGCTCGTGCAATGGTTCTCACCAGGACTTCGTATTTTGAGAAGCGGGCAGGGTCGGGTAGCCAACTGTCCTGTGTCTTCTCCCTGGTGTGCAGGACCTCGTTGTCTTCCTCCTCTGGCGTCGTCATGGTGGGCCATTGTTCTTCCGGCTGATACAGGAAGTCAGGCCCCTGGAACCACCGATCTGTCGTGCTCAGAGGAGTGCTACTGAGCCTCGTTGCGTCGTCTGCCACGTTGTGTTCTGTGGGCAGCCATCGCCATTCCTCCTTTCTGGAGAGCTCTGCAATCTCACCCAACCGGTGTGCGACGAATGGTGTGTAACGTCGCATGTCGTGGTGAATCCAATGCACCACGGTGGATGAGTCGGTCCAGTAGATCGTCCTGTTAACTTTCATGCGGTGTTCCCGCTTGATTGTGCAAGCAAGTCTTGCACCGATGACCGCTGCTTGTAGTTCGAGCCGAGGTATGGTCTGCGCCTGTCTCGGCGCCACCTTGGCTTTGGCGGCCACCAATACCACCATAATACTCCCGTCGCTGCTAGTGATCCTCCAGTAGGCCACTGTCGCGTAGGCCTGTTCGCTGGCGTCACATAGCACGTGGAGTTCAATGTTCTCGTACATTCTTTGGCTGTAGCAGCGTGGCAGTCGAAGCTGGGCAATTTCTTTTAGTTGCGCCAACCATGAGGCGAAGAGCTCGTTCTCTTCTGGCGGTATCTGCTCATCCCAGGTCGTCTGGAGTCGCCAAAGGCTCTGCAATATGATCTTGGATCTTATTGTGTAATGGCTGAGCAGTCCAAGTGGGTCGTAAATGGACATCACGGCGCTTAGGGCCTCGCGTTTGGTTGGTGCGCGAGTCTGTTCTCGTACCTCTACTGGCACTCGGTTCATGGATGTGTTGAACCCGAGTTCATCCCGTCCTGCGTTCCAGAATAGCCCCAGTATTTTGCTTTCTGGCTGCTCTCCCCCCAGTTGTGTGGGCGTAGTGGCGTACAGCTCAGTAGGTACGTCGCGCAGCACTGTGTTGTCGCTGGCGTTCCATCCTCGCAACGTGAAGCCGGCGTTGGCGTGAACCGCTCTTGTTTCTTCCACTGCCTTCCATGCTTCTAGTGGGTCGTCATAACTCGCGACCAGGTCGTCCATGTAATGACTTTCCTTGATCGCACCTAGCGCTCGCGGGAACTCCTGCCCATGAATGTCCGCGTTGTGATTGCGGATGTAATGGGCCATGTACGGGGAGCTCGCGGCGCCGAAGATCATGCTCTTCATCTTAAACTTGAGTGGAGGCGTCTCCCTCTCAGCGCCTCGCCACAGGAACTGTTGTGCTGGCTGATCTTCTTTCCTTATTCTTATTCTTAGAAACATCTCTTGGATGTCTGCAGTTACTGCCACTGCCTTTTCCCTGAACCGGAATAGGATTCCCGGTAGTGACAACAGCAAGTCTGGCCCCTCCAACAGTTCGTCGTTAAGACACGTTCCGTGGCTTTTCGCGGCTGCATCAAACACCAGCCTACACTTGCCGGGTTTGTTTGGGTTCTGTACGGCAAAGTGTGGCAGGTACCAGCACACTGGGCTCGCTCGTTCCGAGCCGTCGCATGGTGTGGCATAACCCTTTTTTAAAAGGTTCTCCACTTGGTTGGAGTACTCTAGGGCAAACTTTGGGTCAGCGTCCATCTTCTTTTCTATTGCTGTGAGGCGACGGAGTGCTTGATTATAGCTGGGTGGCATGACGGTGTCATCTCGTCGCCATGGCAGCCCCACCTCGTACCCTGTTTCTATCTTCTTAGTAGTTGCTTCTACTATCTTGATGGCGCGCTGATCTGCCTCTCTTACTCTTGGTTTTCCCTCGATACAGAGAGCCTCTATTTTAAAATGAGCCTCGACCAATTGATGGAGCTCTTGGTTACTCCCGTTCGATTCTCGGTCGGGCTCGTATACGTGCAGCACCCTGCCTTCTTGCATGATGGTGCTGCGTGGTACGGTTCCGTGTACCACCCATCCCAACTTTGTCCTGGAAGCTGCCGGCTCGTTCGGTCCGCCGGTCCTGAGCTCCCTTGAGACGATACACTCCCAGTGGTCGGTCCCCACTAGGAGCCCGGGGTGCGCTCGTTCATAGCACACCTCGTCCCTGGGAAGGTCTCTCAGATGCTCGTACTGGAGAAAAGTTTCCGGGATGGCCTGCTTGTGTAACTGCAGGTCTTTTATGGTCCTCGCTCTGACCTTATATTTCTCGCTTTCTTTAATACCTCTTATTTCTATATTGACGAGCTGACTCTCGGTTTCCTTTTGTGTCATATTGACACCGTTTAGGTGCAGCGGTTGTGATGGCCCCTTTGCCCCGATGCTGGATGCCAATTCTCTATCTATGAGAGTTACTGTTGCTCCTTCGTCTAGGAGCGCGTAGGTTTGTAACTCCCCCCGTGGTCCGGACACTATGACGGGACACATTTTTAATAAAATTGTTTGTGGCCCCATAGCCGACTGTGGCGTAACTGACAAGACAGCCTCTTGTCTGGGCGTCTCTGTTGGCTTGGCCGCCTCTGTTCGTGGCCACGCTTGGTGTAGGGACGCATGGTGTGGTCGGCGACATTGGTCTACGCCACAGGGCTTAGACTTACAATTAAGTCGTCGGTGTCTTCTTTGGGCACACTTGAAACAAATCTTTTTCTCTTTAAGGAATTCCCAGCGTTGTTCGGTGGTTAGTGCCTTGTACTTGGGGCACTGGTGTAGGGGGTGAGCTTGTTCACACCCAGGGCACGGTATTCTTTCTTCTTCCGCTGCGGCGACGGTATTGTATACGGTCGCCTTTCTCCTTAACGTTACGGCGGGTCGTATTTCCCTCTTTTGAACTGTGGCGGTGCTTGTAGATGAGGCATAGGTATATCTTAATGCCCTGTCCGCCTCCCTCATTAAAAATCGTGAAATAACGACGATTTCTGGGTCGGTCGTTCCTTCGTTATCGTAGGCGTAGTCGCACCAACGAGAGCGGAGATGCGGGCTGAGTTTTTCCAGCACCTCCCTCGACAACAGGGGATTGAATAGGTAGCCCCTTCGGTCTATTGTCTTCAGCACACAGATTATATTCTGTAGCTTCACAGCGAAGCTATTGAGGTCGGCTGCCGATGTTCCGGGTCTTGGGAGTTTCTTAAGGTCTTCGAGCGCCCGATCGATGATAATTTCGGGTCGCCCGAAGCACTGCTCTAACGTCTTCATTATAGTGTCGGGGTCTGTGGCCGTGTGTAGTAGTGCGGCCACAGCCTCCCGAGCTTCTCCCTTTAGGCAGCTCCTCAGCCTGTGGATGTTCTCTGCTGCCGGAATTTGGTACATGTTTGTCGAGTCTCGTACGGCTGCCTTGAAGGGCAACCACTCGCTGACAGCTCCGCTGAAGGTTGGTAGGTCTGTATATCGCGGACGGGGTCTGGCCATTTTCTCGAGTGTGGTGGCCAACTGTTCTATGCTATTCCTCGCTCTGGTTGGAGTTGGCGATCGTACCCTAGGCACCTCAAACCTGAGTTGCCTTGGTTCTTCTCTGTTGTCCTTGGTTGCCTCCTCCCCCCGTGCGTCGAGCGGGTTGGACCGTAACCACTCGTCTACCTTCACACCGTGACTTTCTTCACGAGTAGGTTCGCCGTTGACGCTTTCCTCGTCGTTGATGGCAGACACCTCTGCAGCCAATCTCTTCTTGATTAGGTCTGCTTCCACCTCCAGTTGTTTCCTTTGAATTGCTGCCAGTCTCTCAGCGGCGTTAAGTTCCGCTATTCTTAGTCGCGTTGAGACGCTTGTAGTCGATCGCTGCGATCGTATCGACCTTGTTGGTGACCTGGCTCGTTGCGTGGTCACCGTAGTTCTGGCCCCAGAGGGCCCTGCTGTGCTCGTCTCCGCCAGCCTCGAGAATGGTGAGGCCGGCGGGTCTAACGATATTCGTCGAAGTCGCTCGCTAGCTAGTCTTTCTTCTTCTTGGCGGCGGGCGGCTTCCTGTGTGCGTCTTTGTTCATCCAACTCGGCTAAGTCCGATTGGCTTCTTGTTAAGACCATCTTAAAGATGTACCTGAGGTTGGCACACTTTAACTTGGGTCTAGTTCTGCCTAGATAAGTAGGCACAGGCACACTTTTTTAGTCTGCTTATGTAGCAGGCACTGACACGATAGTTCTGACCATATAATAGTCACTGGCACGCACTTGTACGATCTGCCTAAGTTCGTAGGCACAGGCACGCACTTAACTCTGCTTATATGGCAGGCACTAACACTCGCGTAAGTTTTGTTTTGATATCTAGGCACAGGTACGCACTTGTAAGATCTGCCTAAGTTCGTAGGCACAGGTACGCACTTGTAAGATCTGCCTGTATAATCTAAACAATTTTACTTATTCGTTTCACTGACAGGCAAGTACCGGCACTCGTTCTGGCTCGGCAACGACTCTGCCTGGGTATTATTACGCGCACTACACGTTACACTTTTGCTAGACAGCCCACCGGCACGCGTTCTGGCTCGGCAGCGACTCTGTCTAGATATTACTACGCGCACTAAACGTTCACTTTGCTAGACAGCCCACCGGCACGCGTTCTGGCTCGGCAGCGACTCTGTCTAGATATTACTACGCGCACTAAACGTTCACTTTCACAGACAGCCCACCGGCACGCGTTCTGGCTCGGCAGCGACTCTGTCTAGATATTACTACGCGCACTAAACGTTCGCTTTCACAGACAGCCCACCGGCACGCGTTCTGGCTCGGCAGCGACTCTGTCTAGATATTACTACGCGCACTAAACGTTCACTTTCACAGACAGCCCACCGGCACGCGTTCTGGCTCGGCAGCGACTCTGTCTAGATATTACTACGCGCACTAAACGTTCACTTTCACAGACAGCCCACCGGCACGCGTTCTGGCTCGGCAGCGACTCTGTCTAGATATTACTACGCGCACTAAACGTTCGCTTTCACAGACAGCCCGCCGGCACTCGTTCTGGCTCGGCGACGACACTGCCTGTTACTTAATACGCGCACTATGTTTACTTTTATAGACAGCCCACCGGCACGCGTTCTGGCTCGGCGACGACACTGTCTTTACTTATTACGCGCACTTTCACTCACGTAACACTGCCTGTGTGGCAGGTACGGACACACGCGTAATTCCTGCGCGCACTTTCAATCCCGCAACACTGCCTGTGTGGCAGGTACGGACACTCGCGTAATTCTTGCCTAGATAGCAGGCACACGCGTATTTTTCTGCCGTTATGGCAAACACAGTCATACGCGTATTCTGCCTGAATTACTAGGCACACTTGACAGCCGACACCCTCGTTCACTTACGGGCAACTTACGGGCACTTTACGGGCACTTACGGGCACTTTACGGGCACTTTTTAGCCCGTATTTTGTAACATAAACTACTTTGAAACACAATGTTGAAGGACTAAGGTACACTACTTAGTCTTTACGTTCACACATACGGCAAGCTATGGTGCTTGGTTTATGTCTCCGGTTCGAAATGACCAAACTGTGGTCAAAACAATCCGGCACTCGAAGAACCAAACTGTGATGGACTATTCACTATCCGGCTCGAAAGGACCAAACTATAATGGACTATGCGGACACAGCATTATACTGGAATTTTCGTAGTGGACTGTATTAATTTAAACAAATATTTGATTTGTTACACACAAGATTTATTACACATTAAATCATTTAAACTTAGAACATATACCTTACTAGTAGAGGTCTTTACTTCTTGAGGGCTCGTGTCGACTGTTCTCAAACGCTGGATTGGCCCGTGTTTTATTTGTTATTACGCAAGCACGCGGCGCGGCGGGAGCGCACCCTGTTCCCGTTATTCCGTCAATCGCGTGCGCGAACCGATGGCGCGGCGCCCGACAGGTTTCGACTTGTCGGGACCTGTTTGAAACGCGAATGCGGCTCCATCGGTTGACCAATCACAGCGTTTGTTTACATCGTGTTAGCACCTTGTCACAGCAAGGTGCTTTACCTAGCCTCTATTATTGGTTGATCAGTTTTATACAATAATATTTTTCATCGGAGATCGGCGTCCGTTACAATACCCCTTGGTAAGACTGGTTGTAAGACTTTCGGGCCAGTGACTGCCTGTAGCGACTGTCAAAGATCTAGAAATGACAGCCGTTGGTCACCCATCCACAGACCAATCTTGGCAAGCGCGGCTTAACCTAACGATTGATCCGAGCAGCTGTTATTATTTAGCCACGAGCTCCTCACTTTTATAAAAGGGATTGCGAGACGAAAATATCATGCCTGCGAGTACCTAAACATAAATTCTCCTGGCCAAATTCTAGCTGTCTCTCTTTAGATAACTTAACAGATAACAATCGAAAGGAATTTCTTTTATTTATTCTTATCGAGGCCCACACTCCCAATATTGTGACTGCATCACAATCACAAACTTTAGCGTTTTATCTATCGACTTAGTAGGCATTACGTTAAAAAATGACTTCATATTAATAATTTTATGATATGTTCTACTTATCATAGTACGTAGTCAGAGCGAAAAGTCACATGAAAACACGTAATAAACGTGAACAATCCGTTTTCATGTCGTGACAAAGGTCTATTTTTCATGGTTAGTTTACAAATCTTTAGTCATGTGATCATGTCCCACAAAACCTCATAGCTAACAACAGAATTTTGGCCCGAGTTAATGAGCGTTCAAATCAAATATTGCTTAAATTTTGCGGATATTCTCAATACCTTGAATGTTATTGACTTGGTAATTAAATATTGTGTTCCAGTTCTTTTAATTTAATATTTGTATTGAATGCCAAATGTATGAGTCATGTTAGTAAAGCAATTTTTATTAATTATTTTGTGGAATTATATTCAATTCAAAAAATTACTCGTCTCTAAACAAGATAACTACGTGTAACTGCGGATAACGGACAAAGGCCATATGTCGAAATAGTCACATTGAGCAGGGAATATGTGGTTTTGCGTCCATTTAACATCGAATAAGAATTTTATAAGACGTATGAGATGATCGTGGACGAAGCAGTAGTAAGGATCCTAGCAGGTGGCGTTCTGTAGTTTTTGCCTGCCCCGATGACAAAATAGCGTGAATTTATGTACGATCTATATGAGAATGTTTGGTACTCATTCAGGTATTTGATGTGTATGTCTCACCTGCCAAAGTCGCTGGGCAGGCTGGTCAGGGACATGTCATTGAGACCAAGCACGGTGAGCGCCCGCAGCTGGCTGAACCCGGCCGGCAGCCGCGGGATCGGGTTGCTGCTGAAGTCTGCGATCTGCAGCGCCCGCAGCTTCTTAATATCCTCTGGGATATCGGGAATGTCTGTAAAATAAATACTTTATGTAATTAACCGTTTTATACGCCGTATTTTTTTGGTCAGTAGCTGGGTTGTATCGCTGTGCGGTGCACAGCTGTTTCTCACTTAAGGTTGCTATGTACTCGTAGATGCTTGAAAAAATAAACCGGTTTTTCTTGTCAATCGTGGTAGATCAAAAATACGTGGCCTTTGTGTTAATCAAACCAACAAAGGGCAAGCGATTCAGTTCGCCTTTGAAATAATTATAACTTTGTTATAAATTAAAATAGCACACACAGTTTATTTTGTTTCATAGGATTACAAAACTTAAAGCGTGTGTAATGTAGATGTAACAATATAAAGTGACGTAGTATTAAAAAAGTATTTGTAGATAGGCGAAAATAAGATTCCTAGTGTACTTTAGTAACCTTTCACGAAAGCACTTCATGTAGGTCACTGCAACATTGAACATCCAAATACGGCACTGGCAACAGATCGCAGTTTCGGCATATGGCACCGTTAACGCCACACAAGGACCTATTGCATCGCTCGCATTCGGTGGGGCTAAGGGCCGTCGAAGGTCGACATGAGAGTAATTGGCACATGGACATAAACATTGCGGTCATCAAAATAATTTGCGATTGTTCCACGTTTCCAGACGTTAAACAAAACATTGTAAACGACGTTCAGACAAGGTCGACGAATAACGTTTTTAATTTTATCGCCGATCTTTATAAAATGGAAATTACTTGTTTTTTTAGCGTCTGAAATGTTAGTTATTTCGATAGAATTATACATAACACAAGGTAAGGCGATGACCGCAAACCTAGACATTAAAGTTGAGCAATAGTAATTGTTTGATTTCACTTTCAATTTAATCTTACTTTACACGTAACATCAGAACATCACACGCACACAGAAACTTTGAGAGCCTGTTGCTTCCCGGTAATAGCCTCCGGACCTTAATTCTTTAGACTCATCAAAGGTCAACGGAGCGGCAAATTATACAGCCGTTCCTATTAACTATTACTTACAGTAGATGGGTTGAGTTACAGTACTTCATCCACCTTCACAATGTACAATTTTCATGTTGTTTGGTAATCCAAACAACATGAAAATTTGAATTGAATTTGATAATTCAAATTGGATGTTCTTTAGTCAGTGATAAAGATATATATTTGTTTTGTAAAAACATGAGTATGATACAGTTTTTATAAATAAATGTAAAAATAGCTACATGTTTTGCCATTTAATGATAAAGCTCTTACTCCTAAATTGTTCATAATCTGATTTTATTGACAACTAGCGACCCGCCGCGGCTTGGCACGGGTGCATACATACATATAAACCTTCCTCTTGAATCACTCTATCTATTGCTGAAAATTGCATTAAAATCCGATGCGTAGTTTAAAAGATCAAAGCGTACAAACAGCGGGAGCGACTTTGTTTTATAGTAATGTAAAGACAACTTTGTTTTATATTATGTAAAGAAGATAATTATTGTTAGTTTTAATTATTGAATAGATGACTTCATCTTCATTCTTTCTAATTGTGCTACAGCATAGCGCTGGTTTGGCCTAAGGTTCGAACAACTGACAAAAAGAAATAGGGCAAAATCTGGCCGAGTTATTGATTAAAAATTGGTCGAACTGATTACATTTTATTGGCTTCAATTGGAACCAACATGTCAAAGAGAAAAATAAAATGGTTAGACAAATCAGGCGTCACTAGTGTTAAATGTTTCATTATAGTAGAATGTGGCAAGGATGATACTGAATACCAATTCATCTGCCTCATATTTTAATTAAATAAATTATACTATAATATTTCAAGATGATAAATTGTACACGTGAGTACTTATAATATTCATAAAGCTTAATTCTTAAGCTACTGAGCTTTGTTTGTAATTAATTGTTTTATTAGATAACATAATTAGTCTCCTTTTCAGAGGGCATATTATTATTGTAACTCAGAATAATTAAACTGGCTAAATGCTCTTGGAATAACTAAGTTACCAAGATTGAAACATCAATTTAATTTATTTACTTATCAATTTTGAACTCCATTTGTGTTCTTGGGGAGTAAGGAAGCGCCTTCAGTATTTTTGTTATTAGCGAATTCGAAATTTCAAACAATAACTCTTGTCTTCCGTTAAAAAAAAAAAAAATATTATGGGCAATGAAGTACCAAGCATTAAACACGAAGTTGATACCTAGGAACTTAATAAAAAAAGCGAAGAATTATCAAGAAAGTAGACAGACCTATTGATGAATAGACTAAACCAAACGAATCGTTTATAAAACATGTTTACTAGGGCAAGAAAACCATAACAGTCCCGTAACCCGTAGACGCCCGTAGTTAATCGGCCAACGGATACTGAGGTAGGTCGAGTAGTGTGCAGAACTGATATGCAAATCTACAGTTATAAGAGCAAAACTGTTACATCCCAACATTTCTATTATAACATCAAAGAGCTGTGTACAATAAAATACATTATTAGATATAATGTATTTTATTAACATAAAACCTATTGTATAAGGAGGAAATATATTTTCTTCAACAAGTTACTTTCTTCACTGAATGAAGCTGAAAGGTATATTGTACTTAAGAAACTTTATGATGTCGAAAACAAACAACAGCCTTAAACAATGTAATTAAAATTAAATACAAGTTTGGATAGATTTTAGCAAAATAAACACCATTACGAAGGCAGCACCGAACTGGTTTTCTAATTTCACGATGTTAACGGTAGTGCGCTCCGGTTTCCGGTTTCGCGGGCGGGCATTCCTACGGGCGTGTCGTCATCAATTATTTGTCAAGCCACGAGCTGTGCTTATTTTATGGATGAACCCAAACGATAACACAGGTCAGTAACTTTTAACTACACTTAATTTTAATACTGGTTATGTCAGGTTGTTAGTTTTAACTATCAAAGCAACATGGTCAAGCGACGTAAGTAAAATATTTTTTGTGGAAATGTTGGATGGATTGTTTGAGGAATGATATGGAAGAAAAAGGAGTAAATGATTGTGGGACGGTTGACAGGGGAGAATCGAAGAAAAAACGTGTTGCGCCGACCCCAAGTAACATGGGACAAGGGCAGGAACAATATCAAATAGTATTTATGTCAAACGGAAAGGGTAAATTAGATCTGTTTGCTGAAAACGAGTGCAATCCATCTCACACACTGTACTATATTCAGATATAAACGTTGCTACATTGTTAACAGTATTGTATAAAACTTCCTTCATGTTCTAAAAGAAAATCATCAATTTATGTAACAGGTGTTCGAAGCGGTGATAAATCATTCATTGAATAATGTTTAAGTAAAACATATTTTTAAAAGGGAGGCAGGGGAAATGCTCTTTTTGAGTGCGAGTGTAGCTATTTTAAGAAAGGCATGTTATATGTAGATTCCAAGTGTGCCTGTTTGTTTATCTGAAGGGTGCGGGAAGATGCTCACTCCAGGTCTACGGTAATAGCACTTCCGTTGTAATTCGAAAACGGTTCTAAAGATGTTTATTTAAGTGGTTAGTACTACAAACTCTTCAATGTTTTCCGTATGTCAGTGCTCCCAATAATTTTGAAGTTCACTTCAATCAAATGCAGCAAGCTCAAAGAACGCTTTCATATCATTCCATTAAATTAGATCGAGAATCGTTTAAATTAGCTACCATGCTAAGAGTAGGTCAAATGGAAAGTATAACAAGCGAACAATTAACTAAGTGCTGACGTATATAATTTGAACAGCTATTCTTTTCATCGTTAGTTCTTATTATATACTTCATTATAAAATTTGGGAGAAGATGTAGTCATGTATTTAAGAAAGGCATACTAAAAGCTACAAAAACAATATAAATCACAGTCACAGTACAAGTGGTATATGGCCGGGATCACATAATATCCGTAGCAAAGCACAAACCAACGGTGAATCGAATGGGGGACCTAGAAACGGCAACTGGAAGGAAATTAATCTTCATCTTGCGGCGGAATCTCTATGCCTATGATTGTCTTATCGTATAGGAAGACTAACTAGCCTTGCATAGATGCAGCATAAAACCAACACACATTGCTCAATGTAGGAATATATTAGATAAGCGAAAATCTTTTTTCAAAGAGATGGGAGTATGGTATCTGAGCACCGAATCTGATTCGCCAAATTCGATAAAGCCGTTTGAAAGGAATAGAAACAAAAACATGCCACGTCATATAAAGTAAGCAGGTGAATGAATCAGGCTCATTTTGAATTCTATTTGCGCATTGTTTTCAAGATAACATGCATGTGTCGTCGCGAAACGGTTCAGGTGTGCGTGTACACAGTTAACAAATCAGTTTTTTTAGCTGTCGTAGTTGTGGAAATATAGGATTTGTCGACTATGGAGCCACTACTACTACTGGCCTTATTACGTCATTATTAATGATTGCAGACGGTTTGAAAAATATATAATTAGTGTAATAGGAGTTTCAAGTACTTGAGCAAACGGTCACGTAGAACAAATGCACATTTGGTTGATAGCAAAACATCATCGTAATTACTCTCGTTAACCTTCCTGTTAAATACGCACAAGATCCAGTTTATTAATTGAACAAGCAACCAATTTATTTTTAAGAGATGATGTAACAAGTGTTCGGTAGTCAACCACAGATTTTCATTGGGTCTCGGACGCACCCATTTCTCGTCCCGCATATTTTGGTTAGCAGATCTTTGATTCGCGTGTTAGAAGAAATGTCAGCTGACCTCGCAGTGGTACCTTTATGGTGATTAACAAATAAAACAAACATACAGTATTAGTTTTATAGGTCGCGAGTCCACGTAAACAATGCACAAGTTCGATAAATGAACAGTAAAAGTTATAGTCGCCGGTCGAGTGGCGGTCTCGCGTGGCTTACCACCGCTGGAATCCCATTAGAACGTTATTGAGTTGTTCGTTGTACAAAGCAACGAACGTAGTCTATACCGACCCGACGCTCACATAATGGATGTTGTCGTTTCAACCTGTGGGCTCAGGGCACAATCGACAGAGACACCCTGAGGGCAAAAATCCTATTTATTTTGTGCGCCGCGCACCAGCGAGTCTGTTGATCGTTGAAGTAAAACCTATGGAAGTTATTAATATGGCTCACAATGAGGAAAATGTTGATATAGGTTTGTGAGTACTTGCAGTGATTAACACTTAATTTTCCTAAATAAATACGTTCTTAACGAAAAGATCAAGGAGATTTTGGCTTCGCAATCGGTTAAGTAATACTAAACTGGTCGTGTATTTGAGCAGTTTGGTCGTGTATTTGAGCATCAACAAATATACAGAGGATTGATTATTCGGTTATGCGTGAACAACCTAGAACACATTTAGCAGTCAAATAGTTCAATATTTTATGTAAACTAGGTTTTGCAAGCAGTTTCTGGGAGAAGCATTTGAAACTGGGTAAACTGGTCGCACACTCATAAAGAAACGATATGATATGTGAATTTCGCTTCCAGGATGGTTGAACGATACTTACTAATGACGAAAATTAACGCTCCAATCATTCATTCATGATTTGCATTTCATTTTTACAGAATGAATTTCATAATTAAAATATATTTGATACTTCTAAAGTAAAAGTAACCAGAAAAAAGAATGTATATTGAGGTAAATAATGACCTGAATAAAGAAGGCTCGCATACAGCCACTGTTTGTGTTTTGACAGCGTTGATGAAACACATCGCTGTTGCATATGGCTCTCTTCAAACGATACGAACGTGGGAATGAATATGTTACGTACATTGCATCATACATATTCATCATAATAGTATTAGATATTAGATTTAACATGCACAGTTCAATTATTTTAAAGGTATCTTTATATTAAACATCTTGTTCCAAGTACTCGCCCGCACGCAAGAATTAGTCACACCTGCGACAGTAAACGTGCCATTGCTCCCAACTTGGATATTTCCTGACGCTTTGATTTTATTACAGTACAGTTGAATATTTAATGTAACGACATGTGTAAAGTTACAAGACTGAGAAGTTGCAGGTTAATTTATTAGCCGTAAACGATGTTCCACATTGCGAACGATTTGATCCGCACGCTGCAGTGTTCAGCGAATTTTATTTTGACTCGATTTTGTTTAATCAAACAACGACATCATCGACCGGAATTTTAGAGAAATATCCTCGCCTTTGTTCGTTTGAAATTATTTTATACACTTCTATAGAACGATGTGTGTCGTGGGATTTGAAGCAGACTGAATTTTTCTGTAATATCTTTGAGAAAATATCTTTTACCAAGAATACAATGCTATTCTTAAATTAAACTTCCGCTTGAAGCAATTTAAATTTCGAGGCTGGGCAGTATTTCACGAAAACGACAACAAATCTTTTAAAATGTTCAACCCATAACATATTTCGATTTATTTTAACCAAACCGGTCCAAAAGTGACCTCACTGGTGATCCAATACTTGTAACGTATATAACGAAAACCCGCCTTGCGTGATAAGCAGCATACACGTTCGTAAATAAAGAATAAGGTTTAAATGGTGTTCATATAGAGGCAGGAATTTGTGAAATGGGAAGCTATGGGATTTGTAATAACGTGTATATTGGGCAGACAAGCGAGAAGCGTGAGCAGTGCAAACGCGTGGGAGCATAGAGGACAATGCTATGTTCGGCAGCACGCTCCGTTAGTTCAACAGCCCCATGAGCAGTCATTGAAACACTACATCGTTCCACCTCTGACCTCTCCCGAAAAAACAATGTCTAGACAGTTCGCGATTAAAAGTTCGCAAGCGAATCTCACCACTAACATAAGCTGGGGATTAGAAACTTTTTCTTAGAATGCATATTGTTTGCCATAACAATAAAGATGAGAAGATGAATAACATTCTGTATTTGTGTTGCAAATGGAAAATGAACTTTACTTAGCCATGCATTCATTTCAATACGATCATATTTTTGACTTCAAAACAATATCTGAGGTTAGAGTAGTTTACAATTAAATTCTCATTATTTCTAGCACAATATAATCAGATGAATGCGGGCAATAATTAATTCCTTGAGAATTGGAATTGTCTATTTATAGTGAAGGGCAGTGTAGCTATGCTTGAACTGATAACATCAAACTATGGCAATATCCTTGTAAAAACATATAGCCATTATATAATTGCAGCGTTTCTTTCAGTTTACATTAGTACAAGAACACCATAGATAGCTCTATACTTCCTGAAAATAGTTACAGAGCTGGCGAAATTAAAATTGGATAAAAGAAGAGTAAAGGCCGTTGGGCTAAATTACAATATTGGTTCAAACACATGTTAAAAATGACTGATGCTTATGACAGCTAGATTCAAGTGGTTCCAATCCACCACTTTTCGTGTTCATCATCATCATCATCATCATCCACAGCCCGAATTCACCCACTGCTGGGTATAGGCCTCTCTTTTCTCGTGCCAATCCCCACGGTCCTGTGCCAGCCTCATCCAGGTTTTTCCCCCGATGGCAACTATGTCGTCTGCCCATCTCGCAGCCGGACGACCCACGTTTCTTTTGCCAGTTCTTGGACGCCATTCGGTGACAGCCTTAGTCCACCTGTTATCACTGCGCCTTGCTAGGTGTCCTGCCCAACTCCATTTGAGTTCCGTAACGCGATTTCCAATATCGAAAACCTTTGTGCGTTTTCGGATTTCGACGTTAGGAACTCGATCTATCAGCTTTATGCCGAGCATGGAACGCTCCATGGCTCTCTGTGCAACTCTCAGTCTGTACACAGCCTCCTGCGTGAGCGTCCATGTTTCAGCACCGTACGTCATTGTGGGCAGAACACACTGGTTATAGAGGCGGGACTTTAGACATAACGGAATTTTGGCTGATTTCAAAATGTTCGTGTTCATCATTGAATACAATTTTATTTCGATTAAAAATCTATTTAGAGATTGCCTTGTTGGTCTGGTGGCCGCAAGCGCAACTGCTGAGCATGGGGTTCCGGGGTTCGATTCCCAGGTCGGGCAAAGTGTTATTGGGTTTTGCCATTAGGAATTTCTCTGTAGCAGCCACGGAGTCTGGATTTGTGCCCAGTTGATGGCACTAGGTTGGTCCCCTACTACAAGGGACTTAAAAACATTACTAGTGAAATGTGGGTGTACTCTTAGGTACACCGCTGTCTATCCCTGCGGGGATTACAGGCGTGATATTATGATGATGTTATCTAACTAGTCATTATAATGATGTCCTCGAAACTCTGCGAAAACACCACGAACAGAATTCCAACTCGGTAGTCAAGCAGGAGTTTCCAACAATTCTAGATTAAGCTTTATCTCAACTAGAAAGCTTACTAAGTTACCAAGCAAAGCATCTACGTCACGTAGTTGGTAGGTCATGCTAAGATTGAATAAAGATAGCGCAAGCGGGGAACCGTGGCAACAAGGAAGGCATATTTTATGCAAACTAGACTCGACTTGAAGAAATAACTGCAAAGAGATTTGCATCTTGCTACTTATAGAATTAGTTTTTTTTTCTCTTAGATGCTGTAGAAGACTAGGGATGGTCTACTGCAACAGAGCACTACTACTTTTTTCGGTTAAATGACAAGCAATGGCTTATTTCTGCTTGTACTAACGATGGGTACCACAGATACAACGAGATGGGGATAACATTTGAAAACAAACAATCTATACTAATATCGCAGTCGCAATATATGTCAAGTAGACATTCCCCAGGATCGGCGTGCCTCACAGCTTAAAGTAAATGTTACTAACACTAGGGTATAAGTTTTCATTGTTACTAACAAATATGGTAGTGATTCTGAAATGTTTATTTATTTAATATTAGAAAGAGGTCAAAATTGCTTGTAAATAGTAGGTTTGTAAGTAGGAGGTAAACTTCGGAACTTCTGCTCCGATTCAGAAAATTATTTCACTAACGGTAAGCTACATTATCCCCGATGCCATGTCATAGACTACATTTACGTCGTTCCCGTGGGTTCATTTCCGTACATAACGGAAGCGAAGCCTGGAGGAAAAGGTAGTTGGCAATATGATTGCAAACGTTCATAATTATTTACCGTAGAAATGTAGACCTACCTACATTCAAATTACCGAGTTGCCTGTTCTGTAATTCAAAGCACATCAAACATCTCTACAGTACATTTAAACGAAAATTCGCTCATATTAACACAGAGTAAATGTGAAACATCAGGTTTATTATTAAACTCTAAATTAAGCACCTCGCTGAAGTAATTGCTGGTCTGAAGTAATGTTATTACTACAAAGGTAATTTAATTACAGCTGTCAGGATCCACTTTATTAAGTACCCAGATTCACGGTGTCATCAACAGACGGGTCTCTTTGCAATAACAAACAAATTGCTAATTAGAGCCAATCAACAACGTTTTGCGCCAAAATTATTTACCAAGCTCGAACGTACACGTTTTAGTGTTTTAGACTAAAATTGCAATACTTCGTTGCATTGTTTTAAAATTCAGAGCGGTGCAGTTAGCTGTGAATAATGCACAGAGGTTACTAAAGTATACAATATAACATAGCACTAACCGCTTGATGGCGAGTTTAACAGGAAATCTAGTTCATCTACACGGGTCGTTGGAAACGTACTGGAATCACCCACCGCGAACTTGCCATTTATGTAGACTGTAGATTCGTGTTGGTAAAATACCCTACATATACCCGTACGTAATGTAATGCAGTATATAACCGTTAAAGCCTTAAAAATTGTAAACTAGAAAGTTCTGGATTTCCATTCGACAACACAAAAACCTAAATTGCAGAGTAAGCTGAAGTGCCAATATTTTGCACAACAAAGAAGTGCGTTTGGGACCCTCGTCAAATAAGTTAATGAAGTGAAACACAAAAGGCTAACTCACACTAGATAACCGCTACCGGGTCAAAATTTGGACAAGATATTTGTTCTGGTGAATGGACATACACACTTAATCTGTCAAATTTATTTTCGATTGCGACCTACAAGGATCCAATTATGGAACTCCAGTCTAAGGAATTCTCATCATCATCATCATCCAACCCCGATTTTAATTTACATTTTTTGAAGTTGGTGCAGCACGTCCATTCCTTTCGTCTTCTTTAATCCTCGTCCAAGGAATATTACTGAAAAATATCTACTCAAAAAATTAGACTACCAATTTTTTGCACTCTGGCTTAGATGTCTATAAGTAAACCATGTCGGCAATAAGTGACCAGCTACCGTTTCTGATATTTCACTTATGTTTGCAAAAGCTCTGTTTGCACTACACAGAACAAATAACAAGAAAAAGCTTTCTGCGTGAATAAGAACGGTAACCAAGTAGCGGTGTAAGCTGACGACAGCACCGCTTAATAGATCGGATGCTCATTTTGACCTGTGACTGTGCGCAATGTGAATGGCTTGAAATTTTTAGTCATTCAGAATTTTGGATTACATAAAAGTAAACCGTAAAACCATCGTAACCTCGTATCAATGCAAGTAGTGGAAAAAGATTAGCGACCTAAAAAGAAAATTACCAACAGAAACAATATCAAAAGTAACATAACGTGCAATGATTACACGTAGTTTGTTGCTGAACTAGTTCGCAAATGGCAAATTCTTGGTGTTCATCTAATGTGGGAACTCATTTGTTTAATAACAAAGGCTCAATACTTAGTGACGTCAGGTTAGCGGTAAAAATAATGTGTAGTTGTGCGCTTTAAATTGTAACGTTGAGTGGACAAGGTCGATTGAAGATGGTAAATTAAGCAAAGGTCTTTTTATAAACATCTTACGTACGGGAGTATGGATATGTGCCTGATTTGCATCCTTATCGTCATCAGTATCAGCTTTTTTCACACGACGTCTTGGACTGGGATAGGCAAAAAAACGCTATGTCGTAAAATTTATTTTCTTTTACTCCACATACATATCTCTACCTTGCCAATAAAGGTCTACTCGACAAGTCTACTTTTGCTGAGGCTTCACGGTCCTCTTACACTACTTGAACCCCTTCTCATGTTCCATTCCAACAGGAATATCTTCTAAAAGAAAACTAGTGGCCTCTTACGGTAAACGATTGTCCAGTTTGCTATTTTCCGGTAAACAATGTTCAAAGTAGTTTGGAATCAATCGTTATGTGTAATGACCCGTTTTGGGACACTCATTTGAGGCGTCATTGCTTTAGTGAGCGTCCATGTTTTGTCACCAGTATTCATGGCATTTAGGCAAGCAAACATTTTTACATTGGTTAAAAAGGAATGCTCTTCTAGTCTTGCAGCAAATTTAAATCCCAGAAGTCCTGCTTCGTCAAGTTTGCCGCACAGTTAGTTGATCCTTTAACTTTTCTTTCAAGCGTAAATGTAAATCAAATTGTGTTATAAAGCAAACTCTTATTAGCCGCTCTATTAGACTGCAAGGAAAACATAATAAGGAAACTTTGTAGTTTCAATAAAACAGGTAAATAAATAACAAAGAGGTCTCAATATTATTTACCATGATCATTTGTATTATATTGGCCGTTTCTATTTAGGTACGTTACAAATAAGAATACTGAACATGAACAGCATGAAGTAGACATCGATTTAATAATGTCAAATAACAGTAAAAACAAGCCATTTAGAAATGTTCTGATTCAGTCACAACGAATTAAATTGATGCCCAGCAGTTCGTACCTGAATATTGGCCTTTTCATGTTACTAAAACGTTTTTCTGAATAATTTTCTAAAAATAGCACTTTGAAAGGTTTCTGCAATTTAAAAACATTTTTGGTAATAGAAATGTGAACGCGGAAGTGCTTATAAATTAGTTTTTAACGAAGTCAAATTGCACATTATTTATTACTTAGACGAGCCCCGTTCGAGACCTTGCCGCCGTCAGCATTGAAACGGTATCCATACCGTAAACATTTTATAATAGTACAGCTTCAACACATCGCCTTTAAGTTAAACGAGATTGGTGTCAATTTGATGCAAATGTAAAACGGAACTTAGTTACTTAGTGAGAAAATTAAAAATAGAGATTAAGAAGAAGTTCACGTTCTTGTTGTGCATTAGCATTGCATACGCAATAAGAACTATTTCTTTATAGGTCAAATATAGTTAGAGGCTAATGTGTGATGAGATCATCTCACATAGATGAAAGTGAATAAGGAATGAAGGGGAAGACCCAAAGAAAAGACAAACGGATTGGATTGTGTGAAACACGATACGTCTGGAAAAGGGATGACGGCTGATACAGATGTAAGAAGACAAGTGGTGCAGACCGCTAATAAACTGGGACCAGTATAAGAATCTTCCTGTACTAATAAGTACAGTAAGATTCCTACACTTATTAGTACAGGATATATAATTCACTTACTGTACCCACATTTTTTTGTGTGAAGACTGATATGAAAGAGAAAGGAGTAAATAATGCCGTGACGTCTGACAGGCAGGGGAGAAAGGGAGAATAAAACGTGATGCGCCGACCCCAAATAGAATCGGACAGAGGCAGGAAGATGATGATGGTGATGACCTACTTATTGATTTTTATCAATAGTCAAGAATATAGCTTTTATGATCTAGCGGCCAACCACAACTGCTAAGCATGGGGCCGGATATAAGACTACGACCAGGACTTAGCATTTGCGGTTGCAGTTCGTTCGCCTGGTCGGGCAGTGTTACTAGTTTTTTCAAAAGGATTGTGCAATTTTTCAGAAGCAGCTCGAAGTCTGAACTTAACCGCGGTAAATGGAATTAGTCTCGTGACATAGGACTTACTGGCGAAATGAGGTGTTGGATATTATGGGCACACCTCAGCCTGCCCTCTCGGGGAAAACAGGCGTGGTAGTGTTATGTTTTACATAATACAGGTCATGTATATACAGTACAGTAGTCTTACGGTAGTTACCAGTTAGGTACTGACCTATTATGTACCTACATACGTCCGCTATACTAAATGGTGTCGCGTTGTTAGTTGATTGTCGATACGCTATGCATTACCATGCGAATAATTAGGAGCGCGAGTGTGTTAGATTACGTTATACAGAATTCATCGTATATTATGTACAGCTGAAACTACAACCAGGTTGTTCAAATGTTGTTCTATTATATTACTTGGCAAACTCATTAACATTTGATATGAAACATTGTAACGTTGGTACTACGTCTACTTAGCAATATTTTAAAGAACTCATGAAGCATTCCAGGAATACATAATTTGTATAGTTAATAAACGTGATTTGAAAGCCAAAGAAAGACCTTTTTATTAGTAATAATGTTGGCACATTTTTATTCGTGGTATCATAGCTGGAACGTTTGACATGAGACACGATTAATTTAACTTCAGACGGAGACAGTCGCATGAAGTTTACAACTTATTCGTGCTACCTTCTGACCTTCGTAGCAAATAGGTTGCTAAAGGTAGAAATTCCCACCTGATACTGTACAAGAATAAAATATTTTCCCATTGAATACACAATAGAGAAAGACGCTTAGCGGAGATTTGCAGCCGCGCGTGGCATTTGTGCAAGGCGAGGTCACTGGAAACCTCATGTGAGCAGGTCAACGTAAATCTTTATTATTTATGTTATTATCAAGCTGCTGCAATGATCTGACCATAATTTAGCATGGAACTTAATAGTAAAAGTAGATCATAGTAGATAGAAGTTACATCATGACTTTTGGGAAGCAATTTGAAGTCATATCTCGGGTTTCTGAAAGGTCAATCAACAAAAAAATGGCTTATAGCCTAAAAAAAGTTCATTAAAGCTGTTAGGTATTTCAGCCAATCACAGTACTTATCATAAGTTTGACAGACTGTCTGCGTCTACTTTAGTGTTCATCAGCATTTCAGAAAACGTGTGAAGTGATTACACCTAAAAATAATGTGCAATTTGTAACGACCCATTCAATAAAGGTTCTTTTCGTCCATTAAACTTAATTTGATATGACTCATCGCGCATTAACTTAATGTTAGCTAAACAAGACATTTATTGCTGCTATTACTTGAACGACCATAACAATGATAGTTTCGATAATGGCCTCAAATTAAGTAGATACCTATAGAAAGATTATTTTGCTAATAGGTAATCATTTAAGACATTTCAGTGTGTTGTCATCAGGTTTTGAAATCTATCTAGTCACATGTCTCAATAACTTGTAATTGCGTCAGGAAGTCCATCCGTTTTATACACAGACTTGTTGCTAGCAGAATACAGTAAGATTGTTTTTCTTTTTGTCAAATGATATTTCATTCACGAGTATTTTGCACCTGCTTCGTACGTGAAGTTATGCGCTTGATCGAAAGGACGCAACGTGCATACTGATAACCGGGGGTACATTACCGACAGCCTTAAAAATTTTCAGCATGGCCTGCTTATTTTGCCCCGAAATGTTATAGAAAGTTTACCGAATTTTAAAACTCGATTGTGTATGTTCTCATAATTTCAAAGAAGCCAACGTTATGATTTTCAGGAATTCACCAAAGGCAGTAAACAAAGAACGAGGTTAACAAAAAGTGCGTAGTATCTTAAACGTTTCGAACATTCAAACTTTCTCTCAAAGGTAAATTGAACAGTTTTCTGATCAAGAACGTGACGTAATCTGGTGCAAAAGTATTAAACTTCCTTTCTTTGAACGATGAAAGTGTAATCGGCTGGAATGTTTTAATTTTGAACAAAACATTTTAAACTGCTTTTCTTTTACGATTGGTCAGTTGATTTGCTTTATTTTTACTTTTACTTGTGTATCCAAGTAGTTTTATCGTGGAATACAATAAGAAACAAATTACAAAATATAATTATAAAATATCTTTCAATGCTTTTGTACGAAAATCGAGCGCTTTTTTGCGCGCGCTTAATATTCCATTTTTGAATTTAAGTTGTAAGAAATGTAAAGTGATATATCCTGAAATCATAATCTAAGTAGACTATCACAGGTTACATATATTTAAAAAAAAACTTACCATTTCGAGAAACATCTAGCTCGACTAGATTTTCAAAATTCTGTATATCTGATGGAAGTTTGTGGATTTCATTATCACTGAGACCTAATCTTCTAAGTCTATGAAGTCTGAAGAAATTCTGTAACAAAACATACAAGTATGTAAGATCAAAATGCCAAAAGTCGCAGAGAAGTAATTAAATATTTCTGTAAAAAAATAATTTCATTGTTGTTGGTATTAATTTATATTCATCTGGTTTGACTAAGGAAATAAATAGAAAACTGGTTTTGCACGATGACTTGTAAGGCCAACACAGGTTGTGTCGTAGTTTTGATCATTCTGTTTTGTTTTTTTTTCGTTCGTCAGAAATGGAAGCAGTTCAGGGACAATTTTTCATTGCCCAAGTGTGGTCTGGGAAAAAAGTTGCAGATTCTTATACAGGTTTTGTTGTTATAACATCAATATTTATTGCATAAAACTCATGAAACAATTACAGTGTTTTATTTGCCATCTTTTTGTCCTTTTAGCAGCCTCAAGATACATTAACTTTATTACGATGAATGCAGCAGTTTAGGATGAAATATTGCTATATTGTTACATATACTACATAATATGGTGCTGGCCTTTCTCGTGGACCTGGGATGGATCGAAAGATTGATTTTCCCTTCCCACCTATATGCTAAATATGCACTTTGGACGTGGAGTTGTAGACACAAGCCCGTTATACGATACATAATAATATTATAATTTATTGAAATAACTTTTGATGCCTAAAATGATTAGGCTAAAATTACAATGGGGCTGAAAATACCAGGACCTATAAAAAACTAACTCACTTTTCAAATGACACAGTGGAGTAAGGTGTGATTTTTGTAATCATTTGAAAAACTTATTCTAGAAGTTGAGTGTACAATTCATTAACAACTTACATGACATACAATTAAGAAATCTTATTATTTTGTCAAATCGGAACAAATGGTGCAAAACAGGGTTGATGTGCTAATACTGAATATGTGTGTATAACTTTCTAAAAATTTTCTTTCTAGAAACAAAACATATCTAAATACATTAAAACCTTAATAAACTTCAGGGTGTCACCAGTGACATAAACAAATGAGTAATCCTGTTTTAAACTTGAGAGATGTTTATTGTTTGATCCTCAAGCCTGTCTGCAAATAGTAAGGGTCATCACTAGGGATAGTACATTCAGATGCATATTTACATAGTTCAGTTAAGTTTGAGTATTGACTAGCAATGATTGTGCTTCAGTAAGAAAAAGCGAAATAAAAAAATTGTGTGATTTTTCAATAAATGAATTTCGTAGGGTCCCAGTCTAACTGGATGCAGCTAAGAACCAGTGTTTAAGATGAAACAAATGCCTATCTGTAATCACATTCCAGTTACTGGGTGAAAATTCTATTTTAAGAAGCTGTTTCAATACTTCTGCATCTTTTGCTGGAAAATAACGAACTTTAGGTCATCCACTATCCAGTCCATACTCATATTAAAAATAACATAACTTTAATGAAAAGACACTTGTGGCATTTGGGTTCTGGGTCTCAATCAATACTCTGGTGTTCTTTAGATGTGGGGAATTATGACTTGCTTTGTAATATTTGATCACTTGAGAGAGCTCAAGTTGAGACTGAAATAATTACAAATGTTCATCAAACTAAATACACACTATGAAAATAATTTGTAACCCCCACAAGACAGTTGTGTAATGTATGGCGCCTAATGGAATGTTTATGAATCTGTAAAACTCAAACATATGTACGTAATCAGAGACATGACTGTGTATCTACCTATATTTACAAAATATAGTACTTACCTATATTTAAAAGAAAATGGTTGTATGAAATACTTGAAATCATTTCACACTAATAATCTCAAACCGCTAGAACTGGGTTGGAGTATTGATACTCATCGCGTACCAATAACAACATAAGACGCATTGATATTATTTACTCCTAATCAGTGATAAGGTATACGCCCACGAGTGAAACGAATCCTTCTATTTAGGTTACAAATTCACTCACCTTCGGCAGATCTCTTATGTGGTTCGCATCCAAAAAGAGTTCCTCTAAACTCCTGGAATAACGTAAAATGTCTTCGGGTATTGTTGGCAACGAGCAATGCCGCTTGTCTACACATTCCACTTGGCGATTACATTTGAACAAAGGTATACATCGAAACATGTTGGACACTACACTTCATACAAACTATAATTGAATGAATCACTACGACACATATTTGAGCACTTTCAAGAATGTAACACTATTTCAGCATTGTAAAATTGATAACGATATCAAAATAATCCAAAAAACACAACTTACACCTCACCCTACAAAATGAAGCCACAAACTGTCAGAGTTGCCATACGGAACTCTTATGTTGAATTTTTATTTTTGGCAACACGTCACGTCACACTTCGACACAAAATTGACATTCAATAAAATGTTAAAATAAGTTCCACTTCTCAAAATCACAAAATAGTTGGTTTTTTGTTTAATTAATTTAACTTCAATATTATGTCTACAATATACGAGCAGGAGACAGTATTATTTGTGGAGTACCTAATAATTCCATGCTAAATTCTTAGACTAAATTTTATCCACAGGTTATATCACGTATTTGCAAATCAAGCTACCGTAAACCGGCCTAAAAATCATATTAGATACCTCTTGATTTCCTAAATTTAAACTTAGATAAAATTGCGACAGGTAGTCAGAGTGTATGATTTGCTACGTATTGGGTGCCAAACACAATTCAAACGGCAAAAATATTGTTGGTATATTTTTTTGGCAAAAAAATTAGGGTGTTGTTGGCTACTTTCTGGCAACCCTAAAAGTAACAAGCCTATGATATTGCCGAGTTTGACAGAAAATGTGGCATTGCCAGGTAGGAAATATGTAGTTCAAAATTACGCCACCATCTAACGTTATGTGTTGCCATGGGGTCTGAGTGCCCACCTGGTATTAAAATTTCAGGACATCGCCATGCGTTTCGTCGACTCTTTTCGTTACTAAGAGAGCTGGGCTATTTTTTGGCCAAATAATCAGCATTGCCAGCCAGCCAGCCTTCTGGAAACTTTCCCTTTTTTACTTAATTTTTAGACGTCCCTTAATTTTGATACATGTAGTACCTACATATTTTAATTATTATTTTAGGTCTCAGTCTGTAAAGTTAGTAAACACACAGATTAGTCTTGCTGTCAGAAAAAACTCACCTAGTCCAATGAGCCGACGAACGACGTACTATCTCCGCAGGTCAAAGCGAACTTTTATTGTGCAAGCTTATATTAATGCTTTAAAGGTGCAAGAAATCTGATCAAGGTGCGTAGCACTGCGGTACAAAAATCTCGCTAGTGTCTGTGTGCTATAAATATGCTTGCGTTAATTTCGTTATGTCCCAAAATCTTATGCCTATTACCATGCGCCATGAAATTGACTCTAAATCAAAAGTGTTACAAACAAGAGTAAAAGAAATATTTCAGCTGCAGCAGAGGACCGGAAATTTTACAAGAATAAAGTCAACAACACAGTGCTGCCACACCGGAAATAGTTACAAATGTTAAATGTCAAAATTGAAGGAAGGCTCATGAAGGCTGACATTTCAAATTTCAATTTTCTGGTGCTAATTTTCTAATTAACTCAGTCAATTTCAGTCTGATCCGAACACTGTTGAATTTTAGCAGCTTGGTTTCCTTCCTAGCTATAGTTTATTTGTTTACTAAGTGGACCGCTGTTTAGTTTCCTTGTATCCAGTATCTCTATCTCCAATAATAATATTTTCTCAGCACAGAAAGAGTTGAACGTACATCATGGAATTTAATTTAGGATTTATCGGTGGTGGTAATATGTCTACAGGAATTGTAAAAGGAATTCTAAAAAGCGGTAAGTTTAAAAAAAAACTAACAGCATTTCTTAAAGTACTTATTGGTATAATTTTAAACTACGTGCTGAGGACCTACATTAAAAATCAGTGATCGTGTTTCAGGAGTTCATTCAGCATCAAAGATTTGGGTATCGGGTTCCCACATAGAGAATCTCAAACTTTGGAGTGATATGGGCATCAATGTTACTACTGAAAATGGAGTAGTCTTCGATAACTGCAATATGATATTTCTGGGAGTTAAAGTCAATAAATTGCAGGATGCTATCCACGGTATTAAGTTGACCTCAAAGAACACAGCAAAGGAAATGCAGTTTATCTCCATGTTAGCTGGAGTTCAAATAAAGGAATTACGTATGGTGTGTATCAATTAAAATTTCTTATAATCGGCTTATTCTTAATGGAAGGTTTCCATTTTTTTTCGTATCTTGTGCCGTCCCACAACTGGGCAAAGGTCTCCCTCATTTCATGCCATTTTTTGTGAACTCATGCATCCATCACCTTATACAAAAGCGGGAAGAAGCATGCAAATTTTGTGAGCAACCAGGAGTCTCATCTAACCTAATTCTTATCCTAAATCCACCCTGTTTAATATTGCATAGTAAAAAATCTACACAAAATATTCCTTTGCAGTATTTGATCCCTATCAGCAACACTATTGCTCAGTGTAATAGCGTCAGTTAAAATTGCGGTCCTAATGTCTTTCATCAGTTTGTCGTAATACCTACAGTTTCGAATTTAGTCAACCTGCCATTGATTATTTCAAATTTACTTATGCAGCTGATGTATATTACCCCTACTTACTGACCATTTTTTTAGGTTGAGTCCCCTAAGGTTTCAATGCGGTATGAATTTAGTTTTATTATCATATTTTTACATCTTTGACTTGCTGTAACTTTGGCTTCCCCCACTTCCAGAGCGGCTGACGTGCAAACCCCTGCTGTGCTATGGTTAAACTATTATTTGATATGATTTTCAGCTGGTGTAAAAAACTTCATGAGATTAATGGTACCTCCTTTACTATTATAGTTTTTTTTATGGAAACCAATCCAGTATGTCTTGCCACTCCTTTGTGTCCATTTACATAACTTCAAATAGTATTTCTAACATATTCTTAATAGTTACATGGGTTTAAAAATAATTATTTTGTTTTTTGTAATTAAATTTTACCATATAATTCATTATTAGATAGACTTGCCAAAGGCTGATAATAATCAGTAGTTAAACATGGTTTCCTATTTACATTAAAGAATGGCTGCCGACCGGCAATGTGTATTTATGATAACATGATGTTCTTGTGTAAACGCTACTGTTTTAACAGCTTTGCACCTGTTCTGTTTCAAGGTCATTTGCCAAGTAAGTGCTAATGAAAGTCCAGTATTAAAGCATGGCCAAGCTACACAAAAATGCTTAAGTCAGGCCATCACTGCATGAAAATAATTTAAGAAAAATAGTTTTTATAGTACCAACATAATATATTGTACTTTTCGGGCCTTAACACCCATGACCTAACTTTGATTACACTATACATTTTATTCGTATAGTATGTTCCATGATGACCATAAAGTGGGCCAAGTGGCAAGCATAAAGGTTCATAAAATGAAATGATTTAACTTTTTTTCTGCACTCTTTTTACAGACCATTGAATCGCATTTAAGCGGTGTCAACGCAAGTATTATACGAATAATGCCCAACACACCAATGACAGTGGGAGCAGGCATTTGTTTATACACTCCAGACTCAACTGTAACGCAATCAAGATGTTTAATATTAGAAAAACTTGTAAGTGGCTCCGCACTTTGTGAGAAAGTTCCTGAAGAGTTAATGGATTCCTTGGGTGCATTGACAGCTTGTGGACCTGCTTATGTAAGTTCTGACATTAAAAACATTAAAAAAACTATGGCTGTTCATCTGTCACCACCATGTGGTCAACAGTTGAGATACTTTAGAGATTAAAAGATAGCTAGATAGATTAATTTTCGGCTTAGAGTAATTAAAGTTTAGGACTTGTCAATTTTTCATTTACATTGATAGAATCACCTTAAGGAGAGTTCAACTAATCTTCTGATTGTGATAAAATACTCAAAACAGAAACTGGCAATTTTTTAGTTAAGTATGTTTAAATGTACTGCATTATTTTAACAGCTTATCAGCATTTATTATCAGTTAGTAAACTAAATAAAATTCTTACTTCAAACTACATAAAAAATATTTATCTAACTTTTGAATACACTGACAAAATAGTTAATTTTGGCTTAGTTGCCAAAGGGAAAAAAAAACTTAGATTTCCTCACTGTCAATCGTTATAACTGAATAAGTATAACGATAAAATCGCCGGACATTAACCGCTTTCTACTACTCATCTGAGGAGAAGTGGCACCAAAAATTCTTTAGCTAATACCAATGTTTAAACATTACAGATGTATGTGGTGATAGAAGCATTAGCGGATGGTGCCGTGAAACAAGGTGTGCCAAGAGCAATGGCGATGCGTCATGCTGCACAAATGGTGGTTGGCAGTGGGCAAATGGTGCTGCAGTCAGGGAAACATCCTGGTCTACTGAAGGATGAAGTATGCTCTCCTGGTGGCTCCACTATTGCTGGTGTTCATGAACTTGAAAATGGTAAACTAAGGTGAGCTGTAAGGAATTTTATAAAAGAAATGTCTGACATCTGTCTAGCCTATTCCCAACTATGTTGAGGTCGGCTTTCAGTCTCAAGGATGCAGCTCATTACCAGTATTTAGCAACTGCCTATCTGACCTACACAACCAAGTTAGTACTGTGTAATACGATACCCCTTGGTAAGACTGGTTGGACTGGTTGTCAGACTTTTGGGTCACAACTACCTGTAACAACTGTTAAAGGTCCATAAATGACAGCCGGTACCAACGCACTATGGAAAATGGTAGAACAGCAGCTGATCAAAAATGGTTTTTATCAATGTCGCTAGTGACATACTTTCTAATTACTCTAAAAATGTAATAAAAGTCGGACAACGGAAAACCGCTCTCTATCTATTGCGGTTTCAAATGTAGACTATTTATATCAATAGTTTGCGGTATGTTTTGTAATTTATCATTGATATTAGGGCGCTTATCTTTTTTTAAACGCCTTTTGGTTCCACATGTACAATATGTAGAGGTTCTCCACGCCAAATGAACGATTTGACTAAAGTGACTGCTAGGCGTGAAAATGAAGATTCTTATCAATACGGACTGTCTACTTTACACGCCTGGATTCGTTGTATGGAAATGAGTTTACATATTTCCTACAATCTTTCTTTCCAAACATGGTCAGTCACAAGCGAAGAAAAGAAACGACTAAAGCAACAGAAGAAAACCATGCTACAAAAACGTTTTCGTCACGAGCTAGGATTGATCATCGACCAACCACGACTAATAAGTGGTACTAATGATGGTAATACTGCCAGAATATTTTTTTACAATCTCAAAGCTCTGCTGAAATTAGAGGAGTGGCTGTAAATTTGATTAAACGACTTACCATAACTCTGCAAGCTCTTTCATTAGGTGTAATGATAAATGCTGAAAAATATGAATGGCACTACATGCCATCTTCAGTTCGCAAAAGTTTGATTCATGGAGAAAGTGTCATAAAGCATTTTACAGTGCTTCCTATAAATCAACTTTCGGAAGATGCACACGAATACCGCAATAAGGATTATAAAAAATTTCGTCTACATCATGCTAGAAAATGGTCTCGATCAGCTAAAAATGAGGATGTATCTCATACTCTTCTTAATACTTCAGATCCCTACATAACCAGCATTAGAAAACCGTATAGTAAAAACGTGAAGAAACTTGATGAAGACACCTAGATCTTTTGAAAGTGAACGAATAAAAGAGCATATAGTACACTTTACAATTAATTAATTAATCTACATACAATTTTTCATTACAATATTTTTTACTTTTCACAATATTTCATGTTTTTGTTATACTTATATTGATTTGTATTTCGGGATTAACGTTATGATTATTGGTTTTTGTAGACATTATAATTTGAATTGAATGTTTAAAAAAAAAATGTTATTTTTGATACTTTTGAATTTGTTTTATTTTTTTAATGAATGGTATTAAATTAAATCATATTAAAATACATCCCATTTGAAGCCATATACACTACTCTATATTTGTGCAAAATTTTACAACATCATATTTAGAAATAAAAAAGTTATCGATTTTTGATCAGAGACAGACCTCGATTTTCCATAGTGCAACGTCGTGCTTTCCGGGGCACGGGGGAAACTCTGTATGTAATGGATGGTCTATACATGGACCGATCTTGGCAAGCGCGGCTTAACTTGAAGATCGACCCTTTGCATCTATTATTATATAGCCACGACCTCTTAAGAATTTATAACAAAAATAATGGAATGCTATCCAAAATAGTGATCAGTGTGGTGACAAATGCTCATACGATGCATGCTCTGTATGAAAAGAGGCGTTTGCCCTGCAGTGATAGAGTAAGGAGCTGGTATTATTATTTGAATAGTTCCTGTTGACTGCCTCATTGGTCGAGTGATGAGCATAAGATGCTGGGTTAGATTCCCGGGTCGGGCAAAGTGTTATTGGCAAAAGGGTCGCCCCCTAATACATGGGACTAAACATAACTGGCGAAATGTGGTTGTACTATTAGTGCACCTCTGCCTATCACTTACGGGATTACAGGCGTGGTGTTATGTAATGTTATGTTCCTGTTCAGTTTCCAGAATTTACCACTGTTTCAGGTTGAGCTTGCTTATAAAAATATTGTTAACATAAATAACTTCTGTTACAGGGCGTCATTGATCAACGCAGTTCAAGCATCAACAATAAGAAATAAGGAACTTGGGAAGAAATAAGATCTGCTATTGTTATTTGAAAACACTTAGGAATGCTTAAAAAGCATATCACCATAATTAATCTCAATTCAATACTCGTTGACCATTACACTAAACTAACTTTATTTTAATAGAACAATTTATTTAATGATTCTTTTGATATATTATTTATGAAATTATGAAGAGGGTTTGTATTATTTGGTCTGCCAAACTTCTGCCATTTTATTTTATTTTCAAAATGGCGGCCACTCATAAAACCTGTATGAATCAATAGCGTGCATCAATACATTAAAAATGTATTTTGAAGCCATGAGCATTTGAATAAACATAAACTCACGCCTTTTTCCCATGCCGGTAGGCAGAAACAACAGAATGCCACCTACTACGATCCTTTTTTTTTTTGCAATGGGAAATTATCAAATGACCCCCTCCCGCTCTGGGCGTAGCAGGGAGTGTCAGACTAAAACCCATCCATTTTCCTTCTTTGCCCTTTGAGTTCCAGGGCCACGGTATCTCTTTCGAACAGTCCCGCAGCCCTGGCAGGCATCGGCCCTTGCGGACCCCTTCCTTGTTGCTGACATCTCTTTGAGGCGCGCGTGGAACACGAACGCTTCGTCGTGATAAGACGTCCGTACGGCGAGCTAGCCCAGTACTCACCGTCCAACCTACTACGATCTTTACATACTCCTTTTGCATCGTCCACGTTCATACATCTGGTCATACACGCACGCCGGTTGCGAGTACTACGCACCTGATCTTTCTGAAAAACCTCAATAAGGTCATTCTAGGGATTTGAAATACTAATTATAAAATACTTCAGCATCAGATATTTGAAGTAACAATTACAAATTACATACTTTGAAAGTAATTGAAATACAAATACGTATTTGTATTTTCAATACGTATTTTAATTAGAAGTAATATAAATACTCCAGCCAGCCCTGCTTATATCTCGGAAACGTGATGCTTTCTAAGATTTTGTCTCATACAAAATTTGTTTGCAATCATACCAGCTAATTAATACAGGTTTAATGCGTGGCCGCTATTTTGAAAATAAAATGAAATGGCAGAAGCTAAGCAGGCCACGCTTCATACAATAATCTTCCAACTCCTTGGTTTCAAATTGTATGTACCAATTATAATTATGTGTATTATACGTATTGTAGGATGGCTTAGATAGATCAATAGAGTATACTTGTGCACAAAACTGTTATACAGAAATCATATTATGAATGTTACTTAAGTATTTTTATGTTCGGTAAGATGCATACGGGTGGACTTAGATTGTTCATTTTATTTTATGTATTACCTCAGCTTTACCTTATGCAATAAGGTTTCAAGTGCATTCTCTGTTTGTGATATCTCATGAAAATTCAGAATTAGATCTGATCAAAATTATTTATAGTTGTAAGGGTAATGAAGTATTTATAAGTATTATTTTATTTGAAATAATATTACGGGGTGAAACTTACTTAATTTATTTAATGTAGAATGCATTTTACAAACAAAACATGCAATCCTCGATGATTATTAGTTTATTTGGTACACCAACAGCAGTACATACCAGTGGTGAAGGTTCCAAACAACTCGACTCCTACCCGATTCTCTTTGAAAAATGGCACAGTCAGTATTCTATAGACAAATAATATAATCACATTAAAGATAATATGTACTCCGGCTTACCTCTTACAAAAATTGACCCTTCGCTACTGGTACATACTAAGCAATTAAAGGAAAACAATAATAGTGCTGGTATGTATGCCTATTGTATGCGGCATTCACCATCTCGATGTTCATAATTTGAAGTCCATTACTTTGCACAAATTCTTATTTGATTTCGCTCTCTTGCAGGCAATAATGTTTGCCACTATTGTGTGTTGCTTCTTCGGTCTATATCTCGCAAGGATACCATCATAGCTCAACCAGGTCATCCTACCACCAAAATGTGTATATATGGTTGCGCAACCAAGTAGAAACCAGGTGAGGTACTCTCTGTAGATCTCTGCATACATTTTGTTTGATAATGCGACTGATTCCGCCGCCATTGGTGTCCTAGTGAGTTATAGGCCCTTAGAGTCAGCGTAGAGAGCAGCAAACGGCTCAAGCAGCTTTTTCTAACAATTTGATAATGAATCTCATGTTAAATGAAATATAGTTTAAAATAGCATGCTGGAGGTCCCTGTGAACGCTGTTCGAAGATACTCGCGCATGTTTCACTCAATGCTTGACAACAAAGCTTTAGCATTTTGCTGCTCTGTGTGTGCTGACACATAACCGAGAATATGTTTTTCTTATACGTTAGCTACACATCGCTTGATTCAATGTTTTTGAATATGGTTAATTTGCAGTAAACCTAATTTATATTGGATATTCATGATCCAAGCTCCTCCTCCCGGGATGCGGGTCGAGATTATGTGCGTTTTTATTTAATTAGTAAGGAAGTTAGCGACTATTCGCACCAGTTTGCACACCTACCAACAGTCGATAACCTTCATTACTGTAGGTTGTCGACACAAGCGGCGCGATCAAATTCGTCCCGCACCCCGCTAGGCATTCGCTTCAGTTTGATCAGAGTTTTATGATTATAAATCACCTACCTACCGATGCTAGTGACTGACCAAGAGTTTGTAAAATTTTTGGCATTAGCACAGTGTAGACTGCAACACATTATAATAAAACTGTGCTTTTAATGTATAAATTAATGAAATAGTCATTAATTTTTATTAAACGCTTTATCAAAAAAGACTTGTTTAATTTAACCAGGTTTTTGCTGTATTCCTAGTCCTACTTCATTTTGTTTTGATTCTGAATATAAGTGCATAACATCACGCTTGTAATCCCCGAAAGGGTTAGGCAGAAGTGTACCTAATAGTACCCCCCACATTTCGCCGGTTAGTAATAGCGGGCGAGTCTGTTGCCATCAACCGGGCACAAATCTAGACTTCGTGGCTGCTACTGGGAAATGCCTGTTGGAAAAATCAAATAACCATTTGCCTGAACTGGGAATCGAACCCAGGATCTCATGCTCGGCAGTCGCGATTGCGACCATTAAACCAATGAGGCATTTTGGAAATAATAATAATGTTTTAAATATGAGTGAAGATGGCCAGTCTCTGTGTTTGGGAGTATATTATGGGCATTGTTAGGCTCTGCAAAACGACAGCAGAGAAATGCTGAAGATATTTTGATGACAGTTTAAAAAAGAAAGTGTCAGTGTTGAGTGTCAAAATAGTAAACAAGTTTACACTTTATGACACGGGTACAAAGGAGAAAGTTAAAAAACAGACAAACAGATGTATAGTATGAATTTTATTTCAAAAGTAAATATGCTATGCTGGGTTTACATTGCTGTGATACATTATAAAAGCATGTGCATTACGATGTGGCGAATAAGTATGTATGGTTTATGATTGTAGCTAGATGATACATAAGATGATAGATGTTACATAAGTAGTACTGAATTTCAGACAATATAGGTTCTAATCTTGTCGCTGCTGCGTTTGAATTGAACCAAAAAAAATTGTGATTATTTCTTTAAATGTTCTAATATCTAGTCTATTTTACCATTAAATTATCAAATGAAAACTAAGAATAATCCATTATATTTTTATTAAATTATAAATGCATGTCTCGCGTGAAAAGTGCGCGACGAAACCACGGCGCCCTAGGGCACTGGTAAAACTGTAAACAATCTTCAACTTCAAAACTATAAGTTCTTATAATTGAAGTCTGTCATACAGAATTAGCACTGAATGTTTGGCAGCTGTTTTCCCTTGCACTTGTTCACCCATCCATACCAAGCTTCGAAGCCATGGACACCGAAGATGGTCTTAGTACACTGAGCTGCTTTTGAGATGTCATCCTGCAGAAGATCTGTAATAAAGAGACAAATGTAATGAAAGCAATTAAGATGGAAGTGCCAGGGTTGCCAGCAAAATTCAAATTTTCTTTTCGTTTTTGTTTTGCAATTTGCAGGTCAGTGTCAGGTTATATGTTGAAGAAAATGTGATTCGCGACCGTAACACGTATGTATTTCCAGAATTATAATCATAAAAATCATCAATACAACTCTCTAAGTTAATTTATTAGTAGTAATGATATTGCTGAAGCAGTGGTGGCCTAATGGTATCGGCCTCAAGCCAAAACTTGTGGTCGTTCTCCACTGCTCTTGAAACGGTGACAGAAAACATTGTAAGGATGTCCTAAAGTGAAAAAATCAAAGACTCGTGACATATACGCTGGGCCCGCTTGGTGGATCATGGTACACTCCCTCACAAAGAGAGGAGGCCTGTGTCCCAGCAGTGGGAACGTTTAGGCTGAGTGTGCTAAGATAATATCATGAATGTGAGAAGCTGAGGGTCGAGGTAAAGTGGCATGCGATTGGAGAGGCCTAATGTCTTATTAGTCTAGATTACCCTTTGTAAACTCCAGGCTGCCGGACTGTTACTCGGAAATTCCTAGTGGTAAAATTCAACAACAGTCTCACTCACCCGACCTGGAATACCCACGACCAGCAATGTCACTTGTCACCCCTAGATCAACGGTCCAGAACACTAAAGACTATAAATAAAATGAACCTAGACAAAAAACAGTATTGCTATAAAAATAAATAGATAATTTACCTTTGCATCTTATGTTGCAGACCTTGCCAGGATGATCGCCAGCGTTGCACCAATAGCGGTCATTTATTTGAAATAGACCGTAGTCGTGGGAGCCATCGGAGTTGGTAGCCCCAACTACGTGGGTGCGTCTTGCACTCTCCGCATTCACCAGGCAGACCCCTTAAATGAAAAAAGAAAGTTATATCGTGTTTGTTTTCTTAGAAGGGTGCAGAGCTATTGCACTTCTATGTAGACCCCCACATTTTCGCCACTTAAAGTGGGCACAACTAGTTTCTTCTCTGCTGCAGTCCGTGGATTTATGGCATAGATCCAGACAACGGACTCGATTAGTTGTTACAGACAATTTCCTTATGGAAAAACTCAACAGGTAGGCTAGTTAACACTCAATTGTAACCCATGCAATGCCCAAGCAAGTCAGTCGCACTGCCGACCAAAAAGAGGCAGGAAAAGATTGTGTTTTGCTAATCTTTTTGTTCGGAATAACGGAAAAACTGGTTTCTAAAATGTCATTGAGCCAACAGGTTAGAAAATTAATAGACTTCCTAGACGTTAACGTCACTGTTGTAGAAAATCATGTGTAGAATCTATTGTTCGTGGGTACGTTGGTTGGGGTCGATCGTCATATGATTTGACGATTTCACACATGTTAATAATGACCACAATGCACGAACAAATAAGCTACCTGCAAATTCGATGTCCCTTTTATGTGCTAGACAATCCTCTGTGGAAGAGTAAAATAATCTAAATAGGTACTCATTTCACAGTCTGATTATAGAAATTAGGAGTGAATGCGTTCTTTTTAAAAGGAAGCTAAAGCTATTTCTGTGCTGTTTTGGTTTGGACCAATTAAATGAAATGTCGTGCCCTGAGATACGAAGAAGAAAAATGGGAATTTCTGAAGAAGTCACCGCTATAAGACAAACTAACTACCCTAAAGTATCTACTTTTACCTGCGTTTCTCGAAAGCGAACTCCAACTCTGGGGGACGAAGGAGAGATGGATCGGGAAGGACCCAGGGATCTGTTGGATGCAAGAATACAGAAACGGTTCTTGCGGCGATGCTTGGGCCTATGTCTAGGAGTGGACATCTTCCGGCTAACTAAATGATGGCGATGATGAAAGAAGAACGGGAGAAATTGGGATGAAACCAGTCAGGTGCGGTAAATTCGAAAAGACGCAATGCCAGGCTTTTTTTTTAGTTGTTTTTTTTTTTTAAGAATTTGAATTCAAGGTGTGTATGGTGCGTTACCGAAGTCCTAATGCAATAGATTCAATTCTATTTCCGTATAGATACGTACAAAATTAAATATGTTTTATTGGCCTAATAAATGGTTTGACTTTGAATCGCGTTGTTAATTTTTTGTACGCCTCATTTTTGTATAATTTGGGTAAATTGATTGTTACGTGACGTTATTTGATTAATTTATTTCTATAGAAGTTTTTTATTTCATATTAAATTATATTTATGTGATTCTATTTCATTTGTGTTTTTGTTTTATATTTATTTAATATCTAGTAATGGGTGTCAATTACCAGAAGTATGTACTTCTAAAGTTGTTATTTTTTAATAATTGGGGTATATCTCAAATTTCAGAGATAATTATACTAAATAAGTACGTAGCCTGGGTCGCGTGGTGGCCAGGGGTTGTCAGTAAGGGCGTCTATTAACTCTAGGGACCTCTTTTATCTGATCTATTTTACTTTAAATTTTTTTATGAACACTAGAGATGTCCGAATTATTTTAGTTTATTTTTCACTGAGTAATTAGGTTTAATTAGGAATGTATTCCCCAACGCATCAGAAATATGTGCAGAACACCAAATATCACTTGTTTTAATTCAAAATAAAATTTTAAAATTATCAAACTACTTAATTAATAAATTACACACCTAAAAAAAGAATACATCAATTCAACTATTGGGACACACTTGAAAATTATTTTTCGCGATTCACGGGGATCCTATACATATCAATAAGTTAAATAAAAAGTACTTACAATCTTTGAGTTGATGCTCTGGAAAACCATGCTTCCGAAGTTCCCGAACTAATTCACATTCCGAGAATGTTCTGCCAAAAGTTTTTGACGCGAAACATAAAAGGACCACAAACAGAATGACTCGCGACATGTCGGCACGTTATCTCCTCAAGAATTAAGCAGAGTTACCAATTATGGTGTGTGTCAAGGGGAACAGTATTCCGAGCTTTTATAAAACCGATATGAGGAAAACGACTAATTGATTGGCAAAACCTGTTAAAAGCTGTCAGAAAAAATAACTGAGCGTGGGACGATGAAAGCAGCTTCACTGAGTGCTTCAGTAGTGAAATTAAGGATCATGTATGTCGCTTATATACTGTTTTCTATAATGCCTCTTATCCCTATGACTAACAAGGAAAGCTGAAAATCTTTGAGCACAAAATCCCATAAACAGTTAGTGTCTGTTATGTGCAGTAAACATACCTATCAAAACAAGTTCTGCGGTTGGGTTTAATTTAGGCTTAGGCCGATCATTATAATAAACTAATTAATAGAGGCTTTCATCTATGCACACGCAAATAATTCTAAAAAGTAAGATCAACGAAGTTTTCGCTGTTGTAACACTTAAATAATTTAGACGATCCAGTTATGAGCTATGTTCTAATCGTAGTACCTATCGGTCGAGAATTTCAGGTGAAACAATGAAAGATCTCCTCGAATCTCTTTCTATAGGTGGAGAGGATTTCGTGTATGATATATTTATGACATATTTCTCACCAGGTACGGTCAACAATCTACAACAGTCTCTGAATTGACCTCAACATCACAATCATGGAGCAGGATTATTGTCAGGGGGTGCTTTTTCAGTTATATGAAAAGAACTTGTAGGTTTCCACAACGGATGTGTTAGAATTTGATAGGTTTTCTTTTGTCTACTATGCATATATTATAATAAAATTGTAACAGGCTGATGTCTGTACATTGAAGATATTGAAACAAAAATTTATGGGGGTCTTTATTAGAGCAACATTTTTTGTCTTTAGAAGCCAAAAACAGTTTTTAGAATTTTTGTCTGTCTATATGTATGTTTGTACGCGCATCACCCATAAACTACTGCATGGATTTGAAGGCAGTTTTCAACACTATACTGCTGGATGCTTAACTTAAAATATAGGCTACATTAGATATAGTTTTTTCGATTCAGAGAGATTCGAATTTCATTAGCAATCTGGATTTTGGTTATTTTTGTTCACTCATGCAGAAATGAAAATAGGAGAAACTGTAAACTTATACAAAATCCAGAAAGTAGAGTATGTATTGAGAAAATTTTAGCATTTCGCCTCGTTGGTTTCTCCATAGATGTTCGAGAGTGCGCGGGGGGGGGGGGGGGGGGGGGGGGTGACACCCCCTGGCTGCACTCACTGGTATGAGCAATATTTAAGCAAAACCTTTAACCGACTTCAAAAAGGAGGAGGTTCTATGTTCGGCTGTATGTTCACTGATTTCTCCGCCAATTGCGGACCAATTTTCAAAATTCTTTTTTGGAAAGCCTATACTCCTGAGGTGGTCCCATTGTCACCAAGTTAGAATCTAGTGATGGGATCCCAGGGAAATTAGGGCAACCCTCACAGTTAACGGGCATTGTTTGAAACAGTATACTTCCCATGTGGTCCCATGTTCATCAGGTCAGGATCTCTTGGTGAAATCGAGGAAACTCTCCAAATTTTATAGACATTATGCCTGGTAATAATCATTGTGTGTATGTTCAGCGAAATCTTCACCAATTGTGAACCGATTACGATTATTCTTTTTTTATTTAAAAGAATATTATCCCGCGGTAGTCCCGTTTAAATTTGGTGAAGATCTGATGCTGATCTTCGGAGATATGCAATAGAACTCTTCAAGAATAGACAGAAAATCTGTCGTGATTGCTTGGATGTTTATTGTTTACACATTACACAATATCTTAACATAAGGCCTGTATACTCTGAGGGGGTAAGCAGATGTGTACAGTACATCCAGATTTCGATAGTTAGGTATGTATTAAGTTCCATTTTATTGGGGATAAGCCTATTACCATGAAATGTATTCTTAACAATTTGAAAAAAATATAACAAATATACGTACAGGATTACACACAACTAAAAATGTAAATAAAAAAACTTTTTTGATAAAAATAAAACCGACTTCAAAAATGAAAAATAAACAAATAAAAAAACTGAATCAAACAAACAAAATTCACCGACTTCAGAAACATCAGTTATTTTTCACTTTTTTGTGTTTTTGAAGTCGGTTTTATTTATTGTAAAAAAGTTTTTTTCTTCGGCTTTTTTGGAATTAGGCCTGGGTAGCTATGGCGAGATCATCTGCTTGTAGAAAGTGTTGTAGGTAGGTAAATATTTGTGAAGTGAAAAGTTTATAATTTTTATAGAGGTTGAATAGCATCGATCCCAGCTCGCTGCCTTGGGGAATACCATTGTTCTTACAACTCCACTCGCTTCCTCTGTTATTGACAAAAATAATGCAGCGATTGAAAAAAGATCATCTTTCTTTATGCCGCTGACCTTTCATGGGAATCATAAACGAATCCAGCACCTGCGACACCTGCTATTTTACATGCTAAGCATGTAAAATTAATATCACAGGTGCAATATCTCGCTCGTAAATATTTGAATGTCTTTGGTAATACCAGTTTGTGAGTTTGAAAATAAAACAGCATTATTCTTTAAAAGCATTTTTATTTAATGTCGTTCATTATGTATAACACAATCAAATGTGTCGGTAGGGTCGACAGCAAAAAGTATTTTTGCACTAGAATTCGAACAATAATGTAAATACCTACCTACTTAATTAATATTCTTTAATTTAGACATACAGAGTTAAGGACATTTTTTGTACAAAATTGGTAGAAACAGTGTTTTTAAGGTATCTTATAAAAAATATTCTAATCAACTTTAAGTAGGTACCTAGGTATAGGTACCCACATAGTTCGTAGATGGTAATAAATAATTAAATTAGGAAATAAATTACAACGTAAATATCTAACAACGTAAATTAAGTAAACATTTATTTTAAGCTGTACATGATAACGTCTGTCTTGGCGTTGACAGCGATATCTAAACAATCACAAGAAACAGTCATAGATATTATCACTATTCTATAACATCGTGAGTAACTGTTCAATAAGGAAAGTAGTTTATTTGTCTTCACAAAACACGTAGATTTTCCTCGTGGTTTGCGGCGGTGTGTAAGGATGATAAGGATGCATGCACACTGTCCTCCTTGTAAAGAGGAATAGGGATACCCGTCGCGCGAGTCCCACACTGATGTCTATGCTCTTGTGTCGCGGTATGTCGATCATTGGCAGCTCGTCCTCCTCCTGTTTCTTAAAACAATTCAATTTTTGGAAGCTGTTGCGAAACCTGCCAAACGCCGGGATCGCCGCTCTCTGAACACTCGGCAGTCGACGCAGCAGAGTTTTCTTCGCTTTTTTATCATCTTTCGGCTCTTGTTCACTGAATCTATTCGTCCAAGCTTGAACTTCATTAACTTTCACTGATTTCTTATTGTTCCTAGTAGTTTCCGCCGGTGCGATCACAGATATCTCTTCATCAAACATCACTATATTGTTTTATTTTCCACATTTTGTATATACTTTGTTCACTTATCGTACTAGAGTGAGCTCCTGTCTAAATTTTTGGCATTGATTGAGTGTGACGCAGTTCCGTGATAAGATATTATCCAGATTACTGTGATTACAGCGACTTGGGTTTATAGTGATTATAAAAATCTCGTAGAAAAAGAATGCATTATAGCGTGTTTTTAATGGTGGCAATAAACATATCGTTTGATTTTTATTATTTTCACCAGGTTTCACGGGATCTTAAATATTTTTTAGTGGATAGTAAGTTACCACGGATATCTCCGAAGTGAACGTTAAAAAACACAATGTTATGCAAAAAATGAACAAAACCGTAACCGTAGCCTTGTGTTCAGTAACCGTGGGGCTACTAACTCTTCCGCCACGAGAACTGCTCTTCACTGATACTACATCAAGTTAAATATGATTTGCTAAAACATGGCTGTTGTGTCATACTGCGCAGATATGATAAAATAAAAAGAACATGACAGCTCTCCTCATATTTGAACAATTAGGTAAGACTCGCGACGACATGCTAAATTAAAAACATCTTTTTATAGGTTAGGTACACCTTCGCACTCTTTATACGTAAAACACAAACTATTCCATTTACGATCAAATGCAAACTGATAACCTAAATTTTATTGTTTTACCTAGGTAAGATAACTTATAGCAAGTTATTTAACTATTTCCTATTTTATTATTTGGTGAATAAGGTTTGTTTTCACTAACACTAAATAACACCAAATCTGTCTCTATACTAATATTGTAAAAGCTTGGAGGTTTGTTTGTAAGTTTGTTCTATCGCATTCTCACTACTTTTTGTAGTGAGAATGCGATAGAATATAATGACTATTGATAACTTAATAATTTATTTTTCTACATAGTTTCCGAGTCTCTCTACACACCGAGTCCAGCGCTTTTCCAAGGCTTCAATCCCTTTCACAAAAAAAGTTTTGTCTTGGTCCTGCAAAAAGCTCTCCACGGCATCCATCACCTCGTTATCGTCTTCGTACCTGTTTCCCCTTAAGTTTTTTCAATTTGGGGAACAGATAAAAATCACTTGCCACCAGATCTGGTGAATAATGGTGGTCAACCAATTCGAAGCCAGCTTGCTGAATGGCAGCCATCGCAACTGCCGACCTGTGCGCGGGTGCGTTGTCGTGATGAAACAGCACGCCCCTTCGAAGTTTCCCTAGTGGACCCATGTTTCGTCCATTGTTACGAAACGAGACAAAAAGTTTTCAGAACCTTCTTGAAACTTGTCCAACAATATCTTCGAAATGTCAAGTCGATCTTGTTTCTGACTGTCGGTTAACATTCTCGGCACCCATCTTGCGGAGACTTTTCTCATATTCAAAGAGATTTGAACATTTTCAACAATTGAGTATTGAACATTTTCTTGGGTGACTGACGTCGATGGACAGCCGCAACGATGTTCGTCTTCCGTGCTCGTTCTCCCTACTCGAAATTGAGAAGGCCCACCTTGCGACAGTGGAATACGGCGGAGCAGATTCTCCTAATATTGCCTCCAAATCGCAATGAATCTCTTGCGTCGTTAACTTTTTTAAACAGAGGTATTTAATAACGGCTCGCACTTCGTTTTTCTCCATTTTCGAGAACACGTTCCGACACGAAGCAAACAAATGACTACATTCAGAAAAAAACAAAAGAGAATCGAAGATTTTTTTCTTTATTAATATTACAAATATGTATCTGAGCTATGCCTGCCAGTATTTGCTCACTACTTTTTGATGCCTCCTAGTATGTAGGGGGTAATCTTCGGAACGAATGATCCAATACTAAAAAAAAATTCACTGATAGAAAGATACATTATTCGTGGGTGCAATAGGCTAAATTATCTTTATATCATACACATTAGACGAGCTACTAACGACGGCGATGGTATGCTCTGGAAGAACTCGGAAAATTCAAATAGGGCTCTCAGCATATCGTGACGTGGTTTTGACATAAAGCATTGCTCCTAACCCGTTAATTGGGTATCCCTGGACAGATTCCTGATATACAAGTTCCACTGCCAGAAAACAAAACAGAAAGGGAACGCCTTACATCTACCAGCTGGGGAGCATCGCCACAGGTACTCCACAGAACCAGCCTAATGTCTTTTTTTCTGCTGGGGAGTTCACATGCACAGTGTGGCATCGATCCACCCAAGCTAAAGAGGTTGACATGGCGCTAAACGATAACTGTCGTATCGTAACGGGGTGCTTAAGACCCACTGCTCTTGAGATGTTGTATCCACTGGCGAGTATAGCTCCACCAGATGGACGCCGCGAAGTAGCAAGTCGCATCGAAAAGGGGAAACAGGAACGAGACAATAGCTACCCCTGTACGGGCATCAACTGCCACCTTCAGGCTTAATGAGTCGTAAACGCTTTTTGAGATATGCGACCTACTTAGAAGACGGTGCATCAGGTGAGAGAAGCGAACTGTGGAGAAAGAAACATCCCATCCCTCCACTCTTCATCAACCCCTGCCGCCCGCATACGAACTGCCAATCTAGAAATCTCTTAACCAATTGTGGGCCCAAGTTGGCCGCTGTAGATATGGGGATCTGTTTAAATGCTGTATCCTTGATCCATCCCAAACAGAATGTCAATGTGGAGATTGTGGAGCCCCTTTGCAGAATATGCCCCACCTCCTGTCCTGCCCATCCTGCACAACCACTTGCACCTTTCAAGATTTAATAGAAGCAAATGTTAGAGCTGTGCAGGTGGCTACATACAGGCTTACACAACTCAATATGTTAGGTTTTCGTTTGTTATGAAAAGCCTATCAACCGAAAAATAAAATAAAATAGGATTTCAGAGCGAGCATAGTTGAAAATGTTAGCACCCACTGACCCACCCACCCACCCACTGGATTTCATAGGTTTTCTTTTGTGTTTTAGTATAGAAATAGGTGTGATACTGCCAATTTAAAAAGAAAACTTTATATATGTAGAGAACATACTATATCTGAAATTTAAACACTCCACCTAGGGTAGGTTGGACTTTCTTCTGACCATTCATACAGAAACAGGAGTTATGTACATAGCTACTTTGTAAAGTAATGCAGTAAAGTTTTCAGAGTGTAATAAAAAATCACGTCCTTTTTATTTTTGATACAGCAAGAAATGAAAATATGTGTACGAGCGAGCGAAGCGAGCTTCAAATTTTTGTGTCCCACCTAGAAAATGTTGGTTCCTCTATAGTTAGTTACCTGACATTTCTTGGGGTAACCCCCAAAACCCTCCGGTTTCAGCACATACACTACCTGTGAAATTACTGAAATCCGTCTAGTTTTGTATTTTAAACTTCGTAGTTATATAATTACAGTGTTTGTTGACTCTTTTACCTGAAGGTAATGAGGTTAATTTAAATTCATGGCCGTCAGAGGCAAGTAATGACCAGTATGCTTTAATTGAACTCTACCATCAAGTAATTAGACGAGTTTTAGAAATATAGTTGGATAGAGGCATAGTAGGAACGATACCTATATCGGTTTTCCCCAGACTTGAGAATTTAGATCAAATTCCTGAACAATAAGAATTTCCACATCAATTTCCCTCCGTTCTAACCTACATGGTTTTTTTAAATAAGTATTCCACAGTGGAATGCTTTAAAAAAACTACGTAGGTGCTATGTAGGCTCGTGGTCATCCTGTCAGGGGGGAAATACGTTTGAGTAAATGTATTTACTCAAATATAATGTCAAACTGGTGATCAAGGAAGACAGGAAACAGTTAAACAGTTGTCATAGTAAGGAAAATAAATGGACCTAAAGATGCAGAGGTGTATCTACAGTGCGTACTAGAAAGGTGTGGTCATATTTCAGGATGTGGTTCAGACCATCAAACTGAACAACTTTCTCCGTGGGACTAACATCGAAATCGCGAAAAAAAAACAGCTGCCCCGTACAAAACTTCAACACCTACATGTTTCATGCTTGGCGGTTTTTACAGACTGTACTTCGGTGAGTGTGACCAAGAGCTCCACCAGCTCATTCCATCGGGATCGGGAACTTCTTCCATCGAGAGTCCAAACGTACTGCGGGCACCCATGCCTTGTCGATGTTCCACACATTTCCACGAAGCGCTTTGCTACATCTTTTATTATGCGCACAGCCAAGTAGTGGAACTCCTTGCCTGCGTTGGTGTTCCCAATTTCATATGACCCCAATCTATTTAAGTCGCGAGTTAATAGGCTTCTTTTGGTTTAGCTCGTATCATCCTACCATCGTTGACCTCATCTCTGTCCTAGGACAAGATTGAGGTCAAGAGTAGGTCCATTTAATATAAAAAACCTATTTGATTCAAATTACATTTTTTTTCGCGAATACGATCTTGGTCCCACGGAGAAAGTTATTTAGTTCGATGATCTGAAACTGAATCACACCCTGAAATATGACCACACCTTTCTGTTACACGTTGTATAGTTCATCTACATTTTGACAGTAAGGTTTCGCTCCCATGTTATTGATGGCGTGCTTATGGCCAATAAACCGGGCACTAACCTGGCTACTAGCTTCTGAGAAATTCTAATTAAAAATGAAATAAAAAAAAAAACACTGATCGCCCTGGGAATCGAACCCGACATACCAACAACGCAGTTTTCGCCTCGTGCCTAGCTAGATAAACCACATCGATATTTCATGAGCTATATAAACCACATCGATATTTCATGATGTCCTACATAATTGATTCATCTTCCAATTCCTGCATAATATATCTATAAAGGTGACAGAACTGTTTGGGCATTAAATTAACTCAAAATGTTACATTTTGGTTTTGCATTTAAATTGTTTTTAATTAATTTTAAGAAAAGGTCAGCCCAGCATGAATTTTTTTGAAAATCTTACATTTTATTGATCCATAATGTTGTCGTGCTTCCAAAATTTAGAGGTGATTCACCTTATCCCAATTATATTACTTTTATGACAATTATTTGGTATGGTTTATCCTTCACGTCAACATTTGGTTCATTTTCACTACGTGCAATATGACAAGGTTGAATCGACATTGCTCTCATTTTCACAACAACTGATAGCAAACCGTAGTTTTGAGTCTTTTGTCTTCTTTACCCGTATCATTTTCCACTTAAGGGGGAAAGAGATAAAGAGTTTTATTTAGTTCAGCGTAGTGCGCAGGCGTTGGCGTCATCGCACTGTTTCCCCGACAGTGTGACGAACAACCTGCAACCTACGAACACCTGATTCATTCACTTTTGTTTCTTTAACGTTGTGTTTGTATCGTGGTTAGAAAGGGACAGTGAAGTTATTAAAATAAATTCAAAAATATCAGGTAAGAGTTTTAGTGATCTCTCAGTTTTACTAATATACCTGGGCTTCACTGGTTACTAACAAAACTATAAACTTGGTCGTCCACTTACATACATAAAACTATCAGCTGCTTCTGCCATGTGATAATAATATCATGTTGTTTATTTAGTTTTTGTGGGTAAATATATGCAGGCATTAATCAATGCAATATTCATCATAGCTTATTTCCATATTAACGGAAACTGATACAAACTAAATAGTATTTTTTAACATTTGATTAACAGTGTAACTTAATTCTACTTCTTTTATTTGGTTCTTTTAATTTTAAACTTAAATGTACCGTAACTGTGACACATCGTTGTGTTTTAAATGTTTTAATGACATATTTATTAGTTTAAACATAAATTATTCAAGAATCAACATAAACATGCAACAATAGTGGGTACTTTCTATTCATTTGTTTTATATATCTCTAGAGGCTTAATAAGCCCGTCACAGACGTAGCTATAATATATATTATAGCTGCGTGTGCGGTCACTCGAAAATTCGATTCATATTAATATATATTATAGCTACGTCTGTGACGGGCTCATAGGTTTCAAGAAGTGCAAAAAAGTGTTCAAAGTTTATTATGTTAAGATAAATGATGGCATGGTTATGATTAGGTTCCTAGGATTTTCATCAACCATTGCATTAGTATTCTCCACACGATCTTCTAATGCAAAATATGGCCATGCTCTGACCACTACAATGTGCGTTGTACGAGTACAGTCATTGGGTTTACCCGAATCACTATAGGCAGGCATGTTGATCATTGCCAAGAACCTATTTTCCAAGCAGACGTTGGTATAACCATAATTATTCCAATGCTATATGTACGAGGACTCATTTCTTCTACAATGATCATACAGTATGTCTTCTCATGTCATAATATAAGGTACTCATAATCTGACGGCGCGTTCGTGTTCCACGCGCGCCTCAAAGAGATGTCAGGAACCGTGTAGGGGTCCGCACGGGCCGATGCCTGCCAGGGCTGCGGGACTGTTCGAAAGAGATACCATGGCCCTGGAACACAAAGGGCAAAGAAGGAACATGAATGGGTTTTAGTCAGTACAAGTCTGACACTCCCTTCCGCTCCGCCCAGAGCGGGGGGGGGGAGGAGGGGTCATTTGATGATTTCCCATCTGAAAAAAAAAAGATACTCATAATCTCACGGACAATTTTCAAAACAAACAAAATCAACCTTTGTTACCTATATCCACCAACCAGCATTGAGCCATCATGATGGATTATAGCTCACTCCCAATCACAGAAGAGGAGACATACGTCCCAGCTGTGGGAACGTTATAGGTTGATTATGCTTAGGTATGCTTTATGCTGCCTTTTTACTTTATCAAAAATTCTTTCTACCTTCGTCTATATTTGTTTTATTTTAATTATTCATGGTTCTGCGTGTCATTCTAACATTGTGTGGGACAGTTAAAAATTTAAATGTGATTATAAAACCTCCAGCCCTACCCATTAGACTAATGGCTATGAGTATTATTCTAATGAAAAGGCCAACACGTGAATATTATCTATCTATAGCTATTTATTATTATGTTATCACAATTTTGGGTAAATCCAGTCATCCAGTTATCTGCCTACCTCAAATTATATCATTAAATGCTTAGCAAATATCGGAAACTGATGAATAGTTTTGATATTTAAAATTATGTTGTATAATTCTGTAATAAACATTATTTGTTATCATTATCAAGTTGAAACGTGACAAGCTGAACAAGTGACCGTGTAGATTTTGTGATTCCCGCACATACACGAAAATTACCCTAGATTGTTATTTAAAGCACTTCACCACTTTAATATGTAAAAAACAATGTTATTACTATATGGAAAAAATTAACTTAGAGGATTGTATTGATGATTTTAATTCTATAAATATAAGGTCTAACTATTCATACACGAAATATTTTAAGAGTAACTTCTATAAGTCGTAAAGTCGCTATAGCAACGAAAAAAAAAATTATCAGAGTATTTTTTTTTACGAAATTATTATAATTCTAAAAATTTTTGAGACTTTTTGCATAATTCTTCACTCCCATATTCTAACAATGACACTAGGTAAATACGACGTAGTAAACTAGCGTAATGGATGTTCAAAAATAAGGAGCTAGTATTTATTTTGTGGGTCAAGTAATTTTAAATTATTAATTTTTTATATAGATATACTCAGATAAAAATAATAATTCCTTGAAATGGCTGCGTTATAGCCGTTAGATGATTCCTTGAAAATATTTCGTGTATGAATAGTTAGACCTTATATACGTGTTACTGTCGCGAATAATTTCGTCCAACATACAACCTGACATTCACCTGCAAATTGCAAAAAGCGTAAGAAAATTTGAATTTCGCTGGTTGTCCTGGCGCTTACAACTTAAGGCGTTTCCCAATTAAAAACACCTTATCTTGTTTACTTTTGAATAGTCACAAGCTTTTACCAGCTATACCACCCAATCATGATTCTATTTTTTATCCGACTACGGCCTAGTCAAAATGATTATAGTTTTAGGCAGTCTATGTATGTTTATAACACCGTAGCGCCTAAATAAATGAGCCCTTTTTGATGAATGAGTGACACACACTTTAATACTTACCGTACAATGTTCAAGCTTTGAAAAACCACTTTGTAGATAATATTGTATTTCGTCATGTACCCAATCATCATCATTTGCCTAGTCGTTTCCCAACTATGTTGGAGTCGGCTTCCAGTCTAACCGGATGCAGCTGAATACCAGTACTTTACATGGAGCGACTGATGCCTATCTGACCTCCACAACCCAGTTAAGACTAGGTAATATGTACCCAATATAGACCTGAAATAGGAAAATCATTTTCTGTTTTAATGTTTCCCACTACTGAATGTTTTGCACTAAATACCTAACTTATTTTCATGGCGTGACTAACTAACTATAACACTTCTTATTTATTCTAACTAAACCATTATAAGTACTAGAAATGCATTATGTAGAAAAGAAAATACTTTATATGCAAATCAGCTGAAAAACAACATACAGCTTGACTGAACGAGAATTTATTTTTAGTTCTTAAGGGGGTCATAGTACTCATGAAGTACTTATAAATCGTTTTACAGTTAATTAATAAGTAAGTAAGTAAAATACCCTGAATCCATGACATATAGGTTTTAATTTGTTAAAAAATATTTGACTAGTGACTATGTGTCGTTCCTTTGTCTATCTTTACGTACACACGCTGGCACATGAAGCTGTACATTTCCAGTATAACTTGGCCTCGCTTTGTATAGATTTCCTATACAATACGAGATCCGCATAAACTGGTTTCGTATAGCTTGACTGGCCGTGTCGTGCGTACATCCTTTTGTGTTTCCAAGACTCAGCCGTCATTTTCCTCCTATGTAGTGTGAGTAATGGCGGACTACCTTATCAATAGATAACACTAAATGATAAGAGTCTTAACAACGATAACACTCCGCCATTTTGTCATTCAACATTAAGAACTCTGGTACTTATTCCACTTTGTCTAAAATTCAGAATAAATATTTTTTGTTTTTTATTAACTTTGTTATCTTTAACGAAGGTGTGAAGTAGACTGAGTAACTGATTGGTATCGGTTTTAGTTGACAACGGTGCGTGAGGATGGGTTTATGTCTTTCGTTCGACTGCGGGGATGCGGATATTTGCTGCAACCCCTGTTGTTTGGCGCTGAGTGCCTGCTGCCTGGTGCCATGCCTCTGTCCTAACGCGTGCGGACAGCAACAGCAACCACCACAGCAAGTGACCGTGATCCAGCAGCCGCCAGTAGTCTACGACCAGCCGCCACCTCCGCCCGGATACGGGTACCCACCACCACCTGGACAATACCCACCACCCGGCGGATACCCAGGCTACCCACCACCACAGGGATATCCCGGATACGGTCCTGATCCCAACCAAATGTACAGATGAAAAGCTTTTAGTTAAGGTAAGAGTAGTGGACGACCTTTTCTTATATTATATGCTTATTAATACCTATAAATATGCATGCCTAGATTTGCTTGTAAGTAGATGAGTGATGTGGTGGAGGTTATAGGTACCTTTTTAGGATTAATCGATACCAACATTAGATAACAAATATTTTAGATAAGCTATTGATAATACCTGGTATCTTTATACCTTTTGTGGCAGTTATTAGACATGGTTACTTTGGGATTGTCAGCAGTTTCCTAATACGTTCTGAGTCTCTATATACAATAATAATTGTATTGAATTCCCGCATTCAAGATCACTAGTGAAACTTACAAATAAATCACGGATTACTACATTTGATTGATACTGAACTTGGAAAAAGCTAAATAAGTGAGTAAACTAGACGTATACCGTACTTATGTAAAATGTTTGCTGTACAAATTTCGTTCTGTGACGAAGTGTGTCCTTACTGTGAACTTGATCATCTGCCTTGACATGTCCATATATGATACAGTGGATTCAGTATATTGGACCGCGCATACAGGGAGAAGAGGCACAATTTATATAAATTAGGTATTACGGTACTAATCGAACCAATACGTGATCAACCTTCATTTAAATTGATACCTTCGCGAGGACTCATTAAAGCGGTCGGTCTAAAGATATAAGAATTATTTCCGTAATGAAAATGTTACCACTGGCACTGAAGTGTGGTTTACTGTAATACAGACATTTGCCTTAACAAACGCTGCCAAGATAACTGGACATAATACTAGTATTGTCAATTAAAGTAACAATGGCACATTAAGCGAGAAACAATTTCCAACAATACGATTTTTTCTTGAATTACTAATATTTTTTTTTATTATTCAATTACTTTTTCAGGCCAAGTAATGGCTAACACGAGACAGACCGTCGTCATTTGTCAGTAACAGACCTTCGATTCTATTAGCGTCATATTGAGAGTGCGTCACATAATAATTATACAGTCCTATTATAGTGATAGCTGTATTGAAACAATCAGTAAATACCACTATGACAGCTAGCAATCGAGATATTATTAGAAAGACAATCATAAATCAAAATCAGTTTATTAATCATTAGAAATAAAACAGTTTCATATAATCGGTGAGCCACAAACTAAGCATTGCTTGTATCTTGTGGCTCGGGAGTGCGAATGTTACAAATTTAGAATAGTTCTATAGAATTTAGGACATTAAAGTATAATAATAAACATTAACATGTTGTAAACTTGACACGTTAGGGAGCTACTGTAATGTGCTCTGGTGGCCTGCCATGACTTCTTAAAGCAGGAGTAACTACAGTGTGGGAAAGAGATGGCGCTAGACGACCTGTATATTTCTGTCTCTTTCCCACACTAGAATTACTCCTGCTTCAAGACGTCATGGTAACCCCCCTGAACACAAAGTAATAAAATAATTAAAAATAGCCATCATCATCATCCCACCCTTGTCCCACCCAAGATATGGGGGTCGGCGCAATACGTTTTTAGCTTCCATTCATCCTAACCGTCACTATATTATTTATTTCCTTCTTACGTATCATTCCCCACACTATCCATCCATCTTTTCTTTAGTCTTCCTCTCTCTTTCTCCATCCTTCAATTTTTATGTTCATCATATCGTTTAGTTAGGTATATGCGTTTCATCCCTTAATCATCAAATGTCCATACCAAGTCACATGATTCCCTTTCAAAGAAAATAGTCTACATGAGTAAAATTTCCCAACCATAAAATACCTTATTTGTACACAAAGGGAAAAGTACGACGTAATTACGAATTTCATGAGCATGTGAACGTGATGGCGATGGTCAGTTGTCGTCATTATTGTACCTAAAACGTGTTTATGACTCATGATAGGTGAAAATACTAATCTATATTATCTAATATCACATTAGTCACATCATACCTATGTATCTAAATATAATATGACTAATTTAAAGATGCAATACGATTACAGGTGGTAGTACAATCTATTATCATACAACGTAACTGAAATTACTGAAAACATCTTTAAGTTGTCCTTGTATGAACAACTTTTACAATGAGACCCACCTTGAAACCAAACAAAAAAATTGCTATTCTCTACGAATTTTTTTTTTTTTTTAATAATCAAATCTGTATATCTTTTTTTTTTCTTTCTTTTTGTTAACAAGTGATTGTTCAAACATCAGTGTAGCCCTGGCTCTTGTACTAGGATTTCCTGTATCACAAGAGCCATTAAGGAAAGATATGTAAGGAACAGCTGTATTTTTCATAGATTTGATATCGCAGTACCGATTAACTAATAACATGAGACTTGGGGCTCACAAGTCACGCATGACTTACACATACTGCCGGAAAACACACGACACGAAAAACTTGTCATTTTGTCACACCGTCATTTCCTCGCACACGAATGTCCTTGTTCACTTAAGCCAACTTCTTGACTTTTAGAGTCAGGAAAACCACATTGATCACCGATATAAATTGTACGTGTATTCAAATCATGGTAAATTTTCCTGGCTTCACCTCTTCCCAAGATGAGGCGAAATTTGCCTATACAACATTATTTTTAGTATATGCGAAACCTGAATATAGTTTGTTCAGAATCGAATCAACTGAATCGATTCCAATATTTTTTAAACAATGTTATATTTTTTTCCCAAAATATTTAAAAAAGTTGGATACCGAGCGACTTTAAGTACCTATCGCAATAATTTCGGTACCTACTGCCAAATTATTGTAATGAGCTCAAGACGACGCTGGAGGCGCGCGCTGCGCAGTGACCACGTTTTTGTGAGGACAGCTAGCTAACAGAACAAGCTTATAAATTTGCGATTTTTCATGATACAGTTTTGAAATTTTGTAAATACATTTTTTACATAAAAATACTAGACACGTGTTTCAGGTTTCGCATATACTAAAACTAATGTTGTATAGCAGACATCGACTGCCATAATAGCTTTAGCATTTTCTCTAATTTTTCAATATTGTGTTCCAGGATGTGTAGCAGCTGTTGTCGTCCCTGCTGCTGTTGCTGCTGTTGCTGCGACTGCTGTAAGCCTCCTCAACAACGCACCGTGGTTCACAACCATATTGTCGTTCAACAACCAACAGCAGGACCCCAAGTTGTGCAACATCAACCGCCACCTGCCTACCATAAATACTGAACAGCACCATGATGATACTTGATTGATTTTTTAACCTGTTTTAGGGATTAGCTTCAATTTGATCGACATACGGATTGATACCAACGCCGTTATGCATAGTTATCCCAATGTTGTACCTAAGTCACAAAATATTGTGTCTGTCTTAAAAAACAAGACTACAAAAATTTTTAATCAAGTCGTTCAATAGTCCTTCATATAATTTTGTAGCCAAACAATGTAAGTATTATTTATTTTGTAAACTGAATAAGGATAACTGTCAAAATCATACCTAATTTAACATTTCTTGTTTTATATTCGTCAAGGTATGATGGTTTAACATTATTCTCTCAGCATAATGTTATTACCTCATTGTCTAAGCATATAAATACAATTTAATATATTCACAAATTGTAGTACATACCTAATTATACTTACCTTTCTAAATAAAACAATTAAAATGTAAAAGAATCCTTCTTATCGGGAACAGGGTTAAAGGTGGCCGGTGGTCTGGGCTCTAGAGAGTGGAACCTACTTTTGCAAATTTTAAATTATTTTCTTGGTCAATACGCATAATTGACCATGGTAATGATTTTATTTTATTTGAAGGCAAGACGATTCCCCTCTCTAAAGTCTACTAAAATAAATCATGGTATACAGCAGCACTTACTTAATTGTTAATCTATTATTATTTTGTTCTAAATATTTTTAATTACTATTTTAGCACATGCCACAATATATTTGATAAGTATTTATTTGTTTAATGCAGCTCTTGATACTTTTATGAATACATGATAGCACATTTTCTCGGAAAAAATAGTATAAAAAGACCGACGTGAAACATTGTTTTTCTAATTTTATAGAAAAATAATATATGTATATTGTTTTGAGATAAAGCCTGTTAGAGAAACCTAATGAAACAAGAAAACGTTAAATTAAATCCTGCTGTTTCCTTCTTGTGTTATTTTTCTTACTTCTAACATCTTATGTCTAGATACGATGTACCTAATACTAATTATAATAATTTTATCTTTTAATTGAGTATTGAAGAGTACGTGAGTTTCTTGTTTTTCATTATGTTTTAGTTCGAGATAGGAGATATCAGTAATTGTGATAATATTGGTATTTAAAATACCTGTTTTACCTTGGTTGTAAATAAATAATAATAACATAATCTATAAGCCGTTTTCCTTATGAATTCCGAAAGTATAAAATTCCATTTTTTTTCGTTTTGAGTGTAGGGACGCTTTATGTATAATTATTCAACAAGTTACGTACGTAAAGAAAAAAAGTGAGCCACATTTGTAAAATAAATAAGGGATAGTTGCAAAAAATAAGCCTATGTGATGTATTTACGTAATTATAATACTGTCATATTATAATAGAGATATTAGGCTCATTTTGTGAAAGCGTTCATTAAATAAATTTTATACACTAGTAATATTAGTTTATTATTTAATGAGCGTTACAGGAAGATTTCGATCACGGCCCGATATCTAAAGAATTGGTTTTTGTTAAGTTATTTATCATATTTTGTATTTATTATGAGATAAATTTTCCATTAATATAGCCATTGTTTTTTTTTATATGCTCCATTGACAAGAAGTGCCATATATATAAATTCAATTTTTTCAATTTATGATAAAATATTACACTGCCAATTTTGTAAGGAAGTGGATATGAATTGTATGTCAAACTGTTGTGGTGGGTACTTTAGTCAAAAAGGGCCATATTCGTCTGAATGCCTTCCATCGCTTCAGTTGCAAATACATTTATTTGATCAGAATGCGTGTACCTACCTTATTTCTGACATAGATTTGTTCAAGTTTGGTACACTGAGATTTACGTCAGGTACTTTTTACCCGACTGTGGTAAAGCTAAAAGAAGAAGAATATACATATATATATAGTATATATTGAATATACAGAACATACCTAACCCTTCAGGTTTATACGGGGTGGGAGGAACACTCACTGACGCACAAACGGTTACCACGCACGTATTCAGTACATCATTCTGAATCTCACCACATAGAATTTTTTCAGCGGTAATTTAAAAAAAAAAACAGCTGTTCCACCTTTAAAATGTATGGAAGAGCTGATATGGTTTAGAATGATGTACTGAATACGTGGCAACCGTTCCGCCCTGTATGCATATTCTGATAAAAAAAAAAAAATGTATTTATGTATATTCGAATTGATGCATGACACCCGTTATCCCGACGCATATTATTTTGTGGACATTGAGCTACACAGATCAGATCGTTAAATTTAGCAAAAGTTGAGAGACCAGTATTACGGAGAGAAACGTATGAACTGCTTCGTTGCATATTCTGCAATCCATCATAGATTAGATACGGCTGTTTCAGTCAAGGTCATACGCAATGCGAGTACGATGAAGGTATTCTGCAATATCTTGTTATGGCCTCGATTGTTCAACTGCAAATGAACTGAGCTGTGAGGAGATTTAAGTTTGGGGATAGGTAGGTAAGTACCTGTCCACTAACAGTATTGTTTTTCGCCATTCTGAAGACCTTGATTCCCAGTGAAAGAGTTAGTAAAAAAGACGGCACTCTGTTAAATTTTCAACGCTTAGCTGTGTGCGAGAGAGTTTTAATTCCATTATTATAATATCATTTAGATGTCACTAGACAATAGTCACCTCTTGTTAGACTTAGTACGACTTTTCTTTTTTGTGGAATGTTTTAGAGTAAAATCTATTAAACTAAACTTGAGGAGCTCGTGGCTAAATAAGAAACGCCGTTCGGGTCGATCTTTAGGTTAAGCTGTGCTTGCCTAGATTGATCCGTGGATGGGTGACCACCCATTACATTCCGAGTTTCCTCCGTGCCTCGGAAAGCACTTTAAGCCGTTGGTCCCCGCTGTCATTTGTGGTTTTTTGACAGTCCTTACAGGAAATCAGTAGCCCGAAAATGACAACCAGTCTTACCAAGTGGTATCGTATTACCCTGTAACTAACTGGGTTATGGATGTCAGTTGGATAGGCAGTTGTTTCATGTAAAAAACTGGTATTTGCATCCGGTTAGACTGGGAGCCGACTCCAACATACTTGAGAAAAAGCTAAGCAGATGATGTTTTAGAGTAAAATCTGGCGTCATGAATGGCACTAGATGTGAGTGCCACCAAGTGCAAACTAGCAATTGTCGCGCACAACTCAAACCTACATACATCCTAAATACATCATCTGCCTAACCTTTTACCAACTACATTTAAACGGTCGGCTTTCAGTGTCACCGCGTTCAGATGAATACGAATATTTTGCATGAAATTCTCGAAAAGGTACCCTATATCTGACCTCTAGCGGTATTACACACTTACACAGTTACCCACGTCTGAATCCACTGAAAGCTTAGGTTTGACTAAAACCTAAATAAACCTAAGCAATTTCAGTCAGATGTGCTTACCCAGACTGGCCTATAATAGTGTTAATCAGAATCCGTTAATGCCCCCTACATAGACAGATGACTACTAGGTATTACGCGGGTAGGTACAATGACCTAGGTTTAAATACTAATTAAACAAATGACTCACACGGTTTACATAACATTCAAATCGTATAGAATATCGATCTTATTGAATGAACGCGAACGCTATCTGCATCTACGCCTAACTTTAATAATAATGATTTTATTCAGGTGATTTAATATTAAAACCTGAATTAAATCATCATAATAACAGATTTAATTGAGATGTGACTAGAAGATTCGATCCCGGCCCTTTTTTTCTAATCCCGGGATTTAGGGTTTCATCATTTCAGCCGAAAGACGTCCACTGCTGGACATAGGCCTGCCCCAAGTGTCGCCACATTGACCGGTCTCGTGCGACTCGCATCCAGCGGATCCCAGCAACCTTCACCAGGTCATCGGTCCACCTAGTGGGAGGCCTTCCAACGCAGCGTCTTCCGGTTCGCGGTCGCCACTCCAGAACTTTTCGGCCCTTTCGGCCATCCGTTCTGCGACCAATGTGCCCTGCCCACTGCCACTTAAGTTTGGCTATTCTTCGGGCTACGTCGGTTACCTTGGTTCTCTTGCGGATCTCCTCATTTCTGATTTGATCACGCAAGGAAACTCCGAGCATAGCCCTCTCCATTGACCTTTCTGTGACTTTAAGCCTTCTGATAAGGCCCATTGTGAGCGACCACGTTTCGGTCCCGTATGAAATCACTGGCAACACACACTGGTCATAGACTTTCGTCTTGAGACACTGCGATAAGTTGGACGAGAAGATATCACGCAACTTCCCGAACGCTGCCCAGCCGAGTCGGATTCGACGATTGACCTCTTTCTCGAAGTTAGACCTACTTAACTGGATCGTTTGTCCCAGGTAACCATAATCGTCTACAACTTCGAGTGTAGAGTCTCCGATCTTGATAGGGGTGGGTGTTACATGGGTATTCTACATGATTTTGGTTTTGTCCATGTTCATTTTAAGACCCACTCTTTCGGAAGCTCTACTGAGGTCCTCCATGTTTCTCAGCCATGACCACTATATCGTCGGCAAATCGAAGGTGAGAGATGTACTCGCCATTGACGTTGAGGCCTAGCCCTCTCCAGTCCAGAACCTTGAAGATAACCTCCAGTGCAGCGGTGAACAGTTTCGGAGATATGACGTCTCCCTGTCTCACACCTCGCTGCAGAAGGATAGGTTCCGAGGTCTGGTCCTGAAGTCGGACTGACATGGTGTCGTTTTTGTACAAACACTTCAACACCTCGATGTACCGATAGTCGATTTGGCACCGTGCCAGACTGCAGTACAGCCCAAGTCTCGATCGAATCGAAGGCTTTCTCGTATTCTACAAACGCTAAGCAGAGAGGCAGGTTATATTCTTCGGTCTTCTGTATAACTTGCCGCAACATATATATGTGGTCTACGGTGCTAAAGCCTTTTCGGAATCCAGCTTGTTCAGGAGGCTGAAAATCGTCAAACCTGCGCGCGAGTTGATTCGTGATGACTCTTGATAACAACTTGTAGACATGGCTTAGAAGTGAGATGGGCCTATAGTTCTTCAGCCGGGCATTGTCACCCTTTTTGAAGAAGAGTACCACCACACCCCTGCACCATGCCTGTGGCGTTTTCCTCTCGAGTATGACGGAATCAAACAGCTTCTGAAGGGCCTTAAGTACCGGTTTTCCACCCGCCTTCAGGAGTTCGGCCGTAATTCCGTCGTCACCCGGTGCCTTGTTGTTTTTAAGCTGTTTAAGAGCCATCCTAATCTCGTACAGGCTGACATCCGGAATGTCTTCGATTTAGTGTCAGGTCAGTCTAGCTCTTGGGTCGTTACCTAGAGTAGCAACGGGTTTACTGCTTGAAGTGTACAACTGCCCATAAAAACTCTCGAACTCCCTCAGCAGCTCCGGTTTGGCGGATACGATCCTGCCATCGTCGGTCTTCAGTTTCGTGAGTTGGCTCTGCCCAATAGCCAGATCTTTTGAAAATATCTTGGAGCCTTTATTCCGCTCAATAGCGTCTTTAATACGCTTGGTATTAAAGCGGCGGAGGTCGCTCTTCAAGGATTTAGAGATCCGTCTATTGAGCTGCCGGTATTTATTTATTTATTTATTTAATGCACAATGTACACAACCAATTTTACACGCTAAGCTTAAACTAGTGAGTACATGACCCTGTTAGGGCGCAGCAAGATAACTTAAAACTAATATTGCAGAGTATACAGTATTATCTAATAATTATGACTTACAGAGATCATTAGGAACTTTCATATTTAAACATTATGTTAATTAAACTATAAGTTTGAAAATTCCAGTCTAGCATTTCGTTTCATTTACTTAATAAAATTAAAATCACAACAAATCAATAAACATGTCACATAAAATAATAAATACAAATAGCTTTTGACATTCGTCTGAAGACTGCAGAATCATCTCACGCCGCTCTTTCATGAGCTCGAGAGTATGATCAGAGAGTTTCTTGTTGTGTGCACGACGTGTCTTGAAAAACTTAGACCCAGTCGTATGGACAGTTTCCACGAACCCATCGTTGTATTCGTCCACTGAGTTTCCTAGGCGACGAAACGATTCTGGAGTTCGAATTTAGGGTTTATCTACAGTTAATTCCCCGAATCCGTGAACCCGCGATAGACCCGGGATTGTATTGGTAATGAAAAGTGGTAACAAAACGTCAGTAAACCGTGTCAAAATAAGTTTTTTATAGACAAAAAAAAAATTATTTTGACAGGACTTACTTTGGCAATGTATTTAAGTTGTTTTTACTGACTTAATTATTTAAAAATTGATTTGATCCCGAAAATCCCGAGATTTGTTTAATTTAATCCCGAAAATTTCGGGTCTAAACCGGGATCCCGGTCGTATCACGTAATCCTCTACATGTGACAGAATGGGAAAATCTGACATTAATCCACATGGGATGAACTGAAAAGAAGGGTTTGAGCCAGAAATCAAGTCCCTTCGACTATTGAGGCATTGAAGGCTGCGTTGTTAGAAGAATTGATTACTATTCCTCAAGACACCTTAAAAAATTCATTAGGTCAATGAAGAACCGATTGCAAATCATGATTAGAGCTAAGGGGAGCAATACCGAGTATTGACATAATAGATTATTTTATGTTTTGATAACAGCTAACCTATTTTATTGTAAACGATGATTATCGTACCAATAAAGCTAAGGTTTAAGCCATATAATATGATATTATAATGTTATTTTCCTGTGTTGTCTTCTGTGTGTACAAAACTGTTTTATGTCCGTCACATCACCATCCCAGGTCCAGTTGAAAACCAGCGTCGGGCACTAGCTGCTCGGCAGTTTGCTGAACTGGGCCTATTTGGCGCAGCCGTGAGACGCACAATATTATCTCTTTTTGTTTTTTTTTTATTTTTGTTTAGTTTTAACTTTTTTTATTGTGTAAATTTAAATTATTTTTATTTGTTTGTTGTGTGTACTTGTGGCATGTGCCAAATAAATATGTTTTCTTTCTTTCTTTCTCTTTCTTTACATAAATAGTTAAATGAATAAATAAATATTTATAAAATATTTTTTTTCTTCTGTGCGCGCTAAAAGCTTGAGTCATTTGTTTGCTCGCAAGGGTAGAAGGGTTCTTCACTATTTTAAGAGCAGTGGTGATGAAATAACCTACACAAGGTAACGCACATGCCTGTGTCAGGAAAAATGACCACTAGGACATGGGTTCTGACATGCCCTAGAAGGACATACACTGACGTCATTGTTGAGGTTCTTCAGAAAGGTGTGTGAACGTGGACGAGGCAAAACGAATATGTAAGGATCGTAACGTGTGGCGTTCTCTGGTTTCTGCCTACCCCCATGGGAAAAAACACGACGAGTACTAACTCGTAAGTCGGGGTTCCTGGTTTGGGGTACCTAACTACCACTGCTTTACAACAACAACGTGGTAGGAATCACGTAGTCGGTTTTAGAATTAGGTATACTATGTATATGGAAATGCAACATTCCTTAAAGAACTCAGAAAGGAGGTCTGCTTCCCTGTGGTGGGAATATTATTGGCTGACTAAGAATGCTTAACAGTTTCTTGCGTTTCGTTACCAAGTGATTTTACCTAAGATATTTTTACAATTTGGATCAGTTCTGAGATCTATCTCTGTTAGTCTCATTTATTCGTACCCAACTCACTCGACCGAATTTCCCAAGAAAATGTCGCAGAATATTTTTTCCAAAATGCTTCATTGGCCTGACAAATAAAGTAATACTTGATTTTAGGCAGAGATTTATCTATAGGCGCTTTAGTACACCCATTTATTTTGCCACTTATGTTATACCCCGGGCTAGAATATTGCCATCAACCAGGCATAAGTCTTTGCTGCGGGCTGCTCGTCAGAAATTCCGGATGGAAGAACCCAATAGCAAATTCCGCGGCCTGGGAATCGAACCAAGAACCTCACGCTCAGCAGTTGCGCTTGCGATCATTTTGGTGTTAGTCTCTGCTGTTTATTGATACAAAAACACCAATTACATTCTTATTGTACGAGTAAGTACAAATTATATAACTTCAAAGAAGTTATATAATTCAGTGTAACTGATGTTTGTAAATATTGGTGGTAATTATTTGCTGAGTACATCCTTATATTATCATCTGAAGGTTTCAAATACCGCAGTAAGAATTGATTAATCGATATCAAATCAGTTTTTTTAACACTGATAAGTGATTACACCTAAATTACTTAAGGCAATGAACACATTGTCATGCTGATAATTCAATCCGGACATTTTCCTTAACGACTATGTTTTTCTGTATGTGAAAAAAGCCTTATGTGATTCATAAAATTCGTATGAAAAATAAATATTTCTTTTTTGGTACAGAATTATCGATAATTTATCTTATCATTTTGGACACTGGCTTCGTTTTAGCTAGCAAGTTGGCTACATAATAAGTCGCTTTGTAAAACACAAAACAGTTTTTATAATTGTTGAGGATCAACAGTTGGACAAACTCAAATCAAAGTAAGTTTTATTTTAATTTGTTATATTTTTATGTACTTCGTTTATTTATTTATTATGTTATTTAATGTAACTCAGGTCATATGGAAGGTTATTTCAGTGCGTATTTAGTGGAGATGCACCCATTTAAAACATAATCTATAAAGGAGTGAATACTTATTTGTCTCTCACCGATCAGATTCAGGTTCTTTCTTCTTTAGATAATTTATCCAATCGTTGCATTTAAGAACGGTCTTATTGGACGGTGGTTATTAACTATACAAGGGGACGCAATCCTACTAGTTTAACATATCATCTAAGCAATGCAGTTTCGTATACGTCCAGACACAACATGTACTGAAATGGTTCAATCAATCAACTGCCGCCTGTCTTGCCGATTATGGGTGGAACCTCTGCACCTACCGGCTCTACGTAAGTTTGTGAGCTGTTTCAACCTAGTTTGAGGGTTAGCCTCTGGAATTGCCGATCTTCCTTACATAAACGGCTAACGCCGGTGACATGTTAGCCATACTATAACAAATACATATACTAGTAGGATCTGAGACTTATAAAGCACCGAGCAGACGATGGATAATTTGTTTGAAAACAATTTGCAACAACGGCACATCAACCAGTAAATGATAGTAGCGGCGATCACTGCGTCATTTCCATCCAGCGGATAAATATTCCATCGTTCTGCTCAGCTCTCAAGCCCTCAAGATGCACGAGTCGATTGATTTATAAAATATGAAAAATATCTTTAGCGGTGTTTATCGTATCGTATTACCCAGTACTAAATGGGTTGTGGAGGTCTGATAGGCAGTCGCTTCATGTAAAATACTGATATGCAGCTGCTCCGGTAAGACTGGAAGCCGACCCCAACATAGTTGGGAAAAGGCTAGGTAGATGATGATCTTTATCGATATCTCTTTCGTCAGTTTTGATTTCCTTGTTACCTGCAGTATTGTATCTTCTACATCGATGTCAGTTCTGCAATCAGTAATGGAGAGCCTTCCACTTAATCTTATAAATGCAAACATATTTGCATTGTCATAGATTTGGGGCGATGATATTTATTTGCATTGTACAGTCGGTGGACCGAGATAAGTGGATAAGTACCTATCCACCTGTCTTACGAAGTAAACAGCTTACTTATCGCTCTCTCTGATTGTACCTATCTAGGTATTTTGTTGACCAGATCGACTATTCAATCCATAATCTAATTTAGGTATACTACTTTGTTTAAAAATATAAATCAAAACTACTCTACAAAATAGAAGCTCGCTTAAACTTGTACTGTCACTTACGGGATATCTTCCGTGATTGTTCATTGTTTTGAGGTCCCGATATTTCGGCACTGTTGCAAGCGCCATGATCGCGGGTTGACTGGAGAATGCGGGATGAACAATCACGGAAGATATCCCGTAAGTGACAGTACAAGTTTAGTTGTAAACCGTGAAAGCTTAAGACAGAAGCTCGCTTCTACTGAAACCTACTTCATCTATACCTACGCGGTGTTAGAGACACAGTTTGGATGTGTCTAAATTCATGTAGTGTACTGAATCCACGATAAAAATTGTGTCACAAAGATAAATTTTGTATATTTCGATGTAGGGGGTAATCCAATCCCGAAATTCTTTCGCTAATAGGATTATATAATCCCCGAGTGTCATAAAGTGTCGAGTGTGTATTTAATATATTTAAAACGTTCCCGTGGAACAATTTCCAATCGTAACCCGAGCGAAACTGCGGACAAAAGCTAGTGTATAATAAGGAGAATAACTAACGCGATTTTTTAATTTTTCCAGGTCATGGGTATATGCTGTAGTTGCTGCTGCGATGACGGCGGTGGCGTGACCGTAGTGGACAACGCTTTCAACAATGACGGAGGCGGCTTCCCCCCTCCCGATGGTGGGGACATGGGCAATAACCCCATGCAAATGATGAGATGACCCTCGAGAACACACGTTGATTGATGAGCAATCAAGCAACGTTGCTTGTTGTCTTCTAATATTTTTATATACTTAATTATCGAGTAAATAAATGTACCTAACTGTTTGATAATTCTTACAACGTTGGTTTTTTTTTTTAATTTTTATAGTATTTTTTTAACAGAATAGAACGTTTTACAACGGAAGAGATTCATCATCGAAAAGTCCGTCGTACGGAAATACTGCCCCGTTATTAACTGTTCCCACAGTAACATTTGCGAATTTCAGAGAACGTCAATCAATGAATAACTGATAAGGTGTGGTAATGGTCATGGAGGACGTCGTGGCTAAATAATAACAAACGCTCGGGTCGATCTTCAGGTTAAGCTGCGCTTGCCTAAGTTGGTCCGTGGATGGGTGACTACCCATTACATACCGAATTTCCTCCGCACCTCGGAAAGCACGTTAAGCGGTTGATTTCGGTAGTAATTTTTAAGATCTTTGACAACCAGTCTTACCAAGGGGTATTGTATTACCCAGTACTAACTGGATTGTGGAGGTCAGATAGGCAGTCGCACTATGTAAAATACCGGTATTCAGCTGCATTCGGTTAGACTGGAAGCCGACCCCCAAAATAGTTGGGAAAAGATTAGGCAGATGATGCGTGGTAATCGTCATGACGAAAGTTTTGAGTATGAATATGGATACGATACAAAGGAGAAGGACGTAGGATTAAAGAAACGATAGATGGAATTTGTGAAAGATGACGAATAATAGAGAACTATGGACCCCAAATAAACTAGGACAAGGACAGGAGAATGGTGGAAGATCAAATTCAATACCTACTTTCATCGAGAACTTCGACTAGCTATGAGCACGTCACGAGGAGGGATGAAATGCGGTGGATGTAGAGGGAGAACACCAAAGAAAGGAAGGATGTATTGGCTGAAGTACATGAATGAAAAGGGAGAGAATGAACTGAAATAAAATCTTTATTTTTACAGATATAAATCCACATGCAACATAACACTATCCTAAACAAAACACATTGACATTACACAGGCACACACATGCGCCCCCCAATGCAGTGAATTAGTTAATCGATGTGTGGTATGACTGCCACCTTATACAGGGTGTAAACAGACCGTTCACATAGCCGTCAACCAAGCATTCTGTAAATCAAACTAAGTAACTTTACGCAAAAATTATTGCTGGGAATCGACTTTTTTTTTGGGGTGAAAAATCAGGTTTTACGGTAGAACTCGATGGAAAGCACTCAAAGCATTGTGCTGATGGATGGATTGAATAGTACGGGGGTCGTGGAGGTGTGTAAAGTAAATATCTTACATTAAAAACATGTAATTAAAAAAAAACTTGTGAAAAAGTTGGAACTTTGACCCTCAATATCTCCCTAACTAGAAGGTTCCCAGGTATGGTCTAGAACAAAAAATGATCGCAAAGACGGGGAGAACAACTGCCTTTCGGTTATGTTAAGGGTCTATTTACACCCTTTATGTAGGGGACTGTGGTTCCATTCTCATACCGCGGCCACCAAGGAACTGGCCGATCGATGTATATGGCAGTGCGTGCCGCGGCCGAGCGGTTCCTAAGCAGGCGACGCGTGAATGACGGTGTAACAGTTGACAGGAGAGTATGAAAAGAAGAAAACGTGCTGCGCTGACCACAAGTAACATTGTAAAAGCGGAAGAAGTAGACGATGATCAATAAATATCATCGGTGATGCTTGAAAAGGCTTATATCCAGTTTAGGACATCTTTGTTCACAGAAAACGAATACCTTGTTTTGGTGAAGAGTATCTTATTATTTTGGTTTTGTTTGACTTTCTTTAGTTAATAATCCACCATTTTTTTGTAGAGTCTATACCTGGATATGTCACCATATGATTGTGAACATCATCATTATACTAGTATCTTATGAGATTATAGACTGGCGAAAAATTGTAAACTGTTATAATATAACGCATTCATTTTCGGTCAAATTGTAAACGAACCTGTGCTTATCGACGAGTTTCATAATCTTCTCCAATTTATCGTCCGTAAAATTGCAAACCGTCCCTGATTCCGTCTTGGCGGTATGTCTTTTTGTTTCGGCGCGGTTTTGTTTTAACGACCAAGATGCTCTCAGTTGCATGCAAGTTTGATACCAGTTCACAATTTGTCAGTTTGTCGTGGATAGATTATATCTATCGAAAAATACGGTCGTTCCCGCTGGTTAATACCCCGTGGTTAACACTATTAACTACTGGGAATGATGCGTTCTACTGGTTAACAGTGTTGACTAACGCGACATTTTTTTCCCATTAGTTAATACCCTTGTCTCGCGAATAGTTCAGGAGTCAGGTTAAAGAAAAGTAAAAATAAATAATATTATAAAGCTGAAGAGTTTGTTTGGTTGATTATCGCAGTATTTTTCGATCGTTTGATTATACAAACTAACAATGTTCAAAATCATACGGTAACAGATACAATAACTATATAGAAACAAAGGATGTACAGTACATAGTTAAATTTATTCTACGTAAAGATACATCTTCGTTGACAAATAGATACCTAAGTATTTGCAAAAGGGAACAAAACAAACGCTTGTACATGTGTAGATGTCATTTAATTAAAAAAAAAAAATATTGTTTTACAAAAATAATTTTGGATATAGATGAAATGTTTACTACATTGTCGAGTTTTAATGAAAAGGATGGGCTATAAAATGTTATAATACCGGATGATTATTTAATAGTTTATTGTTCGTTAATATTTAACCAACAAATCTGCACAGCACTTCGTAAGACTTGTGTGTAATTTCTGCTCCGCCGAACGAAATGTAGCAACATCCGTGGCTGGGGTGCACCTAAAATTAAAAATAAAACATAGGTATAATAATTATATATCTACATCATGCAATTGGTGTTTATTTCATAAGTGTAAAGCATTATGAGACGTAAATATGACGTAGGGGAGTACATCTATTTCAGAAGCACGTATATGAGTTACAAACATGTAACATGGGCCCAATGAAGAGTTACAAGATGTGACAAACATGAACTTCGCTTTAAACATAAATATAACTACAAACATAAAATTAACCCACAGTAATCCGGTTGGATGACTGTGTTTCAATGAAGATGCAGGGTTTGATTGACATTTGTCACTTTACTATGAAATGACACTAGTTTCACGCTGATGTAGCCAATGAATGTAAAGTGTCAGCTGATTTCGAAGCCCTTTGAGGTGCAACTATAGTTGACTTGCCCTGTAGTTAAACTGCCCCCCTCCCCCACAAACGTTTAAGACATTTTGACCTGGCCTGCGGTTAAAAACTGCTCCGAAAACGTTAATAGTAGGTAGACTCAGTCGAATAACCGAAATGTTCTGGGGACCTAGTTTTACTTTAATTTAAAACAAAGGAAGGAAGTTAAGTACATTTGTACAACGAACCGTGTCTTTTGGTTTCTAAATGTGCCAGTTAGTGGTTGCCACAAATTAATGTCATTATGTAAAACCCGTGCGTCATTTTATTTGCAAAGTAATTTCCTCAAGTGCAATTAAGAATTAGCAATTAATCGACAATGAATTGATGAAATTGAACAAATAATTTTAGTGAGATGTTGCCCATAGAGTACTAATTGTGTTTAAACAACCAAAAAATTGTATAAAAGACTAAAAACTAAAGACCTTATATATATACTTGAAAATGAAAATTTCAGTGATGAATCTGAATTCAATGTGTTGCGTTTTCAATCTGGTTCATAATTAATATGGCACTTTTTTTTAAAAGAAACAATTGTGACAAAAAATTTGCAAGGACGAGATCTGTAAATTGACTATGAGCAAATAGACGCGAGCTGCGGACATCGATTGATTGATGATAATGAAGATCCGAGAAAACTAAAAACTAGTCTACTTTAAAACTAGTCTTTAAAATAACTTACTTTGCCAGGCGTCAGAGAGTTCATGTGCCTAACGCGTCCAATATAAAGCGGTTCACCATTGTGGGTGTTGCCAGCGGCAATGGCCCCGGCTGGGACCTGGCCGTTGTTGCTGTGCAGCCAACGAACTGCGTGGGGTGGGCAACACAGTACCTGAAGATAACAACCATATTTTAATAATATTACGCTTGTTTACCATAAGGAATAAAAAAAACACAGCTGCACCTGAAGGCATAAAGCAGATTTCAGAAAATATTAGCTGTGTTAAAATTACTCTGGTAACTCTCTAGTCCTCAAAGACTAGGCAATCATATTTTGAAAATAATGATTTTGTATCTGCAGTCGTGACGATGATGATTCATTACTCTTATCTCTTTACGAATTTATCGACTGTTGCACTTCAAGGACAGTTTCTTTATTTATCATTATGTAAAGTATTTTTGCTACCATTTATACACAGTAAGAGACTTACTTCAAAGTTATGTACGGGAATTTCTCTTCCTCCATGAGGCACATAAGCGGAACGATGTTTGATGGCCAGTTTCCCCGGAATGAACTCTCCACTGTGATGAGACCTGATGATGCAGAGGGGACTGCCATCCCAACCTTCATTGCCAGCTACGTAAGCTCTGTGCGTCAGTGACGTCACTTCCGATGTTGTTGTTGGTATCCATTCGATAGGATCTGAAAGAGAAATTTAGACTTGTTTGACCATAATTTCACAACCAGTAAGTTGCACACATTACAATTAAAAATAAAGTAACTAACAACAATAAACTAAAAAAATTGTCGTCAAAATACTCCTACTCAATGCTGTCAGCTGGTAATGCCCTTATGAGACTGGCGTTGGCGTTGCCGTTGTTGTATGGCAATGCTAAGCCTCTGGCTGCAAAGAAAAAGCCAGCCCATGGGTCACGGGAAGTGTCAACTTAGCATTTCGAAATTTCCATAAAAAGACTGTGAGCACTACCAGAGTTTCAACCCCAAACAGCTCGAAAATAAAGTTACCAATAAGGTTACTACATTCATATAAGATAAGTAAATTAATATGCGTTTTATTGGTAGGTAAAACGCTTCTATTAATTTGACTGGACCGTTATTCGAAGCTTATTTAAATGAGACGTGTATCGCCTGGTGCACCCTGGTGGAAGTCACGAAGACGCCAATGTGAGATAGTATGACTATAACTAAAATGTAATGTAGGTAAAAAAGTAAGTAGCTAAAAATGTATACACATAGATTAGGTACTAAGATGTAGACATTTTTTGATCAGGCATGCCTACGTCGATCGTATGTGATCGAAAAAAGTATAAATAAAGAAGGCGTAATTGATAGAAAATATATATTTGATCTAAACAAAAGCACCTCTTAGGTAATAATAATAATAAAATCAGGTACTAAATTATTAATAATAATAAATATAAACTTGTCCCACAAGTTTATATTTATTATAATCTGAGGTACCGTATTACAAGTATGTGCCCGACCCAGTTCTTGAGAAAGACCATGTCACACCGTACTGGGGTCAGTCTATCATCACTGACAGGACTATTGTCGCCAATAAGCCTGACATAGTGGTGATAGACCGATCAGCGCGCCGCGTAATGTTGATCGATGTTACCCGCATGACGAAAACCTCGTGAAAGCTGAGAAAGAGAAACAAATAAAATATCTCGACTTAGCACACGAGGTTGTCGATATGTGGAATGTGAACGCGACTATTACTGTGCAATTAAGGTTTTCGATGCAGGTTTAGGTTCACCTCTAATGTTAATAAAAAAATTACTACAATTTGCAGCACTTCTACGATTCTCAAGAAGCAAGATCGTATGCTTAGACCGTAGACCGGTTCTAAGTTTTTGTTATCTTCATTAGAAATTAACCTCCAACCAGATTGTCTATAATCTACAGAATCAGTTTTCGATCCGAAGACCAGCCAAAACACTGATACATCATTTTGATCAGAATAATTGTTAGAATCAACTCTTAGCAATGTTAAATCATGGATTCTTCTCCCGGAGCATAGGAGAAGTATAGCAGCTGTATGTCTCTGCACTTGAAAAATATTATTTTCATCAATGCGCTTACTCTCTAGGAAACTAACGAGGTCGTTTATGTTCCAAACCTGGCTTGACATGTGTGACCGGTTTATGTAATGCTATATATTTTAGAACATGTTTTACCAGCCATTTGAGTTTAACTGGCCGAATGATCCTGGATTGCAAAGGGTTGCGATCACAGATTTATGTAACCAAATAGAAATGTACGATAAATTATTAATTAAATGGAGATCAGATAAAGATTACTATTGGAGTTTAGGGGTTAACCTGGTGCGTTTCTCACCAAGCTAGCCATCTTTTCCAAGCAACGCTATAAACTTTATGTGTTGAGGGACGCCATGACTTCTCAAGAAGTTCTAATTGACTTTGAATCTATTCCAGGATGTTAGCATCCCAGATTTCACCCCGCATTTCCACACTTCCTGAGTCTTGAGAGGTTGCCTAAGTGATATAGCGTAAATGGGGGCTGCTAGGGCACGCAATTTGATGTCGGGTCGCCAAAAAACTCGCTCCCATCGTGGAACTACTAGTAGGTACGTTCCCTGTGCGGAACTCCCCATTTGGAGAATATTTTGTTCGTGCAATCTGCAGACAAATGCCACTCTAGAGTTACGCGAAAACTCGACAAGCGATCCGCGTGGCTGTTGTTTATACCTGGCATATAAAAGACGTTCATGTGAATTTGAGTGTCCTCCGTTATTTGGAAAACTTTGTAGGTTAAGCCCAAGAGAGGACGACTTTGTGCCGTCCTGGTGACGGAGATATGCAACTACAGGCAGCACGAGGTAAGGTGTGTAGTTGATCCTGTGATCCGAGTTCAAGATTTCGTTCAGTAGGTTCAGAAGCGCTCGAAAGTTGAGTCTTCCTTTTGGAACTGCAAAGCTGGCATAATTAAGTAGACAAACTAGGCTCCGGAGCTTCTTGAGCGTTGTGCGTTGCTTCCACAGCCAATGATAGATTTTGTCTGCAAGTCCAGGAATTTATTCTTCGGGAAGGCGCTTGCGATTCGTCCATGGAACACTAGGCTTTGCGACGGTGTGATTATCGACTTTTTGTAATTGATCAGCCAACCTAACGTTTCCAGAGTGTCGAGAACAAATAAAAAATTTCACATGACTCCGAAGCTTGTCTTTGTCCTGGTGAGCGATCAAGAAGTCGTCGAGAAAAGCTATTATCCTGACACCTCGTTGATTGAGTGTCTGGGGTATCCAATTTGTAAGCGCAGCAAAGATCTTTGGCGGTTTGCTCAGGCCAAAAGGTAAGCAGGTTATTTCTAGCAATTCGTTGCGATCAATTAGGCGCAGAAACCTTCTGTGGCTGCGGGCCACAGGTAAATGAAAATACGCCTGCGAGAGGTCGATTTTGCATAGTCAATCATGTGTTGTAGAAAACCGGGGATGCGATATTCATTTATTAGATTGAATCGATTTGTTATGATTTAAGAATTCAGTGCTTTCAAATTGAATATTAGTCGAGTTGAGCCGTCGCCTTTGGGGACAAAAAACATCGATGACAGGAAGCTTGGCGAAACAACAGCTCGCTCTGGAACTCCCTGATCTATCATTTTGTTTATGACAGTGATGTCATTACGGCAATCATTTAGGTTTGTTTCGACAACGCTTGGGTAAACAAGCGGTGGCTTCTGGCAAAAAGGTATGCTGTTATTATTTTAAGAATGTAATTTGGTGTACTCATTTGTTCCTATCGGTCTCGAAACTGTAGGAGGCGGTCCGCTCCGAGTCAATACTTGCGACGTTTGTTGTCGTAATTCTACTGGGGAGGTGATGACGCGCGTCTTCGCCCGTACCTTGGTAATTAGTCTGAAGAACACGTGGAAAAAACGTCATTTACTTTTTGAAGCAAAGTGTCAGAATTTAGTGAGTCACTATTCATTGCCCAAAGTAGTTCTTGATGACTTCCTTGCAAAACCTCCCATTGTAGCACACACATGGTCACACGAGGTGACGAGGAGACTCATATACTTTAACTTCCACGTTCATTTCAATGTCTGTTGTGTTTTCATATCGTATCATCATAGGATAATACGATACGAAAAATTGTATTGTGTGCTCGTTCAACTTATTTTCAAAAGTTAAAGTAAATTCTTGATCACCACGTGTACTAACATTATCCGGTTCAACATCAAGCATTTGTTCGTAACGATTTTCACTAACACCAGACATAAGTGAGATGGCATCATAATCCAAATTGGTACTCACGTGTTGGCCGGTGTCCTTACAAACCAGTTGCCGTCGAAGGCTACGTACTTTTTTAGCTAATTTCTGAACCTTACGTTTGGAACGACGCTTGTCTTTGCCCCCCTTTTTCTTTTTCTTCTTGCGGCGACTTTTCTTTCGGTTGCCTCCGCTAGACGAGGAGCTACTACTGGAACTCGAGCTACTAGAACTCGAGCTACTAGAACTACTCGACCGAGCTCGCCACTTCTGCGGCGGAGAAGGTCCTGGAAGAATAGTGATGTTCGATCGCCATTATCACACGAATTTTCTATACTGAATATACCGATTAGTTAGGATTCTTTTCACTTGTGCACTTTTTAAATAATAAAATTTCAAGGCAGCAAAGTGTCAGCGCGACACGACCGATCACGGCGGGAAATAAGACGCCAAATCGCCAATGAAATCTAAATATCGCGGGTATCGCTTAACGAGCCTCCCTACCACTGCCAAACGGAAGTACGTGCTAAAAAAAGATAGATATATAGAAATGCGAAGGGCGGGAAACGTAAGGCCTATCTCAATTAAATAAGCTTCGAATAACGGTCAAGTCAAATTAATTATACAACATACATACATACAATACAATATCTTTATTTTCTCTCTTCACAAAGGTTCACATAGTTATAATAAATATAATTGTAAGAATTTAAATAATTTACTCTAAGGTTGCCTGATAGAGAACGCCTTTGCGGCGTTAAACCACCTATGTACTACTACATGAAGTGTATAAATTAATTTACAGCGACTTGAATTTACTTACTATGACACTGAATCATAGATTATTTCTTACTAGCATTCCTATTGCGAAGATTATTTTCAAGCACGGCCAACCCCTTGCCAACAGACGCCAATCCCTTTTCGGCTCCCTCCCTCAATAAGCTACTCCAATGATTGTTTGGTGGTGGGGGTGCAGGTTGAACATGGACTTCTGCAAATATAAGGAGTACCATGCTTCCTGAATAAACAAATCTTTGTATCTGACATAAAAAAGAGCATGGGGCTCTGCGTTTTACCCTGGTGAACCCCTTTTCTAAAATGATCTTTGTAAATTAAAAAAAAGATCTTTTTCTCTAACTTTATGTTTTTAAAATTGCATCATGACTTGTGACCGTTATTTCCGCAGGTACTATGGGACACTAGCAGTTATAAACAAAATCAAGAATCTATAACTTTCTTTGTTATATATTTGGAACATCGATAGTCGTTTGACATTGTTTTGTCACTTTTTACTTCGTGTTATCTTCGTATTGGCAAGTTATACCCATATTTCGGATTAGAATGCAGATTGTGTTACAGATAAGTGCGCAATGAGTAATAACTATGTAATGACAATATTCCACGGTTCTCTTATTCAATTTTACTTGGATGAAATAAAAAAATTGTACAAGTAACATACAAGCAAATTATCAAATTATAATCTTGTTGAAAAGGAAAACAAAGGAAATTATCGTGTCTTTTCACTCGCACAGTTTTCTTTCTTGGATATATGTGACAGTACGCGTAGCATGACCACCGTAGACAAGGATTTTGTTGACGGAAGAATCGACAAAACGACAGATAGTGCAAAGGATAGTGCTGTCATTGTGTCGACACAATCTGTCATTTTGTCGATTCTTCCGTCTAAAAAACCCGTTTCTACGGTGGTCATGCTACGCGTGCCGGATTTGATTAGAGCCGCCATTTTTGATTAATAATCTTTAATGGCACGGAGTATGCTTTCACGCTTTTCATTCGAAGTGAATCATTTTGGTTGAACCGTGTAATATGGCCATAACAGAATGTTTCAAGAAACTACTTAGAGAATAATCTAGAATTAGTGAGTACCTTCAACAATAGTCACAACTGGTGGGGGCTGCTGGGGCTGTTGGTAGATGTAGTTGGTGACAAAGGTTGGTGGCTGCGTGGGTTCTGGTGGCGGCTGTGGTGGTGGGGGCTGGTACACCGGCATCATCACTGGAGTTGGCACGTAGGCATATGACCCGCCCGGCGGCGGTGGTGGATGGCCATGACCAGTATAGTAAGGCGGAGGCGGTCCTTGTGGAGGATCTAAAAGTAGTACCGAAAGAAAATGTATTTAATGGTTTCATGTTGGTTTTACTTCTAATGCCTTGATTACACACTTCGAGTATATAGACGCGTCAGTGCCAAGGCAGAGAACTTGACCTAGAGCTGGGTGCATTTGACCGAGGAAGTACACTGTTTCTGCTGTCTTGGCACTGTCGCTTCTCACCACTGTGTATTAGACGATAAGGTTTACAATGACAAAAGTGCTTGCTGATTCATGATGCATTTCATGACACTGTACTGGGTGTGATATTTGCTGCTAAATTGATGCTCTTCTTAGTTATTGGTAGATGTTTGCATCAAACATTAATTAATATTTATCCTCATTGGAATAGAGATACGGACAAAATTTTGATTGGCTTAGTTCTAGAATCTACGTATTAGAATTATTCGCTCTTTATCGCAAATAGCCTAAGATCGATCCTAAGATATCAATTAGAATACAAAATCATTTTTTACTTTTCAACTAAATCGTGACTCAACTTTAAAAGCTAGTAAGAAATTAAATAATTAGGTACTTACGGGACATGGTGGTATTTATTTGAAATTTAACAAAATAAACGATATGCAGAACTGTTTGTTTCACAGGTGTTCAAAACCTCACTGAACTGTTCAGTTGTTTATCATTTATTTGTACCTATCATCTGATTCACGCCTTAATCATATCAGTTAGAACTTCGACGCATTTCATGATAAGATAAAATGTATTTCGATTTCGACACAATATCGAACTACAATATTTGTTTTACCGTAAATCACACGACAACAAAATAGGTACATGCATTTCCAGTATGACCAGACCTAGCTCACTTGACCAAATCGTACGTAATGTGAGATCGACTTATATTAGTAATGTACAACGTGATATGTGGTGGTATGTAGAAAAAAGTATTTGAGGTTGGATTCATTGCAACAAATTGCGTGATGTTATCTTTTGCATTACAGTGAAACCAATAATCTAGGTATATTGATTTTTCTGCAGGAAAATGCTTCCCCTATTTTTTCATAAAAAGAGACTTGATATAGAAAGTTTAGCGGAGTTGTCGAGGTGGATGTGTGGTATGACAAGAATTAATAAAGTAGGGAATAAAGTTGAAAGGGAATCGACTGTCCTGGTATGGGCATGTGATGAGGAGGGACGAATAGCATGTGACTAAAAGAGTGAAGATAGAAATGTTGATGAATGGAGAGGGAGAGCAAGACCAAGGAAACGATGGATGGATTGTGTGAGGGATGAAATGAAAGAAAAAGCAGTAAATGATAGCGTGACGTTTGACAGAGGAGAATGGAAGAAAAAAACGGGTTGCACCGACCCCAAGTAATAATAGCAAACTTCAACAGGATCTCAGGCACTCAGTTTATTTACGGAATTCATCATTTTAATAGTCATATGGTAAAAGGTCTTTTAATTTTAATAAGTATCTATCGTCCCATAACTCAAAACATTTATTTCTACAACCTTCTCGAATGCTAGTATCAAAACCTTATTTCTAAGAAACGTAGGGAGGTTAATCCAAGTTCTGTGATGTTGTGTTTCAATAGGGAAATGGAGTCTTTCAAAGAGACTTATGTCACAGAGGAATGTGGGAAAGAGACAACGATGTACATTTACGGTAGTCTTGGTTTAAGAACGGAGGACCAAATCTTCAGGAACAATTTTTGATTAAGTAGCGACCTCTATCACGTTGAGCCCGTATTATCAAGAAAAAAACAATTGTCCGATAGGATTGTGATTGTGAAATACTAATCTTCTTGATAAGAATATAACGTCAGTCATAATATAACAATAATATTCAATTCATCAATAATAAAAGATTTGATACGATTAAATGACTATTGAAACTACCAAAGCATGAGGGGTGATATTGAGTTGGGTAAATTACTTTTACTAGCTCTTCAAAATAATTTCCAATATTGCTTGAGTGAAAACTCATGTAAAATTATTGAGCTAGCTGAAAATGGTACATTACCTATTCATTTCTTTTCTAGTAACTGTTATGAGAGCCTTAGTATAAATTAAGTTTTATCCACCATATCTTTGTGAAGTAGTGGTGTCTATTCGTGAAAAATGTTCTACCGTTATTTCCGCCCGTTTAATTTAATGAGCAATATTTTTGGGTTAGCCAAACCCTTAATTAATGATAAAGGAGAATCAATGAAGATACATTTGTGGCTTAAGCTCTGGTCCTTGGCAGTTGCTGCAGCTTTAATTGGCAGCTATTCGTTCGCAATAGACAGAATAACCAATTTTGACATGAAAAAAGAAATGGAAATAATACCTGATCTCATAGATTTAGTTGTAAATATATTAATTTTAATAATAAACCTTATTAACAGTGAAACTATAAGCATGAGTATACATGAAATGTTTGATGCAATTTTCAAAGATGTTAAATTGAATGAAAATATCCTAAAGTTATTCGCTTACAAAATGTATTTGTGGTATCTTACACCGATGTTAATATTCATCATCCTCATAGTTATGGAAATTGTGAATAAATATCCACCGTTCATTCTTTTGATAAGAATACCAACGTTTTTATCAATTATGCATTTGGTAATGCACTCGTTATTGTTATTAGCACTCGTAAAAGTAATAAATCATCAGTTGTCTAGAATATTAATTTATGATGACAATGCACGAGCACACACAATGATTTTCAAAGAGAATATGGGAACGAGACGCATTCTTCAGTACGTTTTCAGTCCAAATATAGAATTTATCGAAGTAGACGATCTTGCACAATTTGATTTAAAATTTCTTTGTAAACTGTATGACGATTTAAGCACTTGCGTTCATCTTTTGGAAAAATGCTACGGTTTACAGGTAAGAGACAACAAAATTCATTGATTACCTTTTTGAATAAATGTTCTGAAATCCCAGGACGTGATTAGACAGTGGTGCACAACATCCTGCAATGATACTTGTGGCAATCATTTTCTTTTCGACGTTCTGTTATTTTTAATTCTATAAACATTATAATTAACACGGCATTCATTCATTTGAAACTGTTTACAGATTTTCTTGTCGATCTGGTTGATGTTCACAAGTGGAGTCGTTGGAGTGACAGTAATTGTGTCCAATCAGGTATGATAGGTTCTGAGTATGCACTTCATTTCAATGGCCATACTAACGCCAGGGGCCAAGCCACATGACTAATATTTTTATTTTATTTTCTTTGTTCCAAATTCGTTTAGATCCTGTGGTATGTATTTACACTGCCTTGCAAATAGTTCGGCACAATACCTGTGTTTCTTTTCAGCATATGCTTTGTTGTGTCAGTTTGAAACACATGTCTTCTTTATTTCAGGCGTCACTCAAATGGTTGGTGATTGTTAAGAGCGTTTTGCCTTTCTACTGGTGTTTCATCGGGTGTTACATTAACGACCAAATCAGTAAAGAGGTTGACCAGACCATTACTCTCATTATCAAGTGCTTGATAGATTTTAGATGTGGTATGTATGTGGTTTCAATTTCAATCATTTCAGCAACATAGCCTTGAGTTTGACGATGCCCCTTTTCAGGACTAGGTACATTTAATACTCTTTTTTTTCTGAAGATAAACTTAATCGCAAAGTCATCAAATAAACAGTTTTGGTCACATTTTTATCTCATTCATATTTCCATTTCAGTTCAGTCAAGGAAGCCCGTTTTGGAAACGTTTAAAGAACTTGTAAGCAATGATCGCCTTCAATTCACTGCGTGCAGTTTGTTCGAGTTAAGTTACTCGATGTTACTTGGCACTATGCTTAACGTCCTTACTTATAGTATCATTTTGATTCAAATGTTTTAATCAATACTTATTGTAGGTTATGTTATGTTAAGCAAATTTATGTAATGTCACCTTGTATCACAGTGTTGTATTGTGTGACGTCATTAAACAGTTTTAAATATGATCTTGTTCATTGATTTGGATGAGTTATTTAAGTTCGGCTAAATACAAACTAAACCCTGTGACGAAGTTGGGTAGGTTTAAGAAATGACACGAATTGTATCTTATTAAATAATTAACATAATTTATTAGAGATTCTACATATAATCTTAAAACATCACATGTTATTAAAATAATAATATCATTACAAATAAGCTCTTATTCTACATAATACCAACTTCACTACCTATACTCAAATTATTTTACAAAGTAGGACAGTCACTTGTCATCTATTTCTGATCGATACGCTGATTAAAATTCTAAAAACATTCTCACATCTCGAACTTATCTCGTTGGGCATTTCCCAAAATTTCACGTTGTGTTTTTCCAACAATTGACAGAGAGATATGAGTTCATATTTTCTGTTGTTTTGGACACGTGCGCTTCATGGCCAAAACAACTTCTTTCAGGCTGCAATCACCGTCGCAAGAGTGTAGGTATTGGGCAAGGGAGTAGTCCTCATCCAAGTTGAACCAGATATACATCTAGTTCTTCGCCTTCAGCATTGATTTTACCTTCGGCCCTATTTTCAGGTCTTCTTGTCCATCTAGCTTGATGGCCCGCACTAGGCTTGCCGATCACACGGTCACGGTCTCCACTCGAGGACTCAATTGCTAGTAGCTCGTCGATATTCCTGGCGAGTTGTTAGCTTGTGTTTTATCTCTGTCTGGTCGCGCCGGATTGTCGCCCGATCAGACGACATGCAACGTCTATGCGTGTGAGCGAATACAGCGGACACGTGTGTTTGCGCTCAATCTTGTGAAATATTTCTTAAGTCTATGGCTAGTCTCCGCTGAGTTTGACCGCAAACGGTCAGGAGGACTATACTCTTACAATTTGGTTGCCCCCAGTTCAACACAACGTGAAAATATTTCGCTTGTTGTACTCCCGATGAAAATATTTAATGCTAACTTGAAGCTTAAATACACGTACAATAATTCTGGAGGATATAATTCTCTGTCTCTAGTTATGCTCTTGGTCGATCCTTGGGGTTATCAGGTGGCCCGTAAGGCCTCTCGTATGGGGGAGGACGATACGGCTTCTGTTCCTTCTTTTCTCCTGGGCCAGACATGACTGAAACAAAATTAAGAGAAGGTTAGTAATCAAAGAAAAATCGTCTTAAATGGTCTGATTGTCAAGTTAGTTTTTAGCACACATTTCTAATAAATCAATACAGATTTGACTGTTGAGTTATTCTTCACGTTTTAATCCTAAATCTGACATTTCAAATCTAACGATTGGTTTTTATAACACGTAAACATGTTCAAGCAGTGATATAATAAATATTGTCAGCATATTTACTTATTAGGGACTTAATCAGGGACTGCTTATTGGTGAAAGGGGACGGCCAATAAATCCTGTTTTGGTTTTGAATATGCGGGCTCCCCTTTTTGTAATGGGTCAATGATAACTATAACACAAATGGCCTCAGTTATGCAGAATTCGAGGGCTTTTACACAAATGCAAAATGCACATAGATGTATTTTTAGACTAGTTGAACTATAAACTCACTGTTTATAAAAATAAAATAGGGTTTACGAGCAAGAAAAATCACGACATATTGTTATACACAATACTCTTATAAAAACTTGGGCCTACCTGATTATGCTTTTCTTCTCAGCTACAAACTCCACGTTAAACAGTTGTTTGGTTACTAAATCTTTGGTGATGTTTGTAGTTTATAAATACGGCAGTAAATAGATAACAGCTGTCCGCATTTTATCTTGAGAGAGTTATCTTTGGAAAAAAAAGCTTCATGCACTTGGAATTCCCTGATCTTCACACGTCTTAGAGTTGAATGATTACTCATCTTTGGGTTTCTTTTTAATATATGTCTATTTTGATTAATTCATCAGAAATGGAGCAGGTATATTTGCGGAACTCATAGCTTTACTATAAATAATAACTCTGACTTTGTTCATGGATAATAAATTGTTCTTCTTGTAGCGCGTCCGAATAGGCCCATTTTGGTCCAGTACTCAGTAAAATCAACATTAGACATCAGGTCGTTACGTGTATAGGTGTCAGGGCAGGCGTGCGAGATGGGGTGCGTTGTCAGAATTCCTCCTCGTGTGCCCGATGGCTGCCGGTCCCTTTCGATACGTCGGGAGGGAATAGCAGCTGCCGGGCCGGTGCACCCTGGGCGTGGGCAGTATCCTTCCCCGAGGAATGGGAAGAGATTCTTATTCCTCGGGGAATGTTACTGTCCATGGCTAATATTCTGACATGGGAGGGGTCCTTTATGGACCAAGGGGGCGTTGCTCCGCGTGACCCTCTGAATAGCAGAGGGCACAGCGGAGGAGCAAGGGCGGGCTCGGTGTGCACTTACCCTGCTGCCGAGCAGACAGTGAAGGACGTAGTCATTCACTGTCCCCGTCGATATCGTAATCCCACCGTCGAAGTGTCGTGGATCACGTCTCGCGGCTTCGATTGGGACCGAGGGTCTTGGCTTAACCGCCCGGACCGCGAGGTAGAAAACCTCTATAAAAAGTTACCCCGAATCTCAAGCGGCGGCGCACCGCGAGGAGATGTATGGCTGACGGGTTCCTATGGAAAATCAGTTGCTAGTGCGAACCACTGCCGGGCCTGGCTATGGCTTATCTGGGTACAGGGGGCACTGCCCAGATGGACTTTTTATTTCCCCCATGCTCGTGGGAACAACATGGATAAATCTGTAACCCAAACGACGGCCGGTAACGGCGAAGAAAGGGAGTCGAGGGATGCGGGGTCGGAGTCCGGCGCCGCATCCAGCGATGTGAGCGCGGGAGGCTCAGTGAGCTCCCGGCGCGAGAGGACCGAGGCCGCTGCGGTGAACAAGGAGTTCTACCGCAAGCGGTCCAGGCCGGCAGGCGACCGAGAGTCGTCGTCGGAGGGCGAGCTGGCCTCAGCCCGTAAGATCCCGACCAGCAAGCGTGGCGGGATCCGCGGCAAGGGGAGAGGCCTCTCTACCACCGAGAGGTCGGCGCGGCTTGCCGAGGAGGGGCGCCACCCGGGGGTGGCCGGTTGCGGGGTGGCCCGTCCGGGCTCCTCTGGCGACGAGGCGGGCGCAGTCGGCGGCTCCGATACGGAGCGTAAGGCCGAGTTTGAGAAGGAGGTGGAGGCGGCGCTGAGGGCTGTCTTATATAAGCAGAAGCCCTCCACCAGGCATAAGGCCATGCCCGCGGCGATCGCCTCCATCATGGCGTCAGCGGAGGCCAGATATTCGGGGCCAACGTCAAAGGAAGTGGCCAAACTGCGGGCGGAGGTCACTCGTCTGACGGCGGCCATGGAGCTTCTCGAAGAGGCCAATCAGAAGCTCCGAGCAGACCTGGCCGGTCTGCGCGAGTCCGGATCCCGCAAGGCGCCCCAAAAGCCAGCAGGCCAGCAGCGACCAAGCCAGCCCGTGGCCGTGCCGGTTGAGAACCAGGTCCTGAACCTGGTTCGGCAGGAGCTGGCTGCCTTCCAGGCGCGGTTCTCCGTCCTGGAGGGCATTGTCCTGCGCCCCCCTCTGGCGGCAACCGGGGCGCCCCCGGGACCGAGAGCGGCCACATATGCGGCTGCTGCGGCCTCCGCACCGAGGCCGCGCGGCCGGCCCTCCGGCAGGGTTGTGTCGGCCCCCGAAGGGCCGGCTCTGGCGAAACCGGCTCCGGCCAAGAAGGAGGCGGCCCTGAGGCAGGGCAAGGTGGCGGCCCAAAAGAAGGCGGCGACTGTGCCAGCGCCAGCCGCGAGACAGCCGCCACCACCGCCCCCCCCGCCCCCTAAGCCTTCCGTGGCCGAGACCGGGTGGCAGGTGGCCGGTGAGAGGACCAGGGAGCGAAAGGCGGCTAAAAAGGCCAAGAGGCGGCAGCGGAAGCGCCAGCAAAAAGAGCGGAGCGTCGCGGCTAGGCTCAGCGCCCCGAAGACCGCAGCTGTAGTGATTACACTACAGCCGGACGCGGAAAAAAGGGGCGTGAGATATCGCGACGTGCTCGCTAAGGCGAGGGCGACGGTGGATCTGGGGGAGCTCGGGATCACCGGGGGCCTCCGCCTCAGAGTCACCGCGACAGGGGCTCGAGTGCTGGAGATCCCCGGCGAAACCCGTGGCTCGTCCGCGGACGCTCTAGCTGAAAAGCTTAGAGCGTCCCTAAATGCGGACGAGGCCCGAGTGTCCAGGCCCGTCAAATGCGCAGACCTGCGCATCCTGGGTCTGGACGACTCGGTGACCGAGGAGGAGGTGGTGGCCGCCGTCACCAGGACCGGTGGGTGCCCTGCTGAGCAGGTCAAGGCAGGCACCTTACGTCCGGACCTGTCGGGCATGCGAACCGTAACGGTAAGCTGCCCTGTGACGGCGGCGAAAGCCATTGTGGAGGGCCGAAGGCTCTTGGTGGGCTGGGTTTCGGCGCAGGTTAAGCTGCTTGAACCCAGACCTCTGAGGTGCTTCCGCTGCCATGTGGGGAACCACGTGTCGGTTCGGTGCACCTCGGAGGTGGACCGCAGTGGCCTATGCTTCCGCTGCGGCCAGCCCGGTCACATGGCCGCGGCTTGCTCCGCCGCGCCGCACTGCGCCGCATGTGCGGCATCTGGCAAGCCGGCCGATCACCGGGCAGGGAGCAAGGCCTGCGGTACACCCACCAAGGCCAGGGGCAACGGAAGGCCCTCCGTAACCACCTCCAAAACCCCCACCGTCGTCACCACCGCCGCAGCCGCCGCCACTGTCGCCACCGCTGCCGCCACTGCTGCAACTTCTGCAGCGGGGCCCTCGCAGGAGGCCCGGGAGGGGGCTGAAATGGAGTGCCAGTAACGGCCCCATTACGCCTTCTCCAGGCGAACATCAACCACTGCGCCTGCGCTCAGGATCTGTTGATCCAGAGCATGGCGCAGTGGTCGATTAACATCGCCGTGGTCGCTGAGCCGTACTTTGTCCCGCCCAGGGATGACTGGGTGGAGGACCTTAGCGGCTCAGTGACCATAATTGCGTCGGCCGCCGCCGGTACCCCGACCCTTGAGAGTGTCAGGAAGGGTCAGGGGTGCGTAGCAGCACGTTTCGGGGAGATAGTTGTAGTGGGAGTCTACTTCTCCCCGAACCGAACTCTCGCCGAGTTCCTCAACTCCCTCAGGGAGTTGAGTGCCGTCATCGGGAGCCATTCTCTCCCCGTACTTGTGCTCGGGGACTTCAATGCCAAGAACTTGGCTTGGGGTTCTCGTTACACGGATGTGCGGGGAAGAATGGTGGAGGACTGGGCTCTAGAGACAGGCCTGGTCGTCCTAAATCGGGGTTCTGTCCCCACGTGCGTGCGGATGCGGGGCGAGTCGGTGGTGGACATATCGTTCGCTAGCCCCGCTCTGTCGCCGCGTGTCGTTGACTGGCGCGTCATGGAGGGGGTGGAGACCTATTCCGACCACCGGTACATCCGGTTCGACGTCTCCACCCAGACCTCAAGCGCGCCGGTCCTACAGGCCCCGAGTGGTCCGCGATGGGCGCTGAAGCAGCTGAACCGGGAGCTCCTCCTGGAAGCCTCGATCGTGCAGGCCTGGGTGTCATCACCAGCCAGGCCTGCCGACATCAACAACGAGGCGGGTTGGTTCCAGGAGGCCATGTCCGAGATTTGCGACGTGGCAATGCCCCGAGTTCGGCCAGGAAGCGCCCGACGTCAGGTGTACTGGTGGTCGCGAGAGCTGACGTCTCTGCGTGAGGCGTGCGTTGCCGCGCGGCACCGGTACACCAGGCATCGCAGGCTCCGCATCCGCCCTCCGGATGCGGCATCCATTGAGGCGGAGCTTTACGAGGGGTACAGAGCGGCGAAGACCGCCCTCCAAGAGGCTGTCCGGCGGGCCAAGAACCTGGCCCGCGAGGAGATGCTGGAGTCTCTGAACGGAGATCCGTGGGGGCGCCCTTACAAGATTACAAGATGGTGCGGGACAAACTCCGCACCCGGGCCCCCCCGCTGACGCAGAGTCTCCGGCCTGAGCTCGTGGAGGGCGTGGTGAGCGCTCTGTTCCCTTCGCGAGGGAGGCATCCTCCCCCGCCTATGGCTCCGCCGCCGCTTGCGGTGCCGGAAGCGGACCACACCGATGACGACGTTCCGGAGGTGACTGGGGTAGACCTGAGAGTGGCGGTACGCAGGCTGAAGGCCAGAAATACCGCCCCGGGACCCGATGGCTTGCCTGGCAAAGCCTGGGTCCTGGCCTGTGAGGCTCTCGGGCCCCGACTGGAAGGGCTCCTAAGCGCATGCTTGGAGAGAGGCCAGTTCCCGCTTCGTTGGAAGACGGGGAAGCTGGTCCTCATCCGGAAGCCAGGGCGCCCTGCGGACTCTCCGTCCGCATACCGGCCCATCGTGTTGCTCGACGAGGTGGGCAAGCTCTTTGAAAGAGTTATTGCTAACCGCCTCGCCGGGCACCTCGCGGGGATGGGGCCGGATCTTGCGGAACACCAGTTTGGTTTCCGCAAGGGGCGCTCGACGGTGGACGCCATCATGCGCGTGAGAGCCCTCACGACGGGGGATGTGGTTTCCCGGGGCGGGGTCGTATTGGCGGTGTCTCTTGACATCGCCAACGCCTTCAACTCCATGCCCTGGAGCTGCATTGGGGAGGCACTCCGGTATCACCGGGTGCCGACCTACCTTCGTCGTGTGGTCGGGGACTACCTGACGGATAGGGCCGTCATCTACCCCGGTCAGAGCGGAGAATGGAACCGGCGAGAGATGTCGTGCGGTGTTCCACAGGGATCGGTTCTGGGGCCGGCCTTGTGGAACATCGGTTACGACTGGGTGCTGCGCGCCGACCTCCCTAGCGGCGTCAGCGTAGTCTGCTACGCTGACGACACGCTGGTACTGGCACAAGGGAGGTCGCACGAGGCGGCGGCCGAAAACATGACACGCGGGGTTGCGATAGTCGTGGAGAGGATCCGGCAATTGGGTCTCGAGGTGGCATTGCACAAGTCCGAGGCCATGTGTTTTCATGGGCCTCGGAATGCGCCACCGTCGGGATCCCTACTGACGGCGGGAGGGGTTTCCATCGGCGTCGGGTCGACGCTGAAGTACCTGGGACTCGTCCTCGACAGCCGGTGGAACTTCGTGGAGCATTTCCGACGTTTGGCCCCCAAACTGGAACGGACCGGGGCTGCCTTCAAGCGGCTCCTGCCCAACCTGGGGGGTCCAAACGCCTCCTGCCGGAGGCTCTACGCGGGGGTCGTGCGGTCCATGGCCCTTTACGGGGCCCCGGTGTGGGCGCGTTCTCTGAGGCGGCAAGCCGCCCGCTACCTGAACGCGCCCCAAAAGGGGATAGCCCTAAGGCTAGTCCGGGGGTACCGCACGATCTCCGGTGAGGCGGCGAGCCTCCTTGCCGGATTGCCGCCATGGGATCTGGAGGCGATAGTACTCGCGCGCCTTCACGAATGGCGCGCGGAGGCACTACGTCGGGGGGAAACTCCGCTGCCGCGGCAAATCGCCGCTCAGCGGACAGACCTCCGGCACGATCTCATGGTGACCTGGAGAGAGCGACTGTCGCAACCACGTGCAGGGCACGCCACCATAGTGGCGATAAGTCCCCTCTTTGAGGAGTGGCTAGAGAGGCGCCACGGCGCCCTCACCTTCCGCCTGACGCAGGTCCTCACCGGACACGGTTGTTTCGGGAGGTTCCTGCACCGAATCGGGCGGGAGGAAACGCCCGGGTGTTTCCATTGTGAGGATCGTCCGGAGGACACGGTGCAGCACACTGTGGAGGCCTGCCCTGCTTGGGCGGAGCAGCGCCGTGTCCTCGTAGAGGCGATTGGCGGCGGCGACCTCTCGCGCCCGGCCCTGGTTCAAGCCATGGTCCGGGGCGAGAGGGAATGGGAAGCCGTCGCCTCCTTCTGCGAAGCAGTCATGCTAGTGAAGGAGGTGGCGGAACGTGAGAGGGAAAGAGCCTCACGTCCCAGCCGCCGCGGGAGACGCCCTGGGCGTCGGGGGTCACGTGGTGGCCCCCGGCCACCGTAGGCGCGGGCCTGTGGACGGCGAGTTTTGGGCTAGCTCGCCGTCCGGCCGTCTTATGACGACAGGCCGTGTCGACGGCGCGTTCGTGTTCCACGCGCGCCTCAAAGAGATGTCAGCAACCACGTAGGGGGTCCGCACGGGCCGATGCCTGCCAGGGCTGCGGGACTGTTCGAAAGAGATACCGCGGCCCTGGAACACAAAGGGCAAAGAAGGAACATGGATGGGTTTTAGTCAGTACAAGTCTGACACTCCCTTCCGCTCCGCCCAGAGCGGGGGGGGTCATTTGATGATTTCCCATCCTAAAAAAAAAAAAAAAAAAAAGGCGTGCGAGATGATAGGAGCCACGGTCTAGGGTCTGTGGACAAACGGAGTATATACATTAAAAATTGGAACCACCAGAGAAGTCCCTTCTGTCGAGTATTTCGTCGGTGCGCTTGCCAAACCTGATATGTGAGTACACAACAAAAAAAAATTTTAGCTTTCATACACGAACGTAATAATTTTTTTATTATCTTAGACTAAAATGAATATTTTTTGCCATATTTTGTTCTTTTTTTATTTTTTCAGAATATAGTACATTACAAAAAAAAAACAGTTTGTATCGTGTTTCTGAAGGCTCAATGGAAGGAAGATTCCGTCGCTGAAGATCACATTTTTCCGAGACGGCGTTGCCGTCGGATGGAAACACCCATGAAAAAAATCTGAATTTCTGGGCTTTTAGTCTCCGGATCACACAATCATCTATTGGGTGGCGTGGTCTTTAATTTGTATGAATATTACAATTGAGAAGTAATGAAAGACAATGAAAGTATTACTGTTAGAAAATAGCCCAAAAGTCTTAAGATACAATCCATCTAAATATTAGCAAAATTCATCTTATTTAATAATGTTTAAAAGCAATCTAACCTGCAATAAGGAAAGTTTTTGTCCTTGTGTGAATGGACAAACAAAACATAGCTTAGGAAGAGTGCAAAATTTTTTCGAATCGAAACGAATCGCTTGGCGTGTTCCTGGTTTACTAGGTGGGCGCTCGGACCCCATGGTCCTAGTGTTTCAACCCAAAACGGCTCAACACATAAATACCAAAAAAGCTTAATGTATTTGCGCCGCTTAAGGTTTTCAGTACCTGTAGCAGCCGTTCCGTGCTGGAGATGAGATGGTGTAAGGGTCTCAATACATGTTGCATCTCACACCATAGGCCTACCCAACTCCCAAGGTATTATGGACATACCTTCGTCATACCATCATACCATCGTCGTGTACTAATCTTTTAGGTTCTAAAACAGCGAGCATCCCGGTAGGCACAAGAGCACGAGGGATGGTGTCATTAATGTTAGCGCGTCATGCTATCCGATGGCACCGGACATCGTAGGCTTTCGTGCAATAAGAGTGCAGCTCTTACTGCATGAAGGGCCACGGTGTCCGAGGCAGTCGACTGCTTTGTCACATTGACAACGATGTGGAGCATCACAAGGAGCGCCCAAACGCAGAAAAGTAGCGAGCCGTACCATTGTGTTTTCAGCATAGTGTCTATGTTGGCTAACTGAAGCCAGAGGCCCGACACCCACAGACAGGTGGGCACGCTCAGCGGTGGTCGTTGACGTATTAATTGAATTGTTCCTTATCAGCCTGCCGATTGGCGCTGTCTTTGGGAAGACGTGCTCACGGGCCGATCCGTATCCGGGCAAGCCACTTTTCAGGCGTTGACCGGTTAATGGTTTTGGAGTTATAAGTGCACTTTAGACAGACTGACAGAGTGACTGCTGTTTATAATATCAAATGATGTAAAGTTTAAAAAACACGGATTTTCTTACAAGTAAGAAACTCCGTGTTTTCTGATAAAATTGAAAGCTGTCATTTAAGTTTTATCTTTTAAGGAATTTCCTTGATTTGGTACTTGGCGCAGTAAATACCACAAAAATAATTTCATAAAAAACTTTGATTGATTTTATTGACAACAGAAAATAAGTTTTTATTTTATCACTAAAAACTATAAAAATACAGAATCTCATTCATATTCCATTCTCTATTATTCTGTTTCCCACGTGACAATGCTGGACTTTGGCACAACAACAACTCTTTTGTTGATTATAGCTATGATGGTCTTGACGAATGTGAGCTCGTGGATAAATAATAACAGCCGCTCAGCTCAATCTTCATGTTAAACCACGCTTGCCTAGGTTGGTCTGTAGATGGGTGACCACCCACTTCATATCGAGTTTCCTCCGTGTCTTAGAAAGTATGTTAAGCCGTTGGTCTCTGCCATTTGTAGATCTTTGTCAGTCATTACAGGTAGTCAGTGGCCCGAAAGTCTGACAACCAGACTCACCAAGGGGCCACAATCCAGTACTAACTGGATTGTACAGGTCAGATAGGCAGTCGCTCTATCTAAAATACTGGTATTCAGCAGCATCCGGTTAGACTGGAAGCCGACCCCAACATAGTTAGGAAAAGGCTAGGCAGGTGATGATGATGATGACGAATAATGAAACCAAATACCCAATTGAGACATTCATCCTGAGATTACTACTTCATTCATTTCTGAGTGTGCTGAATCTTGATGATATTATGAATCAATGTCGCGTCATAGATATCTACCAATCGGATAAAAGAAAAAGTCAGAAGGTGTTTAGGGGCGTCAACAATTGTCTTGTCTCTGATAACCGCACCAGAAACTATAAAAAGGTGTAATCCATAATCGGGGAAAATACCAATGTTTTTCCAAGGCGGATAAACCCAAGGAAGTTGGAAAAACTGAATGGTATATTTTTGTCAGATTGTAGAACTGTTAGATAAAGCATCTGAACGATGGAATAACTTTCAGTAGCACTCTTTTGGGAAACACAGTCAGTCACGTTGAGGAAAAATGTGATTTTACTGAAGTAACCTTAAAAATTACGATAAAGTAGAACACAGGATAGAGGGTATTCGTAGGAAAACCGCTTCTCAACGCTCCGTCATCTGGTAATATTCCCAAGAGACTGGCGGCGTCCCACCTTGTATGGCAACTAGGGTGTGCAGAACCAGTTTCGGTTCCATTGTAAACCCCGGGAAAGAACACTGGCGAAGTTACATGTATTTTGGAACCCACACTTTGAGGTAGCATTAATTATGGCAACTTATACATAGTTGTAAAACGACTGAAGACTAACAGAAAAGTTAATAGAAAGTAAGACGAACAAGTTGGGAGAAAAGAGATATACGTCTTTATACAAGATAACCTAAAAATCTTACGATTAAGGTTTTTAACTGTGAAATGTCTGTTTATTTATTTAAAGTGAATCAAAAAATAATAATATTTAGTATGAATCATAAAGGAAGATTCGAATAAACTACTCTTAGATAATTCCCTTTCCAACCTACCCGGTCCGAGTAGAAGGGTATAAGAAGGCATGTCGCACTGTACACGACCTCTTTGGATGATGCTCTGTGATTTTTGGTTCTCTTTGGTTTTTGGTAGTAGGCAACTGACAGGTGCCAGGGGAGGTAATAATTTGGGTTCAGGTCGTGTTATATTATTCTGATGTACTTTTTATATACTTATGTGCTAGTTGTTGATTAAAGACAAATTGTAAGAAATATAACTTTCTATTTCGCTTTTTACCGTATTTCCCTCGCAGTTTCAGTTTTGACGGTACGTGTGGGCTTCTGGTCTTAAGCCAAAACCCGAATTTTTACTTCATTGCCTGTACCTAATTGATGAATCATAAAACTGCCAGACTGCGGCTACAGGCTATATTGATTACTAACCTAGTAATTAGTTCAATCACTATTAAAACTATGTTGTTGCGACTTTGATCTATAAGCGAATCATGGTGAAGTAAAACGATTCTTACTACGCTGAAAGAAGATATACTTGTACATAAATTATAACAGCAAGAGCTCACTAGCTATGTACGAGTACAGCTATTGAAAGGCAGGCTTTGTTGAATAAAAAAGTGTTATGTGACGTAATAAATCTCGTTTAATGGTATTTTTACATGGTTTTTATTTTATATTTTTCAATCGTGTTATAGAAAAAAATATTATCTTATTAAAAGATTATCTAAAAAAGAAAGCTGGTGCAGCGATATAGCTCTGGTGTCTGGCATAGCCCATGCACCATAATATGCTCATGACATGAGAGCAACAACCGACTGGCCGTGTCATAACAGGACAGTGGCAACAATAGCACTTCAATACACCACTTCGCCCCTGTAGCCTTCTATCTACTGCGTTATATTTATAATAGGACTTGCTTAATATGTGCATAGATTTGTTTCTGGCACGTAAAATAAATGGGTGGTTACCATGAAATTCAGGATAGGTAATAAGTACAGGATGTGTTTCTTTTAAACACACATACAGATACACCCATGTCTACACTTTTTCAAACATCTGAGCACCTTAATCAGAGGGACGATTGCTCCGTAAGCGCGCAAGTCGTAAATGGCAATTAACGCAACGCACGTTAATGGTTACAATCAAAGTCCAAATCAAAAGCAACTCGTTGTCCAAAGAAGAATGCGGTAGTCCAAGTCAAGGTGCAGTATCGTCAGTTCAAGATGTAAAGGCCAATTCATCGAGAATCCACAAAATCGCAATGATTAACATAAAATCACACGCAAAAATATGAACGTTTCGAACGATGGAATAGAAGTGTTTTTCAACCTTTTTCATGACACGACCCCCATAGCAAGAAAAAATATTTCGCGACCCTCGACCCTTCGCTTTTTTTCGTGTATTTTATATGCATTTGCATAATTAGGATTCGTATTAATACAAACATAATTAACACATATTTTTACATCAAACACGTCGGCAATTCACAATTTATTCGTGCATACGAATAACCAAGGCCTATGCCGTGGCGACAAGCAGAAAAATCTCACACTTTGATTATGTTTGGCAAACAAGAGGTCGAAAAGCTAAAAGTATACCTATCTCTGACAATACCATTTAACGCAGGATAGGAGATATTTATGTAGAAAAAAATAAAAGAAAGTAACTTTTGTGTCCTTGTAATTTGATTAATTTACGGATATTGCGGGTTGTGCGCAGTTTGTAGCTTTTGTGCGTTTTAAATCTAATGAAAAATTAATGAAAGAAATACTCTTTTGTAGAGCACTTCCCGCCAATACTACAGGTCAGTGCTTGCATAACATGTTCCTTGAAGCTACGCAAGATATGAATATCAATTGGGCAAAAAAATGCATTGCTATTTGTAGTGACAGAGCAAAAGCCATGCCTGGTGCGAACAGTGGATTTATTCAAACACTGTTTTAAGCTTTCACGGTTTACAAAAAAACTTATACTGTCACTTACGGGATATCTTCCGTGATTGTTCATTGCAACAGCGTCGAGATATCGGGAGGTCAAAATAATGAATAATCACGGAAGATATCCCGTAAATGACATTATAAGTTTAGTGAAATTATTTAATGAACAACAAGCGCAACCATCGTATTAAGATGGACTAGTACTCATCAAGTTTTAATTTTTTTTTGTTAATTTGTATTCACGTACAAAATATTTACATCCTTATGTTAACATTTTCTTAATAAATCTATATATTTAAACTTTATTGTTTTTTTTACTGAGGTAGTTTTCGCAATCTCTATAGAGGCTTCGCGACCCCCCACGGGGTCGCGACCTACACGTTGAAACACACTGGAATAAATCATCACAGATCTGACAGTGACAGTAGTGACGGGATTCAATCGATCACCATTGACAACGTTCCTTTAAAAGATATACTACGGAATCACCATAGTTTCATTTTTATTACATGATTTTGCCTTGTTAATAGGCGTTTTAATATCAAGTTTACAAGTTGTTTATAAATATTGTACATTATAGAATGTATAAAAACGAAGAGAAAGAGCCATTTATAGTAAGAAAACCCTTGAGCAAAAACACATGTCATTGGATTGGAACGTAACCGGAAAAAAAGTTGCGTTTTGTAATTGCACGATTACTTAATTTTGAGTAAATTAAAATATTTATAACTTTTGATTCCCGTCTCCTAAAAATTCAATATTTTTTTAAATAAACATCTCATAAAATTGTAGTTATAATTATTTATATTTACACTTGCATGGAGCTTCGTTAATTTTTAGATTCTTTGGGTCAACTTTCGCCAGACTTCTTCCTATTCTGCATTCCCTAATGGCAATTCTTAGCCTCTGGCCACGGTGAAAGGCTAAGAAGAGCACCCACTCGACCCGCTTAGACTCGACCCGAAGAATAATACCTGGATATTTCTATTTGTGTTTTGAAAGGCGTTATTAAATTTTATTAAATTTGCTCAATGTAAATAAAACAAAATGTGTACTATTCAAGTCAAACGTTAGGAACAACGCTAGTGTAGAGGTTTTGTCATGTGGCAACAAAGTTGAAGTGGTTGACTATGTGAAATTCCTAGGTGTTCACATTGATGCATTGCTAAACTGGAAGGTTAAGTCATCGTCTGTAACGAAGTATGTTAGCTCAGCATGCTATGCAATCAGAAGCCTGAGCGAAGAACTGACATTGGCCCAGCTTGGCGTGGTTCATCACAGTCCTAGGTACCAATCAATATTTCTATATAACAAGTTACCCTTAGAATTTAAAAGTATAAAATATATTTAAAAACAAGTTGAAGACATATTTATTGAGGAAGGGCTACTACAGTGTCGATGAGTAGCTTGATGATAAGCGACAGTCGTAATATTATTATTGTTCCACATTGAAATTACTTTATATGGTGTGTTGATTATTATTATTTTGAATTTTTATACTTATTTTTATTTTGTTTTTTATTGTATTACTCATGGATTATTACATGACAAATTATCTCTAGTAATAATTATAAATTTTATTTTTGACATTCCTTTTTTTTACTATTGTATTTTAATTAGATGACATACTATTACTGACATTTTTATAAGAACTTGTTTTGACATTCCATTGTAATTTTTTGTTCATAGAATTTAGATGATTTATTATTAATTATTTTAAATTGAATGTGGATTATTACTGTTTTGAATTTGTTCTTCTACCTTTGACATGTTTAACAATTGTAATGTTTTAATGGTACTTTTTTATTTTTACTAAGTTTCTATACAATGTATGTTGTTCTGAAATAAATGACTCATGACTTATGACTCTTATGATCATTACAATCTTATATCTAGTGGCACGGTGGTACATATTGAATAAGTCTTTATACGTGATATTAATTATATCGTTAACTAGTAAGAACTAAAATTTAAAAAAAAAACATGATTGTCTAAATTATCCAGAAAACCGGTTTAGCGAGGTAGAGGCTATTTAATGTAAAACTAAATTTTTGAAACAAAATCACTTCTACCAAGATAAATTATGTATCATAGCAAAATATTAAATATTCTATGTATAATAAGTGATTTAGAATTAAAATATCACTTTGCCTCACTGTACAAATGGTCCTGAATTGGTAGTAAAACATCTGGTATTAATCTTCGGGTCGAGTCTAAGCGGGTCGAGTGGGCGCGGACCCCGTGAAAGCGAGCCCTTGGGTCATGGGAAGTGTCAAAATAGATGTTAGGTAAACTCAGGTAAATGTTGATGACAGTCCACTCCTTCCATAGAGGGGAGCCATGTGTTCCACCAGTGGGAATATTATACGCAGATTATGTTGCTGAGTAAATCTAAGTTTACACCCAAACATAGTTCGAAGCACCCGATTGTACAGACGCCAGCACATCAAGCTACCCGAAACTGTCAAATTTTCCCAATCAACCTTGAACCTAATAGTTTAGCGATAAAGTTGAAAGTCTATTAAAAAAATTGACAGATTGTATGCTGGCGTCTGTACATTTTACTTTGCTATGAGTAAGTTTCCAGGCATTTCCGATACCTATACCAGAAATGATTTTAGAAGATACACAAATCGATTGGTATCAAAAACCTATTTTTACATCAAGTAAAATTATGCCTTTGAGTCAAGATTGTTATAAATAAAATAGGTAGGTACACAGATGGTGATAGCGGCAGGCTGACTGACAAGACAGGGTCATTGCATTACTCACTCAAGTTTGTAAAGGGTATCATTTTTCTAGTACCTACATACGTGGCCTCCAAAAGTCAGTTAAAATTTACTTCAGTAGTTTCGTCGCATATCATCTAAAATCATTGGGATTGCCTGTGCCAGCCGCCAAAAACTTTTGAAATTTTTGTTTCTGCGTGTATACATAACCGCTTGAATGCTCTCTGACCGCTGGATTTATGACACTTACAAAAAGCGGGTACGTTAATGTCTTGTCGTACGCCAGAAAAAACCGAGAGTGATCATTTATCACCCTCGCCCTCTGTCTAGCCTTTTTCCTAAGTGTGTTGCGGATTTTTAAAGATCAATATTTCACTCTTTCTTTATCGTGTGGTTGACTAACCTGGTGTCAAAGTTTTTATGCCGCCTAAGGGCCTCTGACTTGGCTTTACATGCCGTCGAGAAACATCACTCAGGCATGCTGGTTTCTTCACGATGTTTTCTTTTACCGAAGCAAGTGATAATTATTCAATACCCACATGAATCCTGAAATCAGAGGTGCGTGTGTTGGGTTCGAACTTGAGACCTATAACTTGGTAGTCCGGTCACGCCACTAGGTTATCACTGCTTGCAATATTTCACCAACAAGCTTATTTGATGCGACGTTAATTTTACGTTATTTATATTGTTAAGCGCTAGAATAAAATTTTAACATTGTATGCCGTAATAAAACTGTTTGCTGTAGAAAATACAAAGGCGCTACTAATATTTAGATCAGGGACCGATTAATTGGGTTAAATGGTTAACTGGTTAGAACTGTAACCCATATTTGATAAACCATTATACGGGTTAAAGTCTTAAAAAATATTAATTATTCTTAAAATATAATATATTGGTAAACTATTCAAATATTGCTGATTAACCAGACTGAAAGAGACAAAGCGCTGAGCGCGGGCTAACTCCGTCACTTTCTTGGATATTTTTTAAGTATGAAAATGAAATCATTAACACTAGAAACGGGATATTTACTATGTTTACTGATTGTGAACATGGTTAATACACACACAAACATGGTTGTTGTGTTTTAACGATAATGTTAGTGACCATGACAGTTTAAATACTTATAAAAATGAAATCTCTAGAACCGGTTATTGTAGGGGTTTGGGGTCGGCATGTCTTCTTCTTCCATATTTCTCTATTACTCGTTATCTCAGCAGTCACCTCCTTTCGAGCCATATCACCCTTCACACAGCCCCTTCCATCGTTTCTTTGCTCTTCTCCTACTTTTATAGCCATTCATATTTTCATACTCAAAACTTTCCTCACATTTTTATTGTAGTTGAATAACCCTATAATATGAACTAAGCTCTTCTCTATGGTTTTTCACTTAACCACAAAAATAGCCCGATTAAAACCCCTATATAAGTAATATTTTCGGTTTCCGATTTAGATACTCTCCTACAACATAGAGCAAATCCACATGCCTGTAAATTGCAGCAAAATATATAATAGGTACAAGTTTCAGGCATGTATTTAACGTCCTATACCAACTTTCATCTTTGATGAATAATTATTACACACAAAAACAGTTTAAAAAACTATGTCAGGTTACTAAAATAACAATATTTTATGTTTTACTTCATTTGAGACTTGTGCTATTGGATTTGGATATTTACATGGATTTAATTGAAAGGAAAGATTATCTCTTTTCGTTCTTTAGATTCTTTTATCTTTGAAAATATTTGAACGTTACTAAATTGGTCGTGATAGTACCGTATGGTGGTCGTATTGTTGAGAGGTATATTTTGCTTTTTATTTATTTAATTTTATCGTTGCTTACCTTCAGCTATTGCAAAGTACAACGTATGTCTTTAAATAATATTGCAGTAAGTTGCATTGAAGGCGCTGCAGAGGTACAGACGCCAGCACATCGAGCTACCCAAAACTGTCAAATTTTCCGAATCAATCTTGAACCTAATACTTTAGCGATAAGGTTGAAAATCTATAAAAGACATTTAAGAGCTTGTAGTAGCTTGATTCGCTGGCGTCTGTACCTAATTAATTCTAATGCAGACGACCAAATTCAAAGCCGAGGAAGCATAAGAAAAAGGCCCTGAAAATATTCAGTAGTAGCCCTCAGCTGTCTTTTTTAATTTTTGAATGGTTTTCTTAACTATCTTGCTAATTTAAGATTTTAAACTATCATGGTCACTAACATTATCGTTAACACTAGAAACGGGATATTTACCATGTTTACTGTTTTCTACATGGTAAATATCCCGTTGATAGTGTTAATGATGATCTTGTTGATTCTTATTAACGATTGAATTGATTTACTGAAACACTCGTTGATCTTGTTCATGCGAAAGGAATCTAACACCAATGAAAATAGTTTATTCAGTCAAAACAGAATACATCAAAATGATTTTGGTGTACCTACTTAATTTTTTCTTGTCCAAAGCTTTTGACACAGCTGTTTATATTCCTACTCGTCAGTAAAATGATATGGTTTAAATAACGAATATCGTAAGACACGACTTTAATAATTATAAATTATATCGAGCATTGACTCGCTTTTGAACTTAAAATGACTAAAGTCAGGGATCCTCTGGGGCGTAAACATGGCCCCATACTGTGTCTATGTGATTGAATTTTCTAATTTTTTTTATTTAAATCTTTTTCTTTTCTTCCTTCTTAACCTAACTATCTAGTTAGGTGCGTAGTACTCGCAGCCGTCGTCCGTGTGTACCATAGGTATGAACGTGGTCAGAGCAAGCGGAGTATGTGAGGATCATATCAGGTTCTTTACTTTTTGCCTACTTCCACACGAAAAAGACGTGAATTTGTATGTAAACGTAGTCCATGTTTAAAATGATGTCAAACTGACGTCGAAAAATATATTCTGAAGATTCAGGTTTTTTCTGGTTGTAACTTGACTCTGCGTTTTTTTTTGTTATGATTTTAACAGTATTCAGGTAAAAAGTTTGTCGAATATAATTTACAGAAGTGTTTATAGCTATAAAATATTCCCTAAATCATACAAGCACATAATAAACAGAAGGTCTGACTAGTCTTACCAAGGGATATCGTACTATCCCGTACTAACTGGGTTATGGAGGTCAAATAGGCCGTCGCTTTATGTAAAATACTGGTATTCAGCTGCATCCAGTTTGAATGGAAGCTGACTCCTACATAGTTAGGAAAAGGGTAGGCACTTCTGCCTAGCCTTTTCCCAACCATGATACAAGCATATCATAGCATAGCTTTAAAATATGTTCAACATCATTATAGGTCAAGGTGAATATGATAGATAATACCTATTGATAAGCTGGAAGCTGTTTCTCATTTTGAAACTCGTAGTTATAACAAAACGTGTGTGTGAGGTGTATTACGAGTATGTACTATCACTACCTAATGATAGTAACCAGTGTAATCAAGTACAGTTTAATCATTTGAAAACTTATACGAAATTAAAAGAGTAAGACATTACTGTTGTCGTGGCTTCAATTCCGAGGATCGGATTAATGTGTACAAGGTATTTAGACCACGAAGTGAGGTGAAATAAAAACAAAAGTTTTATTTTGTAATTTATTTATGTAAAAATTATAATTAAATATCGTTATGTGTAAACACACACAAAATCCCTAAACAATATTATAAATAGGTTCACTAAAAATGTTTAAACTTATTCAATAAATATTGTGAGATTACTTAACCTAAACTAGCAGTAAACGGTAACCAAAACGCATTACTACTCGAGATTCCATCACAAATGCTTGAGGCTTCCTTCAGTTCAGAAGTTACGGCCGAAACCTTTGGAAGGCGTGATATTGCTCATTTTTCTGATGACGTTTGCTGGCATAAAGCATGTGTTCGGCTGGAAGGTCTGTGCCGGGGTCGCGTAGCTAGGAGTGGGTTGGTACTGGTTTCTGGGAGGCCCGAAGCAAGGGCTGGGCGAGAAGCTCTGGTAGCGGTTGTTCATGTTGGAAGAGAAGGCTGAGTTGCGCTGCATTCTGGAGAAACAATAAAAGGTCAATATCATCAAGGTGTTACAGAGTAAAAGTAGGCAAACCTCTGTTGTTATGGAAAGTTTAGAAGGTTTAAGTTCAAAGGAGTTACTGAAGTGAAAAGTGAAGTTCGCCAGTGTCTTAATTAACTATTTCAGGTCAAAACAATGAGGAAACTTGAGAAAAAAACATTAAATATAGAAGAAATAATATTACGGAAAAACTTACTTGAATTGTAGGTTTGACGATATATTTTAGAAATTAATATAAAATTTCAATTAGGCTCTTCAAGACGACTTGTTTGTCTATCACATGAATGTGTTATGATGTTAACGCTATCACTGCGTGTATTTATATGGAGGCGACATGTTTTATCATTATCACTACGCATTTATAATCTGATTGGACTATTGCGTGGCCTCCTTTGTGATTGTGTCGATGCCACCTGTAAAGTTGGTCAAGAACTGAAGGTACTTTTGTAAGGTGTTCTTTTGGTTCCGTATTCCCCAGACCATATCTTTGAGTGGCTCATGGCTGAATATTATCAGCCACACGGTATGATCGAAGGTTAGGCTACGCTTGCCGAGGTCGTGTCCGTTATAAAAATACGGGTATTAAGTATTAATTTTGAAGTCGTTGCCAACATACATAGTTGGGATAAGTAAAGTAATTTACTAAAGTCAAAGAATTCTTACGATTAGAGGTGAAACAGATGTCTTGTACCTATAAGAAAGATAGGATCCTTGTGACTGAAAGACAAAATGAAAAGAAATCCATGTTGTTGGATTTTGTCATGACATTTGTACTTATCAGTACCATAGTTTTAAATCAACTCCAGGATATTAAAAGAATCTAAAGTAAGTAATTCAGTCAAAACAGAAAACTAAAAAAAAAAACACCTGGGTCTGTCCTAAGCTTTTGACACTGTTCTTCAAGTCGCTACTCGTCAAGTAAAACCAAGCGCTTCAGTTGGCGGTATAAGGACACTATTGGCCACATCCGAACGCTACGTAACAGAACATGGGGACCAAGTACCATCTTGATGTGCCTTTTTTTTCAGATGGAAAATCATCAAATGACCCCTCCCGCTCTGGGATCTTGATGTGCCTTCCCGTACGGCTAAGCGCTGTTCCTCTTGAGCGAGTGGAACATTTATATATTTAGGTCACTTGGTCACCACTGACCTTAAGGGCATTACATGGCTCAAATCCCAAAAACAAAGAAATTTATTGATGAATACCTTCGTGCGTTTTCCGTGTAAAAAAAGTATGTTATAGTTAAGTTCATCACAAATAAATTGTATTGTTTAAAATTTTAATAAACCTTCTCAATTTTTTTTGGTTAATCGTAGAAAATAGGTCCTTTTTCAACCTTAATTGTAAATTATCTCTGTAACGACTGAATAGATCGGCATGAATTTTATAACAACAAATACGTAATGATATACTTAACAATCTGTATTGTTTTTTTCTGTTATTTCTTTTAATATTTTTAAATAATAAATAAAAACCGAAATTTTGCGAAATGTGCGGGGCAAGTCAACGAAAACCAGTACAGGGATCAAATCATCAAGGTCATCGAGCAATGTAATGCCCTTAAAGACAATGCTGACATTTAAAGGGAACGGAGGGCTTTGTCCATACGCGCGAATAAGATACTTGTAGACTGCAGGTTTTCTTGTTGTACTGTAGATGTTAAGGTGACGTCCTTAGAGGATTCTGTACCTTCTACACATGCAGCTTGTCGGAAAATTATTAGAAAACTTCGTACGGAGCTCTTCGTATCCAAAACAATAATGCGTTCAGGAAATTGATGGGGTCGCCATGGCGAAAAAGGAAGAAATGAAATGGGAAAGGATAAGGGTTGACATATATTAAACATAATCGTTTCTGACCTTAGGCTAGGTACTGAGGGCTGGTTGTGTGAGGTCGGTAACGCTTTTAACAACCAGTTTAATCGCAATAATGAGAACATGGAAGTGTTGTGTGTAATTTATTCATATAATCAAACCTTTTTCTCATGGGGGTAGGCAGAAACTACAGAACAATCCTTACATACCCCTATGGTCTCGTCCAGTTTTATATACACACACTTATTGCGAGTACTACGCAGCTAAACCCGCATCTGCATAAATCTTTCCTTCTCCTCAGACTCCTGAAATATAGGAACTCTTTCACTTACACCTCCTCGTCCATTCTCTTCTCTTTCAATCACCATAACTTCTTGTTCATATTAACATTCATCCCTTTTCCCTTAAATGCTTCATTCATCACAGTTACCATGCCTCTTGCAAACTGTTCCGTACTATTATATGTATAGGTACTACAGCATATTATAGTAGTTAGTAAATTCATCATCCTCACCTAATTTCGTATTAGTATTTCAATAGTTTGTTTGATAATTCTTTTTTAGTTGTTTTCACTCCAAAGATTTTCACTCCAAAGATCGGAATTATGTCCTTCAAGGTATTACGTTCAAGTTATGTTTTTTTTTTTAAACGTTGCCCCACACTAGGAATTTCTCCTGTATCGTGGGTGCGTTTACAAACATTTAAACTCACATTCACAAACAGCCAGGCCCGAAACAACTACTTGTAGGCCATACAAATATTTGTTCCGTGCGGGAATCGAACCCGCGACACGGAGCGCAGCAGTCAAAAATTAAAAAGTTTAGTTTAATTTAATAATTTATTATATAGAAATTATAATTAAATATCGTTGTGTATAAACACACAAAATCCCTAAACAATATTATAAATAGGTTCACTTAACATTTTTAAACTTATTAAATATTGCGAGATTGTTATGCCTAAACTAGGAGTAAACGGTAACCAAAACGCATTACTACTCGAGATTCCATCACAAATGCTTCTTCTGATTTCTTTCAGTTCAGTAGTTACGGCCGAAACCTTTGGGGGGCGTAGTATTGCTCATCTTTCTGATGAGGTTTGCTGGCATAAAGCATGTGTTCGGCTGGAAGGTCTGTGCCGGGGCCCCGTAGCTAGGAGTGGGTTGGTACTGGTTTCTGGGAGGCCCGAAGCAAGGGCTGGGCGAGAAGCTCTGGTTGCGGTTGTTCATGTTGGAAGAGAAGGCTGAGTTGCGCTGCATTCTGGAGAAACAATAAAAGGTCAATATCATCAAGGTGTTACAGAGTAAAAGTAGGCAAACCTCTGTTGTTATGGAAAGTTTAGAAGGTTTAAGTTCAAAGGAGTTACTGAAGTGAAAAGTGAAGTTCGCCAGTGTCTTAATTAACTATTTCAGGTCAAAACAATGAGGAAACTTGAGAAAAAAACATTAAATATTGAAGAAATAATATTACGGAAAAACTTACTTGAATTGTAGGTTTGACGATATATTTTAGAAATTAATATAAAATTTCAATTAGGCTCTTCAAGGCGACTTGTTTGTCTATCACATGAATGTGTTATGATGTTAACGCTATCACTGCGTGTATTTATATAGATGCGACATGTTTTATCATTATCACTACGCATTTATAATCTGATTGGACTATTGCCTGGCCTCCTTTGTGATTGTGCCGATGCCACCTGTAAAGTTGGTCAAGAACTGAAGGTACTGTTGTAAGGTGTTCTTTTGGTTCCGTATTCCCCAGACCATATCTTTGAGTGGCTCATGGCTAAATATTAACAGCCACATGGTAGGATCGAAGGTTAGGCTACACTTGCCGAGGTCGGTCAATAGATGGGTGACCATTCATTACATATCGAGATTCCTCCGTGTTTCGGAAAGCACGTTAAGCCGTTAGTCTTGGTTGTCATTAGTAGTTTTTGGCTTGGTTGTCAGTAGTGTTCCGAAAATCTGACAACCAGTCTTACCAAGGTTAAGGGATATCGTTTTACACAGCAACCGGGCTATGGAAGTCAGATAGGCAGTCCCTTTATAAAAATACGGGTATTAAGTATTAATCTTGAAGTCGTTGCCAACACATATAGTTGGGAAAGACCGCATTTATAAGGCCTGGAACTTTACAAGATTTTTTTATTCAGGGCAGTAAACTATTCTGAAGTCTCCTCAGAAACATAGACACTTCTTTAGGAAAGACGTTCACGGTGACAAGTGATTTACTAAAGTCAAAGAATTCTAACGGTTAGAGACGAAATAGATGTTTTGTATAAGAAAGATAGGTTTCTAAAACACTTGAATCTGTCCAAAGCTTTTGACACTGTTCTTCAAGTCGCTACTCGTCAAGTAAAACCAAGCGCTTCAATTGGCGGTATAAGGACACTATTGGCCACATGCGAACGCTACGTAACAGAACATGGCTTATTGTTCAATGCTCAGAAGAGTCAGTACATTGTTTTTGAGGCGGGGAACAAGTACCAGCTTGATGTGCCTTTTTTTTCGGATGGGAAATCATCAAATGACACCACCTTCTCTAGGATCTTGATGTGCCTCCCGTACGGCTATGCGGTGTTCCTCTTGAGCGAGTGGAACAATTTAAATACTTAGGTCACTTGGTCACCAGTGACCTTAAAGACAATGAAGACATTGAAAGGGAACGGAGAGCTTTGTCCGTATACGCGAATATGATACTCGTAGCCCGTTGTTTTTCTTGTTGTACTGCAGAAGCTGACGCCCTTAGAGCATTCTCTACCACCTTCTCCACAAACAGCTTGTGGGAAATTTATTCACAAGCTTCGTACGGAGCCCTTCGTGTCCAATACAATAATGCGTTCAGGAAACTGATGGGGTTGTCATGGCGAAAACGGATGGAATGGAATGGGAAAGGATAAAGGTTGGCATATATTTAACATAATCGTTTCTGACCTTAGGCTAGGTACTTAGGGTTGGTTGTGTGGTTTTGGTACCGCCTTTAACAAAAAGTTTAATCGCAATAATGAAAACATGGAAGTGTTGTGTGTAATTTATGCATATATTCAAACCTTTTTCTCATGGGGGTAGGCAGAAACTACATCCGGCCGTCTTTTGACGACAGGCCGTGTCGACGGCGCGTTCGTGTTCCACGCGCGCCTCAAAGAGATGTCAGCAACCACGTAGGGGTCCGCACGGGCCGATACCTGCCAGGGCTGCGGGACTGTTCGAAAGAGATACCGCGGCCCTGGAACACAAAGGGCAAAGAAGGAACATGGATGGGTTTTAGTCAGTACAAGTCTGACACTCCCTTCCGCTCCGCCCAGAGCGGGGGGGGTCATTTGATGATTTCCCATCCTAAAAAAAAAAAAAAAGGCAGAAACTACAGAACGATTCTTACATACTCCTATGGTCTCGTCCAGTTTTATATACACACACTGATTGCGAGTACTACGCACCTGAACCCGCATCTGCATAAATCTTTACATCTCTTGTAACTCCTCAGACTCCTGAAATATACGAACTCTTTCACTTACACCTCCTCGTCCTATATACATTCTCTTCTCTTTCAATCACCATAAATTCTTGTTCATATTAACATTCATCCCTTTTCCCTTAAATGCTTCATTCATCACAGTTACCATGTCTTGCAAACTGTTCCGTACTATTAAATAGGTACTACAGCATATTATAGTAGTTAGTGAATTCATCATCCTCACCTAATTTCGTATTAGTATTTCAATAGTTTGTTTGATAATTCTTTTTTAGTTGTTTTCACTCCAAAGATCGGAATTATGTACTTCAAAGTATTAAGTTCAAGAATGGTGTTATGAAATTAAAAAGTTTAGTTTCATTTAATAATTTATTATATAGAAAATATAATTAAATATCGTTGTGTATAAACACACAAAATCCCTAAACAATATTATAAATAGGTTCACTTAACATGTTTAAACTTATTAAATATTGCGAGATTGTTTAGCCTAAACTAGGAGTAAACGGTAACCAAAACGCATTACTACTCGAGATTCCATCACAAATGCTTCTTCTGATTTCTTTCAGTTCAGTAGTTACGGCCGAAACCTTTCGGGGGCGTAGTATTGCTCATCTTTCTGATGACATTTGCGGTCATGAAGCATGTGTTGGGCTGGAAGGTCTGTGCCGGGGGTGCGTAGCTGCTATTGGGCTGGTACTGGTTTCTGGGAGGCCCGAAGCAAGGGCTTGGCGAGAAGCTCTGGTAGCGGTTGTTCATGTTGGAAGAGAAGGCTGAGTTGCGCTGCATTCTGGAGAAGAAAACAAAACGTTAGTGTCATCAAAGTTTTACAGATTAGAAGACGACCTCCGTGATTTTGGAAGATATTACAGTTTAAGGAAACACAAAAATGAGTGGAGGAACTCACCAATATTTTAATTAACTATTGCAGGGCAAACAAATAAGACAGTAGAAATATTCTAAACATATAAAAGAGATATATGGAAGAAGAGGACATGCTGCGCCGACCCCAAATGAATTGGGATAAGGGCAAGAGAATGATGATGATGATGGAAGTACTTACTTGATTTGTAGATTTGAAGAAAAGTTTTCAAAATTTAAATTAGGCTTTTAGACCACTTGTTTGTCTATCACTGGAAAGTGTAATGATGTTAACGCTGTCACTACGTGTATTTATATGAATGCGACATGTTTTATCAGATTATTATCACTACGCATTTATATTCCGATTGGACCATACCCTGGCCTCCTTTATGATTGTATCGATGCCATCTGTAAACTCGGTCAACTGAAGGTGCTTCTTTAGATACTTCTTCGGGTTCCGTATTATTCAGACCTCCAGACCAATACCAAGAAACTTTTTCCTTAAAAAGCAAATATATTTTGTTCAGGGTAGTAGTGACTTCTCCCTAGAAACATAGACACTTCTTCAGGGAAGTCGTAAACTGCAACAAGTGGATCACTAAATGCCCGGCAGTTCTGATGATTGGAGAAGAAATAGCTGTGTTTTTTGTGAAAGTTGGAAACTATTGAACTCTGAAAGAAAACTAATGAATGCTGCGTGTTTTTGGATTTTGCCTAATTGTGAAAAATATCACATATTATACTTACCAAACCTTAGGAAAATGATATCACTGTCCTCGGTTTGGTTTTCCCTCCACCACAACAATTTCGCAGAATTGTAATCAAGCTATTTTTATTTTGATATCTGATAAACGGATTTACATTCACCTACTTTTAGATCTAATTATTTATTTGTAGCTAAAAATAAATGTCTTTCTCAATAATATTGTATTGATCGTCATTGTACATCATCGACATCACATTCTTTCTTTATTTATTGTTTCGCCATCTTTCTGTCGTTGGCGTAGCCATTGCTCAATGGTTACAATATTCTGTACTAGCCACCATTTGCGATGCTTCTGGTCAGTTCTGGTATACATACTTACTTAAAAGAAATACTTTTCTCATTCACAACCAGTTGACCGTTTAAAATTACTGTAAGTTACCATAGAAAGAGGTAGCCTTCTAATCACGTGAAGCATCGACCTGTAGTTTATCGGCTTTAGTGGTTGTACGTCCAGAACATGATCTGCAGTGGCCTGTATGGAAAGCACTTAACGAATTGTGCTCCCACCTAGGCCGCTTTAAACATAATTTGGTAAAATGGGGAATTAAAGATCCTTCCGACACAGTGTGAATGCGGTGTTTCCGACCAGACGATGTTCCATTTGCTGGAGTGTCTGAAGTGTTGCAACACCTGCACTTTGGAGGATCTAAAAACGCCACAGATGCCGCGATTAATGTGGCCACATAATGAGCCCAAGAAATTTAAATAAGTCGTACGATCGACAGGAAAGAAGAAGAAGAAGTGGATGTAATCGTTAGATTGTTTGTCGTTTGTGGACCTCTATAGTCGCAGCAGCAACGCCGGCACTGCCTGTCTTGTTTTAAAGATGAGAAGCAAGGGTGTCAATACTCGGCCACTCCAGCTGATTTGAAAGTCATTTGTCATACCTTCTGAAGGGTGTGACTAATGACAATCGCTTTCAAAGCCTTCCGTATTCCTACTATCCTTTCATTGTTATTTTATTTTGTACTCCGATTACAATGATCTTTATTGTCCTTAACATAAGGTTTATGCCAGGTAAAATTGCTGTGAAAGTAAGTATGCGGCAACTTTCAACAGACATTTTTGACTTTTTCATCACCGTTATTGCTGGTTCAATGTCTCTTTGTCTAAGCCATTAAGTCTCTACCCAAGAAGTGCCCATAGTCACGTAGCAATGCGTTATTTTTCGATTGGGCTGGTAGGCAGGTGACAAGTGCGCCATAATAACGTTATTTATGTAAGATTTAGTAGTATTGCTGTGTTTATTATGACGCGATCATAAACTTCATGCTCAATCGATTAATTCTGATCGTAAAATTAAATAACAGTTGCAAACGCCTCTTTGATGTTCAATAGATAGCTGATAGGACTTACAGCGGACTCTTTAATCGATGTTTTTCCTTTGTAAATCTGATAAGTAGTTATATTTAGCTTAACATTGCGTCAATCGGATTCTTAATTGTTTCTATAAATAAAATCACTTGATGTTTTTGCCTATTTATGATAAATATCACGCTTGTATCACGCTACTTACTTTTGGGTCGTAGTGATTACGTTCAGCTCATAATCCGATTTTACGGGGCGCGGTCGGTGCAAAGATTAAACATAAAACCTTCTTTGTCAGTAGGTACGCTTCTTCATTTTAGCCGAAAGACGTCCACTGCTGGACATAGGCCTCCTCCAAGTGTCGCCACATTGACCGGTCCCGTGCGACTCGCATAAAGCGGATCCCTGCTACTTTCACCAGGTCATCGGTCCACCTAATGGACGCAACGCAACGTCTTCCGGTTCGCGGTCGCAGCTCCAGAACTTTTCGGCCCCATCGGCCATCCGTTCTGCGAGCAATGTGCCCTGCCCACTGCCACTTAAGTTTGGCTATTCTTCGGGCTACGTCGGTAACCTTGGTTCCTTGCAGATTTCCTCATTTCTGATTTGATCACGCAATGAAACTCCGAGCACAGCCCTCTCCATTGCCCTTTGTGTGACTTTAAGCCTTCTGATAGGGCCCATTGTGAGCGACCACGTTTCGGTCCCGTATGTAATCACTGGCAACACACATGTAGTATGTAGGTATGCTTAACATGAGAGAATTTACATGGTTATCTTATTTACTAGACTGATGTCACGTATTTCAAAGTATTTTTCATTAATTTTCAGTGATTTCACTTTATCAGGAAGTTCGCGTTATTTTTCCTTGTTCAGTATCTTGATTATTTGTGGTGCTACCCAGAACTAATATGTTTACTAAACCGTGTGTCCGGCCTATTACCTCTTTGCTATTGGCTGGGTGTAGTGATTCATTAGAATTTAGGAATGTTGATTAAAATACTTACCTTTGTACATAATAGTGTACGTGATATTTATTAGATAATGTTGTGTAATTAAATCGGAAATTCGGAATCAATACGATGAATCATTAAACGTCAAAAGTTTCCATGTGGCTCAGACAATCCACATTTACTTTTAAGAATCCACCTTGAACCTCATGTACACTTCAAAGTCTTGATAGACGTTGAACTGTGCATGAGGTTTAAGGTAGTGGTCTGATGAAAAAGGTTATCAACTGTTACAGCAGGTCTTCCTTTACAGTCAGCTACCGGCAATATAACTGTCGGTATTATCAAAAGCCGCGACCAAAATTTGTCTCTAGCAACCGCTAGAGACAGATTTTGCTCGTATGACCATGAACCGACCACAATCAGTCATGCAACCACATGACAAACTAAGAAAATAAGGCATGGTATTAATATCTACCCTGCAGTTCAGTCATGACATTATTTTGCCTTTCAATTTACGGACCAATTAGGGATTCCATGTTTTTCGCTGGTTTATGTGAGTGTACTTATGACCATCAAGTGTCGGAAGTTTCTAAGTATAAGTTTCTATCTACGATTATAGTATTGATTAATCTGAACAGAGTAACATACGTAAATATTTGTTCCAATTCCAATTATGCGTAGCTACGTTTTTGTTCGCTTTAGAATGTTTCTAGTGAAATAAGATTTCACGATAAGAATGAGTAACAACTCGATTTGTGTTGTAAACAAATAAACAAACACCCTAGTACAGTAAAGCGCATGTCAGTGGTAACGATCCGGTATAAGTTGGTCTATGTACTGCTTACATAACCAGCCGTGGCCAGTCCAAGATCAAATTGTTACCACCGATTGCAGTCGACTGTACGATGGGTGCATTTAACAAACGGTCATTGTTACTGATGTATTGATAGCATAGTATATAAATGAATAAAAACGCTGGAATTAAATCATGCATAGCATAATCAGGCTTCAATGTTCCCACTGCTGGGACTCAGGCTATTCGGGCCCAGTGCGGGTTGGTAGATGTCATACATCTTCGAATTTTTGGTTCTAGGACATGTCCGTTTCCTCACGATGTTTTACTTCACCGTTTTGAGAGCAGTGGTGTTGAAATAAATAACACTATTGTCCAAGTTCGAACTAACCCGCACTGGGCCCGCGTGGTGGATTATAGTCCATTCCTTCTCATAGAGAGGAGGCCTTTGTCCCAGCAGTGGGAAAATTATAATCTGATTATGCTTACTTATGCTTGCTAAGTTCGAATCTACAACACGTAAGTCGGGGTACTACGGGGCCACCACTGCTTTCCCTGAAATTAAAGTAACAATTAAAATTAGAAGGTAGGTATTCTAAACATTGCAAGACAAGACAAGGATTTCAGATCTGTTCCTAATTATTTCACATATTATCTGAGTACCGTTGTTCAACCGAGAGAAAAAGTTAGATAAAATAAATTAATCTATCAACATTGAACGCATGTCTGTACAAAATTTCGTGTCGGTGCAACCGTTGAGGGGATCTTTCGTGAGGAGGCAATTCTGGCTGCAGGATCAAGTCATGTTAAAAAATATTGTCACCTGAACCAAAGGTTTGTGCAAAATTTTAGCTAAATCGGTTTGGAGGAATGGTTTGACATTCAGTTGCAACATTTGACCAATAAATACTAACTATCTAACTAACCAACCCACAAACTAAAAAGCAAGTTATACATAAAAAAAGGGAAAATGTCATCATCCTCAAAACGGTTTAGCTATTTGTAGACATGACAAATGATGACACGTTACACACAAGACAATACCAATTAATCTTATCATTAATTTTAAACACCTAAAAATATAATTATCGATATCCTCTTTACTAATGTTAAGGTTTGGGAAGTCCCACTGTGATTTAATCGTAAGTAGACATCAAAACTCAATTATCTGTTTGCGCTAACAACATTATTGATTAAACCAAAATTTGCGTAAACAGGCTTTGGTTTGAAATAGCAGTTGCATCGACTTTTCAGGACTGGTCAAGACCTGTTCGCTCTTAATCAATAGAGCGTTTAAAGATGCTTATTAATCAGATGTGTCTCATTTATTAAGGAGACTTGATACCTAAATTTACCTAATGTGTAAATTTAACGAAGTCGAAAGGCACTTGTTCTCCCCGTCACTATGATATTTTTTTGTTCTAAACCATACCTGGGAGAGGGTTACGGAGATATTGGAGGTCAAAGGTCCAACTTTTACGCAAGTTTTTTTTTTAAATACATGTTTTTAATGGTGGTGGTGGAGGTCTCTTTTTACTCCAAGATCTCCACCGTACTATTCAATGCATGATTTCACCCCAAAAAAAAGTAGTTTCAGAGTTTTAAATAGAGTTACTTTGTTTGATGTTCGTTTATACCTATGTTATAGCAAAATATATAGTATTGACGTTTTTCAAGTCTTTCGTTTCTTGTTCTTTATAATTATTTGTAAAGATGTCCCATTTATTATTTAATCTCCTACAAGTTCTTCTTATTTCTGAGGATCATTACTAGTGATGATGAGGGTCTTATACGATGCCAACACCAACACCGTCGAAGTAGCGGAGTTCTAGTCGAAGCTAATTTGACTCATAAAGGGAGTCATCGACGCGACTCAGAAGCGATGATTTATAGGTACCTATAAGTTATTGCGGGTGGGTGTTTATGAGCAGACAAATCTGTCTACCTTCTTTCTTGCACACACCCACCCGTTTCAGTTTATCCGTGATCATGGTGCTTGCAACAGCGCCGAAATATCGGGAACTCAACAAAAACAGTAAACATGGTAAATATCCCGTTTCTAGTCTAAATAATAATGTTAGTGACCATGATAGTTTAAAATCTTATATCAATTCCATCATTGTCCATAAGATATCCTGAGATATTTACCACCATGGAAATGCACTGTACATCTAAGCATCGTAAGCATTTGGGGGAGTATGAACTACGGTAGTTATTTGAATTTCAAGTTACGAATTGCATACCCAACAGTGGGTAGTTCCGGGCTGATATGATGATGATGATGATGATGATGATGGAAAACGTAACGTAGATGGATATGTAAAATACTCGAAAAAGCATCAAATACCTACTCATGTTGAGTTGTAGTCAAGCAAATGGATCATGAGTAACTAATTAGTCATTATTTCGTACATAAATACATTTAACATTATCTTGGGATTAAACATGGGAATTTGTTTTAAGCTTGTGATGTCTCCAATACCTATTTAATTTATTTTACCTTATTTTTGTTTACACAGAGATAAGGGACGTGGTAATCGTTCGTTTATCAACAGAGACTAATTTTCCATAATCGGAGCACAGTTAAGACAAGATTTGTGTTAAAACTTACATATTATACGGAACGGAATATAAGTTGACGAGGGCCGTCCCCTGTCTAATCTTTGAAGTTCAACGTCTTAGCAGACCTGGAGGCAAGAACTGACTTGTCTAGTTAAAGTTAATTACAAAACGTCTAACTAATAACTAACAAACTCGGGTAGTCTCAACTTCGCTTTCCGGTATTTGAAGAGAAATTGCACAAGACTTAGATAAGTTGATAAAAAGACCGGAATTTGTAATTCTGTTAATCATGAACTTGCATCAGGTTGCGTGTGCGAATAAGACAACAATCCGCGGTATTTAAATTGATGACACCTAAAAGGTACTGCACATCATCGTTGAATCGATAACTGAGGTCTTAGTGAAGATTTATGCTGAGGCAGCTCTTTTGAGTATCTGTTTTTCTCAAACCTAGTTCTGCGAAAAACGTTACACGATATTTGTTTGCCTTTCGAAGAAGGTGCATATCACGTTGCCACAGATATTTTTTCTGTAGAATTTGTCCAGTAAATTTTTTAGATTATTATCTAGTCTAGACCAATTTGTGTTGATTTACTCATATAGTTACTGTATAAGGAAGTAAGTAGATACTAAAGACACTGTCCCCTTACCTACACAGACAATAATGCAATCAATCAATCTTAATATGATCTGCGTGATAGCATCGGCGACTTTCGCTAGTGTTTAGATAGCCATGTCTTTGATAAGCTTGATGAACAAGTCAACAACAACAAAAATGTAGGCCAGATTTTGTAAAAAACGGGCATTGAAAGTTATATGCATTTCACAAATTTATAAGAAATTCGTCATCATCATTCTTCTGCCCTTATCCCAATTTATTTGGGGTCGGCGCTGCACACCATCTTCTTCCAAACTTCTCTATTACTCGTCGTCTCAGCGTTCACCTCCTTTCTAGCTATATCTTTCTTCGCACAGTCCATCCATCGTTCCTTTGGTCTCCCTCTACTCTTATAGCCATCTAAAAGAAATTAAAATAAAATAATTTTCGGAATCCAAAGTTAGATCTGTGTTCTGTAACCTTGGCTGAGGTCACGGATTAAAAACTGAGCCGGTCAGCTGCCAAAGCTTTCAAAAAAGAATGATATACGGTTCTTTTGCTATAGACCGACCGCTTAAATGAGTCCTTGCGAAGGTATCAATTTAAATGGAATATGCTGAAAGTTGATCACGTATTGGTTCAATTAGTTTCGTGATACCTACGTGGAGTATGGTTATTTTAAAGCAAATAACCTGTGGGATTAATACTCAATACTTTATTGCATTCCACATGTAGTACTTAGGTGGTAAAACTTAAAATTAGATCACATGGACCCTGTCGGGCACAGCAAAATAAGTGAGTTAGGAGAGAGGAAGCACTTGTAAATTATAATTATTACACAGTAGGTAGGTAATTTAAGATTCTGCGGAATGCTGCGGATTTCGAAAGACTATTGAGAACCATCGAATTTTGTGCGTGGCTTCTGTGTCCTTTGGTCTATGACTCTTGACCTCGCCACAAACGTATCAACAGCACAACCAGCACAGGTTACAGTGCAGGTGTGTTAGGACTCGGGTGCTCCTGTCCTTCTTGCTACCAGAGTGCCTATCTGCTGTTATAGTTTGCTCTAACTGTCCATGTTATTAGTGGCAACTAGAAGTAACTAGAACTCCATGTATGCGATATCTTAGGTATGGTTCCTTTACAAAACAAAACTTAATTCCGAAACTGCGAACCCAAGACATGCACCTCTGATTTGTCGGATTCATATGTGTATTGTATAATTATCATTTGCTTCGGTGAAGGAAAATATCGTGAGGAAAACAGCATGTCTGACAGATATTTATCGACGGCATGTAAAGTCAAGTCAGTGGCCTATGGGCGACATAAAGACTCTGTCACCAGGTTAGGCAATAACCACACAATAAAGAAAGATAAATTCCGAAACTGCGGTCAAGCAAAAACCTTATCGTGAAATTTGGTTTAAGTAAACTGACTTTCGTTTCCTCCAGAAATTGTTTCTATTGTTAAAACAGTTTTGTCTGAAGTAGACAGACCCGTGTTATCTTGTTTCAAAACAGTTTTTCAGTACATTCTAGATACATTACGTTGATTATAAGATTGTACAGTGCTAGTGCAGATTGTGAGCGCAAGCGCCATCATGACTTTCATAGTTTCACTAACGTCGGTACTAATTTAGGTCTGTGTTGCCATAAAAGTCATTATAGATTTCCGCTTCTTAGTAAATTCAATAAAAAAGAGATGGCGCTGTCTATAATAAAACACTGAAATGTTTATTTACTCACACGAAAAGCTAGATGGCGTCGTACTCGGTATAACATTTTCAGGAATATTCGGAAAGACTCAATGATAATAACGAAGAAATCTTCTCGTCTGATCTTCTTTGATCGGGCACGTGCGCACGACGACCAATCGAGCTACACAAATCCAGTTTAAGCGGATTTCTCATTGTACGGGAAATCTATAAAAAGCGAGGCCATGTTATACTGGAAATGTAACAAAGCTTGATGTGTTGCTGTGTACAATTATTATATCTACTTACTGACTTCCTAGTTCCTACTAACAAACATCTTTAGGAGTTATACCAAACTGTGTAATCTTGTTCGGATTTATAGCAAGATTTTCAATTACCGATATCTATTAAGCTACCGTCAGTGGTCAATATAATAAAACCCTAAAATTAAAAGCAACATCTACTGCAACTCAGTAATTGAACCAGTATTTTATAAGAGTAATCAAATATACGTACAAATTGGTACGTGTTGATATTGATGTGTGTCTTTTATCATTGTTACCCTGCTATCTTGGCATTATCTTTGTTGTCGCATCTGCAGGTGCTGTCAAAGATTGTATTTGTACATGATTTTGTTTAAGACTATCAGTAATCTCGGCTATCGGTACTTTTCCTCATACCTACTTTGCAGTCACTTGATCAATCATGTGGTTAATTGGCTCGGTATTCGAATCCTCATATAGTATACCAGTAAAAAGTCAGCTACCATCAATCTTATGTAATGCAATAAATCTTTTAATCACATGAATGAAATTGGGATTTGTTTCTGTAAATGCGATAATTATCGCAAGATATCGATTATGCTAATGCTTTATCAATGTGAGGATTTATGAATACTATTATAAAACACTGGAGAATTGGCAAATATGTTTACTATAAATGATTGCCAATTCTCCAAAGAAAATGTTAGAACTGTGGTTGTACAACGGTTTATTTTTTGACTTATCTAAATAATTTAACAATAACTTAAACTAGCTTTATGCGATAATACACAGGCAGAGATTCAGGCGGGTCAAACATTATTGGAAGGAAGGGTCAAATCGTTGTGGTGGAGTAGTGTTGCTGATCCTGCGGATGGTGGCAGCGGGCATGAAGCAGCCGGCGTTGGGTTGGAAATTCCGCTGTGGTTGTTGAGGTCCTCCCATGGGCTGACCGTATCCGGGAGCGTAGACTGGACCGCCTGGGTTGTTAAACCTGTTGGGGCCGCCGGGTGCGCCTGGGTGCATCGGCATACCGGGGGGGCCACCTGGGCCACCTGGACCACCGGGACCTGGGTAGCCTTGGTTAAATCCTGGACCTGGTTGTTGCATTCTGGAAACAGAGCAACTAACATTAATCATCGTTACTCATGGTAACTTCCTTTTTTTCACGATCAGAAAAACACTATTCTGGTAACACTATTCAAAGGGTACTTAATTAAACCTTATAAATGCACTGATTAACAAAACCTTTTGGTCCATTCACGATTAAGTTACGTTTTAAAATAAATACTTACATGATATTATTTCCAAAAACTTTAAGAAAAAAACACTTGTTGTAATATCGACTGATTTGTACAATCTATTCATGAGATTGGGAAATGGCATCTATTTATACGTTCTTTTATCGGATAATTCGTCAAGTTATGCTATCGCTCAAATCACGACGGTCGCCCTTTGTTTTTGTATATCGGCTATCGGCCCCGTCTCTTGTATTCTGTTAAAACGATTCCTCGTTTTAAAAAATCTATATCCTGTCTTACCAAATAGTTTTTTGATACTTTTTCTGTTTTTAACCAAGGTTAAAAATGATAATAGCAAGGGCTACTGCGGCTTGGTTAAAACCAATCCCAACCAAGCAGCTTTTGCTATTATCATTATAATCGGTATTGTATCATTTATAATAATAGCTCGTTCTAAGCCAACGTTGTAAATGGCTGATGTGTGTAGCCGCAATAGGTGTCAGTAAATTACGTATTGTCTTATTAAATTCTTTATCATTAGGTATGTTATCTTTGCAATTTATGTGTATTTCGATTATTGAAATCCGTGCCTAGTAGTTTTTTAAGAATCAACAATGATCTCGTGGTTTTGGAGCCACCAATTCTACCTATATGATTCCTTTATTTATATTTATACAAATTATTTACATTTTTAAATATTCCTTAAAAAACAATACAAAAAACATTTAAAAATATAAAACATTGTAGCCCACCGGTATCGGGAACAGGGTCCAAGCTACCGGCGGTCAGGGCTCCAGAAAGAGGAACCTCCTAACAATACGAGTGTCTAGGAGTACCGCTTTCTGAATCAAGCCCTTGATCCAGCTGCCTAACGAGAGCCTCCTTAGGTATTGGTCGAGGCTCTTGGCAATTAAGCCATGGGCTGATACGACTATCGGCACAATGATCGCTGAATCCACATCCCACATGTCAACAACCTCGCGAGCCAAGTCAAGATACTTGATTTTCTTATCTTTCTCGGCTTTCACGAGGTTCTCATCATGCGGGACCGTTATGTCAACAATCATTGCGCGCCGCTCTGATCGATCCACCACCACTATATCAGGCTTATTGGCTACAATAGTCCTGTCAGTGATGATGATATGATGTCCTTTATTTATTTTCCACACTAATTACATTTTTTAAATATTTTTTAACAAAAACCATATAAAAAAACATTTAAAAATATAAAAAATTGTAGCCCACCGGTATCGGGAACAGGGTCCAAGCTACCGGCGGTCAGGGCTCCAGAGAGAGGAACCTCCTAACAATACGAGCCGTGTCCAGAAGTACCGCTTTTTGAATCAAGCCCTTGATCCAGCTGCCTAACGAGAGCCTCCTCAGGTATTGGTCGAGGCTCTTGGCAATTAAGCCATGGGCTGATACGACTATCGGCACAATGATCGCTGAGTCCACATCCCACATGTCGACAACCTCGCGAGCCAAGTCAAGATACTTGATTTTCTTATCTTTCTCGGCTTTCACGAGGTTCTCATCATGCGGGACCGTTATGTCAATAATCATTGTGCGCCGCTCTGATCGATCCACCACCACTATATCAGGCTTATTGGCTACAATAGTCCTGTCAGTGATGATGGATTGATCCCAGTACAATGTGATACTGCCATTTTCGAGAACTGGGTCGGGCACATACTTATAGTACGGCACTTCCGATTCCACAAGGTTGTATTTTAGAGCAAGTTGCTGATGGATAATCCTGGCTACAAGGTTGTGTCTATGCAAGTACTCTCCGTTAGCCAGACGAGAACACCCGGAGATAATGTGACGGATTGATTCGCCTGGACGGTGGCATGCCCGACATAAGTCAACCGTACCGTCCTTCACAATAAATCTCCGGTAGTTATTCGTCATCATAACTTCATCCATAATTGCACAGACAAAACCTTCGGTTTCTCCGAAGAGGTCCCCGGAACGTAGCCAGGCTACGGACGCTGATGGGTCTACATCAGGCCCATGCAGGGCCCGGAAAAAGCGTCCGTGAAGCTTCTTACTCTGCCATACCTCCATGCGGTCGTTAGTGTCAAGCACTACAGGTTTGCGCCAGTTCTCTTTAGCCAAGGAGAGCGGGGTGAGGCCCTTGTCCACCGCGACTACATCTCGATGCATCCCCACGTCGCTTTCAAGAAAATATTCCCTGAGACTGCATATCTCGCGATTGTGGAGAGTCTTAGCGTTTAAAAAGCCTCGACCCCCACACTTCCGCGGGATATACAGTCTCATAACAGAAGAACGCGGGTGATGCATTCGATATGCCGTTAACAATGTATGGACCCTCCTATCCAGAGCGTCTAGTTCTGTTTGAGTCCATTTGAGTATGCCGAAAGAGTACATCAGAACCGGCATGACCCAACCGTTGAAGGCACGTACCTTATTGCCGCCTGATAAAAGACTATTAAATACTTTTTTCAGGCGGCCAAAGAAGCGCTCCTTCAACGATTGCTTCATGTCAGCAATATTGATGCCCAGCGCTTCCGACATACCCAAATACTTATAGGTTTCGGTTGCTGAGAGGGATCTAAGATTTATGGAATCCGAGAGCTGGGTTCCCACAGATTCCACAATCTCACCTCGCTTTACATGCATGACCGCACATTTGTCCACACCAAATTCCATCCTGATGGCGCTACTGAAAGTTTCAGTTACCTTCAGTAGCTCCATCAGTTGCAAATCGTTGGGGGCAAAGAGTTTCAGGTCATCCATGTAAAGGAGGTGAGATATAACTTGACCACCTCTCCTCAACCGATAACCTAGACCTGAATCCTCCAGCAGCGTGCTAAGAGGATTCAAGGCTAAGCAGAACCAAAGTGGACTCAAACTATCGCCCTGAAATATACCTCGCTCTATCCTTATCGGCTCGCTATTCCTCTGGATTTGCCGACATCCTGGATAGCGAAGGACTATCCTTTTTGCCCCATATATGACATCAGGAAGGTGCGCAGAGTTGCATCAACTTTATACAACTCTAGCACCCTCATGAGCCATGTATGTGGCACCGAGTCATAGGCCTTCTTATAGTCTATCCAACATGTCGACAGATCCCTTCGGGAATGGCGAACCTGTTGACTAATGGCCATATCAATGAGGAGTAGCTCCTTAGTACCGCGGGACCCGTTCCTACATCCATTTTGAGAAGCGGACATGATAGAATTGTCATCAATGTGTTTGTTAATTTTTGCTCTCAAAATGGATGTAAGAACTTTATAGACCGTCGGAAGACAGGTAATCGGTCTATAATTTTTGGGCTCCGCAGTACTACCCGATTTATGGAGCAGGTGGGTTATACCTGTTGTCAGGAACTCTGGCAGCGACCCTGACTCTAAGGCTGACTGGAACAGGATCGCCAGGCGAGCGTGCGATCTTGTGAACCATTTAATCCAAAAGTTGTGCAGCCCATCCGGCCCTGGAGATTTCCAGTTAGGCAACGGACGGACTGCACGAACTATGTCTTGGGGGCTGATAGTGATTGCCCCCATTTCTGGCACTAGATCGCACGCTCGCTCAACCTCCCGAGTACATTCACCCTCGGTATGGCTAACAGGCACCGACCAGATGCTGCGCCAGGACGAACACATGGCATCATCATCCGGTATGCGCGTGTCAGCCACACCTTGGTCCGGTCGCTCCCAAGCCCTATATACCCACCTTTCATCTCTTTGGAAAGTGCGATTCTGAGTGTATCGGTCCACCCGCCGTTTATACCTACGAATACGGCTTGCCCATGCATACACTTTCTGCTTCAGGAAGTCGATGCGCTCTGTGATACGGGACATGTAGTCTCGAGGACTGATATCAGTCCCCGAGAATGCCCGCCTCACAAAACGCATCACACTCTAGGGCAAGTATTGCCCTCCCTGAAGCAGATCAGTTTGCCGATGAGTGCTCTGGCCCCACCAATAAGTCGTTCAATCCTGTATTGCCATGGCAGCACGACTGGTTTAGGTCGTGTAGCTCTGTCATCAAAAAAATTGACACGAGCTACACGACATGCCGCTAGAGCCGCACAATACAGGATTGAGTGAGCATCGGTGAGGTCTTCGCAGTTGTCAAAATAGTTTGACAACTGCGAATCCAGAACAGCCACCAGCGCCCTATTTTTGTTATGCATGGGCAAACGAGGTATGCGTGGTCTAAGGTCGGGTTGCATGAACCGATATTCTCGAATCGCACCCTCCAAAGCACTCCTCATTTCCTCGTTGCACTGGGTACTTACATTAGTAACCATGTCATTACTCACGTCGTTATCGCGATTAGTTATTGTGCTAGACTGTGGTAGTACCACAGCCTGCGCCGACGGGGTAATGACATGGCTGCTCTGCATTTCAGTTCGCAGGCGATCAAGTACAGTGTCATCCAACATACGGTAACGCTGGATGACTCGCACCTGATCCGATAGTCGTTGTGCCGACACGTTGACAGCTGGCTCAAGCACCTGAAACAGAGAGAGCATCCGAACACGGTACGCGGTCAGGTTGTTTCCTCCCTCTGTAGCCCCATAGTATGAGCGCATGACGTTTTCATTGATGGATTGCGTCCATCGTATGCGCTACACACTCCCGCCGGGAGCTGGGACCCTATCAGAGGGTACCGGTGGGCCTCGAGGTCCTAAACCGTCCGGCGGCCGGCGTCCTCCCCGTCGACGAACAGGTGGTGGCGTCGTCGGCGGAGAGAAATACTCATCGCTCGAGCTCGACGCAACTGTCACGGCCGGTGTCACAGCACTCACGGTGGGGCTGGATTCCGGCGGCAGCGAGGCGGAGCTGAGCGACGGGTCCGGAGGCAACAGGCGTGCGCGTCGTGCAGCTGATCTCGTCAACATTTATTTATCTTCATATATATTCGATTCTTCCAAAATTTTTGACAGACCCGTGAGATGTCATATTGTGTCAATTCCATGTATTGGTTTTTTTCTTTAATTTTCTGCTTAATTTCATTTTTATTTCGGTGTTTTGTAATAATATTGCTATAAAAAAACGGTGGTATCCTTGAAATCTTGCAGTATAATATTTAACTATTTAAATTTTTTAAAATTTGGTAAATCTATTATGAAGACGTTTGATTGACGTAAGTGTTGCCAGCTTTTGATATGATTATTAATACAGTAGCCGTAGATACATTTTGTACATTTCTTGGAAGAGGTTTTAATCTTATTGTAATAACAACAAGAGCTAGGAATTAAGATAACGATAAAACATTTAAAAATCATTAAAGATAACCACTTTAATGATTGCTAAATGGAAATTTTGGATGTTAGAATAAAGCATTTATGCGTATACTTAGTTATGAAATCACAGTCCATACTGGTCGGACAAAACCTGAGTCATCGATTCGAGAAGAAGAAGAGGTCAATAATGAATTTGTTCATTGACCATTTCAAAGAGAAATTTATAAATAAAGTACCCAAGGACCAGTCTCTGTAATCCATACGATGGCAATAATAGGCCTATTATGGAAATTTTTGAAACAGAAAATCAAAAAGAAAGTACTAGTCTTGGTGAAGATTGTGCAATCAATCGAACAGCTAACTGAATTTAGATTATCATAGTGATAGAGCCGTCTATTAAGATTCATGTAAACGATAACAGTGATTCATTAGGTTGTTGAATTAAGATAATAATAAAATATGCAGAATAGTGGTGTAATGGTGCAATGGCGAGACATAGGGGTCGTGTGACATTACGTCAATATTCAGTGATTAGATGAGCTGATATAGCAATCCCGCTTCATTGGTGCAGTGTCCCAAGTAAATTAAGAGGTAGGTAACATCATTTTATATTTCGTGTCCAAATCAAGTTCATCTAGTCTTTATTTAAATCTGCTTTTATAAATCCCTTTTAGGTTGTTGGCGACGCTATTACAGTGCTGAGGACTAAAGAGTTTCTCATCATCGTTTTCTTGATTTTTTTCCATATTACTTGGGGTCGGCGCCATATGTTTTTTTCTTCCATTTTCCTCTGTCAACTGTCACTGTATTATTTACTCCTTTTCCTTTTATTTCTTCACACAAACCATCCATCGTTTCTTTGTCATTTTTCTTCTTCTCCATTCACCATCTCACATTCATATTCATCATTTTTTTAGTCACATTCATCCCTCCTTATCACATGACCATACCAAGACAGGTCACTTGAAGGGACCGGAGAGTTTCTAATACTTTAAAAAATAAGGATTACTAACAAAAAGATAAGTTTTATTAGTCTCACTTGGTTTTACAGCTTACTTTCTGTATCATTAACATTAAAAACGAAAATCTAGTGTTAGTGTCCACTGTCCAGTGTCCAGTTTAAAAACTCATAAAAGCTCACTTTCTTTTAATGTGGGATAAACATCTGCCTTCTACTGGAGCACATGCCTCTTATCAGTGAGAAGAAGGATGATAAAAGAAGGGATTGAAAGGAATTAGACTAATCTATTTGAGATCCTCAACACACTATAGTTTGTTCTTCACAGATGTTCTGGATCTTATTGAAACTTGTTCAATGACAGGTTATTAGGTAATCATAAACAGACATGCGATATGAGTTATCAATTGAAAGCAATGACACTTCTTCCATTTCGGCGAGAGTTAAGATAACCGATAGTGAACGGTAGGATATCAGAACAATATAAGGAAATTACTTCAATCAAGTGTTTAGTAGTTTACTGCACATCATAACTCAATTCTTGATAGTAGTATTATTACAATTTTATGGCAAAGGTTGATAATAAAAAAACCAACACGCATTTTTCTATAAAAATGTATTTTCCTTAAATAAAAGTTTCCTTTTAGATTACAAAGTATTATAATATTTTCTAATAACTTGTTGTTATAATTATACATAATTATTTACCGGAGTCTTTAGTTTGTATCGGTGTTTTTTTCTCAGAGTTCTTTTCAACATTACCGAGATCCATAGCATTGGATTTTAAAGCTGTTGATTGTCCTAGTTTCCTTGCTATTAAGTAAGAAAATAATTGGAAAAAAGCTAAAGTTATTCCGGGTAATAACCACGCATCTGGCATATTCGCAACAGTCTTTGTGTAGAGTAAGGAGTACAGTGGCGATGATATCGTCTGCATCGCTGATTCAAGAGCACCCATCACACTGTAGATTTTACCTGAAATTGAAATAGATGGTATGGTTAATGATGTTAAATGTAATATTATCGTCCTATTGCTAGGAACCAATAAAATATGGCTAAAATTTAATTTGACGATCGATGTTCGAACCTGCATCTGACAATTACTCTGGATTTGTTACAGTAAACTCATCATATTTTAAAATTATATCTATATTTTGCTAAAAAACAATGAGGTTACACAGAATAATGATGTAGCCTTCAAATCTGTGACGGACACAGAAAACCGGAACTAACCGGCAAAAGATTTTAATCAGGACAACAATGAAATGAAAATGAATAGTTTACCTTGTTCAGTAGGTAGTATCTGCTTATTCAATATAGGTCGCTGTACCACCTGTGAGCCTTGAGAGATTATACCGACCAGGGGCACTGTAACAAACAACAGGTTTTAATAACAATCTAGAAGTTTAAATAGAATGCTTCGGAATTGGAGACGTAGGGTAGGTAGGCCTCTTATGAGGTGGACCGATGACCTAAGCATAGAAAAAACGACGCTATCAGCGATAAAAATGATAGAAAAATCAAAAATGTGTAAGACTCACACGAACCACTGAAAAGTTGAATGATAATTATCATTCAACATGTAATGAAATGTAGTTGTAGAATACGAAACATTTTGAAAGCGTTTGCCACTTTTCTATGCCTTCTGGTGAAGGTCGGGAGAATCCACTGTAAGCAAGAAGCACAGAACCAGTCGGTGTGGCGAAGCTGGATGCTTATGATGCCTAAATGATGATGATGATGTGAATTCCTCACTTGTATCATATCAGTATCATTTGAACTTAGAGAGTGGTTGGTCTTAAAAATTATTCAAGAGCTTGTTGAACGAAATGGAATAAGATTACCCAGTCTTGTCCACGAATGACAGTGAAGTGTAATCATCTTGATCACTTCATGGCGACGGCATCTTAGCAGCTTTAGGCATCATTTTATGGCATTAAGATATTCTAGATCTAGACATTTACAATTTTAGTATCCAATCCAACCCGTGACATAATCTCGTCATGTTACTGTTCAACATATCTCAAAGTTATCATTAGATAAAACAATGATTGTCGAATCAAGCCAGATATCATTCGTAATTTTGTAAATTACTTCACGTAATATTTTACATCGATTAAGCATTTGTGAAGAACACGTTCCATTATTATGATAAGCTGAGTTACTGTTGGTTAGATTAATTAGTACAAACGCAGTACGACCTAATGTAGAATATGTTTTAAATTCAAATCTAGTAGCTGATAATGAAGAACGTGCAGCAACACGTGACCAATTGGATTTTTTATTCGCATGCACTGCCTAATCTGAGGAATGATATGAAATAAAAGAAGTGAGTTGAAAGCGTGATGATGGTCAGGGGAGAATGGAAGAACATAACGTGTTGGGCCGGCCTCGACCAACATGAGACAAGAACAGAAAGATGAAAATGATGCTGCACAGCCGTAGTAGTAATAACGTTACTCTAGAATTCTAGATGATGCTCTAGCTCTAGATGATAAATCACAATTCAAAAGATCTAGATTGATCTAGATTTATGATAGAGATGATAAATGCTTGAAAATATAAAAGCCTTTTTTCTACAGTAATTGCCATTTTTCTAGCTTAACCAATGCAATGAAAAGTGCCTCCTCCTGGAGTCATCGTCATAGACATAGGCCTTCCCCAAACATCTTCTGTCACGTTGGTCCTTGTTGCTATTGGTCTTCAGCAGATTCCCGCGACCTTCACCATGTCATCAGTCATACTGTCATCGAATAGTACGACTTATACAGATACTGTTTTAACAACATCGGCAGTCATGCATGTAGTCATGTATTCATCACCTTTCTGCCTTTAGCCGTGTCGTCATGATAAAACGAAAATGTGATAAAATCAGTGGAAACTCAATAAAGAAAACAAACAATGATTTATTACTTTTTATCTATCCAGCTAGCAGATAACCCCCTTTTTAATAATTTACTGAGTCACCAGAAAAAATACTTATGTTTTTAGTTGGACAAGAAAAACATTAGATTTTTTTAATTTTAATAGGGATGTTGTTATCAGGATGGCAATCAATCGTTTATCTTTTAATTTTAGTATATCCGTGTAAATATGTACCTACATTAATATATATTTGTTATATATTTATAGTATTTTATATATCCTTGTAGTTAATCTTAGTATTAATTGAAACTATTTTCAGATAAACACCTACCACTGATTGTCTCTGCATCACCCTAAGGTTGACTGGTAGAAAATGCCTATGGCATCAAGTCGCATAAAATGAATAAATAGGTGCCGAAACTGCGGAACACTACCCGATACGATATTAACATATTCCTTCGCTGCTTCGTCTACGTTCATACATAATCTAAGTTAGTAAAAAGTCTCAAAGATTTATCAGTACCTACACCATATTGAATTATTGGTACTGAATTCTCGTTGTATTATTATAACCATTCCTATTATTGTAAACAGCGAAAATCATCATCATTCATCATCATTTCAGCCGAAAGACGTCCACTGCTGGACATAGGCCTCCCCCAAGTTGACCGACATTGACCGGTCCCGTGTGACTCGCATCCAGCGGATCCCTGCAACCTTCACCAGGTCATCGGTCCACCTAGTGGGAGGCCTTCCAACGTCGGTCTTCCGGTTCGCGGTCGCCACTCCAGAACTTTTCGGCCCCATCGGCCATCCGTTCTGCGAGCAATGTGCAATGCCCACTGCCACTTAAGTTTGGCTATTCTTCGGGCTACGTCGGTAACCAAGGTTGATAAAAGAGAACCTTGGTTCTCTTGCGAATGTACTCATTTCTGATTTGATCACGCAAGGAAACTCCGAGCATAGCCCTCTCCATTGCCCTTTAGGTGAATTTAAGCCTTCTGATAAGGCCCATTGTGACCGACCACGTTTCGGTCCCGTATGTAATCACTGGCAACAAACACTGGTCATAGACTTTCGTCTTGAGACACTGCGATAAGTTGGACGAGAAGATATCACGCAACTTCCCGAACGCTGCCCAGCCAAGTCGGATTCGACGATTGACCTCTTTCTCGAATTTAGACCCACCCAACTGGATCGTTTGTCCCAGGTAGACATAATCGTCTACAACTTCGAGTGTAGAGTCTCCGAACTTGATAGGAGTGGGTGTTACATGGGCATTCAACATGATTTTGGTTTTGTACATGTTCATTTTAAGACCTACTCTTTCGGAAGCTCTACTAAGGTCATCGAGCATTGTACTGAGGTCCTCCATGGTCTCAGCCATGACCACTATATCGTCGGCAAATCGAAGGTGAGAGATGTACTCGCCATTGACGTTGATACCTAGCCCTCTCCAGTCCAGAACCTTGAAGACATCCTCCAGTGCAGCGGTGAACAGTTTCGGAGATATGACGTCTCCCTGTCTCACACCTCGCTGCAGAAGGATAGGTTCCGAGGTCTTGTCCTGAAGTCGGACTGACATGGTGGCGTTTTTGTACAAACACTTCAACACCTCGATGTACCGATAGTCGATTTGGCACCGTTGGAGAGACTACAGTACAGCCCAAGTCTCGATCGAATCGAAGGCTTTCTCGTAGTCCACAAACGCTAAGCAGAGATTCAGGTTATACTCTGCGGTCTTCTGTATAACCTGCCGCAGCGTATGTATGTGGTCTACGGTGCTAAAGCCTTTTCGGAATCCGGCTTGTTCGGGAGGCTGAAAATCGTTAAACCTGCGCGCGAGACGATTCGAACAGCGAAAATGTTGGTGTTAAAAAGGCTACTAAAAGTAAACTTAGGGGCAGGTGTTTTTGGGCTGCGGGACTGTTCGAAAGAGATACCGCGGCCCTGGAACACAAAGGGCAAAGAAGGAACATGGATGGGTTTTAGTCAGTACAAGTCTGACACTCCCTTCCGCTCCGCCCAGAGCGGGGGGGGGGGTCATTTGATGATTCCCAACCTAAAAAAAAAAAAAAGCGGCAGGTGTTTCACAGGGTTCACCACTGAGACCCATGTTGTACACAGCATGAATAATTATTGTATAACCGCGACAAATGCATTCACAGATACTAGAATATTTGGTGAAGCAAGAATGATAATATTCACTTGGCGCTCCCTGAGCAGTCCTTCCTTCTAAATTTTTCAAGGTTTCAGTTTGGTAACTTTAGTCCCAGTTTATCAATTACGGGTAGACGTCCACTGTGTGGTCATTCTTATAGAGCAGCGACTGATTATATTGCCGTATCGAAAGCAGTCGGATTGAGAACGTTAATATTGCTCTCTAGAATTAAAGATAAAAATAAAATGGAACTCTCCAAGCATAAAGAGATTTAAGTAGCCAAGCAGCTGAGCAGATGACTGCGATTGTAGTTGAATTGCATTATGGATACTTTTAATACTTACACATAAACACGCACCAACTCATAGTAGCAGTAATAAGGCCCGAAGTGGCAAGGATATAGGAGCTACAACTGAGCATGCCCACTGTCTCGTCGGTCAGACGTAACCGACGCTTTAGCACTGAGAGGATTAACAGCGTGCCTGAAAAAGAACAAAGTTATACGAAATTCTGTGCAGGTATTAAGATTACCTACGTTAAAAACCTACTATCACGGAAGGCAGCACGCAATTCTTGCGAGCAATTTCATACTGACTGAAAATAATTTCTAGTAGTAGTTTAATATACACTGATCGTCAAAGTCAAATGAAAGTTAGATGCCGCACCCAAAGTTACACTTACAGCATGACAGCATGTCAGAGTTGTCAAGTCAAACATGTGTAAAAAAAGCAATTTCATACCGTGCCAAAATCTTATTGAACCATTTTCTTTTTCGAAATGACTTTTTTATAATAGTTTTTACAACTTTGGTTTTCTGTAACTTTGGATTTCCCTACTTCCGGAGCAGCTGATGCGCAGACCTCTGCTGTGCTATGGTTAAACGATTATTTGATTTGGTTTTCAACCGGCATAAAAAGACAACGTCAGATTAATGTCTCTCGTACATTTGCTAACCTTTTTTGGCGATGTTGATACACAAATTCGGTTAAATTAGAAAGCTACTTTCTTTAAAAGTCTTCGGTTAAATTGTGTGTTTTTTAAGATAAGATGCGTCCCCTGTGTGGTAACCCCAAAAAATGACTATATTTGTATGTATGGCACTGGAAGTGTCTAGATTACCCAAGTTAAAACAAATTTCAATAGTCGCAAAGAATTAGCCAGTCTTTACCATCTACGCTAACAGTTTATTTTCATTATCACACTTTGCACATCACAGAATCATAAAGGTTTATCAATTACAAACCATCGCCCAAGTAGTAAGATACTGTTTCCTGATATTAGATGTGAATAAACCGATAAACAGTGACCGATACCGACAGGTATTGAGGTCTCCAGCAATATTTTGCAATTTTTAACTTATCATCATTCGTGTTTTTCCCCCGAAGAGCTCGGCACAGGTGTACCGCTAGTACACACTCACACACACACATGTAGCCAACTATGTTTAAGTCTCATGTAGTTTGGGGCGAACCAATTACCATCAATCGGTCACAAATCCAGACTATGGTTGCTACTGAGAAATTCCTGATGGAAAAGCTCAATAACAACCTGCCCGACCCAGGAATCGAACCCAGGACCGCATGCTCAGCAGTCACGACTGCGACTAAATGTTTAGGCATTTAGTCCCATGTAATATGGAGCGAACTAATTGCCATTAATCGGACCATCCAGCCTTTAGGCTACTACTGAGAAGATCCGTATGAAAAACCCAATAACACCTTGCTCGACCAAGGAATCGAACTCAGTATTTATGCTGAGCAGTAGCACTTGCGACCACTATACCCATGTGGCAGAACTAGACCAATGAGGCAGCAATTTATTGCAATTGTTTCTGAGGTTATACGTACCAACAAAACTGACAATATTTCTGTATGCGAGGTAGGATCCGAACATGACGTCATTCCAGTGGAACTTATACCTGTAGTACATGTAAGCGATTAGCACCTCCGCTGTAACAAACAAGCTATTATTAATAACTATTATTATTGAAGAAGAAGCACACCATCGTGAAAAGTGGAAGGAATGGGGGGAGGCCTTTGCTCAGGAGTGGGACAATACGGGCTAACTAAAAAATTATTGAATATCCTGGTTGAGGCTGGCACAAGAACGTGGAGAATGGCACGTGCAAAGAGAGGCCTACACCCAGCAGTGGGTGGAGTGTGGATGATGATCATGATAATTATTATGTTATAATAGCATAATGCATCACCCTAAGTGAAAATGCCCAAGGCATATAGTCCGCCTTTGTACAGTTTTTGCTTGTGCATAAAGTACAAAAAAAAAAATCAGCCCATAAAGTTCCCACAGCTGGGCACAGGCCCCCTCTCTATGAGAAGTCAAGGGGCAGTAATCCACCACGCGGACCCAGTGCGGGTCTGTAGTTGTCAAATATCCGGCATGTCAACTGGTTTCCTAACGAGGTTTTCCTTCAACGTTTTGAGACGAGTAGTGATGAAATAATAAATTACACAAAACAGTGTGCGTAAAGAGCGGTGAGGGGCAGTGATATCCATTTTATTAATCCTATGAAAACATGTAGGTACATCATTCGGTTTAAGTTGTTCCCAAACTATAGTGCGAGTATTTGATTTTAGGTCTCCGTTCATCATATTTTTGTAACGAGAGAGTTGACAATCAGAATATTAGATCATAGGTTCCTGAAGGGTTTGTTATAGTTCATAAAATTATTCAAACATCATATGGTTGAATAGTAGTAGCAGTAAGTAGTTCCTTACTCGGTTCTTCTCTCCTTTTTTAAAAACTTTCTTTCTTTCTTACTCGACAAAAAATCATCTTGTATTATTTCAGTAAGTATTAAAACTACAAATCTTGTAACATTAGACAGCGCCATCTAGTAATAACGTTCTGAACTTGTGCCTGAAGCGTAGCAGCGTAGTCAAGCGTAGCACATGAAATCTGCTGCGATGCTATTATCTTTAAGTTTAAATGTACTAAAATGCCCTCTAGCGGCAAAATATAAAACTAAGGACAGTACAGCATAAGTAAGCACCTAGTCTACATCTGCGTGAAATGTACAGTCGCTACCAATATAGGTAAGCATTTGTCTCATGGGAGTCGGCAGAAACAATAGTATCTACGCCATGTGCGACGATCCTTGCTTAGGTTCTCCTTTTGTTTAGTCTTTTGTTACTTATACCTAACAGGTATCAGGGTATTTTGGTGGTAAAATGACGCTCCTTTGATGGGCTTTGATAATAAGTTCAGTGAGGTTCTTCTAGGTCACTTTTTTCCCGACCTCCTAACCCATATAAATTGCTTTAGTTCTTTGGACTGCAACGCCAGTTTACTCTTAAAAGCGGCACCAAAATGAGTAACTACCTAAATATTCTTGCTCTGAGGTATTGGCTTAGATGTCCCTACGATAAGCTACACATCGTATATATCTACATTATAATCTTCTATCTATACCATACCCACTGTCTCAGACACACAGGCTACTTATCAAACCTCCATACTAACCAGATAACAGCATCCTATCTCCGAGCGTGACGACCAACATAAGGAATATGATCATTCTTTTGCGGCCTTCCCGTGGCTTTATCAAACAATGCACCGCGTTGAAAGGCAACTTCCAGTTGCACACCGACACTTTGTTCTCCCTGTTCACACTGACGTCTTTGACCGCGAAGATCACGTAGATTAGGGATGATAGCTGGAATATTGTGATAAAATTGGTTATTATAATGTGCTAGAAGTATAATTTGAGAATTGGTGAAAGAATAATTGTTTGGGATGTGGCTGATGTGGGTATTTAAAGTGAAAGCGCCAGAGTACCTAGCCCGTGAAATTGAAATTTTCTTAAGATTTTTGTAATTTTCAGGTCAGAATCTGGTTGTACGTTGATTAAAATATAATACGCGATCGTAACTATTACAGAGTAATAATCATTAAAATCATAACTCCAACTCTCGTACTTCATTCAATCCCAATAAGCGTCGAAGTTTATTTAATGAAAATTACAAAAAAAAAAAAAAAAAAAACCCAAGAAAATTTAAATTACGTGGGCTATGCTGGCGCTTCTCCCTTATTAAACGAAGAAAACAATAAAGTTAATATTGATAAGTTCTTTCATTTTGTGGTTTAGAAGCGTTACAGACTAGCTGCCTTCAGGGATCAAAGCGAGAGTAAAAATTCAGGATTTTGTTTTTTTTTTATCACAAAGCAAGGAATAAATACTGTTAGAACTACAACAAGAAATATACTACAACTTAAATTAAATAACATTGCTAGGGAGTTATTCAAGTGATTAAGGATCTACCTAACATCATTGCAATTCAGACGGTTCATCTTCATTCAAAGATATTTTCTGAGTTATAAGGATAGAGATTTACAAACAACGAATTTTTCATTTTTATGTTCGAATAACGATTGAAAACACTCAGCCAAATGTAAATGTAAGGAAAATGGAAAATGTTTTCGTTCTCAATATCGACCCGGCGGTTTGGCTTGCGGTCTTAGTCGCGAATTCCTGCATAGGTACATAGCTAGCTGTAAGATAGGATAGCTTGCTTTTTCTGCTTCTTTTTTTGCACTTTTCAGTTTCTGCCTAACGCAAACATGGCCGTTTACGGTTTACCGTTTGCTTGCCAAAGTGGTATTGGGGGGGAGATGGTTTTTGGAGTAACTAACCAGAGAGCCTAGCGCGAGTTTTCTTCTCTGTGGTTATTCCACAAACTTCAATTTATACTGAAACTGAACTAGCGCCGTCTGTTTTCAAAGATGCGATGCAGTAAGATTTGGCAGTAGTAAAAATTCGCACTAGATCCACGTTATGCCATGTAGCAACATGGTGTTTGGTCAAATGCATCATAATTCTCCTCGCTTTAGTTGTAGAGATTTAGTTGCTATGACACAGAATAGGAGACAAAGTATTAACGTATATATGGATTTATATACCTGTAGAAATAAAACAAGTGGAAACACACCGAAGAATCCGAGGTAGCGGTAGAGAAGGGGCCCTCCCACTGCGCCCACCACGTGGGCTATCTGTATGGCAGCCCGGTGGGTGCCCATGGTGCGCGTGACGTCACGGCCACTAGCGAAGCACACCTGCAAGGATTTCGACACGAGTGTTTTATAAGGATTCATGATTCACTATAGTAGGAAAGGTAGTATGTTTGGTAAAGCTCTAGACGATAAAGGATACTTTATCATACTTTAACTTGGCAAGGAACAAATAGCTGTCGCGATGGAGGCTTTTGATCGTGTATAGACGAGGAATACCTGAGTACTAAGACTAGTGACAAATGCTTTCAAAACGCTTTCTTAGCGGCTTTTAACAGCATCGAAACTAACTTTTCAGTGGCTGTACACGTTTGAGTTTACCATAATTATTGTCGCTGATAAAATGTCACAATACCTAGGTCCTCAGCAATATGAAATTAAACTATTAATCAGAGTATTCAATCTACAATGTTTTGAATTTGTGTGTCTACTGAAAGACTGGGTAGGTATTTCCCTTCGATAAATGTAACTTTGCTCATAATGATGATGATGTCTTATGACATGAACCCTCATCAACCCTTTCAGGCCATCGACGGTTCTGCCTTCCTTCTGTTTTGATTTTTCATTTCTGACATGTCATAACATTGATAAGTCTCTACCTTTTGCCGTATCATTTGCATCATATAGGAACGTGTACGCTACATAGATGCTATGAGGTGTAAACAAAGGGCACATCTAAGCGATACCTACAGAGTAATAAAGTATAGGTACTCCGACCCAGTTTCAGTTCCAATGGAACATGTTATTGGCATTTTCACGTCACATATAGTGGACCGCACACAGCTGCGATTTAAATCCAAATGTAATCAATTGGATAGACCTAATGAACAGAGGGAGCTAAATCGACTGAAAATTGCTTTGCGTGAATATTATGTGGCCAATGATTTGAAAGTATGAGGACATTGACAACCTTTTTAAACTTGTATACATATTTAACACAATTATCGTATTTTCAGCGTGTACTAGCTCGTTTCGTTTGTTCTGTATGGTGTCCGGACGTAAAGAATAGCACCATCCCATATCTTCCCGTGGGTGTCGTAAGAGGCGACTAAGGGACTTACCAGAGAATGGGCAGCAGCATTCTCTGATTCTACAACAACCATACTGCGATCGCCAACCCGCCTGCCAAGCGTGGCGATTATGGCAAAACCCCCCCTTCTTGGGGGAGGCCTATGTCCAGCAGTGGACTTTTCGGCTGAAATGATGATGACTAGCTCGTTTCAGAAAGCTTGGTAGGCGTGCCTTTTGCCACACGCGGAAATGTACCTACGAGCGTAGACGCGCTTATAAACTCTTAAAAGCGCGAGCCACGAGTGACACCTCCGTGGCGTTAGAGCCGGATTGTGACGCGCGTGTGTGCACGTAAGCACGCTAAAACGCTAGTCAGAAACCGCTCTAAATTATTCGAGCCGACTCATAAGTAATTGTGATTATGTCTTGTGTCGCATATATTCACAACAGTTTAACTGCAATGACGGTCCCCGTTTTATATTTACAAATAGTTTAAATAATCGTAATCTAACTACAAACAGCTGTCGTATGCTCTACACATGTTTGTTGACTGATTACTATCTAAACACACCTACTTACTCCTCCAGACTCTTAAAATCAAAAGTCATTTATTTAAATTGGACCGAGCAAAAACATTTTTTTGAACATTAAAATTACGTAGACATTCCCCCAAAATGCCCGCCTATCAGCATTTCCTAGTGTTTTAGCTGGGAAGAAGAAGTGGTGGAACTATTCCCCTATAACCTAAACTTAATGTATTGTGCCTACCAGAAATGCAGGCATATTCATAGCATAGCATATCCGTCGTCTTTTAAAAGAATGACGTCTTAAAGAAGGAGTAATTCCAGTGTGGGAAAGAGATGGCGCTAGACGACTTGTATAGCTCTGTCTCTTTCCTACACTGGAATTACTCCTGCTTTATGACGTCGTTAACCCCCCTGATTGAATTCGACACAATTTGACATACCTAACTATATTACCTCTAAAATATAGTCTCGTTATAACAACATTCAATTACTTATCTCATTATCTTTGACGTAAATAGAATCTTTTCTTACGTCACTAAATTCAAAAAAATAAAATAAATGAACATCACAAGATTACTTACATCGCCTATATGACTAAATGCTGCTGCCAGTAGTAGTCCAAAATTCCCTCCCAATGACATTGGAAGCTGTACAGCATACAGTACTTGCGTGGTTGATGCTCCAGGGAAGATCAACATTAGTAGTACTCCCGTAGTCATCACGCTCATGCCAATCAGCGGCAGTATAAGCAGAGGTTTCCGTCGCCCACTGCAATCGCTCCATGGACCCACGAAGAGTAAGACCACGGTAGATATGAGAGATCCAATGAAACTCCGACTGACGTTCACTCCTGATACTACAATTTGACTCTCTGCCTGAAATTGGAAACAATAATTGGTAAGTATTGTTTAGTGGACTCTGACTGCCTCGTAGGTCTAGTGGTCGTAAGCGTGACTGCAGAGCATGAGGCCCTGGGTTCGAATACCGGGTCGCGCAATGTGATATTGAATTTTTCTATCTTGAATTTCAGTAGCAGTCACGGGGTCTGGATTTGTGCTCGATTAATGCCAATAGGCTCGCCCCCTATTACAAGGGACTTAAACATAACTGACGAAATGCTGATACTGATAATTGGTTAATACTACACAGTAATAACAAGTTTAGTTAATTGTATAGGATGAAAGAATGTATTTATCATACCAGCATGACAAGAGGCCTGAAAATGCTGAAATCCTGAAAAGCGTCATTGTTTAACCTTCCACATTTTGCTTCCTACTCATCTTTCAAAAGCTCAGTACCTACAGTATTTCTTCGACAAGAAAACATGATTTAAAACAATAGCTAGAAAGAAAGTAATTTCGAGATGGGCTAAAAAGACAAGATAGTAATATTATACCGTCTCGTTGGGATTATCTGAAGTCATTAATGTAATTACACAAACACAGATAAAAGCTATTGTTGCTCACGTAAATAATATCAAGTAAATAAGGGCAGACGTTTGTAAATGTCATTTTACTATCATCCATCTTTACGATCTTATTCCTTACAGACGCAAATAAAGGTTTTGGAAAAAGTACATGTAACATATCATCCGAATAGAATGGATTCACTGAAGGAAAACGTCGTGAGAAAACCATAATGATTCTGAAAGGGAACACGGATTGAACAAGAATGGCGATCAAATGCTCTTGCCTACTCCGATTAAATAGAGGGTTATGTCCTGCAGTGGGGCAGTACTACACTGGTGCTATCTGAACCATGGATGAACGTATTAAGACAGAGTATTCTACGTTGTAATTTTCGTATTTATGCAGGCTGTATTATGATCGGATTTTGAATGAAATATTTGAAGTTGAGAACCTGTCAAAATCTGCTTTATTATTGAATTTCGAAAGAATCACTTAAGGAATACTGTTAAACTAAAGTTTTTCAGGTTCTCAACTTTAAATTCACACTTCAGAAACGGACAATTATTTTTAAGTTCATTTAATTATTGTTCCACTTGGGGGTGTCTTCGTTCTGTCAAAATACCAGGCCCGAAGGCATCTAAGAACCTGATTCTTGCCGGCTTTCTTTCAGGAACAGCCACTCAACGTAGTGTCTACTGAGTAGTCAAATAGTATATAACATACACGTTAATTGAACAGTCGCTCCATGTAAACTACTGGTGTTCAGCTGCATCCGGTTAGACTATAAGCCGACCCCAATAAAGTTGGGAAAAGGCTAGGCAGATGATGATGATACACCTTAATTGAACGCTTCACCACTGCTATGTACGAGTAATATTTATGAAGTCTCATAGCTCTATTGAATGTTAAACATAGGATAAACTGGACAGGCCATAGGTCACTGACATATACTGCCATTATTCTTGTTGAGATCGTTACTTAATCACTACGGGTTAGTTGGCAGTTATTGATTCCTTGTTATTTGTTTACAAAACATTAGTCTATAATATTGGACTCATCCATTGTAGAGTAGCCATTTTTTGCCTGTTATATTCTTTAATAGAACTGTCATAGACACCGTTAAATTAAATTAGGACCTTACTTAATACATCGTCTTCCTTCTGTTATCCCAAAAAAAAAATCATCACAGTTAAACACCTTCCAAACGTCTCTATTGGCTAACATGTTTTCTTTTGTATGGTTTGCCCCATACTTATAGCTTTCTACAGTAGTAGTAGTACTAGTAGTATAGTACAATAGTAGTATATTCAAAACGTTTCGGCATGTCCCTATTCCTAAGATTCACATTCAAACTATTGTGACAACCGAGTTCCACATATAACCTCAGGCTAAACCACATCATGATTTCTACTTCCCTAGTACCACAGATTGGCATTGGATATCATATTGATAGTTCCTCTATGTGTATCAACTACATTTGTAAAAACCGAGATAGGCTTAGTTTATCAAAGGCCTGATAAAATTCACGGTCGTCGTATCAATAAAGACTGCTCTAGTCTTAGTATCGAAGTTATAATCATACTGAGGTATTGAAGAAGTGTTACAATTTTTAATTGCACCCAGTACCGCTTCGCATCCCTGCTGATTAATTTCCCTCGATAAAATAAAGTTTGATGTAACGTAAGGTATCGATGAAAACAAGTTTGATGCAACGTAATGTATCGAGAACCAATAATGATATCCATCTGTGAATGATAAGATGTGTCAGATATAATACGTGAGTGAAATAAAAAGTAAAATTGATGATTACCTCCATATCTCCTTTTTCGCAAACAGCTAAATCCACCCCTAGGTCAACTGTACAGGCTGTTTGCAAATAGAAGTTCTGTAGCGAGGTTTGACCTAGATTGATGGCTATCATGGCACCCACGAGTGCTGGCTCGAGCAGAATGCGGTACTTTTGTGGTCGCTTCTCCCCACCTGGTGGTACCCGTGATTCATTTTCTTCCTTTTCTTCTGGCGGCCCTCTATTCAAAGGGAAATGAATTAAGTTATGTTCACTGAATATAAAATAGTGTCGTGACGTTGGTGACACTTTCTAATGCAAGTACTTAGTCCTTATGTGAAAGTAATTTATGTAATATGCTTGCTGTATTTGATGCATGGCAACGTGTATGACAACTGGTAATTGATGATGCACATAGCCGCAATTAAATGTGTCAATGATGGCATCTACGCCAGTTAAGTTAAGGCCATTACATTGCTCGATGACCTTGATGATTTGAACCCTGTACTGATTTTTGTTTATTTGGCGCCCCTACCGGCAAACGCCCATCACTACAATAAAGATTAAGCAAGAAGACAGATGTGTCGCACTGTTGTCATCGTTTTTGCCTAATTTATTCGTTCGTTTCAGTCTAACCGCATGCAGCTGAATACCAGTATTTTACATGGAGCGACTGCCTATCTGACTTCCACAACCCAGTTAGTACTAGGTAATACGCTACCCCTTGGTAAGACTCAGACTTTTTGGCCCACTGACTCTCTGTAACGACTGTCAAAGATCTACAAATGACAGCCGGGACCAACGGCTTAACTTGCTTTCTGAGGCACGAAGGAAACTCGGTATGTAATGGGTGGTCACCTATCCACAGACCAACCTAAAGATCGATCCGAGTGGCTGTTATTATTTAGCCACGAGCTCCTTTCATACTATGTGACCATAGATCTATTCCTCTACTCTATAATTGTTGCACTCCACCACATCACCTTTGTTTTTAAAAATGGGCACCAGCTAACTGTTACACCATTCGTCAGGAATCGCTTCTTCCGGCAACAGTTTACTGAAGAATAAAGCTAACCACGTCCATCCGTCCATCCGAAATAACTTCCATACTTCAACCGGTACTCCGTCGGGTCCTAATGCCTTACCAATCTTTATTCCACTTACTGCAATCCTCACTTCATCCAAACTAACCTTTCTCACTAGTTCGTCATTCGCTGGTTTATTTTCAATCACACCACTCCAGTCATTCTCCTTATTCATCACACTTTCAAAGTAACCCTTCGACCTATCCTTAATTTTCTCACTATCCGAAATAACCATTCCAGTTTCGTCTTTTAAGCATTTAACCTGACAAACATCCTTCGCCTTTCTCTCTCTAGCTCTAGCAAGCCGGTAAAGTTGCTTTTGGCCTGTTGGACTATCCAGTGTATCATAGAGCTGTCTTCGTTCTTCGTTCGTTGTAGGTCGTATGTTCCCTTAGTTGCCTTTTATGAGACCCACGGGATGAGGATGGGGTGGTCGTATTCTTTAATTCCAGGACCACACGGAATTGCCTGTAATATATAGGATGGAATTTGGCAACCTCACCTGGAGCGAAAGTACTCTAAATGCCGGAAATAGCAAATTTTACTCAAAGGAAACATTCCTTAATTTTTATAAAGAAACAAATCTGTATTCAAAGATTTTCGAAAATTCGCTTGCCACACTGGGGAATCGAACCGACTAAAATTCGAAAAAATAACATCCTGTAATTTTGTACCTATTTTCTTGGAAATAAACATATTTGATTTGATTTGATTTGTACTTTTATCTCTCTAACGAACATAATAAATTAAATGAAAGGAAAACCATAAAATCTAAACTTAAAAATTCAATGGGATAAGATAAAGCACTTTTACTCGAAGCAATTACTTGTTGTGTTAGACCTTATAACATCAGCTATCTGCCATTAAAAGTCCCGTAAAAACTTTTAGAAAACGCACGAAGGGATTCATCAACAAATTTCTTACGCTGTTTTTGAGATTTGAGCCATGTAATTCCCTTAAAAGGCAAAGTTGCCCCCATACTGTTAATCAAAATATTACTTATTAACACATAATATATAATAAGCATGTGTGTTTTAAACAAACAACTATTTAAAAATAAAATCAGAACAAATCGTTTTATGAAATGATAAAACGATTATGCATACGTTACAATAAAAATAAAACAAAAACCTTAATTTCTCCAATTCACTTTGGATATCAACCGTGCCTTCATTCATTGTCACTTAACTTTCTTTCAACACGTTCTAAATACAAAAATCACAGAGATCACAGAACTTGAGAGGTTCACATCACAGTTCCCGCACAGAATCACCAACGCGTGTGCCCATGTACAAACTCCTACTAATATGAGCCGATAAGATAACCGTCTGTTTGCAAATTCGAAACAGAGTGGCTAGTCAAATAGAAAGATAACTTTCTGAACTGAATACGATGCATTATTGTAAATACACAATGCACGGTTAACTGTCCGAGGGTACCGACCGGCGCGGGTAACCGGTGTGGTTTCAGACCAAATTGGTTCGATTACAGCAATTGGTCGACGCACTCACTGATACCAACCAGGGTTATGATAACGTTGAAACTATACGTTGTAACTGATATAGGTGTCAAGTTTTTTTTTCTGCAATTTGATGCAAGCTACCGAAAATTCATTCTGATGAAAAACCTAAATATCTTGTGATAGGTATTTTTGTTTATGAAAGTGTGTTGCGACTTTCGGAATAACCATAAAAATGAAGATAATTTCAAGATAAATGAATTAAAACCCTCGACGATTAAAAATATTTGTGTACTCAAATACAACAAAAGTAAATCTTTCATAAATCACATTATTATACTTCATTATTATTTATTTTTTTGTCTACTATTTTCTCTGGACTTATCAGCTGTATATCTATTTTATGATTACTTGACGGTCCTCTCCGTCTGATTACCTTTTTTGTAAAATTAGTCCAAGGCCCGAACAGCCGAAACTGTCGACCACGTGCATGCCCTAATGAAGTCATTGTATATCAGTACACGTTATACGATGATTCGCAAATACATATAAATAATCTTTCGTATCTTTCCTTATGTCATTAAATTCGTGATCTACGTGATAGAGTTCACATACGCAACTTCGTTAATTGAAATACAGTTTGTTACTTGCATAATAAGTTGCAGACACCATTTTCTTGTTTATTCTAGTTTAAGATAGCGCTTTTATGGTGTTATTGAAAAATGTGTCATGCGTTCATGGCGCAAACATCTGTTTCAGCGATAATAATCATTAACATTTTCCAACGGCCTCAAATACAGACGTACCGTGTAAAAAGATTTCATGCTTCGATTGTTCCAAAAAAATAAATAGCTTCGGCAATTAATAATGCACGAGACAGCGCTCTTGTCTCACAGTCAATGAACGACATTGTCTATTGCTCATCAGTTTTGCACTACAGAGAGCTACACACCTTTGCAATATTTTCACGGCCAAAGTGTGCGGAGCCAGTTTTAAAATAAAACAGTTGAGAATCTCGCTCGGCGGTCGGCACGCGTTCCTCCGACGGTTACGCGAGCATTACGTGTACATTGTATAATTACTACTCATTATAGAATAGAGCGGAGGTCAATTCCGCTAGGTGCTCGAAAACGTAAGCAAACGATAGATCAGCCACCGAAACAACAGCTATACGTTTTGTGTTTTCCATTTCAAGTGGCATGTATCCAAGTGCTCCCGATTTATAGTGTGTTAATCTTTTTTATCGATTACTAGAACTGTTTATATATTTATAAAGTGCAAAATCAGTGTGAAGAAGTCCTAGACATTTTTAGTTACTAGAATATCTAACGTTTGTTATCTTACCTTGACTTGCTGGGAACTGCATTTCAGTTTAATGAAGTGTATTTTAAGACCTGAAAATTAAACGAACGATGACGACTTAAACGATTTTTCAGCAAATGATTACGATAACCTACTTATTTTCACGAATAATAACATTCAATTTACTCCTAAATACTTATAGTAAACATACAATACCTAAGCCTAAATTAAAATGTTAAATATTAAAAAATATGTAGATAATGCATAAGTGCAAATATAATATACATGGATCTATTAATACTACTAGTAAATAATATAACTAACCTTAAATGTAAAACTTATAATTAGAACGAATAGGTGTATAATGCATTTGATCGGAATGTACAAAGTCTGTAGAATTAACGAATTCTAGTTGATGTTAATTAAATGCTATCTGTTTCGGCTAAACAAGTTTGGAATCAACTTACGTTTCAGGCGGAAACGAATGTGTGAGGCAAATTCACTTTTAACTGGACGATATTACGAAACATTTTACTTTGAAAGTAAAGTAATTTCAACGTCTTACAAAACGTCCTTAATCAGTCAGTTTGTTGGAATTGTTCGTTGTTATACACTGTCGTTATTTTGTGAGTAAAAGTTTTCAATTTTACATAAAGGAAAATAATATTAATGTGTAAACTAAGTGAGTAAGTAGCTAGAAACAGTTGTGAATCGTGAAAACCACAATTGCAAGTCATAAGTGCATTCACCTGTTTTTGTAATTCCTTCATGTAATGTCCAGCTCGGCTTTGCATGGATGTGTATGTTATTTTTAATACTTGTTGCATTTAAACAAAGCCAAAATGAGCTTGCTTTTTTGAACTAAAATTTTCTTAATACACAAAATATTTAAGATTGTAAAAAGAAGCCTTTGCGTCACCCATTCGAAATAGCTTGGTCTTCTTTGGCCATGTTCTCTTGAAAAATTCGGCGTTATTTTTTTTTCTGACCAGAAAGGTGCATGGACTATGTAAATACGTATTTGACCAAACAAAACATACAATCTAATGCAGTACAAAAGTGCCATGTAAGGATCACTAAACATATTTTTGTTGTTAGATTTCTAGCTTTTATCATTTTAGGCAAAAGTATCACGTAAAACGTCTGTTCTAACATTATCTTATTGTAATCTAATCAAATCGACTAAGGATTAATTTGTTGTGAGTACCTATCTCCCGTTCTCAGAAACAACCTTTGAAAGCAATATATTTCGATGATAAAGTAGGTCGTCTTCTTCAGTACATTGAGACCTGAAATTAATAACGTGATTAGACAAAGGGAATTAGGTCAGACAATTCTTGATACTGACTGCCTCGCTGCGCTAGTCTAGTGATCCCAAACGCGATTTTCGTGCGAAGTCCTGAGTTCGATTCCCAGGTTGTGCAGAGTGTTATTGGGTTTTTCCCTCCAGAAAATTTGTCAGTAGCAGCCACGGAGTCTGGATTTATGCTTTGGTGTTGCCAACAGGCTCGCCCCCTATTACATCAGACTTAAACATAAACTCTACTAAAGCGAAATGTGGCTGAACTATAAGGTACAGTTCTGTCTAACTCTTCAGAGATTACAGGCGTGATGTTATGTTATGTGAGTTAAAGTTAGATATCTTCTAAAATGTGACAGAAAAAACGATACTTTTGATATCTGTGGTCTCTATAACAGAATATATTTTTTACGAGTCGATGTAACCGATTGATTGACACCCGTAACGAGAATCTGGAACATGATTCGGGTGGAATTATAAAGCGGGTGTCACACCGTCGTCAACCTGACTTGTGACACCAATGAAGTGAAAAACACATGACCTAGAACGACGAAACTGTTTCATTTGATGAACTGTGTTAGCTACTATGATATAAACGTTTATGAGGAAATTCTACATAACATAATACCACGCCTGTAATCCCCGAAGGGTTAGGCAGAGGTGTATCTAATAGTACACCCACATTTCGTTATGTTTAGTCGATTTTGTTGTATAGTCGATGATTTTGGTGCACGGTAAAACTCTAATGAGTTTATGTTGGCGCCAACTTAAATGGATAAATGGTTGTGTAAATGAATAAAAAAATAAAAATGTTCCATGTAATAGGGGGCGAGCCTATTGAAATTCTTCATAGCATAGCATAATGTTCCCACGGCTGGGACACAGGCCTCCTCTCTATTTGATAGGAAATGGATTGTAATCCACCCCCAACGTGGGTTGATAGATGTTACAAGTCTTAGCCTTTTTGATTCTACGACATGCCTCACGAACGTGACATTCTGCTTTTTTTCAGTATTTTACAAATGATTCAAAAGTTGCATCATAAAAATATTGCGAATCAAATATTGGAATATCGATAGCGGTCATTTTCTTGAAGCAGAATCGTGTGTAAGCAGCAGATTTTCTTATAATTACTTTGTAAACATCTGAATCATTGCGAGTCAGCAATATATCAAGATATAAAAAATAAGGAGTGTCGACTAGAGTCTATAATGTATTATTTTTTAAAGTACTAATTTCTACCCCCGACTTTGCCTGCGGGAAAATATGGCACTGGTCAATAATGTAGCTTTCCATCAGTGAAAGCGTTTTTAAAATCATATAAGCAGTTTCAGTGATGCCTTCATTTAAACTTACACACTTTACCTCTTTACAATATCAGTAAAGACAAGGAGTGTCAAATAGAGAACGCATCTATAAAAATGTCCTCTACAAGGTTCAATCCTCCCGGGCCAATTGTTTCCAATCCCAGTCCAGTAGCCGTTGATTGTACTTGATTGAATGCCGATGAGGTCCTTATGAGGAGTCTGGCCGACCTTGAAGGAACCTTCAATGCTCAGCGATTGAAACGCACATCCATTTGACGCAAGCTTGCTTGAGACTCGCATTGTGTGACGCCTACACTAAAACGTTTAGTTCTCAGAGTTTTAGGCTTTGTTTTTGAGCGCTAGATCAGTCAGGGGCAGCGGTGAGTAAATTCTATTATTTACCTTACCTACTGTGAATTTTCTGACACAAAGATTAATGTTCCTGCCATTCTAAGGTTCTAAAAAATCTCTAACACACTCACAGACGTACTCACACTCACACACTCCCACACACCCACAAACACACAAACACTAAACATACCTAAACGTGCTACTATAATTTTGTAAAATCCTAGTAGGTACCAAAATTTTTTCTTTACTTTTGAATTGTCTCAACATTGTAGATTGTAACCCATGGGAAGTTGCGAGGTAACCCCATCACAAGTATCCTTATAACTTACCGGAGCTGCCTAAATTTTGTGCTGTGGAAAATTTTTATGAGAAACAATAAAAACTTTTTATATTCTATTATTTATTCTAAGGTTCTAAAAATGTGATGTTCGTTTGTTTTCACAACAAACGTGAATATGATATTTAAATGAGCTTGATGAAAAACAATGTCGTTTTAATTAGGCACTTTCATAATTAATGAACTCGTAGAAACTAATTATGATCTTTATTATACTCTACATTTCATGCATGAGTTGAGAGCAGTTCACATTATCGAATTGAAAAGGTTTCAGGAGAAAAAATAAATGAAAACGAGATAAGCCAAACGAAAATGAAATTTATGATACTTGTGTAGGTACTTATTTTTAGCCATTATACGCCTATTCTCGTTGCTAAAGTGCACTGCCATATTATAGCTGTCTTCTCAATGGTGTGACGTCACATTATCGATCTCCTGCCTTCCAAGTACTTCTGTCAATGCGCCATGAGCGTACGTCATAGGTTTGTAACATTATTTACAGAAAATTTAAAATCTTTAAAACATTTTTAATTTACTATCAAATAATACGATATTCGTGTCTTACCTAATATAGTAGAAAAATACTCTTGATATTTTGGAATATAGGATTTTTCTCACTGGCAACACTGTTAATACGTAATACCGTATTTAGTGATTACCCCTAGGGGTGCTACAGCGCATGCGTGGAAAATATGGCGAAGCGGCGACGACCTCTCTGCAGGGCGGTAGTTGCCGTGCTATGCAGGCACGAACTGAGCTACCCCGTGCAAAAATATTTTTTTAAATAAGAAATTCTTAAGTACCCTGTAAAGTTATAAATAAATAAATATCAACATTTTGATTTCAGTTTTTGTAACTTTCATAATAATATTAGAATTCACTTTGTGTTTTTTTTTAATTGCCATTTATAAAGGGGTCAGTGCCGCTCAGATTCTTCCCTGTACAATATTTGCATTCGGGTACGATCGTACAAGTTCGTGCATTTCCGTGGGATTCGCCTTCCAACCCTCGGCGACATGGCTCTATCGCAATCTGAAAAATCTTTACAACATTTCCTTCTGTTTTTCCGAAAATATTAAGTTTTAAGTGAATATGTGGTTATTATTACACAGTATAAATGATGTTGATGTAATATATTGTTAAATAGTGAGTTTATATTGTTCTGTTTGGTGTCAGTGGTAGTTAATTGTTGTGCTTACACATTGTGCTATAAGGGGTGAACGGAGTTCGATACTAAGGTAAAGATTATAGCGAATTTCAACGCTTTTAAAATTATGAACTCGTCAAGGAAAAGTCTGTCTTACGAGTCATATCCTTTGAGTTAATTCTAAAATATTCCTATGTATAAAGAGTCCTCTTGTCAGATTTTTTTTCTATTGTCAAAAATAAATTCAATTATTTTGAAGTGCGTAACTTATTTTTTCTACTTACAGTTTCGAAGCCATGAAAGACGTTGATGACGATTATGACTGAACGGGGAGACGTCAATAGGATGCTGGGTAAGTCTAGTTTATTCACAATATTATACTTAGAATAAAACAAGTGCACACACTCCTTGAACACTTCTAAATGTGCTAATAGGGACGCGATTTATTATGTAGGCAAGTATGTAAATAGGCATACCTATGGATGTTCATTTCAGCCTATGGATGTTACATCAACCATTTATCGAATAACCTATGAATACCAAGGCACATAATAACTGTTCTATATTTAGTTTTATTATCAGGCACTTTACGTTAGAATATTTAATTTCGACAATGATGCTGATGACTCACAGTATTGCCTATACATAGGTGCCTAGTTAAGAGTGGCAAAGGGTCTGTAAAATATGATTAATTTCGGCTTCACTTTCTAAACATGGCAACTTTAATTTGTAGACTCGTTTTTTAACCAAATTCGCTTTCATAAACTGTTACCTTACGTCACTGCACCAGTCCTTACGTAGTTATAAGGAAAATATTCAGCCATCACAGAAAATTGTTGGCCAAAGCACTTTTCCATCGTATTTTTTATTATTAATTAATAGGATCGCTCTTGACCTCGATATTTCGTGATACAAAGCGATGAATGAAATCTTTAATGGAACGAACCAAATCATCCGTCAAAAGACTTGTTTTCCGTGTTAAATGCGTTCTTTTTAACGATTAAAAAAAAACAACAACAAAAAAATGGTCGTGCCAGCGACACGAAGGAGGAAAAGAAGATCGATTTTCATGTATTCCTCTTTCGAATTGTCTGAAAGTGAAATACATGTAAATCGTTTCTTTTGCCACTATTGACACTTACAAAATTTATATCATTTCTCAAGAATAACATGGTTATTCAATTAACAAATGCGTCTCGGAAAGCACGTAAAACCGTTGGTCCCGGGTGTCATTTGTAGATCTTTGACAGTCGTTACAGGTAGTCAGTGGCCCAAAAAGTCTGACAACCAGTCTTACCAAGGGGTATCGTATTCGTGGGTTGCGGAGGTCAGATAAACAGTGGCTCCATGTAAAATACTGGTACCTATTCAGCTGCATCCGGTTAGACTGGAAGCAGACCCAAACATAGTTAGGAAAAGGCTAAGCAGATGATAATTCAATTAAGAAATGTCGAGGAATTTCTCAGTGACAGTGTGGAGTTTAGTTTTGTGTCCGTCCGACATGGGAGTTAAAAAGGTACTTATTTACCTCTAAAATATATACTTTATTAGGTACTTATTAGTTACACCTCTGCCTAAACCTTTAGGGAAAACATGCTTGATGTTATATTATGTTATGTATGAGTGACAAGAGTTACACAACACTCATTATTATTTTAATCAGTATAAAATCTGTTTTAAATGACACTGGCATATCCAGTGAGGATGTCACGGCGACCATTTCCGCGTCGCCATGTGGGTACGTGGCCAGAATTACGCGTTTTACGTTATTTAATGTTTTTCTAAAAACGATCAGAATAATAAAATGATCAAGATTTTGGTCCAGAAAAGGAATGATTAAAAAGCAATAAAATGCAGCTTAGATCATGGAAATGTGATTTAATTATGAAATGGGTATAAAAGGTGAAGTCTGGAAGTAGCACCGGTGACTGAAAACAACATATCATCACGCTTGTTATCCCCGAAGGGTTAGGCAGAGGTGTCCCTGATAGTACAGTACCTTTCGCCAGTTATGTTGTAAGACTGAAAAGTTGTGTGATAATCGGTTGTTTGTGATGCTGAGGCATGAGAAGAATATTGTGAGAAAACTCTTGAGTGTAAATATGGCTATTATAATGTGCGCATATAATAGTGGGAGAACACCAAAGAAACGATGGATGGACTAGGTAAGTGGAAGGGAGAGATGATATGACTAGAAAGGTGAAATTATTAGATAGAGAACTATGAAAGAAGACACGCTGCGTCAGCCTCGGGTATGACGGGACAAGGGCAAGAAGATAATGATTACTCTGTATACGAGGAATAAGTTGGTATATGAATGCTCTTGTTTATTTAATAGCAGTTGAGAATGTTTTGGAATAATTGTAACATGACTCATACGAGTAGACCGTATGATATTTGTATTTTGAGTGGGCAGATTTTTTTGGCTCCGTACGTATACAAGCGTATTACAAGCTCGGTTTTTGTATTCTTTTTGTATCTGTCATATTCAGATGCCAGGCGTTTAGGAATACATTTACCAGTAGTTAGCAAAGTATCTAAGCGTAGCTTTTTTAATGTAATATGAATATTTAACGTGCGGAAAAACAAAAAAAAACCCTAGTTACCTTTATTATTAGCGGTTTAATTGGAGTCTGCTTGTTACCATTATTAAGATTAAACTAAAAATAACAAGGATAATAATCTTTGTTATTTTGTTTTTTCGGATAAAAGAGGTAGCTAGATTTTCTAAATTAGAATGCCAATTTTTGTAACCACTGAACCTAAATGGGTCCTCAATTTCAGCGTAACTGAATCTACCCATTTATTTCGCGGTGGCTGAATGTAAAACTGATGTAATTAGCCACTCAGGGAACTAGAGCGAATTGATCTGCGGGGAAAATAACCACGGTTTGTGATTTTAATCAAGTTATCCTCAATTAGAGTTCAGTTGACAACTCTGTCTTGTGGTTCAATATTTGTAAATGTTTCGGCAATTATTTGGTTCACAAATATTAATTTACTAGCGATTTTGCTTGAGTGGTTCCGACTTCAGTTTAATGACGTAACGCCCAGTTGAACGTAGTTAATTGCTTCTCTCTGTAGCATAAATCTTTACGGCAAGCACTGAGGTTTGAAGGTTAGGCTAAGAACTAGAACGTTCAAATGAAGTTTTTTCAAGACAATACGAAATCATTTGTAAAATATAATATGTTTGTTGTGAGAACTGTTATAAAGTGGATTTTGGATTCTATAGTACTGTGTAGAACTGTCCTAATTATTCATAGACAAGTTTGTTTGTTCCATTTTCACGCGGACGTGCATCTGTTTCCGTGTTGTTTTGCTTACATTTTTGTAGCTAGTTTCATGAAAATGAAGAGGCAACATTTTTCTCAGCAGATTATTTTGAAACTGGTAAACATCACAAGCAAAAGTTGAATATTAAAAAGTAAAGCTTGCGGTGCTAAAAACCTCAGAACGGATTCCATTAAAAATATAAAGCTTTTCATAAAACTACAAAAACGTTTCAGTTGAAGTCGTTTAAAAATACTCTAGAGTAGTTAGAAAGCTTTTTTGCTAGTAGCTTGTCTGCTCAGCCCGATGTTATCGTTTTAATACTTCTTTTAATTATGCTGATGCCGTTGTACCTATCAATGTTTATTGTAATTGAATACGCAAAGCACATCTGAATAGAAAGCACGTAGCTGTGTGGCGTGCAGTGATTACCGCTACGCCTCGACACCTTGGTGCATAGCTGCATTTCACAATAATCCTTTGAAAGAACAGGTACATAGTTAAACTGATCTACACCTTTCAAAATTATTTTGGCACTTAAATAAATAACATCGAAGCTTTATGAAAATTACTTTTTGGAATTTATTTTCTTTTAACAAAAATGTGGAGTGCACTCGACGACAGCGGATTAAAAATGATTAAACGTGTGTGGCGTGTATTTTTAGCCTTATATAGAAATCACGCCAAGGCTCCCGGAGTGTCGCGAGATGCAACCAGTCATATGTTTGTGTCTTGTCTGTAGAACAGTGATAACCTCACGATAAAGAATTTTACCCCCACACAAGAGATAAACCTGGAGAGAATTCAAGAACTATCAACATTAGTGCAGTGCAAAGGACGCGAGTAACTGAGGTTATGTGTTATTCAACAAAAGCCGTACAAAAAATAAAATCAAAACTTGTTTTAAGAAACAATAACGGCGAACGGCAAAACAATAAACAACTTGTGCATGAATTGAAGATTAACAAAAGAAAGAAAAAAACAGTGCCTCAGAGATAACATTTGTAGTAGAGGTAGATATAGATAAAACAGTCTAAAGTTTTTAGTAAGAGTGCAAAATGATCGCTTTGGTGTTGTGCTTGGTTGGGAAAATAATTGAAGTGGCAAAAAGTGCTTACAGTAATTGTGAATTGGGTCAGTATGAACCAAGGAAGAGAAAAACTCGGAAGCGTAGAAAAAGGTCCCGAAAACGAAGGAGACGGAGAGGTAAAGTTTTCTGCTCTGTTAAGTTCTGTAATTAAGTGGTTTTCTACATCTAACTTCAAGTTTACACGGGAAACTTATGTAATTTCAGGCATTAATTTAATCGAGTCCTGATCGAGTCGTATTATGTCTTCTAGAGTGTTCGTTTCAAGTGTTATGGCTTCGTTTATTGTACTAGTGTTTTTCTCATTAGCGTTTTGTTTATTCTAAACGCCCTCGTTACCCTGTACATTAGAAGTATTTATGCTTCCAAGTAGCCAAGGTCATGAGTTTATAAATGATGTAACCACACGTGGGATGCCAAGTGGTACGACAGTGTCAAGTTTCAAAACAATGAGAAAATCTTAGTCAACGACATCTGTGTGATCATGGAGCAACTAACTGGTAGTGCATCGCTCGAGTCTGATACAAACAACAATAGTATCGATCGAAGGCAAGTTGTTGTTGATGGAATAGTTAGTACCACTGAATAGGATAGGTGGCGCTGGTAGCTTAATAAACCTGATGAACTATCAGTTCCCAATAAAGGTAAAATTCTATTGACTACCTATGTGACAGTAAATACTGTTGGTCTTAATGGATACAAAGCGGAACTTGAGTGTCAGCGTAATGAAAGATTTTATTATTCTTTTGACTAAGTGCAAATCTCTTTCGCAATTCATTTGCTGTGTCCGGCTTACATGCCTTTGTCTCTTACAAAAAGGACGTATGACGAATAATTGACCGAATGAGCTAAGTGTAGGCGAAATATTTGCCGGTTAGTGGTGCCACTAAACTGTCACGGTCGTTTTGAAAATTTACTTGTTGATGTCATTCGTAATCTTCAAGAAGATTTGGAATTTCATCAAATTCTTTATGTTTTCCAGGATCATACTTTACAGTTTCCTCAGATTCAATATTATCAACGTTCATTTCTTTTATATTTTGTTACTAGTTCGAAATGGTTATGACTGTAAAACTTCTTAAAAGAAATGCTTGCTTGTTCAATTACTCAATCCGGTCCTACTGTCACTCGTTTTATTTTGGCTCATGCCTCCTAATTTACGATATGAAACAGTAGTATGTAACTTTGTATAAGCGTCGGACACTGCTTTACTTACTATTAACTGTATAATGGATGGACGTAGACGAAGCATGGGAATGAGGAACTAGCAATCCGCATTAGCGTCTTGATTTGTGAGGTCATTCACTTAGCTTTGTGTTTTGACTGATTTGGCAAACATACCGTTACATTTTTAGCCATCCGGTGTTACTCTGTCTAGTGCAAACATAAGCTTTAACTATGTCCTTTATTTCATGTCTTGTTTGTAGAAATTTTCAAGGTATGCAGATAGTGGAGTTTATTTTAGAATTTATGTTTTAAGAAACTCCTCAGTAGTTTAAGGTTACTTGGAGTGTTAACAAGGATACAGTCCATTGGGTACCCAAGTACCTACTTTGTTTATTAACGTGCATTCAGAATCTGAAGAGGTAGTTAATTAGATTATTTTAGAACACGTACCACCTTTGCTGCATTTTCTCATTAATGGTATCTAACATTGCACCAATTCATTAGTATATGGATACGAGTGGGGTATAACTAAATAAACAAACATATTATAATAGGATTGTATCACATTGCAGTTATTCATTAATTATACACTCAGTTAATTAACCACATTTTTATCATTTCACTTATTAATGCTACATACGTGTGCCGCTGCCGGCTAAGTAACATCTGCTTAATATTTATATAAACAAGAGCACATTAACAGTGTTTGACCATTATTTCGATTAGTTATGCACCCTACTACCTTTTGAGAGGCTGGTCGTGAATAGTGACGTATCTTTGGCATGAAGTCGGCGCGAATGCGTACGTCAGTTACGGGCTCTGCGCCTGCGCGTTTGACGCTTTACACGGCGGTGCTGTAGTCGTGATCCGATTAACAACGTCAGTTTTATTTTTATTCTACCAAACAATATTATGTTTATTACATTAACTTGTGCATCGTATTGCTTGATCTAATTAATGCGAGCATTATCACTGAATTTGATATGTTTCTTATCGAAATTCACTGAAGCGCAATCAACTACAGTTTCACTCATTGCTTGTGTATAAAAATGAGTAATTGTGATACGATTACACATTCCTTAATTCCTTCAATAATTTTCCTGTTTACGTTTTGTTTTGATGTCCTAAGTGTTAAAACACGTCGGTCGTAGTATACTCCAATTAATCCCGATCTATTTGTATCCCGTCCCGTTCCCGACGCGTTCCTGTCACTTGTGGCTGTGTTCACTGCATTCGCCGTCTCGTTCCCGCGCCCCGCGCTCATTCACGCGATTCATCCAATATTCCGACCGGGAATTCGGGATAACGCGCTCGCAGCTGTCAAATCAAGCGATACGCGGCACAGCTAATAGTAATAACAAATAATATTGTAATCTTGTTTTTTTTTTATTGTTTGCAGTGTCTTTACTTGTGTTTGTCACGTGCAAAAACAATGTGAAAAGTGGTTGTTAATATTATTTTCCAAGTAACTTGTATCCTTTCTGACTTTTAATGTAAAATCTATCGTAGACGCGAAATATGAGGTGTTTTTACCCTCGATGTGTCGAAGTGTATAGTGATGAAGGTGCCTGAATTACGAAAGTGTACCTAACTCGAACACTACAAAAAGGATACATTGAGAAACGAAAATGCGGATCAAGACACACTCAGATTTTCGCCCGAATGGTAAATATATGAAACCTTAGAAGTAGATATTAATTAGTCCAATAAGATTAACATACTAACAGATGACAGATTCTTTACTATACACCTAGGTACTTATGGTTAATCATTTAACAATTATTGTTTGTTCAATCGATGAATGAATTAATGTTATTGTTTGGCTTTGAGAACGACACGATGACGATATCAACGTACGAATTACCCACCACTTGAATCGATAATCAACAAGTGTAGGTAAATTAATGACCTGCTATACAATACTGAAGCTGAAGCACATATTCAATGCATGCGGGTAGGTGTAATGTGGTTAGACAATGTACGATAGAATCCGCGTCGTTGGTCGCTGATGTGACCACATTAGGCACGCCTAATAATTGTGATGAAAATGTTCCAACACGCTATTGTTATTAGCTGAGAAAGTCAAATTTCACTAGCTTACGGTTTGTTCTTATGTAAAACTTTGTAACTTTCGTTAGAATTGTTCTACAACAGAGTCAAATTTCGCGGATTGTCGTCTGTGAATTAGTAATTTGTTATATTGTCTGAGTATGCTATTTCACATGCTAAATTACTTTTTCTTTTTGTTGCATAAATACGTTTTTTGTACCCTCTGCATGTAGGCACACAGTCTCTTATTTGTGTTAAAATCAGCGGTATTCCAAAAGAACGCAAAGAACACGTAACGCACTTAAAGGTTCTCAACAAACATGAAGACAGACAAACAAACGTTTTCATAACACATACTTTACTCAGACATGTCAAAACATACTCTGATTTGGATCGAAAGAAAAATATGAGAACAGTAGAAAGTTGCAAGTACTTGCAAACGCTTATCATTCCATGCAAGTGATATTCTATCACCTCTATCAAAAGTGGCGATCTTTCAACTAGCACGTTACAGCCGTATGTGGCAGACAACTTTATGGATGTTAAAAGTCTCAGCAAGAATGTTAACATATAATATTTTTCATTTGGATGCAACGAATTTCAAACATAGAATTGAATGAATGAATGAAGCTAGAAGTAAACGCAAACGCTATAAAATAAGTGAATGATTGTTGAAGGTTCTAAAGCATATTACAGTACCGAGTTTGATAATAATAAAATTCTTGTGTCTAGATTTCAATATTCGCTTCTTGAAACAGAAAAGGACCAAGTTTGTTAGTACAACCATTTATGTACCAAGAAATCTTTTAAGTGCCGTCTGATTTTCAATTTAAAAGAAAATGTGTGAGGGTATAGGTAGTTTCGTAAGCCATAAGAAAGGTACAACAACACAGACCTAAGTTTGATGGTTACAATTTGTGTTCACCAAGAAATCTTTTAAGTGCTCTCGGGACTGGGTATTCGTTTTTTGGTAAATGAAAAAGAAAATACGTCTGCTATAGGCAGTTTCATACGACATAGGTAAGGATACAGTAACACAGAAAAAAAATAGTACCTATAGGTAAAAAACTATTTATGTAACGCTAGAACATCGTATAAATGCTTTCTGGTGAAACTACATGAACAAGAAAATGCGGATGCTATCGATAATATCATAAGTCGTCAAGGGTACAGAAAACAGTACTGGCTCGCTGTGAACGTGTAGAGATTAGCACCGTCATTACACTCGTCGTATTATAGCTCAGAATTCTGTCTCAAAGCGTCCTAATGATTTAAATTACGATGACTGGTCCTGTCCTCTCGTTGGCGCAATTGTCGGACGAGGTCGGGCGCGGTTTCATCACGAACACAAATACTCACAATAAAACATCTTCCATATGGCGCATATACAGCCCGTATGGGAGACGAACGAAATATTTACCATGTGAAACTGAATGCATTGACTTTTTTATGCATATGTTATGCCCCTTCTCCTTTATCACTGCTTGCAACGAGCGAAGCCCGAATTGTGTTTGTTTGAAGAGTGTGTAACCCTTTCAACAAAATTGAATGTTATTGTCTTGTTGATGTGAAGGTTTAAAGGGTTATGGTCATTTAGGTGCATTGTTCTCGTCCCTGCCAAAATGCTGAATTTACATACGTAATTATTGTTTTGTGGTTGACCCGCACCAAACATTCAATTACTATAATTGCATTCGAGGCGATTTCAAACATAAATGGGCAACCTAAGTGGTTGTCTTTTTATTTCTTTGTAACCTAATTGGTCCGTGCCAGTCAACCTTTGCGAACTGAACATTCTTCCAATCGAATAACTGTTTTTATTTTTATTAAGATTGACATTGATCATTAAACAAGGGTATTGTCATCAGCGAGCTCTGTGTGTTCCTAAAGCAGATATCTGTTTATCCCATCAGGAAATACAAACATGAATGAGTCAATAGTGGTAGTTAGTATTCATATACCTACCTCTTGCGTGTATTAACATGACAAAATAGCCGAATTATGCCTCGACATTGTGTAGCACGACAATACCAAGAAACGATTCATAATGTACGGATACCCCAGAGCGTAGTGAAGCCATCAGAACTCTAGGCGTTAGGTAAACGAACACTATTGACAGTAAAATTTTATAATAACCACTTACTACGATGAAGGTTTTTTAAACTTTGTTCAACAACCTCCCATTGTTCTTTTAAACTACCAGTTACCACGATTCCTTTCATTATGGCGTTATATTGTTATGGTTAACACGTTAATAACAATAATTCTCTTTTGTAATCTTTAATTACACGGGTAATTCAGCCTACTATTAAACAGCCTCTCTATCGGTCTGAAACACTAACGAGCACGCGAATAAATATTTTCCTATTGTCTTCCAAATGAGGTTTTACTTACTTTTCACAAATAAACGAAACGTTTACGTAAATAACTCATTAATATTGAAAAAATAAAAATACGTGTGTCACCTACATATTAGTCGAATATTAGCATAATATCATGCAAAAACAAAAGTATATGAATATAAAACAGCTAAAGGTCGAGAAAAGCAAATATTTTCAACTTGTTCTACATGTGATGTTAAGAAACTGATCTTAACAAATAGAAATTTTCATAAATTATTTCCATTGACCTTGTGTCACGCGACCCTGAGTTTCAGCAAAGAAAATTATAGTGTTTCAACAGAACAAGTATTTGATTAACGATAAGGCTTACATTCTTCATTAAGATGGGTGAGATAAGAGACGACAGCCTACTCGAGGCTGTCTACGAAGCTACCCTTGACACCCTCGAGGGGAAGGCTTCCTTATTCAATCGATTTCGATCCACCCTCGCCGTCGAACGCGACACAAATACGTATATTGACTCAGGTGACTCGACGTCTCGACCCCAGCACGACATGGCAAACGTATCTATCTATAAGACATTTCTACTTTTTGCTGCAATTTTGTCTCAAGTTATTTTTTCGGTGCATTCGTTTCGGCAGTATTTGTTGAATAACAAAGCCAACTCGAAGCATTGAATACAAATTTTCGGCTTTCATTCGTGTCGATCGGCTAAGTCCTTTTGACATCTACTTTCGCTTTCAGGTCGGTAGATACAATTCGAGCTAAGCCGCGAGCTTTTTTCCCAAACGTATCATCATTCTTCTGGTCTTATCCCGATTTATTTCTCCTTCCATACTTCTCTATTAGTCGTTATCGTTCACACAGCTAGTCCATCGTTTCTTTAGTCTTCCAGTACCCTTAAATCCGTCACATTCATACTAAAAAAACAATCAGCCGAGCTGAGCCGAATCATATTGATTGGATCTTGTATGTAGTTGTAACATCCCTAAGGCAACGTGTTCAATTTTATTTGTAGCCAGTATCTTTGTAGTTCTATTGTCAGCAGACACGTTCAGTTTCATGTTACATTTTATCCGTTTCTATTGGACTAAATCCGTCATTCTTGTCCAGAACTGGACCGACGTTCTATTGAATACAATGAATGTAGGTGATGTTTCCTTAGATAGCGGATAATGGAGCGCGGTTTCGAACAGTTTCGCATATCTTTGCTGTACATATGCATGGCGGGGGCGTATCGCAGCGGTTTAACAAAAGAGTCTGAACTCACTTCACCCTTTGCTAACGACGCGAGTATTCTCGATACTGTAAATGTGCGTAAATTTTCGCATCAATCGAGCAAAGATAATCATCTTAATGGCAACCAGCTCGTCAAGTTGCGTGAGATACGCGATTGGAGATACAGTATGTACTTGTACGTATGTAAGTACCTTTACCAGGGAAAGTGCTCACTTTATCTATCTTCACTTACACATTGTTATGTCATCATCAGAAGGCAGCATTTATTACGTGCTTTTAAGTGTTTGATGGTGGTTGTGTAAGTGATAGTAGAAATATTGTATTGAGTACTGGTTTAGGAGTACGTACCAGGAAAATAATTAGTTTTAAAAATAACGCGTAAATCCATTGTTTTATACTTTTCCTGTTTAGCAATGTAATATATAATGCTGTGCTAATATGCAACGCTGTTTAGTATTCTAAATGGCTTGATGATAAGTACCTATGGCATAATTATAAATACATGCATTCTTTGGCAATTCGACCAGTTCTAAAATGAAGAGCACCAAATCACATCAATGATGAAGTTCGTGGTTCTGTAGTTTCTGCGTACCTCTATGCGAAAAGACGTTGTACACGCAAATATAATTAGGCACATACCAAGTGAATAACAGACTATTTTAATTTCGGGTTTCCCGTGAACGGCTAGTCCTCCACATCGTGGTTACGAGCTGTTGAATTTTAGTTTCCTTATTATGTTTACAACAGTTTAACGCACTTGATGTGAACATATTCTATTCTCAGTTACATTTGCAGACGTTACCTAGACGTTCCGTAGTAAAAAGGAGCTGCGTTTGTCCAGAATTATCAGTTTCACACTTTGTAGCACTAGTGCATTTCACTATGACCCCGTGGTATTGACATTCATTGTAACACAATAGTGGCGATATAATATGAAGTAGTCCAATAATACGATCGTCACCTTGAAATGATACTATCAATTTGTACAAAGACTTCCTGACAAATCTATCACCCACATGTCGGAAAAGATTGAGAACCCTTTTAAAGATGGCGGACTAGAACACTTCCTTTAATTAAACCTTTTTTCTTTATCTCCTTAAAAGGCCAAGACTATAAAGAAGTAAGAAAGGACATCTTTATTTAGCAGTATTTAAAATAAATAACATCAGGTAATTCCTTATTTAGTATGAGTATAATAATGACGCACAGATTTCGCAGAGTTTCGAGACTTTATTTGAATCTCTATAGCTGCTATGAACCTCAACGACTTTTAAAGGTGAAGTTCAGGCAAAAGTTCACGTGTATAAAGTACGACTTTTCATGGCTGAGTGGATATAATAGTTTGGCAGGACTATGCTAAATGATGCATAAAAAGTAAAAGAGTGAGTAACCTTTACGAAAACCGTGAAAAATGTTATTGAAGAATGTTGGTTTAAGTGGGACAAAATGTTCTGTGAGTGAGCAGGTGGTTAGTGTAGTGTAATAAATAAATAAATTCGGTCAATGCTAGTAATATATTTAGTTTTAACTTAGTGAATAAACACTAACAAGCATTAGAAGTATTTGTTGAAAATTCCTCAAGCATTGCAAACAAAAAAACTAGTCGGAAATTAATTAAAGTAATTTAATTATCTCACGCATTCTTAATCGAATGAAATGTCAGGGATCAAGATAAGGCGAACATGAAGTGTGTCCAGCACCAAAAATGGTTTCGTAAGAGATATATTTACCTTACACAAGGTGCGTTCAGAACCAGGTGAAAAATGATACGATTATCGCATCTGCCGTGTTTGCTTAATTTATTGAGTCGTTTCAATTAAATACGAAACATTATTCGGTTACAATTGGAATCACAGTGCGAAACAACACTTTGTACATTATTTAGCAACGCCTCTGAATTTCTGCGTCCAATTTTCCTCATTGTTTTTCAATTACAAGTAAAACAAAAGTTTTCTTGTGATTGGCAGTTGTTTATTTTCGTTTCTCTCTATCCGATGGAGTCGCCTGCACATCAAGTTACCACAAACTGTCAAATTACTCCAAATGATTTTAAACCATGAAATGTTAAGTTCAAAATCGAATGAGAAAATTTGACAGTTTGTATTAACTTGATGCGCTGGCCACGTGGCCACTGTACAATTATTAGGTCAAATATGCACTCTCAAATCAACAGGTTTAAAAGTTATTCAAGAATGCAAATCAAATTAAGATTACGAATGTAAACTTATTTCATTTTGATCACCGCTTTAATCGGATTTCACTGTATGCATTAGGCATTTATGCATTGAAATACGGTTAACGTGTAAATCAATTTACGGACATGCATAGGCAAGTCATGTTTCTGTCTGATATAATTAAAATTATAATTTAAAAAGTCCATTAGCAGAAACACTAAACAGATAGAGTTATTTACCAGCACGCGTAGCATGATCACCGTAGAAACGCGTTTTGTCGACGGAAGAATCGACAAAATGACAGATTTATTTTGTTGACCTGTCATTTTGTCGATTCTTCCGTCGACAAAACCCATTTCTACGGTGGTCATGCTACGCGTGCAGGTAGAAAAGATATGTGAACAATTTGCGTTTACATAAATTAATTTTTGCTGTCCAAGACAACGTTATAACAGACATAAAAGTGTACACACATTTAGCTGAAATTAACTGATTTCATTAGGTGAAACGCTTTCAAGCATGCTCTTCAACGTTGGAACGAAACATTATGTATATGTGAACGTAATTTTATGACTTTTAGGAAGAGTTCACTCAGACAATGTTTACATTATGATTTTTTTATTGGATATTGTTTTTGTATTATACAATAATATTGTATCCGGTTTGATTGGGACAGGTACATTCTTTTTCTTTTTTACAAACCGTTCTTCTGAAAAATTCACGCGTAGCCTTTTCCCCACAAAGTTAGGACTGGCTTCCAGTCTAACCAGATGTAGCTGAAAGCCAGTTTTAGACAGGGAGCGACAGTTACAATAGTAATACGGTACTCCTTGGTAAGATTGGTTTTCAGACTTTCCAGCTTCTGACTACCCGTAACGACTTCTACCCTTATATAACATAACATCATGCATGTAATCTCCGAAGGGTTAGGCAGAGGAGGGAGGAGGAGTGGTTCTACCCTTAACAATCTACAACATTAGTTTTAGTATATGCGAAACCTGATACACGGGCCTAGTAGTTTTATGTAAAGAATCTATGTACAAAATTTCAAAACTGTATCATGAATAATCACAAAGTTATAAGCTTGTTCTGTTACCTAGTTGTCCGCACAAAAATGTAGTCACCACGCAGCGCACGCCTCCGGCGTCGTCTTGAGTTCATTGATAATAATAATTTGGCAGTAGGTACCTAAATTATTGCGATAGGAACTCAAAGTCTCTCGGTATCCAACTTTTAACTTAAAAAAAAAAAATGAAATAATATAACATGGTTTAAAAATGATTGGAATCGATTCAGTTACTTATTCTGAACAAACTATATTCAGGTTTCGCATATACTAAAAATAATGTTGTATAAATGACAACCGGGAGAGTTCATTTCCAAACTGTCTATAAGCAATTCTTAATTTTGGTACAAACTTTATCCTCATTTGTATAAAACTTTGCAGTAACAGCCGATCACCCTTTTTCACGAGGTTGATCCAGCTCAACTCCCCCTCTAACTAAGCACCTCTTGTCAATTACATGTTCATACTTTTTAAGTGCCTAGCGCCCCCTAATGGCTCAAGTCACGAGAAGTAGCGTTAGTCAGTGATATTGCGCGTTACTACGTTCTCAGTATCTTGTATAATCGAATTACTGAGAAAAATACTGACGAAGAAATTATCTTCAGATACTCGATTATTGAAATGGGTACATTTAATCGATGACTTTAAGATACTTATTGTCATGCCTTTTATGTAAGGAAACCCCTAAAATGGATTCTGAAGTAGGAACTCGAAGGGTGACTTATTGGGGGCGAGCCTAATAGGTTCCCTTTATCGGACGCATTCGGAATAGTAAACTGTTACGAAAATCCCCACGAACAAAGCTCACTTTCGAATATTGTTAACCAACCCACGTAAGATTGTAGAACTGATTGGCTTTGTCGAGGTCAATGAGACAATTTTACAAGAAAAGAAGTCATAAAGATGATATTATAATATTGCAAATATGGCCGCCTCCGTTATAAGAATAGAGCCACCCAACATAAAATCACTCGATGAATCACGCAGTGCGTGTTTTGCCGGAAAAACTCAGTTACGAGCTCGAAGGATTAACAGCCAGAGGGGCTTGGGGGCATGACGTATAATATTGTGCTAGGACTTTTATTAGATTGCTTTTCCCTCGCTTATTTATAGACTCATATAACTACATGACCTTTCTTGTCACTTACGATCGATCTAGACTCAGAAAACATTTCATAAGTCATTTCTCATTTCGGAGTTGTCCACCTTAGTTGCTTATTTGTGCTATAAGAAGGTTGCGTGTCGATTAGGTCTTATTTTCGCCGGTATAGCGGTTCAAGGCTATGCTTATTTAGCCATGCCCGGTATGATCGTTAGGTAAATGTTGGCATCAAGCATCCAAGGCCAGGCGCTTTGATTTATTATTGTGAGTCATGGTTATCTGGAAGAGAGACGCAGTAAGTTTTCCAAATGTTAGTTCTGCCGCCGGTTTTCCAGGAATTCGTCGGGGTGAGGGTAGTTCAGTGCGACCCCTCTATCCCTCGCCGTCTGCAGCGTAGATGCCTATCTACATGTATATGGTTTGTGAAGTAAAACTTTTTGGGGTACATATCTAACGATTTTTATGGCTTTATACTATTGCAGGAAAGCCATAAAATTCCGCTCTCTAGAATTCGAATGCAAAATCTTTTGTAAAGTTTCTCTCTGGTTGCTTTATTTTCAAATAAGGAACACGAAAATGGCGCACAAAAACAGTCCATCCCAACATATTAGAACCTAAATATCTTTCTGAAATGAATACGAGCGATTTATTAAAATTTAACTCGGCTGTCGGGAATATTGGAGGCCCCTTCTCTGATGAGTTGGGCAGGCAGCCGTCACGTCAGCGCGGGGCGGTGGGGACGGCGGGGGCGAGACGGGCCCGTGCGTGCCCGGGCAGCAGAAATTAATTTCATTCCCTTCCCTACACCCATTAAAACGTCTAAGTAATGACGCATTAACTTGAATTACTACACTTTCTGATATGAAACTCCCGTCTTTTTAGGTTTTAGAACGTTTTATGCAACGATTCTTATTGCTTTCGCTAAGCTTTTTATTACAATTTTAGGGGTGGTGTAGATTATAACGTGGATTTAAAAGAGTGTGGAGTATCATACGATGACTTTCTATTGTTTTTACTTACCCTTTGCATCTTGTAGTTCAAAGTTAGCACGTTTAATGTCGTGTCAACATTTGCATAAAATGTCGAATAGGAGGACAGGTTAGTTTAGAAATCAATTTCCTGTTTGCCACACCATCAAATGATTCTTCACAAAGCGTCAAACTTACCTATCTCGATCTACAAACATGATATGAAGTATGATGATGTATGTGAACCAACAAACACAACACGTAGAAGTTGATGATGTTATTTTTCAATTTCCTCTCCGCCGTACTTCAAGCTATCAATGTTATCTTCCCAGATTGAATCACAATAATGTCCACCGTATGTTTGCACCAACATGCGAACAAACCGATATCACTTTCAATCGAAGTGTTGTCCACATGAATAAGAAATAAGAGTTTCCTTTCTGCAGACAATAAATCGCGGACGCCGGCGCGTCGCGGTACGCACGCCTGGCGCGTCGCCAACTTTTCCTTGCAATTTTACTGTTCGCCCGGTTCGATACACGGACATTTTGCAGTCGGCATTCTAGACGAAGATGGCAATAACCTATCAGCTTTATTGCTTCCAACACTAACTGAGATTTACTTCGTCCTTTACACGATGTTTGGTTCTGTTGACTGTTGTTAGATTTTTATCCAATTTTGACATCTAAATTATTATTATTATTATTTTTTATCTTTTTTAATAATTGGTCTTCTAATTTTGTTTAATTGATATTTGAAATGCTTATGCTGTACCTATATTATATTTAAATGTAATTTAATGCAATCGTTGACAAATGAAGTTCAATTAATTTTAATTTTTTATGTGTATATTAATTATCAGTTACAATTCATTTTTATATTTGATCAAATGTTATTATAATACATATTTGTACGCCGTAAAGGTAAAACATGACTGTGATCCTTTCTGCAATGTACTTAACATCTTGCATGCTTTGTGTGTGCATACTCATGTTTCTGACAAATAAATGAACTATGAACTATGAACTACACGAGTCGTTACTTCTTCCTCAGCTGGTCCTTTGAAGTAGACGTTTGAATAAAAAAACATTTCTATTAGCCATTCAAATGCCGTTTGATGGATGACTTCTTTGCGACGTCCGTGAGCGTACTTAGCATATAAAATTCATAGACAGACTTCCTTCCAACACTTAGAATTGAATGTTTATTCAGAACGTGATAATATTAATGTTAGAATCTGCATATTGTTATTCAGAATTAATAATAAACGCGCTTGGAGTTCACGACCTAGTTTGCATCCACAAAAGGCTTTTAAAATGTGTTGTAATGTGGAGCAAGGTTTAATTAATGTTCGGACGTACTTATATGTAAACATACTCATATTGTGGGAAGAACTGAAGACCAGTGAATGTTGTTTACTGATGAAGCTTGATGCTTTCGGGGGACGTACTTACCTATGTATGTATAATATGTATGTGTAATGTGTGTGGAAAGTGATCACTTGATGACTGATACGCTGCTTCGTAAATACCAAGGCATTGTGCTGTCAACGTTCCTGCATCGTAATGCGCACTGGAGCGCAAACACAATGTTATGTAAATGACTTTATCATTAAGTGCATCCACAGTTCAAAATCTAAGTGAAAAATTATTGTTAACAAAGCATAAAACGTTCATTGTTAAAGTATGATAAATATCAGTAACTTAAGGTCTGAAATATAATCTACTTAAGTTACAGTGATTTAGTCTAAGTAATTCATTGTACTTAGTGAGCTAACTAGATTATACCGGTACGGCCTTTACAGTTAAAGGTTAATCGTAGCCTATTGAATTCCAGTAACTGTAAAAAAATGGCTGGCGAAAAAATTCTACTCAGAGGCTGCAAAAAATATGTAAGCAAACATTTAGAAATAATATTCAGGTATATCTATAACGAGAGTGTAGGTAGGTATATATCTATGTCATCATCTGCCTAGCCTTTTCCCAACTATGTTGGGGTCGGTTTCCAGTCTAACCATTATTCTATTTTACATGGAGCGACTGCCCATCTGACCTCCACTAAGACTGGTTGTCAGACTTTCGGGCCACTGACTACTTATAACGACTGTCAAAGATCTATAAATGACAGCCGGGACCAACGGCTTAGCGTGCTTTCCGAAGCACCGAGGAAACTCGGTATGTAATGGGTGGTCACCCATCCACGGACCAACCTAGGCAAGCACGGCTTATCCTAGGCAACCTAGGCAGAGATCGACCCCGAGCGGCTGGTATTATGTTATTATTATTAGCCACGAGATCCTTTATATGTCCGTATATATGTATGTACTAGTCTAATAATATAGCAAAAGAATTCGATGCCGTCCGTTCAGGTATTCAGTGTAATGATGGAAAACAGATCGTCTCGGTGTTGAGTGTCGGCTCTTATTATTAGGTGCGAACCTCTCAAGTGGGTTCAGAAACCGTAATACAAGAAGCAAAAAATATATGGCTACAAGTTTTGCCCGGAGGCCCACCGGGGTATGTTGTAACTAGCCAATTTAATGATACGAACCGTGCAATCTGTAGCAACTTCTGCCACGTCTAATTTGATGCCGCGATGCCATGCTGGTTGACAACCACTTGGAGGCGCATTTAGTCTGATTATTATCTATGCAGTTATAACAACATGTGCAATTGTTATGTGCTTAGATAACGACAGGTTATTAACACCTCTCCTGACGTACACGCTATGTTGATGACATTACAGATAGAGATTATAATGACTTCGTATTTAAAATATGACACATTCGACATTCCAGCTAACATTCCTAATTGTGTCAACTGAATGTCTAGCAGTCCTAAAATGCAGACAATTTTCCTCGTCAAATGGTACGGATTTAGGTACAACCGAGTTCACTAACGGTCGACCACTTTTCACCCTTATGTACTAAGTAATAAGGTTGAGAAGTGGTAGACCGTCAGGGAGCGCGGTGGTGCATGTAGTTACCGTGAGGAGTACCTCACACAGCTACATTCTGTTAATATGGTGTCAGGGACGGACAAACGCGAACGAATAAAGATTGATTCATACATCAACGGACATTAGCGGGATGAGAATAATAAGGTGTTAAGATAATTTACAATAACCTGCAAGATGTGGCATGGAAACAAATCAATTCATTAAAAAAAAAAAAAATCAAATCATTCATTATTTTTTTTCATTTTTTTTTTTTATTCGTTTTATTTTTTTTCATTTATAGACAAGGCATCCATTGAAAATTCGACGGACTTTAGATTAGGTTAGCGACAATTTGAACCCAGAAATGATGATGAATAAGCAAATACAATGAAAATGATGACGTCGAAAATGAAAATGATGATGATGTCGATGATGGCGACTGTTGATGTTTTACCAACTCTTAACATTTAATCAAGTCCAAAAGGTATTTGTTACTAAAAGTTTCTTAGTAAAACTGTCAATCCATCTGACATCATACTTATTTGAATCTAACACACGCAACAGATGTGCTGAGCTAAAAAGATTCAGTCGTTCCATAGTATCTTGGTATATCACAATCACGGTTTACAACCAATATGAAGACTGCCTACATAAATAAAGGAGAAACCACATCTGATATTCTTTATTTCTGTTGCAACACATCCTTCCATTTCAAGAGCATTACACCGATAAAACGCCTGAGAAGTGGGACCGCTGTGTCAGCTCTCTTCAGTAATAAAATATCCGTATTCCGTCGCCGGTATCTGTTCCGGTTTCGATGCGATTTCTCTGCAGCCGTGAGCATTGTGGCTAACTTATTTTCCTGTCTGCAGATTATAAGAACAATACTGGTTTCAGGGTTGATCCACATTGGATGAGATACTATCAGTGCGGATGTTAAAACTGTTGGCAGTTGCGGAAACGGACAGTAAATGGACTTCGGAGAAAATGAGGATTGCATTGTTGTTTTATGTTATTATTTTTTAAGTTATTTGTAGAATGGTGGCAACATTCTACGGTTACGAAAAACATACCTTCTAATACACTTTTATAGAAAAAAGAAAGAAAAACATTTTATTTTGACACGCACGTGAAATACCAACAATGAGATCAATAACTTTTTTTTTTGTTTAGCCTATTCTGTTCCACTGCTGGGCAAAGGCCTCCCCTATTCCTTTCCAACTCTCTCACAGTCTTATTAATAAAAATCGCCTATTCCAAAGGTAATCCGACGTTAATCTCAGACTAGTTAATCCGAGAGTAACAAAGTATTAACTTTGGAATAAGAACGTTATTTATAAACAAGGAATAACCTCGGTTTAACAATACATTCCTTACATCGAGATAAGAACGAATGTTCTGGCAACACACGGAATTTAAAAGTAAAAAAGAGTGAATTATTGAATGAAATGAACTCAATGCGATTACAAAATGAACGACAGAAGCTGTCTAGTGTCAACGTGACAAGACAGACGCTGTTTGCTTGTTCGAAGGTTTGTGAGTGTTTTTGATTTCCAGTAAAAATAGAAGATACAAATACATTAGCATTATATATTATTTACTATAATCGTCTAATACTAAAATGAGCCAAAAACGCATTCGCTCCATAAACTGGGATGAAGAAGAAAAGGTAAACCATGTTGTTTTTTTAATGAGTGGTCTTTAATTATTTTTACCGTGGTTGTTATTTCCTAATGTCTTTTATTGTTTCAGCAATTATTTCGTACAGTATTTAAAGAATATGCTCAAATTATTGAGAATAAATCGCTGGACACTAACACAAACAAAATAAAAACTAAAGCATGGGAGCAATTTCACATTAAGTAAGTGAGATAGTGTTCTTTATTTTTCATGTGTAAAATATTATTAAGCTAGTTTTTTGTGAGTAGTGAATCAGTAAATACAGATTAATTTTTACATAAAAAAATAACCCTTACTATTTCTTATGTATTAGGTTTAACCAGCTAAATGCACGACCTCGAGAACTAACTCAATTAAAAATACAATGGAAGACCATGAAAGTTAATGCCCGGAAAGAATACAGCTCTTTTAAAAGAGAAATAAATAAAACAGGTGGTGGGACAAGACCACCAACTCCAAATGAAACTATAATCGAAATTAGAGATTTATTAAATCCTGCGGAGCTATTGCGGGATTACAACTCACAAGACTCGGATGGAGTTGTGGTTGGAAATCTTTTTGAGTTTCCAACTACTAGTGATTGCAACAGCAATAAGGAAGAAGAGCAAATAACTGTAAGTATCCATCGGATATATTTTGTGTGTAACACAAAACTGGAGTACCTATCTGGAATTGATAAAATAAACATATTTTTTGCCTTTCAGATTATTGATTGCATAAAAAATAGAGAAGATGTTGATGATACAGTGTCTTGTCAGAAATTAACTCCTGTAGGGGTGAGCTTACAACAGTAATATACTATTCACATTGTGTGTCTTTAAAATCTACATTAAGTATTCAATATATAATTTTACTTCACAGATCTCTCTAGAAAAAGCAACAGCAGCCACTCCAATGGAAAAAAAAAGTGATTCAATTCCAGCAAAGGTAAATTAATACACTCAATTTAGATCATCATCATCTGCCTAGCTTTTCCCAACTATGTTTGGGGTCGGCTTCCAGTCTAACCGGATGCAGCTGAATACCAGTATTTTACAGATCGACCCGAGCGGCTGGTATTATTTAGCCAAGAGTTTCTCCAAATACTCAGTTTAGATATATATTCTATTAAAATGTGAAATTTAACATATTTCAACTTTCATGAAATGTTACAGAACTATGAAGATAAAGCGGCAACTCCTATAATAAACAGGGGCACAACTCCAGCAAAGAAGGTACCTATTCAATATATATAATTGTTTTGTGATAAAATTGATGTTGTAAATATTTTGACAGATTAAATAACAGTGTACAGGGTGTAAGGAAAAGCTTTTTCTTATTAATCTAATTCTTAATTTTTCAGGTAGCCAAACGAAAAATAAATTTAAGTAATGTGATGAATGGTGGTACAAACTCAAAAAAGGTAATATTTATATCATCTACTGCTGCTTATTTTAAATCTTACTCTTATATTTAATTTAACTCTTTGATATTCACAGAGCCATGAGGACTACGTAAATAGCATGCTAAGCCACAGCAAAATGTTAAAAGACGAGGAGCATTTAAGACGTATGGAAATGGCTGATGAAGAACATGCAATCAAAATGCAAATACACATACACCAAATGCAAATACACCAGGAGAAATTAAAATCTGCAATATTAGAAAGGGAAATTTTAGAATTAAAAAAAGATGATTTAAAAAATAAAACCATAAAGTAAACTACCAAGTCAAATCTTTTATTTCCTTGAAATATAGTATGTACAGATACACTTATCATTAACACATCTATTTTAAAAATTTTCATTAATAAATGCTGCCCGTGCAGAATTACCCCTGAGCGAGTTGTTAACTGCTTGTATTACTGGGACAATCTCATAATCTTCTTCACCCTCAATCAAATCATTTCTGTGCATTGCAATATTATGCAGTACTGCCAATGCAACAATATACAGCTTTGTATTTTCTAATTTTGACGTGAATCCTCTCAGTAAACAACGGAACCTTTGTTTCCACAATCCAAAGCATCTTTCTACAACATTACGGGTCCTTATGTGTGCCCGGTTATATGTTTCTTCCTTTTCTGTACTAGGATGAAGGACAGGAGTAAACAAATATGCAGTACAAGCATATCCTGAATCTCCTAACAGTCTGCCTTTAAATTCTGACCGCTCAAATCTTTGTTTCAAGCGACATTCATTAAATATTCTTGAATCATGTGTACTGCCTCGCCAATGAGCTACAATATCCATGATCTCCAAGTTAGCATTTGATACTACCTGAAACAAAGTACATATATCTTGAAATATGAATAACAGGGTGTTCATTAGATGTAATTACTTGTTTGTTACAAGCAAGCAGGCTACCTAGGCATTAAAAAACTTACTTGCACATTTATTGAACTGTATCCTTTCCTGTTTATATAATATTGTCCAACTTCTCCACCAACTTTTGGAATTCGAATGTGTGTGCAATCAATAGCCCCAATCACTTGTCGGAATCCACACAATGAATAAAATTCAGCAACTACATTATTCTGTTCTGCATCGGTTTGTGGCATTTTAATCCATTGAGTCCTTTGTGCTAGTATAGCTAAGGCAACTTGTTTGCATACAAGTGATATTGTTGGCTGACTCATTCCACTAAGATCCCCTGCATCATCTTGAATCTGTTGACGTGAAAATATTGGGTTACAAAGTAAAAACAAGTACCTAATTATGCACTCTTTTGTGAATATAATTTATATTGAATATTTATTGGTAGGATATACAGTAGAAACTGAAAATAATTTACCTCTCCACGGGCCCATGTTCTTATTGCTGTCAAAACTTTCAGATGGGGTGGTATAAAGCCACCTCTTGAATCACCAGCTAAATCATTTTTCACCATATCAATTATGAACACTGCAGTGGATCGAGAAAATCTGTACTTAGACTTAAACTCAGTTTCCTGAAGTTCTTCTAATGGATTCTTCCGTATTTTATATAATTTAACACGTCTCACTAATGCCACCTGGTTTCCAACCTCATTTAATTCATCTAACACCCTTAAATCATCAATAAAATAATCTCTTTCCATTTTCTATGCACAATAAAATTAACACGCGTGAACAAAAAAGCACAAACAGTGGATGGTCAGAATCACAAAATCGGTTACGAATTTTATAAAACGTCAAAACACACGGCTACTCTATGCTTAGTCAGCCGTTAAACTATGGGGTGCCAATGATTAACTTTTATTCCAAGAGTAAGCTCGCATTAGCTTACTCCCTCCTTACTTTACGTTTATTAATACTACATTTAATTACTTCGAACTTAAACCTTAGAGTAAAGTTAGTCTTGCTCTAGTCAAAGTTTATTAATAAGACTGTCAGTGTTATGCCGTCTCAGGCCAATCAGTCAGAGACGAGTTCAAATTGACAACAACACTAAAAAGTAAAAAAAAAAATTAAAAAAAGACCCGTGTTATGCCAAAAAGTTCTTCTGCATTGGAGCTTCGCTACAATATTTAGGAAAAAAAAACGCAGTCTTGGTATTCTGATCGGGCCCGTTGTGACCCACTATAGAAAAATCGTCGAACAGACATCGAATCGACATACAAATTGATTTCCAACAGGATTTCAATTAGTGCCAGCTCAGTTCTCAAAACCAGTTAACGAAATTCGCAGCTGCAGTTCTTTTTAATTATTGCATCAGTATCAAAGCGTTCCTTTTAAAACAGCAATGAAATAAATCTGACAACACTTCCTAGAACTGGCACTATGGTATGTTCTAGTACTGATTACAAAGAGTATCGTAATACACCTGGTCCTTGTACAATAGTTGTGGATGCCAAGCGGGGTGACTTGCCAACCGGTGACGCCAAGGGGCGCCAATGAGCCATGCTTATTTTAGTACACAATATATTTTTGACAGAAGCTGTCAGAAACATTGTTATTGTTTTGGGGACAACAGGGAATTTACTGTACGGGAATAACGTGTAAATAGACTTTAATTACTATTGTTGTGTATTTATTTTATGAAAATATTTTAACGCGCTGCTGATTGATATTGTTCTCAACATTGTTATAAACTTCTATAAAGAGGTTACTGAAAACATTCACACGTTCACAGCGCTTTTCAGTCCTAACAACATTGTACCAAATTCCCAAAATAATCCAACATGTGAAATATGTCTGCCGGTCTATTTATAAATCCAATTTGCAGAAATTTGGCACTCCAGACCGACAGCGGAATGCGTGTCCAAAACTGTGTTTTTTTTTATAGTGACTCTCTTTTGCCCACGGGTTCGCTCGCGTGGATGTTATAAATTGCTTGCCTTGTGTAAAAAATAGGTATCCTATTTACTAACACAGATCATAGTTCACATGTGTGCCAATTTTTTGTTTGTTAAGGCGTAAAAGATAGGTAACAGACAGACGGACAAACAGAAAGATTTAGTTTAGTTAGTTTTGCATGGAAGTATGGATATATCCTAATAAAAATAACTCTGTGTGTGACCCGATTAGCCGTTTAGTCGTGAGAAGGTTCTCACGACTAAACGGCTAATCGGGTCGTAATGAAATTTGACAAGGAGATAGATTATATCCTGGTTTTTTCTCACACATAGTCATCACAACACAACACCACGTCATCCACGCGAAAGAAGTCGCGAGCAACAGCTAGATTAATATATTCTATTAAATTAATAATGGAATACCCATATACCATATGGTTCGCGTCATAAATCCGTTGACATACCATTTATGAAGGGACGTTATTCAGCCGCTATAAGTGGACCGCTGAATCATCCGAAATGAGATCAGTATCTAATAGCATACTTATCATAAATTAAGACTTACTTTTAGGGCAATCTCCTTGTATGGAAACTGGATTATAATCAAAGGGGAAGAGATGTGTGTCACCGTTGACTGCACGGTTTTCCTCAAGTATGAAAAGGCAGTAAATCCGAAAGATCTTTTTAAAAATAATAGTATGCGAAAGACTTCTTATTTTCAGACTAGACATCTGATAAATAAATACCTCTAATCTTATTATTAAACTACTTCTTTCCCGCGACCTTCGCCCACCTGAAATTATTATAAAAATATGACTTCCCTCTTTGAAACTGATTTTGTTAACAATTTCATGGGTTTTAATTTTTTTGCACGGAATCCTAATCCTTTTTCTTAAATAAAAGTAACCTTATAGCATCAGCTATCTGCTAATGAAAGTCCGGTCAAAATCGGTCCAGCAGTTTTGGAGATTAGCCGGAACAAACAGACAGACAAACAAAAATGTAATACTTTCATATGCATTCAGTTAGAAACTGTTATTTTGAAATTTCAAACCTACATTTCAATTTTATTTATTTGTATAGAATATCATCAACCTACGACTAAACCATACTCCACTCGCAAGATTATAAAAATTGCTTCAAAAAGTGGAACAAAAATCCCTAACACGTTCGTCCGACTTCGAGTATGTTCGCCTAAATCGAATAAATTTCGGAAACCACTTAAAGTGTAGGAAAGCTTTTTGGTGCATTAATTCTACAGTATGAAGCCGCTAACATATTACTTAACAATAGTAAAGTAGCATCTATGCACCAGGAGCTATTAATCTCACTTATGCAGTACATATTGCAGGTATGTACTTACACAGTACATTTAGATAACCGCAGTAAGAGGGATCAATAGTGGTTTTAAACGTCTCGTATTAACACCATTCTGAACACTAATTGCTTCAAAGGAAAAACCATTTTTCCGTGCCTGGTACGACGCATTACATAAGTACGCGGTTGTGATTTTATTATTATAGCAAAAAGGCGATGTTAATCTAAATTTAGAAGGAAATTGCATAGTTACTACATAGAACATAAGGTGCTTTATTCACTCACACAAATGGAATCAGTAGTTTGTACACCTTACAGGCTGTTTTCATGATCTTTTCGCCATCAACCAATAGCATTCAACTTCTGATTTATTTCGTCGAATGGTAAAACCAAAATTACATAAATAAATTACGAAATATAATTAAAATCTACATTTATAATAAGCGATGAAGAATTTATTAGCATATGTAATCTCTAATTCACATTACGGCAGCGGAAATACAAATTGCTTTCGAAACCTGCTGGATAAGTCAATCAGCGTCTTTGGCTGAATACATAGATACTTGTTGGACTAGTAAACATTTCCATGCTCGCTCCTTTCTTTTGCCTTGTAAGATTAACACTTCACTCGTGTCTGGTTCTAGAAATAACTGCTTGGTAATCTAGACTCGCATTAATAAATTGCTCTTATAAAATCTTAATGTGGATGCCATCTTAACTTGGTCTTAGAATGTGTGACTGGTTTTAACTTCATACTTAGATAGGCATATTGATGTGTCATCTTTTGATAGCTATACAAGTGTACACTCATCATCATCTGCCTAATCTTTTTCCAACTATATAAAGGGTGTAAATAGACCCTAAACACAGCCGAAAGGCACTTGTTCTCCTCGTCTTTGCGATCATTTTTTTTGTTCTAGACCATACCTGGGAACCTGTTGGAACTTTGACCTGGGGATCAAAGTTCCACATGTTTTTAGTGGTTTCCATCGAGTCCTGCCGTAAAACGTGATTTTTCACCCCAAAAAAACAGTCGTTTCCCAGCAATAATTTTTGCGTAAAGTTATTTAGTTTGATGTACAGAATGCTTGGTTGACGGCTATGTGCTAATCTTGGCAGTGTTTTACATGGAGCGAGTGCCTATCTGACCTCCACAAAACAGTTACTGGGTAATACAAGTCTCCTCGGTAAGACGAGTGTACACTTCTTATACCAATTTGTCGATCAAATGATTTAAATATTATCAGAACTTTTCACCTACTTACCGTTACAAGCAAATTTCGACTTAGAATTGCTGTAATTATAGATATACATATAAAAAAAAAAATAAAAAAAAAACGAACGAACGAATGATGAAATGATGATGATGTTGATGGTGTTGATGATGATGGTGATGTATAGATCTCAGCATCCTAAACGTATGTAATATAGTCATGACTCATGATCGATCGCTAAAGAAAGGCCGCAGTTAATACAACGCAGCTAAAATTCCGATATGGCGCAGTGCAGCTGCGTTTAGACAAGCCAATAATGCGTAACCAGTGGTTTTTCTTTTCTGAGAGCAAGAAAATGGATGAATTTATTTATACTTTATTCACAGACTTTTCGTACTTACGTTTAAAGAAAGTAAAATATCATTCAAATGTGTATTAGCAGTTTCTTATCGACACAATGGCGTTATAATCTCTCGGTCGGTTGACTAAGTATAAAAAGTTTTGCTTAAACATGGACTAGGTATTACAAGCCAGTATCAACGTTCGAGATAAAACCTTATTGTTCACAGAAATTCCTCTCAGATGAGTAATTAGTGTTCTAGGCAAGCATTATGAATAGTTAGATTGTATCGTAGTTTTAATGTTATATGTAGTTAACAAGGAAGCCGTTAGTTCTTGGGAATGAGACGGCATTTGTTTTATAAAGGATCTGTAGTATACCAGAAAAAGTATGCGCGTCGGTATCTTAGTGTTTCCAATTTAGCAATAAGTCCGCGCTACTATAACCTAAGAGGAAATAGATTATAACTTTTGTCCTAGCTGTCCATGGTTCTAACAACTCTATGATAGATCTCATCATCGCACGTTCGTATATTGATGATTACAGAAGCGCATACTTTTCCTAAGAAATCTGTAGCTAGACTTTAAATCCTTGGACTGAAAATCTCCAAAAAATCTTCAAAAAAATGTTTTTAGAGAAAAGATAAACTTTTTAAGCATCTGTCGGTCTTTCACTTGCCATTGGCACCAGCTGCACCAATGATAACAAATGAGATGTCAAATCAGTCGGGATGACTCAGTGTTGAGTGAAAAATAAGCCAACAACGACACATGTTGAAATATTAAGTGGCTCTCATGAGATCGCGTTTGTTTGATTTTCTTTTGAGCGTTTTAATCTTTACAATAAATTCTGATAAAGAATGCGGTTGGAATTCCCATGATAGTATGAGAAAATTCTAGTATGTCTCGCTTGGCCGATTCCGTGTGACCAAATTGTGTCGTTGGGTCACCAATAGCTTTAAATATTGCATTATGAAAAGCTAAGATTGAAGCTAATTTTAGTCGTCGGTACTGCCGAATTGAAAGGGATCTACTAGGTCATTTTCAATAATACAGACATGAGCTTGTTCTAACAAAAGGGCAGGTGGTGATGGCGCTTGGATTCTAAATGAGATTTTCACTTAGAATCCGGGCAATATCTGGACTCTCCAAATGGGATGAGTGTGAACATTTCTAGTGACAAAAACTCACTGCGTTCGTCACTTCTGTTGTATTTTTCTCCCACAAATTTCACTCTTTACCATGTCTATTAATGGTAACGTGTGAGCGGATGACATTTTGAACGTTTGCTGTAAAAAAAACTGAGCTTAATTATCGTTAATGGATGTGTTTCGACACTCTCCCGGTCCGTGTCTGTTTGGCGTCGCGTTGCAATCCATGTCAGTGTAATCACTATTAATGACGTCACGTCTACCAGCACACTGTACTTTAATTGCAACCAAAACCGTTTTATTAACCCCATCTTTGGGTACATCGGAAATCGATAATTGTGCGCCAAATTCGTACACGGAAGTGTTTCGAATGTTTCATACATTTTGTTTTCGTTTATGTTTTAACGGTTGCTTGTACTCTGAAAATACTTCACAAAAGTCTGACTCTCCACCAGCGCGAAGCGAAACAGGGAAAAAATAATCAGTAAAGCGACCCGATAGATCAATTTTACTCCGACCAGTCAGAGGAGTGTTCGTCTAATCTAAGTGGTTTCATAATCATATTGGGTATTGTAGAGAAGTCACTTGAAGGAGTGTAATCTAAAAGTAATGGATTCTGTGAAGAATCATATGAAAGAAGAAGGAGTAAATGATGCCGTGACGGCTGACAATGGACAGAAGCTGGAAGATGATGATTTCAGTGTAAATTATCAATGAAGTAAGCCGTAATGTATGGATCGGCTGGGCTATAAAAAAGATGGATGAAAAAAAATTGCATGTAGCGGAGATGAGAATGTTGAGGTGGATGTGTAATGTGACAAGAATGGATAATTAGAGGAAGTTTGAAAGTTGGGCTGTTACAGAAAAGTTGAAAGGGAAACTCTCTTGGTATGGACATTTGTGATAGGAGGAATAAAAGAGTGATGAATATAAATGTTGATGTCTGGAGAGGGAAGGGAAGATCAAGGAAACAATGAATGGATTGTGTGAGGAATGTAATGAAAGAATAAGGTGTAAATGATTGCGTGACTGTTGACAGGGAAGAATGGAATGATGTAACAAGTGTACAAGGGTAGGACGGTGATAAACCAATTAAGTAAGCAACAAAATGACCTTAAGAAAACGCCATAAAATTCAAAAATATACAACTCAATATTCTCAACAATAAATGCAAAGTGCTTTGTAATCATAACTACATATACCGTTAGACATAATATACACTCGTTGTACTGTACGCGCGTAAAGGATGTTCAGAAACAAATACAAGACAAATTGGCATCTCTTAAAGCCTTGTATGGTAAACTCGATATATCATTGTATTGTCTGGCTGGACCCATTTTTCAGCATTGACACTTACAACTTATATTCAAGATAAGAAGATACATGATGTACGTATTTTTAACGAGCCGGGGAAAGGAAAATAATTGCATATCATCGTCTTCACTTTCAGTATTGACTTCGCTTATGTTTTTATTTCTTTTATGATTGCAATTACTAATTTTATTCTGACTGTTCAGCGATATTACATACCGACAGAAAATATGACATCATTATGTTGGACTTTTTTTTGCTGGCAAATAAGTGTGATATCTACTCAAATAAATACATATGAATAAGAAAGATGGCGTGGCCTAGATGAGAGTGAGTTCTAAGATGTTGGCTAGAACCAAACCGTGGTAGAAAAAGACGTGCTGCGCCTACGTAAAATACGTTGGGGTAGGGGATGGTCATGATGTAGCTTGAAGTTACGTAAGATTGACTTGTTTACTATTTAGTACTAGCTGTTGCCCGGGAACTTCGTCCGCATGAAATTATTATAATAAAAATATTACTTTCCCTATTTGAAGCTGATTTTGTTAACAATTTCATGGTTTTAATTTTTTTGTACGGAACCCATTTTTTTTTCCAAAATAAATGTAATTTAATAAGTGCGTGTGTGTTTATTTAATAATAAATGTTATCTTAATTTTTTTTTTAGTAATTTAATTTAAATTTAAATGTAGCCTAACTTACTCCTAATAACATCTGCCAGTAAAAGTTAGTCATAATTTGTCAACCTGTTTCGGAGACAGACGGACAGACAGACAACATTTTTTTTTAAGTTTTTGTTTCTGTAAAAAGCGGTTATTTTGAAACTACAAACAGTCACTTTAATTTTATTTATTTGAATAGATGTAGTTGTAGATAAAACTTAACCGTGAAAAGATCCGTACAGACCTACAGTCATCTTTGTATAAACTAAACCTAATTCTGAAACTTGATTAGATAGATATTGGTTTTGCTCTTCGTTTCTTTCTATCTCTGCAAATAGAAAAACAAAAGAAAGTTTTATAGAACGCGTATCGGATGTTTACCGTACCTATACGTAACATCCACTTGAGACTTGACTCAATCGATCGCACTTACCTACATAATATAGACATTACAGACAGTCAATTCATAAAATTATGAGTACCTAAGCTTTGGTAGAAAGTCACATGTCAATCAGAAACTTGAATAGGAGTCATTACTTAGAATTGAGTACTTATTTAATACTCGTTTTCTTCTTTTTAAATTATTGCCTAAATATGCAGTGATAGCCAGTGGTGTGACCGTCGGACTGCCAAGTCGTAGGTCTCTAGTTCAAACCGCGACACGCACCTCTGATTTTGCGGATTCATGTGCTTGTGCGTATTGTATAATTATCACTTGCTGGTCGGTGAAGGTAAACATCGTGAGGAAACTAGCATGCCTGACAGATATTTCTGGACGGCATGTAAAGCCAAGTCAGCGGCCGATGGGCGGCATAAAAACTCTGACACCAGGTTAGGCACTAACCACACGATAAAGAAGAGAGATTGCCTAAATGTTTTAGCACTTTCAACTTTCGACGATGAACTCAGAGTTTAAAATCCATCAGTGTGCTTTGTTTTGGGCGTTTATTTAGATGTCACTTATTGTTAATTAAAACAGGCATCAGAGTTTTACATTCAGTGATGTGAATATAAAATTATATTATATTCGATGCCTGACGGCACTACTGGCATATTTTTCTTGCTGTCTGCACGATTAAACCGTTTTCTAGGAAACCATTTTGATCTTTATAGCTAAGAAGATTTGGCACAGCTATTTTGGTGGTTACCGCATCCGAAAGAGTTGATCTAGATAAAGAACATTATAACAAAACTGAAAGAATTGAAGCAGAATGGAATTAACAGAACAAAAAATTATATCATTTAGAGCCTTGCTAAGGATTAGTTAGTTCTAAGAAGGTGGATTTATAAAGCCCTTACAATGTAAAATGGCTTTTAGGGTTTAATAATTAAAGTTCTAAGTCTGAAACGGCTGTCAACCCTTATCCCATCGTGCTTTTGATGGGTTTGATGAAGGAAATAGAGATGACATTAAAACTGAACATTCTCGGAGAAACATTATTATTATGCGTACAAAATGAAGTCATAAAAGCTGTACATACATAGCAGTTTATCTAATAAGTACAAGTGAATGCCGGATACGAGGAAAATAAAATAAGGAAGCTGAAAACCTTACACTTCCTACTAATTATTTCTAAGGTAATAAATTAGTTATGGTATCCGACTAAGTATTAAACGCATACTATTATTATCTAGATTGAATACTTAGTCGGATCTGGCATAGATATTAAATAAACGCATTCGGTACGGTTTCGATCGTGTGGTAATTAAAAGCGAATGCATTGAAACAATATACCCGAGAATTGGGCTAATAAATCTTAATTTTGTGCAGAAATAAAGTGACGAATTGGTGGTTTCGTGCTAGCGTTCTATAACAAAAAAAAGAACAGTTGCTTCTTGTATCATGTCAGAAACTTAATACTTATATTTGGTTAAAAGATCCTAAATAACGAGCTAGCCAAATGTAACCAACACCGCTCTCAATGTGTCAACAACGCCGGTTCCCACAGTACAATGATACCTGTTAAACTAACAATACATATATATTTGCTTGTGTGGAAATGATTATTACCGTGACCTAACAATTGAGCAGTTTGTGAATTGTGAATAACAGCTCCGTGAGGCAAAAACTGAGCGGCCATGAGGCGTTTGTTTCCGAGTGTTTTTGCACTGGCCGACCGCCGACCGACGACCGCGGTCGGTCATGCCGCACTCAACCGAGGGGCGTATCGATTTGGATGCACGCCTCGCAGTTTCATGTTCAGTTATAAACTTACATATCCTCAGGGCACTTTATTTTCATTCGGGTTTAGGCGAATAATGGATAAGCTTTCGGCTTTGCAATGAATAATTTAGGTAGTGTTTGGATAACATACTTTTTATATAAATTGGTTCTTTCTTTTTGATCTAGTTAAATATGGTTCCGTGATTATAGCTATGTTCTTATTTGCAATGCAGTATTAAATCTCAAAGAGAATCACGGCTTGGCTGTGTGCCCCATGCTTTATGAAGCAAATAGTATTAAATCAAGTGCCAAGGCTAAGACACTCTGTTATTAATAAATCTTATGACGACACGAAGACATCCCGTTGTATGATTTTGTGAGACGCGTTGATGTACTTTTGTTCTCAAAGGTGTAATTGACAGTATAGACATTAAATATCAATAAATGGTTAGCACCTGTCTTTCTTGGAAAGTCATTAAAAGGAGAGAGCTAGCGTCCGCGACGCGTCAAAGAGCATTCATTCTATAAGGGGAGACAGGTGATAACGTAAGTCTGGTTCTAGCCAGCGACTAGCGAGCTATCGACATCAAGAATGTGTCGATAAAAAGTTATCTATACGACTTTCTAGTGACATTGATGCAACACCAACCGCACGTCTCTAATTCATAACAGCAGTTAATCACAACCACAATGGCATCAGCTAAGGCAACCTCCATTTCGAAATATTACAGACATTTACTTTAAAAAACTCACTTTAAAAAAGTAACGATTCGCTTGGGTTTCAACGCTGTCTAAACATGGGTTTCCGACTGCTTTGTAGGTCGCATAAAAACAAGTTTTACTATTTGCAAAAAAACCATCGAGAAATTCATCCGGACACTGACGTAACTAACTGTACCTTGAACGATGTCCTCAATCATCAGGGAAAGCGGTTTCTATTCATAAATCAACGTAAAGTAAATAAATAACATTTGGTTTTTTTGTATCAAATACATAATATATGATTTCAATATCCGGATATATAAGCTGGCAATTATAATGAGAGTATTTGAAGTCTAGGTCATCTATTCCTATTCGAGTAGAACTGCCCACACTGTATGTTAACAAGTGCGTGTGAGTCATATCGGGTCGCATAATAGAGGAAATAAACCAGTAGAAACGTCGCCTTCGACCTGCTTGAACCACTTGTCAGTACTTCCACTGTGGGGTCGAAATAACATATAGGTACGAAATTACTCAAAAAACCTTTGTCGTTATTCGGCTTTCGCTGAGCACAATGGACGACTAGTGACACCCACAGTGGAAAGTTCCTACTGTCGCAGTTACTCTAGGCTATGTATGACAAGGCGAAAGTTAAACTTTTTGTTTGCAGTTTCCTTCAAAAGGCCCCGGGGTCGATATTTACATAGGACTCGACTCGGGTGGTTCGTGATTTTTATCTGCTAGTTTATGTGGGTCGGTTTTATACTATAGTTTTGTGATCTATGCAGTACTATTGAATTCACAGTCTTCAAGCTGTTGTGTCACAACATATTTTGTCGTAAATGTTTCTCTTTTATTTTACCCCAGTTGTATTTCGACCTTCAACGCAGCTATACGATTCTGCAATTCTACGTCTATTGTAATAAAACCCAATATCATTGTCGAATTAATTGCATTGCAAATGAGGTGTTCATTATTATTTCGCACATGATATTCTTGCTCAATAGTACAAAAACAGCCTATTGTCAAAAGCGACTGGATGTGGGCTGAACAATAGTGTTGCAGATCATTAGAATTGACAAGTATTGTGCGGGGAAGTCGATAGTCGTAGTCGCACTTTGCAGGCCATTGATACGCAATCGAAGGGTACTGTAATGGATGCAGCAGATAATAGTGAAACCATTACTGTGCAGTATTTCTAATAGCCTGACATGGTATAAGAAGGACCTCAGGACTTAGGACTTGAATATCAGTGAACAATAATAGAAGTCGGGACTTATTCATCTTTGAAGATGGTTCGGGACGTGGAACAATTTTCGACCTCTACGCGAGCGGAGTCGCAGGGGAAAGATAGTAAAATAATAATAGAACTCAAGGCTCATTTCAACTTGTGAAGAGGATTGGGGGAGTAATTATTAGTTTTGCAATCAACAAATTTATATTTATAGATCTATGATTGTTTAACCAAGGTTGTTCGTAATTTGCAAACGCATCACGATTCACGAGTATGATATTATAATGCTATTATTGAAAACAATTTGCGAATTACGTCACCGAGGAACTTTCGATTCGTTATAACCATTTGGATCGCTGGAATGACTTGAATAACCACATAATTTGTAGTGGTTGAAATTGCAAGAAACCGCTAATATTTGGAAGACCAGAATCTCTTACTCAAGAAACCACAAACCAAGACACGATAACGGTATGGTCTTGGATCATGCTCCATCGGGACTGTCTGTTAAACTTAAACCAAACATCTTAAACAAGTTTGTTCAAACTGTAACTTGTCTCTGCATACAGGTTTACAAGATGTATTGATTTCTGATTCTGATTTACGTCCGTGGCATTTCTATCGTTATCATCTTCCTCTTATCACTTGTTTGTACCTCTCACGATAAACAATCGACCGATAGCATCGGAACTATTTCTTGCTCAAGATTCAGAGCATGCAATAAGTATGCCGACGCAGTATCTATGACTGTATCAATGAATATAAAGCTGTGTGGACGTCGTTGCTTCGCCATCCGGACAGACATCGTACAGTTGAACAAGCTATTTGGTATACAGGCAGTTTTCATCTTTACACTACACTGGCAATGTCACTTATTTTATCCATACTTTTTAAGCTATCTGATACAGCCAAAAGAAGCTGCAGACCTCGATGAAATTAGTGGGATGGATAGGACAAAACCAATGACTGGTAGTCCACAGTAGCCCTGGATCGAAGGAACTGGAAGTCATGGGGAAAAGCCCAGCAGTGGGATGGAGAAGGTTAACAATAACAGAACTGTTAGATCCGTATTTAAGAGAGTGGTCTAAAAGAATTTACTGCTCAGCATACTCACAATAAGTTGCAAATTAGCTGCCTGTCCACCAAATAGTCTTTTTGACTGTACCGTCAACCGTTTACAATGTCCGGATGGCGAGGCGACGTCCTCGGCGCGGCGCCGGCGCACAATAGCCCCCTGTTCATCTGCAGCCCGCATCACGCATGCGCCCTGTTAATCGCTGATGGCTCTTAAATTACTTATGTCAATACTGCCATTGATAACATCGGTGTTTTATTCACCAGCTGTCATTTATGGGTAAAGTTTAGAAGCTGGTTCTTTATTTATGTAATGGTGTGAATAAAAAACTCTTGTAGATTGTTCATGATGGTTGACACGCAAAGTAGGTGGTGTTGTAAATTGTATGTTTTCATTTCTGGTATACGCGTCCTTTCCATATTTTACAGTTTGTTTAGCTAAAAAAATGGAATATCTAAAAAGCCAACTTATTTTTTCGCGAAATTGGAAGACTGTTTTTAGGTCGTCTTTGTGTAAGCAATTTCGTTAGAAGGCCCTTTTTTCAACGAGCTTATGTCAACATTTTCTTATCTTTGCCAAGTTATGGCCCTATTCTCCTTTATAATTTCAAAACTGGGACACGAGCATGAGCGTAAACCTTATCATTTTGTTTACACTACCAATTGTTATCAACAGCTTGATCACCTAATCGTTGGATAAAGTATCAACAAGTCCATTATACTCCTATCAAATAAGGGACAAAGGTTTTAAGACGTAATACTATAAAGCCTGATTATAGCAACAAGTACAAACAAACTTCCTTAGTCTTTAGTGTCGAGTTAAGTACACCTTTACATGGTTCATGCTCTGCTGCGGGTCACATTCAGTGAATCTTCTTGCGTCACCTTGTTCCAGACGGAACTTCAGCCCGTATATGTGAAGGGATTAGTTCTATAATTGAGTGACATATGTTGGCGATGTACAGGCGAGGTGAGCAAGTAGGACATAAAGGAGAGTGTCCTTCAACGTTAGTAGTTTCCAGAGGAAGGATATGCTTCGTGACTTTTCATTTCAGTCGTCATCCTGACTGTCACCGCGGTCGTATGTTAATTACTTAATTTTCCTCGTTTAGTGTAACAACTTATCTAGTTTAAATTTTTTATTAGAAAAGTTTTTTGAGGTGAAATTGTTTTTTTTTATTTTCGAAGCAAGTCGCGTCTATTTCGCACGTGAGTATCTTTCCGTAATTCTTTTCATGAAGGATAATGACCACTTAATGTTATAAAAAATAACATAATTATTCGACACAAATAGTAATAAACAATTGTTTTGAAATAACAGTTTTTTCGCATGAATATAAACCTGTTTCAGACAGTTGGTTTTCCTAATTTAGATGATTCACTGATAAGTGGCGTAATTGCTGTTTGTTCGCAATGTTATTTAATAAAGATTTATTTAGTTTACGTACTAATATTTACGTAGAATTAATTACGCGACATAATAACGAAAAACAAAGTAGCTCTGTTTATTTCAACTAAAACATCAAACGCCCGAATAATTGTGCTTCAAAGTATAAGTATTAATTTTACTACGCCGTTATAACTTCTTAGCATAACAAAGTAAAATTAATATTAATTTATTAGTGCTAAAGTGCTAATTTCGCTGTCGGCGACGATTATATAAGGTCCGATACATAAGTGATGTTACATAAGAAATCGGAAGCCTACTCGTGCGCATGCTGCCAATGGTTCCGTATATCAACGACATTATCAATTCGACAACGGTTGGATTAACATATTTGATGCCAAATCATTACATAACCCCTATCTCATATCTATGTACCGTTCTTTGCTTGCGCTTTCGCAGTTGCGCAAGAGTAGTGAAGAATGATGTCTCGCGTTTAGGATATTGATCAGTTTAATTCATTAACTTAGAATGTGGAAAGATTTTAATCATTGATTAACTTTTACGCAATGTTTAATTTTTGTTTTCTTTTTTCTAGGTAAGTTCGCTGTCTCTGTTAATTCGAGTTACGATACCGTAGAGCTATGTAAGTATAGTAGGTACCCACTGTCATCATCATCTGCCTAGCCTTTTTCCAAATACGTTGGGGTCGGCTTCCAGTCTGACCAGATGCAGGGGTATCTCTTGATTTGAAAAGCCGTTTGAGTGTACCAGCATCGCGGTGAAAGAATTGGTCAGCTAGACTCTTCGTTACTGAGTGCTAGATGTTCAGGGTGCGCCGAGCGTTTTGAATCGTAGAACGAATTGTTTTAACGCCTCTCGGGGAGGCTCCTTTCATGCAACCCCATATCTCTTGGTAAGACTGGTTGTCAGTGGTAACACTGGTTGTCAGATTTTCAGGCTCCCGACCCCAAAATACCCATATATTACTATACAGTATTAACATCATTCATAACTGAAAAAATGTCTTGGTTTCGAACCGATTCATAAAACAAAAGACACTTTATTCACAAAGACAGTCACAGTTAGTGAAGACAATCTTTTGTTACAACATCATCATAACGTGACGATTCGTTATCGTAACACTGGTGAAATAAAGAGGCCTCTACACAAGCTACTTTAGACTTAGACAAGTGACTGTAATACTGGTGAACTAAAGAGGACTCTACACAACAATAATACGACCTAGCCTGTCCCTAGCTACACTACTGACGCCCTAAGCCGTGGTCCGAACCTCCAGGGGGTGCCCTTAGCGAGCGGTCATTTAGTTTAAAATTTAGTATTTAAGCCCTGGCTGGGGGACCTTAAATTCATTTGAGGTCGCCACAGGATAGTCCGGTTAACCAGTAAACAGCATTCTAGTGTTGGACTGCGAGTGGTCATGTCTATAACAAAAGCCTCTTCACAATCTACAATAGAATCTTTCTTATGACGAAAGCTGTTCTTTTTTAAAAAAATAAACGTTTTGGAACAGACTTCAACTTTCCGACTAACTGATTGACTCCGAGGATTCTATTCCATCATTCAAAAGTCTCTAAGTCGTTTAATTGAAATAAATGTTCTGATTTAGGGATGTAAATCCAAAACTTTTGTACTATTCCATTATTGTTATCGCTGGTAGAATGTAATTTTGCCTGGCCCCTCTGTATTTATATATACAACCAACTTATCTGTACAGGCGGCGAACAACAGAACTAAAATAATTGTACCAAGTTTGATATATCGATGCATTTTTTCTTGACAAGCAGCGCCACCTTGAAGTGCAAACTCAAATTGGTCATACTGTATTTATTTTAACTGTACCTTTTAACCCTGCCTCATATAGCACAGTACTTAACTAAAATACCAACAAAGACGTAAGTGGTTCTACCTACGTCATTCTAAAATTAGGGGTTCCCTAATTAAGTGCCTTCAAGTCACGTAAAGGGCACATCTTTAATTAATACTTAATTCAAAAATAAACAGCCCTTAAATACAACATGTTTAAATATACATAGAACAAACATATGTGTGAGTAAGCAGGTAAATTATATAGGTTAACGTTATGTATTTACAATGCAGCATTTTCATTAAAAAAAATATATTTACTGTGGACACACAAACTAATTGTGGCGTGTATCACTGGACAGGTTAATTTGTCACGAACTGGTGCAACCAGTTGATAGCACTAAAACATCATCTGTTTATATATTCAACTAGCTGTTCCCCGCGGTGTCACCCGCTGCTCAGCCCTTAAGGGTCATAGCGTGATGTTATATAGCCTATAGCCTTCCTCGATAAATAGACTATCCAACACAAAAATATTTTTTAAATTCGAACCAGTAGTTCATGAGATTAGCGCGTTCAAACAAACAAACAAACAAACTCTTCAGCTTTATAATATTAGTATAGATTTCTGTCGGAAGAAGGTATTTATTTTTATTTTTTATAAGTCCAAATGTTTTTTTCATACAAATTAACTAAATACATTATTAATTAAAAACTATTAAATAACCTAAAATAAATAAACTAACAATAAACTATAAAAGGGCATCAAAAAACTCCTCCTCTACGCTGTCAGCTGGTAAGGTAGGTAAGGTATTTTGACTTTTAAGTTTAACCTCATTACCTATTAAAATATTCAACATAATTTAATAATTAATAAATGTTTTGTTTAAGTTATTCTGTTCTATAATTTTAAATTATTCTGTGTAGCTCATTATACGTTCATAACAGACTTCACGTCGCCATCTTTGTGAATTAATACAGCATGTCGATAGCTAAGTGACCTGAATAGTGATAGTTCGTTACCACAGACCTCGACACTCACCTTTATCCTAGTTTATTTAGGGTCCACGTAGCATATTTTCTTCTTTCATGCATCTCTTCTCTTCTTTGCTACATCATTTATTATGCGCACAGTCAAGGAGTGGAATTCCCTGCCTGCGTCGGTGTTTCCAAGTTCATATGACCCCAATCTATTTAAATCGCGAGTTAATAGGCTTCTTTTGGGTCAGCTCGTTCCATTATCGACCTCATCTCTGTCCTCAGGACTAGATTGAGGTCAAGAGTAAGCCCATACAGAATAAAAAAAATAAAAAAAATCTCTTTTAGCCATCATATCAATATTTTTCTCTCTATCGTTTCGTTGGTTTCCCCCTACTCTTTATATTATCCATCCACACCATCCACGTTCATACTCAAAACTTTTCTCACGACATGCCCTCATTCCTCTGCATCACATGCTCATAGTGCTCATACCATAACCGATTTCCACACTGCTACAACTTACCTAACTTGGCCTCGCTTTTTATAGATTTCCTATACAATGAGAGATCCGCATAAACTAGTTTTGTATTCATACAGACGCCAGCACATCAAGCTACTACAATCTGTCAAATTTCTTTAATAGATTTTCAACTTTATTGCATTAGATTCAAGGTTGATTGGGAAAAAAATATAGCTTCGGGTAGCTTGATGTGCTGGCGTACATACCTACCTAAACCTATGTGTAAAAGTGTGGAAAATTCTACAGATCAAGTCACTAAATAGTTTCAGTTCTAAAAATGGAACTTAACCCGTCTCAAGAACTTGCAACTAAACGATGTTGCGTATGGAAAGTTCTAGCCAGAAAGCTGTCACCAACCCTATTGCGGGTTTATTAGTTCCAGAAGTTGCTTTAACTAGTCGGGACTTCAGTTCACGGGCTGGGCTACAAGCTTGTCTGGCGATATTTGCCTGACATGTAAATGAACTTGCAAACAAATTGCATAATATTAGTTGTTTAATTAATTAGTTGCAATTTATGGGTGAATTTTGTCTCAGACTTTCTAGAACACTTCAAGCACAAAATAAAGAGGCGGACCTAATCTAGTTAGGAATTTTCCACCAATCAACCTTTGGGTGATGCTGAGACAAACAGTGGTAGGTGTATATCTGAAAATAATTGTAATCTAATACTAAGATGAATACTACAAGGATATATGTATAAAATACTATAAATATAAATTTCAAGGCTCTGGCCAAAGTGTAGCGAATTCCGCACAGGATGCGGGATGAAATTCGTTCGAGACAATTGTACCTTTCTTGAATGGAGATTTGTAAACTTTCACGTATAGTCGCGCTACTTGATAATCATTAAAAAAATCGACGCAATCAATCAATCATGTCCTGCATGATGCATCCCGCGCGGGCTTCGCCTCAGTATATTCAGTTCTTAAATTACGTCTTTACGTATATTATATTCTGCTGCTCTAAGGTTACTAGTAACTCTAAAATCAAAGCTAGAAAGTATTGTTTGTAAAAAAAAAATTAGTATTGGCAATAAACGGACGACGATATAGTAATAGATACCTAGTGTGTGAGCCGTGAGGACTATTGCGCGACTTCTCTTTTACGATCACACTACCTACACGGTTTCACATTTCTATCAATATCAGATCAACACTAGAAATGCACACGGTTTCACTTACGACCTGTTATTAAAATGATAGTGTAGTAGGCGTATAAAAGATGGCCACCATCACCCACGTCGTTTAGAATTGTAGCTAATAACTGTTTGACCACTGCTTGCCACCGACCATAAGGCTGTGTCCTCATCAGGCGAACTGTTAGCGAGTGTCCGAATCTGAGCGACAAACTGTAAAGCCGCGAAGCGATGGCGAACTCTTAGCAAACAAGGCAAACTCAGTTGCTATCAGCGTGGGGCGAAGCGAGCGTACTTTTGCTATAAATCGGACGCCACTGAAGTCTAATGAGGGCACAGCCTAATACATGTTCAATGAATTGTTGAAACTGGAACACCAATATTGAATGTAATTTTACCAATTAATTTAATAGTACAGATGTACGGGTCCTGTTGACACTGAACTACGAATCTCGTTCATGATTATTTGATTTGGTCTGGAAAGGAGGTGGATCGATAAGTATAGGCCTTGTAGATATTAATAAACTTAGGCTTCGGTATAGGCTTCATGTTGGTTCAGTTATTTTGTTATCTTTGACAGAAAGCTGAAATATTAATGTATTGTTATGATAATCCATAACAATACATTAATATTTCAGCTTTCTGTGTCATGTCATACACGATCAATATAACGCTGAACAAAGATATACTAGTATCATTGATATACAGTTATTTATACAAAATAAAATGCCTGAAAGTACCGAAGCAAAGGATATGCTGTAACACGTTGTATAATAAATAAGAAGTGTTATATCAAACGTCTGTGCTTTCGCCAATTATACAGATAATAATTGGAATCAATTTAATTTATTATACCGCAGCTTGATAAACAAATAGTAAAAGTCGGAGTCTGGCTTGCCCACCGCCCACGTGCTCATGCAAAAACAGGGGCCTTATACATTCACTGTGAAATCCTGATTCTGCATTCCTTGGAACCAGTTAGTATAGACCGCAGCCTCTTTAGGAAGGAAACATCTTTTATTGCATTATATAAAATTTATTGACCAATGATTTTCAGTTATCAAAAATCTACAAATGCAAAAAGTTTACGACCGTGACTATTGTAGGCTGTAATTATAATAATGTATATGTGTACATAATTACTAGTAGTGCCGTTTAAAACTCGTCTGTGTAGACACGCAAAAAATGTTAGTTGAAGTCGTGATCAATTTTAGTTTGTCATTTAGATAGCTATCTAACATAAGTCATGCCGCTTCTGTGGCTTAATTGATGAACCAGTTGAGTTGGAAATGTCAATTATAAAATCGTCATTGTTTAAAGAGGAATAACCTCATTCGAATGAAACTTTGTTCATTTGTATCGCTGTTAACAAAGGTCATTTTATGTTATTTACTTTAAGCTTTACTTTCCCCTAAACAAATAATAAACTTAAGACCACATCACGAAATGATTCAGATTTGTGTTGTACAATTTTGTAGTTGTATTATTTGAGAAACTCATTCTATCTTTGTCTTTCAAAGACCGTTCTATTTTTGAAACCACTAATCAAACCACTAGGATCGTATTCGTAATTTAAAAACTAGTTCACACTTTCAGTGTCATTTTAACTAAGACAAATTACTGGTGTGCAATATGAAAGCGGGATTCAATTGGAAATTGATGAAGACAACAGGAGTCAATAGATTAATGTGATATCGGTTTCTTGTTGATGGAGATAGAGTGCCTACTTCGTGATTAAATTCAATTTGTATCTAGCGCCTGCAATGCTTTCAATTAAAATTCAAGACATGTAGTGGTAGAAAGTCCTGAAAGTGACTTCAATTTCTATTAAGTGATTGGTATTTTCTGTTAAGAAATAAACAGAGACTTTGGCCAGCGTTTCAAATTTAGAACCAAGGATTACAGTGTAGGTCTGTACGTTAACGACTGCCTCGTTGGTCTAGTAGTCGCAATCGCGAATGCTAAGCACGAGGTTCTGGGCTCAATTCCCTGGTCGGGCAAATTGTTATTGAGTTTTTCCATCAGGAATTTCTTAGTAGCAGCCACAGAGTCTGGATTTGTGCCCGGTTGAGGCTCAAACATAACTGGCGAAATGTGGGTGTACCTACTATTAGTCCTACACCTTTGTCTAACCCTGCGGGGATTAAGGGCGTGATGTTATGTTATGTAGGAGTTTCCTCTTCAAAGCCATTCTAAAAAGTGTAAAGGCGTGGTTGTGAATATTAGTACAGATGTCACTTGTTTCATTATAACGGTTTATTATTATCATCCAGCTCAACAGCCCTGCTCTTAAACACGGGGTATGCCTCAATGCGCAACTATTTTTAGCGCAACCAACTAAGCGCAACTGAATTATTACTCGATACTAAATTAAAAAAATATTAAATGTTTATTCCTCAAAGCGCAACCATGACGAAAAATAGAGAGGGGTATGATGGATTCTTTATTTTTTATTTCAATCATGGTTGCGCTTTGAGGAATAAACATTTAATATTTTTAATTTGAATTTGTGAGCGCAACTAATGGTTGCGCTTCGGGGAATAATTTAGTTGCGCTTAAAAATAGTTGCGCTTTGAGGAATACCCCTTAAACACGCGATATACCCGTAGGCGGCGCCGGTCCTCGATGTGAATTGATCCGACTCGATAATATGAGCCAATGAATAAATGATTAAAAGATTTACAGTAACGCCTTGAAACCTACACTAACTACTAATTATTGTGAAACTTCTTGGTTAAACCCTCTTTAGTAATGGAGTTTCCTATCAAGAACGTTATTATTTTATAACGATGTTATTTTAACCCGTTGTTAACCATAAATCCTTTAAGCTATTATAACATTGTTTTAAAAAGGATAGTGACTGATTTATTGGCCTATCTAAATCGAGCCATAAACAATTTTTAACTTTTTTGGAGCGCTAGTATAATGGGTAGGCGTAAATTGAATGAACTGATTTACAAAACATGAATACTCGTTTGACTGCTTCGTTTTTGTAGTGGTCGCAAACGCGGCTGCTAAGCACGAGGTCCTGGGTTCAATTCCCAGGTCGGGCAAAGTGTTATTGGGTTTTTCTATCAGGTATTTCTTAGTAACAGCCACGGAGTCTGGATTTGTGCCCGGTTGAGGCTCACACCCTGTTACATGGGGCTTAAACATAACTGGCGAAATGTGGGTGTTGGTAGTATTAGGTACACCTTTGTCTAACCCTTCGGGGATTACAGGCGTGATGTTTATGTTATGTTTATGAATAATCGATCATTCGACTCTAATCAACAGCACACTCGCCTAGTAACATACAGATTTTACATACGCATATGTATGTATCTATTTTCTGATCGTCTTAGCACCAGTGATAGTTTAGCGTAGGCGTTATTTCGACGTTTATACAGCGTATTCGCTGCGAAGTCGTCGCGTATTCGCAGTTCTGTGGCGCGCAGATGTAGCGTTGTAGCTACGCCGATGTTGCGGCGACGTAGCGTCAAAGCTGCGTAGACGCCCGTAGCAGTTGCGTTGTAGCTACATAGACGCGCGTTACATTCGCATTCGCGTGACGTAGATAACCTGGAACTCAAAATTCGTTGAAATATTAGATTTAAGGAATTTTTTAAAACTGAATTTATTTAACATTGAACTATTTGAAGAATTAGATATTTTCACTAAACTATTTTAGTCATTCGCAAAATATTAACTGTCATAAACACGCCTATTCAACATAGTCGTTCTAATGGCCGTTTTTTAACGTTATGAAACATAGTTTAGTTTTGAACGTGATTTTTTACCACCGACGAGTACGACTCGAGTACGCGTGTTGCAAAAACATTTGATAAAATGCCCACACACGGTCTATCTAGACTTAATTATTTCCTGGTTATCTATCTGAACTGGTTTTATTATACTACTTTGTTACACGGTTGGTAGGTTACTGTTCGAAGAATTAGGCAAGATCCAATCGTTTTTTCAAATGTGTAGAATTAAGTTTTCAAATCGGTTTTTATAATTGGTAGGTACCTAGTAAAATAAATATAAGTTCTCATTTATTTTTGAATAGGTGTATAATTAGGTATATCATGATAAACTTAGCTGAATAAGACTCATTAAAAATAGGCGACGCATAAAATTAATGCCTTAAAAAAATAAAGGTATTGCATTGCTGAACGTTGAAAATTTAGAAGCACAGCATTTTGAAGGCATTCATTAAGGCCTCGTTTAGTCTTAGTGAAAATTCGAGTATTTATTTAACACTTCAAGCACAAAAGTACAGAGGCGGATTTAATGCCATAGGCATTTTCTACCAGTCAACCTTTGGGTGATGCAGAGACAAGCAGTATGCGGCTTATGACAAAGAGATGCTAATGAGAGATGTCTAGGTCAAACTGCGCGTAAGTATGAGAGACATTAGAATTGACGTCCCTTTGACGCTTTATATACCACACAAAGGAGCGGTTTGAAACTAATAATTAGTGTTGCCCAAATGCAAGAACAAGACGAGACTTAGCCAGTCTTGGTCTTGGTCTTGCGCCAATACACCTGGTCTTGGTCTTGGTCTTGCGCTCCCAGTCTTGGTCTTGGTCTTGCAGCAAGAGTCTTGCAAGTCTTGCAATTACCTATTAGTCTATTACTATTTATTAAAGTTTACTTTAAATCTTAGAAAAACGTATTAGAATTGGAACATTGTGAGCTTGAATTAACATAGCCATAGTAAAGATCAAGCAGATTAATAAATAACTGAAGATTTGATAAGAAATTCGAAAAATCAACTGACCTATATGTCGTTTTCCATGGAAGTAACTGTTTCTTAATAAACATTTATGATTTATAAGCTTACATTTGCTAAAACATGTAAAAAAACAAATTAATTACAATAACTTGACTGTATTTTAAAGAACAATACTTATCTGTCTAGAAAGAGATTGAACCCTCAACTTATAAGAAATTTAATAAATTAATAATTAAAATTCGAAATTATTTTGCATGAGTATACCTACGCCCTATGGCGGCAATCAAATAGTGTCACAAATGTTATGATTTCGGCGTGGCGGCAACGATTGTTTTAGATTTCAAAAGAAGCCGCCGGCGCGTGTATCATAACCATGTACTTCCGAAAAGCGGCAAATTTCTTTGAGAAGTAAGTACAAAACCTTTGATGCCGCATTATCAAAGTGCCGATGGTTAAAACATAACTATGCATGCACTCAGTTTGATTTTAATAGATATTTTTTTATTCGCTATGTTTATGGTATTAGTCGTAATGCGCATAGATCCAGTTTTTCATATTCTTTGATACAGTTTTTTGCGTCTCATAGAATTCCTAAGCGTACCTACCTATACACCGAACTGTTACACCTAACTACTCAGTGAAATAGCGCTAAGTCCTAGCTGCAAGACGCAAGAGTCTTGCAGGCTATGTCTTGTTCTTGCTCAAGTCTTGCACGGTCAGTCTTGGTCTTGGTCTTGCTAAAAATACGCGGTCTTGTTCTTGGTCTTGGTCTTGCAAAAACGCAAGAACAAGACCAAGACTGCAAGACCAAGACTGAATTTGGGCAACACTACTAATAATACATCTGCCTTTATACAATCTAGGTACACTTTAAAACAAATCTAAATATTTAAATAAAACTATCTAGCATCATCATTCTTCTGACTCTGTCCTCTGTTACTTGGGGGATGGTTTTTTCTTCCATTCTCCTCTGTGACGACATTTACACCTTTTTCTTACATCTCATTCCCCACACAATCCGTACTTTTTTTCTTTGGTCTTCATGTCCTTCTCCATCCATCAACATTAAAACTATCTAAGCATACTATTATTAAATTATAATGCCTCTTTTTGAACACCACTGATCAATCGTTGTCCGTGGCAATGTCTTAAAATCAGTTCGCTCTTACATTTCAAGGTTGAGAGCATCGTGGAATTCCATGTTCTTATTTTAGATCCGCTGAAGTTTACGAGTTCTCGTATCGCAGGTACCTACGCTGTAGACTAGAAAATGATGTGTTTTCTGAAAAACAATTATGAGAAAAACTTTATATTTCCTTTAAAATGTTGGCTTTTAGAGTCTAGTTTACTTTATAGTAGTGATAAACTGTGCTGTCACGGTCATGAATATTAAGTATGCTCCAATTCGATAATTTCTGCCAACCCGCTGTTAATTTAATGCATTCTTTTTCATTTCCTGCCGACTTTCATAGTTTGGCACGACATTTGTCGTATTTTCGTCGATGCATAGTTTGCATGCAGCGCATAACTAAGCGCATATTTAATGTGTTAGCTCAGTCTTGCTGCCATGAGTGTCATGTTTAGCTATAAGTCTATAACCAGTGTGTACAGGACGTGGTCCAACTACCAACTCGTAACGACGCCATTGCGGGGCTAGGCGACGCCTGTGCCTAGATAACACGTCTGGGCGCGATATATCCCACACAAGCCAGTTATTAGCATATCTTCACAGCCCCCTTCAACACTTGGCGCTATCTTAACTTGGCAATTTGTTCCTTTTTTTTTGGGGAAGTAACCCAAAATAAACAACTGCCATCTGCCACTCTAATTTGTTCACAAAAATGTTGGAGATAAATCGTGTGAAACCGAATCTTCTTTTTTATATAAATATCGTTCTGTCCAATGATGCCCTTTTTATGGCTTCATATTATTTTTTATGAATGAATAAGCTCGTTCGAATAAAATATAGCGGAGTTAATTTATAGGTCGTAGTCGTTCTTAATCTTAATGGCTATTCGTTTTATGGGTATTTCCTCACACAGGATCGCTCTATCTTCCTTTCTGAGCGGATAAAATAAATACTATAAAATTATGATTGATTTTTCAAGTTAGTCTCAATAAATCGTTTAACGAATCCAACTCGACTGCATTATATTAATGGATATAATTATGAGCAATTACTTTTACTCACTGACTCTTCAAGAAATAATATAAACTCATCAATCAAGCTTTGTTAAATGTGATGTCGTTTAAATCGTTTTCTGAGTTTAGTTTTAGATTCGAAAGTTGTTTCTCATTATCAATTATAGTTTAAGACTGATTTATGACATTTCGAAAACAAGACCGTTGATGAATTTACAAAAGCTTTTAAAATGAAATCTAGAAAACGAAAGTTCGATTCTACTAACAGTACCTACTTGGAATGCTGAGCCTTCGTCCTTCAAAACAACAAGCAACTAAAACAGTTTGGAATTTCATATTAAATTAATGAGCTAGCATTTAGAACGCGATCATGTATGCCCTTTAGCAGTTCATCCATATGGAACGCGTCTCGTCTACGGAATCCATTGTCCACGCCGCCGCGCCGGGCCGGAGTCGGCTGCGACTCGGATGCCGCCCGGCTATTTATACGCCCCAATCAACTCCTACATCGGGAAATTTACCTCTACAACTTTTTGCCTACAGTTTATGTAATGTTGATTATATCTTGACTATAACAATGTCATAACATCTCATCATCATCTGCTTACCCTTTTCATAACTATGTTGGGGTACGCTTCTAGCAGCTGATTACCAGTATTTTACATGGAGCGACCGCCTATCTGACCTCCACAACCCAGTTATAATAGGTAATAAGTTACCGCTTGGTAAGACTAATAGTCAGACTAACGCCATAACAATATTTTCCAAAATAATTTCTAACTAAGAATTGCGTGTGAATAGCCCCAATTACCCAAAAACTTTTTGAGAAATGTTCCCCAAAAACTCTATATCGGTGTCTCAGTTGACAGTCGGCTATGAAATAACGTTCTAAGTTTGAGAACATTGAGATTAATTGCTAGTTGTCACGACACACGTTTCGGCATCGCGCAACAAAGTGCACAGTGCACGCTATATAAATGATCCATATTTTATACACCACAGAATATACGTTTAACCGATTAAAGTAATATAAGGAACAATCCTTGACTCTCAGGAAATGGTATTGGAGATCGAATTTGCATCGATTAAGTTTAAGGCTGCAGTTTTTTCGACAATACATAACACGGACAATATTTCAATGACTTATTTAACCGCTGGAGCCGAAACTGGTTTCATCTTAAAATAGCAATTTATCACTGAAGCGTATGTCTACTTGGTATGGCCGACAAGACTGTCCTAAATTCGGCGTTGCTAACATGACTCTATTAAGACAGTCATTACGGTATTCGTGGTTCGTGACATGTTGCATTTGTGGTCAATGACTTTTATTTACCGTTTAACTACGATGGGACTGTACCCCAAAACTATTGTTTAGTAAAAAGCAGGTAATCGGTGCTGAAAGGAAAAAAACTGAATGCTTTCATAAAACCAACTCAATGGTGTGCAAAGTAAAATAGGTCTATGTACAGCTATGCATACATTTACACTTCTTATTTATGGTTTCCTTAATGTAAAAGTGCCGTTATAATAAATGGGGCTTTTAAATTTCGTGTTATCACTTGCAATTTAATAAATGTCTATGATAATAGAGTGTATTCAAATGGAAATGTTCACACGTACAAGCATTTATTCGATTGCAGATCTACATTTATAGTTACTCGATCTGGTTGAGAAAGTGTTGAGATTTATATAAATATGGAAGATGGCAGTGGCGAAGGTTCCATACAACCCGGTTCCTGCCGGCTTCCCTTTGAAAAATGGCACAGTCAGTATTCTATAGCCAATAATATTCTATATAGTAAAGATATGTACTCCGGCTTACGTCTTACAAAAATTGACCCTTCGCTACTGGAAGATGGTTTAGTAACTAGAACATGACTAAAGCAGACCGCCTGCTATTTAAATAAACATTGAAATATCTAATCGAGACCCTTTACATGGTGATTTGCAGTCTATAAACTACAGTTGGCGCTGGGGCTTGAAAACTCTAAATATAAGTAGTAGAGAAGCATCAGCGAGTGTGCTTGTACCACGGTCGGCAAAATGTTTGTGGTTTTCGCGAGCGAGTACTGCGAGTAGGCCGGCGTTACACTTACTCAGCAGCCTTTCTCTTTCGGTACAAAATAGGTAATAGGCTTAAGAATTCGTGGTACAGGCAGTGTTGGCGCTTGGTGGCGCCAGCGCTCGCCAGTCAAGGACGACAACAGCCGCGCTCATGTCGCATTGTTAGCGATTTCACCAAGATAAACATAAGGGACATTCACACAGTCTGTGTGTTCTTATGATCTGTACACATTGTCTCTGTTGACAAAACATCGATACAACTTTACAACCAGAACGATACCTGAATGTAAATTACGCTAATATTGTACCAAGCCAGAATCGATTTGGACAATCATCTCTGTAACAATGAGTCATGCTTGGGATAACGAACACGGTAGTAAACATTGGGCTATCCGATTCTGATTCACGACCACGCACGTATTAGAGTACTTTGTTAAAGGTGTGTTGTTTTAGAGCTCGAGTTCTATTTATAGTTAGTTATACAACATTATTTTTAGTATATGCGAAACCTGAATATAGTTTGTTCAGAATAAGTTTCAATAATTTTTAAACCATGTTATATTTTCTCCCAAAAATATTTAAAAAAAGTTACAAGGTGTACACCGAGCGACATTAAGTACCTATCTCAATAATTTATGTAACCAACTGCCAAATGATGTTTATCATTATCAATGACCTCAACACGATGTTAGAGGTCCGCGCGCGGGCGCGCTGCGTGGTGACCACGATTTTATGCGGACAACCAGGTAACAGAACAAGCTTATAACTTTTTGATTTTTCATGATACAGTTTTGAAATTTTGTACATAGATTCTTTACATAAAAATACTCGACACATGTTTCAGGTTTCGCATATACTAAAACTAATTTTGTATAGTTAGTTATTTTTTCACATATCCGTGAACTATTCCCAAAGTAAACATTGCCTCTCGGTTCACAGCTTTCGTTCACAGTTTATGTTGCGGATAAATATTAACAATAATGGTGTCATGGTTTACGTTCGTAGAACTTCTTAAGTAGGCGCAAGAGTTCAAGTGCTAATGAGACTAAAAACCATTAGCGAGACAGTAAACAATAGAAATAAGTTAATGTTTTGACATTAAAACTTAAATAATGAGCTAATTATGAAGCTCAAATGAAATTATTACACTGAATTATAAATCAGTTTTATGTACATGGGAATGAGTGTAATAAAAAAAAAAGTATTATTTGTTTTTAGAAAACAAACAGTTAAAGAAAAAAACTGAATAAAAGGTCATTAAGATACAATAGACTATTGTGTATAATAGCTAAGCTAGTTTAGCTTAAGCAAACTAAAAATAGCGTGATTAAGTTTCTACAGACACAAGAGGCCATACCGCTGACAGGACACGACGCCTTCGAAATGAATAAATAAAAGTTATTACATATGGTAATTCGCTAATCAACGAGCTCAGTAACTAAACAATAGAATATGCAGTGTCATTGACTCATTATGCAGGAGAATATCACGCCTAATGTGATTCGTACGCACAATGAAACCGATCCGATAGGCTCTTTGTATTCACGAGGTAGGGCATGCATTAGTGCGTGTAATTGATGCATCACACGCCTGTAAGTGCTGGTTTGGTACCTTTAATGACTGTTCGTCTCGACTTTCTGAATCTGCAATGATAATGAAAGTACTGTGAAGGGATTGTCGTGCTCTAAGCTACTAAACTGAATACAAAAAGAAAACAACTGAAACCAATGAAGGGCGTTTTTGAAATGATGACTTTTATTCTTCAAGGACGGGCGATGCCAGCTTTCGCTATTGTTTTCTATTCCAAATATGAAATACATAGTACCTATTTATCTCTAAAATATGCCAGTAACTTTATCAATATTCAAGGAGGGCAGGCTACGGTTCCTACATAATCCTATCTGCTCATGCTATCCTAGTGCACATTTATGTGCGTTTACTTAAACAGCGTATGTTTTTCCAATCCATAATTTCGTGTGGGCGGTGCAGCGAACGCAGCTGGAATATTCGAGGTTATTCTCTGTTGTGTTGTAACTGCTTACCAAACAGTATTATACATAATATACGTGTAGAACAGTAGCCTAGATTCTAGACAATAATAAAACTCATATGAGCTACGTAACACGTTATGACAGAGAATAATTAATAAACCAGACAAACTCCCACAACACACCACAATCTGTCTAACATATCTTCTACTTTGTTATTATGGTTATTGATGTTTGTAGGGAGTATATTTCTAAATATGCGCCTAGTATTCACATTTTTCTCTCAACTCAACAACGGACCACCAAAGGCGTTTTCAATTTGCCATTTCAAAAAGGAAGCTGTCGTTTGCTCAGCATCAAAAATTGCCGTTTCGACGGTCTCGGTGAAGTGGCCCTGACTCGTACTTCGTACAGATTGGTACCGCTCGATTAGTCATACAATGTTTTGTCTATCAGTGTGTCATTTACTGATGCACATGTCCGCCCATCGCGTTACGGCAGTCTGTCATACTGACATACGTGAGTTCGATACCACAGAGTTTCTATTTCATTAATTCTTGCAGTGCGTGTTGAGAAATATGGTTGCAGACACTTGATATTTTCATGTACTGAGTCAATCATGCGCTATGTCACTTGTTCACCTGTGTTAAAAGTCGCTTTCAAGGTTTCTGCGACCTCACACCGGTCGTTGTGCTGATTTTACGTGGGATGCTCGATGATTTAAAAACAATCAACTGCAGTAGGTATAAACCTATATGATAAAATCATTATAAAGCGGTGTCTGTGATGTAACGCGTGTAGGTGCATTTGTCCCACGCTGACATTTATAAAATAACAATTTCTACTATAGCAAACTAAATTGATCACTGACTCATTTATTGACTAATCACCTGTTCAAAACTTGTTGCACAGCTTGTTTCAAGCTTCAACAGTGTCGTGTTAAGCTGTCTTTACATAAGTTAGAATACTGTACTTTAACTCGCCAATAAAGATGAGATCTATTTATAAGATACGTTTTATTGGCCAGTAACTGGTTACAAAATTAGAGAATTGGTCATGCAGCGCCGAGGAGTAATTCTATTTATAAGGAGTTGGTTTTCTTCCATTTTCAGCTGAACTCATGTCGTGGAGTCGCTGTGAAATTAACCGGCGCCTGATGGCCTGTTTTCTTTTATTGTCGTCTCTTTGGTTTTGCAATCTGTTTTTCTTATGACTCACTTACCATGCTTAAAATATCGTCGCGCGAGTTACTTATGGCCTTGTTTATTACTTTATTATTGCCAATAAACTGTGGAGCACCATGTATATAATGGGTCGCCCCCTAGAGATTGATTAAGTTACGAAATTCAATATGTTTGTTTAACTAAATGCGTTGGTTTAATGTATTTCGTGTTAGATAGTGCACCGAGTAGTATTTGAATAAAATATTCGAGAGAATACTGATTTCACATTAAGCTTTACAACCACGTTTACGCTACGTTATAAATATTTACACTGTAAGGTAACTAACCCGTTCGTTCGTTTTTACTTTTTTTTTAAATTCAATAACCGCCCGACCATATGAGGAGACGTATGGAGCGACACTCCATAAAAACTTCCCCTCATATCACTCCCATATTCATAAAAACTTGAAATTTGGAATGCCCCATAAGTCTCACCTGTCACTGTCATATTCCTTACAACAAAAAAGGACGACAGACTTGGAACTTTTGTCCTCAAACATTTCTACAGGAATTATGTCCTTTAGAATGTTGAGGAAAAAGTTTATAGTACCTACAAGCCTCGCTGATTAAATCATGAACAAAAAAATAAATATAGCATTATCTCCTTGAAAGCCAGATCTCTTATTTTATTACAACGTCATAATCGGATTGAAACGGCCTTATTTTTTAATATTACGTAAAAACTTGGTGGCGCGGACAATGGCTGCCGTAGTCCATCGGCTTAGTGACAACAAGTTGATATATTATCAATTTGTTTACGAAAGGTATTAAGGTAACAGTATTATGAGATAAGTATTTTTTTATTCTCATCAGTTTTATTTTTATTGTATTGAGAACGATTGTGTATGAGATTAAAAACGAAATTGGTCTTAATAGTACTTTTTGATCTGATTAGATTAATAAATTGATCGGCTTTGTAAATAAGTAAACACATTCCACTTTTACTTAAACAAAAAAATACATTACCCTCCGCCTTTAACGCATTCAGATAAAAAGTTAATTCTTGCTGGCAGCTGAAACAACACAAAACCAGATCGTATTCACACAACATTACATTAAAGGTAAACTCTAAAACAAACAATTGAATACCAAATTCCAACTAAACAAAATTAACTGCATACTAAATGACATTCAACTATAAACAATTTAGGCAAAGTTACTGCTTTGCTCAAACGTTAGCACTATTCTCGGTATGAAGCCAATGCACGTCCTAGATTCACACTGTTCAGTACTTTTACAATAGTTTTACAAACTTATCTTTAAGGTACGATTACACTAGCAAATAAAATTGCCCAACTTTGGCCAATGTTGGCAAAAAAAGTTGTCTCGACTCTCGACAGCATCAAGCAAAATACAGCGATGTCACATGTAGCAATAAAAATGTAGCTAGAGATACCGCCACTCCATATTTAGAGTTATGGAGCAACTTTATAGGCTAAGCAATAAGTTAATTCGAAAGCAGTACAGTTTATTGAAGCAATTAAAGTATCGAAACATCTAATTAGTTTATAGATAACTAGCTTTTGCCCGCGACCTTGTCCGCGTGAAATTATACATGCGATTTTGTTAACTATTTCAAGGGTTTTAATTTTTTAGTAATTAAAACCCTTGAAGGGTTTTAATTTTTTCGCACGAAAGACTATTTTTTTTTCAAAGTAAAAGCTTAAGCTTTGTAACATAAGCTACCTGTCAGTAAAATTCCATCAAAATCGGTTCAGCCGTTTTGGAAATTAGCCGGAACCAACAGACAGACATGCAGTAAAAAGCTGTTATTTTGAAATTACAAACAGCCACTTCAATTTTTTTTTAATTGTATAGATATTCTGTTTGTTCTGCGATTCATATATCAGAGCAAATTTTACAAAATAAACTTAATTGCTCAAAAGCCAGGTTGCCGGGCAATGTTCCTGAAAAAAATTGCCCGTGTAAGCTCCGCTTTATCGTTTGTGTTCGCCCACGACGACGTATTCTCTTGGAACATGGCAGCGGTTTGTAGAGCGCATGTTTCTGTGTGGTCTAATAGTGCCGGCGTGTCGTCGTCTGCCGTATAAGGACAGCCGAGAGACGGAGGTGAAAGGTTACCTAGCACTGTGTTACCATTCTCACGCTTGGAGACTGCAAACTTTGACTTTTCACTATTTCAGTAAAGGCCGCCGTTGAATATTGATATTAGCAAGCAGTGGTGATGGCCCCCGACTTACAAGTTGAGGTCGCCAGCTCGAAGTGAACCTAGCCAGGGACTTTACTTTTCCTAATTTATTTCATCACGACATAACGGTGGAAGAAAGCATCGTGAGGAAACCGCCATGTCCTAGAACCAAAGATTCTAAGACACCAACCCGCCCTGACCCGCGTGGTAGATGAGAGCCTGTGTCAGGCCAGCAATGAGAACGGTATTGGTCGATTATCAGACTATAGTGTTCCCTCTGCTGGCTATTATACCGTTGTGATGAACAGTCTTCAAAAGAATTCCACAAACAATTGGGTTTTTTTTCTTCTAAATTAGATCAGTATTGTGAGCCAGTGACCAGCTTCTTATTTATTTTGTCAAGTCATTCAGCCCATAAGCAGCTAATGGCGTTGAATCTCTCATAATTGCTAACTACTGCTATAAAAAAGACGTATTCAGAGAAAGTACGCAAGGAATTGAGAGTCGTCATATAACTATTTGAAAAAAAAAAACATTTAAAATGACGGGAAATGAAAAAGCCGTTCTGCCAAAATATACTGACATTCTGACTTCCTTCACATTCCTACCTGAATCGTTTTTTTTCTGCTACAAACATCATTCATTCATACACACAGTGACCGTTTGCAGACTTTCAAAACGACTACATACTGGTAGTCTGGTACCAGCCGTATCGCAATAACTTAATTACTAAATGAATGCAATAGCCGCCATCCGTCCATCAGGCAATGAGAAGCAAACGCCCCTACCACGATACGATGTCATCCAACTGTACTGTTTCCACTCGCCCCAAATGTCACACTTACTAAAATGTTTTAGTGTATCGTGGTACGTGCCCGTCGACCTCCATCGGTCGCTCACGGCCAATTTGTGTGGCGATCTCACGGACAATTTTCATTGTCTCTCTCTGATGTTGCAAAAAGTGACTGCAAAATCTGAATTGTCAATTGTGAAAATGCAATTAAGACTCAACTCACCGATACCATTTACTATAATTAACTGCTTAATTATTATTCTGTGTAAAGTGCAACTATTCACACGGTTGTTTGATTGTTGAAACGATTTACGTTCTTTTGTTTTGGATAACGCTGCGGTGGTGTTAGAATGTAATTTTATTTAGTTAAACCCTACTACTACTAACATATTATGGAAATACGCTCTAAGCTCCATGACTTCCGCCGCATTTATCATAAACGGATTATCCGTGTACTTGCTAGTGACTTAATCCCTCTTGAAAAATGACACTCGCATCCAGAGCGAGGTAACAGTCTACTCCGACGAACTTCCAGTGTCCGCGACACGAATAGCTACTAATACATAAAATGGTAAAGTAAACACGGTTAATACAGCATTACGACGCGTTTTTTCGCGGTGATACGCCTCATTGCTAAATATAACAAGCACAGTTTCGATTATGCCGCCTCTGCAGGAAAAAGTCTCTTTGGCACTGTGCCGCTATTTGGGAGTTGTATTATCAAAACAACAGCCAAGTAAATGCTTTCTCCGGCACGCGTTCCACGAAATTGGGAAACCTCTAACACATTCCTATTAATTACTCCGTGAACCGTTAATACAAACGAACTTTTTAATGTGTGAGACTTTGCTCCTTGTTCGTTTGTGGCATTCCTAAATATAAATTTATTTGACTGCGAGGAATGTTGTGTTGTCTCGAATCTCCCGGCGTCAAATAACTCATCGTCAAATACTCCGTGGTAACAGTAATCCAGATAAAATAAGAAATGTAAACAAAATTCAGTTTAGAATTCTATAAAGCATAAAAAAGATTTCATTTAAGCCCGTAAATTGCGAGAATGAAGTAATGCAGTATGTCCGCCCACTTACGGCGTCTGCCCGAGGCGCTTGCAATGAAGCCATAGATTTGGTTCTCGAATACTTTTCAATTCTATCTTTGGTGAGTCGTCAGTGTGATCAAGTTGGAGCATTACATCAATTTGTCTATGTCGTAAAGGCGAGACGCTATTGTACCCACGTGACTGTGTAATTTAAATGGCTGCGCTACGACTACCCATATGACACCCACGGAGTTCTGGAGAATGAAACATAACCAAAGGCTATCGTTTTATTGAGAATTTATTTGATAGTTCAAATTACTTATATTGGGTTTCCTCCTCTACGATCCAATGTGTCTTATGATTCAACTTTGTTCTCCATACGAAGAAACTTATGAATCAATCTTCTATAGGTTCTTATGTTATAGCTCTAAGTTCGAATTAACGTAGCATGGTTACAAAAACAATTGAGTGGCCAGTCATAGCCGCTTCTTAGCGATGTATCACTGATGAGTCAGTATAACTTGCGTCACACCGTACCTCATACTGGAGTTCACAGCCTTGCTTACATTATACCGCGTGACGATTATTGACCCCGTTACTTGATCGCTTAGGATTGATTACTAAAGCAAACATCCATTATAATAACTACCTTGATTGAAATCATCATATTCGTGACCTTGTCTCATGTTACTTAGGGTAGTCGCAACACGTTTTTTTCTTCCATTCTGCCCTGTGAACTGTCACGCTATCATTTACTCCATTATCTTTCATATCATTCCTCACACAAGTAATCCGTCGTTTCTTTGGTCTTCCTCTCCCTCTCCATCCATCAAAATTTATATTCATTACCCTTTTAGTTACATACAATTTATATTCATCGTTCTTGTAATAAATAGATTGAAAATTGTAACTAATATGCTGGTCTTGTGAAGCAAAGCGGCGTGTTACGCAGTTTTCCTTATAGCTTGGATGCACAGCAACATTCCCTAGAAGGCATGTTGTCCAGCCTGCCCACCCACGCCCCTCTCCACTCGATAAACAACCTTTACCACTACATTTTAGTATTCCAATACCTTGCTCGTGACGGCCTAATGTGGCGCCATGGGGCGATTGTTTTTATAGTTATTAGGTAAAGCCGTTTTATAGAAACTAGTAACTTGAATCGGTTTGTTTTGACAGAACTATGAAATAGTGCCTCCCTTTATAGAGATTGCTTTGAATGCTTCACACAGAACGAAAAACTGTGAACTGTGAAAGACTTCGCTCTCACAGTTACTAAATTCTTCAATCAGTCAGTAATTTAATCAGCGAAAGTCTGGTTTGTATGTTTTCTCTATGAATGGCTTAATCATTTTAACTGGTGATTTTTCAGTCTTCAAATTGCCACCTTTTTGCAGCCTTGCGCCAAGTAAATGAAAGCCTCGTTAAGTGCGAAGCCCCGATAGGAATGATTGCCCGTCGGGCGTTATCTCCCTCGTTACCACCCGGCACACAATTTCCACCGTATCTGCAGTAATCAACCGATGTTACGGAGGTCCGACTGAAATAGTCTCTAAGTCAACCCGAATTAACCCAGTTTATTTTAAAACAGTGGCGTTGTTTAATGGTTGTTGATACATGAGCACAGAAGATTTTAATTTGACTTGAAATATATGGAACCTGGTCTTACCTTGCTGAAAAACATGTTATAGGTACACAATTGCGTAGATCTACGTTTTATGGTAGATTTAAATAATAAAGATACGAAATCTGAAAAAATTGCCAATCTTTAATCTACAAAATCATCAAGTGAGACAGTTGGTAAACGTGAGCCTATCTGCCAAACCAGCGTAACATAAAACACATCAACTTGATTTTTAATGTTTGTGTCACAATTTTGGTAAACATACAAAAATGCATACGTATTACTATAAACACTGCTCAATTTTTTTCCAATCCAACCGGACTGGGCTGGGAAAATATGCAGCAGTGTCTGCCGTTTAGTGTCTTAAAATAATGACATACCTCTGTATTTAAAAATTCTGTCTACTACCACACCTAACAGAACCTTTTTCTGAAAATTCCAGGGCCACCGCCACGGCTGGGGCTGAAGGCGGCGAGCCCCGGGGTGGCAGGCGCCGACGAGGACTGCAACAGCAACACCAGCCTCACCGGCAGTCAGCACTCGCACGATGACATCGATGCGCACTGCGACAACTCCGGGTATCTCTGGTTCCTCGACTACAAGTGAGTATACTGCTTTTGAATTTGTAGTCACAGTATCAGTTCTTGTAACAATCGTTAGTGTCTGTCCTGCTTTTAACAGTGAAACATAACAAGAATTAATGTAACGAATTAGCCGTCCCAATATCAAGTTATAGGTGAATTTGTTTCAATATGTGTTACTCTTCAAGATATGAACGAACTTTGCACATGTTTCCTGCTTATGCCACTCCATTACAAATGTGTTTTAATTTCGTAAAGGCAACACTTATTTCGCGTAGAGACAATACAGTAGGTTCAGTAGGCATCTAAATTTTTTTTACCATTTCCATTGGTCGTGAACTCATGATGATGGAAAATTATTACGCCAATTAAACAAACCTTCTGTCGGAATACCAATTTTCTAAAGTTTCAAACAATTGATTCACATCACATCTTAGTTTTAATGAATCAATGTATTTTGTAATTCTTGCAACTACTGTGAATATGAGCAATTAGATCAAACACAATTTCAAAAACACCTAGTTAAACGTTTCGCTGTCGCTGACTACCAAGAAATGCTTATTTATCACCGTCTAGTAATGTATAGCAGAAAAACAACTACACAGTGACATTTCCAAGACATAAGACAAGTTTGTAAACGTTGCCATACATTCCAAAATTTTCGAAACACGAACTGTTTGGTAGACACCTAAAATTCCGTTTTGGAAATGTCGCCGTCTGGTTATTCTTTTGTTTATCTTAAACAAAGGCCGAATAAATCGATTGACCCAATTTAGTAATGCCAGACAGGTTGTATCAAAATCATTGGGAATGTCAAACAAACCGATTTGGATTACTGGAGATTTTAGTCCGTGACCGCTTTCTTCAAGATTTATTCATTAAAGTTTGGCCATATTAATTGAAAACATGTTCAAATAGTGCCTATTCGAATTAGCACAGCCAATTGACAAAAGTTTTAATTGAATGTTTTCTATGTTTCAGCCCAATTTTTCGAGACGGCTCCTGCCACCACACCTCAGTGCTGTCCTCTGTGTCGGCCTCCTACAAAGGCATAAGCGACCTAACATCACGATTCGAGTTTACGTCCCGCTACAACGACCTTGCGCGGGATCTCGACGCGAACCTCGCTGAGGCCGACATGGAGAGCTTCAGAACCGAAGACATCCACGCACTGTTGATGACCGCCAACTTGCCTCACGACACCATCATTGACGACAGGACGCATGATGTGAGTACCGAAACCAAAAACCGACAAGGTTCGATCCCTGACTTTACGTACGTAGATGTCATCAGGGCAGGATAGACAGATATATTCTCCTGAATCGACGAAATCACCTACTTAGTAAAACACGACACGGAAATAATAACAGGTGCATAAAACATGCCATGTTCTCTTAACATAATATGAGGCAATTTGAGATATTGATGATATGGTGGTGCACCTTATTAATATTCTCAGCGAAGCTATATTGCTGATCCATTAGGTTGTGCAAACGATAAGTGGTTTCCCAGTACGTAAACTGATTAGTGTATTGAGATATGTTGTTCAAAATTACATTTTTTAGCACTACGATGCTGGATTATTTGTGAGATTATCCTTAATTTATTCATCCTTATTACGTTTATCAGATGATGCATCAAGTTGATGTGTATCAATAATTTGTCTGTCCTATTGGGGCATCGGCAATGACCTTGCAACATCGATAAATGTTTTACTCGCTGTTTTGTACGTAATTAATGTTCGACCTGGGTGCATTTTCATATGATAACGGGTTACGGCGACATAATTATTATGCTATTATACAACGTTCGGACAGGATTATTTTATAAAGAGTAGTTTTTGTTATAAGAACGCGAAAAACAAAATGTTAAATTCAAGAGTTTTGGGTTGAATCGTTCCTTGAATATAATAATTAAACTCTCCAAGAAACTAGTCATACAACTAAGCAGAACAAATTAGGTGCACATCTTGAAAACTTTATAGCTCATAAAATAAAACCTTTCGAGAACGAAGATGATGAAAATACTCTTTAGAAGGTAATAATAAATCTAGCCTCAGTACCACTTTTAATTAGACTTGGTGCACCACTCACCCAGAAAAAGGAAACGGAGAAAGCTGAGCATAATGCCACATGTCTGTTGCAAAGCTGCAGTAAATCACGTCGTATTTCTCTGTAACATTTATAGACTAAAATAATATCCTGCAGTTTCACACAGTTTATTTCCATAAATGGTTCCTGCAATCATTTCTGAAACCTGGAATGAGCCCCGTCTAAAAACTTTCTTAAATAAATCTTTATACTCTGGCAGCACAAAGATCACATTGCATAATTAAATGCAGATCAAGGATTTTAGTAAGCAGTAAACATAATCTTAAGCTGCAAAACGTAAAACGAAAATCGTCTCGAAAATTCACTTACTGCGGTTTTGAAAGCAGATGTGAGTTCATTAAGTTGCTGTGTTGCAATGATAAAGTCATAAAAGGACAAGTTTCGAGAGGTGAACATAACGAATAAATGTTTATTTTTATTCTCATATTACGAAGGTATTTTCATTTTAAAATTGAATAATAAGTATGATGTTTTCACTTCAGGTGTGTAATCACAGGTGCATCTTGCACATATTTGTCTTGAAGGAGTAAATAAAAATGACGACTAACTCGCAATAGATGATATCATTAGGTGACGAATAAGTCAAACACTAAAATCAACTTAAAAAGTAAATTCGTTCGCAACAAAGCAAAATTTAGTCTCGACTCCTACAAAGGAAATTGGCCGCTTCGTAGATCACCGTTAGAACATGGGCATTTCCAAAATCAAATTTTTCAGCCAATTGCATGATCATAAATTATCACTACAAAGGTGGTGCAAGAATGCTTTCTGAATACTGTCCTTAAGTCCTTACAATTTCATTGTAAACCTCAGAGAAAAAAAAGGTTTGAAAGAAAACACAGTATTAAGCGGGAAGCGCCTGGGTAACTCGCGAAATTCAAAATTTCTTACGTTTTTTACAGTTTGCCGGTTAGTGTCACGGATGCGTGTGTGTGCGGATTAAATTTTGCGGGATACCCTGACGCTTCCAGCTTAACTACTAAAATTAGACCCTGTTCAGAATCAACGACAGATTCTTCAAAATACTGAAGAAATCCGTCATAGAAATTTCGCAAACGCTAGAAGCAATCTAAGGCCGTCTAACTCTTGTGTGTATTTACGGAGACGGAAGCTATGGCGATGAAATCGACCGTTTATGTTCATGAAATGTTTGTTACACATATGCAGTGTTGTAATTACTTGCAAAATGGCAGTTGCAACAGAAAATGGTGCTCTCGTTTCAAAATGTACTAAATGTGTTAGAAACTGATAAGTATCCGGTAAAGGTATATTTTGAAGATGGTGTAAAATAAGAACTCCAAGGAGTCTACTACGTTTTCATTTCTGACCATCTAGTCATTTGTCAGTCTTAATGTCTTTAGGATTCCCGTTGTCATTTCTACTATCTATATTTCTATCGTCACTGGTGTTGGTATTAATAACTACTTACCTTTCTTTATTTATGTACTTCCATGTACTTCATATTATTTTCTACTGTATCTGTATCTATGTCGTTTATTTTATGTATGTTTATTTTTTCAGTACCATTACCCTTATTTTATTTATGGTGTATTGCAGAGTAATCCCCGAGGCGAGATGTTCGCGAGCATCTCTAGCTCTCTCATGGAAAGGTTTCGATTCGACAGCAGTGTCAGTGCCAACAGTAGTTTCCAGGTTCGCCTCGCATTGCTGTTCAATGTTTCATTTCATTCATTTCCTTTGAAGTTATAAAAGTTATAGGATTTTTTTCATCTCATTTTCGTCACTCTTGCTAAGCACTAACAATTTTTCACTAATTATTTTAGCACTTTTAGTACACTGCAGATTTCGACTACTAGACTGGTACAATTACACTAAACTTCAACAGCGGCGACAACGCCATCTAGTATCAGATAATGATAAAACTAAGTGAATCATACTTAAATTAAGATAGATGTCGCTATGATAGTAACTGTTTAGAATTCGATTTCGATTAGCTTCCTAATTATTCGTATGTTTTCTAGATTTTTAACAACAATAGATTCATTAAGAATGGTGGCATTAAATTTTTGTTTTAGATGAATAGAAAGTTAAACAATATTACTTTATAGTTTGTCAATTATTTAATGATCTGACATTTATCTAATGAGCTGATTATAAAAATGATTATTCCGTATAGCTTTTTAAATTTATGATCGCATGTTTAAAAATATTTGTCTATTGAGGAACTTGTAGGCAGAAAGGTTTTCTTATAAATCATTAGCATAATCTGTAACTGCCCATGCTTTTCACAAAATTCGTATACATACTTTTAATTGTTCTCGATGATTACAAACGGTCACGCTGGCCAATTAACAGTTATTGGCTCCCTAGAGTACTCACACAATGATAACAATACTTGGAAAGTCCAGACGCTTGGCTAGCATTCACAACTAGAGTCTGTTCCTTATAGTGCGAAGTGCGTTGGTCCCACGGGATGTGCCAGTAGTAAAGACGGAATAAGACCGCCATCATTGTGTGTGTGATTCGACTCACACACAGATATTTTTACACTAACTACACGCTGAATTGCGTCAATCAGTTTAACCACGCTCGTTATTCCCCCAGTCATAGTGTTTCCCTCTCTGGCAACGTTGGTGTGCGTGTGCTATATTTAATCATCCTTATGTGTGGCCCTGTTCATATGGCCTCCATCTGTGTGCGTTGCCAATGAAGTCTATCCTCTAGGCCAGACGTTCTCAAACTGTTCACAGCGTACACTATTACGCCGATTTTGTAATCTACCAATTCACAAGGGCCTGCAAATGAAGGAAACGAAGTGTTCTGTTCCGTAGTACCTACTTCAAACCTTGGAGTGTTACTAATTGAACCTTGCTAATCAATAATTACTGTTCGGCTAATGAGCATCTGTTGCCCTCATTAATCTTTGTTTAGAATGTGCTGCGCTTTGATAACAGTTTCGTTTAAAGTTCTGAATGGACAGCACGCGCGTTTATTCATTTGCTGTAAAGTTTGAGAAGCACATGCTGTGTCTAATATTAAAATTAATATTCCCGCTGCCCCAGTCGCGCCCAGGGCTCTCGGGAGTACTGTGCTGTGTCCGTGCACTTTCTTGAAATGAATTCGATCACATGTCGCTTTGCCAATGAATGTGATAGTTCAGAGAACCTTATAGATAATTGTGTTTGCGTTAGATAACGCATTACAGCGGACGTTGTGGACTTTATATATAAGTATTTTGGATAGTGAGTGTGAAGCATGATGGCAGAGACATTTGTTACAAGTACATGGTGAATGATTTAGTGGTGTAGTGATCCCGTTATATTAGAGACAGTGGGAATAGATGAGACTGCTGTTAAAAATGGGTGTGACGGAGTATGATTGGGATTCCTACAATGGATACATTTCAGTGAGTTTTATAGTTTACAATCTTGTTATATTCTTCTATACAAAAACTATACGCTAGACCACCTACGACGAGCTTTAATTAGATTTATTGGTATTTGTCTTAATTTTAAAGAACAGCAATATCCTATTACAAAACAGAAGGTACATACTCTGCAATAACACTATTGACAGCCCTATCATTATCATAAATTATATCATCGCTTTCTTTAACAACTTATAACTCATGTTTATCAATAAACACTTCTTCAGTCACACAATAACTTGTTTCTTCGACCGTCCTGTATAATATAAATTCTGTTACTACATTTCCTTTTCTTATCTAACTACCCTCATTACGGTCAATAATCATTTAGCGGTACTCATTCAATTACAATAAAATATATGTAAAACAATATCATTGTTAAGAGTGGTTGTTTGATTTGTGACCTCATTTGTAGCAGGAAAAGGAATTAAATTGATGATAACACTCGAGGCGGCCATGTTGTTTGTCACTTTAAACGACCGCTGGCTCTGACTGTACCACAGATGCGTAACGTAGGGCGTGTCATGGACGAAGTAATGGGCCGTTTTCACATTTTGATTTTTAAAACGATATAGTATCTTCTAAAACTACTTTTACATGTATGATTATAATGTCAATTACACATAATGCTTTGCCCAACAGTGGATAAAACTTAATTGATTGAGTAAAGGCCGATTTCCGGTTTCAATTACAGCTAATCTTTAATGGAAGAATACATTGAACAACAGGAAAACACGACACCTGTTTTCGCGGAAAAATGTTGTGAGGATGTTAGTTCTTATCGGCATTCCATATTGTAAACAAAGTCACATTGTAGTGTGAAAAAAATCGCACCTGGTATCGGTAGGAAACCCCTATAGGTAAAGGTCATCAACCCTCATCATTTGGCCCCCTCCGTTCAATTATATCAGCCAATAAAAGTCCCTTCATTCCCAAAAGCTCCCAATATCGAAAAACATTATCAATCAGCCCATATTTTGTGTGTTTTGATAAAAAGCTTTTTAATCACTGCCTTACTTAGATAATAACTATAACCGAGTTAGATTAACCACAAAACATAGACAACCCATGTCTACACCTCACCGTTTCAGTTTATTTGATAATGGACATTGTACCTGTAAGTAACCGCAGCCATTATTTTTAGCCGCGTCTTGCATCCGCGTCAGTTATAACTACACGTAAATGTTTATGTTCCAACTAACGCGCGTTACAGTTTCGAAATCTTCTGAGAACATTCACATGTTGTAGTGTGCAACGTGTTGCTTTCGTTTATAAACGTTCTGTTTTACATTTGTTTTATTATTGTTCGTTTCTGGTCCTTGTTTTGTGTGGAACTCCTGTATTTTGTTCAAATGCTGCTCACACATATGAATATACATATTCCACACTGTTATTATTAGGTTCACCTTCAAAAAACGAAATACTGGCTTATTACAAAATTCAGGAACAGCTTTACACTGTTACGCTTAACGGTATAGATCCAGTTGTCATAAAACAATGCTTAATTCTTCCGCTAGGGTGAAGAATCCGTCGGTTCGATCAACACAATGTCGATATGCAAGTCAGAGCTTCTGTTCTCCCCCGTGAAAGAGGGTTTGCATGGCGTTCACTTCAGCGTGGATAGCCTGGACTGCGAGCTGCCCTCCGAACAGGACCTCATCCTTACCTGTCAAGCCAACAAGGACAACTATACCATCGCCTTCGAGGGCAGCCTCAACACATACTCTGAGGACAGTGAGTGCATCGAACTGGCCGTCAATCAAATACATGGTACGCAACATTAACTTCACTTCCTAGAACTACTGATGCATACCGCGATAACGATAAATAATGTTTACTCAGTGATGCTAATTTACTCACCTGAACTGATTCACAGCTATGTTAATTACTCATGATAGCTTGCCAACTCATACACTTGATATTTTTTCAGACAAATTGGGCGAGGAAGAAACCTTAGTTTTAGATAACGATGAAAGAACGCGCAGGAATTTAGAATTATTAGAGAGATGTAAGAAATTAACTAATAAGTTAACGACGTCTATGGCTAGGAGCGATTTAGGATTAACTACTTGGAGTAAGCTTAAGAAACAAACCAGTCAGTCACCCTTAAGGAGGTAAATTACAAAAATATTACTACATGTGTTTTATACCTACCTGTGATGTCCAATCTATTAATTATGTAATGTGGTTTTAGGCACCCCTCTGGAAATAACAATGATGGTTCAAATGAAACGACTGATGCAACAGACGACAGCATGAGCAATTCAGTCATTAAAAGCCAAAGTTTGCCAAATCTGTACAGAAGGAAACTTATGAATAGTTCCATAAATTCGGCTGCTCTGAGTAATTCAACGGTATGTAGTGGAGATGATTGCCAAGAAACCTACTATCACCGAATTTCCCGTCTATTTATAAGTATTCTAACAATGTGCTTATTTTACAGGTCGATTCTTTCACCGTAAATCAAAGAATAATGGGCACTCCTATATGCATGAAAGTTTACGATGTGTCCCAACACTCCCAACATCGGTCATCTCAAGGAAGTCAACACTCGGAACCTATGAGCACATCTTCTACTGACAATCAAACTTCATCAGAAAAAAGTCAACCAAAACAAACATTTAGCTTAGTAAAGTTATTTATGAAACAAAAGAGTATGAGCAACGATGGAATCGTTAGCATGGATCAGCTGGATAGATCAGAGTGCTGGCCCTCGAGCTCTGGAGGTGAAAGTGGAGAATCCATGGGAGAACAAAAACTAGTCGATTCGAAAACTGCAATCTCAGAGCGCCCACAAATTGATTTACCAAGCACTGCAGTGGAAGAAGTGTCATCGCTTGTATACGAGGAGATCAATCCTGTGAATCCATTCGGCAACAGAGTATACGATGAAGTTTTAATTGAAGAAGAAGAAACAGGCGATGCAACTAAATTGAGTGATAGTGAATCTAATCTTTATGCGACAGTAAACAAACCACATATTAAGAGAACTAATTTAAATATTGTAAACAGTCCATCTAGAATGAGAAGTACCAGAAAATCATGTTCTTCCCAATCTTCGGCCACTAGTGTAAGCATTTCAAGTTGTTCTGAATCTGATGGAACTCAGATCACAAAGATGAATAGGCTCTTACAGCGTGAGCAATGTGACCATAAATCAACGTCAACTCACCTTGAAGCAGATACTATAGATAAGAGTATACAAACATCTAGCATGCATCTATCAACCATGTCTCAGAGAGAATTACTCAAGGTCGTCGAGCCTTCATTCTTAGAAAAGCTAAAAGAAGGAGATTGTGAAAAACCTGTTTTTGTCTTATATCCTAGCTATACTCTGCCAGATATTAGTTTCCTGAATGGGAGGCCAAATATTTATTTAAATCCGTTAAAAATAAACGTTACACCCAGATCGAGTGAAAACAAGAGAAACAGATTGCAAGTTAAAGGTAAACGACCGTTTTCATGCAATGATCTTGAAATGTTAAAGAAGAAAGGAGTCGGTCATATTAAAGACTGGGATTCCCTTAACTTTTTACTACCAATGGAATGCAGGCAATTGCTATCTGAAGTGCCTGAACTTATGCAACACATGAAAGAAAAAGAAGGTATGCAAAAATGTGGGAATAAGTACTGTAATGCTTCACCTGCTTCAAGAACTAAAAACCGACCGATGAGTTGCGATTGTAATAATTTAGCTGGCAATACTACTGCGGTATCTTCAAGCTCAAGCACGGCTACTCAACCTTCTTCAGGATACCGTGGTTCGTCCACAATGCTTACAGATTCTTCAGCTCAGAACAGCCCTGCGCCAGCTGGAAATTTCAATCCTCTGTTTGTGTATCGTTACGATAGCGCCACAAGCTCAGAGGCCAGTGGTGTAAACAATGATGGTCAGAGAATAAATCCCAATATTCCGAAACGATCACTCTCATTAGCAGAACAAAATCGCATTCCCAAACAAGGCGAATTAGCGCCTCCAAGGCCACCATTACCAAAGAGCATATTGCGTAAGTCAATGGATAAAACGCGAAAGTCTAGCACACATACTAAACGATACAGTATGTTTGAAATGGATGATCTTTTGCAAGATCCGATTGTTTGCATGACAGCAGCGACGGAACACAAAACTAAGAGAAGATCCTTACAAGAACCATACTATCTTCAGAATCAAACTGTAGATTATAGGAAGAATAACGATATAGCTGCGAAAAGATTGTCACAACAATTCCTCGACGCAGCGGAGAAAGATGCCGATTACAACGAGTATTATCCAGACGAAGGAGTTGGAACAGAGAGTAGTCTAGAATCGGGAAAATCTAACGAGTTAAAGTTCCATAGGCCGCACACTCCGCCATTACCGAAACCAAGAACAAAGAAAATGGAATATACAGAATTCCCACCTCCTGGTGCACTCATAAGTAGTGCGGATTTACAACAACTGGAAGAGTTTTTGAAACACAGTGGATTCAACTGTCTAAACATGGATGAGTGGGACCAAAATCAAGTTCAAAAGGTAAGGAACCAGGTGTCCAAATTCCTTCAGATGAAGCGATCTCAGGAGGAGAACCAAAGGTCGACAGAATCCAGTGGCAGTAGTTGTAATAGTAAGAAGTCAGTGAGTTTTGCGCAGAAGTCTGAGGTTACGAAGCCCGATAGCCAACAATCCCAATTAAAACCTATGGAGGACATAAAGGGTGTCATTCTAACCACGCCACCTAACTCACCAAATATTTCCGCTGTGATAGCGCAGAGGCTTTACCAGGTAACGTTTCATTTGCTAATGCTACTTATGCTCACACACGTCATTGCCCGTTAATTTCTGTGAGTACCTTCCGTTGTTTATTTGCTCTTCAGTTTTCATTTTATGTTTTTTCTCGATGTTATTTGGATAATTTTGAATATTATCTGCTTGTGTGGATGTGCTATTATTTTATGCTGTAGCATTTTTTACTTTGCACCAACATTTTTCTTAGCAAGTTGAACACGTTACCTGCGCTTATCACTCATTAACCACTATGTGATATACATTAAACGAAATGTGTAATGTTTTCTTGCATGCCCAATATTGGATAAAGTTATATGATTGTAGGGCAAGAATTTAGCAGAAATACCGATTTGTGAAGAAGCTGAAGTGAGCCCTGATGAATTTGGAAGTCCCATCCACCATGACGCGAGAGGAAAATATGATGTTATTGATGTTTCGCAAAAAAGAGGTAAAGATATTTTCAACATCGCAGATGCCATTCCTTTTCCAGTCATTCGTGCTTTGGATAACGTGAAAGATAACCACATTCTTCCATTTGCAGCCTTAGTGTCAAATGTGACCGATGCTGTAGAAATGTTAATTCAACATTTCTCGCCTGCTACGGATCAAGCTGAGTTAGCCTTTTTAGGAGACTCTAAAGAATCCCCGGCCTGCGCCAAAATAGCACTAAATGCATTGTGTCCAGCTTTGTACGCGATCTTCAGAGATGGCCTTAAAGAGAACATTGAAACTTCTTTCGGAGCGGTCAATAATTCTGTTTGGCAAATGGTTGAAGCTACTGCAAGACAAGGTAAGAAAATAGCAGCCAATGCTGACCTGAATCATAATGTGTAAAAACTCTGACACCAGGTTAGACACTAACCACACGATAAAGAAAGAAGTCATAATGTCATTTCTATTTTAGGACCAATTACAAAATCTCTCAATGAGTTGGTATTGAGAATTAACAGCGAAGATGCCGTCACAGAGGGATTGGTCAAATTCAATGCGTTTATCCTTGGTTTACTCAAGTAAGTACAACAAAAAAATTAAAAATAACCTACAATCATACAAATAGCAAATACCTTTATAAAAATCTCGTGTTTGCTTACAGTGCGCAATCCGTAGATGCATGGGTGTCATACATTCGTACACGGGAATCTATATTAGCGAAACACTACAGTCCTGATTCTCTGATCCTCGCCGGCTGTGTGGGTGAACCGCGATGCCGAGCTCTTCTGGATACGTTGCTCGCCAGCCTCGAACCACTAAAACTTCTTCCTTTCTCCCTGGACCTCATGTTCGAAATGCGTGAACTGCACAGAAGTTTCAAGAAAATTGAAAGCGACATGCGTGCTGCTAGTCGGGTAAGCTTAGATAACATTCACAAAATAACATCTAATATCTAATAGTCGACACTGAATGCTACTTTCCCATGAAATATACGTAATCAATATTCCGTGTCTTTCGTGTTCCGAAACCACTATCGCATACTATCAAACAGCCGCCTGCCGGAGCAACATCGCTTTATTTGCATTTTATTGTTTACTGCATGTGCTTAAATCACAGTTCACGGCGTACGAACGCGATATTTTAGCATTTACTTTCGTGCACAGCTTACATAAAATGCAAATAAAGGTATTGCCGAGCGGTCGAACTCGAACGATGACCTTGTCGAGGACTCTAACTTGTACTAAACTAACTTTGGATGGCATGATGCATGATGCTAAAAAACATTTGGTGTATTTAACAGCCTACTTCGATTAACACTCCACCACTAACCCTGAACCAGCGGAATTTGCTGAAGCTGGTGCGTTCGATGCAGTCGAGCGGTCTCTCCAGCGACGACTGTCAGACCAGTGTCATAATGAGACACAAAGAGCCCAAACACAAAGAGCCTTCCACACCCGACCTGCTTAATGATTCGGCGAATGTAAAGACGACTGTTGAAAAGAATAGACCACGCTCATGCGTTAATCCGACGACTATTGGTTATGACATTTGTCCGAACAATAGCAGGATAGAGATTGAGAACAACCGCAGATGGTCTGGGGTGCACTTGGGCTCGAAGTTAATGCAGGCGTTCGATAGGCTCGTGTTCGACGACAGCGACGATTACACTGATAGTCTAGAGAACAATAAGCCTCCCTCCGCTAAGCCCTCCAGCAATGACGTGAAGGTAACTCGGCGGTGCTTTGTGTGGACATTACTTGAATGTTATGTGCTTTGACAATGTTTTGTTGCGGTCTACGTTGTTATTAATTTACAGGTTGTTCTTAGTACCTTGCTTGCTGCTTCTAACATTTATTTTGCGTGCTTACTTTTCTTTTTTTTACACGTTTCATCGTTTAGAATTGTTTGCAATATGTTTGTGTCCACGTTTTATGTTATTATTGTGCCCCTTGATTGATATTTTTTTTGATAAATCGAATGTTTTAAACTTTAACAGTACGTTTAGTAATTTTAGTCTGCAATTAAAAGTCGTAGATTTTACTTTACTTAAACTAAATATTTAAAAGAAAATACCAAAAAATAATGCCCGAAACAAAAATGATAAGTTGCAAGTATTTGACCGCTCGTACGTTTTGTGTAGCTGGATTGCAGCGGTGAGGAGAATTGGCGGCCGGGATCTGCCAGTAGCGGTGCCAGTGGCAACACTGGCAATGGCAGCGGCAACTCGGGAGGTGGCAAGTTCCGACGTCTGCAACTCAAATGGGAAATGCTTAGCAATGCCGAAAGTCCCGTGACGCCTTCAGGTTTGTCTAACTTTTCATAATGTTCCTACTTATACAGCGGAAAACCAACTTAGTTAAACCTCTTAGGATTTTGTTCCTATTCATCGATGACTCAAGATAATTCGTAGATAGCAAAACTTACGACAATGAAAACTTACGATAATGAAATTCACGGAAGACACAGCTGAAACTTGATGAATAACAATTTTTTAATAAAACTACTGGGTACCTACCTACTTAAAAATACTTAGAACCGACTACGTGTAGGTAAATCTAGATAATTGTAGCAACATATACAATCCCAACGATAAAACCTGAAATAAATTGGCAACAGCAATCAACGCTATGCAAAACAAGTTTAGTTTACATTTTCGTGAGAACAACGAACAGCTGTATAAACCTATGCAACGGATGAATGACGTCATCGACACATACCTACTTCTTATTCTCGTGGATATAAAGTCCTTCACTGATTTCAAACACAAGGACCCTTTGAGATTATTTTGTCGCATGTGCCCTAATGAATGAATGACGCCAGACTGAATTTACTTTTAAAGCAATAGAGTTGGCCGGTAGAATAAAATGTATGAGAGGGCTTAGGTTTTTCTTTTCGTATTCAGCGTTTTTCGTTCAATAAGTTCGTATGTAGTCGATTTTTTAATTGACTTCTAAAAAAGGTGAGGTTACTCGTTATTGTTTATTTAGACTGTAGTGCTCCAAGATGACCTATGCGTACCTACTTTACTTCGTTTCTGTAATATTTATGTGTATTTATGTATTCAGGAGAGACGTCCCCGGCTGCGTCGCGTGGCTCCAAGATCCCCAGGCCGGTGTCATCGCCCGTGAGGCCGGTGGCACCCGCGCTGCAGTCTCCAGCCAAGAATACAGCGCATCGGTAATGGCTATACCTATTATGTTCTTTTGATATACGTACACATGATATCACACTTGTAATTTCCGACGGGTTAGTTTGTCAGAGGTGTGCGTCAGCCCAAAACGATGCATATTTCATCATTATTATTAAATAACTTTATCGTGTCAAGCAGTCCACTTGAAAAATAGATCTTAAATGTGTTTACAGTAAAACACATTGTGCTGTGTGTGCTGTTTTTTACAATAAACTTGCTTTCAGTATTCTTTCAGACACTGATATTACACATTTCTAAAATCAGACGTTACATTGCATTTTTATTGTTTTACATTTGAACAAATCTCAACTGCACATTTTTGAGGATGACTTCAGATCTAGTTTATTAAGATCGACCTTGATGCTATAATTCACCCAATCATCACAAATCATCCGCTAACGCAAAAATATTAAAATAATTTGTCAGTCTCGTTCGCAATGACGGACCAATTGTGGACACTGTGGTCATTGTGCCAATTCCCCCAGGATGCATTATTACTTTGTGCCAAATATGGTCCAACGGTGGCGATAAACACTGTCAGCAGCGACTAGATAATTTATCATTGGAGCTAGTTGGTGTTTTGATTTTTCTTTGACAGAAAGACAGAATGCCTTGTTTTCTTGACTTTAGCTAACGTCATTGTCTATGTAGATTTTTACGTCAAGTCAAACATAATTTAATCATTAAACATCAAAACTCTAATACATACTCTAATATGTGCAATATATAATTAATATAATGATGATATTAATATATAAAATATATACGACCCTGCTACCTTTTTTATATTTTTAGAGGTTTTTTTTAAGTTTTTTTTTTTCAAATATAAATAAATACAAAAAATGTGAAGAGAATTTCCTTGAGATGGAGAGATATAAACAGCTGTCTCAATTATTCAAGCTAATCACGGCGATTATTAACTTATTTAGTGTTATTCTTTTTGAATACTGCTTAAACTGCATAGAAGGCTATAGTAATATTAACGGGGTTTTCTTATGTTCAGGGGTATCCCGGTACCTGTACGCAAGGGAACATCTCCTACCACATCCACGCCCAGTAGACCGACTACGGCGCGAGCTGGCTCTGCCAACAAGAAACCACCTCAGGCTGCTAACAGGTAACAAGGAACTTATTATGCAGAACAGCCCATAAACAAACCATCCAACGCAAGGGTGCTTGCATAAAGATATACAACATTATTTTTAGTATATGCGAAACCTGAATATAGTTTGTTCTAAATAAGTAACTGAATCGATACCAATCATTTTTAAACCATGTTATATTTTTTCCCAAAAATATTTTAAAAAGTTAAAAGTTGGACACCAATAATTTAGGTACCTACTGCTAAATTATTATTATCAATGAGCTCAAGAGGTCGCTGGAGGCCCGCGCTGCGTAGTGACCACGTTTTTTTGCGGACAACTAGGTAACAGAACAAGCTTATAACTTTGTGATTTTTCATGATACAGTTTTGAAATTTTGTACTTAGGTTCTTTACATAAAAATACTAGACACGTGTATCAGGTTTCGCATATACTAAAACTAATGTTGTATACTGAATCCCAGCACAGATAAATTGGGACAGATCGACAGTTGGTACCGACACATAAAGAAACAGATGCATTTAAACGTAAAGACAGTAAAAAAGGACAGGGATTCAGGTACCGACAAATCGAGACCAGAAAACCTGCATCTTAATGCAAAAACCCTTCGAAAATAGAACGGATTACGAAGCTGGCAACCTGAAAATAAAACGACAGTTGAAAATACAAGAAATATGTCAGCGACAAATAACAGTATTGTAGAAATAGCTGCTATAATTTAGTTTTATTGAGCACAACGTTTTATTTATGCTACACTTACTTTCAAGGTTAAATGGGATATCACAGGTGGCGGTGTCTTTATTTATGTCTTCCTTCTGAAATACTGAAAAACATTTCTTTTTTAATGCTTTTATATAAAATTTGTTCAGCACCGCAATATATTATTATGCTTATACCGCACTATCTTCAGAGTTTTACCCGAGATGACAGCGAAGAGGCCTGAAGTGAAACCACGAGTGCAAAACGTAGCTGTGGTTAATACTACAATTGTTAAGAAAACAACGTATGTACTTTAGTTGGGAATAACTTGTGACTAACGTTGTGACGACAGTTTGATGCTAACAGCATGTTGCGCATGAGCTTGAGGAAAATAACACTGTAACCGCTAATGGTTTTATGAAAATTTCAATGAAAACCATGCCATGATTTTACTAACGATTTACTTATAAGCCATTAAAATATTAACCTAACTATTAAACGCGAATAACTTACCTAATAAGTATGTTTTGCCTATGAAATTATTTTCAACGGGAAGCTTAACCAGGAATCGATTTCTAATTTCTCGTTTTCTACATATAAGTTCTTTGGCAGTCAGGATGTATTTTTCAATGATAATACTCAAGTCATTCCATCTGTCTCGTTTATTAAATATCAGCTTTTGGACATTTAATAACACAGAGAGACTTACCACATATAAAACAGCACCAGGAATCAGGCCATCAACACCTATAGGTATCACCAAACGTTGCGTTCCAACAACATAAAGTCGAACAGTTTAATGTTTTTAGTGAAACACATTTGCGCCCTCTGCACATGCTCACACTTGCATGACCTGTTCGTGCGAGCATGTGAGGCGGATGTTACGCCGAGCATGTTTTGTGATGTTACTTTTCCTGGAGCATATCATCAACATAAGGTTCTCCGCAGGACGTCCCGCGTGGACGGCGCGGCTCACGGCGGCGCGGCCCCGCGGCCGTCGTCCCTCCCGTACGGGCGCACGCCGCCCCCCGCCGCCCCGCGCCGCGCTGCGTCCTCATCTGCTGCTCGAGCGCATCACACCACCACCCAGCAGAAACAACATAAGTATGTATTCAACCATTGCTATTTAAATGCCCTTTTGCACGCAAATTCTTCATACTCATCATCCATTTATTCACTATCAAAATCGTCCTCATACCTCCATTCCTACTCAGCTTCAAAATCATTTTCGTATTCATCATCCTCGTCTATTCTAAGTTGTTTGGATTGACACAGCAACTCATGGGCTTATATTATCTCATCTCAGATTTCAATTCCGTCTTTGTTATATAATTTTTCACACAATCCATTCGTCTTTTGTTTCGTATGTCCCTCTTCTTAAATTACGAAAATCGTTACTGCGTTACCTTATTTTATAAAATGAAATACATTAATTTCTAAACACGGCCCATAATGTAGAATCTGCATTGTCAATTTCGATATCTCAGCTAACTTACCACTTATGCACGCACAGTTTTTGTTGAAGGTAGGAACAAGAAGATGACTGAACCATCGTCCCTAAATTAAGGTCATATCCTAATTGACCTAACCCAAGGATGCAAGTACCCACATGCAACCCACGGATGTACTAATTTATATCCATCAGTTAATTAATGGTGTATTATGTAATTCCAGGTACGTGAGGACGCTATGGCATCGGCTGCCTTCAGACTCGGGGCACCTCGCGTTCAACGAAGGTGAGCGTCTCCGACTGATCCTGGAGGTAGACGATCAGTACCTGCTGTGTTGTCGCGGCGAACACAAGGGGCTAGTGCCCCGCGATGCCGTGCTGCTCGAGGACTTCTGATATTGGCAGCCCTAGCACGACTGGCAGCCAGCCTGGCGCCCGTTACGCTTGAACGGCAAACGTTGAAGGGAACGTAGGGAACCATCGCTTTTCAGTCTATACTTTCCAATGCTTCAAGATTGTTATGCTGAATCTATGTATCTAATCCTAGATTCGGCATATCACATTTCCAAACAATGGAAATTATAGACGTGGAAATGGTGGAGACAATGTGCAATTGGTTTCGGAGTGACTAAACAATGTGGAACTTGTGGAACCTGTGGAACTATACTTCGTTTCGTCTGGAATGTGGCTTGAACCTTGAGTTGTCTAGTTCGATTCGGTATGTGAAAATGAATGTGATCGTGAACTATGCTGTTCAAAGACTATGTGAATATAACTTGTAATGTAATTCTATGTTTCATACTCTAACTCCACTCGTTTGGAGCGCTATTTTATGTCTTAATCATTATTTAATTTTTGATGTTGCCTTACTTAGCAATATTCATAACTTCTTCGCAGAATCTTAACATCATTAAGTATCTCTCACATTTCTAATTATGGTAGTAAAATCTAGTCTTACGTTATAAGGCACGACAAGGTCTTGGACTGTATATAAATTTATTTTAAGTAACACAAATTGTGGGAATATTTACTGGGAATGACAGCGCGTGATGAACAACCTTTGATGACGCATTAACAGTAAATATTTATCTCAATAATATGTGATATATAGAATACTATTTACTTTTATGGTAGGAACAAAATCTCATACCTTGAGGGCAAACTCCATCGTATCCTAAACCATGGAAATCCGCAACTGCCGAGAGAAACACGCCCCAATGTACTTTGGTGTTTAGATAAATTACGTAAATGTGAATTTGATGTCTAAAATTACCCTCGATATTAACGATATGTGTATAATATACTAATTACGACCTATTGGTATTAGCGGTGTAACATGTAGGTATAAATTAATACAACATTTTTATAGTACTTCGATGACTAAGTATTACTTGTGAATGTTTTACTAAGTTTTAAAACATCGGGTACGGTGAACCTGGTGGTCTACCATGACGTTTTAAAGCAGGAGTAATTCCAGTGTGGGAAAGAGATGGCGTCTACGACCTGTATAGCTCTGTCTCTGTATCACACTGGAAATACTCCTGTTTTATGACGTCATAGTAACCCCGTGAATAAAATAGACAAATCATTGACAGAAAAGCTATCCACAGATTGTGTTAACTTCTGGCTACACTAACTGCATGCAGCCTCTCCTGAGCACCCTCCTTGGCGGTCTGTGGTGAAGGGTTCATTAATTACAGCGGTGTAGGGGAACTAACTGGTGTACATGACTAACTGCATGGCCTTTACCAACACTACCCTTCCCTAAGCTGACCTACACTTTAAATCTTCCATTAGACAGTTTATAATACGGTGCTGGTGCGTAACTACCTCTTATATCTGACCGCATGCGCCTCTCCACTATACACATCCCAAAACCAGCACTCTCAAGTTCCATTCTAATGAAATAGTGTCGCCGTACCTGACTATCTATGTACTTGATTAGCGGTATTAAATCAATTATGATATCGATATTGGTATTAAAGATGGGTTCGTCATCTAAAACAAATGTCTGCTTAACAGTCACGAATATTATTGTGATATAATGGTCATATCACTGCTATTATGATGCGGAAAGAAATGATATTTTTGGTATGTAATGTATTTTATTGCTCAAGTTGGAAGCGCAACATTATCGGATGATATGATTGATATTAATATTCGAGACGTAATACTCTAAATATTATACCTATTATAAATTTCAGTATTCGTTAATTGGTGTAAAGTGACTGTACATAATGTAATGGAGTTATTCTTAGTAGTGATTTTAGAGGTCAAAATTTGTAACAAAACTTTTGAATGCACGATACAGTTCCTCTCGTAGTCCGTCGTGCTATCGAGTCACAACATTGGTGAAATGTAGTTGATATACTCGTAGTGAGCTAAATTATGATAACTTGCGTATCCGAGGTGTGTTTCTCGAAGCAGTGGTGAGGTATCTTGCCAGCTACGTTCAGTGAACAAGATGTTAGAGGCTCGTCGACGCGATAATCTCATTAACTAGAGTGGACGTAAGTTGACACAAATTAGAACTGTACAATAGAATAATCTATACAATAATTAGGTTAGTAATGTTATCTAAATTATAGTTGAATTAGTTAGATGATCGTAACCTCCATGCTGTGAGAACGGCGAGAGTTTGTAAAATACACATTTCATTACAGTGTTAGGGTTAATTCGCGCTTTGTGACTGAATGATGTGTTGTGGCCTTTGTATGTATTAAAGTTATATAGTGTTACTGTGTCGTGTGTGTGCGCTTGTTGCATCAGTCGAAGTATTCATTGTATCGTCTACTTAACATTCAATAGCATGGGGAATGCTTCCACAAATTATTTATTAGAGTAATCAGACTCCTAATTAGCCGTTAAAGTATTAGTCGAACAAACATGCCTTAAAGTATGTAATATCTACGATGGAGCAGATGGCAGATGTAGTGTTGTTCGCTTCGCGACAGCTTCAAGAGTATTCGCTTTGCAAATAGTCTCTGTTTCAGTACCTAGAGGAGTTTGTAGTCGTAAGTTTTTATCAACAGTTTGTATTATTGAATGATGTTGAACTGGTTTTTTATAAAATGACATCCTGCGCGTTCGTTTTAAGGTATTGTTGGATATATGTGGTGAGTCAGTTGTCCTTATGGGTACAAAGGTTAAGTTATTGTACTATTTTGTGATTAAGATTTTTATTTATAATTTTTACGATTGGGATCAATAAGTTGAATTTTGTGTTGAAAACTTTATTTTCTTAAAAAAAAAAGTGTAAAAACAAAAAGAGGCTTTCGTTATTTCTACGAAACGTCAACGAACGACTGAGAAATTATTCCGAATATTATAATTAAGTTTATTTCGAAAAGTGAATACTAATTAAATTATGTATGTATTATCAATTGTTTTCCGGCGTGACATTATCTGATTCAATTTATGTATCTATTTGATTAAAGATATTTTTATTTGTGTTAAGTGCCATAATTTAATGAATTAACAATTGATAAATATTATTATAATGCATAACCATGTACACCAATTAAACAATATATAAAAGATATTGTTGTTTTATTGAAAATTACATACCTTCAACTACAGCAGCTAGAGCAGCTCCACTTTCCTCTATTTTTATTATTTTATATTGAACACAAGTATTTTAAGGAATATCAATTACGTGCCTACCTGACAGATCAGCCAAAATATCTTCGTAACATATTACAAACATCACGCCTGTAATCCTCAAAGGGTTAGGCAGAGGTATACCTAATAGTACACCCACATTTCGCCAGATATGTTTTTAAGTCCCACGTAATAGGGGGCGAGCTTATTGCCATCAATCGTGCACAAATCCAGATTCCGTGGCTGTTGCTGAAAAAATCCTGATGGAAAAATCCAATAACACATTGCCCGAGCCGGGAATCGAACCCGGGATCCCACGCTCAGCAGTCACGCGTGTGACTACTAGACCAACGAGGCAGACACTACTAAATATTCTCCAAATGGCACTTCATAAATCAAGTGTGTAGTTAGATGTGTCACGGATAAGTGTCCTACACGTCCGGATAGCTACATCCCGTTTGGTAACTTTTCCGATTCGCCAACTAAACAAAATACCATCACAAAAGTGCCGTTTCGTAACTATTTTGATTAGGATACATACTGACCATACCTACACTTCAACACATGGACCATACTACATACATACATACTTACGCCTTTTTTCCATGCAGTTAGGCAGCATCTACAGAATTCCACCTGTCACGTCCTTACAAACTGCTTTTGTTTTGTCCACGTTTTCATACATCTTGTCATACCACTGATTTTATGCACTTGGAGAATCTTGAAAAAGTTTACTAAGTTCTAGGAGTTCTAGATAGTACCAGCTTTGGAAGTAATTAATTTTTATTAATCGGTACCGATGACCTGGTGAAGGTTGCAGGGACCCGCTGGATGCGAGTCGCACGGGACCGGTCAATGTGGCGACACTTGGGGGAGGCCTATGTCCAGCAGTGGACGTCTTTCGGCTGAAATGATGATGATGATGATGATGAATCGGTAGCAGAAGGCGGTGCCGGTGGCGGAGATCTTCGACATTCTGTCTAACTGACCTGTTCGAGTCTTAGGCGAAAAAAGTGCCTGTAAGTAGTCTGGTTGAAACATTTGAGCAACGCTGCCAGTCGTTGCAATTAATTTTATCAGGCACCACCTTTATCTTCTGTTTTATCAAGGTAATTGGTTATTTTCTATTCGACAGGGGGGAATCCCCCCTGTCGAATAGAAAATATATAGAACCGATTTAGAATTTTATAATTATGTTACTGTGTTAATAAAAACTTAAACCGTCTAGGTTGCTGTCCAAGTTCATCACCTTGTCAATCAATTTAGTGTCCTGCTCTACTCTTTTCCTGTAAACAAAGCATGCACAAGCCGCTTACGCCTCGTGTGTTTCTTCGTCAGGGGCTTTAGGCAAGGGGAGGGTGCCAAATCTTGGATAACTATAGAGAAACCAATCTATCCGAGGCGGAAAGTAAAATTTTTCTCTCGAGCTCGCTTCGGTCGCGCGTGCTCCTTTTGTCGTGCTTGTTTGTATGAACAAAAATGACCTAATTTATCCGAGAATATCCTAAATTATTCGAGCTCACTTCACTCGTTCAGCTGTCTTATGTCCTTTGCGTTTATAAGCTATTCTTTATAAATAGGCAGAATTAGCCTATTTCTTTAATAAAGGGCAAAGGAAAGCTATCAAGTTCGAGGTGGGTGCTAATATGCTATGCTCGCTCTTGCATTATATTTTTTCGATTAATAGGCATATCTGTATAAATCGACAAAATGCCTCCTTGTACGAATTGACAAACGAAAATCTAACATAACCTAGGAGTGCAAAAATTGTCCAGCTGGTTTCATGGTAGAACTATTTCCAGGGCTGTGCAACTAAAGATGCACAGCCCTGGAAATAGTTCTACCGGCGCCTATGCAGGTTCCTATGGATTTTGGGGTACGGATAGAAGATTTAACAAAATAAAAATCCATATGAGGGTGTATAGTTTAATCAACATAAATAAACTCGGACATTCAGTTAACGACTAAAGCTGCTTTCTACCTGTATTTAAGTACGACTGTGTCGAATTTCCTACCTGTGTGGTTGTGAAACTACATACATAAATACCTAATTATACAGAAAGAGGAATAATATGACTAAATTCATCAATTATATATGATATCAAGAATTTGCAAGGCAAAAGAAAGTTACACAATGCGAAAATCGAAACTACTAAAGACATAGAGAAGACATTTTTATTTTTTTCATCTTTGACGATTATTTTTGTGCACGCCTGTGCAGAACCTACAAATATTTTTGTGCGCATTTTAGACCTACGAAGTACTAAACACTAACATTTAGAGCTCAAACTAGATGTCTGACTTCCTACAACATTAAGACAACACAGAGAGCCTAAGGCTCTTTTAATATACTCTTTTTCTATCAATATTTTCTACTTCAATATATAGAGAAAGCTGGACGTTGTGTGAGAGAAGTACGCCGGGACAAGGTTGAACGTGGAACCTCTCGGGCACTGAGAGGTCTTGCCACCGAAGTCCGTCGGTTCCTCTCGTTGTTGCGCATGACCAGATCCTCTTCATCCATTGTCGGGGCCCTGCGGCGAGGTGACAGAGCCCGGGGGGTGCGCGGAGTGCGAGGCGTCCGCGGAGCTCGAGCTGACAAGCACCGGGACTTCGGACGGGCTTCCTCAGTCCACTCGTGGACGGACGTGTAATATTGATCCTGCGTAAATAGGAAATGTTAGTTTTATTGAATCAGTTGAACCTGCAAAGAAGTTCTGCTCAAAAAAGGACTTAGACCTCTCCTAAAAAACAAATGAAAAATCAGACGAATAGACCACATTAATATGCACAGGCGACGTTGGTTAGACAGTAATCTTTAGAAGTTTGTTTTCCAAACATTCCCTTGCTTGATGGTGACATGTCGAGCAAAGTCTTTCGATTTTCCATCAAAATTCAATGCTGATGAAATAATATTATCGTCGTTTGTTGTCAAGCAAACCTGTTTCCTGGGGCAATAGTCAAAAAATTTTGGGTTTGTTTAACGAACATACCAGCATAATAATGTACAAGGAAAATATTGAATACCTAAAGATGTCTTGTTTTTATCTTACTGGTTATCTTGTATTACCCAACAGATTACAAAAAATCAAAGATATCCTCCGTAACCGGATATTACGGAAAATCAAAATTTCCTAATTGCTATTTTTATGACGGTGACCATTAATCAAATCAAGAATACACTCCGAACCTCTTGGGTATGGCTACCAGTGGCGAAGGGTCAATTTTTGTAAGAAGTAAGCCGGAGTACAAATGTTTAGTGTGATTATATTATTTGTCTAAATGGCATTTTTCAAAGGGAATCCGGAAGGAATCGAGTTATATGGAACCTTCGCCACTGATGGCTACAGGTTCGGTTTGAAACTAATTACTATTTACCTATGTTTTACATTTGAAGTAGATACTCGTACTATCTAAAAACTAGGAAAAATAAGATAATTTAAAAAGTGAAAACTTACCAAGTGGCCTTACAGAATCGTCCAATACATGAGTCTGCCTTTATCTAAAGACAGTTTAAGTGCAAGTGAGAAGTAATGGCAATAGTCGACTACATTAACAATTGAACTAAATGTCAGGTGATCTGTGAACTAGTGTACAAAATAAAACCAACTCTCGTATAGTGTTAAACTGTATTAAACGATTACCTAATAGGTATACAATACGTCCTGCTCATCATAAAACATCGTCTCAAAACTTGGAGTTAAGTTGCTGTCTACTGGTATAGAATCTATTAGTTTAGTTAAAACTTATCTAGACATTTTATCATAAAAAGCTTGCGTGAAAAGTAACGAATTAAAATTTTAATAAAAAATATTTTAGTACGACAAACGCGCCCATAACAACATAGACAGAACCAATTGAATCGCTCAAATGCAAAATATCTTTCTTATTAATAAAAATGACAATGCAAGAAAGTTTTGTGACTCAAGCTTCAAACATTAATACACGCTATCTAAACCTAATCTCTTATAGTCAAAGTTACATATAAAACATTTATATAATAATCTGGTCAGTCAATCTCGAGCCCGCACCTCCGTTCTCGTCACAGCAGTGTCTCGTGTTATCATAGAACCTTCAGCGACTATATTAATGTAAACTGACTTGTTACGCAAATGCGAGAAAAAGCTACAAGTCTCTACATCAGTGTATCACAAAATCATGATGAATGCTGTGCCAAGAACTCCTATACCTGCTATCTTTACATTCCAAATCATAAAACATTGAAATAGTCAGTGCATATAATACTATTAATACGTAGTGGAAACAACAAAACACAGTGATAACAAAGCCTATATAACTAGGAATAGTATAAATAAATATACACATTCAGATATAGATGCAGAATATATGAATATTATTTGATTACCAATACAATATACTAAGACATCGCATGAGGAAATGTACGTTAGTGCTGCTAATGAAAATCGTGTGGAATAGTGCAATGTTCAATATGGTATATTTCAAGCACTATTACTAGCAATGGTAGAGACTACTAAACTCATACTCGCAGAAACAATAGCTTCGATAAGCTACTTGCCGCAATGATACTGTTTACACCACAATGGATACTTCTACGGTACTAGAATGAATTGGCACTCATGATACTAACATCACTCGGGTTATAATGGTGATATAAAAAAGAAATTCACTTGTAAAATTATTCATCAACTATAACGCTACAAATACAACATTCAAATTTATAATTACGAATAACAATACAATTCAAATTTTAATGATTACACTTATAACGCACTCAACATATTGTCCGAAAAGATATGTAATAAATCATTGACATAGATTACGACAAATTTTAGATCCAATTTGTCTAAACAAACGTACCTTAATAAAGTCACTCAAACTGGGTATCAATATTGAACAAAATTAACAAATATAAAATGTTATACAATAAGTTTGGACTCTTGATTATAAAAATTAGAGTGGTTCGCTGAGAAGTCGAAGTTTCTCAGTGCAAGCTCTTAACACTGCTGCTGATTCAAATTCTCGTCGGACTTTGGAGGTTCCGATGTCGCTGGCACTGGACTCTACGGAAAAAAGAAAATGCATTAACCTCCACTCTTTTCATATAATTGAAAAGACACGCAAATTAAAAGAAAAAAAAACAATGGTTAATAAACAAACGAAAAATCAAACAAACAAACAAAACAGACGCAAAAAAAAATGTTAATGACAATAGCGAACCCCTCACACTGCGACCCAATGAGTTACCTACTCAATAAAACGTGTACAAATATCCAGGCTGAAACAAAAATGGATGATTGCGATTTAAATGACCTTCACCGAAAAACCGAAAGTGAAAAAGCGAAAACAACATAGATGCTAAAGGCCCGACTAGTGGCTGGAAAGGGCCTCACCTCCTGTCGGGAATGTCCATGGCTATCAGGAACCGGGGACACTCCAGTCATCTGCTTGATGTACTCTTTGTCATCGAATATTTTGATGTCACCGCCTCCAGGTTTATGCTTTACGTTATCCATGGAGCCCACTTTACTTTGTGCTTTGAATTCCAATTTTTGATTTTCGATCTGTTTCAAAGAAGTGAGTGTGCACATAAAATAAAAATACATACAATATAATAATCATGTGGAGGTTCCGTAGATAGTAGAAAGAAGATAAAATATTTTCCGAATGATTATGTTATTAAAACATTGTCGCCAGTCCCTTTGTCAGTCTATAATTATCGCAAGAATGAAACGGTGAAAAGTGAAACATTGCCAAGGAACCGGCGCCACGCGGTGTAAAGTCAACAATGTCCATTATATTACTGAGTAAGTACAAATGAAACTTTACCATTCTAACTAGAAGAAAATTGTAACCTCACAAACCTGTCAGGTAGTAAAATAACATTATTAAAGGTATTCCTTTTATTACATAATTGCTGGAGATAATTGTTGAAAGTAATTAAAGAACGCCAGAAGATCATATCAATGATTAAAATTATGTAACCAGACAGTGCAACTACGAGTCAGCATAGCAGACAACTGAAGATACTTTATACGTACAAGAAACATAGAGAATTATTATGATTACATATTTAGTGCAAGCCGTGTGCAAATCAATGTAGGTATGGTTCTACATACTGTTTCTCATATTCTTTACAACGATGTATTCGATCATTACGAGAATGAATATTTCGATCAAAATAAACAAAGTGATAAATCCGATAGTATAAAATAACCGAAAGGATTAATATTTTATCAAGATTTCGGTAAAATTATAAAGGCATATCAAATAGTGGATCATACTGAATATAATGCTATTGTACTTCTCCAGAAATACATGACATTAGTATGTACGTAAAGGAGATTTCAGACGTGTGTTTAAATTTCATGAGACTTTGATGAATAAAAGTTTTTACCAGAACTCATCAAAAACTTGTCTAAATCATTTTGTCCTTTGCTTTCTATAAAAAAATGTTTCTAGAAAAAGCGGCTCTCTTTGGAATGGGTTACAATTTTGTTCCAGTTACATTAATTGCTAAGACTTCCAAGTGGACATGGCTAATTAAAGACAATGGAAAATTCTGTTCGCCAATTGTATCTACAGAACCTTTAAGTATACATAAATATATACGGTCATATCAGTGCGGTTGCTAAGTAATAATTTCATAAACAGTGGTGTATGTACGTGTACACATATATTTGCGTTTGTTTCATAGTACAATGCATAATCGTTATTGATTTCCATGGCGTGCTTGTCGATGATATTCGTGTAGGTCGTGTGTATAGGTAACAGTCGTATATTCGTTCTCTACGTTATGTAACATCATCATATTAATATTTTAGGTAGTTTCGCATTCTGTGTTAAAATAAAACGTATAAGGTGTAACGACACTTAGTCTACTATCATTCGCATTTCTCAATCCGGCAAGACTTTATTTATGTTGGTTCATTTTTATGTGAAAGACACACTTATTTTTATATTGTAAGCAAGACACCTAGCGTGAAAAATTCAGCCACAGCCCGTCCTAGAAATAACTTACGTAGACACTAGGAGGTTTCTATCAAGTCAAATATCTCATGTATGGTACAAAAAAATGTACCGCCCAACCAACCTTACTCCATAAAGAATGGTAGGCAAAATGTTTATGAGATGCCCTCCATCGCGGTAACGCCCATTTAACATTCTAGAAAATAATAATGATACACTCCCATAATAAGGTACGCATGTAGAATTGTAGAAATTGCATTTCATACATCGATTGTATTATGACGTATCTTAATTAGGTACGCATGTAGAATTGTAGAAATTGCATTTCATACGTCGATTGTATTATGACGTATGTATGTGCCTTGACGTCACAGACTCACAGCGTAAAACTAAAAACCTATAAAATACATTTTACATATAAAAATGTGCAATAAAGTGATTGTGTTCACACAAACTTAGATATTGATTTTTACTCACTGCTCTCGTTCCGTCTTTTGCAACTGTAGACTAAAGAAGAACAATATTATTTTCAATATTGTAATTAAACATACAATACAAACCTAATGACTTCGCTTCTATTTTTAATTTGAGTGCGTCTATAATACGAGTTGTGAACTGCGCTAACATATTTGCTCAATGATGATACTTGATCGTGTGTGTCGCCATCTTTTACGTCTAAGTGCTTTACCAAATATTTAAGCTCTACTCGAATGTTACTTTTACCAGCTGTGCTGACAAACTAGGCAAAAAGAGTACTCACAGAAAGTAGTTACCTAATATATCGCCTATAACCGCATCCCTATGACCTATTTAATTGATATCTTAAGAACCTTCATCTTGTTAGTAACTTACCTTAATGGCACCACCTCCAGGCTTATGGGTGATGTTAACTGTCGAAGCAACTTTTGGTTTTGCTTTCTCCTTGAAATCCAATTTCACGGTTTCAATCTTCTTGTCACCGCCACCTGGCTTGTACGCAGTATTCTGGAGCGAACCTATCTTCGATTTTGCGTTCCATTCTAATTTCGTGGATACAATCTGAAAAATACAACAATATAATTTTAATACTGATATTCACAGCTTTGGATACTAGGGTTTCAGATAATAAAAGTGTTATTACCTTTTTAACCCCACCACTTGGAGTGTAAGCATCATTTTTGGCAGCAATTTTAGGGGTCACGTTACCGAACTCCAATTTCCTGTTTTCAATCTTAACCTTTCCACCGCCAGGCTTGTACGTCGCGTTATCTAATGAGCCAATTTTCGATTTCACCGATTTGATGTTGGGCGATGGTGCATTGCCAACTTGCACCTTGTTCATTGGTACTTCTGAAATGTAATAACATTATGTTTATAACTACGCCTTGTACTAAGTTGAACAGTTGACATACCTGCCTATTCATTTAATATGAAGTACATACAATAGTAGACGTCGTAGTTAAAATAGTTCAATGCAAAGTATTCCCTTTCATTTCTTAATTTTAGCAATCTCATAAACATTCCAATTTAATACTTCGCATACTTTTAGTCATATTGTTTTGGTTTCAGTATTAAAAATGGTAGTCATCGTTTCATATTCTTTATTAACCAATACAATAGAGCTATAATTTCAATGAATAGTGGTTGTAAAGTACAATACAATGAAGGTTAAGGGCAAAAAATTGCAAACAACATAAAAACCCAAGCATAAAAACTTTACTTCAACAGAAATACTCACTTTTCTTATCATTTGGTAGAGGATTTTCCGGTGTTTTAGCAGTAGCACTTTTGCTTGATGATCGCGAAAGACTTGTTTTCAGGCTGTTACTAGATTTCTCCTTCATGGGTAACTTACTCGGGATCTTTTTGTTCGGTGAACCGGGTGACCCATTGACATCCTTCAAAGAAATAAGAAATTCATGTAGAGCTGAGTATAAATAAAAAAAGTAAGTATTTAAATTAGACACATACATTTCCTTGAGTGGATTCATCGACACCGCTATCGTTGTCGCCATCTAAAGAAAGGAAGTGTAAATATAATGATACTGTTGCTAATTGATAACCATATTAATCTATGTATTCAGATCAAACACGTTTGGCTCATTTTAAATCGAATTATGCTATGTAATGACTTAATATTACCTTTTGGTCGAGATTTAGGCGCAGACGCTGTTTTACGAGGAGTAGATTTCTTTAAATCTGCAGAAGCAATCGGTGTGCTTAAATCGTTTGGTTTTTTCGGAACTTGTAGAGGTGGCTTTGCATCTGGTAAAGGAGACTTTGACGGGGTCTTGTTTGGTGTTGGTACGGGTTTTACATCTTTAGTTGACTCTGCCCCTCTTATTGGTTCAAATTTTGGTTCCACTTTGGGTGTTTTCGGACGCGCAGGTTCTGGTGTTACACTCTGTGACTTGTTAGGTGCAGGTGAGCTCAGTACTGGTTTCTGTTTAGGTTCCGGAGAATCATCACTGCGTGTCAACGATGGAGAGCGATCATACAACTCTTCTTTCGGTTTAGCAGTTTCATTAACATTTTTTGGTGCCGTCAAGTTGTTTTGCGAAATAACGTCATCATCGTCGTCTGACTTCTTTTTTGGAGCTGAAGTTGGTAGAGCGCCGATAAAAGATTCTGTCATTTTAGATCCAGAAATGCGTGATTCGGGACGTTCCGGAATTTCTTTCGCTCCTTCGTTTGAGGCTTCCGATCGAACGCTTTCCTTAGATTCACGTACATTTTCTTTGCTCTCTATTTTCCCTTCTTGAATCAATCCAAGTCCCGGACTGCGACTGACAAACTCATCTATTCTGCCTCCAATAGCGCTGACAGACTTTCGACGATCATCTTCGGTTTTCAAAGGACTTGGAGCTCCGGGGGCGGCTGCAATACTGTAGCTCCTACCTTTAGCCGCCGTAGGCCCTTCAAACCCGTTTTCTGTTTTGTTGACATTTTGGTTGTCACTTGAAATATTTTGGTTCTCCAGGTTGACTGGTTTATTCTGATAAGTATTGGATGGATCGAGACCCTTCAAAGAGCCTTGCGATGGTTGTCTCTGGAATCCAGGCGCGGGTGCTCCGTTTTTAGCTGCCCCGTTAGGCTGTTGCTGAGGAATCTGTGGTCTGCCTCCGTCGGGTGTAGTTGCACTGACAATCGGCGGCTGCCTCGGACCGAACTGCAAATTGTTCGGAGGAGGAGCTCGTTGTAGTGGCTGTCCTGTCGGTGACTGTACCGGCCTAGGTCCTTGTTGGGGGGCAATAGATTGCGGACCAAAAGGTCGTAATGTAGGAGGTACAGGCCGAACTTGTTGGGCTCCTTGAGGTCCAGGTGGGGCTGGGCCTCTGGGCGCTGGGGCGCCTACTCTTGGCGCAAATTGTGGAGGTGTAGTGACAGGGCCTCCAGGTTGAAACTGCGGTCTTGGTTGTGACGGTGGTCCTGCTGGTCTCGGTGATTGTGGTGGAAAGGCTGACCGTGAGTCAACCCTATTAAGTGGACGAAGTGGTGGTGGCTGAGACGAGACTGGAGAATCTTGACCAGCCAACCCAGAACTTAGAGGTCGAGTCTCCGTTGGGGCCTTTCAAACATAAACAAGTATCTATAATAGCAGAAAACTATTCCATAAACCTACGTTCTACACTAATTGCAGGTTTATGAACACAAAAGTTTTAATGAAAAAGATTTTAATTTAGATACAGAGAAACTTAGACGTGTTATTCCCAAAATCTCCATTACCAAACTTTCACACCTAAGTAATATACTTATTTCACTCTTAACGTTTTTTATTATTTCGGTTAATCACGACACAGAATATTGTTTACATGGAGAAGACACGATCGATGCAGTATACCATAGACGACATAAAGTGTACGCAGTAATATCATGAATAAATATTGCAAACACTCAATATTTTGCGAGTCTGGGCAATAATTCAGAAAATGTAGAGTGATTGAACACGGTATCTGACGGGTGCAGGGCGGAGACGATCGTGCTGTCACCAGCCCCCCTCCCCCCTACACTCGACCGAAATCATAACAAACTAGCTATGGGTCTTCAGCAAAAACAAAATCTATCAAAATATTGAATATATCTTGGATAGAATAGATAGAATACATTTCCTGTCTGAAAATAACATACTCGTTCGTTCCTATTATCATTGGTTGTAAGCTATTGATAGGACGGACCTAACACATAACACTGCATGATAAATTGAATCCTATAACGCACCTTGAAATTGAATCCTGCAGTAATTTCAATTACTCGTCGATCAAGTCGATCGTGGTAAATAGCACATGATAGCATCATGTGCTATTTACCACGATCGACTTGTGCGCGCATTAAAGATAACCGATGACAGCATTACGTAGGTCTTCTATCAGTCTATACTTCTAATAGAGGGGAGGGCTGTGTTCCAGCAGTGGTAACATTACGGGCCGATTATGCTATGCTATGCTATCAGTTTATGTACGATTGAGAAATGCACTAAATGGCTTATTTCCGTGTTCCCGTCCCCTATTCGTGGATCCAGTGGAGCCGCGTGAGCCAATCGAGCAACGCCCGATAGACAACTTGTCACGAACTCGGCTACTGGGTCAACGAGCTATTGCCGACAAAAAAATATGCTGCACGTCCTCTGAACCAGTTTCAGTGAATAGTTTAACAAAAAAGAAACGACATAACTTCGGCAAATTCGTTCCATTCGAAGGAATTTTAGGTACATTATATAGTCGCGGAATCGTTTCGCCTTTTAGTGAAAGACTATGACAAACTGTTTATATAAAGGAAATTCCTGGTTAATGACTTGTTTACGAATTCGTTTTATTCCAGACATTTTTGTTGCCAAATATTATTATCATGAGGCACTTCAAGTACTAATATCCAATTGTAGACGTTTGTACCATGAGCTACGCTGATGTCTACGAACAAGGAACTTACAAGTAGCTTCTTAGTTCATTTTTTTCGCAAAACTATCTTTAATCGCTCAAAGCGTCACTCTGTCTGCTCTTTGCGACACTTCAAATATTCTTGCGACAGTTTCACAATTTGGACAGTCATTTGAGTGACGATGACGTCAAGATGAACGTCAGCGGTCGATATGTTACGCACAGTTTATCGAATTGAATCCAAAGATCACATTTGCGTTTGATATGAGACTGCCCGTAGACAAATTAATCCGCATTGACCTCATTTCTTTGAATTGACATCTAACTAAATTATAAATGACGTTGCAAAAATATCAACTAACCCGAAGACCGAATTTTATTTGATACCTCTAAAAACTGCACAATCATGGATGACTTAAATTAAGTTGGGAAACTTTGCGAAACGAGAGACAATATAAGAACATCGCTAATAAAAAGGCACGACTTCTAAATTGACTTTGAACGCATCGTAAAATGGTGCCTGCTTAGGGCCTATCCCAACTGAAATAGAAATACGTCACGCGAAATGTCTTTTCTTTCTAAATGAATAGTAAAAGATCGAATTACTAAACAGGCCTATATTAATTTAGGTAAATCGTGCTGCTATGTTCAGTGTTTTGAAAGAGGGTTGATCTTTTGACCTCTTCAAACGAAAACACCTCATTTACATATGCAATGCAGTTTGGAATACTTAACAGAATGCATCGTAAATATGTCAGCGATCGTCTGTGACAAAAGGTAGACGTTCCCGATCGCGTGATTTTGCTATAGGTAATATTTTATAGCGCTCGTCAACGAATTCTCTCAAATTTACATGAAACGACTGTAAAATTTCGCGAATACTATGCTTAACTTTGGCATAACATTGCATGGCAGTACCTCCACTGATTTATATTCATAAACACTTATATCTGTTTCTTGCAAATTACGTTGATATTCACGCAGAACAAGGCAACAAACTTTGCAAATCTCAAAGAAAAAATTAGAAAAGTTTTACGAAGTTGAACGAATTCAATCCGGTGTTCATAACGTTTTAGTGCCGTGATGTTCAATGCCGAAGTTTTCATGAGCTAGTCATTTTTGGGCAGATTTAATAGTGGTATCGTTTAAGTAATCACGAAAATACGTGATTCGATTCATTACCTAATAAGCTAAAACGGCCCTTGTGCTTCTTCGAATTGGATGGGTTGAGCGCTTCATGGCCGTTTTTTGCATCTTTTTCGCAGAGGAAAAACTGACGTGAAACTAATGAATTAGTGAACCTTTCGCTAGTTACAGCGGCGTAGGTCGAAGTTTTAATGAAACCGGAAAACTGGTTCATGTTCAGAACTTCATAATATATTTGTGATGATGCCATGAAGTGCATAGTGCAGCATGTAGTTCGGTGCTCTCGTGAAACCACGAGGCTTACCCGGTTAGCGTCCATACTGCTGACTACAAAGATTAAAGTGTTACAATCTTCAAACTTTGACAGTAGTCTCTATGTCATATTTCTTCGCTCGACGAGGCGATCGCGTATTTGCGAAGTCTCCTTGAAACTATAAAAGACAATAAACATTTTATTAGGCATGAAGCCTTCACGCACAACTACCTGATGCTATAAGGGTGCCGTGGTGCTTTGCTGACGCATTTAACAGTGTAAACTACACAATTATGTTCAAGTGTTGTGGTGAAAGACAATCTAAGACGCCAGTGACTTATGTAAGATCATTCCTATCGAAGTGACTCACTACTTTGCGTCTTTATTACGACAGCATACGGTTCATATTAGTGCCAAGATACGTGAGCGACTATCAGATCGTTATAGGCGTTACGAGGTTTATGTACAATCGATAAGTAGGCCTTACAGAAATGCGTAGGTACATGTACTCGTATATACCTTAGTAGATAGGAGTGTACAAATCGGAGAGAATTCTTATAACAACAATCTTAAATCTTTTATGGCAAAGTGACACGTGCCAAGATCGCTTGCCAACGAATAAAATATAACTACTAAACTAGCTACGAAAAATAACATTGATCATTTTTACCCGACTGCCAAGGAATGGTTATGTTTTTCGCGCATATCTTGTATGTTTGTAAATTTCTTTATAACCTTATATCTTCCAAATGGCTGGATAGATTTCGACAATTAGGGTATCTTTTTATTCGTCTTAAAAACCCAAGTATCCTTAGAAAGGTGTTTGGATTTTTGGCGCGAAATAGTAAGTCGTTAATATTTTTTTTTCAACCAAGCCTATCGAGTATGGTATCAAAATGAAAGAAATTAAAAGGAGAATACAAATATATATATAAGGGCATAATACAATTTGTAGTCGGGTTTTTTGATTCTTTTATTTAAATGTTACTTGTTTACTTTCAGAATCCATCAGCAATTTTTCATGAAATCTCTTTTAATTTACTTTGATCTTCGATGACCAACCCTCAGGTTCGTCATTGCTGTAATACCCATACCCATAAGACAACGACCTCACCAGGAAAATTAATATTACGGACACTGAGTAGTACGTAGGTACCGCCCTACCTACGTATTAACGTCACATACTTAAATGACACTTACGCGCCATAATTAGCTCATGACTCACTTTGTGGCGTCTGTACATACGTCTGTAATATTTTAAACAAAAGAAAAGTCTATTTTGTTTTAAATAGTAGTCGTAGTCACGTCTACTGCTGACGCCCAAACAAGAAAACTAATAACTATAATAAGGCTTTAAGTGGTTTGTAACAACTTTGTTCTCTTTATTTTAATTGTCCCAATGACCTCTGAAATGCTAATGTTTTAAGAGCGCTTGTGAAGATGTGACTAATCTCAATGATGAATTTGATCTTCAATTTCTATGAGTAAGATATCGATGAGTTTAAAACGTTGAATCATTCTTCCTGAACCACTTATAGTATCTGAGGAAGGATTAATGATGTAGAAAGCTTATGTAATTCTATTAGCATGAATGTTTAATTTTATGGAAATCGTTTGTGAATCACTTAATACCCTGGTAAATACTAGTGCATATTTTATGAACTGCGTAAATATTTAAGATTTTAGATGACTGAATATTAAAATCATGAAGATCGTGGGGATTTTGTTATTTCCAAAAAGAGATTTTATCTTGTTTTCGTATTCAAATGCTGTGTAACGGTTTTCAAAGAATCCGACGACACTTTTCGTTTTTCAAATCAAATCATTTATTTGCTTGAATATCGGCAATACATAAGGTGATACAATGTCATCGTTATTAATATGTATTTAAAAAAACATACTCAACAAAAGAACCTGAACAATAGAAAAAAATGCCTGACTACATGAGTTCTACCTACGGCTCGTAATGAAAATGAATACAGCTCTAATTATAGCACTGGCTATGGCGATATGGCAAAGTGGACACTAGTAATATAAAGTGATCATTGTACAATTCCACAGAACAGCTTTGTGGGGAAACTCTATAAAACAGTACAACATATCTAATGACGGCTGTGACACAAATAACCATTTTCCATAACTAGGTCCGGCGTCATACAACGAAAAGATCTATAAATACATCGTAAATAAACGTTGGTTATTCTTCTATTAAACAAATTCCAGTTATTTTGGACAGTTCCATCGGCGTCGGACGTCATCGACGTCGATCAAAGCTGATATGAGTTCCACACATTTGCTTAAGGAAAGACCTTTGATGTGATAACTCTGACAAGTGATAGATAAGTAAATAGACTAAGTAGATATTTAATTATCACGTATCAGTCAAGCCAGTAGTAGAAGCAAACAAAGGTGTTTGTGCATGAATTGTCGTTGGTTAGTGTAATCACACACCCATCATACCTGACCATACCTGTATGGTGTGACCTTCTGGAAAAATACAGACTAGATAGAAGAAAAGTTTTTGCACGCAAAATACGCGCTTGGACGTACACAATACAATACATTTTTTTTTTAATCAAATTGAAACGCATATAGGTGCGCACTTTTATTTTTATAACTTTGGCTTGATTTAGAAGAAAAGTGTGGAATCATGCTTACTAATACATCAGCGGGTTTTCTACACCAATTAAAGCATAAAGCAAGCTTTGTGGTACATACATAGTACAAATATCATTACAAGATTATCCTCAGGGAATTCTTTAACGATGTCTACACACGTAATACAAGTGCAAATACCTGGCAACAGATACAGAGATAGTAAATGGAAAAAAATATGAAAGATGTTGTTCCATAATACTTTACCAGCCACTTAAAACGCAATATTTTTATACTTTATATTCATTGCGCTCAAAATAAATGCTGAGCTGTAAAAATACTGATATACACGCAACAGAATCTTCGAGCCAAATGCTCGTAAATAAACTATCTTCGGCATGAGTTAGCATCACCATCGGCACGCAGTGTACACGTGGTGGGCCAGTGGGATGGAAGTGATGGGCTATGCTCGGCCATGTCGTCACTCCGTCACTACGGCACTCCCATGGGAGTTGCCTGCACTGGGAGGGCCCGACCTTCGTAGGTACAGATGATAACGCTTTCTCACCTACCTATTATTACCCTTTGTTCTTTCAATTGAAGGTGACCTGACTTCAAATGACGTCCTCTAAGTAGGTAGAGTACCGGGTACCCCGTTCTAGGTACTGCGTATGCGGTATGCGTGCTGGCTACCTAAATATTATATTAACTTAACTAAACAAGCTTCTTGTTTAATTACCGCTAAGTATTTCGATTTTACACGCGACAGAACAGAAGCCATTTAGTTGGAAATGGTGTTATTTTTTATTTGAATTATTACGTCTCGTTACACAAGGAAAATTTAGCTAAAGTGTACATGGAAATAAAAATGGCTGGGCTTGATATTAATAAAGTGGACCACAAAAAAGATAATGCCGTAATCCCTAGTCTTTTTGGCATTAAAGAGGCTGGTTACTGAGGTAGCATAATGATGTTATTAGCTCAGGTGGATCCCTCCCCTTGTAATAAATGACTTTCTACATCCTGAGATGGCTCTGATAGAATTTTATTGCCTCGGGGTTCCACGTTCTAGACATTATTTTATTAAGAAAACGAAAGCTTAAAACAGTAACGAAGGAGGAAAAACTCAAATAACTTTCATGACCCCTAGGTATTTTTTTTATAAATGAATTGAAAAGGAATCTTTAATAAAGGTCAGAGGGTAACTTAAATAAGTTTCAAGAAAACTTTAAGAGAAACCAAAGAAATGAAAAAAAAACTTATTCTTTTAAAGAAATTATAAATACAGGGCCAAGAACGAATTGTAAACTTGTTGAACAACGTTTAATTAATAAGAGCAAAGTAAGCAGAGCCGTAGATAATTTCACTGAAATTCATCATGAAAATGAAGACGAGAGAAAAAATAAGTATCTACTTCAAATATTTGCCTAAAAAAGCCCAAAAAGCGAAAAGGTACCGTGTTATTCAAGAAATTCTTTTTACAAGAACAATGAGACAATGTTAAAGGAAACCAAGAGATAAACACAAAAAGCGTGATGAATATGCTATAGACGTAAGTGAAATTCGGCGTCAATTGTCGTCGGCATCCGTTTCATTGTATGAAGCGAAACGTGAAGAGGACAAAGCTACAAAATGAAAATTACTCATAAATACAGTTATCCAGGCCATCAGCAGTACATTCAGTAATGAACTGTTTCCCACAATTGAAATTGAACCTGATGCGGTCCAGTTCATCATAATCTAGTTCAGTCATAGCGAATTTTGTATTGCGTAGGTACAAGAGACCCCATGAGAGTGATAACAAAACCAGTGTAAGCAGACATCTCATTCTATTAAAACTCCAATGTGAGCCCTATATTACCACTTAAAATAGGTACCTACAAGCGCCTCTGTCCAAAACAACTCAATAAAATGATTAATTTATTATCGTCTTCTGTATGGAAATTCTCACGCCTCGTGTTCGTAGGTAACCATCGAAAAAACCTGATGTCTTTAAATTCTATACATTACCATACTAATTAATGTTAGGGAAAATTCACAATTTTACCATTCATAAAGGTTACATCAACGCTGATATCACTGTTAACGATTACAATGAAAGTTTCATCATTAAACAAGATTAAATTATTATGGTTAATCTCGCCGGCTTGGGGAAATACGTTACGTGTTTTTTGTCCATTGTTATCAGATGTGTAAATATTGTATATCTATCAGTTATCTAATTTATTGGCATCAAAGAATACGCACGGGCAAGTGCACTTGTGAACAACGTGCACACAAGTCGCTACTTAGAAAAAATAACAAAAAAATTACTATGACCGTGACATACTTCCATCAAGCCGTCTCTACTTTTTATTTTAAAAATCATAAATAAGAACGCGACTGATGATGCCGATTAAACTGAATTTATGAGAACAGTTACGGAAAACGTACAGTCAACATCAACGTCTAAAGTACCTAATTAATGGTCATGAAAAAACAACCATAAACCTTTCGTATTTTACTTACGTTCACCAATTGAAATTCAGTCGCATGTTTTGAGTACCGTGTGCTTGCAATAGATTGATAAATATCGAAATCAGCTGTTTTCACAATGTTCTGATTGAAAGGACCAATCAGAATCGTGCAACACAAAGGCACGGCAATGACGTAAAAAAATATTTCCTTGTATGAGACATTTTAAAATTATCCTGGATAAAACATGTTACTAATAAAATGCGACTGCATAGCGTTTATTCATCTGCAGACGTATTGATTGTATGAAGGTGGCGGTAAGTTCGAGCGAGGAGCCCGCGCTGCCGTCACAACATCGCGTCAGCTCCCAAGTGACGTGGTCTTAGATAAAGAGCTCTCTTGCCAAATGTGAGTCAGTGGAGATATAAAACCGCGCGGCCAGTGTAAGCACCGCACATTTACCATTAAACCAGCGGCCCACGCTGAGCTCCGATAAAAACTTATTAAAATCATTAATGTTTGTAAACGGTGAACGTCTTATCACTTCGCAGTTTGAAAGGATCAGTTTGAACATAGACAGTAAGTATTTTAACTATGTGTTTATTGTTTTGAACAGTTAATCATCGAATTGTGTTTGCCGAGAAAAATAATCGTGGAAAATCTTTTCATGACTTCGTGATAAATACTAAGAATTTTCCCCAACTGTAAATAAAATCATTCTCTTCACAAAAATAACAGCTGTATTTCAGTAACACGATAACTTATGAGTTTGTTTTGTTGTTTTCAGGAAACATGCAGCCGAAATCTGACAGACCACCAGTGGGGCCTACCAGCCAGCCACCTCAACTACACCTGACACCATCGGGTGGTGGACAGAAGCGAGCTGATGGGTCACCGCAGAGCGGGGGCAACCCTTGGCTTCTGAAGCCTCAGCACGAGATCCCACCTACACCGCCACCACAAGCCAACCCTCAGCCTCTCGAATTCTTCCCACAAAGAATAGGGTAGTTTCGCATCATGGACTCTCGAATAAAAATATTGAAATATAAATGGCAAGTTGCCATTTTGTCGTTCGGGCTTTTCAGTAAAGTGGAATGAAAATACGCCTCGTTACGTTAAGCAGAATCTACGTCAATGTCGGAGACAAACTGAGTGAAATTTCAGTCGGGCATAACGTGAAGTGCGTCAGTAGCAAGTGCGGTCAATCTACGGTCTACCGATAAGTTTTATAATTGTGATAATTTGTTGAAGACCGCACGACAACGTAACATTTCTGTGACAAGTATGGACATGTTTTGAGTGAACTATGTTTTATTTTGACTGTGTTTTAGCCGCAGTGAGAGCAATAATTAACACTTTGACTTTTAATTAAGGAATATTGTTATGCATTGTATCAGTTATTATGATATAAAATTCCATTAACATCACGTGCTTATTGTTAATCTAAATTAAGTAAGTGATATAAAAAGTAATCTTGAGCAATAAAATGAAATATATAAATATCAATTAGATAACTTGTGTTTACTTTTCACCGCATGTCTGACTATGCATAGTATAACGTAGAATATTAATACCTAGTGTTAGATGTTTTTTTAGGGACAGTACTCTCATAGCAAACTCAACTAAGTATTGCTATAGAACGAAGTTTGAAATTTAGAAAAACATCCGTTGAAGTAGATATTTTAGACACATAGATGTTTTTTTCACATGAGCTGTTCACATAGTAGAAGTTTTTCATAAACATGATAAAAAAATCCTATAAAATATTTAACACTTTTACTGTGAGATGTTATTACGCAACGTAACATCACGCTTTTCCTCTTTCCGAAGTCTAAGGCAGAGTTAGAGTATCGTAAATTATATCACATTGTATTTACATATTTTACCGTAGAGTGCATTGACGTCAATGATTGAGTTCTTACTTTTTGTGCGGTAGGTAATATAATTTGAGCCGAAGATGAAGTACTTTATGTTACCTACCTACATAAACCATATATACCTGCTTAGGTACCTATATTTTATACCAAACACATAATAAACAAACAGGTACAGCTGTTAATAGTTCAATAACCTTTGACTTACAAATGACAATGAACTCTTTATGATTATAACTGACCGACTGTCAAACTGACACTCAAAGCATTAGGGGTGTTACATGTTCGGGATGGTAAACGTTCAAGAAATGCTTGAATTTCGCCGGAGCATGGTTCAGAGAGAGGAGATGCCGAAAGGACTTTGCTGGTCTACACGACCCGAAAGAAAACCGAATATCTACGTGTAGGATCGTAGCAGGTGGCATTCTTTAGTGTCTGCCTACCCCCATGGGAAAAAGGCGTGAGTTTATGTATCTCCAGACTTTGTTGTTATCAACAAATAGCAGCACAGCTACAGGCATTTTTAAACTGCCTAGTACTCAGTCAGAAGGATGAGGCTAGTTGTTTATTGACCGACTGAAGAATTTGAACTCTGAGACCAATAAAAATATAAATTTCAAGCACACGTGCACAGTATGGCGTAGTTACCGCTACACGTAAATTATTTATCAAAGTAATTTCGTGCTAATTGCTAATCAAATTAAACATAATTGTAATGTTTATCAAGAACATGTAGGTACCAGGAACACAGTAAACGATAACAGTACCTATTAGAAATTGCATAAGGCGGACAGGAAATATGATTCGAATACAGATAATACGATGACTCTTTTATACACAATATTTGGTTCGGATCTAGCAGCTTACAGCATTATCAAATTGGAATCCCCTCTGAGTCACCGACCCACGCTGATGACTCATGATCAAAATTCAATGGTTACTTTTCCCAAAATTGTGAATCAGGGTACTTAAAAGATGTACGTTTTATTTCTTACGTACTTAATGCTTAGCTACGTAAGTAATAATTAGCCATCGTTCATTCTAACCACAAAGACATAACGAACGAAAAATAAAATAAAAATAATGAAAAATAAACATAATGAACGAAAATGTAGGTACCTAAAATACTAATTAATTAATGTTTTGAACAATACAACCTTCAAGTAGCTGGTTTTTGTTCGTCGTTACGAAACAAGTAACAATCAGCGGTGAGCGTCAGAGAGGCGGATCTGCCAAATGGACCAATTGTAAGCTTGTGTCCCTACATCACTTGACGTTGATTGACGTTTTCCCGAAATTAACGTTCTGCATTCCTCCTTGCAGTTAAATGGCTGAAATACTACGGCTACTGAACCTTCAAGCCCAGAAATAACGTAATGTAAACAAAGTAATTTGTTCTGATTATTTATAATCGCCATTTATAATCTGGCAGACGGCATCTACTATTACAACGGCACGACAGTACAGAAACCGATGCAATTTTCCCTGTAACCCTACTGCGACATCAAAGATTAAACAAGGACCCGCCAATAAATATTCCTATCAGGCAAATCAACAAGCTAGCCTTCGGAATCAATCGTCTTAATTGAAGTTAATATCTTATCAGATAATTAGTGCAATTGACGAGGGTAAACATTAATTGCTTTGATAGAAATGACGTCGTAAGACGACGTTGAGTTCCTGCTAGTTATAGTGCAAGTGGTGCTTCAATTGAAAAGCCTTTCAGCGGTGCCTTTTATGCATTTACTTAATTGCACGAATCTTGATTCACAGGACGAGTAAAAAAAATCTTTCGTCGCGTAATCCGATCACTGTAATTCATTTTACCCGTTCCGTTTTTCCGTTTCGGGTGCACAAACGTGGGAGTGACAACACAAAGCGGCGTTTACCTATTAAAGCTACATCAATAAATAATTAGTTTGTCCACGATCGATGTTAAGAACGTATCTAGATATTGAATAACTACTTGGTACACAGTCGACACCGTTAAGTGATATTATTGAACAGGAATACTAGAACGTTCGTGGTGCAATCGCGGGAAGCCGTGGCAGTGCTCACTTGTTTTTCAGTCTTAATTTACAACTCACCTCGCCGGAGACGAAGGAAACACTTTGATTTTAGTTTGGAATAAGAGCCAGATACTTTTTGATTAGATTGAGGTCTCCAAGTAAGGGGGTGCGTTCCGCAATGGACGCCGTCAAAACCTGAAGTGTCGTGATACGTGCGGCCTCTATCGGCAACCGAACAACGTGAAGACTGCCTAAAAGTTCAGAGAGGGCACAGAGCGAAAAAATATTTCGTATCAATCTGTACAAAATTCAAGTTTTTGTCATATTTCATTCAGATTTCATTGTAACTTAGGATGAGCCTGCTATTTTATCTCATAAATATTTTAAATTAATAAGTATTTGCTTATAAAGCAAAGACTTAAATATTAAAGATTCACGCATAAGCGAGTATCAAAACATGAATAAGTTAAAAGCCATTATTTTAAGTTCAATTCTGGTCTAAGCATTCGTAGTTCTAGAGAAAAGGCGTCCTGCGCCCTGAAAATTGTGCGCGCGCAACCTCCACCGGCCAATTCCCTACCGGGGAACACTATTAAAGATCACTACAACCTTCATTGAGAACGAAATACATGCGTCCCTCTCACATTCGTTACGTTAAAGAGGGATGACAGATAAGTTTCGTATTTGTTTCGAAAGAACGTAATAGGCACCCCGGCTTGCGATGCTAGACGGCATGTTTATTTTTTCCAGTTCCAATTTACATGAATCGAATCGGAAAATTGAAATGGAATCGTCACACAAGGTGGACAAAATCAATAAAGATAACATCATTTGTATATTAGTAACCTAATTATCATGTGTTGTACAAATGGTATGATAAATTGATAACACATATCCTGAAATGAGACGTAATTTGCATTATCTATCTTTATGATTACAAATATAACTATGATAGCGGTTATCGCATACGCTGAATAGGGATAATTCCTTTAAAATAAACATGAAACTTTCCGTAACAACGAGCATAAACGATTATAAAATGAGCCAAACGTTGTTTTGTAGAGTAGAGGATTCTGAACTTTTCTCCCATGTGTCATTTACCTGCAACAATACAAAATCATTTGTTATAATCAAAGTAAAGTAACATAAAACAAAAACAGACGCGGGACAAACCAATTACTTATGCGTACAAGTAACTCCAGGGCGTAATTTCCACCATAGAAATGAAATTACTTATTCTAAATAGATACTTGTTTAGAAAATTATAGAACGATTGTTGGCAACGAAGACAAATAGGAAATCTACAAAATAACCCACAGACGTAGGTGAACGTGGGTGGGTACGACATTCATCTATATACCAAACAAGTCGTTGACCTACTCTTTTGGACTGGTTAATAAAGAAACGCTAATGAAGTTTAAGAGTTATTAATAAGCCTGCCTTGGAAAGATTTGCTTTCCGGACTAATTCTTAAATAAAAATAAAATATCACATTTTTGACTTGATATTTTGGATGGTAATGTATTCTATATGTATAAAAACCTTCTTCTTGAATCACTCTATCTATTGAAAAAACCGCATCAAAATCCGTTGCGTAGTTGTACAGATCTAAGCATACATAGGGACAGACAGCGGGAAGCGACTTTGTTTTATACTATGTAGTGATAGTGATACATAATTATGTTGTTTTTGTAAGTTGGTAATGTTTTCGTACGCAGCAGTGTCGTAGGTGGACCATGTATTCTTAGAAACAGAATCTCCAATTCGTGAAATGCAGTCGACTAAAAAAGTCCGACTTTCCCTGCCTGCTGAAAACAAAGGACGTCTCATGAGGACTTCACCGAGAAAAATAATGAATACTTTCTATTTAAAAATGGCCGTAATCAGAATGATGACGATAATGGTATTTCCCGTGGGCATCGACAAAAACGTGCAAAGAATTGAATCGTAGACAGAAATAACTATGGACTGCTGATAGAATCTAAGTGCGATCACATATCCAACTGCCATGAGCGATGATTACCTATGATTGATTGATTGGCTGTGGTGATGAAGCATGATTATCCATCCAATATCGTTAGCTCCAACGATCCATAGAGGAAGCCTGTAAGCTAGTATCGATCTTGAGCTATTTATGTTTGCCATCTTCACAACTAGTCTTGTAGATAGTAGGTATGACCGCCTAACCGGCTTTATAGTCGATAAGGAAAAAATATGGGCCTCCTGCCGGCTATCACGAAATTAGACGATAATAAGGAAATATTAGCGATAGTATTTACGCATGGCAGACGAACAGGTGACGGTCGATGGTAAATAGCACACAGGATGATGACGCTGAATCTCGCTTTTGACGACATTTGTGGGGAAAGACCGGTTGAAATATTTTTTCCGGTAATCTTCAGGGAAAGTACTTTTTTGTTTTCAAATCCTTAAAATGAATTCAGATTGACACCACTTCTTTTACCCAAGTCTACGTGCCTTGCTTCAAGTTACTTGGGAAGAGGACATATTATGTTCTGTTTCTTCAATATTTTTTTTTTTCAAATCACGCTTTATCCCACCTGACACCTAAGGTCACATTTATGCGTGCATTTGTGGCAAGCCAAAATCTCATAAATACTTTCAAGTTATGGATGGTGGGTATAGTCCTTGAATATTACGAGTTTTGTCCCAACCAGGAAGTGAATTCGCGATCGCGTGTTTCTATACATTACGATCCATTGGTGCGTGTCCCGTGTTCAGGCGTTCGACTGAAAAACTGTGTCTCTAGTAATCTGTGCTGCCTTTTATCGGTCAATCGATAACTCTTTCGTTGCATACATTTTTTACTACCTAAGTTACCCAAAACAAGTCGAAGCTGTACATACTCAAAAACATCATTTGGCTGAATATAACCATATTCAGCAAAACGATGTTTTTGTAAATTTGTTCTACGAGTACATGAAATTCGCAAAAAACATATGGACTTTCTATAAGAATTCAGCGATCAGCTGATCAACATGTATGGTAAAACAAAAAAAAAAGTTATGAAAAAGTGATAGAACAACAGTTGTTCAGTTTCTTGGTCTGAGACACCACACGAGAGGCCTTGCGTTTATTATGTTACACATTGTATAAATAAAAAAGAAATGCTGTTCTTTGGTAAGCGCATCATTTGAGAACGGTTTTTTTTTTTTGTTTTAAAATATTTGTAATAATCTGAATTAGGTTTTTATGTAAAGTAAAATTGGAAAAATTTGCCGAAATCTTTTCAAATGCAGGAAAAACTTTTCTTCTGGATTTATGTATGAACTCAGGACTGATTCACGACTTGGATATGTTTCATTCATTTTTTATTTTGATTATGGTCGTGTAGGTAACTGTAAAACCGGAAAACCGGGAGTAGTGAATATTAAGAAATACTAATTCTAGAGGGCGCTACTCCACCATTACGTAAAATTTGGACAGAACAACGTGTGTTGGGTCAGTTAGTAGAACAAAATAAATCTACCATTATATTTCTCAAAAACAGTCGAACTATCAATATTGGTCTGAGAAAACAAGAACATAACCGAACTTTACCAAAAGATAAAGCTAAAAGACGCTCAAAATGATGAAATTTAAAGAATCATCTAACAGATGAGTTGGCTTCGAAAAATAAATTATGGAAAGGAATATTGATTACAAAAGAAAAAAAAATTAGTCACTGAATCAATGCCAGTAAGTGCTGCCATCACACTTCAAACGAGAAAGTTTTCAGCAAAGCGCCATCTATTCGAATTTCCACTAACTATCACACCTTACGATTTTCCATCATGTTGTGAGTTTTACAACATCGCTACGTTCCGTAGCGCGGCGTAGCCGCGTAGCTACGAACGTTTGCAAGCATTTCACAACTTGTCCACTAGATGGCGTTGCTGTCAAAATCTTACTGTATTATTTAAGTTTTTTTATACATAACTGGCATATATAAATTATATTAGTTTTGCAATGTATCGATAAAAATGCTTATTTAAATAAATGGTGCGCAAAGACATATTTTTATCGGGAAACCTTGGGAGTTCAATACCCTACCTTATCTTAAGTGTAGTAAAATAATTGAAGTTGTTTACTACATACTTTTACTAACGACTTCATTAATAAGTTCACACGACTTATGTAATAACATATAATTCGCACTATCGTGCATACGTGAGAAATCTTCAGACGAAGTTTTCTATTATTAACTAGATATCTACTATAGTATGGTGATACACCACTCAAGATCATTTCATTCATATTCACACGTAAAAACTGTAATCAAACAAAACAATGATTGTTTACACACGACAGAGTAACGGGAGTCAAGGCGTAATGACCCGCAAGTGTGGAGGTTCACTAACAATAGGGTTCTTGCATGAGTGCTTTGAAACCCTACCCATTGCTAATAGCCCGGGAAAGGGGTGAAATGTCCCCAGCTTCACCCTCGGATGCATTAGAACGATGAAATATTTCAGTTTGAAGCTATTATTTCGGTTGTTTCACCTAAAATCTTAAGTCGGGACTGTTTATTCCGTCAGAATTCGTACCTCCATAATTTTGAACTTTTTACGATAATCGGTCCCTACGTTGTTATCTCTGGTTTCTAGCTACTGTACGTACAACTAATTAATACTTAAGTACAAAGAAACGTATTGATAAACAAAATACAAATATTTTTTAGCTTATCAATATTTTTTTCCCACCATAGCCCTACGATAACGCCTAATTAAATTAGTTGTTACTGCATCCCTATCGGTCGGTGCGAGAACAATTAAAATGCTAATAAGAACACAATAATATGTGGGCTCTACACTACTTGGCTAATGAAGTACTTGTATATGTGACAAAAAGTATCGATTGCTCTGTGGCTGCCCACAATCAGTGGGTTTCTAGTATTTCAACAGACTGGCATTCTGAAAACGTCCTAGACTAGGTTACAATCGTTTATGCATATTTTTACCAATTAACGAGTTCTCCGCTGGCGAGTCATCATCATCATCATTTCAGCCGAAAGACGTCCACTGCTGGACATAGGCCTCTCCCAAGAAGGGGGGTTTTGCCATAATCGCCACGCTTGGCAGGCGGGTTGGCGATCGCAGTATGGTTGTTATAAAACACAGAGAACGCTGCTGCCCATTCTCTGGTAAGTCCCTTAGTCGCCTCTTACGACACCCATGGGAAGAGTGCCTTATTGAAAATTGTTTTTATAGTGTAAAAGAGTTCTTTAAGTTGATTTATTTTTTAAATTTTTCTTTCATTAAAAGAGTCTATTATTGTTAACATTTCGAATAGATACGAATCCTGAATTGTAAGTGTTATTTTTATTACCTAGACATATAATAATATTAATGTTTACACTAATTATTAATGTAATAAAATTCTATGTTTAGGATGTTCTAATATTTGTATGCCATTTTGTGGCAAAACATGTAAGTTCACAAACCTATTTATAAGATAAGAGATAAGATAAGATAAGATCGCCGCAACTTTTCCCATCATCGAATTTCATCATCATCATCCACAGCCCGAATTCACCCACTGCTGGGTATAGGCCTCTCTTTTCTCGTGCCAATCCCCACGGTCCTGAGCCAGCCTCATCCAGGTTTTTCCCCCGATGGCAACTATGTCGTCTGCCCATCTCGCCGAATTTACTAAGTTCAAACAAACTCGACTTTAAACATCTTTAAAAACAAATTGAAATATCTTGTAAGATTTTGTGATATTGATGACTGACTCGCCGTTCTTCAAACGTTAAGTATAATTGTCGCTACGCTTCGTTAGGCACGGCTGTGGGCACGGGTTCATCTGGCTTTGACATACAGGTAGGTATTACGGATGTTGGAAATCAAAAGAGGTGTAGCATTTAATTAAGAAATACACTGAGACACGAAAGGGGGAGATGAGGTAGTGCTAATGAGAAAGCTACACAGCCTTGGTGTTAGATTCGTCTTAAAGTGTTCTTTGAAGTCCTCGTCTAGAGCTGCCATGAGTATAGTCTGAAGATGGCGACCTTACACCTTGACTTTAGTCATAAGGCTAGACTACATAGGTATACATATATTGTGGTGTTCAACTACACTATGACGCATTCAAAGATTAATTTGCCTTCACGTCTCAGGTGCATTATTAAATGAGTGAACGAGTATGAGAGTTGTCTACTGCAAACGTGGAAAATAATTTTGATTTGCTTTGTGAATGAATCGAACGGAAAATAAATAAATAAGACTAGCTGCTACGTGACTTTCGTCTTGTAGATAAGGATAGTTTTTCAATGAACGCTTTTTTTTTTTTAATTGATCCAGTCCCAAGTTTAAAGAATCGTCGTTCTCTTATCCGTAACCCGATTTATTTGTCTTAACCTTCCCAAGTTCTCGTTGTGTCATCTCAGCAGTTTAGCCTTTTTCTAGCCATATTATACTTCACACAGTCCTTCAGTTTACAATAACGCTAGAATAAATCCATAATTTGAACACGAAACCCAATTTCAGATAGCTAGGAGACAAGAGACCACCAACCGACCTTTTGCGGTCCCATTTCTCTCGCATGATTGGTCAATATTGTGTTCGTTAGTTAAAAATTCCGAACGCGGGTCCCTGGACGATGCCGGACAGAAAAGGTTAAAATGGACGGGGAAAAATGGACGGATGAAATCCCTACGGCTATCATCATACTAATAATATAGATAAAAAGGAAAGGGATTGCCGTCAGTGAGGGATGTGGCTGAAATGGCTTATCGACATGAATAGGTATGGGTAGTGGCGAACCGATCAAAGAAAAACATTTCTTATCGGTCCATAAGCTTCAACCACTAGACATTGAAACACCAATATTTCCGTGTATGTAAACTATGAGTATTTCGTGAATCGTAATCACAACTTGGCAGATATTTTTGGCAACCGAAGTCCGAGGGTGATTATTAGAAGCTAGAAAAGCGTTTCCCTCCAAGCTATTGATGTAATCATTTTGATCGCTTTTTACACACCCACATTTGTCTTAAACCTAGGTCATCATTTCCTTGTCATGCATTATCATGCTTTTAACCCAAATAATGTATGGTCATTACAGCTTGTCTTCTTCTGCCATACTTTATTAGTTGTCATCCCAGATTCCTGACCAACATCCTTCAGGTGGAGCGCCAGGGTAGAACGAGAAATTCATTTGTTACGGTAGCGAATCATGTTTTAATCAACATATAACCTGAACCTGACCTGCTAATAGCAAAAAACGTAAGAAAATTTTAATTTCGAGGGCTGCCCTAGCGCATTCCATTCAATCTTTTTCGCAAACAACACGTTCAATACTTCTAAATTTCTTCTTATCTTTCCCATCAAGGCGGTACCCTAACCAAACAACCTTGAGCATTCGTTTCTTTGATACCCAGCGCAAGAGATACGTAGCGAGTACGCTCAGATTTTAGAATAAAATCTTTATAAAATCAAATTTAAGTCTTTTGAAAGAAAAATTCTAGCATGATGTACATTATTAATTTGCCTATCCATTAGTGTAAGTAGCAAATTAGTGTAAGTACTTTACGAGGAGACGCATTTTATCAATAATTATTTCTCAGTTCTGTGGATCCGTTCTGAGGAGATTAATTAAACATACTACAAAAAAAAACTACCATTTTGGAATCAAGATTATGTAGAAATTTAATGTATTTTTTATTAGTTTGTATTTCTTTTGGATAAAGAGTACATCGCTCCAAAAAACTGTACAAAAAACGGCTACCGCAGCGTTTTGCAAGGGGACGCGCCTTAATGAATATTATTGTCAATGTACATTTCTTTATCCGACTAGTGTATGTAATCAGGTTCCCACGGCGGGAAACAAGAAAAGCAATCAGTATTCTTACATTGTAACTTGAGTCTGTTTTTCGTCCCTTCTTCTAATAAAAGCTTTTATGTACTTAAACAAAGCTTTATGTGAGTTGGTATCTACTTTCAGCTGTTTCGATTTAACTTTAGATTTCGCGTGTTTTTTTTAAATAGTAGATACTCTTGACAGACAGAATTCGCTATGTCACAATACGCTTCAAAACTGGAATCACTGATGTTGGGAACAAGACTGATGGGTTGAAGTGGGATTGGGAGGGCCATGTCTATAGAATGCATCGGTACCGACGGGCCAGAGTCGTCGCCATTGGTGTCAGAAGACAGGCAGAAGGAAGGCTATGGGAGAGGCCTTTGCCCAGCAGTGGCACAATAGAGGCCAAGTAAAAAAAAAGATACTCTTGGCTTTTTGTTAAAAGGATAATTGAAGTAATTCAATTCTAGACTGCCCCGTTGGTCTAGCGGTTAGAACGTCCGAGTATGAGGTCCTGGGTTAAATTCTCAGATCGGGAATAATGTAATTGGATTTTACCATCAGGTATTTCTCTGTATCAGCCCAGAACTGCGATCCGTGACTGGTTGCTGACAATAGGCTCGCCCCAAAGATATAGATAGACCTAGATAACGCAAGTATCACGATCTGTATGAAAACCAAGCGTGCCATTTTTTGACTATATGACGTCACAAGCACTATTTAGTGATGGGAAAATCAAATCGATTCAAAGACGCCGCTACGGACGGCGCCCCCCTCGTCCTACCCCCCGCCATGACGCCCACTGACGTCCGACTAGCGCTATGCTCCGATGCAGACTGAGTTCGAAACTGGCCACTTACGATTTTTGTACGTAAGCTAGGCACGCGAAGTAGTTGCTCTCGCGTTATCTAGGTCTATCTATATCTGTGGCTCGCCCCCTCTTACACGGGCTTCAAACCTAACTGCCCGCTAAGTTACAAACGTGATTGTTATATTATTTAAATTCTTGCAAGCAAAATTATGCGGTTTCTCAGTCTTCTTTTTATCATTATTTTAGTTCTATTCTATTATTTTGGTCTGTATATAATGTACATTTTACCTTTGAATATTATTTAGAATAGTTATCAAAGTTGATTAATTATATTTAATGGGCTAACGTTAATAGCTTAGCGTGACTTTGGATACCTAATTGGACAAACCACGATTTTAGGCTAATATTCACCAATTGCCAAATAAACATTTGACAGAATTTATTTATTGTAATTGTGAATCCTATCACTTGAGAATAAACATTAAAATCGCTTTAGCATAAACCACAGACGTCATACTTCAGATAACTACTGAAATAGCGTGACTGAAGAAACTGTTGACGTAAACCCTGAAAGTCCGAAAGCCGCTCTAGTATTCAAAATGATAAGGATTCATTTTTGTTATGTTAAAACTTTTGACAAAATTCTGAAATATTGTTCCTTTCAGTTTACAAAGTGGGTACCTACTTCAATTTTTATACAGGCTGTAAGGTACATCGACGCGGTAACGGTTACCACGTTTACAGCTCAATATGACGATTGAGCCCCCCACATAGATTTTTTTTATCGGTTTTTTCTAAAATCAGCTGTTCCATACATTTAGACCGTGTAGGTAGGTATTGCGGTTTTGTAGGAAACAACTGATTTTTTTAAAATAACCGATGAAAAATTTCTATGTGGGCTCAAAATGATGTACTGAATACGTGGTAACCGTTTTCGCGTCGGTGTCCCTTCCACCCAGCATACATAATAAAGTGCTACCTAGAAAATATATTATTATGTTTTGAATGAACTACAAAAGTGAACTGATTACTGCAACATGGGTCTATCAATAGACAGTTGCAACAAGTGTACCTAATGTCAAGCTGTTGCTGTCATACGATCTTTATTTATCCTAATTATGTACTTACAGCATAAGAAAGTAAGAAGTGGTTCTGTAAATCATTTATCTATCCTTTACTCTTAGTTTGAAAAGAATGAATGAGGTTTTTCGAGTTACGCGACCAATAATGTATGGAGCAGTTGATATTTTTTTCGCGATTTCACGGTCGGTCCCATAGTAAAAGTTGATCATTTTCATGAGTACTACGTGCTCTTAAAGTATTGCCAACGTTTAAAACATCACCCAGTATAATACCCTGTAGGCTACACAACTATTCTAAATGATACTGGTGATCTTCCTGACTGCTGTAGATTATCCAGTAATTGCATTTTACAGCACCTACGCATAGTGAGTTGATCTAGTTACCACAATTAATTAATTACCTTACAGCAAATTATACCTTCCTACATATTGACCTGAGTCGTAAATTACAGCAGTTTCTTCTTCGCATCGAATTCCTTACCGATCATACGAATAATGGGCGAAAATTACCCTGGCTGTGTCTGAATGTCCTTCATCTGTCATCTGTCTACACGGAATCGCAGTTTTCTATGCTCCTATCCTTTTCTGTCGCTCAGAACCGTCATTTGCTAGAGTGAGAAACAGAGCAGGAGTGCTATCGCACGGCAGCATCGATGATGGGGTCGGCAACGCTTACTTTTATGGGCTGAACGAATTTCGAAAGACCATAACTTGGGTTAAGGTGGAAGCTCCAGGGTAGCCCGAGAAATTCAAATATTCTTAGATTTAATCCCATTTAATAACTATTTCATGAAAAAGTAATTCAATGGGATTATATGAACTATCAGAGCTGTGGTGGCCCATTGGTGGCAGCCCCGACTTACGAACAGTAAGTCGTGGGTTCGAACCCAGGCAGGTGCATTACTTTGTGTAATTTATTTCATCAAAACGATGAAGGAAAACATCGTGAGGAACGATGAAGGAAAATGTCGTAGAACCAAAAATTCAAAGACATGTGACATCTACCAACCCGCACTGGGCCCGCGTGGTGGATTAAAGCCCATTCCCTCTCATAGAGAGGAGGCCTGTGTCCCAGTAGTGGGAACATTATAGGCTGATTATGCTATGCTATATGAACTATAAAAGGATTGTATTGATGAGTTTAATGACTAGAACTACGTAACTACATACGTTTAACGGTCGCTAATCATATTTTTTTTAACACAGCCTGACAGTGACCGGCAAATTGCAAAAAACGCAAGAAAATTTCAATTTCGCGGGCTACCCTATCGCTTCCACCTTAAGTAGTTTTTATACCGGTTGACCTAGACGCGGGCAAAGTTCTAGCCAAAAGCTAGTAAAGCATAAAATTTTAAACCTCTCTCTAACTTAATGAAAACATTCAAAGTTTCAATGTTCATCTATATTTGCATAAACCGTCTACATAATATGAAGGTAACTGTTGAACTGACATAGCGTGACCTAGGGCACCTGCTTAGACAAACTCTAGAAAGTAACATTCAAAGTTTTGGTTTTATTTATCGCGTGCATTTTAATGTCGGTATTTCTCATTCAGGTATTTATAGATCTTGCTGCGGAATGCCATACCTACACCTAAACACCTATATTATTGACAATGAGATCACAATGCATAATAGCACGAGTAGGTACCAATGGTTAACTAAATCATCATCTTGATTACGGACGATTCTGGATGTGCATTCGCAATCGACAAAACTAAACAAACAAACACAAACAGCCCTCCTAGAGATAATCTCATAGATCTTAACACAATGAAATGATGATGATCTTAAGATGATGAATGAATGATGTTAGGACTTAAAACAATGGCAACAAAAACTATGTAAACAATCAGTATTTCTTACGACATTAGTAATACATATACTAACAAAGCAACTCAATCTGGAGAGCAAACAATACAATCACTGGGGAAATAAACTAAAGGTAGTCAAAGGTTATAGAAACAATGAATTTGTAAAAGATACCTGTACAGCGAGGGCCCTGTTAAACAGTGCCTATTTGCACGAATATATTTGTCAAATAATCGGAACATTATTTGAAGTTAATGATACTGGCAGGATGAAAAAACTAAGAAAACAGATACTTAAACTCAACTTTAAAACCAAAAGTGAATTCGCAAAACCAATCACAGTCCACAGATGATGACGGCCATTTTGACCTTGGGGTGTCGTAATAATTATCGTCTAGCTAGCGGTTTCTTACATCACCACTAGAAATATTTACAAGCTACATCAAGTTATGGGTCATCGGTGCACACAACTTCGCAATGTTGTCGTTTTCTTCATATCTCATAATCTTATCTATGTCGGATTTAGGTCCATTACAGCCGTTGCTCTTTTGTAACACAAGTGTTGTAAAATTCCTTAATCTTGGAAGATTCTTGCTTGTGTTTTGTTTGGATTAGTTGATATATGGTTAGTGATTATTAAAGTATTAGGAGCCCCCTAGTAGTTTCTCAAACAAAGTGTTACCCAACATCAAAGTTGGGTAAATAATCCCTAACCATAAATGCAATTTATGGACTGTGTCAAGTGAAGTTAAGTTCTTCACTGAACACAGTCGATGCATTAGCTTCATAGTTTACCTGTACTATTTTTTGTATAACTTATCTTATGGAAGAAAATTGAAGTAAGCTTGTTAAACAATATGGATATTCGTTTTATAGCCAAGATCGGCGTCATCCGCAAGATCAGGAGAGAATTCTTATTGACGATGCCGTTTAAAGACTAAAATGACTGTTCCCACTGCTGGCACAGGCCTTCTCTCTGTGAGAGGGAGTGACACACTTCGATAACCCACGACGCGGCTCAGTGCGGATTGATGGATGTCACATGTCTTCAAAATTCAGGTTACTATGAAAAGTGACCATTATTCTAGAAACTTCGTCGCGTCCTGACTGATATACATGAAAACGTAGCTTAATGCTCTATCTATGTATATGTAATTGAATACTCGTTGCGTAGTGTTATGTATGAGAACAGCGCGGCGCGCGCGCACCGCTACGCTAATTTGTATGCGACCTCACGTGCCGGGCGACACTGACGGGGCCAAATCTCTTGTACGCTTCTGTATCTTTTATTTACATGTTACTGTGTTGTATTACTAGTCAATTATCGCTGTCGAATTAGTGTTGCGATTTGTATGTAAAGCGAAAAAAAAAACTCTTTGTTTTGGCAGTCTACGTATGTATGTGTGTATTAACGTATGTTCCTCCGTAGCGCCTAAACTATTCATCCGATTTTGATGAAAAAGATGTCAATCGGTTTGTTATTATGGCGCAGTTAACATAGGCTACATTTTAACCGACTTCAACAATACGAGGAGGCGATTTTACCTTGTAAACCCCGATTTTAGTTAGAGCGTGATTTTTCTGTAGTCGAGTTTTTTAGTTGTAGTATATAATACCACACAAATTCTTGTTTGGAAGCTGACATAGTAGCCCCTTCGCCCAGTTGGCAAAGATCTTTTTGCTCCAAATATTTCAGCAACGTGATACTTTAGGGCACCATGTCCCTAGACGTTTGTTGTTTATAAATTAGATTGAAACCGACTTCTAAAAAGCAGGAGGTTATATATTCATCACGTTTATTTTTTTCATGTAGGTATGTACACCGATTTTCCTTCGATCCTGTGCTCTTTATACCAGTTTTAAATCATTGATTTAAATAAAGAAACCCTAAAAAGGCTTTATTGGCTTCCGTGCTTGCAATGTTTCTACCAACGAAAACAACTTTATCAAAACATTTCTAAAGCAATAAAAGAGCAGCCAAGGAACGGATGCAATGGAAAAAGGAGTTGGAGTAACATTAAGTAATTTATTTTTGTAGACCAGCTTTAATTGGTGGTTCCACCTAATTGGCGAACCGCACGCAATGTCGCGACTAAATTGTACTAATCGTTACAATTATATTGACGTAATGGTTCAAATTCGCCTGTGGGCGATATTAACTGCCTTCATTTAAAACCGATTCAGGCTGAAACAAATGGAAGTTTATCCTTAATTCCAAATAAAGAATGGTAAAATACTGTCGGTACTTCGAGCAATTTAAATAGTGTCTCGATGGCGTCATTTGAATGTAAAATAATATAGGTACCGATCTGCTTTGTTTTTTCGTAAAATCTTTGACCAACTAAGTAGTTTGAACAGTGGTATCCCAGAGGTAAGCGGACCCGAATTACGAGTTCATATATTCGAACGACGCGTTGTGTGAAAACATCGTGAGGAAACCACAATGTCCTAGAGCGAAAAATGCTAAGACATGTGACATCTTTTAATTTCAACCCGTGTCCCAGCAGTGAGAACGTTATAGGCTGATTATGCTTTGACCAAGTGCTAGACAATCAAAACATTAAAAGATAATAATTTCATCTAAGTAGACAACAGTAAGGTGTTCCCGTAGGTGGGAAATGACGCGATGCGTTTGCGCCGAACCCGTCCGGCAATTTACCAATCAGAAGCAAGATGCCGCTAAATGTAATTGTCCTCTGATGTTGGAACAGGCATTAGCTAATACCCCACGGTTGTCAGCTTTTAAATAAAACTGATGCCATTGGTTCATGGGATAATAGATATTGATGAGCGCATGATGCAAATCCAACAAAGCACCTATGGGATTTATTCTGTTATGGCCGATATCAGATTGAGTTCACTCGGACTGTCTTTGCTCATTTTTGTTTCATTCCATGTTTACACGACACCAATAAAATGATAATTGAATGAGCGTTCATTTGTTCCTTTCGTTCATTTTTCGTTCACTCCGTAGGCGAGTGAAAAATACCGAGTGCTGAAACCCAGCAAAATTGGATCGGTTCACTAGTGAATTCAATTTGGAATCATCTTTTGTTCATACGAGACACTTGAAATGAGATATTTCGAGTGAATGCCAAAAAATAATAAACGGTGAAACGGATGACATAGGTTTCAGTCAAAATGATGTAACTGTTGTACCTACTGTTAATATTATAAATAGCGTCATTTAAATAAAACTATTAAAGCATAGCCATAACTAAATAGATTTGTGGCCGCAAGTACCTGCCTAGATTCTAAACGATGATAAATTATTTCGGGTTCGTGCGGGATCTATCTCACAGCTTATAATAAATTTAATAAACGTTTAGCTGAACGAGTTCACCCGTCACCCGCAGCTCCCATATTGTCCTTTCAAAAGCACTCACATAAATCTGACATCGTAAAAAACCCTATTTCGAAGTTTATTTTCGACCGAAAATACAAGACCACGAAGCTTGCTTAAAGAACGACGAAATATTTTAAAACTTCGTTATTTTATATACTGATATTATCCTTTATATTAAATAGAAACTTGAGATATTAGCGTCTTGTTCCTGTAGCTGTTCAGAAAGTTGCTGGTGTACCTTCCAAGACGCTATTGTTCGGTTCACAGTTCATTAATCAGCGACATTGAGTAAAGTTTCAGGATGAGCTCAGCCGCGCCCGGGAGCCACGCCTAATTTTAACAAAAACATTTTTTTGTTTTTTGTTAAATATTATATTCTCTTATTAATTTTAACGACTCATGGCCGGGGTTATGGCCAACAAAGTGTTTTATGAACATGGCGGCACGTCTTTTGGCTTTTGGTACAGGCAGCTAAAACTCATGACATTGAAGATAACACACTCGTTCATGATGGTTGTCCCAATTTAAAACGTAATTGAAAGAAGACACAAATTAAATGCCCACAGCGGATTTAATTTAAAAAGCTTGGTCATCAACAGATGGAAGTCAAAAGTCAGAAGATGATTTGTAAAACATCTAAAGAATCTTTAATGGGAGATAAATGACCCAGAAATCTTGTAACCATCTCAAATATTTATTTTACCTTGATGAATGTGGACAATAAAAGAGACAAAATATCTAATATTCTACAGCAGCAGAGACGGTTATAATATAAAAGTTGGATAACCTCAAGAATACAAAAATATAATACTCTTTCCCGCCATAGGACAATATCCTTTGAAGCTACGGATATGGAGCGTTAGAACGAGGAAATAAATCTTTGTGATCGACTGCTCGCTGTCAACCAGAAAGGCAATAAAGAAACTATATAAAACAAAGACGAGTAATAAGCTGTGGGTAAATTAACATGCTTAATTAGAAACCAATAGTCAAGAGCAATAGATAATATTAAATAGAGTGAAACAGTAAGCCTAATACATACTACTATTTGCGTCACTTTAATTTAGTATTTTACAATATTTTCTTTTCTTATAGATTCTTTTTTACCAATTGTTTACTTTTTCAATGTGTGAACATTGTAGGCCTTGTATATTCCTAGATGCTTGTCAACTTTTTTATCTTGTTTTACGTTTTTGTGAAGTAAGCAACGAGTTATTGCCGGGTCTATGCTGTCCTGCCATACTGAAATAGTAACTGCTGGAGTTTCTTGCTGGTTCTTCTTCATACGAAACGCCCAACCCGAACCGTGAAATATATTTTTTAAATTTGATTTTGATAATGTGATGACTTTTTCCCATGGAGGAAGGTAAGACAAACTACAGCACACCATTAAGATCCTTACTTTTATAGCTTTAGCTGTAGATATAAGTACACAACACATAAAGTACAAAAGGATATAAGAAACAAAACTAATATGGGCGGTCTCCATTATCTCTGACTCAACTATGTATGAAAGACACTGACATAACGCTAAATTCCTCGCCGTTTATTAGGCGATAGACATTTGCCTACATTTGACCTAATTGTTCACTTAACTACCACCGCGTCATTACTTGCGAACAACGCACGACTATGATTATTTAGAACATTGTTTCATTGCTAAACTTTGATGAAATATGAGTTCTAAAACGTAAAACGGTAGGTACACTATTTAGTGCCTTGAAAATTGGCACGAGTGATCAAATAAAATCATCATTCTCCTGCCCTTATCCCAATTTATTTGGGGTGGGCGCAGCATGTATTTTTCTTCCATACTTCTCTATCACTCGTCATCTCATCAGAAACCTCCTTTCTTGCCATAAATCATCCTTCACACAGTCCATCCATCGTTTGTTTGGTCTTCCTCTACTTCAAATCTCTAGTGATCAAATAAAGTCGATAATTAAAAACTGACAGATCTTATTGATTATCAAAATAAAACATAGTATCAAAAGCTATCGTCAAATTTTTTTTTTACCCTTACCTGGAGCTTGAAATTCAATACAGGCACAATTCCCTAATCTTACGTCCATAAATATTTTCCTTCATGATAGATTTTATACAATAATGTCTTTCGTATTTAATTACCAAATTTAGTCATTTCAATAACTTTTTTTTACTAATTGCTTAATGAAGGTTGTATTTTAAAACGTAGAAATTCAGCCAAATAAAGGAACTTTTTGTTTGACTAACAATAACTTTGTAAAACAAACCAGACCTAAAGTATATTTAGGTGTTTGCACAACCCATTGTTACAATTTATCATTTATGAATGAGTTGCAATGCCCTGTTGAACTCTCGGCCCAGGTTCCCTAAGACAATAGGTTGTGAGCTCAGCATAAAACAATAAGTCTTGCGGCCATGCCGCTTGAGGGCAAAGACACTGTATTATCACTAACGAGAGTAAAGTGAGTTTAATTGTGTTTATGGCATTACTTAACACAATAGGCGCCCTGTCCAGGCCTACACTGATTTAATCAGTGGGTTCGTGTTAGATGTGACCGATAAAACTAAAGTACCTAGTAATTTATAACCAAACAAACCTTTGACCGAAGGGTACTCCATAGTCGAAAAAGAAGAATTCTCAAGTAAACTTTCATTACCTATTTAAACAAGAATTTTTTAACATTCACCATCTAAAGATAGATGGTGAATGTTCAAAAATTCTTCCTTGTTCATTATACCTTCGTAATTTAGGCAACCATTGTTGTGCTAAATGTTAAACTCTAGTTTTTTAACTAAAGTATTATGGGAGACTAGCTTATGCCCGCGGCTTGGACCGCGTGGAGTTCAATAATTGTCCCAATATTGTTGTTGTCCCGGGATAATACTACCGAGATATAAAATTTATAAACTATCTGTCCATAAAATCGATACATCCATCCATCCTCGCAAACTTTCGCATTTATAATATTACTAGCTGTTGTCCGCGACTTTCGTCCGCGTGAAATTTTAGCCTATAACCTTCCTCGATAAATGGGCTATCCAATTCTAAAAGAATTTTTCAAATCGAACCATGAGTTCCTGAGATTAGCGCGTTCAAGCAAACAAACAAACTCTTCAGCTTTATAATATTAGTATAGATTAGAAAGATAAGTAAAAGAAGAGTTTATAGATCACACAAATTCAGTCCATTTTGAACCGCTTTCGTGGTAATGCAAACTGGTGCAACATTTCATAATTCCTATTTCTAGATGATTAATTATAATTCATAGCAAAAATAATACAAATCTAACCTAGATTTATATTATTTGTGCTATGAAATAAAACTAATATGAGATACCTCATTAAAACCAGCGATCTAATCAGCCAGTAATGGTTAACATTACAGATAATTACATTATATTAGTGCAATGAAACAACTATTTGTGAGGCGTAGTAATTACTAACAATTAAAGCACGAGTGTGTATTATACTCATAAATACGCAAGCTACGAGAAAATATTCATTTTCCATCGCAAACGAACTCTCATTGTTTTCAAAAACTCTGGGAAGCTTTGTGTGCAGTCGCTCCTCATTAGAATTTTTATTACTTTTACTGATGATGTGCTAACCTTTTGTCGAGGCCCACAAAATTAAATTCTTTCACGTACGTAAAAGAAAGTGGAAACCTTCTAGCAAGTAATTATCTTCACAAATTTTGTGATTTAAAATACTTTAGAATTAACAATGAAGGTATTTTAACGTTGATACATAGAACATCAGAGTGTAGCTTTTTTTTTTCTACAAAAAAAAAACGTGAATAGTTATTTTGCAAAATATCAACATAAAATTGTGTTTGAAAGCAGTTTAACCTATCGGCAGGCCCATTAATCAAATTGGCCCATATAGGAAACCGCAAATCATTGTTCATCACTTAGGAGCACAGAATGCGAACAAAACCGATATATTTATTTCTTTTAGTAGCTAACTTGCTATTTTTAGGAAATAAATCGAACTATGGGGTCAATTCTGACCATAGCGTTTAAATAATCACATTCAATATTATTAATTTCTGTTGAAAACATCTGTATTTGACGGAACTCATTTCTAGAAAAAAAAAAGTAGGGACCTTGAAAGACTCATACTTCAACTGGAAGTATGTCAATTCTGTTAAATAAAGCCATGAAACCAACAGGCGACTGCATGCAAGTTTGCATTAAATAAAGAAAGTATTAATAACAAAATGAGTCGTAAAGCCAGCTAATTAAAATTCAGTGATTACTAGTATAGCACGACATGAGACCTAGGCGCGGCTGGTATCAGGCACGGGGTGAATTCTTCTAGGAACTTAGGAAACGTCATCACGCCCTTCACACCCCGACTAAACCCCCATACACATTATCGTGACTGTCAAATATTGCAATCAATAGTATTCAGCCTTTAAAACTTCGTTTTTGAAACGAAGAACCTACTCAGTTAGGCAGTCATTAGTTCTCAGTACAAAAGTCTCGAACATAAAGAACTAAAATTGAAAATCTTTAGAACTTTGACAATTAAAAAATCGCCACAATAGTACCTACAATCTGCTCCGGAAAATAACTGTTTTCCCTCAAACCTTAACACAATCAAATGATAAAGACAAATTGACATCCTTATCCTTCTATGCTGCAAAACAGAGGTCCAATAGGAAACAGCTAAATTAAATAATGGGAGCTCCAGTTAAATGATGTCAAGGCCCCGTGCACTGCAGCATCAAGGGGATCCATACGTATGTGTCAATTTATTGTAAGTATTCTTAGAAATGCCACCTACACCTGATCTATTTGTAGGAGTTCTGGGCAACGGTCACCGTTCCGAATCTGCTAGCCGAACTTAAATTGTACGTACAAAAAAGATACCAGAGGGCAGGGACCCTTTTTACGACATCTTGCTCAGCGTTTCAGATTGATTACCGATTACCACATTCTCATTCCAGACTCGGATCCCTTTCGTGTTGGGGTTCTAGCTACCATATATTATGTATGTAACTAGGTGCTCCTTCAATGTCAGTATTCACAATGTTCAACGCTATTCAAAAATCGAGACCCTACCAAATTGATATACGAAATGTGTATATTTTATTAAGTCAAACTTAGTTGCTTTAAAAATCCTTGCGCAGTGACACCACAAGCCAACGAATTGGATTACTAATCTAAAATAATATGTATAAAACCAAGAATTTACATAAACACAGTAATCTTATTCGATAAGAATGAAATTAATGATGAAATCAATCATGATAAGATAAAAAACTTTAATACCCCTGAATTTGATAACCACCACGAATCACGCCTCGGTTTCATATTCGATTCCCCAACATGATTGAATAAATCACTTACATTTTTAATGTTGTAGTTGGCTCTATAAATCTTAATTAATAAATAAGTCACGCCAATGGTTAATAAATTAGAATGTATGGACGTGTGATAATAGATGCAAGTCAAAGCCCGATTGTGAGCAAGGGCAGAGCCAATCATACATCATACTGTGGTATCAATAAATCATAATATTCTCGTAAACTAGGACACTTCTGTTACTATGATAGTTGCTCATAAAGAGTAATATGGTGGAATGTGGGCTATTGTCTCCAAGAAAGTGGATTGACGTTGATATACCACACCTACGTAATGTGTGATTATTGTCAACGGGATGAGCACACTAATTTACAGGTTTATGACCACCAATTTGTAACTTCCTATCTCAAAATGCAAGTAGGTATGCTTCTGAATTCTCGCTTATGAAATCTAGTCTAAAAAATGTACTCGTCTGAAGTATGAAATTATATTCTCACTTCTTCTTCTTCAGTACTTGGATACGAGTTTAGGGTCTTTAGTGGCACCCATCAGTACTTAACGAGCAAACAGAATAATTCACGACTCTGCATCCTCATATAATTGTAGTTTAATACCCTCATGTTTTTAAGCGACGAAGTAACATTTGATTTTAAATTTAAGCCTAACAAAAAGTCTTTATCTCTTTTACATATTGCCACCGCTAACAATAAAACGATTACAGATTACGATCATGACGAATTGGCCACCTATATTTAGTCATCTTTTTATATGGATGACATAATAATAAAAACAAAAACATAACCATCGTCATTGATGTTCGCGTTAGAGATAATGTCTAAAAAAAATCACGAAACAACAAAAACATTTTCCCGTACCGGGAATCGAACCCGAGCCTCCTGGGTGAAAGCCAGGTATCCTAGCCACTAGACCATACGGGAGATGAGTGATATAGCAAAAACTACACATTACATACCACATGCTTACGATAACAGTAGAAACAAAACATTCGCATCTACGTAATTCATTATGACACCAGTATTTTAATTAATGTTATTCTTGACGGACATAAGTGAAAACGACATGTCATAAAACATGAAATGATTTGTGTTTCAATGAGAAAGTATTAAATATAAACGTAATCGCTCACCAACAATAAAAAAGGTAAATCATGTTTATTAATGTATACTACTAAGGTAGCAAGTACTATTACAAACATAACACGTACTGCATTGTTCGGGCTTCCGCTGCAATTATCTAGATACACTTATAGAATCATTAAATGGATCTGTGTATCATTCAGATGTCTTGATAGGGAATGATTAATCTTCAGTGTAATTCATGTTAATTACCTTTATTGATTTAGCTAAGGACAAAAGCTCACATTGTGCAACTGTTAATGATTTTGAGTGGCCTACATCTATGTCTTGTATAAGAACTGTTAGACTGAACTCTTAAAGACTTTCACGCTTCTTTGCGGATTCTACTGTTCAATTCATTAGGTGCGTCGTAGTAAGAGCATCGTTCAGCACTTAACAATTGCATGTTGAGTTCAAACATTACAATGGAAAGCTACATCAATTGCTACTACTTGAAATAGCGGTATTTCTCAGGGTATTATTTTGGGACCTCTGCTGATTAGTTTATATGAACACATCTTTATTTATTATCTAGTTTTTGTGTTACCTTTGAATGAATCATAAGATTACAAGAAGGTGAAGATTTTTAACAAAAATAAAGATTTTGCTTGTTAGCTTCTCGTTAGGAGTGATAGGTTAATCTTTGTGTTAATAATTATTATAATTAGTTACTTGGCTCTAACCATGTATTTATTCCGCGAATGATTCATGGTAATGCGGCAGGTGGTACTATCCGTCATTCACGCATATAGCAATGTATAATACTATACTCGTAATAGTACTCGTAGATTTTAATTATGAATGATAATGGAGTTTCCTTTGTTTTTCACAGCTGATGGTAAATTGTAAACATCTGTATTGCCCCCGAAGATTTAGCAGTCATTACACCATTCATTCAACTTGAGCTACGTAAGATGCTGATTGAACTTATAAATTTAATATGAGGAAGCCATCATCAATATTTTTTGTAATATTCCTAATCTGAACTTAATTTTAATAAACACCAAAAAAACTACCAAAAGGAACATGATTAATAAACACTTGTCCTAAATTGAATTTTGAATGCAAATCGTTTAGACGTCTTCAATCTATTTATTTGCTCATCAAATGATTAGTGAATGTTAATTTGTCTTCCATAAAAACTTAGCAGGGATTACCAAACCCACCATTTATCAAGTATGTGTGACAGAGGCTGTGAAATCGTTTACATGTTAAGTATCTACATTTCGAAAGATCTGGAAATCTTTAGCTGCTAACTGTATTAGCTTTGTCTTGTGATATTATATCAACACAATATGCATTTAGTTCGACTATGTTTATTGGTGTTTGTAAATTTACTGCTACCGGTATTCTTGATTTTGTATTAGTTAACGATCACTGTTGTTTAAAGGTCATATTAAGAATGAATACCAATCAATTTCAAAAGGTTACACCAAGTTTTACAATTCAATTTTAAAATCGAATATGAAGTAGTTTGAAACTCATAAAATGTTCCTAATACAGTTTATTAATATTTTTATCGTATTTTTACTACCGATTGTATCGTATAAAGTATATCTACACACTTCAGTTGCTATTGTTTGTAATGTACGGGAATTTGAGAAGATAAGCGACGAGCGATCATGACCCTCGTTTTTTTAATAAAATCTGGACCCCAACAATTCAATAGGGGGCCGGCCCATCAAACAATTCTGGGTCAAAAATCCGGAATAGCAATTCATAAATGCTCTTTTCAACTAGCAAGTAGTAGACTTAAATAAACCAAAAGTGGAGTGGAGTTAATAGCAGACGGAATTTTATACAGGTAGATTTCTTCCAACTCGTTTCAAGTTCCATTCCAAAAGTGTTTCATTGTCTCCACGGAACTGCGCATCCTTTAGAAGTGGGAAGTTGCTGGTACAAAAAAAAATCTTCATTTATACTAGTGTTTGTTTACCTGTGATATGTTTATCCGCCAGTTTGCTGCCAGCCTCTACATTCTCTTTGACATCCGCCATTGTGACTTCACAGACACCGACACCTGTAATATTATAGATGGGCTTATGTAAATGTAGAAGATAGTTTAGTTCTGAATTGTTATCTAGGGTGCGTTAATAAAGAGCGTTCTGCATAATTATTGCATCCGTTATCATACGCTTAATTTGAGTTACCTAATATGTGTTCCAACTAGGAAATGCGTTATGTTATCGAATATTTTGACATCCTGGTTACCTACTCTTGTACAAAGTGTATTGTTTATTATTTATGACAAAATTATGCCAAATGCATTTATTAATATTCTTCGTTAAAACTTTCAATTTTAATACTAAATTCAGGTACCTAATAAACATTTACACTGCAATAAAGAGACAATCACCAACTGGTTTCCATATCAGTATTAATTGAGTGTGCGATAACAGCTGTAAAATGCTTTGTATAATCTACTTATACATATTGTAGCTATATGTCTACCTTGTACATTATATACAGTGATAAATGGCTGTATGAGTGAAGAGGGGATAGGTGTAAACAGTCCTACCGGCACAAAATAATAGACCGTAATCATAGTACATGAATGTCTCTCTCAAAAAATAAATTTACATAATAAATAGAGCAATGTCTTAAAATTTTTGTCTACTTGTAAACTTTTTGGCAAAAGACCATCTTATTTTTTTTTCTTTATGTTTTCTTTTTTTTTAGATTTGTTTGTTTCTTACTTGATGAGATGTTGTGTACACCGGCACTCTCGTCACGTTATCACTGAGCAATCGGTCACACACACTACGTAAACACTGCGGAGGCACGGGGCGCGGGACTCGCTCGCCTACGAGATAAACACTGAACACTGCCTTACTTCGTAGAACTGAGGAGCGACCCGGAGCGGGGATGCCATGCTAAAAAACTAAAGTGCCCGAACAAAATTCTGTCGAGTTCTAATTAAATCTTTGTTGTCCTTTTTGTTGATAGTACTACATCATCAGCTGCTAAGCCTTTTTTTTTTGTTTGGTTACATGTAGCGACTGCCTTTTCGTACATTCACAACCCAGTTAGTACTACGTAATACGATACCCCTTGGTAAAACTGGTTGTCAGATAGATAGTATCTACAACCTCACTAATATTATCAATATGAAAGTTACTGTACTGTACCTGTCTGTTTGTAGCCTATGTCAATGATTTTATCCCTGTATTCTGTCGGACGAAATAACAAGAAACTAGTATGGAATATTTTCAAGTCTTTATTGATCAATGTCATTCTGAATAATCATAATTATCAAGTCAAACTCACGAGGCTATTTGCTTTGTCAATATAACCTTCAAAAACCAAAGGTCTTACATTTTATCCATTGTAACTCCGTGATTCATTGTCTTACCTCATCTCACTTAAATTATACTTACGTATATATAAACGTTTTCTATTGTACCGATTTATTTCATTTACCTCTTAAATTGGCAGCCCTTTGAGGCTGGTCACACCATATTACAGCTTCGCACTCTACAAACGCCGAGTGTTTCCGAACGCCCGCCGAAAACTGCCGAACGCCTGTATTGATGCCGGGAAAACATTTTCCGCGCCATTTTCTCTGGCGCGAGTGTGAGGGAGAATTTTGGCAAACAAAGCCGATAGGTGCCCCTGATTTTAAATGGGTACCCGTCGGTTAGGAACAAAGGCGCATAAATCTTTATCGATTAATATTTTAATAAGCATATTCAGTACTTACGCAAAGTTGGTAATTTTTCGAATGTTTTAGTTTCAGGACAATTGTATTATGTATTCTTCCAGTCCCAGTACATTTCGCATGTGAAAAATTGCGTGAGCTTGGATCTCTTTGTTCAGCTAGAATACAGATTTTGTTGAAATGAAAGTAAGTTGTAAGAATTGCTGTTCTTCATACTCGTATGTCGTAAAAGGTGTGGAGAAGAAAGTTTATAAAAAAATTTCGCCGCTCGCGACTTTTGTTTAATTTCCTTTTGCATTTCTTTTCTTTTATGAATTTATTGAAATTCGACGAATTTATATTGTGGTGTCGCGCGTCTTTTCAAGTTTTTTTTTTTAAACTTCCTACTTTTTCAATTATTTCTACCGCGTCCATGAGTGTAGTGACTAAAAATTCATGCCTCCATAAGAAATGATGCTGTAGTTCATATTGTTTGGAGTACGTATGCAAACGGATTTAAATTACCTTGCATTAATTTTCTCAGTAGATACCTGATGCATTTTTCTTGCAGCTTAACTGGCTTTTTGACTTCTGTATTAATTATCTTTTGACATCTATATCGTTATCCTTAGGCTCTATTTTTATTAATATATTTAGATATTTCAATAAACACGATTTTTTTTGCTCTACACAGTTATTTACTACAGTTGGACTGAAGATTCGAACTTTTACTTCAAGAATTATTTGGGTAAACTCACTGACGTTACTAGCTATCAGTGTGACATATACGAAGGAAAGGCTACATAGAAAAGAGAACATACTGAAATAGATATCTGTGTTTTCTGTTTCTGTCTGTGTATTTCTGTTTTTCTGTGTTTCTTTTTATACCATGTTTTTAAGCAAATAAATATTATTCTATTCTATTCTATTCTAAAGGCAATATTCTACAATAACCGGTAATCTACATTTTCTTTTTGAGTCTATGGTTCTTAGCACGAGTGAGCGGTATAAATGTAACGTAGATACATCGTAGACATAATATTTTCATGATTTTAATAATTTATAGGTACATATAGAATCTATGGATGATACTGATTGTACTTCTTGCAAACAATTTAACTAAATTGCTATAGGATAATTGTATTTTCGATTCAAAAACGACTTATAAAATTTACGATACGTTTATACCGCGCACTCGTGCCATAGAGGTACGTGGCCAAGTTACTAGCAGCGTCAGTGCCGTTTATAAGATCCTCAAAAGTGCAATTGTATGCTTACTTAAGACACTCCAGTAAGTGGATCGAGCTCTGGCCAGAACCGCACCCACATTGTATGTCGGACGGGTCTACAATCCCGCTTTTTGCCAAATTGTATTTTTAGTTTGAGAAATAAAAGTTGACTGTAGAGTTCTCGAGGGTTCTCTTCAGTTCAAGTTCTAGTGGATAACGTCACTGGATCAGGCATGTCATGTCTTAATACCTAAACCATCCAGAAAGAAAATATTGGGCATCCATTAAACTTGAGATCTTTCGAAAGTTCTGGTTACAATTTCATGATATTCAGGGTGTTAGCCGCCTCTTATTTTCTCGTCTTATCTTATTACTCTCATTGATTTATTTTACGATAAAAATGCCGTCTTTGATCACGCATTTTTTATCTGCAAATTCAAAGGCAAAATTTTCAAATGCTGCTAACGTCATTTAGTTACTGATTTTATGTACCTGCCTAGTGCCTACCTAAGTAGTGATCTTCTATTTCTGCTCAAAAGTATCTAAGGGTGACCTCTCCATGCATCTTTGGATAAGTAGCAGTTTAATATCGTTAATCCAATATATGCGCTTTTAAACGGCACTGCCAATTTTTTCAAGTAGAACCTAAAGATCTGCTTCCCATGGCTGATTTTACCATAGCATATTACAGAGGTCGTAAAGAAAGCATGTAGCTAATAAGCTACATGCTTTCTTTTCAAGGCTATTCCTGTAATTGAAGGGCATGATGGCTGATTTGCCATCATTATAATTTGAGGTCTAACAAAAATAGAGTAAAATGTTATTTCAAATATCATTTTCGAAGTTATTAATCACCTGTCTGTTTTGTTTATTACGATTTTATTTCATCTAACATCAAACGATACAATGAACTAATTGAAGATAACACCATACTGAACTTTTAATTATTTATTATAAAATTATTAACGGTTTTTTGTATTTTTGTCATTATAAACGTACTTAATAAATAATAATAAATTTAAAAGACACGTACAACGTGTGTTTACAGTATTTAATTTAATCTTACTTTAGTATGTACAGTCATAGGTAGAAAGTTGTACAAAACGATTGTGCATAGATGTTATATTCGTATAAAAAAGGGGTAGTCCGTATCTAAGATGGCGTATACGGGGTGTCGATGTCACCGAGGTTGGGGCGAGGGCGGCGCGCGGCGGGCGACGGCGGCGCAGGTGAGCGCGCGCGCATGCGACGTCCGCCGGGCGGGCGCCGGCGCAGGCTCGGCCGCTTAGCCCTCCGCGGGTGCATCTTCTCCCTCTGCCGCCGCCGCCGCCCCCTTAGGCTTAGGTCCCTGCCACCCATCGCACATTTTTCGGAGGAACGCTGAAAACATAGAACGTTAGCATTAGAAAATCATAAGGGCTCATCGGCACTTGTTATTTGTAGACATATGGGTTATAAACTGATGAAAAGTTGAAAATGATGACAAGATTGATAGAGTAATAATAAATATTGGTTATCTCTTAATAAACAGTTACAAGTATATTAAATAAAGTGTCAAGCAGTAAAACCGATAGTACTTAGTAGATAACAATAGAAATATAGAAGAGCTGTAAAATTATAAAGCCTTAGATCAACAGTTAGAAGAAACGGAGCACATTGATAGCTACAGTGTGTACGGCGGTCCACTTACGATCTTATAACTAAAGATATGACGAGATGTGCTGCCTCTACGCCATCACCTTCTTCAGGAATGCTGTAAATGGAAAATCAGTAAGACACGGGGGCACACACAACACCAGGAAATATACCCTCATGCTTCGTACACTTGGGTTAGGCAATGACACAAGGATCTACTGAATTGTAACTTGCTTTTACAAATAAAGTTTTAGCATAAAATACGAGGTTCATACTTTTGGAAAAGGCCAATGTGTTTTATTTACTCATGCAATACAATGGTAATAAATGCTTATCTAAGGAATTTGGGTGTGAATCTGTGCATTTTCTGGAAATACGTTTACAACATAAGGTATGTAATTTAAATACATTGTGAGGATTCAAACTTTTCAAGTATAACACAAATAATGCCATTTATATACTGGGTTTCTACCACAATAAATACCATGTTCATATTGATCTAAAATGTAAACATATAATTTCATATTTTACAAGGGCAAACGAAGAGTAGATACTTACGTGCATAGGGGATCATGCCGTCGTCATCCTCAGTATCCATGCAGTCCTTTGTGACTTCAGAGACTTCGCTATCTTCCAGTTTCTCACCTAACAATTCCAAAAAATTGTATTAGTATTCGTAATCCAGCATTCATTGTCTCACATTCATTACCAAAAGACTTTTCAAGAAAAAACTAGTTGCGTAGAAACAAAATCTAAATCAGCTGAGTCACAAAAATCATTATTTCGAAACGACGATCATGATGGCTTCTAGCCAAGTGATTTCAGTTCACGTCCAACTGGAAATGAAGTCGATGCCAATTTATCTTATTGACATGTTTAAGCCTCAGAAAAAATAAAAATAGCTGGGCTAAAAGAAATAAACAACAAAGTACTTTTATGATTCGTAGGTGGCTTTATATTGACAAATCAAAATTGAGTACTTTCTAATGTATGGCTATCCTTAATGCTGTAGTTCTTGCCTTGGACACAGAGTTTGGACAAACCAGAGTAGGAAAATGGCGTCATATTTATATAATCTTACCTAACGCAAGGAGAGTGTGTGTAAGCTCGGCGCCAAGCATAAGACCGTTCTCGTTCTTGTCGTACAGTTTCAGACATTCCAAGAAGTCCTCGTACTGGCCCTGGTCTTTGTCTTTCTTTGCTTGGCTGTAGATGGGAAGGAACTCTTCGATCTGAAACAACACAACAGTTTCATTAGTCAAGGCCTTGATTACTTCCACAGATTTTTGTGCTTTAAGATTTGTATGATCTTCAAAGTAAACTATGATCTTGTCTCGAACACTTCTTTCAAACTATAAACTCGCGGACAAACCCATTTTCGATAACTTGCAATTCTCTTGGCATTTATAACAATATTTAGGTACTTTTCCAATTCTTTTCTCTGTGTTCTTCTTTTTGCAGTTATTCTGTCTTTAATTTATGTTATTTAGATCCTTGTCGATAATTCTCTTTACTTTGATTATTACTTAAATAATACATTTTCTTTCTTTTTTTTCTTTACTTACGGTGAGTGTTTTCTCGCCCTTCTTCTTGGTACCACCGAGTTTCTCGATGGTGGCCATTGTGGGGTTGGAGTTGAGTGCCCTCAGGACATCTCCAAGGTTGAAGGCGTCGATCTTGCCGGCGCCCTCGAAGTCGTAGATGGAGAAGGCAAAGGAAGCCCCTGTTTAACAAATGCAATAATGCTGAGTCTGGCATAAAACTATACGTTAAACCAACTATAGCTGCACTAAGTAAAGGTTTTTCTAAACATGCTTCGTTATGTAGAAACTAAGTAACAAGCTCTACTATATTAAATGCTTTTTTTAAAGTCTATACATTATTGTGTTAAAACCACCTTATTTGTCACTTAGTTAAATCAAGGATCAACGTAAGTTTAGCATCACTATTCCGAGACAATGATAATGTCATTTGGTTTCCAATTCCGTCTTTTAATTTCAACTAAGTTCCGCAAACCATTATAAGTTTGAAATAATTTTGCTTTATATTGATAAATTGTTGAGACAGAATCTTTCATTTGCAGTTCCATATTTAAGATTCATCATAAATTCATAAAAGTTCTGGAAAATACGATTTGTGTAAGACAGGTAACGCGCGGAACGGGGCGTGGGCGGACATTCTTCGCCCAGAATAATACTTTTCCACGATACGTTTCAGTATATTCGGTGTGAAGTCCTGCGTCTTGAGTCACGTTCTAATAATAACCCGATTGAAACCCCTACCCTACCCTAAATTAAACCAACTGTTAACAGTTCCGTCACCAAATGTTTTGTATTCTTTTACAAATATTTTCTTTTTAATTTCAAATAATTTAAAAAATATATTTATTGTATTTACGGTGCAGTTTGAATTTGGTTTCAATTATTAAAATAATCCACAATCTTTTAATTAAATCATTCCAGCACTATCTCGAGAATTTTCTCGAAGATTTATTAGATTGCTCTTCATTACTCGACACATGCGTAAAGTGCATAAGGATCAGCTGATTCAAGATCAGTTACCGACCTTGATAATGACAGCTGATTTATCGCTGCAAATTCAAATGCAGTGACAGATATCCGTTGCATAAAATATACATAGTCCATGTACGTAGACTTTGATTCCCACGCTAAAACATACGTAGCACGCTCGCAGTGAAATCTGAGCGGAGTTTCTCTGTTTGGGCGGGCGGCGATTCGGGATCACGTGACGCACGAGTTTAATTTTGGAACGCAGCGCGCGCGCAGCATGGCCGTGCCACTAGCGCTGCCGCCCGGCATCTCTTAGTAACGCGCACCTTTTATGACAAACGATGCTAAACTTAGATGTTATAATCCTGACTCCCGTTTCATGCAATGCAATGTTACGTTTCTTTACGTAAATTTTGAACATGCTGTCGCAATCATCTACATTGAAGAACATTAGGTATAAAGACAACTTAAAATAATCCTGTTATCAGTATTAGTTGTCCCTATAGTTTAGCACCACAACATCCAGGTATATTTGATTCAGCTTGTCTTTCCTCAGTTAATGTTCTTAATCGTTAGGTAAACAAAATTATATGTAACAAAAAGTACTTACTTTCAACGTCGTTCTTGCTGAGGTCGCTCTGAAAATTACCAAAAATATTTCGTTATTTCCTTGTATGTAACAGTTGCCATGCATAGTGTAGTGGTATTAGTTGGTGTGTATTCACAGCTTTGCAGCTCGGTTTGTGTAGAAGCATTCGGATTATACGATACCATCTTCTTTCACTGGTTTATAAGCACAACACTGATTTAAATGATGGATGGTGAAGTGAACACATCCGAGTCGCTCGAGAGTATCCGGTCTGCGGAATAACTTGCACGAGGAAAAAACGCGTTTACTTTTACGTATTGCCTTTTTATTTATCACTTGCCAAGCTAACAGTCCATTTTCTCACTTAACACCTTGCCACATTTTCACTGCCGTCAGTGACTCACCATTTTGTGTGGTGTTAGTTGGTTCCCTCCCGGTCTTCACTGGCAGACGTTCAGACAAGAAGTGGGGCTCGGTAACTTTTCGCGGGACTGTTTTAACTGGCTTAGATGGCGCACCCGTCTGGATATTTGAGATTTAGCCCAGGAATCCGCAACCGTTCTATTTTCGGCGGAGTCGGTCCGTTTCCATAGCGCCTTCGGACACACACTACTCCTACAAGTGTAAAAGAGACGAACAGATTTTCCACCTGCCCTGTGTGTGGACGTGCTAACGCCAATTGTAATGTTAAATCTACATTTATGCTAAACTATTTCGATCAGATCTTTGCGGTATAGGTACGCTCTGCGGAATGAAGGTGTTTAAAATATGCTTGAAATCAGCAGATTAATATTTAAGTGTTATTTCAATACAAAGAGTAATATGATATTAATACCCAGAACAATTGATCTAGTTTAAGAACGAACGAACTTCTTATGCAAATCAAACATTATAATTCGGTCACTAAAACCTTTAATGAGATCAAATAAACCAAATAGGAATTAATAGCCAAAACCTGATACATTTTTTAATTTGGCCGATCAGTACTCGCCGCATTCATCAGCTTTCACGTCGAATGTATATTCATGCCAGTGTGAGGAATTGACGAGCGTTTCGTTGACCGTGTTGAACTTCCACACAGCTGCACGAGCGGATGGGGGAGACCGCAGCATACGGTGATCTAAAAGACTAGCAGCTCGACGTCTTGCATCCGGCGATAAGGGACATAATCCGCGGGCAACGAACGGAATTCGGTTCTCCTGTTGGATAGTAGGTACATAATAAAAAATGATAAAGAAGACAAGTAGAGACTTTGTAACGCTATGTTCTATGAAAGAGATACAGAACTTCGATAACATCCTCACATGCTCTACTGCCACTAGGCTTGGCTGGTGACATACATTGAGGTCGTAACAAGAACTATCTGATGAGTAATATAGTAGCAAATAGTTCGCTAGGTCAAGCGTGCAACTTGTGATGTTTTATTAATATATGTATTTATAATAATGGAAAACGAGTTGCTATAGGAAACAGGCTTCTAAGGTTTGATTGAATCTGGATTTGTGCCCGGTTGATGGCAATATGCTCGCCCCCCATTACATAGGATTTAAGCATTACTGGCAAAATATGGGTGTATGTACTTAAACGTACACCTCTGCCTAGCCCTTCAGGATAAAATTGTGATTTGATTGAATTAGACAATCGACAGAGACAAAACATCGCGCGCATCGCAAAAAGGTAATGTGTAGGTAGATGTCACTTTGATCCGGTGACTCATCATTAAAGACAAAGTTTATTCTCGCACCTTACGCCTCCCTGGTGTCCTACGTCGCCACCATCCTCGGATACAAGCCAGAAGCCTGGCGCCTTGGGAGCGACACTTGCTCACCAGCGAGCTTTTTTTTGAGGTACTTGGGTCTGTAGAGACTCCCGTTGTAGCTGTTAGCTCCATCACTTTTGGATCGTCTTGGTTGTCTGGTTTCTTCTATAAAATTAGCAGTAGGTATATTATTTTATAAACTAGTGAAGAAAATGTGAAGTGATACCAAAAAAGAAAAAAATCTTTTATACAAACTTTGTCCTGACAATTACGAACACAAAAAAAAACAGCCAAATCGGTCGAGACGTTCTCAAGTTATGCTCAGTCATATTATATGTCTTATCATCAATTGATTTTTATTTATATAGAGAAATAGATAGATATCTGCCTTACTAGTTACCAACCCGCACTGGGCCCGCGTGGTGGATAGCCCATTCCCTCTCATAGAGAGGAGGCCTGTGTGACATGTGTCCCAGCAGTGGGAACATTATATGCTGTTTATGCTTTGCTTATGCTGCCTTACTAGCGTTCGCAAGCGCTACTGCTGAGGAAGTGGTCCTGGGTTCAATTCCCAGGCCGGGCAAAGTGTCAAGCTTTTCCATCTGGAAAAAAACTGTAGTAACCCGGTGTCTGATTTTGTGCCAAGCTGATGGCAATAGGCTTGTCTCCTTACTACATATGCACATAGGACTTAAACATATCTGGCAAACTGTGAGTGTACTATAGGGCTCACCTCTGCCTAAAACTCCGCGGATCACAGGCTTGATACTATGTATTTAGATCATGTAAGTTGACTAAAATGACTACTGCTGGAGATGCCTATATTTTATGGCCCTGTACATTACTTACGCAAGCTTTAAGTTCGTCGTCAATGATTAAATTGTCATCGGACGTATTCGCTGTCATCAATTCAACTTCTTGAAGCGTCATGCCTTTTGGATCTTCTAAAATTTGTTCGACTTCATCTTCAGAGTTTTGATCATAATCACCTAGATTGAGAATAGTATTTTAATATAGATTAAGTGTCCAAAAATTAGATATTATTTCACTGTCAAGTAATGTTAAAAAACTCACGGTTCAAAGTAAGATAAGCATTTTCATATTTTGCGACGTCCATGCTCTCGACCAATTTTTCAGGTATTTCATCAGGGAGCTAATGGAAGTCAAAAGCTTTGTTAACCTAAGCTAATAAAAATTATTATGTAACGATCAGGTTCAATTAAATTTTACAATGGACTTCAATTTATGTAAATTATATAATGTTTAAAAATCTGTACCTCTCTAATTTTTACAGCAGGAACTAAATGAGAAACCCCACATATTCTATCGGTATCACCAGCCCCATCATCATGTATGTAAAGCGTTATGTCCGTACCAATATCCTCAGCATAAGCGTCAGTCAAAACCGAGTACTCAGATTGTTCAGAATTCGATGTCTTTTCCGACGACATGGCATTAGCTACTGATTGAGATTCTTCTACTTGGGCTGGTTCTTGGATTGTTTCAATGGTCATCCCCAACGGAGCATTTACAAAGGACTCCATAATCTTTTTCATTGCTTCTGTGATTAATTCGTTAGGCTCTGGATTATTTTGTACGATTTCAGTATCATCGCATATTATTACTCTTTCAACATCACTCATGTCAAAAAGATGATTGATCAACATCGACGTGTCGTTCTGGCGCTAAAAATATTGGTTTCAGTTACAGAAACAACTAATTATAACTTGTTTACATCTAAATAGTTAGCCTACAATTTTGTAAATTGTAATCAAAGCTTACCAAATCAAGTTCTTCGTCTCCTTGACCAATGTAGGTAGCATCAAGCTTATTTTTTTGTATATCATCTGAAATGTAAGCTGCTTTAGGGACTCATCATCATCATCTATCTATCCTATCCTTTCCCAACTATGTTGGGAACAACAAAAACCGTGCTTACGCCATTATTTATTATTGTGTTTAATTTTGTAAAACATTCAGTTTATGTGATTTTAATCTTCATTTTCAATCGAAAATAACGTTGCACTGTCTATAAAAGTAGAACACTTGGTCCTATTATACGTTGTCACGTCTCCGTTTTTCAGTAGTTGCTAACCAGTCAACTATGATCAAACAGTTCATTGCTCCAAGAAAACCAATATTTTAACCAGTGACATTGTTTCAGTCACTTTAAATATTTGGCAGGCGTCTGAAATGTTACCTGAGTAAGAATTACCTGTAACTTTTTCCGGCGTCGATGTAGCAACTACATTGGCAACATGCTCTATCTTATTTTCATTCACGATGTCACTGTCGCCCTTTGACGCCTCAAACGATGTGTCTTCATCATCAGCATCACACAGTTTATCATTCTCAAGTTTTTTTAACATTGACTGATAATGCCACCGATGACCTGTTACCATAATTGAAGTTAATTATAACTCGTTGCTTTGTAGACGCGAACTAGAGATTTTAGGCCGCAACCGCAATTTAAGGGTAGATTCAGAAGTACCTAGTATTTTAATAATTGCTCTACCAAAATGCCTGGGCAGGAAATCCTTCCTGGGTATTATTCCAATTAAACTCTTTATGAAATTCGTCTTTAGCATCTATCTAGTAGGTGCCTAATGATGACCCTTACTTCCGGACTAATGAAAAAGTCATATTTTCAATAACTATTAAGTTTAGGTGCTTCTGTACCTTACCCACAATTATGTATTATGACAACCAAATACATAGTGTATGATCATGTGTATGATTAAATATATCACCCGTTTCGGTAGCAGAATTTGCTATGACAGAAGCTTCATCTAAAACTTGGCTGACAAGATGGACTGCCAACAAGGCCGCAATACGCCCGTCACATGCTTGGTCACCGTCGACTGCACACAAAAATTTTGATTTTACTAATATTGTTTCAGCCATTTTTACGTTACATACCTAAAATGACCTAAAAATACAAATCTAGAAACATAAATAATAAATCTACATCAAAGTAGTCGGGTAAAAACACACCTTCCTTGTCAATCATCTTGACGGTATTAAGTGACATTTAATCTTTTTTTTTTGTTTTATGCCCTTAATTTACCAGCCAGCTAGCGTCGGAACCAATTATCTTCTGTTATTAGAAAAAAGTTTTTATTCTTGTTTTTAATACATTTTCAAATCTTTAAATTTTAGTAAATACATACCAATACATACACATATAAAATAGAGTAAACCGGTATGAAATAGAACCAAAAAAAATAAAGACATTGTTTCTATCAATCCGTACGGGCTCCGTGTCTTGGCCAGCCCACTTTCAGATAGAGGAAGCCTAAGTCCCAGCTGTGTGAACATTATGGGCTGCTAACGTAAGTTACAATCATTCTTATTACTCATAGAAACAATTTGGTCAACGACTGAAATAGGATATCATCTCTTTACATGGCTACATGTGAGCTGAGCCTTGAAAACATTTCTGAGAACTTTCTGCTCTACTTGTCACCATGGTTCAGCCACCATAATATTCTGTTTTGAAACTACAAATGCTTCGATGAAAATATAATATTTAGGTAATTGAAAATATTCTAAAAAGAGTAGGTTTAATACAAGCCACTAGCTCCTGTGCGTCGTGGGATAGTGCTTGAAATTGAAGCCACATGCGTGATGGTGCTTTAGACATCGTCGTTTCCCTCCATTCGTTTTATACTAGATCAGAGTATAAAACTATTTCAACTAAATAAATATTTATCAATGATTTTGATGATGAAAAATTACATAAAATGTGACATCATAATTTTGTAATCTTGCTAAAAACATATTATCATCATTTAACATCAACTTATGACATACTTCCATTAATTCCTCTACGATAATTTATTGTACTAGTTACAATATTTTTCTTAAACTATTTCTGTGTCCTGTAATAAAGTTTCTCGGATACGTCAAAACCATATTCCATTCAAAACACAACGTCGCTATTTCGGTAACGCCCAGCCAATAGCTATAGTATGTTGCATATATTCTAAAACTTCAACCTCGTTCTATTTTTGTCCTAGTTTCGTGATTGTATCATAGAATAATTTGTTATGAACCAGGAATACGGTGTAAATCAGACAAAAACTTGTTTAATTTCTAGCTAATTTAGAATAAAGACAAACACTGAAATTAATGACCTACTAACGAGTTGGTCCAAGAAACAAAGGAAAGGAAAAGAGGTGTGCCTCGAGGTGCGCACTTAAATGTGAAATTCTATCGGGTTAAGACGATATGGTTTCAAGAAATTCCGTGACATCATTGTAGTAATTAGCTTTTAGTTTAATATTTTCTGGATGACTAATAATATACTCCACGTGGTAACAATAATTATTTAGAGTGATAAAACCGTGCAATGACTTTAATTTCGCTCATATTTTCTACAATAAGTAACACAGTATTTGCTTCCACCGTGTTTTTCGCATAGAAACATTGCAATTTTTAAGAAAAAATCGTGATTCATAACAGTGACGTAAGACAGGTGATGTCTTCGATATTATTTTAACTTCCTTCACCCCATGTGGGCGGAATAAACAGAGTTTATGTAATATGTACGTAACATGTGGATTGTCCATAACGTTATTTTTAACTCTTTGAATAAACTCTTTGTGTTCAGAACGCAATTCGTGTTTATAATGGACTAAATTTAGACAGAGGACGAAATGCTTTAGCTGTTACAAAACTGGTAAAAGGGATTGACTTAGGTGCCGCTTAGTATAAGTTAAAACAGTTATCACTCATTGCGTAGTTAGGTATACAATTTCTTTAGATTCCGGCGAGAATAAAGAAGAGCAAGAAGGCATGCGAAAAGCGAACAGTTTGCATCTGTGCTATGTCCAGCAGTGGATATGCTAAGATGACAGGCTAAGCTAAAAGCAAATTTAATTTATAAATAACAAGGTAAAAACTCCTGTGCCAATTAAGATTAACAATACCTTCTTGCGTACAATGAGTGATTAAATATGACAGTAGTTTAATTACGCGAGTAACAAGCCACGACACAGATGATAATAAACGTTCGTTGTTGACAAGTGAATTACTCATTGCTTACGAAATAAATATGCTGTTGTTATTACAGTAATAACAACAGCATATTTATTTCGTAAGCATATGTACATGTATACATAGCTATAGATACGCTAGCTTACCTACTTTCAGTTAAAGAAATGACATTGTTTTGATTATAGAGGATAAATCTGTGGGTCCTGACATAAACAGTTTAAGTAGGCTTTTTCAAAATGTAGCGCGAAGTTCTATACCCTCGACGGCGCGTTCGTGTTCCACGCGCGCCTCAAAGAGATGTCAGCAAACAGGAAGGGATCCGCAAGGACCGATGCCTGCCGGTGCTGCGGGACTGTTCGAAAGAGATACCGCGGCCCTGGAACACAAAGGGCTAAGAAAGATGGATGGGTTTTAGTCAGTACAAGTCTGACACTCCCTTCCGCTCCGCCCAGAGCGGGGGGGGGGGGGTCATTTGATGATTTCCCATCCAAAAAAAAAAAAAAGGGTACCTACCTCTTCTGGGTATAGACACTACAAAAGTAAATTAATCACGCATCACGCCATAGCTAGAGAACTTGAAGAAAGATGCAAGTAAAGAGTCAGAAAAGTGAAACGTGATTTGATGGCTTTGCGCAGATCAATGGATCCGCTAGAGAAGTGTCATTGCGCGGTCAAGTGCTCCGTGAGAAACCGTATATAGGCCACCGAGTCCCTTCAAATTCATTTCGTGCTTCGGGTATCAACGATCCCCAAGTAGGTACCTACTACATAGCAAGTTGAAGGGATCAGCGATATAACCGCTTATATACATACCTGCGTATATAAACTCAAGCCTTCTTCCATGGGCTTAGACTATAAAACACTACAATGCTACCTACGATCCTTACCATCCTACTAATATTATAAATGCGAAAGTTTGTGATGGATGTTTTTTATTCTTTCAAGCAAAAACGACTGAAACGGATTTGGATGAAATTTGGCACACAGATAGTTTATAACCTGGATTAACATATAGGATACTTTTTATCCCGGTAGTATGATCATTGGATACCGGGACAATTATCGAACTCCATGCGAGCGAAGCCGCGGGCGTAAGCTAGTAGACTAATTCATATATAAAATGATCCTTACATACTCCTTTCGCCTTGTTCACGTTCATAATCGCATAATGTTTTAAAAATTCGCTGGGTTGTGAAGGCCTGATACTGATAGGCAGTCACTTCTTCTTAGCGTGTCGATGGCAAATTTTTATTACATTATTTTGGCCCAAAATTCAGCTACGCAAATTCCGCTCGCTGATACAGTCATAAGATCGTCAAGTGTGTAGGTTTTAGGGCATGCAGCGCAAGATGGAAGATGGGCCATTGTTGTCACATACACATTTGAGATCTGAGCCGTCCATGTACCCCCATCTGAAGAGATTATCTTTGCCACGGCCGACTTGGGTTCGGATTCTATTCAGAGACTTCCAAGTCGGCCACGGCAAAGCATACCCAGATAAGAAGGAAGGAAGGCTTTTAGACGGCTCGATAAAGCCGTAAGGGGGCTTAAGCAGCACTCGCCAAAGATCACATCTCGCTGTGGAGGCATTACTATTCGCTGGACTAGCTGGGCCAACGCACGCAGAAAAAGCTTTCACGGCTTTTCAGCCTCTGGGGCACTTAATTTTAGTATTTAGCAGCATCCGGTAATCCAGCTGACTGGCAGCCGACCCCAACATTGTTGGGAAAAGCCTAGGCTAAAGATGAAAAATAATTCGAAATTCTAGAATTCATTTCTCGATCATAACCAAGATAAAATCTGCTCATTAATTAAGTAGGTATAGCTACCCTTACCAGTTACCACCCCTCACTTTAACATATAGAAACTAAACGAACATCAGCTAATTGGCCATAAAATCTGATGGCTGCATAAAACAATGACAATGTATGTGGACACAACTAACGGAAACAATCTACAAAATGGGTACTGTTAGTGCCGGCGCTCCCTGACCGTCTCTATTTATAAAGTAAATTGCCTGCCGCAAAGTGAATATTGATATCTATGCCAATCTTGTTAATTCAATGTCTTTATGTTTACCATTTTATTTGGGGACCGTATCAACAAAATTACATAAACGAGGGTTGATAAAGAACGTTCCTGAAATCACGTTGTTTTAACACGTGATTTAGGTTATACGGTTTGGGAAATGGTGGATACTAAAGTGCTTGGTTAGTTACTGAGTTTACTTTTCGACCTTGTTAAATCAAATATCGAATTGATCGATTAAAAACAGTACTTTTTGAACATAAAATGGCAGCCCGTAAAACCTTAAAACGTTCTAAGTTTTGACCAAATAGATGGGGCGCCCAACTCCAATAACATTTTGCGGATAGACTAATAAAAGATTGTTAAATATAGCGACCAAACCTGAAAATGCCTTAACTTTTGTAAGTGGTATTTAATTTCATATTGGAAATAAAAAAAACAGTGTATAAATCCCTAGATTTTTTAAGCCTAGACCTTACAATGCAATTATCGTTGAATAAAAGTCTGGCCTACATTTTCAGCTGCTCAGGAAGCAGCCATGTTGGCGTTTCTATGGCAACCGGAGGCTGCCTCTCCGCCTCTCGACCCGCGCGCACAGATCAATGCTGAAAATTTTCCAGGGTTGCTGACGACGCGAAGTAGTTTTCGACAGAAAGATAAAGATGAGGTTTTCTTATAAATAGTGGGTTAAAATGTTAGTTTTATCATGAGTAGATTTAAAACCTATATCAACAAATGTTCAAAATATCTAGTTTGTGGACAATAGACGTCAACTTCCAATTTTTCACTTAGGTCGGTTGTAGTATTGTAACGTTTACACATTTATCGTGTATAGTATAGTGCACCTTTTTGTCGACGTTTTATATGTGCCCATGTAGGCCTATGTGAAATAAAATATTTTAATTTGATTTGATTGATTATCAAAGAATATCTAAGTAACAAAGCAGCTAAGTTATTGAACATGATCCTAATGAAAAGGGCGACTGCAATTTAGAAAACTTGGCCGCGTCAACCCTACGTCCGTCTCGTCACAATTGCGCGGAACCTCATTCCCAGTCTCGCGTTCCATGGAAGAGGTCCTCGTTTCCTCCCTAACATCCCCATTGTGATACCATAGGATGTAAACAGTGGTGCTTCCCATGAGTTTAGAACTATGTGTTAATTACTGCAAGTGAGGTATGTTTGTTTGCAAACTGAATTAATGAAATGGTTTCACTTACTTTAATTATATAACACCTTTTAGGTTCATTAGTTCTGCGAAGGTAAGATAGTTATCTAAATTATTTTATTCTTAGTATGGTAGGTAACCCATACATTTTTCTGGCACTGAAATTGTTGCTTTTTAACTTTTAACGCGTATGTAGAAATTCAGTCATCTACGATCGTCCTATTTTTTTCATGTGGTTGCGTTGAAATCTAACGAAGCTTCTAATAAAGTTACCATCATAATCATCACAATCATTGTACCAATTGAAACTCCAGACCGAAAAAAGCCGGCGCGTTTTGTCCGAAATCAAATCGATAAATAAATTTTACCAGGATATCTCCTTCTTATGAAAAAAACAACATGTCCGAAGAAGATCCAAATTCCGATGAGGCAGTCCCCATTCCAGTCCAGATATTTCTCTGGAGGCAGACTACCCCGTTTGTGAGACCGCGCCTAGGAAAAGTCCACGATGCCGCCTGCATGGTAAGTAATCTTTATGACAATCATAAAATTGTAATAATATATTGATAACGCCTACACCTAAATGTTTGCAAAATATGTACATACGCTCAAAACACTGGCTGATTTATGTTTGTCCTTATAATTATTGGTCTTTTTGGAATAGACGTTGTGTTTTAGAAAAGACAACACGGCACATGTTTGCCCATCAAGCGCTCATCACCCAAGTTAACGACAAGTGCAGTCTTTATTTGTTTATTCTACACATGGATCGATTTGTACGCACCTAACTACTTAGCGAAAACGGATCAATGTTAGAACAAATAAGAGCATTTAAAAATCCAAATTAGTAATGACCTTCATTCTACTTGAACATATGCTAAGTTAATTGTTATTGATGTAAGTAAGAACCCATGTTGTATAGCTATGAGATCACAGAATGTATTCTGCACATTGTGTATTGAATATATTGCCACTAAAAGTATCTCCCGTATGGTCTAGTGGCTAGGATACCTGGCTTTCACCCAGGAGGCTCGGGTTCGATTCCCGGTACGGGAAATCTTTTTGCAATATCTTGAATTTTGTGTGTAGTTTTGTTGTCGATTGTAAAGTGTCACCTTGTTTGTTGATAACACGCAGTTCTGTCAACGTGCTCCTGGACACCATGTAAGTAATCACCTAATTGTGCTTTTATGCTTCATTATTTAGTTTTATTAGTTTGGTTTCCGACTACTGTCCGTAAGTACCTATTTTATGTTTTATTTTATGATGTTACTATCCTACTTCTCTTCATGTGACTTTCTTGTTCCCTAATTTAGTTTAAGTTTTACTCGTGTAGTTTGGCTCGTGTTTCTAATAAATATGATTTTCTTTTGTTGTTGCAACTTTAATAAATGAGAGAGCATTGATATTTTTTTCTTTTAACCAAAATTAGTTAAGTTTTGGAAGCTTTAAGGCCTTACCTACCTTTTACAAACTCGCATTAAACAGTCTATTAATAACACCCTCCTTTTGGGCTTCGCCGCAGTCAGGAAAAAATACTGATTTTCAAAAATGTTAAATTAATGGCAACATTTTACACGGAAACTTCAAAATTAGACATTGACAGTGAGATATTTGACATGTTTACTTTTGCTTGATTGAATTTCCTTTCCTAAATGTTTGTTTACTGGAAAACTCCACAGTATTTATTAAATGAAACAATCTTTTTTTTTCAATCACACACCTCCTAGGAAGTTAAAGAAGCTTGCAAGGTAAGATTCTTTTCTCTGGAAAATATATTCATAATTTATTAAAATAAGTTTTGCGCGGTTAAAACAAAACTTTCAAATGGGTCTTCGAATTTATATTTTATAGCGCGCTAGTTTTCTGCTGTACGTCAACAAAAAGTGGACCTGTCCCACAGGAAATTTAAAAGATATTTTCCTGAAGGTTTTAATGATTACTTTAATAGGGGCTCTTCTTCTTCTTTCATCTTTTTAAAAACATTCTTATGAATTACAGTCATTTGAGAAAGTGCTGGTACAAAATCTACGGTTTGGCCTGTCTATCAGCCTAGCGGATGCTATAGAATCCATTCCACGATGGAGGCTCATACAAGCATCACTGCCGCATGTAATGCATGCGTTAGCAGCTCTGTTACACAACAGGTAAAGTTGAATTTTATTTAAATTGTTTTTATAGTAATCAAGCTCCCAATGTGATAACAACTGTAAATAATTTAATTAATATATTTATACAAAACTTTAAAACAGACATGCTATATTTTTTTAGTGTTTAATGCATTCTATCAATCCATACTATTATTATAATTATAAAAGTAACTCTGTATGTCTGTCTGATACTTTTTCACATGTAGACCCACTGAACCCTATGCTTATGAAATGCCTGCTGAAAGACATAAACTGCTTTTCATCCTGGATATTTGCATAAATAAATGACATGCAGAAGAAGTCACAGACAATAACTATTATAATAACACTCAAGAGTCTGTAATCATCCAGTAAAAATACAGACATCTTAATACATAAAAATAAACACAATGCCATTTTAATCAAACTGCATTCCAGGGTGAAAGACAACATGCAATCCCTGGGCAACGTGGAAACAAAGCTGCTGTACACACTACATTGGATCCTCCTTGATGCATCCGATGAATGTATTGAAAGCGACTATGAGAATGGCGTCTACTACTCAAATCCATTCCATTACCTGTTCTCCATACCCGCTTTGACGGTAAATACTAATATTTCTTTCTAAATCATAAAAATAAAAATAATTAAGTGGCAATTATTATTTGCACAAAAAATATCTTGTTTTGCTGATAACTCATTCTGTGTAATACACTACTTAGGTCACTGACGGTCAACCTCTTTTCACCCTCATGCCCTGAGTAGATTAAAAAGTAGTTGACCGTTACCGAATGCGGCAGTACCTAGACCATTTTTTGAAGCAATATCAGCATGAGTTTCAAACCTTACTAACTAAAACTTGTGTTTTAGAAATAACAAACTAACAAAACATTATTTTCAGCTGTTTGTGTTCCTGTTTGCACCGCTGTCTCACCACCTGAAAGAGTCGGACTTCACAAACAACTATCGGTTAGAGAATGGCCTTAAGATGTGGCAAGCGATGTGGGAGTTCAGGCACCCTGAAGCACCATGCTTCACCACTCTCGTCAAACCTAAGCCCAAGCCTCTCGGTGGCAAGTATTCCAAGAGACACCAACCAGGCGACGTGTTTATGGGACGTATGTAGAGAAACCTATCATACTTTTACTCTTTAGTAATTTTATTACTAACGACTATAATTTATGGTATTTTTCCTTAACATCATTTTCTTGCAATTGCATCCCCTGGACTGACCCCGCTGGAGTTTGTTTATTTACCACTGTACCTAACCTGATTTCTTTATGTATTTAGCAACCTTGGGCGTATGCGTGTAAACCTTTTTTTATACCTATTAATATGAAGCTTGGTTTCGATATTATTATTAAATAATATTTTAAAATTTTATTACATTCAAAAAGAGGCATAGTTTACAGCTAATGTCTTTTGATCTTACAGGCAAATTGTCTAAGGAAGAAAGTGGAGGTGGCAATGTGAACGGAAGTCCACCCAGCCAGAACATGTCGATGTCACAATCGGAAGTGACGTCCAAACAGGCCAGTACTGAGGAGGAGCCATGGCTGTCGTCTCCCAAAGACACCATATTCCCTGAGACTATTCCTGAAGAGAGTTCTAGTACTGAGGAAGAACATGTGGTAAGAAAAGATGAATTAAAATACTACTGATTAGACATCACATAAAGCTTATATTAGAATATCTACCTAAATAATCGCCTGAAACAAAAAGGGCAATTTTTTTTTAATTTTCTCACCGTCTGTAAAGGGCAATATAATACCTATTTTTTTTCTATCATTTTCAGTTTATCTACCGCCTGCCTTCGGAACAAAATTTCGGAGGAGCCGTGAAGGAGGCATACACGGTGTATGCAGCCGACCCCAGCATATTTCAACCACGTAAACCCGACGGTTCGAAGCCTGGACTACCCGGCATCAAACCTTTGCCACAAATCACTAAGATGAGGTAAGGTTTTAGTACTACACTCTAATTAAACAAATGCAGTCGCTTTGAACACATATCACAGTTAAATAACGAGTATTGAATCCGGCCTGGATTAATAGGGATGGCAACTGTAAAACGAATGGCGTTATATAGCGTTTCAAAGCATCGTCATTGAAAATCTGGTAGTGTCATTTTATACGGGGTCGAAGGAACACCGACGCGAAAACGGTTACCACGCATTCAGTACATCATTCTGAGCCCCCAACATATAAATTTTTCATCGGTTATTTTTTTTTTAAATCTGCTGTTCCATTCATTTTGACCGTGTAGGTATTTCACTTTTGTAGGAAACCATTGTTTTTTTGAATAAATAAAAATAACCGATGAAAAAAATTTTTGTGGGGGGTTCAGAATGATGTACTGAAGACGTGGTAACCGTTTTCGCGACGGTGTCCGTATTTCAAAACTAGCTGTTGCCCGCGACCTTCGTCCACGTAGAATTATTATTAAAATATTACTTCCCTATTGGATTTTGTTAGGTCCAGCCGTTTTTGAGATTAGCAGGAACAAGCAGAGCGACAATTTAAAAAAATGTTTTTTTTTCTTATAAGAATCGTATTGTATACTTTCTTATGCATTCAGTAAAAAGCTGTTATTTTGAAATTACAAACAAACACTTCAATATTATGTATTTGTATAGATAGATCATTGGTCAGATTGAGACCTAGCTATGGTGTCGCCATCTACAATTAGCTTTTAACGGTCTTGTCCATTGATGATGTGTGATGACATTCGCACTGCTGGGACACAGGCCTCCTATCTGTGAGAGGGAGTAGGCTGTAATCCACTACGCAGAAACAGTGCAGGTTGCGACTTAGTCACAAATGTTTTAGATTTTCTGGAAGTTTGACTATATTACTAATAAAAAAATTCATAATGTTTGCAGTTCGTCAGATAAAGAGTCTCTATCAGACAGCGGCGGTGGTGGGGGCGGTCCCACCAAGGGTACTCCTACGTCCACAGAAAAACCACCTATTGCGAAACAAGGCAATGTAAGTAGTTGTTGTTGTCTCATCAAAATTAGATATTGTTTCGAATGATTAAGGGATAAGGGTAAGCCCCACCTCAGTGGCGACAAAACTATTAAAACTTCGTACTATGCTAGGCCAGCTCAAGGTCAAAAAAAGTGTTAGTACAGATGTACGACCTACTATTCGTATCTGTCCCATTTCCTTCCCGATCACTTCGCAAATTAATATGCAAAAGGATTTAGTAACAAACACGTCTTTCATTCAGGTGTCGGCAGCTACTTTCCTGGATGTTGCTACGCTGAGGTGCTTATTTACATCACAATGGCAAGAAGAGGGCGTGTATTGGGCCCTACACTATTTATATAACAGGTACCCAAATGCTTCGTTGTCCTTCAGTTTACATACAACATTAGTTTATCACAACAATAAAACAACACTCACTACATTACAGGTTACGAGACATATGCGACGATATGTCAAAACAAACACAACCGAGAAAGAGAAGCAATTCCTTGCCCATACCCAAGATCGAGGTATCCGTCTACCAGAGCCCCGATATAAAGGACCGGGACTCACTGAAGAACTTCATCGAGGTTCCAGAAGTAAAAGACATGTCTCCAATAACAGAAATGCCGTTCCCGTCACCAACGAAGGAAGTACCAGAAGACAACCTCATGACGAGAAGGTCCAGTGAAAAAATAAAGCGCAAAATGAAAATGGCCGACTTAAAAGCATTTGTGGAAACAAAGCTGCTGTCGAAGTCAGAGAAAGCGCTAGAAAAGATTGGCCATGATGACCACAAGTTCTCCTTCCACTCTGCAGTTAGGATGCTATCTGTAGCTATATTTTTTCGCTGATTTTTAACCTTCTTTAAAGATAAATTCTTATTTCCGGTATTTTTGCAGGAATATCATAGGAGTCTGGACAATACTGATGATCGCCCTAACTCAGCGCTGGCCAGTAACTTCCCACCGTTGGCCCCAAGACTCACTGGCGACTTATTCCATTGCAACCTGATCAAAGGGAAAAGTATGCCCAGTCTTAGGTAAATATCATAATCTAAGAATTTATTTTTTCATATTTTTTCTTTTTCATGGCATTTTCCATTTTAACTTTTATAGCTACCGTATTTTTTGATAACATCTTATAAGTATAGTACATTGAAAAGGCGTAGACAATTTTTTCTACTTGAAAATATGCAGTACTTACTTATATTTGATTATATTACTTACAGATTATAATAGATGATTTAGGTTTATTTATAGATGTAGACTATTATTAATTATCTAGATTTTTAAGGAGGGGGAGAAATATGACTGATAAGTATTAAGACGTTTCATCTTAGAAGAATAAGTTTTTAATCAATTATTATAATGAGTGCAGCGGCCAAATTGTGTAACAGATTCCTGATGGTAATGGCTTTCGTTATGGCAGTTCAATCACAGCCATTGCATTGAAAAAGTTACAAAGAGCTTTAGCACTGGCAGGCACGCATTTTTTTTATAGAATCATTTGTCATTTGTTTTTTATTAAGCAACGAGGCCGTTCTTCTCCCTCTCTCACATCTGTTTCAAAGATCTCACAAGCTGACGTAAAACGCTAGGCAAATATTGAAGCAGCTGCAAAAACAATGAGTTTTTTTAATTTTCACAAGATCACAATCCAAATTCGTTCCGATCAGAATCACAAAATTATCACATTTTTTCATTGTCAAAAGCACAGCATGTTTATTTATCAACACAAAATTCTGGGTAAAAATTCTATTTAAAAATTATATTTATTCTCTTTCTCCCATCTTGTTGACGCTTGTACCCGTACTATTGTAATGGACGAACGATTCGGTCGCTAGCTGTCTGATTGATGAGCTAGCCTCCAATGGGTAAGTGAGCAAATTAACAAAGACATTAGAGGCTTCGTAACTTAGACGCTAGTCATGCCGGATTGGTAATACACGTACTAGTATTACACCATTTATTAAACGTAGAGGTTTTGCTTCAGATTTTTACAAGTACTACCGAAATTAGGCCTTTTGCTAAGTACTGTAGACTTGTTTCAGCACATCAAACAATTACTTTGATCTAGTAACAAGTACACTCAGACACACACTGTCTCAAGACACAATAAAACAGAACATCAAAGTAGTTGTATGCACGCACAATGCTCATTAGATGCCGATACACAATCCATAATTACAAATCAATGCATTAGAACAATAGTAAGATTACGTAGATAGATGAAATAAATTACTTCATTTAGTTTGAGACTTCATTGGCATTCTTATTTACAAACAGTAAAATTTGACAATAAAAGCATACAATTTTGAACTTTAATGCTTCACGTTGAGGATACTGTTCAATTGCAAGTTATTAGACGTTTTTCATGATAGTCACCAACGTAATGAGATCTAAAAGCATGAATTAACACTAAATATTTAGCATGAACAAGACACACGATAAAACACAGTATGATGTGGTACATTTATGATAATAAAGCGAAACATTCATCGTTTATATCTCAAAAATCAATAAAACCTTTAAAAACGGCCAGAGAATGAACCCCTTGGTCTTTAAACAATATGGTAAGTGTGACAACAGGTCCGAAAAGAAACTTGTTATTTTAAAGGCAGTTATTGCAGGTACATCGATGAGGTGCGCACGGAGAGGGCGCAAGGGCCCTCTAACACGATGTCTTCAAACGCACAGAAGAAGAAGAATCCCATTATAACTGTCACTGAACACACGCCTACGCCGTCTCCGGATTATTTGTCGAAAACGAGACAGGTGAGTAAAAATACCTAAGTATTTAGAATTATCACAGTTAGATTCTGATAGTATTTATTTACACTTATCCCGCCTAACCTTCCATAGAAAGTCAAAACCATCTTAAAATGTCGCCGGAAACACGTCCCCTCTTTGTAAGAGGAGATACCGTCTCTCGGTGTCGCCTACCGAATCTATTACGTGGTCTAGATTCTAGGGTAAAGCAGTTTCGTCGCGATATTTTCCTTCAGCATTGTCTCTACATCTTTTTTATTGTGAGATTATGATTTCCAAGAACAGCCAATGTCTAATCTCTATTGTACCTACATTCATTGCAGGGTTCATTGGAATCTCAAATCGACTCAGTGAGCATGCAAGGATCTCAACACATACCCACACCCGAACGCAAGCCTAGTTTGACTCGGTCACAGACTGACTCGAACATCACTTACGTCGTTGAAGAAATACAGGAAGCTCCTGGGTCTTTGCATTATATCACGAAGGACGGTGATATCGATTTCCAAGTGGTTCTCAAAGTAAGTCTTGTTATTTTAAGGTTTCTTTTGTTGAGTGAGTATGCCCAAGAGCTCCACGAGCTCATTCCACCATCTCCCTTCTTACATCGGGAGTCCAGACGTACTGCAGGTTATCACCCATACCTTTTCGGTGTTCCACACATTCGCACGAAGCGCTTTGCTACATCGTTTATTATGCGCACAGCCAAGGAGTGGAATTCCCTGCCTGCGTCGGTGTTCCCAAGTTCATATGACCCCAATCTATTTAAGTCGCGAGTTAATAGGCTTCTTTTGGGTTAGCTCGTTCCATCGTCGACCTCATCTCTGTCCTCCGGACTAGATTGAGGTCAAGACTAAGCCCATTTTGTATAAAAAAAAGGTTTCTTCAAGGATTGATTTTTTTTTTAATCGTAATAACTATTTTTGAAATATAGCTATTCGTGTAATAACTCTTCCGGTAAGTTTCCACGCCAGGCTTTTTTACGGAGTCTTTTCTATCTATCCATATTTTGACAAAAGATTATTTTATCGTATTAAATACCCTCTTAGTGACACCATTTCAACCTCCATGATATACGTCTCTCCAATCACACTCCATTTTGCAGAGTACTAATTCTTTCTGGCAATCTTTTACATCCTTAATAAACGACAGCTTATCAATATTACAGGCAGTATACTCCGTATCAACGATGGACAGTTTCTACATAACCCTTCGCGTTATGGAAGTGATGTTGAACCTAGTAGACACACTGATGGAGATGGGTGTCCACAAAAACTGGCAGAATAGCAAGAATGAAGAAGCTCAACCTGGCAATGTTGACCCTATGGCGGAGTTCAGCAGGGATAAGGACAGTAAAGTAAGTGGACGTACTAAAGTGGAGCGCAAAATCGGAACGCAAGCCATTGCTTTTTAATATTAAAAGTGCATTGCGTCCCGCGTGTAGTGCGATGGTTCGCACAAAATGTGATGTATGCTGATTTACGTTGCGGTGCCACTTGTTTAATTCAGCATCAGTCTTTACACGATAATAAGAAACTTTTTTTTGTCATACAAGACAGAGTTTACTAATTGTGTCCCTGACATGTTTTAGGCGATTAAATCGTGTGTTTAACAACACTCTTAGTCATAACAATTTATCAACTAATATTCGCTGCTTTTTAACATGTAGCTCCCATATTGCAGTCTGTCGTTCCGATGATTCATAATCATGACTTACCATGACGTCTTAAAGCAGGACTAATTCCAGTGTGGGAAAGAGATAGCAGTAGGCGACCTGTATAGCTCTGTCTCTTTCCCACACTGGAATTACTCCTGCTGTAAGACGTCATAAACCATAGTAACCCCCTGTACTATGGACCTTTGAACCAAAGGCCTAATTCTTCAACTGCCATAATGTTTTTATAGGACAGAGATTCAGGCATCCCTTGTGCGGCCAGCCAAGAGTCAACTAACGTAGATGGTAGTGATAGCACCAAGGACAAAACAAGAGAGGAAGATAATTTGGATTGTCCTTATTACATGATCATGCATGTTATACTACGGTAAGTCTGTGTCTGTGACTGTGTGGTTTGTCTGTGTGTGTGTGTGAGTGCCTGCGTGTGCGTGTCTGTCTGTGTGTGTGTGTGTAAAGGATGAAATCTGCTGAACCTTTCACGTTATAACTAGAATAAATGATTATTAATTCTACAGTGAAAATACTTTATTCTTGTGTCACTACAGGGTATTACATAGTTTTAAGTTTTTCCTAAGTCAAGTCGAAACTCCTGGGTCACGCTAAACTTGCGTGCGTTTTCGTACGAAAGTACGAACGCTTACGAAGACACACGGACTATCCCGATCCATCAAGTACTATGGAAACGCACGCAAAGCGAGCGCTAACTAGCACGATAAGTACAGACGCCAGCACATCAAGCTACTACAATGTGTCAAATTTCTTTAATAGATTTTAAAATTGGGAAAATTTGACAGTTTCGGGTAGCTTGATCTGGCGTCTGTATAATTGAATCAGGTAACTTGATAAATGTATAATTTATTTTCTAGACTCCTCCGCCAACTAGGCTGTTCACACGGCTGCTCCACTGCACTCCGAGGTCCCCAAGCAGAATGTCTGCGAGTCCAAGGCCGGAACTCCTTACGTCAACTGCGATCAGCTTCCATACCCAAGTTTACCACTCGCTTGAAGGAGATGACCAAGTATTCACCGATTAGGGAAGTGCTGGATAATCTGCATGCGGCTGTCGGGTTTTGTGCTGAACCTGTTACCATGGTTTCTCCTATGAGTAAGTTAATCTTTTGATAATCAATGTACGTGGCGAAGACATTATTGAGTGAGCGAGAGCGTCAGTGTGTGAGGGAGAAAGAGAAAGTTGAAAGATTACATGCCCATAAACTTTAGTAAAAGTCTTTTCACAGCTCACTTACATTTGACCAAAGAATTTATTTTTCCGAAATTGCTTTAATGAAATAAGAGGTGGTTCCTACGTTTTTTCCGGTCTCTATTTGATTTGGATTTCTCCGTACTGTCCCAGTTAAGAAAAAATACTGAATAAGAAATTCTTGTGCAATATTTCAATCTGCTATACCCAACAGCTTAAGTTCTTCGTTGTGTATTAGTGAATTTAAGATTTGAATCCTTACTTTCTTACTAATAATATTATAAATGCGAAAGTAAGAGTTTGTTACCTTTTCACGCCTAAACCACTGGACCGATCATACTGAAATTTTGCATATACGTTGTCAGGTGTACTGAAACAGAAATAGGGTACCTTTCATCGCGAAAAAAAGTACTGTTCCCCAGGAAAACAACAATAACGTTATTATGCTCATAGATGGCGCCACGTGTCTTTCGAATCATGATGGAATTACAAGCAGAGTACAACCCAAATTGATTGTCAAATTCTAAACTAACACGAGCGAAGCCGCGCTCAAAAGCTAGTTAAATATAATTTGTTAATTAATTCCAGACCAACAAAAGCGCAGCTTCACCAAGTCTCCAGACATAAGTAACCTACAATCTGGCTACGCTACTAACTTCGGCGCCGGGCCGGGCTCCAACGCAAGCCGGGCTATAGAAACGTTTATCATTGAAACCACGTTCAGAGTACTTGTAACCAGGTTCGCTTTGATGCACAAGGAACTGAAGATGCTTGATAATTCTGTGAGTATGGTTTTGCTTTTAATTTTGAATACGTCTCTTTTGGCATTTTTATTTAATTGATCTTTGAAATAAACTAATTTGGCGTTAGGAATTTTATGGAACCTTCTAAACTCGCTTCATTAATGTTTGAAAACTCAGAATTCGAAAGGTCTGATCAAACTCATCATAGATATGAAGTAATCTAAGGGACATTAAGCGTGTCATTTGATTTTCAAATCTCGGCGCTGAGCGCAAAATTACAAATGGAACATCCCTTACAGCAATACGAAATGTCTATTGTAAAATTGTGCGAAGCTAATTCAGTGATATTTCTACCGCTAGACGCTGTACATGGAAGTGCGTCTCTTATTGAGCTACGTCCGAGAAGCTCACGGAGGTGAATTCAGAGTGGTAGCGTTTAGCGCCCTACTGGATACTGCTGAAAGACCTGATAGCCAGCAGAAAGAATCTAACATGCAGACTACTAGAGTTATCAGGTTAGTGTCTCTACTTCATTTCAACAGCTGTCTCGCCCCTCTTTACGTCATTATTCTTTTTTTTCTAGAACGTTCCTTAGGCTAATTTAATCTTTGTTAATGTAGCAGTTAGACCAATGACAAAAACTAGTTTTATCAACTTCGACTATTAAAGTTCGTGCCTTAAGATTGAAATTGATGCAGGCATTTAAAGAGGCACCGAGCATAAAATAATTGGATACTATCTACATTCTACACCCTTTTACCCACTTTCAAGCATATGACATTTTCACTCTTATTGCCATACTATTTAGGCACATTCCCCGTCAAAGCGAAGAAGAACGTGGTTCCGATACGGGTGCCGACTCCGGTTGTGCACCAGACGACAGATCTCATAATAAGAAGTTTACCTTCAAGAAGAGAAGCACTTCGTCTACGGGGGCACATGTAAGTAAACGAATATCGCTTAGCTTTAAACTTTTTACCTCTTTTAGATTAATTATACTGGTAAGCAGCTTAATAGCCTAGTGTTCCAAGCTTCAACTTAACTTTAACAAGAATACTCGGTCTGAGTGATCTAGAACAAGAAATAACTACACAATGATGCAACTTTAAAGACCAAATATGCCTCGTAAGGCTAGGGTATGTCAGTATTTTAGACTCTTGTTTGCTGTAAACAGATGGTAGCCATCCTAACCATGACGTTACTGGTCTACTCCACAGAGCCTCCTAGAGACGGAAGGCGGCGAGGAGTCCGCGTCGCAGTCGCCGCTGTCGGTGCGCACGCGGCGCTACCAGCTGACGCCGCGCCAGTCCGAGCGCACCATCCCCTCCGCCTCGTCCGCCGACATCACGCCTCACCACAAGATCTCGCATTCCAAGTCCATTCCCTCAAAGTTCCACATCGCAGGCATTGGTAAAATAAAACATTGTTGTGCAGATCTGCGATTACGAAAGTGTATGTATTATACCAGATTTGGTTCGTTTGTCACCGCGATTAGTTTCGACAATCATGTTTGAGAGTACACATTTACATGGCTCGTCATTGTTAGGTGCGCGTATTTTGGGACATTTGACTTACATCATAATACATATGCAGGTACTACCGAGATCATTGACGGTCTACCACTTTTCATCCTTATGGCCTAAGTACTAAGGTTGAAAAGTGGTCGACAATCAGTGACTACCGAGTTCACTGACGGTACCTACTTGTGCATTAAATTTACGGGAACCGGCAAAAAGAACAAATTTATTTGCGAGCATTACAACAGGTACAAATTGTAATTTAAAAAAAAAATCGGTATCGATTCCTGGCTAAACAAGGACGTATCAAAAAGTATTTCTAATGAGTTCATGATTCCCTTGACAACATTGCTGCTTTTAGTTAAAAACTTGGCAAATTAGCATTATTCAAACGATAATAACATTTCAACTTAGTTCATTCCGTTAGTCAATTACCTTGCATGCCTTTTCCAATCAAACGGCGGTGGAAATTTGAAATGCCCAAAGCGACATTAATCATGTCGAAAATCCAATTTTCGACTTTCGCCACTGAACCGAGCGTTGCAAATTCAACATCGTGTCCGATGTCCTTTAACGCATTTCAAATATCCACCGTCGATCTCATCAACTTCAAAAATTGTCGTACATTTTCTTCTAGTGAACTGGTTCCGCCAGAAACCTCATCATTCTCAGTCGTTGATCCGCAACGGTGGTGGTTCGGGAGAATCCCTGCCGATCTCTGGGAGTATGATATCTTTGGCTCGACCGCCGCACTTGCCGCCGCCGCATACGTCACGACCTGTGCATGTTAAGAGGAGGGTTGGATATACTTTGAATAGGTAAGATATTGTGGATGAAAGGAACGCAAAAAATAGCCATAGATAGACATTTAGAACTATCGTGGAATGTATGTTTCAGGGCTCGAAAGAGGGTTGAAGACAGACTAAATAGATTCGGACTAAGGAAGATGGGGAAAAAGAGAGATGGCAGTATCGAAGATACCAGTGGCGGTTGTAAGTCAAATTGTTAACTTTCAATTATTTTCACTCAAGGTGGAAGCGCTAGAGTACCCTGCGAAATTCGGATTTAAGTTCATTTAATCCCATTCAATAACTATTCCATGAAAAAGTCATTCAATAGGATTAAATGAACTTAGAAGGTTGTATTGATGATTTAAATGATTATAATTCTGTAACTTTGTGTATGTGTTATGGACGCGAATAATATTTTCATCAACAAACAACCTGAAACTGACTAGAAAATTAAAAAAAAAAAAAAAATTGAATTTCGCGGTCTACCTTGGTCTTTTCAGCTTAACTTCATTTTCAAACTCCCAACAACAAGAATGTGCACTTCAAGTCCTCCTTGCATATTTTCTTTTTATTTTTTTTTCTGTATTCGGATGACGCAACAATCACATAGTGGGATACAATACACAAAGCTTCAAAATGAAGACTTAATCTCCCCTTTACCAACTAACCCAATTTTCCAGATATGTCGCGGCGTGGCTCCGCAGAGGGCGGTTCAGGCGGCGGTGAGTCTGAGGTAGTAATACTAAAGCGCCGTCGCCTAGTGGCCGCCGCGCCGCTGTACGCGGGGCTCGCGCGGTTCAACTTCTTGTTAGACGCCACGCAGCCTGGAGGCACACCTGACGCGCTTTTTATGGCCGCACTCTTAGATTTGGTGAGTAAATATTTAATCGGATGTGTTGAGGACAGACAGATGTTTGCTGAGAAGTTTGAACTTAGATACTTGTGTCGTTCAAAAAGTGCTGACTGCTGATTTCCAGCCTAATTTGAATAAATAAATAACTTTTGATTTATTTCGATGAAAAGACTTCTGACCTCCTTCCTTCCTCCTTCTTCTTCTGACTTTTGTGTAATATTTTAAAAAAAACTAATGATCCTTCTTTCAGCCACATACAGTGGTCGTTGGCAGAGCTGCGATACTTCTAGAATGTGCACACTTAGTACACAACTGCAATAAAGGCCAATGGCCTTACTGGTTGAAATCGAATACGTCCAAAGCTGCTGGTAAGGCTTTCTATCTTTACAATTCGTATGCGTGTGTGTAATTAACAGACACATGATAACCCATAATTCTTAACTTATAGTGTCCATAAATCCCCAACTGAAAAGGCAGCGCTTGGCGGGCAAACTGTTTTATCAATGGGCAGAGGTAAGATACCATTTATTTTAGACAATCGAAAGTAATTTACTATTTCTAAGAGAAAATCTGAATAATCAGTGGCCATAATGTAACCTTGCAGGGTCATTTTGACCATCATCTTGTCCTCATCCCAATTTATTTTGGCGTAGTCTTCTTTCATACTTCATCATCTCAGCAGTCATCCCTATAATCATATAGGAAACTAGCTTATGTGTGATGCTTCGCCCCCGTGGTGTTCGGTACTGTCCCACGGGATCGTGGTACCGGGATAAAAGTATACTATATGTTAATCCAGGTTATAAACTATCTGTGTGCTAAATTTCATCCAAATCCTTTCAGTAGTTTTTGGGTGAAAGAGTAACAAACAATCATCCATTCTCGCAAAGTTTCGCATTTATAATATTAGTAGTAAGTAGGATTGTAGAACTATTACTTACAATCTGTCTGTACCCTAGGCCATAGGAAACAGACTGGAAGAAATGTTGATCGAGGACAAGAAGCACGTCGATACTGTGGTCAACTTAGTAAATGACCCTGATGGACAGCGCGAACTTTTGCAACAAGACGAAGAGGAGGATTTCCTAGACGAAGGTATTATCAATATTCTTAATATAATTGGAGAAAGTATAAAAACTAACACAGATGGCAGCACCTTCAACACGTGAAATTGACAGGAACAATAATGTCAGGCACATTTGAAAATGCTTTGCAACGTTTTTATTTCTTCCATAATACCTATAACGCCTTACAAGGGTGAAGTTAGAGTTCCTTTTTGCTTGTACAACATGAGGACTTCCTATCTCTGCAGCTAGTATTCGTCTGCCTGGAAAACCCATTGGTGCCGATTGTCCCCGAGCCCTTAGAATAATCGCTTGCGTACTGTTATTTGAAATAACGGCATTCCTACGCGAAACCTACCAGAACCTACCGAAGACTTGCCGATCCTCGCTAAAGGAAAGAGGACCTTGGGACAGAGTTTACAGGTACCAAATTCCCTTGCATTATATTATTAGAAGATTATTTTTGGTAAGTAGCTTATTAATTCTTTGGTGTAAAACGTTTTATTTTTTTGTCATTATATTATGCGAAGATGGATGGAAAAACGACGTATTTTGTGTAAGACTAAGTGAGTTCATTATGTTCAGTTCATTTGACATGTATTAAGAAGAGTGCATACTTAATTATATTTGACAATACTTTTATTTTAACAGGGCTCTTAGCAGTCAACACACATTAATGCCAGTCGAGTATGTTTTCAAAAGAAATAATGCATGTTTCCTTGCATACGGCACTAAGCGTGCATGCGTATGTAGAATGTACATAATATTGAATAACGTACACTTTTAAAATGGAAGTATTATGTGCAAATTGCACTTGGACCGATGTGACTCTTATAGCGAATATTGTTCACTTATTGGCAAATTTTGGCACTCGAGATTCACAACTGTTGCTACATCTAACGCTAGTTTCATAAAACAAACTTTAATATTCCGTGCAAGTACTTCACTTGTTACATGCAGCTACATTTGTGACGATCTCTTCTCCACGATCTTATTTATAATTAAAGAAATTCAAACATACGGTATAATGTGCATACGCACAGTTAAATGCATGGAATGTTGTAAGATAATACACCTAAATTGCAATTGATTAAAATTATTCTAAAATTTTACACGAATATTAAAATTGTTTTGTGAAATACACCCTTTCGAAATTTTATCCAATAGTTTTATTAAGTGATCAAATAGTTTAGATAAAATTAGAAAAAAGTACAAACGCTTTTGCTACATTGGCATGTGAGATCAAACAGTAAGAATTGAAAGGAGATTGTATAGTAAAGAGTAATAGAAGCTAAAGTAAAATAGCTGGTAAATGCAAGCTAACTCGTTCGTGGACTTGAAAGTCCACTGACGCGTTGAAATGTGAATAACTTGGATCACAGGGAAGCTAACCGTCGATGGAGTATGGCTCTGTCGAGCATGGGCCATTCACAGGCGTCTGCGCAAAGCTTACAGTCGATAGCGGGAGCGGAGACTGAGAGAAAAATATCGTTTGTTCTGCACGAACCTGAGAACGTGTCTGGTGGAAGTAATGTAACTGTAAGCAAATTTTATTAAACAAATAATTTTTTGCGCTTTTTGATGCTTAGAAAAGTCGGAGCTTTGAGCTAAAGCTTAGATAGTTGCTAGTTAGTTGTTCAATTCGATGAAAAGTGAAAGATCCTGGTAGTAACATATGTTTTATAGTTAGCAGATGCGATACCTCCAGCTGTGGATGACAAGAAGGGACGTTTAGGGTCTCGGGGTAAAGGAGGCATGCATCGCCGTAATACGCAACAGACGCATTCCGCGTATGGGTCGTTCAAGCGTCGCTCTATTAAACTCAGGCAGAAGGATACCAGAGATGTTGTCGATGAGTGTAAGTGCATATAATTCCATAGATATAGATTATAGATACTCTGATATTTCATCAACCAAAAGAAAATCCCTCCTTTGTAGTCTAAACATGTTTGTTTGTGACAATTAAATGTCATTGAAAGTAAAGATCTTCTATAGATTTGAGGAAAACATGTCGTATTTACGCTTTAGTTTACAACTCAAAACAGCTGTTTACTGTTCCAGTTGTAACAAGAAGGTCGGATTCAATACAAAGCAGAAGGAAAGTGTCTTCGTTGTCCGATAGAAGTGATACTTCAGAAGTTTATCCGGGTGCAGGTAAGACCACATCACAGTTGAGAATTTGAGGAAAACATTAAACACATTCCTTAGAATGGATTAATTTTTTTTTCTTGACTAGTTTTACTCGCGTATCTTAATAAAGTTTCCTATAAACAGGTGGTACAGTTATAATGTCAAATGAAGTGGACAGTGGTGGAGAGGAAAGTCCGGGCGTACTGTCAGACGATCACGACCACCCGCCGGACAGCCCTGACAGTAATTCTACTGACCCACCTGATACCAATAAAGGATTCCCATGGCTCAAGGTAAGTGTTGTGTGTGTTGTAATGCATTTCTCCATCTTCTTCATCAGACTAGCTACCATCTTTTTGAATGATAAATAATAATTTTGACAACGGTATGAACTACGCTAACAGAGTTAAATTACAATTAAAAATAAAACACTTAGAAAAAACCAATTGCCCCATTCAAGAAATAATCCCCTTAATAGTCTCCTTGAAATATTTATTCTATTTTTACCCAACTATGGCAAAAGGAAAGTGTAATGATTTTAAATCAAATATTTGTATTTACGTAGTTAGGTAGTCAGAGGCCCAAAAAGTCTGATAACCAATCTTACCAAGGGGTATCGTATTACCCAGTACTAACTGGGTTTAGGAGGTCAGATAGGCAGTCGCTCCATGTAAAATACTGGTATTCAGCTGCATCCGGTTAGACTGGAAGCCGACCCCAATATAGTTGGGAAAAGGCTAGGCAGATGATGATAATTTGTATTTACATAATTATCGTCTTATTTTCAAATCCTCCATGGCTTCTTTGGTATAAGAGTATTCCAGCTTAAAAATCAAAGTAAATAACATAAAATTGATGTAATTATTATTAGAAGAATGAATTTAAATAATGTAACTGAATCACCAAATTTCTTGCCACTAATATAGTTCTTAAGTACTTATTTACTAACCCATAAGATTAATTTTATTATTATTTATTACTAGCGACCCGCCCCGGCTTCGCATGGGTACAATATATACATATAAACCTTCCTCTTGAATCAATCTATCTATTAAAAAAAACCGCATCAAAATCCGTTGCGTAGTTTTAAAGATCTAAGCGTACATAGGGTCAGACAGACAGCGGGAAGCGACTTTGTTGACTTTGTAGTGATTTGATTTAATTATTTCTGGTACAGGTGATGGTAAAGTTTCTGAACTCTTTCAACTACGTATGCTGCCATCAGAACTTCTGTCACCCCTACTGCTTCCGACGGAACATGAGATCCAGTGTCAGACTCATGAAGTCTGTTCAAAAGGTGACTTATTTCTCTTGATTCTAAGTATACTTCTGAATAAAATTGCTGTCAAAATTAAATATATCAACCACTTTGCCTTTAACTTTCAAGGCTCAAATTTTTTTAGGGCCGAAATTGGGAGAAGATATTATGTCACAAATAACCAGTAAGACCCAGGGTTCGATTCCCAGGTCGGACAAAGAGTTATTAGGTTTTTCCATCAGGAATTTCTCAGTAGCAGCCACGGAGTCTGGATTTGTCTCTGGTTGATAGCAATAGGCTCGCCCCCTATTACATGGGACTTAAACATTACGGGCGAAATGTGGGGGCTGTACACCTCTGCCTAACTCTTCTGGGATTACAGGCGTGATGTTATGTATGAAATCATTACACTGATGTAATGTTCACATCGCTTCGCTTAGCTTATTGGTTAAGAACCCGGACGTACCCTTTCCTCTTTATATGTGAATAAAAATACTACCTTCTTGTATAAAAGTGTGTCTTTTTCTAGATTTATGGGGAAAAGTTTGGCCCAGAAATAAACACGGCAAGCTCTGATGAAGGAAACGGTGGTACACGCCGCGGACGACGCTCGCGCAAGTCCTCCGAGCACTCTACTGATAGGTATACTCAGCATGAGGCCAATTTTAATATATATCTCTTACGAAACAAATTGTATCTATGAAGAAGGAAATAAACAAAAAATATTTATTTGTCTTGCACAGGACAAGACGAAATGTTTAAATTAACAATAAAACAAATAAGTATATAAAAAGTAAACATAAAACAAAAAATCAAATTAAAATAAGACATAGAATAGACTAAATTGGTCTTGTATGAGGCCAAAAGGCCTCTATCTCAGCACGAAGCTGTAACATCCTAATAAATGTCACAGAGCTGATATTATGATGATTATCATAAATATGGTAGTTACCATATTATAATCATGTCATGTTTAATCCAGCCAATCTAGTTCATTATTAAGACTAAAAAATCAGTTCATAAAGGCTTATTTACACAGAGATAGAATTTCGCTTAATAAATATGACGTGTTTGATATGAGTGATCGTCTGGAAAATATCTCCTATGCATATTCTCGCTTCAAAAAGAATGAAAAAAAACTATCTCTGTGTGAATGAGCTTTTAACGTTTCTTTTTATTCAAGTTTTTGTCGATATTTTATTCAATGCACCCCCAGAATCGAGCGTTCAGTGATAGAGAGTGCGGGCCTAGCGTACCGGGCCGCGGGCGGGGAACAGAGCAACATCGCCGCTGAGGGCATACCTTTGAAACCAGCTGCGGTACCCTACCCGCCGCTAGACCCACCACCTATACTCAAGTACCTCAAGGGACAGGTCTGAAATGCTTTTTAAAAAAAACCTTTATTACCAGCCAAGTTTATAATGAAACTGCTATGTGACTGTGATATTGAGGCACATGCATATTTCGGGGTGAACTGGTGAAGGTTGCAGGAATCCGCTGGATGCGAGTCGCACGGGACCGGTCACACTTGACGTCGTCCTTGTCGTCATCAGACGTCTTCTGCTGGACATAGGTGTCCCACCTATGTCCAGCAGAAGACGTCTTTCAGCTGAAATGATGATGATGCTATTTCGGGGTGGCCTTATTAAACTTGACTGAAACACAATGGTTTATTTATGGGAGGTTGTAGGTTCTCAAGTTGGACAAACCCGGAATATGCAAAAGATGAATATGCTAACCTTAAAATCTATGAACAAAACGTCACCTTGTAACTTCTTAAATGTATTTGTAACTGACTATATACATAACTTTTGGACTAAAAAATGAGTGATTACCAATCAAAACCACTCCAAAAGGCAAAAAATCACCTCATACTATTTCTTCCAGGTCCGAGAAGCCTACCACACTCCCCTCGCCACTCTAATCAAAGGAGCAACAACGATGGGCGAGGACATGTTCGCAGAATGTGCACCAGTAGCGTGGCAGTTACTGCTGGAGTCAGATCGGGAACTTAGTTCGTGTGCCGCTGCGCTGTTCATACTCGCTGCGGTCAAGGCGCCTAATACTGCCACTGAAATCATGCATAATGACTTGAAACATGCTGAGCCGAGTACCAGGTGGGTCTGAATTTTTAGGGTCTAACACAGGGTGTATCTTGGTTTTGATTCCTAGGTTGGATATCAGTGTCGGGTGTCATTGAGTCTTTCCATCATTAATTTCTCAGTACCAGATCGGTGTCTAGCTTTTGGCCCTGTAATACGCCTGCTCTAGACCATTGTATTGTATAACGGGCTGGTGTCCGCAACTCCACGTCCAAAGCGCGTATTGCGTGCGGGTGGGAATATTTATTCGATCCACCCCAGTTCCCCAAGAAAGGCCAGCAGCGCCTTGATGTTGCTGACAATCTCGCGTAGAGTACCTAAGTACTTTGCCCTGTATGATGCCACGTCGAGGCAGTGTAGAAGCACGTGGGCTGCTGTCTCGTCTGCCTCCATGCAAGTTCGGCACAGAGGGCTGTCAGTGACTCCTATGACAAAGAGGTTGCTCTAGACCAAGCGATAAATAAGCTGTACCATAGACGATACGAATAAGACAAACATTACTGGCTGAAAACTACACCTCTGTTCTGCATACACATTGGAATATAAACGTAATGGATGCTTATGGTTTTCAGAATAAACGCGATCCTGAGATTCCAAGTAATGTGGAAGCTAAGATACCAAGTATGGCCGCGGATGGAGGAAGGAGCTTCAGTGACTTTCAAAGTGCCGCCTCCGGGCATAGAGTTCACCCTCCCCTCTCCTAAGATCGGCATCGAGTCGCTCGCGGTCGTTGACCCACCGTGGAGCCCACAGGTTAAGGATAAAGACATGGAGATGACTTTGAATCAGGAGAGACATGTAAGAATGAATAGCAAGATAAGTCAATGTTGTGTGTGTGTTATTGTTTTGCTTGGATATCGTGATAGTCAACTAATATTATTACTCCTCTATAACCTAGCATGGACCCCGCTCCCGGTACGGCAATATATGTGTTATTTTAAACGCTCGTAATTTTGTTTTAATCAAAAATGTAAGTATGAATGAAGTATGCGGCCGTTCATATGGCAAATTCAGTTTTAGTCACCATCTGTCAACATGACGCTCTCCAAAGCTGGCACGAAATAAATCTTTGACGGTACGGTTGGTGCAGTGGCTGAGCGATTAGCTGATGCGCTACGTGTTGCGGGTTTGATTCCGGCACGGAATAAATATTTGTATGGCCTACAGGTAGTTGTTTCGGGTCTGGCTGTTTGTGTATGTGAGTTTAAATGATGTAAACGTCTCCATGATACAGGAGAAATTCCTAGTGTGGGGCAACGTTTTAAAAAAAAAACAAGTACTAAAATGACAAAAAAAAACCGGTCTAACTAAAACTCCATATGCCGTATAAATGGCCAGCTATAGTATTTAATTTCATTTACAGTTCGAAATAATACACATGCCAGATAATTGCACAAAAGCATGCAAGTAGCTTGCATATCAATGTATCATTAACATGACATGACTTACATGCAAGCTGCTTGCATTATTTTGTGCAAGTTACAGGCATGTGTATTTGCGGCTGAATTATAGATTATTAAAACTTCAGATTAATCCACAGCGCTCCTTAGTAACCGCGACAAAGACACGCAAGAAACAGCAAACGGAGGCGATAAAGAGGGCGCTTCAACAGCGGAATGATAAGAAGCGGGCTGAACGGGAGAGTTTCCTTATCACCACCATACCTATTACGAGGCAGGCGGCTAGAGAACCGGCTTTGGATCATGCTGCTGACGACCATGTTGAACGTAAGTATGTCGATGGCAAAACTCAATAGAGACTTTTATTGTTAAACCAAAACAAGACATTGTTTGTACTATAGCAAGATTTGGTTGGTTGAAAACCCGATTAACTACCGGTTTCTGTAAAACTTTAACAACTCTAATCAGTAAATCTATCATGGTATCTTATGTTACCGACCTATTGTAATTGGTTACCTGCAATTAAACTCATTTGCCATGAGATAAAAACGTAATAAGAAATTGTGTCAGAGCTTTCAAACATCAGCGTGTTTTATCCAATCGCTATTCACCATTGAGGCTTATGGGACTTATGGTTACTTTATGGGACTTAAACATAACTGGCTAAATGTGGGTTTATTATTAGGTACACCCCTGCCTAACCCTATGGGGATTACAGGCGTGATGTTATGTCATGTATTCAGCATCGATTAATATTCCAATGACATCAGAGCAACTCACCGTGTTTATATATCTGTCTCTTGTTTTTTATTCATGTGGAACTGACATTCTTTTGTTTTTTCTCACAGCACCAGCGGATGAAGAATTAGTAGAAGGTGTTCGAGGATCCCATCATACACAAGTTGCTTCAGCGTTATTCCCTTCAACATTATGCTCGGCGGTGGCTGAGATTGTATCTCTGCTGGATGATGCTGCTGTTTCAAGGGATGGGTGTTCTGTCTACGAAGTTGCTTATCAGGTAACGGATTTATTGTTTAAACTTACCTCTGAATTATATATGTAAACTTAAGAGCTGATAAAGGAAATGGCTTGGTTTCGCCATAAGTAAGATATATGGCTTTAGCGATAGTGACCCAAAACATTTAGGTAATTAGAATCATTCTTTCTTGCTCATCTATGTGTATCTACCCGTCAGCTTACAAAGCAAGAAACAAGCATCTTTTGGGAAGACTCTTTCCTTCGTAGACGTAGTGAAGAGCAGGCCCATTCTGTAATTAAAAAATTAAATAAAAATCATATCTTGTCTAAACCTCGACGGAGACTACGCTAGCGGTTAGGTACTTATTTGACTTCAAATAAAGGGTGTAAATAGACCCTTAACATATCCGAAAGGCACTTGTTCTCCCCGTCTTTGCGATCATTTTTTTGTTCTAGACCATACCTGGCAACCTTCTAGTTACGGAGATATTGGGGGTCAAAGTTCTAACCTTTTCACAAGTTTTTTTTTTTAATACACACCTCCACGACCCCCGTACTATTCAATCCATCCATCAGCACAATGCTTTGAGTGCTTTCCATCGAGTCCTACCGTAAAACGTGATTTTTGACCCCAAAAAAAAAGTCGATTCCCAGCAATAATTTTTGCGTAAAGCTACTTAGTTTGATGTACAGAATGCTTGGTTGACACCCTGTATAAAAGGTTAACTTTTTCAGGTCATATGGTGTTGTCTCGTAGAAGACTCAGCGCTCTTCCTCCGTCATGTCCTGGAACGTTTAACCCGAGACCATCAGGACGAGATGTTCAAACTTCTGCGTCATTTGATCCGGTTCATACCGAGGTTACCTCAACAGGTAAGAATTGCTTAGTGTATGGTTCCTCATTTTAATGTGTACAGAGAAAAGACGCATCATCAAGCTGTATTGAACAAAAACATATATACAAATTCTTGTTTACAGGCGGCATTTGCGTTGTACAACTATATTATAGGGTACGTCATGTTCTATGTGAGGAGTCCTCATGAAGAGGGACAGAGGCTAGTTGGTGCGGCGCTGAGTATATTGTGGATGGTGAGTTTCAAAGTTCTTAAATTATTTTTCTTCTTTTTTTAAATTGGTCGTAGTTTATAGCTGTCATAGTAAGCACCTGTTTTACGATGATTTAGACATAGCAAGTTTTCTGAAAAGTTAGTTAACGGTATCCTAATCGTAGGTGGTAAACAGCAAGTGACTATTTGATTAAAATGTTTTGAATTTCGAACTATGACTGGCTGACAATATCAACAAAAGCGCAATCCTATTCCTCTTACTTTTATTTTCAGGTGGTCCACAGTGTTCATGGTATAATGTTCAAAGATCTGAAGCAGATATTGCGTAAAGAGCAGTGCGATGCGTCTATACTGCTCACGGCTAATGTGCCAGCAGCTAAAAAGATTATTGTCCATGGCCCACGTAAGTACTAAATTACGAAATGTACCGAGTTGTACCTAAAGGTTGACTAGTACTGAAAGTCATGGCATTAATTCAAAATATGAATAAAACACAAAATCATGACGTTTTAACAACGATTTGGAAGGCATGGGGTTATTAAACCTTTTATTTGATTCCAGCTGACAATGAAGGTTACATACCGTCTCAGTTTCCCGTCCAAGAAGACACAGTGTTTGCACAAATCCTGAAGGAGTCTCTGGATTTCTTCGGTATCCCAGAAAAGTTACATCGAGAACATTTTCTTGTTGACTTCAAAACACGTATGTAGCATCATCTTATTACTTATACTAAACGTGATTGTACAACAATATCGCTTCTATCTCATAAGGCGTCATATTCTGTGCAATGTGTGCTTCTACAGGATCAAATTAGTAATTTTGTTGATGTAGTGTTCAAATTAATGATTTAGGTGATAGTTCTATACAAACTTTAAGGCGGCTCCGAAGTTAGCTGCAAGTGTCGGTCTGCGCAGGTATAACGGTTCTAACTTTATAGTGGCTAGGAACATTAAGTTTTTTTTTTTTTTTTTGTATGGGCTTACTCTTGACCTCAATCTAATCCTGAGGACAGAGATGAGGTCGACGATGGAACGAGCTAACCCAAAAGAAGCCTATTAACTCGCGATTTAAATAGATTGGGGTCATATGAACTTGGAAACACCGACGCAGGCAGGGAATTCCACTCCTTGGCTGTGCGCATAATAAATGATGTAGCAAAGCGCTTCGTGCGAATGTGTGGAACATCGACAAGTTGCGCAGAACACAATTTTAGGTATCAACGGGGCGCAGTGCACGCCTCGTCTTGACTGTTTAACACGCATACCGTCATTCGCAGCTAACTTCAAAATACCGTCACGAAGAAGCTGCAAGGTCACAAAGTCACAACCCGAATACGTATTGCTTTGATTGATTGTACATCGATCTGACAGGGGCTGGCCTATAGCCCTCGACATGCAGCTGACAGCTAAAAGTCTCGCCAGACAAAGCTGGTCAAAGGTCACCGTGATTTCGCATAAATACTGTCCGATATGTGTGCTATGTATTTCAAGTTCCCTAGTTCTTGTTTTTACCGCACCTATTCTTTTAAAGGTCAAATCCACAACCCGCAAGGCTACGTCCGCGATCACTACTTCTTCAAACGCTCGCAGTATCCTCAATTAGGCTTGGTTCACATGGAACCTGATGAAGCCTTCCAAAAGCTACAGGAACAAGAACTCTTGCAGAAGTTCGTGGAGATCGGAAAAGTGTTGCTGACTTGGGCTATTTTGAAGAATGTTGATATGGTATGTAAAACTTGTAGATTTTTCGATATTAATTGTGGATAACAAAAAGATCCTTCACAGTTATTTTAGCTCTGATTTATCTCTTATTTTCGTCACAATAGTGTTCTTTTTGAGTTGCTGCTGTAAAATGTAAAATAATTTGACGACCTGGTTGGCGCAGTAGCTGAGCGATTGGCTGCTGCGCTGCGCGTCGCGGGTTCGATCCCTACACGGAACAAATACTTGTAATACCTACAGGTAGTTGTTCCGGGTCTTGCTATTTGTGTGTGTGAATTTAAATGTTGGTAAACGCACCCACGACACAGGAGAAATGTCTAATGAGGTGAAGCGACCTTTAAAAATTAAAGAAACCGTAACGAGTAACTTGAATAGATCTACCTCTTTCTTGCACTAGGACAGTGATGGCTCCCATACCTTTTTATTGTATTTTCAAAGATTTTTAATATAACACATTATTTCAGGTGGTCCAACGCGTAGTATTTCTACACGATGAGCTCATGAAGTTACCATCTTTCCCTCGTAAAGCTCTCGAGGCCGATCTGGTGTTGTATAGTCGGGGAGCTCTCGGTTCTACACTATTGGGTTTGGATGTGTTGCACAAGTTTATGTAAGTTCAAACTGGACTCTTCTTATCTAACTTATGTTCACCTGAGTCCATGATTAAACTAAAACTGGTCATAGGGCCCTGAAATGATCGATTCCAGTCCATTGCCTTTAACGTTACGTAAACCTTTTTTTTTTCAAAGATTAGAACCGAAATAAGGCACCGAAAAAAAGGCACCGAAAAGGCGTACCGAAATTGACCGCATCCGTAATCTCTAAAATATAATTATGCAGCTACGCGACTCGTTTCTATGCAACTTTTTACAAAAAGTTTCTGTAGACTGTTGCCGTTTTGAAGACTAGATAGAGTTAAATATAAACCAGTACCTGTACTATATTACACTGCATATAAGGCTGCTAATAATTGTAGATTCCTTTGCTAAAGCTTACATTTGTTCTAGGTGGGTGCGACTAATAGCTCGAATGTTCGAAGCGATGGCGGGTAACTTCACCTCGTCGCGCGACATTCACTTGTTTTTGAACGTCCTCAATGGTGCCTTGATGTTACATAGCGAAGACTCTTTGATACTACGATATGTCATTGCCACATACGTTAATGCTGCTTTCAATTTTAAAAGCATTTTCTCTACAAATGGGTATGTATTACAAAAACATGTTAAAATAAAAAAGGTATGCGCTTCGGTAATCTTTGTATTTACGAATTAACACGGACGTCGCGACAAAGAATCATCCACCTCTGAAGTTAAGATTCCTAGTTTTGCCACGTTTTGTATCAGTGCACGTTTCATTGTGCGTATTTCGGTCGGAACTCATTTGTTGTCACAAGTTTTTCTGTTTTAATTCCATAGAGATTTTAATCTATAATTTCCTTAAAAAAAATCAAATTAGCAAGCAATTCCAACTGTATTGTATAAGATGTCGTCATCACGCGTTCGTACTTCCGAAGATTGACGATGGTTACCGAACCGCATACTTTTTCTGGAAGATCTGTATATTGCAAAATTATGTTGAAAACAAAGGCTAGTATTATACCAAATGTTTCTTTCTACAGGTATTTACTCATCATGCCAACGCTACTGCAAATATACTCAAACTTCCAAACCAATAAGTTGGTGACGACAACAATAGAGTACGCCGTCAAACAGTTTTACTTACTGAACCGCAAACCGTTCATATTACAAATGTTTGGTTCAGTATCCGCCATTTTGGATACGGATGAAGAGTCTACTTATGGAGATGCGAGCAAAGTCAGTATTACATTAAATCACCGCTATTAACTTCATATCTTTGCTTTATCCGCCCGGGGGGTGAGGCACAGATGAATCACTCCCTACAAAATCTTCAATAGCATAAGCATAGCAAAATCAGCCTATAATGTTCCCACTGCTGGGATACAGGCCTCCTCTCTGTGAGAGGGAATGGGCTCTAATCCACCACGTGGGCCCATTGCGGTGCAAAATCTATAGCTTACTCGTCGAAGTCGCCGCTGCGTGCGATTGTGTACCATAAACATGCGATCGTAAAGTTATGATTGCTGCTGCACATCTTGTTCTTACCAATAAATAATATTGGTCTTCCTGACCATTTTCAGTCATGGCGACAAATCGCAGCGGAGACAAGCTATCGACGCGGGAGATATTATAGTGCTCAAATGTGTGCGCAAACGCAGGTGCACATCATTATTTTCTCACTCACATAGACCGACACCAACCACTACAAACTAATCAATACATCTTCTACCCACAGGTTCAATCCAGCTGCCTTTTCAACTTACTCCTGAGCTTGGAGACACCATCTCCCGACCCGCTCCACATAGCCGAACTGATCAAGGAAGAGAAGCCTCTAAAACCTATCGACTTCTGCTATCGAGATGAGGAGGAGATGGTCAATGTGTTGGATTGTATCAGTCTCTGTGTCATGGTCGTGTCTTACTCTGCTGAGAGTATGAGGGGATATCAGATGCTGGTAAGTGGATTCAAAAAAATATTAAATAACTTGTTGTTATGCAGTTGTAAAGGAGGTAAGTAGTTAAAATGCCTTGGGCCGAATTAGCTGTCTATGACAGCAATCAATTCTAGTATTGGATACGACGTAGTATAATGGTGTATTTTGTCATTTGTCACAGGAGATAGCACTAGTCACCTCTCTCGTTTTAACCAAAAGCAATGCTTTATAAAATGTGAAAAAAACTGGCATGCGACGGCTACTGGACATCATTTCCTCTATAGGGTTTAACATACACTCTTAATACCAGGACGATATTAAAGGAAAACCGAACTGTCGAGCGATTTTGAACCGTGGGCGGTGCAACTAATAAACGTTATTTTATAGCACAATCTCTGCCTACGCATTAAGGCGGTTACTTCAGTCTGCTTGTGGCCATTTTCCCGCTAGATGGCGGTAAAGTCAACATTTTTAGTTTATATTGTTTTATTTGTAATTGGAACATTAGTAAGCCGTAGAAGTAGTAGATGCGCCACTCGGACATTACACTTAATTGAAATTGATCATAAAATTGCCTCAAAATCCACCCAATTAGACATATAATCCCAAAATAATATCTGTCATTGAATCTTGTATCGTTTACACCAGACGGTTTTTTAGATTCTCATATTCGGCAAAGATGGAGTGTTATCTTTAACATTTACAGATAATACTAGAAGCAATACTGCCTTGTTACGTAAAACAAATCCAACTGCCGTCCTACAACCGCGAGGGGAAGACGGAGAAGGAAATCATTCAACAACTAGCTATTGCTATAAAAACGCTTGTTAACAACTGCGAGGGACTATCTAAGTAAGTGCTTCCTATAACTTTACCTACTAGCGAAAATGTATGTATAAAAGCAATAAACAGCTTTTAAAAAACTTTGCTGAAACATAATCGACATTTTACAAATGAAAACAGGGTTTTTGTCGAGCCTGTGTGTTTGGTGAATAATGTTGAAAGGAACTATGGGCTAAAGAAAATTACAAAGCCAACAAAACTGAAAAAAAAAGAAAGAGAGACGCCTTATTTGCAATTTTTTTTTCATTTTGTTGTCTTTGTAATTTTCTTTAGCCCATGGTTCCTTTCAACATTGTTCTCCAATTCCAATTTCCATTTTGTTTTCTCTTTTAGATCCTACAATGGTCCGTATAGAACTTCTCCTGAACATAAAGGCTCATCACAAAGGACTGGACCTCGGACGGCCGCCGCTACTATAATCGCCTTTGAGGAATCGCACTCTAAGTACGATAACTCCAAAATGCCTGTGCCTGAATATACTGGAGCTGAAGACTCAGAGGTAAATATAAAATCACACCAATCCATCCATCCATTCATCTATAACCGCCTGCTAAGTTCGAAGGACTCAAGTTACCCGTCGAACGACCGATTGTCGTTACGTTATGATATTTAATACACTTCCACTAGACAATAGATATCAATATTGCTACAAAAATTTAAACAAAGGAATTAAAGAGCATTTAGAAATGATGACCGGGGCCGGTCATACATAGGGCATTTTAAACTAGAGCCACATATAATAATGATTTTGCAATAACAAACATGACATGTTTTTCTATTAAAAACATCCAACACACCGCTAACATACTGCAAAGCGAATATACTTAAACACACGAAATATTTTGGTAAAACACTGCTGTATAGTGTCAGCTTCTATGATTGAGAACTCAAGGCAACTGGGGGGTTACTATCTAATTCCAGTGTGCGAAAGAGACAGAGCTATATAGGTCGTCTCGCGCCATCTCTTTCCCACACTGGAATTACTCCTGCTTTAAGACGTCATGGTAGGCCACCTGGGGGGTTACTATAACGTCTTAAAGCAATAGTAATTCCAGTGTGGGAAACAGACAGAGCTATACAGGTTATCTAACGCCATCTCTTTCCCACTCTGGAATTACCTCTGCTTTAAGACGTCATGGTAGGACACCTGGACTGGATTCGATTCTATTTACTTGTTAAGTTTGTCATTCAGAAGTGCCTTTTAATGACCTAATAGAAATAAATGGTTTGACCTTGACCCCGTGGCTCGCTAACATTTTTCAGAAAATTTTGAGTTCTTGCAAAATTATTGTTACTTATCTCAACAGTTGGTGCGAGCTGAATACCGGAGACCTCGCGACGTGTTACTATCGCTAGTCGGTGAATTCATCGGTCGCGCCACTTCCCGCTTGTTGGAGATCAACGGCTCCAACCGGAGTGGTGGTACTGAAGGGAAACCAGTTGAATTGCTGGATTCCAAGTCACATGCTGTGAGTTTAACGCATTACCATTTTTGTAAACTGTATTTTAGAGATGACTACATAAGCTCTGCTAAAAAGAGAGTATTTGGTCCCCGTGTCACCACGATACATGTCGTTGGGTCAAGAGAGTGAGTGACAGCAACTATGTGCAATTAATTGCACATTGCTTTAACATAAAAGCCTTGCGTTCATGGAAAATAAAAGCATCGTAGTTGCAACAAAATCCTAAATTTTATCGGAAACATGTTGACATAGTTCTGGCGACCGCGAACCGGACGACGTTGCGTTGGAAGGCCTCGCACTAGGTGAATCGATTACCTAGTGAAGGTTGCGGGGATCCGCTGGATGCGACACGCGTAGGACCGGTCAATGTGGCAACACTTGGGGGAGGCCTATGTCCAGTAGTGGATGTCTTTCGGCTGAAATGATGATGATGATTATGATGTTAGTATAACTTCGCAATAAAATGTCTGGCTCTAGGATAAAATAACATTTTCCGTGTCCTAACATCCAAACAACTATATTTTTAAACAAAAGGCCTTTGATAGTTTACCGTCATCTTAGAAAAGAGTCCCATGCTAAATTTCCAAGCTCCTTTTCTTCCAGCGTCTAGCAGAAATAGCACACTCGTTACTGAAGGTGTCTCCATACGACCCCGAGTCCATGGGTTGTCGCGGTCTACAACGATACATGACACAAGTTCTACCCGCTGCCGACTGGGCGGACGATGCGTTGAGACCGGCCCTTATCATGATCCTAAGACGGTTGGATAAGGTGTTCCTAAAGATTGCTAAGAAGCCCAGCATCAGGGTAAGCCATTTTTGCATCTTAATTTGACCAGGTGATGTTTGATTTATCATTATTTCTGTTTGGTATTCGGAAATTTTAATAATATTGTGGCAAAATATTCAACTTTAACCTCAACACCTAATTCTCTGCCATCTGCGTCAACAGCATTTTAAATCGTCGCCAAACTAGGCCCTAATTATAATTTTGGGTGGACCGAATAAATATTCCCACCCGCACGCAAAATACGAGCTTTGGACATAGAGTTGCGGACACCAACCCGTTATACAATACAATAGGCCCTAATTAAAATGTTTCAAATTTACGGCGACCATAGCATAGAATTTTCTAGAATATTGACATAATTTCAGAGAAACACCGATTGGGATTCGGCTGCAGTGCTCTTGAAAGGAGTGTATGAAACAATGATACGTTGTCCTTTCATAATGCACTGGCAACATGTCAAAACTCTGCTGAATACTGTACAAGTGAGTTACATACACAACTTATTTAAATTCACCATTATTCCCCATTGTCATCCACTGTAAACGTTTCTTTTACAAATAAAGCATGATCATTGTTTTTCTGATAGCCAAAATCTGGCTCAAGCACATGTTTACGCACTACTTCGGATCGATAACACCTCGTCTCATTTTTAGGGTTCCGTACCCCAAGGTAACCAACGGGACTCTATTACTAAGCCTCCGCTGTCCGTCTGTCTGTCTGTCAGCGGGCTGTATCTCATGATCCGTAATAGGTAGACAGTTGAAATTTTCGCAGAATGTGTATTTCTGGTGACGCTGTAATAACAAATAATAAAAAATAAGGGGTACTACGACGGTACGCAACCCATCATGCGCAAATCCGACTCACACTTGGCCGGTTTTTTACCAACTGATCCCGAAGCCAATTCCAACATGTGCGTCGCTGTAGAGTTTCATAGAAAGTACCCTGCTAGCTCGAGTTGAAGTCGTGTTGATGTAGTTCCAGTGCAGTGCTTAAATGACCTTTGATTTTTAATCATCTTTTCTGAAACACGAGTCATTTTAAGAGTTATTATAAAATCATAACTTTTTAACCTATTTTACAGGCACTGATAGTGTCAGACAATAACTGTGGTGAGAACTTATCGTCGGCAACCGCAGCGCTCATGTCGCAACCTCCACCGCCACATTTCTGCAGCACAGTTGTGCGACTAATCGCATTGCAAGTCATCAATACAGGGGTAAAATATATACAACTACAGTCGTACAAGAATCTTTTAGCGCTTGGATCGAATCGAAACTAATGACGCCATTTTCTTTTGTCAATACAATTTCTCTAAACAATTTCACTATAGTATGACCACTTCAAGTTTGCAGCTCAAGGTAGCGTTACTTGTCAAAAAAATTTGCATCGTTATGTCAAACTTGGCACATTTATTTTAGTTCTATGTCTTCATGCCTGCACAGATAAGGTAGTTGAAGATTAATGTTCATCACTCCTGTCAATGTCACTCAAGTGCCAGAAGATACTTGCAGCTCTGTATTTTAAACGTTTGTGCATTTGTCTTGTCTACCCGTTTTCAAATTGCCTTGTTCTTCTATTTCTGGTTACAGGATAGTTATTCACTGGAACAAATGTGTGGAGGCAGTGCTTCATTCCCAACTGGCGAGAAAACTGAAAACATGTTGATGAATCTGTTCATGCCGCTTTGCTTACGTGTCGGGAGTGGTAGAAAAGGTAGGACTTAAATCACAACGTATATTGCGATTGCTTGTTGATAGCATCGCCAAGAGAAAGCGCTGAGTGTTTGCTACTTGTCAAAATCATCTTGAACGAATCAAGGACAAAACGAAGCACTTGCGCCATTTTATAACGAAGTTTTCAGCAACGAACTGGACTGGACGATTGTTGTGGAAGTGTCATGATTGTTGTGGAAAGACATTGACAATTCTTGAACACGGTTGAAATTCACCCTTTTTTTTAGGATGAGAAATCATCAAATGACCCCTCCCGCTCGAGCGGAAGGGAGTGTCAGACTTGTACTGACGAAAACACATCCATGTTCCTTCTTTGCCGTTTGTTATCCAGGGCCATATCTCTTTCCAGCAAACCCGCACATTCGCCCTTAACATTTTATTCCTGTTCCAGATGTACCACCACTCCGCCAATCAGACGTGAGTTTCCTAGTATCGGTAGTACTGAACGCACTATGTCCCCCCGCCCCGCCCGGACAACTAGCTGCCGTGAACGCTAAGCTCAACGCTTCGGACAACCGCGCCAACTCGCTCACGTTTACTGGCAGTCGAGATACTAGGAACACTACTAGGCTGTCCAATCAACTGTATAGGATTGCCTTCTTGGGTATGTACCCTTCAAAATTAGACCTTACTAACGTCACATATAAGCTTCATTCTACGTTGTGATAGCAGCCGTGAACGCTAAGCTCAACGGTTTGACCAACCATCCAGCCCATTCACGTTCAATCAAATGTAGATATTTTTGACCTGCAACGTTTTGTTAAACAATATGTTGGTGAGAAGGCCGCTTAACCTCTGTAGGTAATGTTTTAGACTGCTTTTAATCAAAACTACAGGGTCAAATTGAATTAGCTAGCAAAACTTCGTAGCTGTAATATCGATATCTAAACATTATAAAACCAAAAACATATATATTTTGACCGTGTATAAAGCATCGTGTTATGTTTCCAGCATTAAAGGTAATGTGCGCATGCTTCACAAGCGAACTGTGCACGGAGTGGGGTCGCATAGCGCGCGCCATGCGGGACCTGGGCAGAAGGAACGAGGCCGCGCACCATCTGTGGGACTTCCTCGAACATGTCGTCACCTATCGCACGCCGCTCTACATTCTGTTGCAGCCGTTTATTGTGCATAAGGTAGGTATCGTTGTAAAGTTTTACCACAAAAATATACAGTAAGAAATATGAATAAATATGTGAATAACTACGTATAGGGCTAGAACGCGTTTAGAGCAAATATTGCGTTGAACAGGTTTTGATGCGTTCATGCGGCTAACCAGAACAGTTTTTTTGGCAGTTTTTTAAGGTTTTCTTTTCTCATGAAATATTCACAACACAACTGAGGTCATTGGTAAAACTTCAGTGTGGCCCCCAGTCACATAACAACAATTGAATATGTCCTTTTCAGTTTTCGTGTGAAGTTCCCAAAATGCAGTTCATAAAGTCTATATTTCTCCTAACAGTTATCACAACCACCAATCGGCGACAACGAGCGTCACATGCAATTCGTAGTACGCGAGCGAGTTAGGGGTCTCAAGCTACCGGCAGCGAGAGCGAGAGGCGCATTGTTAGCAGAGCTCGCGAGGGAACTGCGACACATGCGCGACACACACGACCAGTACAAGTTCGGTAAGTATAGAGAGAGAAAAGAGATAATAGCTCGAAACGACTGTGTTTGGCTGTAAAAGTAGGGAAAATGTTCTACAGACGCAATTCGAGCCATAAAGATGTCTTTTTTTAAATGAAACAATCCTATTTTGTATTCTAGAACAAATAGCCGAGAACCTCGGGCAAGCGGCGGGCAAGCGAGCGTCGGAAGTGTTCCCGCGCACGTCAGGCGCGGCCGACAAGCACCAGCAGCACCGGCCCTCGCTCATCTCCATGCTGGTGGGCCGCGCCGGCGCACTGCCGCGCACGCCCGACCACGTGTCCGCGCCGCTGTCGGCGCAGAGAGGTCACTATACTAAAATACTACGTGGCTTTTTCGGTGCAACATAAAAAAGTTTTCAAAACGAGCTATACATTCGTCAATTGTTTCCATTACTTAGGATAAATTATCACAGGTGGTCCCGATAGAAGTTTGCTTCTAATTACGTTTATTTATATCTAGTCTATCTCTCTCTTCCACTCCTGGACAAAGCTCTCAACGACAATTATAATAAGTCCTCAAGCAACAGACTAAGTTGTGTTTTGGGAACCTGTACCTGAACCTGCAGTCTCTAAATAAACACGAAATCGTGATTTTTGACTTATAATCCGCGTTATTCTATACTTATTGAGATGCTGACTCTCTCTCTTTATTACAGAATCACTATCGAGTAGCTCAACCACGAGCCAGCACATGCCAACTTTTGAAGCGCAGCTAAACAGCGGCCGCATGAGTGACACCAGCAACAATAACGCCAGCAGTGGGGCTAATTCTCATATAGGTAACAAAATATCTATCTACTAGAAGTATATGTGATGGCAAAGATGAAAGATTATTCCACTCAAGCCCACCAGATTGTATCACCAATGCGATAAAGTAGAAATGCCTACTGTTTCTGACTAATGGATTTTGGTGGAGAAAATTATACTTGGGCTGCCAGAGTTGCATTTAAGAGAATTCATAAACAATATTGTGAATTAGAAATATAAACAGATCTAAGAAATGTCAGTCCCCAGACAAAGTACATTTTCTTTATTTTTTGTAATATTACAGTATTCTTATTAATTCTCCTAAAAAAAATAAAAAACCTGAAGTCTTATTGTAATTTATTTATTCAAAAAAGTACTTATTTTCATTACAAACCTACTCAATATCCCCAAAAATGCATCGGCAGGACTAAAAAACTTATAATTCACGCCACATACATATTTCTTCATTGTTTGTTAACTCCATTCTACTGTATCTCTCACAGGTTCATTGAACAACTATGGCAGTGACAAGCCAACAGCCAGTACTCCGTCTTATACAAGCAATCAAACTAAACTGCGATTTGTACCGTCCGTTGAACTGAAGTTCACATCTGGTAAGTCCCGATTAATTTCACTAAGCCTATTGTAATCTTAATCAATGGACTAAATAAAAACATCAACGAATTAAAGCTACTTGTAGAATAATTAAAACTAAATATCTACAAAAAAGGACTAATAAAATAAACTAACTAACTAAAGAAACAACAGGAGGGTTAGGCGTCTAAGTACTCCTCCACATTGCTGTCATCCAGAAACCTGCCCAGAAAAATGGCAACATTGCCACGTTGAATGGCAATGCTAATTCTTTGGCCAAGAAAGAGCCAGCCCTCTGGTCACGCGAAGTGTCCACCAGTCGGTGAGAAATTGGCTTAAAAAGGAAACGCGCACTAAGTAGTCATTAGATTATATAATTACAAATATAATCAAAACTATCATTTTCTCATTAATTCTAAAAACACTTCATCAAGCCCAGACCCAGCTTGATGACTGATCTGGCATGTATCTGGTCAATCGCAACCCTAAAATTCAAATCATTCAGTTTGTACAGAAACACTTGTTTCCAACTGTGTATTTTTGCTGTATTATATTGTGCATACTTGTGGCGTGTGCCAATTAAATGTATTTTCGTTTTTTCTTTCAACTAAGGAGAAACATCAATGTCTCCACTATCCCCGATGTCTCCGGGCGAGGCATCATGCGGTGAATGTATCCCGACGCGTGCCTCGCTAGACAGCGACATGCTAGTCGGCGATCACTCCGACACGCCCGACGCGGGAGAACGGCCGCGGTTGCAACGAGCCCATGGACCTTCCAAGAAGACGTTCAAGTTCCGTCGCAGTAGGCATACGAAGCCTGATGTAAGATTTATTTACATTGCTGCTTTAATGTTAACACTTCACTGCGTATCTGCCAAAATATTCGGTAAATTTCTGAGAATATTTTACATCACCCCAGTAGGGTGATTGTAATGACGATACAATACCATAATGAAATAAAATTAATGTTGAAGAAACCAAATAACGCAAATATTTACGCAAATACGCCAAGTGTAGTGCCAGTATAAAATACCTTACGCAAATCTTTGTCCCGTCATGTGATGCCATCTTTTACATAAATCGTCGTTTACTAGAGAAAAGTTCCTCGCAAGGGAGCCATACATCAGAATTTAGAAAAAAAAGGATTTGTTTTGTAAGAAGCTATTCTCAGCACAGACTTATAGTTACTAAAAAAAACGCGATTCTCCATATATCCTTCGTCTCATATGTATTTCTGATACAGGTGAGCCACGTACGCCTGGAATCGGACGACGGTTCATCCCCGGGTCCGGAATCAACGCCCCTACGCCGCGCCTGGTCACAGCCACCATTCCTACAGCCTTCCTACATTAACACTGATACATCTTACGACAGTGAAATCTCGCAGACGTCGTCCACGTCCGGATACAGGCTAGCATTACCCAAACTTCAGTAAATAGAAGACCGATACTAAGTGTGGTCAGCATGCCGTCTCGATGTGCAAACGCCTTTCGAAACGGGTTTTAGAGAGCTGCATGATTCTTTTGGCACGCGGCCATAATCAGAACTAGCGCCGCTATCTTGTTTTTTTTTTATACAATTCCCACAAAAAAAAAAACACAATTAATGTTTACCTAAAGCACCCTAATAATGTTAATCAAGCGCCAAAAGAACCATGCTGCACTTTTTCTGCCGCATGATCGTCAGCCATCTTGTTGTGTCATGTGTGCACGGAATTTGGAATATTATAACTGATATGTACTTATCTATTTATTAAATCATTCATTAATTCATTTGTTCAGTGTTTCGCGCAGCTGCTATAAAGGATGAAATGCCGAAAAAAGCTCGCAAGGCAGTATAATTTGGTTTTGTAAGGATTTTTTTGCAGCTTAGTGTTTTAGTCTGCAGATAGATGGCGTAAAATTGCTCCGTTACTTTAGTCAAAATGTGCGCCCTATTAACCAAAAAGTCTTAGCTACCCTAGAATTTTGAACATGATGGTTAAAAACAAAAAAAATCAGTTTAGGTACTGTTTAGACTTCAGTAAAACAATATTTAGTTGAAGAGTAGCAAGACTGCAGGACGCGATGTCCAGCGATACCATGTTACAGGGAGAGCTACAGCCTGCAAGCATCCATGACGGAATCCCCAGGTGGAAGTGCCCGGGTGGCCCTCGCATCGCCCGAGCTCGGGGGCGAAGCCCGGACCAGCAGCGCCACGCCGCACGCTAGCCCCGACGGTAAACAAATCTTCGTATGTACCGCTCTACTTATACGCAACCCCCCCGCACTCTCGTCTTCTCTCTTTCCACCTGTTGCCTACCGAGCAGTCTCCTTTGTCGTGAGTTATCGTTCCGTCTTCGCTTTCACATTTCCAGGTTGTTTTGCGATGCTGTTTGACAATTTTGTGGATACAATGATAGACTGTGGTCTGAGATCCAGGAAGTATCCCAAAACCTATTAAAGCAGCATTATTTTAATCTTAGTTCAGTGTGTAAGAGAGATGGAGCTATATGAGCTTCATCAATTTGCCACACTGAAGCAAGTCGTATATGATTCACAATGAACACCTAGTCCACCCAGTCTTGAGTGTAATAAAATTGTTGTAACTTCATTGCAAAATGGTCCTTCTTTTCAATGTTGCTGCTTTTGTGTGTTTTAACTTTCATTATTGTAGGAAATTTATTCTAAAGCAACATTTGTTTCCTGCCTAGCTTCTTTGAGCTGCGAGTCTGGGACATCGTCTGCGGAGCGAACCGCCTTACTCGGTGCCGCTAGCCAGCGCTCTCTGTTGCTAAGTAGCGACTTACGTGATGAAGATACCCTCCTTTGAGTCATTTCTATGTGACGACGATGATGGCGGATGTGCTCCCTAGGAAGGTGGGTGAAGAAAGAAAAATGTAAGCCACTTGACATTACCATTAACCAAGTGTTTTATAGCTGTTATATTAAATCTGTGACTTATTTTGACTGATATTTTGAAATGGCTGTAATTTCGTATTAAAGTGACTTAATTTTATATAATGTTACCTACCCGTAATATTTATAAGTATAAAGTTTTTCAGGCACAAATAATATAAATCTACAATAAAATAATGAGTGTAGAATTAGAATGTCTATTCTCTTTGCATATTTGATTACCTACCTACATACAAAATGTAACACCAAATAAAGATAAATACTAGTTGTAATAGACTTTTTACATCTTAATGTAATAGTTAAATTGTCGCCCTTATGCGCTCAGAAACATTAGATTCTTAGATATTATACCTGCACTTGATAATTACTAGCAAGTAGCAAGTAAAAATATATAAATTACTACATAGATGATAGTATGATAGTTGAAATGTTAAACAGAGGTTAAACAGAGTTTAGTTTTCACGTTTTTATGTTACATTTTTAGAGAATTTTAATATAAATTTTGTTTTTACAACAGTGTTTTATTTATCATAAAAAAAGAAAATAATATTACAAAAAGTTTATTATCACAAATCATGCTTCTTTACACATCAAAAATGGTTGTAATGCAACTTGAATATCTGGATCCAAAGGTATTTCATGAATGTATTTTGAAAATGTGATGGCAATCTTATAAATACTTCTTTTGACTGATGAGATTAGAGCAGTCTTCATTTTTATGGCAATAACATCATTTAAAATATGTTTCCTGGGGACCAGGCCCGGTTTTGACAATTTATCTAAGTTTTGTTTGAGATTAATTAAAGTAGATATCACAATAGGCAAGTCATTCTGCACCACTCCATATTTATCTTCATTCAAGGACGCCGCGGCAATACCAGCTAAACCTTCACAAGTCCACATCACTGGCTGAGCTTGCATCAACAGAAACTTTAATTTTGTGTCAGTCAGTTCTCCAAAGAGGTAACTAATGCCAGGCTTTTGACACAGCTTCTGGAGGAAAACATTAAATTCTTCTTTGACATGATTAGCAAATGTGTCCTCTGCTTTACTCTTGTTGTGATCCATCAGCTCTTTAAGTTGAGGAGACTGGGCCATGTTTCTTAAATTTCCAGAATAAGTAAACCCATTGCTTGTTCCTGCATTCCCATTTCTGAGTGCAGAGTTCTCTGTTTCATTAGGTTTTCCATCTCCGTTAACGCCATCTAATTCTTTGCTAAAGTCATTAATAATACTTATGCACTGTTCCAACAAATTGTTCCAATTTCTTGGATGACCCCCGGGTTGAGAAAGAGTGAATATATGCTGCCTCCTTCCTGTATCTGTCATTGACATAATTCTTAGATCTTGTGCTCCCAAGTATCCATTAAATTGTGACCTCAGAGCCAAAGCACTATGGAGCACTAAACTTCCGGAAGACTCAATAGGGAATTTCATTGGTTCTGTAAGTATTATATTGAAAATAGTTCTCATTGTGTAAACTGACACAAAGAACAAACTGGTGTAGAACCAAAGTCCAATCCAAATTCCAGAGCTCATCAAGTTTAGAATATTATCTAAAGGTGGATCTTCCAGGTATACACTATACACCTCGGAAACAACACTTCGAGGTTTATTCCCCCACAAATAGTAGAATGTGCAGTAATAAGCCACTGGCATAATAGAATTTCTGAATCCCATTGAGAGGATATTATTGACAGCAAGTTTAATTTGTTGGAACTTATCTTGATAAATATGGGGGAACATGAGCATAGTAGTTCCAAAGATATGAATATTCAGGAAATAATACAATCCCATCCACATGCCACCAAATTGTAGGAAAAGGCTTTGTTCAACCAGACATTGACCATCATAAAAGGCGCACTTTTTCTTAAGAATGGTATAATTGCTCTTAGCCAATGATGAATATAATCCCATAGTAAAATAGCCACTGAGTGCATACAGTATACTGAACATAGTGTTTTGAACTGAAAACATGTTCAAGAACATAGAGATCCTCGTAAAATATTTAGGCAGCGGCATCATATAGTAGCTTCCATAAACGTATGCTTGGAAAAACGATACCAGTCCGAGAAGCATGATATTGATGCCCATCTTCCATCCAAATATTTCGTGAAGAGTTGAAGTGACCCATGATACCGGGTGCAGGAAGTCGACTTGTATTAGAAACACTAGCACAACAGCGAGGAACGTCTGGAGTACGATATTCCATAACACCGCAATAATCAGTCTTTTGGAGAAGATTTCACTTTTTGTATCCATTCCGGTAATTATTGTTTTTTTTACAAGACACTTTACAACAAATCGAACATACATGGATATGACATAGTTAGATATTGTGCTTTGTAGTTTGTTAGTTGTTGCTTTTCCGTTCGATTAACAGGTTGTCGCGGCTTTCATTAAAAATAACCTACAACGAATTCAAAATCTTTGTAACCGCAAGCAAGCAAAAATGACCCTGACACTGACAGTATTAAGACATTTGACACTTACTTACGGTGGGATGGTTGCGGGTCGCGCTCTTGTCAGTGGTTTAAAAACAGTTATAGAATTAGTAAGTACCACAGTCTTTTTACGGTTTGTTTACCTTTGACAGCGGCTTACCAACAGCAACCTGCCTGCTGCAACTGTGAAAATAGCGAATCTTGCAAGAAATGGCATTTCCATGGTTAAAATTGAAAATTACATTTTTACTAGCAACATCGGAATGTCATTCTGGATTGATTATACGTCTTTAGTCTATGAACAACATAGAGATGCACTTTGGTCTTTTCCAAGTTATGTCGATAATAGGAACACGGCAGACCGCCCGGCCCGGGCCCGCAATATAATAATTGCGAGTGTATTAGAGGGCCCTAGTAAACTTGGTCATTCTTATAGAACTACTAAAATGACCAAGATTGTAGAAAATTAAGAATCGGCAATTAAAAGATCTTTTTTTTCAATTTAGTATTTAAAATTCTAATAAAAGTACGTTTACTCTCTATCTAACTCGAGAAAAAGACTGGTACGCTTTATGTGATCATTCGACCACGTAGTACCGGTGCAATAAAATAATAGTAGTACCTACAGGTTTGCTTAAATCTTTTTAAATCCTATTCGACATGCTGTAAATAAAAGATGTTTGATAGCCGATTGTAGTTATAAATCAAGAAACACTTGCATCATATAACATTTATTTGTTTTCAGGCCTTTAATAAGTAACAATATGTGTGAGTGTGAATACTGTTAGGACAAAAATAATGTCAGCTGACAACATCGATTTTATTGTTTTACTGTAAAAGACAAATAAAATTAGATCTCAAGGAGCCATCATGTCATTTATCGATATTGAAAGCATTTTTATCGAAATAAACATGACATCACTATTATTGTAATTTTGCATCTGTGTCGATGGATGTGCTTTGCTATCGCTTCTACTATTTTTAAATGTTATCGAAATAATCTAAGTTAAAGATTATTGGCCAACAAAATCTCTTGCACGTTTTTTTTGTTAATATAGTCACAACTGAGTGGTTCCTGTTTGAGATTTATGTCAGTCTATGTGGTCGCGTAGCCGAGTGCCCTACATTTCAACACTTTTTATTCAAATGGAAGAGAGTTGTGTACATATAGTGTTTCTGTTTAAGGGAGTGACTTAATGCTATGACTGTGATGGAATATTTCTTCAGTATATCGTCAGGTCGGAAAGGCATTGATTGAGAAACTCTTGTTATGTATACTTTAATAGAGATAGCTCTAAGTGTGGGGGTGCTAGTCACTCTCATCACAGCACTTTCAGTATGTGTCTGTGGCTGCAAGAACTCCAACCAGAAGTAAGTGTTTGTTTATTTACTTTAAAGTATACTTACCATATATTTTTAAGGCATTCTTTAATTAAGTAGTAAACCAAGTTGTGTGGCTCTGAGATAGCTGAATAAACTTTCACTTAATTGATTTAATTTAGGGACTTGGAAAGTAGTCTTATTAGAATCAAATACTAGTGCTGTATATTTAGATGAAACTACAATTAATAGACTTTCTAACAAGCACTGAAAAATTTAGTAAAGAAAATTAATAATATTTTCCCATGTATTTAATTATCTTTGATGCAATGAAGAAATATAATTGGTAAAGTCTCTAAGTAATAGATATAGGCTACTTAATCATTTATTGCACATTCCAGTTCTGCAGTAAATTCACAAAATATAATTATTTTTACATAAACTGAAAAAATAATCTTTTACTAACTATTAAAAATAGTCTGAAAACACACTAGAGTTTGAAAAACTAAAATCAACAATGTGTTTAAAAAGTAAATTTACTGCTTTTCAATTAAATATTTTTTTTAATTTTATTGTCTCCTTTGCGGAATGTGAAAAAAAAAATGTTTTTTAATTTTATGAAACATAAGGAAGTGCTGCCTATGAAACTGCAGATCATTTAAGTTTGGTCTTGATTTAGTGCAACACATAAATATTGTAATGGAATGCTAATAGCTATGGATTTAGAACTTTGAATAGTAAACAAACATTACAGTTGTACTTTATAATTATAAATAAAATATATCTTTTATATTTAACAGAAGTGAGTTGGTTGGTACGGCCGGTGTGGTCAAAATTCGTTTTGATGAGGAGGCACCGTCCCCAACGCCTACCACCCCGGCCTCCATCAAGCGGTTTGTTATAGATCTAGCATGACCTAGACTAGACATACCTAACTCAAGGGCTAACAAAATGGTCTAGATTACTTAACAATTTAACAGATAACTTGATTTGAATTTTCAACTAATTTTAATTGTTGTCCTGTAGCACCTGTGGTATATATTTATTATTAAACCTTTAACAAGAATAATTAAATGGGGATATTTTTTTATTAACTATCTAACATTTGATGTCTGGACTACCCTAACAATTTACCCTTATTAGATAATTCTGTCAGTTTTCCTCTATTTTCTCATATTATTTTATTTTAAATTATATTTCATTCCTTAAAACAAACTCCCTGTAATTGACGCTAGCTAGTATTATTTAGAATCGGTACTCCTTTTCTGCTCATAAAAGTTTATATTATTTCTACATTATTATTCGTAATAACAACTGTAACAATACAATGAAACTGTTGTTTACTGTTTTTATTGACTGTATTTGTTATTATTATTGTTAAATTTAGCATACCCTTTATTAAATACAATAGAATATTTCCTCAATGCTCACATTTGAATTTAATGTTTACTTATTTTGCTAATCACATAAGTATCTTTATATAATTGCTAACTTACCATATAAAACCACAATGCATGAGTGATAAAATAGGCTAATTGCATGTATCATTTTATCAACAGTTAACATTTCTTGTTAGACATTGTTAGTCATTTTCTGATTCAGCAGTACTTTAATTGAATAGATTGTTCTCGTAGTGTTTCATTCATTTAATGTTTCATTTGTAAATTAATACTATTTATACTGTTTGCAATAAGAAATAGAAACCATTGCCTTACACTAGTTTTATATTTTGGGTACACAAATTGGAAAGTTACGAAAATGAGTCACGCGAACGATTTAGATGACTCACAATTCGCGATCGTATTTTTTGTAATAAAAAAATGATCTACAATCTACAAGTTTTCAGCAATAAAACTTGCGCAGCAGCTAGAGTAATATCGTTAAGACCTCGTCTAGATACACATTTTTGTGTAAATCCAACGGCGACACAAAGTGCAGTCGAATAAACGGATTTCTGAAAGATAGACAGGAGGGAACCATGAATATTCCTCGTTACAGCTACACTACCGGTTTTATACCCGGTCACATGTTCAGTATTTCTGCTCCATGCAATGTAACTACAGGTATCTTCAAAAAAGTATTTTTGTCATTTAGCCTATCACAGACCCGATTTTCACCGTGATTCTCGTAACTCCAATCATAATCGCAACCAGTCCCTTAGATCCCTGCAAGTTGGGCTCTGCCTAGGAGACTTCGTTCGTTTGACGATCAGTTCTAACGTCTACCGCAACGGCTAGCGCTCATCAGTCTTACAACCTGTGCTTACAACTCAGAACGACTAGAAATGTGGCAAGTAAGTGTTAAATCGCACTCGAAGTCCACTTCTTCTCTTGGCATAGCTTCTAGCTTCCAAATACAGCAAGCCTTAATTCTGTTGCGTCTATTGAGCCGAATACATTATTATGAAAAACCACTAGGACTTCAAAGCTGGGTTTTAGCCTAACTTCTTTTAAAAACTAGACCTCAAACCTCCTCATAGTCAATTTTTTTTTGCTAGGCCTTCGGAAATCTCCATTTGAGTCCATAAAGCATTTTATCCGACTTCTGCAAGTTACGAGTGAGTTGATACAATGAAATACACATTGTAATAATTTTTGAGAAATCACGTCAAAATGGTTGATAATCGCTTAGCTAGCTAGCTTTTCTTTAGTTCTTTTATTGAGAAATAGATGTTATTTTATCGACTTAGGGACATAATGTAAAGAACAAAATTTCCAAGAGCGAGCGAAGCGAGCTTGAAAATTTTACCACCATAGGGTGAAGACAGGCTAGAATTGTTTGAACCCTTGATACGGGAATTACTTGGTCGACGTACAGACTAAAAAGCGAGCGTAGCGAGCTCGAAATTCTTTGACACCTTGCCTTGAACAATTTAGAATATCATTGTTTCGACCTACCGGAGTTACTTGGGTGGCTTATAGAAAAAATGAAGATTCAAGATAAAGTAGACTGCAAGAACGAGCGAAGCGAGCTCGAAAATTTTTACAATTTGCCTCAAATAGTATGTCATAATTGCCTATTAAGGTCTCAGGGCAAGGGCTCCTAATTTATTAAGCCTATCCTAGTAGTGCCAATCCACAGGCAGAAAAAAACGAGCCTATATGATGAAAAGTTTTTCGCAGGGTTCAAAGAAAGAACCGCGCGTTGGTCTTAAGAAAATTTGTAACATTGTAGCGGTATTACGAGTATTCAGAGGCTCATTTTTAGCCTTAAAATATTTTAGTTTGAGAGTGATTCTACTATACGCTACAATTAATTACCTACTTAGTAATTCTGTGGTATCAGGCAAACTGGCTTCCGGCAAACCCCGCAAGCCAGGCCCGTGGGGGGCCCGCGCAGGCTGGGGCCAGGCTGGCAAACGCCACCCTGACTATATGGCCAGTCCGACCCCGGATAATCTTTATATAATGGATATCTTTATATATGGATAATTAATACACCGTTTTCGCGTCCACCTATCTGAAAATTGTGATGATTCCCTTAAACAATAGTATTAGAAGCCTAGAAGCTCTGGTCACATCCTAAATAGTAGTTGCGCTAAATACCTTCGCATCGTTTAAATATTTATGTCCTGAGCTGGCACAACCAATTCCTAGGAATTACGGAATCCTATTCGTCACTGAGCCCTAAAATGATCGATGTTCGAATGCTCCACATACCTAGCCAGTTGGTTACATTTGCCAACATTTATTTATTTCCACATTTTCCTGGATGTGCACGTTAATGGTGCTCACATCCTTACTTAATTATCGAGCTAGTAAGGCAATTATTTCATTAAGGTACTGCTAATTTATTTAAATACTGATGCCATTAAAGTATTATTTATGTAAACCCAACGATACGCATAGCTTAATCGGCCATAACTTTTTTATTCTTCTTAGCATTGACCTAGAACTTTACAATGCTCGGAAATGTTGTAGTAACGGAGTTAGTGGTATAGCGGCATTGTGGCCTTTACGAGTTGACTCTTGCGTGCATCACGCAAAGTATTCTGCTTTGTTTTGGGTCGGTACGGGAACTGTCTCCCTCATAAATGCTTTTTGTTCATGTTCCCGGTCCTTTGCGGACGTAACGATAGTAAGCATGCGATATTGCTGTTAGTATAGAATCGATGTTAGTCTAGAACCCTTCTGAACCTCTTGTCCATAAATAAACTGTTCCCTACGACACAAAATGAAATCCATGCATAGTATACTGAATTAGGACCGATCAAGATCAAAATATCTAACGAAATTCTATTATGGCCCTTATGCTATCGAAACTGCAAGTCAATCATTTGTTATGTCATGTTGTAATGCGCTGTAGTAAACACTCAATGATCCTTTTCAAATCCTCGCTGCTTCATATCTGCGCGTCGACGTATTTAATTGCCTTTAGTTATTAACTATCCATACTTCTATCGTCTTAAGGAAAAATCCTCGCTTCCGACCAAAGTATCTTATTCTTTGGCATCTTTCATTTATTTTACACGTTTCCTTGACAGGGCGTCTACTCAGAACAGTCAACGGAGTTTGCCAGAAATACCGCATCCAGTTGGAAGGCCCGACAGTGGAGACACAGCTTCAGAAATATATGCCACCGTGAATTTGGACGAAGGTAAACGTTCTAGAATGCAAGTAATTAACTTTTAATTGCATTGCAAGGCGCTGCATTCAATTGATCGATATTTATGTGAATTGATTAATGCTGCTCCAATGATTCGGAAATTAAGGTTATAATGTAACCTATGTCGATAGTTGCCGAGTGAAATTCCTGCCAAAAATTGTCCATGAAGTTCAAATCAACTGTCATAACTTATTAGATAAACATGTTGCGGTGTGACCTACGAAACCTCGACACATACCTTGTTCTCCAAAGGTCGCGAGCGAAAGTGTGCGCAACGAGATTTACTTGATATTCAGTTTTGGAATCTATTGCTATTGTCTTAGGTGTCAGCTACACGAGGTGTTAAGGTCTTTTGTTGTTCTCGTCTGCAAATCATCTAAATAGTTTCATTCCTCCGTGACGTGTAACACTAAAGTATTTTATAGCCACGTATCTTGTATATGACATGTTAAAATGTTAGGTCGTTGTGATACATTGTGTTAATTAACCATGAAGTGTATTATTTATTGTGTACTAAAAGAACTTGCTATTACAATGTATAGGTACCTACTGTAAATTATTATTACTTATTGTTGGTAGATTTATTGCTCATGTGCACAGTAATTTTTAATGAGTAAGTAAGCAAGTACCAACTTCGCTTAGCTCGAAGCTAAGGACCACACCACACTCGGACTTAAAGGACTGAATTACAGAAGGTACATGGAAAAAAAATCCAATTTATGAGAGTTGCATTTGACAAAAAAACTTAAATTAAAGTAGCACTTTCCTCTCTCAGCCCATAAGCAGATAAAAAATATAATTAAAAAAATAACAATCATCAGATGGGTCCCGAGTTCGTATGACTCCAATCTATTTAAGACGTGAGTTGATAGGCTTCTTTTGGTTTAGCTTCTGTCGAGACTTCGAGTCTTTTTAACCTTTTTTATATTAAATGGGCCTCTGTTTAATATTAAAAAAGGTGTCATGTGAGCCTGGTCGTGTTCACAGGGAAAGAGATAATAACTTAATAATACAGGGTACCGGAAACGGACCCTTCACGAAGCCGTCAACCAAGCATTATGTACATTGCTGCTGGGAAACGACTTTTTTTTTGGGGTGAAAAATCACGTTTTACGGTGAAACTCAATGTAACGCACTCAAAATTTGTTGCTGATGGATGCTTTGAATAGTAGAAGGGAGAAGAAGTGCCTTTCGGCTTCGTTAAGGGACTTTTTACACCCTTTATACTAGGTACGTACTACTTACGTACCTTTGTCAATCAGGATAACCCTGAACAAATAGATAGGTGTAGTCGGAAATGGTTATAGATTCTAAAACGAGTAATGCAACCTAAATAATTTATTCATTAATGCAGACGTGATTAGGAGTGGCGTAGTAGACTTATGCAGGTAATGCGGTCCTCAATAAAACCTCAGACCATTGCGTTCTTGTCAGTACAAATTATAATGAGATAATTGCAATAAAACTTGTTTACCTTCCAGTAGCGAAGGGTTATTTTTTGTAAGAGGTAAGCTGGAGTACATATCTTTAATATGATTATATTATTTGTCTATAGAATACTGACTGTTCCATTTTTCAAAGGGAAGCCGGTAGGAATCGAGTTCTATGGAACCTTCGCCACTGATACCTTCTAATAAAACCTCAACATAGATGATGAAAAAAAAGGTCAAAAGATTATCATAATAATTAAACTATTTGGACCATTATCTACCGTAATAAATAATGACTTAACCAAACCTTAAAAATAATAACTAATACCCAGTTTTATAATATAACGAATATTTTAATTGTGTTTCTATTAATATTATAACGGAATTTGAGACTTAAAAAAGACCCAAGAGGCAAGATGCACTATTAGAAAATTAAATGTAAAACCGTAGGACAACACCACGAACTTAGATAATCCTATTTTTAACAGGGATGTCATGGAGCTCCGTAACCGTAACCGAAACTATCGGATATCCGAAATAAAAATATATTTACGGATATATTTTTATTTCGGATATCCGATAGTTCGTAACCGTATCCGTTTCACAAGTTTCGAATAGTTACTTACCTATATGACTGATTATAATACCAAATGATAACCTAGACTAGATAAAACCAAATTATTACATACTATTTGTGTTTATATTTTACTTCAATCTAATATCCGTAACCGAAACTATCCGAAACTAACGTATAATCCGAAATAATTACATATCCGTAACCGTATCCGAAACCGATATAATTTTATTCCTATATCCAAATCCGTATCCAGATCCGAAATATCATATCCATAACATCTCTGATTTTTAACCAATTCACGTATAGCTTTTTAAACAACATAAGTGAATAGAAATGCGTAGGTATATGATTTGCTGAATGTGCACCTATTAGTGTTTTTAGGGTTCTATACTTCAAAAGAAAAAGAAACGCTTATAGGATCACTTTGTTGACAGTCTGTCAAGACCCTATTTCTTAAGAAAAGGTATCAAACTTGTAAGTCAGCGCGATCAAAAGATACGAGCGTTCATGTCGCATATTTTGCGATTTTACAAGGGAATCAAATCCTACAGGGTACTTCCCGTTGACCTAGAACCATGAAATTTGGCAAGAAGCAATGTCTTACAGCACGTGTAAAGGAAAAATTATGAAAACCGTAGATATATAATAATACATCATGATTAAAAGATAATAAATTGGATCTTAGAAAAACCAAACCGGTTCTAGAACAATTCGAAGACACGTGATGTGATATACACCAACCCTCTCTAGGCCCTAGGCCCGCGTGGTGGTTCACAGCTCAGTCCTTCCTGAAGAGAGGAGGCCTGTGGCCCTACAGTTGAACATAATAGTCGACGATTATGTGCAGTGAAGTTTTAATTCAATTACAAATAGCTTTAAATAGAACCACAATTAAAATTTTTCCTTAGTACCATGTAGTTTATCTCGTGACTAGATATTAATTATTTTAAATTAAATAGTGAAGTACCTATGTAATTAATCCATTTAGTATTTTCCGATTCCAAGAATGTTATTTTCCTGTTGTGGCTCATGTAAAAGCACAGGTAAATACTATTGTTATTTAACTATTTGTTTTGTGTAAAAGAATCCTGTTTTAAGTACCTACATAATTACTGTTGTAGGCTCATTCACTATATAATTATACATAACGAACTTAAATATCTATACTAATAATATTATAAAGCTGAAGAATTTGTTTGTTTGTTTGTTTGTTTGCTTGAACGCGCTAATCTCAGGAACTACTGGTTCGATTTGAAAAATTCTTTTAGTGTTGGATAGCCCATTTATCGAGGAAGGTTATAGGCTAAAAAATATAAATTTTACGCGGACGAAGGTCGCGGGCAACAGCTAGTTAATAATAAATGAAAATATTTTTGTGGTTTCGGTTTTGGTGTTTCCAAAGCCGCGTTTTCCTTCCGCCATTATCGAAATAAAATAAAGCGTTACATGAAAATTAAAAATATCTTTAAAAATAGCATTCAATCAGTGGATTATTATGATATAAATGCACAAATATTTTACTCAAGGCTGTAAGATTGATAAAAACACCCGCATAATTGCACGATTATCGAACGTAAAAACAATACGCAGGTTTGAACAGTGGCTATGTGTGGCTACCGTACGGCATGGTTCATTCATCAGATTACAGATAACATCAGTACATTATCGGTGCTAAGATCCGGTAGTATCGTACAAAAGTGCCGCTACTCGGAACTGTCGATAATTAAATTTTAATCAGTGCTTGTTTTGACTAATCGTTGTTGTTTATCTGCAGGTAACAAGACAGTAGCGACCGCATCTACCAGCCGAGACTACCCCTACGAGCACGCCTACGCTAAAGTACAGAATGAAAGTCATAATATGTTAGTATGACTTTACACCTAACATTAAAATATCGATCTATCGCACATCACTAGTACAGTTAGTGCCCTGCTTTTTCTTTGAAACACAAGCAAGTTAAGGCACAGCACTAACTGTACCTAACACTGGGACTACGAAAACCGCCCTTACTGATACAAAATAAAGGTGTGGTGTAAGACATGAACGTCCTATTAACTGTACAAGTAAATGTAATCGCACTTGGACCCTTTGCAAAGCTGTCAGCTTCAATGTCTTTTTGTGAAAGGTGGGCATCAATGTATGGGAATTTGCCCCATCCTTCATTAGCTATAAGATAAATTTTCAATAAACAGATCTCATAAAGGAGGATATTTGATGTTACATATTACGACAGTGTGATAATTAGCACACTTACACCTTCTTGCTCTTGGTAGGACAGACACAGAGCTCGTCCTCAATCTATAATATATATATATTTATATTATATAATATGCATTCCAAAGTGTATTTATAATCAGTTTTCTTTATCATAAATAATTTACTTATTTGTCATTTCATTGATTAAATATAAATGCTTTAGCGTCATCTGAGGCGATTAACAACAGACTTCGGTGTTCTGATACATATTTATTTAGTTCTATGAACTAGCATCTATACCGAAAATAAGTGAATCATAATGTGATTAACTATATTTTTCTAACTCGATCTATAGGAACTTCTCTCACCGCTGGCCAATTAATTATAAGAATATTAAAGTCGTTTTTAAGGTTCCGTACGCGAAGGGTAACCAACGGGACCCTATTACTAAGCCTCCGCTGTCCGTCCGTCCCTCAGTCTGTCCGCGGGCTGTATCTCATGATCCGTAATAGGAAGAATAGAATCAGAATATATATTTCTGTTGCCGCAGTAACAACAAATAATAAAAATAAATCAAAACTTAAGGGGGCTCCCCTACTACGACGGCACAGAACCTTTCATGCCATGCGCTAGTCCGACTCGCACTTGATCGGTTTCATAAACCGATATTGATATTGTCATCATCATCATCATCATTTCAGCCGAAAGACGTCCACTTCTGGACATAGGCCTCCCCAAGGGGGGTTTTTGCCATAATCGCCACGCTTGGCAGGCGGGTTGGCGATCGCAGTATGTTTGTTATAAAAAAAAAAAATCACAGAGAACGCTGCTGCCCATTCACTGGTAAGTCCCTTAGTCGCCTCTTACGACACCCACGGGCAGATATGGGATTATTGATATTGTATTTATTTATAAATTTTTCCCCAGTAAATTGTTCTTATTTACCCCAGAAATTACAATAGAAATATTCCGAACGACTTACATTTAAAAAAATGTGTAATATGCGATGACGTAATAATAGAGAAGTAAGAAGATGGCTTGCTGCCCTGACCTCAAATAAATTGGGATAAGGGCAGGAGAATGCTGATGATGCGATCCTGAACAAATTCTATTTAGTTCATTTTTGGTATATTTTTTTTTTCTGATTTGTATTTGGTTGTTGCAGTCTTGTTGAAGTAACTGATGAATCATCTGAGCAAATAATACAAATTGATGAGAGAGAAGTTGGACAAAATCCTGCAGGTTTGTATGTATTATAAATAATTAAAATAAATATCCGGTTCCACAATGATCTAATTGAACTAGATATATTTATAAAATAATCCATTTGAATTAACAAAGTCAAACTCACTACCATTTCCATTATCTATTTAGACTCATACTAAAAATCAACGGAATTATCGATAGTGCCAATCAAAAACAAGATCAAATCGTACATTCTGATCTTGATTATAATTGTTACCTAGCGGAATAAATAGCTAAAGAACAAATACAGGTTCAAGTTAAATTAGCTAGCAAAATTCCATAGACCTGATGATGAATCTCGCTAAACATGACACAACAAAAAACAACTGATTTTCTACACTACCTGAAAATTATCAAAAAACCACTTTTTTATTATCATGTTTACCCATCACGTTTTTAAAGTTCCACCAGCATATTTCATTTGAACTTTTATATTTTAGTACATATCTGAAAATAAGTGACTTTTTCAGAATCGGTGGTGATATCGGCATCGGTGGCTATAAGTGGGCAACTGCCTTCGAGTCAGGAGCTGCCTTACATCACGCCTCCCTCACCGCGACCCAACACAGATAACACCACACACTTCAGCGGGGATTCTACTGACTCTGCAAGTAAGTCTGTCAGGAAGACACGTGGTAATCGCGGTCATAAAAAGTACAAGTTGGACGGTGAATTTAGTAAAGGATTTATTAAAAAATAAGCTACAAATACACTAAGGTATTCTCTCTATCTATTGTTACAAACTGTGGAGATGACGATGAGATTGCGATGAGGCTTTCTCAGTCTTCTTTTACAGTAGAAAAGAAGACTGAGAAACGAACTTTTTATGACCAAAGTCACTAAAGCGACTATTTTATTATTTTCATGTAAAAATCAGGTAAAATAAAATCAATCGTGAAGCTCAGATACGAACTTATTTTTTATCACATGGGTTGTTAGCAACGTTAGAAAATTTCAACTATACTTGTTATATTTTTTTAATTCTTGTGGCCCATTGTAAAACTTTATCTGAAAAAAAAAACAACTTGACTTAAAATAAAAATACTTTAAAAGGAAAATTGAATGTCATCGTTCGATATTTAGTTTTCCTTCTTAGGTTGCCTGTAGATGTCCGTGTAGATTTGAAATAACATCCAAATTCCATTAAACACTGATTAGATTCTGAAGCGGATAAGCCAAAAATATTATTTAAAGTAATTTTTAAACCTTTGTACATGAAAATACACCTTACCTTTAAGAATCAAAGCTCATTTTCTGATCCGCATTAAAGCATTTTATTTTTGCTAAATAAATTAATGTGGAATTTTTGTCAGCAATTCTGCGAAATCGTGAAATGCATCTGATTTGATCTTGATTAGATAACTATTAATTGCGCTGACTTATCAGAATATAAGATCTATTGTCGGTAGGTAGTTAATATTTAATCTCATTACACGCGAAGAACCATTATCTCACTTCTTTTTATTTCGTAAAGTGACGAATATTTTATTTTTGATTATTAATTTAAATTTAAATTAAATTATAAAACAATGGTTAGACCTGCTGTCTTGTATGGATCAGAATGTTGGGCCACAAAAGGGATGAATGAAAGGCATTTGCATGTGGCGGAGATGAGAATGCTAAGGGGAATGTGTGGTGTTACGCGAATGGATAAAATAAGAAATGAGTATATAAGAGGAAGTCTGAAAGTGGCGCCGGTGACTGAAAGAAAAGCTGTGTGGTAATCGGTTGTCGTGGTATGGGCATGTGATGCGGAGGAATGAGGAAAATGTTGTGAGGAAAGTTTTGAGTATGAATGTGGATGGGTATATGAGTAGAGGAAAACCAAAGAAACGATGGATGGACTGTATAAATAATGATATGGCAAGAAGGGAGGTGTCGGATGAGATGACGAGTAATAGAGAAGTATGGAAGAAGAAGACATGCTGCGCCGACCCCAAATGAATTGGGATAAGGGCAAGAGAATGATGATGATAATTATGAAAATCAGAAAATGGTGGAACATTGACGTGCACACTGTTACCATACCAACTTTAACATGATTCTAGATAACCCAGTGTAAAAATATTTCGTCGGTTATTGAAAAAAAAAACCTGCTGTTCTATACAAAGAAACTAATCGTCGCACATTTTAACCGTGTAGGAAGCCGTCACCTCCTTTTGCGAAGCAGTCATGCTAGTGAAGGAGGTGGCGGAACGTGAGAGGGAAAGAGCCTCACGTCCCAGCCGCCGCGGGAGACGCCCTGGGCGTCGGGGGTCACGTGGTGGCCCCCGGCCACCGTAGGCGCGGGCCTGTGGACGGCGAGTTTTGGGCTAGCTCGCCGTCCGGCCGTCTTATGACGACAGGCCGTGTCGACGGCGCGTTCGTGTTCCACGCGCGCCTCAAAGAGATGTCAGCAACCACGTAGGGGTCCGCACGGGCCGATGCCTGCCAGGGCTGCGGGACTGTTCGAAAGAGATACCGCGGCCCTGGAACACAAAGGGCAAAGAAGGAACATGGATGGGTTTTAGTCAGTACAAGTCTGACACTCCCTTCCGCTCCGCCCAGAGCGGGGGGGGTCATTTGATGATTTCCCATCCTAAAAAAAAAAAAAAAAAAAAAAAAAAAGGTTACACGTTAAAATGTGCTACGTCTCACCACCCTATTAATGCGTCGTCTGCTGTCAACTATGTCAGTCAGCTTCCAGTCTAACAAGAAGCAGCTAAATTGCAGTATTTTACATAAAGCGGCTGCCTATCTGGCCCCACAACCAAGTACATCATAACTCCTACCATCTACGCACCGAACTCGACAAGCATAGTTGTTATGAGCTCACTTTTAGCACCAAAGTTGAATTTACTATGTATTTTTTTCACTGGATGATTTTGAATTATTTGGTATTTTTTATGCACCGCTAAAAGAGATGGTGGTTATCATTTTCTGATATTAACAAAGTTCCAAAAAAGCTAGTAACGAAACATATAAGTATTTTACGTCATTTTATATCTGCAGTCTACACACTATCACTCACAATCTATCAGTTATTGACCCTCAATAACTAATTCCAACAATGTTATCTTTCTAATACATTATTGTACTATAAATACAACAACAATCAGTGTATATGTAGAACTTGTAAAAGCCAGACAGAGATCTTTGAGAGAACGAACGCAGCCGTCAAAAGACTATGGATCAAGATATTATAATGAATTGTAGGCTTTAGACGAAATTATGCTAAAGTGGAAAGTTGATTAAGCGTTAATACATGTTAATTATCTAAGATAAGATTGTAATTACACGAAACATAGGTCCCAGCATGAACATGCACACACGCTTCAGCCGCAAGGGTCGATCTTCAAGGTTATGCAATGCATGCCGAGGTCGATCCTTCAAGATATAACCATGCACTACATACCAGGACCCTTCCGCGCCTCGGAAAGCACGTTAAGCCGTTGATCGGCTGTCACTCGTGAATCTTAGACAATCGCTACGGGTGGCCAGAAGCCCGAAAGTCCGACTAGTCTTCCAAGAGGAATCGTGTTGCCCCGTAACTGTATCTGTGTTGTCAGATAGGCAGTCCCTCCATGTAAAATACTTGTATTCTGCTTCATCTTCAGATTGGAAGCCGGCTCTAACATAGTTGGGGACATGCTTGGCAGATTTGTGACGAATATAAATCCTAAAGTTACACTGTCCCTTACGGGATAACTTTCGTGATTTTCAACTATTGTGAGCTCCCGATATTTCGATGCTGTTGCAAGCGCCATGATCGCGGCGTGACATGCAGCGATCTTGGCGAAAATCACGGAAGATATCCCGTAACGTAAGTGACAGTGTAAGGTTAGCTACAAATGTCGTGCAAATGGAAAAATGACAAGATTCACTAGGGAACGTGATTTAATCATGCCCATTTTTTACAGAGGGCTACACAAGCATTTCGGTGCGCGAACCACTGAGTAACATCCGCGCTCAGAGCAGCAAGCCGCCGTCACAGCCACACTATGCCACGGTATCCGATGACTCCGGTAAGTTCACAACACAACGAACCTTAAAGGTTAAGTTAACACACAGTTATACGCGGGAACAGCATCGCCTCGACTCAAGCCGTTCAGGATTCTGTCTATTGAACTCCATCGATGAGGTGTGGTGATATCGAGTTTTTCCATGAGGAATTTCTCGCAACGGAGTCTGGATTTGTGTCAAGTTGACAGGGAACCGGGAACTTAAAAAAACATGACTGGCAAACTGTGGGTGTAGCAATAGGGTCATCTCTGCCTAAACCTTCGTGGATTACAAGCGTGATGTTTGTTATATGTTGTTCTAGCGTTTTTTGCACCGACACTGTGCCTAAACCTTCGTGGATTACAGGCGTGATGCTAAGTGATGTATGTTGTTCTAGCGTATTTTGTACCGACACTATTACACAGATGTGATAAGACGTTCTTACTCCAAATTTCTGACAAGACGATAAATAGGCTGTCCGCTTGCAAGAGTATGATCAGAACGAACTTCTTATTACATTCCTCAACTCTTTGTGCAATAGCACATACTCGATGAAATAAAAGGCTAAGCAGATGATGATGCAACCAATATTACAGCGCATTTAACCATTAACATTCGTTTCAAAATTAATGTATCATATTAATGACCTATTTTCTAATTAAGTATTCAATCTAATCACCTTCTATTTTAATCTTCTGAAAGTAATGCTCATCGCTTTTTATAGTACTTAATGTACGCTAATCTTCATTTTAATGGTTTTTCCTTTGCTTATTTCCGGCTATTAATTAAAAAAAATAATGTATTTTGTATTTTCTTCTGTTTTCCTAGTTTAGGAATGTTAAAACGTTTTTCTATTATCTAAAATTAATTGCTAGATAAATTTGCTATTGGCATGTAATCGATCTATCTCGCGCTGATACCGATAGCTATGGCGCCTACTATTCTGCTATCTTGATGTAACTGTCAGATTTCTAACATCAATAATTCCCCTATTATGATCGTTATCTTGACAATAGGTGTAACATAAAACATTGACCGCAGCCATTAACAGATAAATGTAATTATGTAAAGGTACAGACAGTATACAAGGTGTAACATAATAAACGCCATGATACTGGATAATTTTGTTTTATGTTTTAGAAATTCGTTTATTTTGTTTTACCATTTTTTTAAATAAACAGAAAGTTCAATTAAAAAAATTTTTTTTTTAAAATGGGACTAGGCAGGCCATGACTGCCGGATGCCGGCAAAGCTGTGGGCCCACATATCACAAAACTGGAGCCCTGAGACAGTTAGACGGGGTCGCGGCAGACCGAGGAGAAAATATTGTGGGTGGTCACCCATCCACAGACCAACCTAGGCAAGCACGGCTTAACCTAAAGAACGATCCAAGCGGCTGTTGCTATTATTTAGCCACATACAAATATATTACAAACTTAAAATATTAGTATAGATTAAATTATTATAATTTTTTTAAACAATGGTAATTAGTTCTAGAATCATGTGTAGGTACTGAATTCACAGTTGGAATTTTATGGAACCAGGAAATTCCTCGCCACAAAAGTTAATTATTAATTTTAAATTTCCTTAAAGGCTTTTAAGTGTCTTTGCCTACGTTTTCTTGCATCACCAGTCACAACTGTACAGTGAACAAGCATTAGAACTCTAAATAAGCAAGTATATTTTACGTATTAATAAAAGTTAGCTAGGCTCGTGGCTAATAACAGCCTCTCGGGTCGATCTTTAGGGTAAGCCGTGCTTGCCTAGGTATGTGGATGGGTGACCACCCATTACATACCGAGTATCCTCCGTGCCTCGGAAAGCACGTAAGCCGTTGGTCCCGGCTGTCATTTGTAGATCTTTGACAGTCGTTAGGTAGTCAGTGGCCCAAAAAGTCTGACAACCAGTCTTACCAAGGGGTATCGTATTACCTAGTACTAACTGGGTTGAGGAGGTCAGATAGGCAGTCGCTCCATGTAAATTACTGGTATTCAGCTGCATCCGGTTAGACTGGAAGCCGACCCCAACATAGTTGGCGAAAAGGCTAGGCAGATGATGAATAAAAGTTAGCTAAACTAAGGCTAAAGTGACAAACTTACAAATATTGACGATACCTACTGAAATTACAAAAGTTACTAAATTATACAGTGTCGAGTCTTAGCTATCTAAGTCCAAAGTGTCTTGGTCAGCAGTCTAGACTGCCAAAAAAGTTCATATGACTGGGTGATTTACCACTGAAGACATATTATCAAAAAGATGTAGCTCCAGTCCCTCCACAATCATTCCATCCCTGACAGCTGCTACCAAACAAGAACCTTTAAATAATGAGAATAAAGTTCACGTTTACTTGTGCACAGATGAGATGTACGCAGCGATTGAAGAGGCGAGCGTTGGTGAGGGGTCCGACACGTACGCGCAGATCGCGACCGAGCCGCGACGCCGGGACCCCACGCCGGATCTACTGCATACTGACCCCACACATGCTTCTAGGTAAACTTGTCATAAGAACTACTTAGAAGCTCCTAAGGACAGAGACAAAATTGTGAGAAGAAACATTGACGAATCTTACACTTCGATCCGTCAGAATCACACTAAAATGCACTATTTTGACAGATTTAAGCGTAAGTTTTGAATTAGATTCGTCTCTGTATCTTTCTTTGTATCTTATTAGTTTGATAACAGTCAAGAAAACCCGAAATTAAAAGGGAAGTAATTAATACAAATTGGAGATAACGAAGTAAACAAAAAAGAGATATTTCACATTCTAAATAATTAAACAACCAACATGACGCTACTAATGCGTCATCCTGTGATAACCACAAATAGTCCAATAGCGTAACACGCCGACAATTTGTGTTTTCAGTAGCTTTTTGATGTCCACAAGGACACTTGTGTTGAAAATTTAGTATTATATGATATAAAATGCCTTTTTCAAAGAACGTGAGCTATAATTGTTTTTGTAATTTGTTTAGAAGAAGTGCTCCTCCAGATGTCGGTGCATCTACGTCTAATGCTACACACTCCAGACAAGGTATAGTCATTATTAAGTCATTTGTAGTCTAAATTTACACGAAAGTTTAGACGACCGCTTTAATGAGTCCTCGCGAAGGTATCAATTTAAATGGAATATTCTGAAGGTTAATCACGTATTGGTTCAATTAGTACCGCAATACCTACGTTGATTATGGTTATTTTAAAACAAATAACCTGCGGGATATTTTTAGGATTTTGTGGACTCTTAATGTGCCTTTGATGGGGCAAGGCGGAAGACTCATTAAAGCGGTCGGTCTGCAAAAGCAAATTCTGAAAGAGTTCAATGTACTGTTCATTTATTTAATAGAATGATTCTATATATTTTTTATTTTACTTAAAAATAGGGCCTTTTGAAATGAATAAGTAACACTTCACACACGTGATGAGGATAACTATTTCCTAAAATCATTATTTACTAGATTAGACTTCGATTTAGACTTCATCATGTTCATGATGAAGTCTCGTCAGTTTTCTACGTAACTTACGCAGAACAAATCTTTTGATTGCCAAAATTAGTAAACTAAAGCCAAATACCAAAATTGGTGGCTTTAATTTTGGTTTAAAAAATTTAACCAAAATTAAATACAAAATTGTATCCATTTGTTTCGCATGTTGTATTAAAGTAGAGACTACTAGAAACACGTTTAACTTCCAAAATTAGTAAACCATAAACATTGTTCATTTGTGTGTAGCGTTCGCCGGCTGCTACCACGGTACCGCTCGCTTCGCCCGGCTCGCGCGTGTTGAATCATAGTTCTAACCTCTTTTTTTAAGTTTGGGAATCGTCAATGAATGCGTCCGTGAGGCCGGCGGAGGGGTCTGTCAGACTCCTACTGACTTCCATACGGTATTCCTTACGTCTGGCTGGGGTGCTGAAACACAATATTGCATTCTCCACAATCGTCCCAGCAGCTCATAGTTCTAACCTAATCTAACCGTTTTAGTCTGGGTGTCGCTATGACCGTATTTTCTGATGAGCTTGCAACGTTTGACTTAGGGGATTTGGTGATCGTTTACTAAATTTGGTGTTCTCGTACATTTTAATATCCTCAAAACACCAAAACTGATGGACAGTTACAGTTTTAAACAATCATTGTTCGTTAAATGTCCTGTTTATGCTTTTATACTTTGGTTCCCAATGTATGGGGTCTCCGAATTTCTTTTGGTGGTCCAAGTATTTGTTCTCAGTTAAAACGTCCTAGTAAATAAAACAAGAAAAATAGAATATAGAAATAATTACAGTTCATCGCTGAACAAGAACACAGTTATCCCCAGAAGGGACGATCCGAGGTTAAATACACATCCAATGGCGAACACACTCAAAATTCCCTTCATTTTGTAAACACGACATAATCGATGGCTACATGGAATGCGTATTGTCAAAATGAAAGAAACTGTGATTGTGTGTCACACAATTAGTATGCTGTTACCTCTGGCACATAAAACACTTTACACTTTATCTAATATCAAACCTTATATCCTCTAGCATCGTCCTCGTCATGTACGAACTCAACAGGCGCACTCGGCTCTCCGAAGCCAGAGAAGCGACAAGCCAACTCGCCGTTGCCTCCACCGCCGCACGCGACATCACATGCAAGTTCCCACGCCAGTTCCCACGCCAGTTCCCACGTCAGCTCTCACGCCACGTCTCACGTCACGTCACACGTGACAGTGCACGCGTCAGCTCATTCCTCGTCGCACAATATGGCGCACGGGACGTCGCACCCTCCGACGCATACGTCTACTCATGCGCCGCCTCGACAGCCTGCCTTAGAACAGGCGATTGCGCAAAGACACCAGCGGATGTCAAGTACAGGTACTGTTTTTTTTCATAAAATTTATTTTGTACTGACACGGTCAGCTTTATCAAAATGTCACAAATCTTAAAAAATATATAATTTGTGAAAAGCTTTTGTAAATACATACCTTATTACATTTTCAGGCGATCTTCATTTCAATCTCGACAAGCGACGGAGTCTGAACGAGAAGCATCAACGAAACAACAGTTGCGTCAACTCGTCTGATTTCTACGGTTGCAATTACCCCATCGAGCAACATCGATTTAGTTCTGGTGATTTAGTCAGACCGCTCGTCGCCAGAGAACTTCACATTGACATCGATCAACGCGATGGTCAATCTGACAACCTGTACAATTCTATCGACGGGCCCGGTTGCAGTGACTATTCATCGGCGGATGCCAACACTAGTTTGAATTCGGATCATCGTGTAACTGAGAGTCCTTCCCGTAATCTCGAGGAAATGTATGCTAAAGTAAGCAAAAAGCCTAAAGGCAGACCAGAAGAGACTACCAGACGGTCAAAAGACTTGTCTGGAGCTGACGGGGAGCCACATACATCCAAATATCGCAATGATGATCCAGGATATGAGACAATAGACCGTAAAAAGTCTATTAATCACGGGTATGAAACAATTGCCCATAAAGAGCGGAAGTCATCCCAAAACCAAGATCCGGGGTACGAAACAGTCAAGGATATAAACAAAGCAGGACCAAATTCAAACTTTTCTAACAATAACTTATTGAAACTAAATCATCTGGTTGTAGACAGTGGCCCTAACAGCATTGTAAGCAGTGACGCTGGGTATGAGCATATTTCTAAGACTGATAACAATGCCTCAGATTCGGATCCGAACTATGAAGTGTTGAGGAATCAGCCGCCCACACCGCCTTACGCCACAATCGCTCCGAACTACAAAGTGCAGCCTACCTACTCTACAGTAAATAAAAAGCCCGGCAAGTACAACAATTGGCCTGCGAACAATAACGAAGAACCCTCCTTAGTAGAACCTAACTACGAGTCAATGCCGCATGACCCCCTCTACAATACAGGAAGCGAATCAGATCCCAACTATGAATCGGTTCGCCCCAAAGACCCAAACTATGATGACATTCCATATTTGAGAAGTAAAGATCCTAAATACGAATCAGTTCGATCGAAGGACTCAAAGTATGATTCTGTACGTTCCAAAAAGGATCCGAATTACGAAAGTGTTAAATATTTTGAACTATCAAAGAAAGAACCGCCTTATGAGAAGGTTAACAACGAGGTATCAGGCAGTTCGGGTGTGGAGAGGTCAGACTCTGAAGCGGGTTATGAGAAAATTAATGTACCAAACAGAAGCGAGACGAAAAGCAGTATTAATAACGGAGGCGACGCCACCGTCAGTGATTACTTTCAAGTGTAAATGTGTTACAGAAGAATATTATATTTGACTTTGTTTATGAACAATGAAACAGGAAATTGAGCTATTAACATGAATATTTCAATAACAGTATTCACATAGGATTTTGAGATTGAGTGCTTTTTATTTATTTATTAAAATATTTTAGGGACTGTTTACAGCACCTCAACGTTAGATATAATAAGTAATATCTTCCTTAGGTATCTGTGATATAATATGTATGTTATAAAAAAATGTTTTTATTTCCATAAGATTTTTATATGAGCATTGATAGTTGTGTTATTCTCAGGACAAGAATAATTTGTAACGAAATCTCCATTTATTAGTGTGTTCATAAGTGTGATTATTTTCTACACTTTGATATTATGCTGATGAAGATGTATGCGTCTATTGTATATTGCATGTACAAAATGTAGATTGTACATATTTTTTTAATTTTAGGTAATTTATGACTAACTTTATTATGAACTCTTTTTTATCGAAAACGGATTGACTTAGCGTTTGTCATGGATGTCGTTGCGTACTTCTCGTTTTACGTGAGAATGCATGTAAACAGGGTGATAAAAAGGTGTCGGTTCTTTGGAAAAGGATAAATTAACTTCAAGGTCAAGGTCATTGCAACAAGTTTTCGATTCTAATTAAGACAATGGTTATATTTTTAAAACTACAAGCTTAATCGTGCTTTAAAAACGAAAGGTGCTTATAAACACTATATAAAAGCTACTTGTGTTTTTCCGATTTTTGATTAAAACTACACCACTATTTTTTAATTAGTACAAATACTTAAAGGGCTTATTAGAGAAGGTCTTGTTATTATACATAAATGTAAAGTCTCAATAAATAATATTCATAATCAGCAAAGTTATAAGCGTTTGTTTATATCCCAAAATGTCACTCAATTTATGGAAATATAGTTTGCCGGGACCTATGAATGGCGACAGGAATGGAAAACCACTGCGCGTAGTATTATCTAGTGGTAATTGTTAGGAATGATTGATTCAATTATGAATTTACCAGTTATTACAAATTTTCGTGGACAATTTTGGGATTTCGTTTTTTTTGACTTTTGATTACAGAAATATGATCAGTAACGGGTACGGATAGAGCTCCATTTTTTTTGTACTAATTAAAAAATAGTGATGTATATTCCGTCACCTTATTATCATACCTGTTTAAAAAGAAGGTTATCAAGTTAATGGAGCCTGCATTTTAGCTTTTAAGACTACCCCATGAGTTTATCTTATTACTTTTTTTTTTTATAAATTTCAATCTATGTACTTTAATGAAATTGGTAATTCTTAGAAAAGATCCTGTAAATCGATACATCAGCAAATTATATGAATTGTAATATAAGTTTTAAACATTTTGTTATTAACTTCCTGTTGTAATAAAAATGTGTTAGGTATCATTAATGTCCTTTGTCCATGTTAGAACATGGCGAACTGAAGACAAGAGACAAGTACGAAGTTTATTATTAATTCCAAGATACAAAAATGGGTATTTTTTTTGTAGTTTGTTCGCGTTTTAATAAGAGAAATAAGTACCTGAAAATATTATTTTACGACCATGCTCTGTCCAACGAAAGTTATAATATTAATATATCTGAATGCACTAAAGATATGGTTATTACATAGTTACATGCATGCATGGTACGGCTGGTACTTATGTCTGCGTTAGATTGTTTCAAACGCGGGTGGCAATCATATCGATTTTTAGATCATGACTCGCCTCCGGGTCTACTTTGGTGCATTCCATAATTGTCTTATTATAAATTTAATATAACCCTGAGTGCCCAAATACGAGCTTTCCAAACACAAAACGTTCCACTTTAGTATAACGTCACATAGTATTTTATGATCTGTGGTATGTCTAACTACAGACCAATATTACTAATACATTGTATCTACATATTATATTCTCATTCTCTTAAATAGGTACTGTTAGTATATAACATATTTTAAAACAGCATTTTTTATTTATTAAATTTCTTTACATATAGATTATTTTACTGTGCTATTGACATGTATTTAATTTAAGTGATTATAGAGCACAATTTGCACTTCACGTATCTTTTGACTGTAATATATTGTACCTATATCTACTTACTAAAACTTTTATGTATTATTAAATGATAAGTATGTATCTGTAATATTCAAACAAACTCGAAAACATTCCATCGTATTAATAGATTCAGTGACTAAAACTACCCATATTTAATGGAATAAAGTATGCCATATAAATAGAAAAGTTTTATTTGCCTTTAAATAGCTGCCATTGTACAGCAGACCAACAGTCTTGGAATCATACTTACTTAACTAGAGAGTTTCCGAAGGTACTGCGCGTATAAAAGAGGGTAGACAGAATTGTCCACCTCGTTTATCAACTATCCTTATTTTTTTGCTCTCCAGTCACCCCGCGATCTCGACAGTATCGAACTATCCGAGAGTAACAGAAACTTCGCACTTTCCACAGTAATTTAAAAAATCCCGGCACTGTTCATACCTGTATCTGATGGGTAAGTAGTACTCCTCATACCGATTACGCCTATCGTGATCGGAATTCAAAAGTATTGACGCATTTTGATACTTGACACAATATGATACATCGCGACTCTTGTCGAGGCGGTTCTTTGTGTTGCAGTTTACAAGATACCTTTGACAAGTTTGGACGTGAAAACCTAGGTC